>OY757014.1:114443162-116843162 GCA_963580285.1 Lucinisca nassula
TCAAACAATGAAAATTTTCAGATAAAAACTTGGGGTATTTTTCATATTTCTGCTCAAAACATAGATTGTGGGTGCTCGTTAGAACCGCCTCGCCTAGGCGGTTCTGTCGAGTGCCCAAAATCTATGTTTTTGAGCAGAAATAAGAAAAATATTACAAGTTTTTATCTTATTTTTTTTCGGTGGTAACGTTTTCAATGCATTTGTAAAGGCGTGTTTTCGTAATATATTTTGCAGATATGTAAGTGATTGGTCCCTTTTGATAAATCGGCCAATTTGTTGTTTATTATTGTTGGCATTTTGAACATATTCCTTTACATTAACAATCAATAACGGCCCCGTACTTCGGGGCTTGAAGAAATAGATGGGCCGCATGATGCAATTACACGCAGAGCTGAAACCGACTGCACACGAGTACTGATAAACCGCCTAGAGGATCTAAGCCGGTGCGAGTCGGAACGTCCATGCTTATAAACCCTATTGGTTTCACTAGGCGGCAGGGCTTGAGATGTCAGTTCATCTCAATGTCGGGTAAAAGTCACACAAAATGGGAAGCAACGTCTCCAAAATGACCTATACAGTGTTGACGGGGACGTTAAACTTCGAATCAAACAAACAAACTAACAATCAATGAACCTTTCTTTCCCGAATAAATATTTGATGTTTGAATTTGCTGTATGTTATTATAGATAATTAAAATGGTTACAGGTAAATAAAGAGTAATTAAAACCTAATGCTTCGTTTTATATTTCTGATTAGTCACAATTAATTTCAAACAGTGTAAGTAAGCATTACCTTACATGGATATGTTACAATATTGAATAATCATTGCGACCCTTATGATAACACATCCGTGTGAAATAATGCATTCTTTAGGTTGCAGAAAACGGTTATTAAAAATTGTGTCAAAGTTTATTACTACTTTAAATATAGGTTGTGGATCTTGTTAGAACCGCCTCGCTTCTAACGAATATCCACAACATATGTTTGGGACAAAAGTAATAGAAAAATATATATGTATGTTCCAGCAAACCCCAGTTTTTTCTATATAAAGTTGGATTTAGAAGGGGTGTTCATCAGTGACATGGACTTGTTAACATTATGATGATAGTCAAGCAGATTTAAGTACATTTTGGACGGGAAAGCCCAAGTATGGACACTTATGCTAGAAACAGTGCATGCTCAGATCAGACGTCGAGCTTAGATCATGGCCTTTGCTGTCAACCCATTACGGCCTCCGCCCAACGGGGCTGGAAGAAATAGATTGGGCTGCATGATGCTTCCAAGCACAGCTGAAACTGACTGCAGAGCACATGAGTACTAGTAAACTGCATGGGGGCTCTAAGCCTGCCCATGAAAAGTGGTGCGAGTTGGACCGTCCATGCAGATAAAAACCCTACTGGTTTCATTGGGTGGCAGGGCTTGAGAAGTCATCTCAGTGCCGGGTAAAAGTCTCTCAAAATTGGAAACAACGTCCGCAAAATGACCTATACATTGTTGACGGGGACGTTAAACCTCCAATCAAACAAAACTGAGAACCCATTAAGAAAACATATCCTTGTGACAAGGTTTTCTTTCTTATCTTCGAAATGTTAATTTATATCTAAACATACATATATATTTTTCTATTACTTTTGTCCCAAACATATGTTGTGGATATTCGTTAGAAGCGAGACCACATTATTTTTATGATGAAAAATACAATGTCTTGGTGCGGATTATACACATTGTGACCCCTCTAAACCTCTCTTTTCTGTAATGTAAAGTGGGGTTTACAGGGGTTTTTATTACATGGACTTATGAACATGTTGCTTTTCTAAACAATGCAATTTTAACTAATGCAATCTGTCGTCCATTAACTATAAATGTTTTTTTGTTGTTGTTTTTTTTTTTTTTCAAAAAAAAAAAATAATGTGGAATATCACATTCCAGAAAAAAATGGATTTATGTGAACCGATAATATTTTTAGTACAAAAAGGCTCAATTTTAACCGTTTGACAAAACGAGAATTTTTCTCGCTTAAAGTACCAAAACACGCAGATCTAAATTAACTAGACGTATCTATCGTGCAATATCCCCCGGGGTCATTTTCACACACAGCCGGATTAAAACACAATATTGATTACACGATAGGTACACGAATAGGTATCTATCGTAGGCCTCAGTCAAAGGGAGATAACCCAATATTGACTTTCTGTGCGACTGTCAAGGTTCAAATAAAAATCAAAAATGAGTTCCTTTAAGAGCAATGAAAACATTCATAAGAAAGAAAATGGGCCATACTACGTAGTTTCGGCTAATAAAGCCTCATCAGTGACCCTGTTATGATCCGGCAAAGAAAGCCAGAGGAAACGTACTGCAATTTTGCGAATTTCGAATAGGCAGTCGATTCAAAGACTGATATAAATCAAAATGGGGTCCAAATGATTAAAAGCCTGTCTAGAATATGAGTCTAAACCAATAATTTATTTCTGATTTCCCAGAATATTCACGCTGATCTCAAAGGACCAAAAGTAAAATATAAACTGCACTATGGTTGATGTACGGGGAGACGTTATACGGCCGCCACACGGCACAACACCAGCTGCAGTGAAGGCAAATAAAAATCAAAAATGAGTTCCTTTAAGAGCAATGAAAACATTCATAAGAAAGAAAATGGGTCATAGTACGTAGTTTCGGCTAATAAAGCCTCATCAGTGACCCTGTTATGATCCGGCAAAGAAAGCCAGAGGAAACGTACTGCAATTTTGCGAATTTCGAATAGGCAGTCGATTCAAAGACTGATATAAATCAAAATGGGGTCCAAATGATTAAAAGCCTGTCTAGAATATGAGTCTAAACCAATAATTTATTTCTGATTTCCCAGAATATTCACGCTGATCTCAAAGGACCAAAAGTAAAATATAAACTGCACTATGGTTGATGTACGGGGAGTCATCGGGCTAATGTCAGATATAGTTGGCCATGTTCTT
Organism: Lucinisca nassula; assembly: GCA_963580285.1. Classification (NCBI taxonomy): domain Eukaryota; kingdom Metazoa; phylum Mollusca; class Bivalvia; order Lucinida; family Lucinidae; genus Lucinisca; species Lucinisca nassula. The sequence goes on from OY757014.1 coordinate 114,446,132, forward strand.
TTCAGGCCTGTCCGAAATCTGTTTAGTCTGTGTGGTTAGCTCTGGCATCGTATTTGAGCTTTATAACCTGAGTCAGTCAGTGGTATAACCTTAGAGAAGAGCCCATCATCAATACACTGAGTCAGCCAGTGGCACCGTATAAGATAATGGTAGTATAAGAAATGCCCGTCATCTATAAACTCAGTCAGTCATTGGCACCATATAAGAGATATAGAATAAGAAGTGTCCGTCCTCTATAACCTGAGTCAGTTAGTGTCACTTCTTATAGTCATTAGTGCAAACATATACGAGAATGGTAGATTAAGAAGTGTCCGCTGTCTATAATCCGGAGTAATTGGTGCCACCATATAAGAGAATGGTAGATTAAGAAGTATCCGCTGTCTAAAACCCGGAGTCATTAGTGCCACCATACAAGAGAATGGTAGACTTAGAAGTGTCCGCAGTCTATAACCCGGAGTCAGTAGTGCCACCATATAAGAGAATGGTAGATAAGGAAGTGTCCGCTGTCTTAAACCCGGAGTCATTAGTGCCACCATATTAGAGAATGATAGATTAAGAATGTCCGCCGTCTATAACCCGGATTCATTAGTGCCACCATATAAGAGAATGGTAGATTAAGAAGTGTCCGCTGCCTATAACCCGGAGTCATTAGTGCCACAAAATAAGAGAATGGTAGATTAACAAGTGTCCGCTGTCTATAACCCGGAGTGATTAGTGCCACCATATAAGAGAATGGTAGATTAAGAAGTGTCCGTAGTCTATAAACCGGAGTCATTAGTGCTACCATATAAGAGAATGGTAGATTAAGAAGTACCCATCGTCTATAACCGGAGTCATTAGTGCCACCAAATAAGAGAATGGTAGATTAACAAGTGTCCGCTGTCTATAACCCGGAGTGATTAGTGCCACCATATAAGAGAATGGTAGATTAAGAAGTGTCCGTAGTCTATAACCCGGAGTCATTAGTGCCACCATATAAGAGAATGGTAGATTAAGAAGTACCCATCGTCTATAACCGGAGCCATTAGTGCTACGATATAAGAGAATGGTAGATTAAGAAGTATCCGCTGTCTATAACCCGAGGTCATTAATGCCACCATATAAGAGAATGGTTGATTAATAAGTGTCCACTGTCTACAACCCGGAGTCATTAGTGCCACCATATAAGAGAATGGTAGAGTAAGAAGTGTCGGCAGTCTATAACCCGGAGTCATTAGTGCCACCATATAATAGAATGGTAGATTAAGAAGTGTCCGCTGTCTATAACCCGGATTCATTAGTGCCACTATATAAGAGAATGGTAGATTAAGAAATGTCCGCTGTCTATAACTCGGAGTCATTAGTGCCACTATATAAGAGAATGGTAGATTAAGAAGTGTCCGCTGTCTATAACCCGGAGTAATAAGTGCCACCATATAAGAGAATGGTAGACTAAAAAGTGTCCGCTGTCTTTAACCCGGAATCATTAGTGCCACCATATAAAAGAATGGTAGATTAAGTAGTGTCAGCTGTCTATTACCCGGAGTTATTAGTGCCACCATATTGGAGAATGGTAGATTAAGAAGTGTCCGCTGTCTATAACCCGGAGTCATTAGTGCCACCATATAAGAGAAAGGTAGATTAAGACGTGTCCATTGTCTATAACCCGTAGTCATTAGTGACACCATATTAGAGAGTTGTAGATTAAGAAGTGTTCGCTGTCTATAACCCGGAGTCATTAGTGCCACGATATAAGAGAATGGTAGATTAAGAAGTGTCCACTGTCTATAACCCGGAGTCATTAGTGCCACCATATAAGAGAATGGTAGATTAAGAATGTCCGCTTTCTATAACCCGGAGTCATAAGTGCCACCATATAAGAGAATGGTAGATTAAGAAGTGTCCGCTGTCTATAACCCGGAGTCATTAGTAACACCATATTAGAGAGTGGTAGATTAAGAAGTGTCCGCTGTCTATAACCCGGAGTCATTAGTGTCACGATATAAGAGAATGGTAGATCACGAGGACTGTTCAAATATGAATGCAACTAAGCACATAAAAATGATTCCGTGATAGATTTCGATGAACAATTTATTTTGTCCCCTCAAAGTATTCCCCTTTAACAGATATACCAACTTTCAGTCTTCTGATCCAATCATTGAATGCATTTTGGTGGTCTTTTCGAGGTATACTATGAAGGCACTGGAATATTGCAGAACCGAGGTGTTTGCGCTGTACAAATTTTCGAACAGAAAGGTATTTTTTCAGCCGCGGGAACAAAAACGTCACACGGGGCAAGGTCAGGGGAATACGGGTGAGGGAGTTCAACAACCTTTTCCTGCTTCAGATAGTTTTGCACAATGAACGCCTTGTGCGATGACGCATTGTCATGTAGCAATCTGACATTGGCCAAACCAGTTGCGGGTCTTCGTTCTTTGAAATATTTCTTCAATTTTAGCAGAACTTTATTCTTGTAAAACTTCGCATTTACAGATTTGCCTTATGGCACAGCAACCTGAATATCAGGGCTTTGATTTGAAAAAATATGGCATACATTACCTTCTTGACGCTCATGGTCCGCTTTGCAATGCATGGTCTTTTGCAATACTTTGTTGCCCATATTTTGTTCTGAATCTTTCGTTTTGGCTCAAAAAAGTGAACCCATATCTCGTTACCTGTGACGACATTAGCGAAAGACCGTGCATTGTAATTTGGAAACTTTTTAAGCAACTTCTTGGTGCACTGAACGCGTGTCTTTTTCTGCTCATCTGTCAACAGATGGGGAATCCATCTAGCACAGATCTTTCTAATTTCTAAATCCCGTTTCAGAATTGTATGAGCTGCTCCTAATGAGATGCCAACCATACTAGCTATTTGCCTAGTGGTGCATCGTGCATCGGTAGCAACTATTTCTTTCACTCTAGCAACCATCTTGGCAGATGTTGCTCTTTTCGGCCGACGATCATGTGGTGCATCTTCTGTTGAGCCTAGCCCACAGCTGAATTTCTTACACCAACGAAAAACTGTCGGAAAAGACATTTCATTATGCCCATAAACCGAACATATTTCATCAAAAATGTCTTTGCACCGTATACCAAGAATACAACGATTCTTAATATAGGACCGTATTTCAACGGCGTACTCTGACCTTCTTCGAACCATGTTTTGCATTAGTATACATGAGTAGACAGTGTTTATCGAACGATATACATGGCTAAAGTGTACGGATTTTAACAGGTTTGGTATCAATGTATAGGTAAAATGTTTTTCTACGCTGTGATATTTATTTCCAGGTGATTTTCGCATTAGTGCATGAGAAAACGTTCTACTTGCATTCATATTTGAACAGTCCTCGTAAGAAGTGCCCGCTGTCTATAACCCGAGTCACTCGGTAGCATTGTGTTAGAGACTGGCAGAATAAGAAGTGTACGTGCTCTATAACCTGAGCCAGTCAGTGGCGCTTTATTAGAGAACGGTTGAAAATAAGTGCCCGTCCTCTGTAATCTGAGTCAGACAATGGCACTGTATAAGAGAATTTAACTTGCTAGAACAGTGCATGGACCACTAAAGAATTGACTTAAGCGAACGGTGCTTTTTACAACTGAGTCCAGTTTAACGGTCTAAATCACAATGTAGAGGCAATGTCTTACAACGTTAATGCAAAGCCACAGTTATACGAGGGCTCTAGAAAAAGTGCCACCAGACAAACAGATCCTGACATCCCGAAAACACGCCTGATTGATCCCATTGAACACCACTTTTATATAGTAAAACTGGGGTAGACCTTATTTTATTCATTTCTGCTCTAGAATATAGATTGTGGGTACTCGTTAGAACCGCCTCGATGAGGCGGTTCTAACGAGTACCCACAATTTATATTTTGTGCAGAAATAAGAAAAATATCACAATTTTCCTTTTTTCGGCGGTAACGTTAACTATGCATTTGTACAGGTGTATTTTCGTAATGTAAATACAGGCACCTAAACTCTTCAAGAAACCTTAATCTACCATTCTCTTATATGGTGGCACTAATCACTCCGGGTTATAGACAGCGGACACTTGTTAATCTACCATTCTCTTATTTGGTGGCACTAATGACTCCGGTTATAGACGATGGGTACTTCTTAATCTACCATTCTCTTATATGGTGGCACTAATGAGTCCGGGTTATAGACTACGGACACTTCTTAATCTACCATTCTCTTATATGGTGGCACTAATCACTCCGGGTTATAGACAGCGGACACTTGTTAATCTACCATTCTCTTATTTGGTGGCACTAATGACTCCGGGTTATAGGCAGCGGACACTTCTTAATCCACCATTCTCTTATATGGTGGCACTAATGAATCCGGGTTATAGACGGCGGACATTCTTAATCTATCATTCTCTAATATGGTGGCACTAATGACTCCGGGTTTAAGACAGCGGACACTTCCTTATCTACCATTCTCTTATATGGTGGCACTACTGACTCCGGGTTATAGACTGCGGACACTTCTAAGTCTACCATTCTCTTGTATGGTGGCACTAATGACTCCGGGTTATAGACAGCGGATACTTCTTAATCTACCATTCTCTTATATGGTGGCACCAATTACTCCGGATTATAGACAGCGGACACTTCTTAATCTACCATTCTCGTATATGTTTGCACTAATGACTATAAGAAGTGACACTAACTGACTCAGGTTATAGAGGACGGACACTTCTTATTCTATATCTCTTAATCTCTTATATGGTGCCAATGACTGACTGAGTTTATAGATGACGGGCATTTCTTATACTACCATTATCTTATACGGTGCCACTGGCTGACTCAGTGTATTGATGATGGGCTCTTCTCTAAGGTTATACCACTGACTGACTCAGGTTATAAAGCTCAAATACGATGCCAGAGCTAACCACACAGACTAAACAGATTTCGGACAGGCCTGAAAAGAACTTGCCAATGCAAATACACTAACTAAACATCGTTCAGCCAAGCGTTAAAATATATAATTCAAATAGAATAATTCATTCGTAAGGGCTTTCATGTAACAAAAACTTGTTCACTATCGCTCAATCGTTTTTTACTCGGAAGCCTTGAACACTTGTGAATTATTTCACCGTAATGGAAAAAAATCCCAAATAAACTCCATTTCTTTAGTGCGTAAGATCATACTGATGTGGGCAGGTCGCTTAAGTATTTGGTTTAATTTGATAGTTTGAAGTTTGATTAAGGACCAGGGATGGGGTCGGGGCGCCAGAATCGAATTAAGTGATGAGCGCTGAAAAAAGTCGTATCACTTTCTATAAAATTCTATTAATTCAGATTCACTTGCATGCACACAAGTCATATTTTATGCTTAGCATTTAATGTGGCTGGGCTACTGCATGCAGAACTGAAACCAACCGAAACCGAGAACTGGTTTCTAAGCCTGCCCAGGAAAGGTGGTGCGAGTCGAACCGTCCTTTAATCAATAGAGATTTTGGGGGATGGTATGTGAATTTCATCTGAAGTTCGTATAAAAGTTCGACGAAACTGGAAGCAACGTCTACAATAGTGTTGACGGGAACGTAAAACCTCAACACGAACAAAGAAAACCATTTTCCTGAATGTTTCATTCCGTTTTATTTTCTTGAAAAGTTCATTTTTAGTTGTAGGAGTGACAGATTGAGTTAATTACTTTGGAAAATGGCTGAACGTTTTGAAAAAAAGTGAAGAAATCTGATCCTGACCTGTACTGTACTCGTATATATGGTAGGGTCTATTATTGGTGTATCCGTCTATAAAGGGATTCCGCGTGTAATCTCAAAATGCTACATCCGACTATCATGCAGAGACTTTGGACCGTACCAAGTGAAAAGCGTCTTCGAGCATGTTCGCTCAGGAAAGTCTCATTACGAAAACACGCCTATACAAATACAATGTAGCCTTTATATCCGAAACAATGAAAATTTTAAGATGAAAAATTGAGATTATTTTCTTATTTCTGCTCAACATAGAGATTGCGGGTTATCGTTAGAACTGCCTCAACTTTATCGATCTAACGAGTACCCACATTCTATATTTTAAAGCTGAAATAAGAAAAAAAAAGGTTTACTATATAAAAGTTTAAAGCTGAAATAAGAAAAAATAAGGTTTACTATATAAAAGTGGGGTCATGTTGAACTTTTTCCTTCATTCGCCGGAATTTACCGAGTTGAATATCGATTTCCGTAGGAAATCGGCAGTTAAAGTTACCTGTATATTTTGAAGGTTTTTTATATTAAAATTATGAAGGAAAAAAATCTTAACTCCTCATATCTTATTTATCCTTAACACTAGAAAAAAGTCACTGTTATCCTCATGTAAGAAAATTATTCAGTTTTTATTTGGTGCATTTCAAAGTGATGAATAATTAATTCTTATTGCTTCCATCAGCAATTTAATGTCATGCCTATATGCTCCATAGACGGCAATGTATTTAAAAAAAAAAAAAACGTTCAGATTTCCATGTTTGGTTGCCATTATTAAAAGAAATGATTTGTTTGGAATTAAGTCACTGTTATATACTGTTAGACTGTTGTTCAAAGTTTACGATGATATAAAGTTTTTTTCTACTGAAAAATTATAAATTGCTTCCCCGAGAGCTTAAAAATCGTTTATAAGCTGTTTTTCAGTACTGCAGTTCATGATGCGAAAATCGCAAAGTCCACATTATATGTACCAGAAATCGTATCAAACCTGTAAAGCTTTTTTTTTTTTTTTTTTGTATTAATTTTGTAATTACTAGTAATAAACAACATGCGGATAATGTACTTGATACAGTGGTTATATTTCTCGGATTTCTTTATTTTATTTTGTCTCAGTTTTGTTACATTTATGTTTTCATTCATTATGTATGGGCGGCAAATATGTCAAAAAGGACAACAATTGTCGAAATCATTAACTGTGAAATGGCGATTAAATGGCGATTAAAACCACCATGAAAAGTTAATTGGCAGTCTGAGGCCAGTGATTGATTTTGTTTGTTTGTTTGTATTGGAGTTTAACGGCCCAATCAACACTATTTAGGTCAGTTTTGAGCCGGTCAGTTTACCTGTCCACACTTTTCCTGAGCAAGCTTATATGTAAGCGGTTAACCAGTACAGTGCACATTCGCCTCATCGAGGGGGTTCAAACGAGCACCAACAATCTATGTTTTGTGCAGAACAAAACACTGTTTGCTATTCTGTTAATTTCTCTTAATGAGTTTCAACTCTGTCTGTCCGCACAGTTACTTTGCAAACAGTGTAGAGCATGGTGCGACTGCTCAGGATGAGCCGTCTTTTCTCCAGATCTACACTGTTTGCCATTCGGTTGATGACTTTGACTAAACCACCGTCAATAAAAATGGAATTGTCTAAATTCACATTACGAAATCACGCCTATACCGACAAATTTTACCACAAAAAAATGAAAATGTTTAGATGGAAAATTTTGCTATTTTTCATACTTCTGTTCCAAAAATAGATTTTAGGAACTCGTCAGAGCCGCCTCGGTGAGGCAGTTCTAACGAGTATCCACAATCTTTGTTTTGATCAAAAATAAGAAAAAATAATGTATACTACTGTAAACCCCAGTTTTACTGTATAAAACTTATTTATCTTCACTGCAGCTGATTTGAGGTTTTAGAGTAACAGTCAAATAAATAATGTATACCCCTATAAACCCCAGTTGTATTATATAAAAGTGGGGTACATGTGGGTCAGAATTATATAGGTGTGTTATCGTGATGACGAAGTATACAAACGTGCTTTAATTTAACAATGAGTTGGCGCGTGCCCGTCGTCCCCCACTATGTGTTACTCTTTAAAGTGTCAATCATATGTAACCCTTAAAGTGCCAATCATAATATTGAAGATAACAATTTGATTAATTAAATTAAATAAATAAATAAATAAATAAATAAATAAATAAATAAATAAATAAATAAATAAATAAATAAAGTAACAGTCTCATCATTGTTCACTTTTTGTGATTGATTTGATAGACAATTTTTGTGGTGTCTTGATTTATGTACAGTTTTATTAACTCTTAAAGTGTAAATCATAAATAGTGCAGATGACATTTTCCAGGTTTTGAGTTGATTAATTTCGAAAACACGTCTATAAAATAATATTGAAAATTTTACCACCAAAAAATGAAAGCATTCAGATAAAAAAAATTGCTACTTTTCGTATTTCTTCTGGAAACATAAATTGATGGAATCGTTAGTTCCACCTCAGCGAGGCGGTTCTTACGACAAACAACAATACATGTTTTAGCAGAAATAAGAAAAAATAATGATCCGTATTTTTACTACATAAAAGTGGGTAATATGGGGTGTTTTTGTGATGTGAGCATAAAACTATTGCAGCTCATTCACATATTAATTGCATGCCTCATTTTAATAAATAAATAAATAAATGAATAAATAAATAAATAAATAAATATGCTGTATCTGTAATCACCTTCTGTGACCGACTTTTAAGGCACTTTTTAGATCTTTCTTGAATTCTTAAAGTGTCAACCATAGCTCGACAAAAAAACATTTTTCGAAATTGTGTTAAAATTGTTTAGGACAAACATTACAGCAGATTCAAGTATGAGTGAAATGCCCTTTACAATAAATAAATAAATAAATAAATAAATAAATAAATAAATAAATAAATAAATAAATAGGCTTATCTGTGTTTACACATTATGTAACTTTTATGACGTCCTTTCAATTATTCAGGGAATATATCTTATACAATATACTGTATATCGGTGTGGTGTTAACTCTTAAGGTGTCAATCATGACTTGTGAAGACAACATTTTTCAAAATGTGTTTACCTATAAGTTACTTTTTATGGCGTCCTTTTAATTATTCAGGAAATATCTAATACAATATACTGTATATCGGTGTAATGTTAACTCTTAAGGTGTCAATTATGACTGCGGCAGACCATCACGAAACTTTGACCCCCTATAACCCCACTTTCATATAGTAAAACTTGGGTTTGCAGGGGTATACATTAATTTTTTTATTTCTTCTGAAAAAAAATAGATTGTGGGTACTCGTTAGAACCTCGCCGAGGCGGTTCTAACGAGTATCCACAATCTATGTCTTGAGCAGAAATAAGAAAAATATCATTTTTTTTTTCATCTGAAAATTTTCATTTTTGGTGGTAAAATTTACAATGTATATGTATAGGCGTGTTTTCGTCATGGAACAAAATTGGTTTTAATGTAAGAACTTTCTCATCTGAGTTCATCTGGGCTCCCGCCCATAGGGGCTTGAAGAAATATATGGGCTGCATGATGCTTCAACGCAGAGCTGAATCCGGCCCTTACAATAGTACTGGTAAACCGCTTAGAGGATCTAAGCCTGCATGTCCAGGAACCGCGGTGCGAGGCGGATGCGAATAAACCCTATTGGTTTCATCGGAGTCAAGAGATTTCACGTATCATATTTGACCTTAATCCTTATTTTAAATCACTGGACAAGAGACTGACAAGAGATATAGACCCAACATTCTACATGTCAAAAAAAAAAAAAAATAAATAATAATAAAAAAAAAACCACTACTACTACTACTACTACTACTAATAATAATAATATTGATAATTATTATTATTATTATTATTATTTTATTATTATTATTAAGCAATTCTACATAATGTAGCTCTTCAATATGTTAAATATGTTCGTTCATACTAGATGGCTCGAAATGAAAAGGCATGGTTGTTACTTCAAGAAGTTCTTTTTCACATTTAGATAGCCTTAATTTGAGCACTAGCGCTCCTTTGAATACCTACAGGTAGATCAAAGTGTCATAGCTGCAGATATATGATTACTGATTCCCTGAGGTCAGCGACTAGAGAAAAAATATTGGCTATTCTGTACCTTGATCCCAGTGGTGTACAGGGAGATAACTCGAATATCTCGCCCAGATAGGTTTTAACGGAAATTCACGACTTATTCCGATCGCCGCCTATGAAGGAAAAAGTTCGGTATGTTCAAGGGGGTAAAAATAATATAGGCGTGTTTTCGTGATGTAAATCAGCACTGATTACGCAATTACTCAGGTTGTTAAATCTTCGCTAGGCACACACACAAAAAAACTATTAGCTTTGCGTAGCTCATGTTTCGAACATTAAAAGACCTCATTTGTTTGGTCGCCATGAGACGAGCAAACCGGGTCTAATGACCAGATTTTAATTTTTCCTTGGAGGGGAACGTAATCTGATTGACCAATCAGGTTATTCCGATGAAGCGTCATTGCTGCGTGGCTCATGCAATTACCAATCGAAAAAGGGGTTCCTGTTAATACCGAAACTAACCCTCACCTCGCCCCTCAAAACTAAATAGATAATTTTGGAGACGTTATTTCCAATTTTGTGAGACTTTTACCCGAAATTTATATGAAATGATATCTCAAGCTCTGCCACCCAATGAAACCAAAAGGGTTCATATGCATGGGCGGTCCGACTCGCATAACTTTGCCTGGGCAGGCCTATACCCACTAATCGGTTTATCAGTACCCATGTGCAGGCGGTTTCAGCTCTGAATGGAAGCACCATGCAACCCAATCTAGTTCTCCAAGCCCCGATCGGCGGGGGCCCTGAAAAGTATGAACAATGAAGAAAAAAGTATTTCTAAGCAGTATAAAATAAAAAGCTAAAAGGTTGCCTTTGGAAACAAAGAACAAAAATCGGAGACTCGGTTTTAGTGATTCTTTTCATACACAGCAATATTTTTTTTGTCGGCTCCTCCTCCCCTTCCGACTCCATTTACATATCGTGCAGAGTAAATATAAAATTAAGATCAATATGTGCAAGAGGATGTATGTATTTGTTTGTTTGAGTTGAGGTTTTACGTCCCCGTCAACACTATTAAGGTAATTTTGGAGACGTTGCTTCCAATTTCGTGGGACTTTTACCCGACAATGAGATGAAATGACATCTCAAGCCATACCGCCCATAGAAACCGCAAGGGTTTAAGGAGCGCTCCGACTCACATCACTTTTCCTGGGCAGGCTTATACCTAAGCTGTTTACCAGTACTCAAGTTCGGTCGGTTTCAGCTCTGCGCGGAAGCACCGTGCAGCCGCCAATCTATTTCTCCAGGTCCCACTGGGCTGGGGCACGCGGATGTATGTATGTATGTATGTATGTATGTATGTATGTATGTATGTATGTATGTATGTATGTATGTATGTATGTATGTATGTATGTATAATAAATAATTCAAAGCACGAAAGGCAGCGGGCCGCTAGCAAAGTTTACATGAACTCCTTCGGAGTTTTCTTTGGACGCGACCCGCCGCGCACATAGCTTCACGAACAGCAGAAAAACAAAATTTATTTCTCCAACGTATGTATGTTTGTATGTATGTATGTACTTACTTGTTCTATTGACATACTTATCATCAATTTCGCCCCGCCCATAGGGGCTTGAAGAAATATATGGGCTGCATGATGCTTCCACGCAGAGCTGAATCCGGCCCGCACACTAGTACTGGTAAACCGCTAGGAGGATCTAAGCCTGTCCAGGAACCGCGGTGCGAGGCGGACCGTACATGCTAATACGCCCTATTGGTTTCATTAGGCGACAGGGCTTGAGATGTCATTTCATCTCAATGTCAGGTAAAAGTCCCACAAAATGGAAGCAACGTCTCCAAAATGACTTTTACAGTGTTGACGGGGACGTTAAACCTCAAATCAAACAAACTAATCATCAATTGGTATATATGTATGTATGTATGTATGTATGTATGTATGTATGTATGTATGTATGTATGTATGTTGTATGTTTGTATGTATGTATGTATGTATGTATGTATGTATGTATGTATGTATGTATGTATGTATGTATGTATGTATGTATGTATGTTTGTATGTATGTATGTATGTATTTTCCAATGAGATGCACATTATTTATTGGTATGTATGAATGTATGTTTGCATGCGCACGCATGTATTAATGGTGCGACTGGACACACTAAAAATATAAATGAGGAAGCTATAAGGCTCATGAGTGGTTAAAAAGAAAAAAAAAAACCTTAATAAATTGTTAATAACGACAATGCATGCGGACACGCACGAGCGCGCGCATGTACGTACGTACGTACGTACGTACGTACGTACGTATGTACGTATGTATGTATGTATGTATGTATGTATGTATGTATGTATGTATGTATGTATTAGCGACCTGAGATAGATAAATGAGAAATTGTATTTTTGTTTTGCAATCAAGAAAAGATACCGTGCATGTCTGTATACGTTTCGTGTTTTGTTTGTGTTAGTGTTATTACGTGTCCGTTATCACTATGCATGCATGTATGCACACACGCACATACGCCAGCATGCGTGTATACATTTATGTATGTATGTATGTATGTATGTATGTATGTATGTATGTATGTATGATTTATGTATGTATGTATGTATGTATGTATGTATGTATGTATGTATGTATGTATGTATGTATGTATGTATGTACTATGCATGCATGTATGCACACACGCACATACGCCAGCATGCGTGTATACATTTATGCATGTATGTATGTATGTATGTATGTATGTATGTATGAATGTATGTATGTATGTATGTATGTATGTATGTATGTATGTTGTATGTATGTATGTATGTATGTATGTATGTATGTATGTATGTATGTATGTATGTATGTATGTATGTATGTATGTATAGCGGCGTAACTCATTAATTGATATTTAAATTCATTTGCGGGTTGCACGATATGTTTGCCTTCCAGCGGCGACACACCGGCCCCGATAGCTCAGTTGGTAGAGTGTCCGCTCCGGGGAACGGGAGGTCACGGGCCGCGACATACCAAAGTCGTTAAGAATGGTACTAGCTGCTCCTCGCTTGGCACTCAGATTTACGGGGAAGAGGTAGGACTGGTCGACCCAGTGTCAGGATAATGTGACTGGGTTAGGTATCATGTAATGTGTCTGGGACATGATACTTCAGTGAGGCAGCACTATAAAAGTGAGCATTGAGCTCCCTGTCGCAACCAGACACCGTCGTGATATGACTAAAAAATTGTTGAAAGCGACGTTAAACCCGAATTCACACACACACACACACGCACACACACACACACACACACACACACACGACGGGATCGGGTCACCTAAGGAAAGCCAAACTGGTGGCCCAGACATCCTTTCGGCTTTCCCACCCCAAGCCGACCTCACCACCGCTGGAATGATAATATTCTTAATTCCCACCACCTCACCTATCTGTTTTTTATTTTAGCATTACTTTATTACTTTCTTTTACAAAGTCGTAAACAATCTTACATTTTTAAAGCTGATATTATCGGCAGATTATAAAAATTATGATAATAAAATAACTTAATAAATAGATCTAGACCGTATAAAACATAAAAAGAAGCAAACATCTGACCTCTATCATTTCTTCTGATTCTGAAAAAAAAAAAAGAACTAGTTTATTACATTTTTTGGTGGTTTATACCCGTTTTGTATCAGAAACCAAAAAACGGGTTGGAAACCCCAAAGCTAGCGTTGGCCGAGATCGGACGCTGGATCAGGTAGGGCCAACACTCTTTGCAAGAAAATGAAGCAATTTATACAAGCAATATAGTTTGCAAGGCTACATTCGCCTTCTAGCACCGGCTTAAGCGAGATTCGATTTTCAAAGTAACCAGAATAGGCTCAATGATCTCAAAGGAAAAGATAATAATATCTGCACTATGTTGAAACTCGGGGAGTCTTTTTACAGCCAGCAAACGGCTCTTTACACCATCTGCAGTGAGTTAAAATAAAAAGCTAGATGTTGCTATTGGAAACAAAGAACACATGAAAGAACGAAAATCGGAGACTGGGTTTTACTGAGTCTCTTCATACATAGCGATATTCGATTTTCGAAGTAACCAGAATGGGCTCAATGATCCCAAAGGAAAAGAAAATATAATCTGCGCTATGATGAAGCACGGGAAGACTTTCTACGGCCCCACACACGGCACTTAAAACCAACTGCAGTGAGGTAAAATAAACAAGAACTATCTATAAAAAGATAAACGGCGTAAGATATACTGGAAAAGAATATTGAAACAATTTTGTGGTTCAATATGAAAAAAAGAACGTTTTTTAAAATATAAACTCTATTGCGAATTCAAACAGCATCAAAAGTAGCCAATCAGGCATCTTTATGATAAAAAGTAAGCAAAGTGTAACAATGTGCAGCCCAATTTATTTCATGGGCAGGGGCTTAACAGAATTTTTTAACAGTATTTGAAGAAACCTCTACAGATTTTTTTAACAATATTTGAAGAAACATTTCCGTGAAAAAAAATCCAAACAGCCCTTATAAAGGAGATTTTGAAAGATTTGGTTGCTGTAGCAACAAGAGGGATAACTCCATTCATGAACTTCGAACAATCATTCGGCCCTCCTACATAATGATGTTTCACACAGTTTGATTGCAACCAGACCAGTAGCTTCAGAGGAGAGGCCATTTAAAATTGTGAACATGCTTTCATCTGAGTCAACACTGTTTACCAAAAACGATCTTTCATCGAAATTATATTTTTTCATGCTTTTATTTCTAGCTCACTTATTCCAAAAGAATACTTCAAGACTATAAAATGTCTTCTTTCTCTCTTTATCGTCTATTTCTGTTACCCAAGGGCAACTAGACCTGTCAGAAGCTGACTACAGCCCCGCTATGGCGCTTTCTGAATAAGTTCTGAAGTTAGATCCTTTGGAAGCAAAGAATACACAAAATAAACGAAAATAACAGACTCGGTTTCATTGAGTCCGTTCATGACCAGTTCTGAAATGTGCAACACCGACCATGCATCCTAGCGCCGGCTTAAGCAGAACTCTATTTTCAAAATGATTTAAAATGAACTCAATGATACCAAAGGACCAGAAAATATAATCTGCACTATGATGATGTACGGGGAGACATTTTACGGCCGCCGCACGGCACAACACCAGCTGTAGTGAAGACACATCTGTAAATAAGAAGTATATTTAAAAAAGATATACGACCTAGTGATAAATCTATTATTATTCTAAACAATGGAAATTGATTGATGGGGTAAGGATTCAAGACTTGACAGGTGCCTGATGCTCAGTCTCTGGTCGGGCCCATCGGAGTCTAACTGTTGGTTTTCTTTTGCTCCAGCATTTCAGTGGTTTCTTACTGTCGAGTCCTCACCGTTGTCTCACCTCTGTAGTTCTTTGATTTTTTGTGTTCACGGAGATGTTGCACTGATGAGTTAGGAGGCCTTCATGCGGACTGAACAAATTATTTGTCTAAATCGCGACGGAAGTAAGGGCGAGGATTGTGGCCACGTAAAATCGATTTAAGCCCCCCAGTGGAATTCTTTCCACTGGCCGTTCCAAGGCGGTTCTTCTGTGGCGATTTATTTATGTTGTTGTTTGTTACTTACTGTGTGTATTACTTGTGTCTTTTAATTTTGAATGGCCATATGGCCATTTTGTGGGAAAGTAACTGTCCTTATGGCCTTCCTTTGTTTAGGTTTCCATTATGGTCTGGTCGCTTAATGTTTGTATTTCCTTCCCTTTGGTGTCTTTGATGGGCGGAGTAAGTTAATTGTATCGATTCCTGATCTTTGTTTTACTTCTACTTTACAGTCAAATACAAAAAGTATTACATGTTTCAAATTTCCGCATGTCATACGCTGAGTTAAATGGGTTGTAACAGCCATTCAAAAGAGCGTCGTTAGTTTCAGTAAATATTTCTCAATTTTGCCACACTAAAAATTTGTTTCTGATGATTGCTAAAACGAATGAGCTGACATATAAATTGGATCAGTCTATTGCGTCAAATTCATTTGGAGTGACTCCACATGAATTTGACGAAATAGACGGATCCAATGTTTCGCCACATGACTTTGTTTACATTTCACTGCGCATGCGCCAATTACCTCCCCTGTCAGTTACCTCCCCTGTCAAGTACCTCTTTTATCTGGTTGGCAAAACATGTCTGTTGCTGTATAGTGGCAATGAGAATTTCCAATCTTTATCGTGTATTTATCGGCCTTTCTTCCCCACAAAATTAACTGACCCTTGTCATTTTGTGTTTTTGAAGTATTAAATGATATAGAACCAGTCTCTTCTGATATTTTATCCCACATTTTGTTGCCTAAAAGCGTTATAAAACTCACCACATCATACCAAAATGTAGTCGATGCGCTGTTTAATGAAGGAAATAAGATTAAAACGTATATTTTCCATCCAAATTTATACGAAAAAGAAGCAGTTTAATGTCCAAAATGGTTTGTGGCAAACAGTTTTCTTAGAGCGAAAACAGTTCGTGCTACAGCAAAAGGTAAAGTATGGAACGGGAAGTTTATTGCCCACCAGATTAAATGAGGCTTATGACTTTTGACTTTGTGTGACGTTGACTTTGGATGTGTCTATAAATTACACGATAAAGAAAGCCGTTGTTTTGTAAACACACACACACACACAAAAAAAAAAACAAAAAAAAAAAAAAAAACGTAAACATGTCTGTCTCTTTAAATGAACTATTTCGTTGACATCTGTATGCGCATGCGTTTTATTAATTATTTTCCGTATAATAGACTGTCGAAGTCAACACTGACGATTAGCTCGACAAACCAAAATATCTTTTTTTCATACTCTAATGTCCTACAATGTCACTCTTTGCATTGTTATTGTGTATACAAGCGGCCCCAACACATCGGGGTTTGAAGAAACAGATGGGCTGCATGATGCTTCCAATCATCCCGCACACGACCTATTACGCAACATGCTGACCTCACTGCGAAACCAACAAATCAGTGATAGCCATTTGGACTTGAGCGCTGTTAGAAACATGGTCGACTGCCTCCGCCCATGGGGTCTTGAAGAAATAGAATGGGCTGCATGATGCTTTCACTAAAATTGACTGCACACGACTACTGGTAAACTGCAGAGATGTTAGTTTCTAAGCCTGCCCAGGAAGGTAGTGCGAGTCGGGCCGTCCATGCATATAAACCCACTGTTCTATAAATAACAGTTACCAAGAACTAATAAAATACCAGGATAAGAAGCTCAGCTGAAATCTCGCAATATCTCGCGAACCACTGTACAGGTGTAGTTAGTCAAATAAATAAACGAATAAATAAGTACAGCAGTCAGAATCTGACAAAGGGTCCCGCATATGGAAATCCGATGCCAAATGGCCAAGTTATGGAAGCCAAAATGTCAAACTGGGCATTCTGGAGCAATTTTGATGGTCATCTTAGACTTTGCTGTACACTTTACAAATGGTCACTTACACAGCTTCCTCGCGCAATCAAGAATGGTTGTACTGTAAAGACGATTGTACTGTAAGGATGGTTGTACTATAAGGATGGTTGTACTGTAAGTTTGTATACATTCATGGAAGACCCTTTTTGCCTGTTACAGCCAACATCATCTCAGATTCAAAAACATGAAAAATGCGGATGGACAAACGGACGATTGGACAGACATTGCGCATTGTTTTTGTGAAGTTTGATGTTGATGAATTAACGGGTTGTAAGTTATTAAGAAGAAACATGAAACAGACAGACATACATCCATTTACTACACATGAGCGTATTGTCACTGTCAATAAGTCAATAAGTACAGCAAGTTTCACCGGAATATCTATAACGGTTTTGAAATCATGAAGAAAAATAAAATTAAAAATGTTTAAAATCTGAATTTTTCAAAAGGATCATAACTCTCTATATTGTAGCAAGAGTAACTTAACTTTTTATTAAATTGTGTATTGGTGTTGTGATCTAATGATTAAAGTTCGAAGTTGATGCGTTTAATGGTTTGCAAGTTACTGAGAAAAACATGAAAAATGAGGACGGCAGACGGACGGACGCACGGACGGACGGGCATACAGATAGGATGATTACAATTGGGGTCCCTTATAAAAACTAGAGGCTCAAGTGGGCCAGAAATCGCTCAGATTGGTGAGGCTGATCATAATATATTTCATTGTGCCTTGGTGGCCATGTTGTCTATCAGATCATGTTGCCCTATGCAATTCTGAATCTGCATGTTGCCTAGATGTCTGTGATTAAGTTTCTGAACGACTCAGTCTGATTTAGGTTTCAGGAAGAGATGATGTTGATGCAGAGTTGGGGTATATACGTTGACAGGACAGAACTATCATTTGCACCTGCCATTGGGATTCCATTCATGTGAATCATGACACCCAATTCAGTGAATTCAACCGCAACATAGACAAAAGTACTGCGTGTCAATGGCCGCCTGCCAAAAAAAAAAAAAAAAAAAAAAAAAACATGCGAAAGAACGGAATACTTTCAGCAATTCTGAATCTCCATGTCACCAAAATGCCTCCCATTAGGTTTCAGCTCATTCAGACATTCGGTTCAGATGGCGATGTTGTTTGAAGAATTTCAAAATGGCTGCCAATCTTGAATGTTGGAATGGAATTGATATAGTTATTCTGAATCACTATGCCGTCCAGATGGCTTTCACCAGGTTCCAGCTCAATCTGCCTTTCAGTATGGGATGAGATGTCTTTTAAATAATTTCAAGTTGGACGCCATGGTGGCCATCTTGGGTATCACAACGGAATGGTTGTAACAAATCTGAATCTCACTGTCACCCCGTTCCCTCCCATCAAGTTTCACCTCAATTCGATCTTTGGTTCAGGTGGAAATTATATTTGAAGAATTTCAAGATGGCCGGCCATAGTGTCCATCTTCGATATTGAGGCAGAAGCGTTTTAGCAAATCTGAATCTCCATGTCACCCAAAATGCCTCTCAGCAAGTTTAAACTCAGTCTGACTTCAGTTCAGGAGCAGATGCTCTTTAAAATTTGAAGAAGGCCACAATGGTGGCTAAGATTGTCGCCATGGTGGCAATATCTAATTGTGACCATCTTGGATATTAGAACGGAGCCATTTTAGCAAATCTGAATCTCCATGCCGCCCTGATCCTCCCAACAAGTTTGAACTCGATCCGACCTTTAGAGACCATTTTGGAAATCAGAATTGAATGACTGTAGCAAATATGACTCTCCATATCGCCCCAATGCCTCCCATCAAGTTTCAGCTCTATCTTACATTTGGTTCGGGAGATGTCATAATGAAATCGGAATCGCAGTGTCGTCCTGATGCCTCGAATCAAGTTTCAGCTCGATTTGACCTATTTGTTTGTTTGATTTGAGGTTTAATTGGCCGAAACTAGCTAGTCTGGCCCAGAAAACATGTACACTCCGTGTTTTTCACTTCTGTGGTGTATTCCTTGCTTCCAAAGGATAACCCTTTTATAGAACATATTTAACTTCACTACAGCTGGTGTGTAGGAATGTGTGGCGGCGGTAAAACGTCTCCCTGCCCTACATCATAGTGTAGATTATATTTTCTTGTCCTTTGGGATCATTGATTCTATTGTGGAATTTCGAAAATATCTGAGGGTCACTGATGAGGCCTAATTGGCCGAAACTAGCTAGTCTGGCCCAGAAAACATGTACACTATGTGTTTTATACTTCTGTGGTGTATTCCTTGCTTCCAAAGGATAACCCTTTTATAGAACATATTTAACGTCCCCGTCAACACTGAAAAGATCATTTTGGAGACGTTGCTTCCAATTTTGTGGGACTTTTACCCGACAATGAGATGAAATGACATCTCAAGCCGAGTCGCCCAATGAAACCAACAGGGTTTATTAGCATGGACGGTCCGCCTCGCACCGCGGTTCCTGGACAGGCTTAGATCCTCTAAGCGGTTTACAAGTACTAGTGTGCGGACCGGATTCAGCTCTGCATGGAAGCATCATGCAGCCCATATATTTCTTCAAGCCCCTATTGGCGGGGGCCGTCGATTTGACCTATAGTTCGGGGAGAGATATCGACTGAAGAACTTCAATATTTAATATTAGTTTATATTTAACTTTTGGTCCTTTGAGATCAGCGTGAATATTATGAGAAATCAGAAATAAATTTTTGGTTTAGACTCATATTCTAGACAGGTTTTTAATTTTTTGGACCCCAATTTGATTTATATCAGTCTTTGTATCGACTGCCTATTCGAAATTTGCAAAATTGCAGTATGTTTCCTCCGGCTTTCTTTGCCGGATCATTACAGGTCACTGATGAGGCTTTATTAGCCGAAACTACGTAGTATGACCCATCTTCTTTCTTATGAATGTTTTCATTGCTCTTAAAGGAACTCATTTTTGATTTTTATTTGCCTTCACTGCAGCTGGTGTTGTGCCGTGTGGCGGCCGTAAAACGTCTCGCCGTACATCAACCATAGTGTAGTTTATATTTAACTTTTGGTCCTTTGAGATCAGCGTGAATATTCTGAGAAATCAGAAATAAATTTTTGGTTTAGACTCATATTCTAGACAGGTTTTTAATTTTTTGGACCCCAATTTGATTTATATCAGTCTTTGTATCGACTGCCTATTCGAAATTTGCAAAATTGCAGTATGCTTCCTCCGGATTTCTTTGCCGGATCATTACAGGGTCACTGATGAGGCTTTATTAGCCGAAACTACGTAGTATGACCCATCTTCTTTCTTATGAATGTTTTCATTGCTCTTAAAGGAACTCATTTTTGATTTTTATTTGCCTTCACTGCAGCTGGTGTTGTGCCGTGTGGCGGCCGTAAAACGTCTCCCCGTACATCAACCATAGTGTAGTTTATATTTAACTTTTGGTCCTTTGAGATCAGCGTGAATATTCTGAGAAATCAGAAATAAATTTTTGGTTTAGACTCATATTCTAGACAGGTTTTTAATTTTTTGGACCCCAATTTGATTTATATCAGTCTTTGTATCGACTGCCTATTCGAAATTTGCAAAATTGCAGTATCTTTCCTCCGGCTTTCTTTGCCGGATATTTACAGGGTCACTGATGAGGCTTTATTAGCCGAAACTACGTAGTATGACCCATCTTCTTTCTTATGAATGTTTTCATTGCTCTTAAAGGAACTCATTTTTGATTTTTATTCAAAAAGCCTCCATGGCAGCAATCTTGGAAATTTGAACTGAGCTGTAAGCCAGTCTCAATCTCAGTGTCGCCTCGATGCCTCCCATCAAGTCACAGCTCGATCCAACCGATGGTCCGGGAGGAGAAGTCGTCAGCAGAACATCAAGTTGCCTCCAGAGCTGAAATCTTTGAAAACGAAATGGAACAAATTTAGCAAATCTGAATCTCCATGTCGCTCCGATGCCCTATAAAGATTCAGCTCAATCCGATTTTTGGTTCGATAGCCCATGTCGTTTGATGAATGGACACCATGCCGGACATCTTGGATACATGAACGGCACAATTTTAGCAAAGCTGAATCTCCATGTCCTCCAACGCTCAATACCTCACTTCGAGTTTCAGCTCGATCCAACCTTTGGTTAAGGACGAGATATCGTTTGAAGAATATCAAGAATGACCGCCATCGTGGATATCGGAACGCAACAATTTTAGCAAATCTGAATCTTAATGTCGCCCTGATGCCTCCCATCAAGTTTCAACTCAATCTAACATTAGATTCAGGAGTAGTAGTCGTTTGAAGATGTCCGCCTTGGATATCGGAACGGAACACATGGTCTGTCTATCTTATAGTGGTGCCGGTTTTATACCAGTGACTACAGTCTGAATCTGTGCCCTTTTCAGGATTTCTGTGTCTAGATCCTGTCTTAATCTTTAGAACATAGCTTCAGTAGGAGACGCTCACACTTGTGGATTGCGGTTGGTAAACTTTCCACATTTCACATGCATATAATAATGTTGGCAGCCCACAGCCCTGTAGACCTGCAGATTTGTGCCAAGCCTTTTTCCACTTCGACCCAAAACCCTTTCACGGTCGTGCAAGCATTAATACTCCTGGCATTAACTTTACCATCAATGTATACCACTTTTTGACAATGTGCTGCCTATGTACGTGACCTTTTCTGCAACTTGCAACCTTTACCCTTTCAATGTGATGGCACTCTCCTTGTAAGGCTGTTCAAGTGCTGGCTGATAGACCAGCTCAGACTTTGTATGCTTACTGTGAGATCATAACTGTCATATAAATCAGATGTACTTGATCCACACTTTTCTTTGCATATTTTCTTTTGGAACACTCAAAGCAATTTAATCAGCAAAACTCCTCTGTCTACACATCACCTTGATTTTATCTAGCGACCTTCCTATGTTGAAAAGCTCCCTATCAAAGCGTACCTTATAAGTAAACTATTGTAACCCTCATGGAAACATCTGTCAGCACCGTCGAAAACATCATACTGAACAGCGTTTAGGCCAGTACACATTCTTACTTGACTTGCCACATTGAATCCATAAGAAAACTTGCGATCCAGTACCCGGGATAATATACCATGGTGGAACTTCCGTACCAGTTTTATGAACTTAGTCGTGCATCCAAACTTTGATATGATTTTCCAAATCCTCTTACAGCTGACCGTGTCAAAAGTTTTTGTAAGGCTGAGAAAGGTTATGTAGAAATAACATTCTGGGCCTGGTATTTCTTTTAAAGCAGCCTTTTTGGGTGGAGTAAGTTAATTGTATCAATTCCTGATCTTTGTTTTACTTCTACTTTGCTGTCAAGCCCCTGGCTGTTCAAGGTGTTCCTTCAATTGACTGAGTATGACTTTTACAATTATCTTATTGTGGATTGACCAAAGTGTACTTTTTTCGTTAAAAATGGCATTTGACCTTCCTGACTCTATCTTCCTGAAGCTCTGTCTCAGCTGCCTTAAAGTCGAGTTCGGGGGCATATACATTTTATATATCAACTTTTGCGCTATTCTTTTTATGATCCAATACATTCCAACCCATATTATGGGCAGAGATTTAGTTTATACATGGTGTTAGATACTGGTCCAAAGATTGCTCCTACTCATTACTAAAGATTTCAGAAACCATTCACATCATAATTTAGACCGACCAGACCAGACCTTTTTAAAAGCCGCCAATTTGTTTTTATACACTTGAATTTATTTTTGCAGGTCGCGCCACTCTTCATGGCTTATCTGGTACATACTTTCTTCTAAGCGGGGCCGAACTTCTAGGAATAGTTAAAGGGGCTACCGACGTAAAAAGGATATATTCCAAGGTTGGTGGAAGAAAAAGAGCAAGGGAAGATTTCTATTCTGTTCAACCACGAAATGTCAAAATTGACAACAAGGTAAATGACATAAGGTGAATAAGATGTCATGAAGGGAGGGAACTCTAAAAAATAATTTGCCTCTGCTTTCAGGCGGTACATTATTGCCTCTTAGAAACACACACACACACACACACACACACACACACACACACACACACACACACACACAAAACTGACAGCCATTTTGTACAGCGGAGCAGAACCATTTAAGCTGTTTTAGAAGAGGGTCACACTAGAGTCATGTCTGTGATCTTATTTTGAAATTGAACCTTGGGCCAATGAGAAGACGTTGTTTGAACTTTTATTTTTATTTTTAGATCTACAGTCTGAGGGACATTTTGCTCAACGGAGCAAACCCATTTTAGCATATTGCATTTATACATACTTTGAGGTTCCAGCATTATTACTTTCTGGTGATTTTTGATTAGATCATTTATCAAACGGCCCAACTTTAATAAACACAAGTATCTTCAGTGCTGAAGTGCATGTGTCGATCACTGCAGGCAACATTTATTTATAGAATATAACTGATATATTTTTTATCGCTGTGTTGAGTAAGAAGTTACCAATAGTGGCAAACAGTGTTGACCCAGCTTGAGCGCCATATTCTGCAAACGGCCAGACCCAGATCAGACGCCGCAAAATGCGGTGTCTGGTCACGGTATACACAGTTCGCTTTCAGTACAGGGATGCCATCTAGCTAAAATGGTGCCTGTTTGCCGTCTGCTGCAGTCTTACGAACTCTGCTTACGAGAAAACAGCTCGTACACTAATCAGACTGCTGATCAGAGTCCAGGGTCAGAGTCCACACTGTAAAGTAACCAGCAGACAATGAAACAGACACCATTTTTGTGATTTGCATCTTAAGGGTTAAGGACTAAACAAAACAGTCTAACTTCCCGTTCAGGACACTTTTTCAGGCTATACTCGTAGACAATGGACCAACCAGTGTAGTCAGTACTTTCATTTGACAAGACTGGACTATAATATTATGAATAAAAGAACAGGCTGACAAAAAAGCCAAGAAAACCACTGTTTTTTTCACCATGTTATTCGTCATCATTGCATATTATGTAACATGTGGGGTTACGGCGTCCCCTAAATCAACATGCCGACAAGACGACAGAGGGTGGTCTCCGACAGGTGAACGATCAAGTGTAGGACAAGTCACAAGGAAGATCTCATTTGTAGCACATTATATACAGCTATTCACAACAATACTAACAACAAACATTAACAACACTTACAGAATATTGTTTCTATATTATTTCAAAGGGCCGACCCGAAGACAAATGAAGTTTTGTGATCGCGTCAGCGACGTGAAAACTATATAAAACAAATCACAATCAATAACACAAAAGGAACAAAATGCCGGCTTAAAAGGACCAGGAGGACCTGATTGTCATAGTATGAGCATACACTACATCCATCTATCACATGTATATACATGACGAGGCACCCGTCGTCTAAATTATATGTGTATCATAACACGAACGCACTAATCGTCCGATGCCCAAACTGGTGCTCTGATCGCCCGATGGCCTAACGGGAGCTCTGATCGTGGCCTGCTCACAAGGAGTGGGGAACAGTAGCCATCAAATTCGTCACCTCCATACACATACAACTCAAATTCCTGGAAATAATAACGTACATCCACAAAACGGTTTTCATAATACAATACACCACAATACAGCCTCTATCCCGGAGAACCCTGCACAAGTCCAACGTGTCTGTTCAATTATTGCACAAGCGCTGACCAGACAATGAGGCTGGTCCACACATGCAACAATAAGCGCACTGCTAAACTGTTTGTGTGCTGAAGATTGCTTGGCAGATCACATGCTTGTTGTCAGCAAACTCAATCCGCGCACTCAGACTACACGGCGACCACAAGGCAACTTATAGGAGATTGTATGTCTATAAGATGAAACCAGACACGCCTTCATCAGTGATATCCTCAGCCAATTAGATGCAATGGAACTCAGTTAAGATGACCAAGAAGAGGACTGGGCAGTCTTTAGACTTGACAATATTTATATTAGATTCGGTACTAAGTTATTTAGACAAAATGTGGGTATTCCGATGGGTACTAATTGCGCACCTCTTGTGGCTGATCTGTTCTTGTATTGTTATGAAAGAGACTTCATTTTGTCGCTTTCCATTGATAACCAATCTGAAATTATTGAAGCTTTTAGCTCTACTTCTAGATATTTAGATGATTTGTTGAATATTGATAATACCTATTTTGATGGTTTGATCAGTCAGATTTACCCCCTAGAACTTCAGTTAAATAAAGCAAATTCTTCTGATACCGAGGCCCCGTTTTTGGATTTACATCTATCTGTTGTAGATGGATTTGTTTCGTGCAAAATTCATGATAAACGCGATGACTTTGATTTTGAGATTGTAAATTTTACTTTTTTGGATGGTGATGTTCCTCGTGCGCCATCCTATGGCGTTTATATTTCGCAATAAATTCGATTTGCTAGAGTGTGTAGTCATGTAACTGACTTCAACACTCGTAATAAATTATTAACGGCTAAACTCCTTAATCAGGGTTATCGGTACCATAAACTACGCAAAGCCTTTTCAAAATTTTATAGACGCCATTCTGATTTAATTTCAAAATTCAATATTGGACTTAAATCTCTTCTGCAACAAGGTCTATCGGAACCCGAATTTTATGGTGACTTAGTATATAAATTCAGAAAAATATATAACCGCAATGACTTCAGCACCCAATTTCGTAAAATCATTCTTCGATATAAAAAGATTGGGTACAACATGGATATTATACGACAGCCTGCATGCATGGTAGTTAACCCAATCACGGTTGGCAACTTTGCTTCCCTCTTTAATTGCACACCGGTGGGTCAGGCCTCAGATTCTATGACGGCTCCAACGTAAAGGCTTATTGAAAATTAAAGAGGTAATGTTGGTTGGTGCCTGATGCTCTGTCTCTGGTCGGGCTCATCGGAGTCTAACTGTTGGTTTTCTTTTGCTCCAGCATTTCAGTGGTTTCTTGCTGTCGAGTCCTCAGCGTTGTCTCACCTCTGTGGTTCTTTGATTTCTGTGTTCACGGAGATGTTGCACTGATGAGTTAGGATGCCTTCATGCGGACTGAACAAATTTTTTTGTCTAAATCGCGACGGAAGTAAGGGCGAGGATTGTGGCCACGTAAAATCGATTTAAGCCCCCCAGTGGAAAGCTTCCACTGACCGTTCCAAGGCGGCTCTTCTGTGGCGATTTATTTATGTTGTTGTTTGTTACTTACTGTGTGTATCACTTGTGTCTTTTAATTTTGGATGGCCATATGGCCATTTTGTGGGAAAGTAACTGTCCATATGGCCTTCCTTTGTTTAGGTTTCCATTATGGTCTGGTCGCTTAATGTTTGTATTTCTTTCCCTTTGGTGTCTTTTATGGATGGAGTAAGTTAATTGTATCAATTCCTGATCTTTGTTTTACTTCTACTTTAGAGACAGTTCCCTCTTCAGCAATGGATTCCATAGGACCAGCATCTCGTAAACACCAAGACTGGTTTGACAAGCATGAGGAAGTAATCAAGAGCCTCCTTGTAAAAAAAAACAGTAATACCAGCTCTGTATCCAATATGGCGGCCTATTCACATATATGCAAGACAGTCCAGACTAGACTCAGAGATATGCAAGACTTCTGGCTGAGCAGTAAAAATGATGAGAAGGTAATGATCAGGAATCGATACAATTACCTCACACGTCCCACCTAAGACACAAAAAGAAAAAAAAATCATAAAACAACTTCACCATAATGAAAACACCACGAGTGGAAAGCGAAAAAGACAGTTACAATCCCATAAAATGGCCAAACGGCTACCCAAAATAAAAAACGATATTAAGCAATACATAAATGCAAAGACAAACTGTAACAGTAATAAATCATGACAGAAGAACCGCCTTGGAACGGTCAGTAAAACTTTTATTTACTTGGGGTGGAATTGGGGGGGGGGGGGTGTTAAATCGATTTTACGTGGCCACAATCCTCGCCCTTGGTTCTGTCGTAGCTCAGACTAATAAGTTGTTTAGTCCGAATGAAATATTTCTAATTCATCAGCACAACATATCCGAGAACATAAGAATAAAGCAACTAAAGAGATGAAACAACGATGAGGACTCGACGGCATAAAATAACTGAAATGCTGAAGCAAAACAAAACAAAAAAAAAAAACAGACTACGGTAGGCCCAACCAAAGACAAAGCAACATGTACCGACCGACATAGGTTAGTCTACAGTCTGGAGCCGTGCAGTTAAAGAAGGAAGCAGTTACCAACCGTGATTGGGTTACCTACCATGAATTAGTTATCAACCGTGATTGGGTCAATTGCCATGCATTCAGTTTGTCATGTAACATTTATGTTGTAACCAATGCGTTTATATCGAAGAATGATTCTACGAAATTGGGTACAGATATCATTGAAAAATCATTGCAAGCACACATTTTTTCTAAATCTATATACTAAGTCATCACTAAATTCAGGTTCCGATAGGCCTTGTTGCAGAAGAGATTTAAGTCCAACATTTGAAATAAATAAAAAAAAAGTATACAAAACTTAGAAAAGGCTTTGCGAAATTTATGATACCGAAAGTCGAGCAGTTAATAATTTATAACGACTGCTAAAATAAGTTACATGGCTACACTCTCTAGCAAACCGAATTAATTGCGATATATACACACCGTAGTATACCACACGAAAAACTTCACTATCCAAGAAAGGAAAATGTACGATCTTAAAATCAAAATTATCGCCTTCGTCATTACGAACTAAATTATTAGATAATTGTAAATCCCAGAACGATGCTTCGGTGACAGAAAAAAGCATGGTTTATTTAATTGAAGTTCTGGAGAGTGAATTTAACTGATCAAAACATCAAAGTAGGTATTGTCAATAGTTAACAAAGTCTCCAAATATCTAGACGTCGAGCTGAAGCTTCAAAAATTTCAGATTGCTTTTCAAAAGAAAGGAACATCATAAATATGTACCACGAAAAGGTTAATCTATACTATGATGAAAGGCAGGGGGACTTTAAACGGCCGCCACAGACCCCCTTAACACCAGCGGTAGCGAAGCTAATTATGTTCCACGAAAGGGTTTTCCTTTGCAAGCAAGATATACACCACAGAACTGAAAAGTATGGAGTGTACAATTTTTGTGGGCCAGACAAGCTAGTTTTGGCAAATTAGGGCTCCTTTGTGGCCCTCAAATATTTTCAAAATTCCACAATGTAATCAATGATCCCAAAGGATAAGAAAATATAATCTATACTCTGTATCATAGGATCATTATACACCATAAAGTAGAAGTAAAACAAAGATCAGGAATCGATACAATTAACTTACTCAACCCATCAAAGACACCAAAGGGAAAGAAACACAAACATGAAGCGACCAGACCATAATGGAAACCTAAACAGAGGAAGGCCATAAGGACAGTTACTTTCCTACAAAATAGCCAATGGCCATCCAAAATAAAAAGACACAAGTTATACACAAAGTAAGTACAAACAACACCATAAATAAACCGCCACAGAAGAACCGCCTTGGAACGGTCGGTGGAAAGAATTCCACTGTGGGGGGGGGGGGGGGCTTAAATCGATTTTACATGGCCATAATCCTCGCCCTTACCTCTGTCGCGGTATACACTAATTTTGTTTAGTCCGCCTGAAGGCTTCCTAACTCATCAGTGTAACATTTCCGAGAACATACAAATCAAAAAACTACAGAGATGAAACAAGGTTGAGGACTCAACGGCATACAACAACAGAATTACTGCAGCAAAAGAAAACCAACAGTTAGACTCCGAGGGGCCCGACCAAAGACGGAGCATCAGGCGCCAACCAACATAAAGAATACTAAAATAAAATAAAATTTAATTTATGTTTTTACACTGGCACCGTCATATAATCTTAAGCCCGACCCACCGGTGTGCAATCAAAGAGGGAAGCAAAGTTGTCAACCGTGATTGAGTTAACCACCGTGCATAAGTCTCTTTCATAACATAACCATAAGTCTCTTTCATAACATATGAAGAGGAGAAATCAGCCTAAAGGGGTATCCAATTCATACCCATCGGAATTCGTCTAAATAACTATGTACAAAATAGAAGTGAAGTCAATGATCAGGAATCAATAAATTAATTCAGAGCTCCAATCAGTGGACCAAAGGGAAAGAATCACATACAGGAAATAATTAGACACTAATGGAAACATCAATAGCGGAAAGCCAAAAGGACAGTTACTTTCCCACAAAATGGCCAATTGGCTATACAAACCAAAATAATGTAAGCGATACGCACATTCAAAAACCAAATCATAACAAAACAAAACCGCGATAGAAAACCCGCCTTGGAACGGTCAGTGTAAGGAATTCCACTGGGCAGGGTGTGAAGGGGGGGGGGGTGCGTAAATCGATTTTACAAAGCTTCAATCCCCGCTCTAGCTTCCGTCGCGACTTGGACAAATAATTTGTTCAGTCCGCATGAAGGCATGATGAGTTACATCAGTGCAACATCTCCGAGAACACAAAAACCAAACGACCACATAAATGAAACAACGATGAGTACACAAGAAACCACTGAATTGCTAGAGCAAAAGAAAACCAACAGTTAGACTCCGATTGGCCCGACCAGAGACAGAGCATCAGGCACCAATCAACATTAAAATCAAATTCTCTCTAATTCTCAGTAAACCTTCCCCGGGAACCGTCATAGAATCTGAGGCCTGACCCGCCGGTGTGCAATTAAAGAGGGAAGCACAGTTGTGCACTGTCGTATAACATTTATGTTGTACCCAATCTTTCTATATCGAAGCATGATTTTTCGAAATTGGGTGCTGAAGTCATTGCAATTATATACTTTTCTGAATTTATATACTAATTATGTTCTATAAAAGGGTTATCCTTTGGAAGCAAGGAATACACTACAGAAGTTAAAAATATGGAGTGTACATGTTTTCTGGGCCAGACTAGCTAGTTTCGGCCAATCATCAGTGACCCTCAGATATTTTCAAATTTCCACAATGGAATCAATGATACCAAAGGACAAGAAAATATAATCTACACTATGATGTAGGGCAGGGAGACGTTTTACGTTTTAAGTCACCATAAAATTTGGGTTCCGATTGACCTTGTTGCAGTTAAGGCGTAACAATCCAAATTTAGTGACACAGCGGCCTTTCCATCAGTGTGTCTCAACCCTAAAGTTTGAAACCAAAACGGATGATGGACAAGACCCGGCAAACACAGCACATCCCCCTCCGAGCACACACCGACAGACGTAGCTCATGAGACAGGTCAACTGGAGTCATCAGGCAAGGGACGCCTTCCCTTGGACTTATAGGCGTCACCCACCGAGCCAACATCAGCAAACATGGCCCACACGCCACGGATGTCCCGGGCATCAGTAAGGAGATGTCCCAGGTAGCGAGACTTGCAAAATTTAAAATATAACAAAATGTGGCAAACAAATTCGCTAAGATACATGTCTCGCCTGACAAGTCAGACTTAGTTTTAGAAAATTTAGAAATTTATACTGCAAAAATTAAAGATATAATATAGTTATTAAAATCAGTACTTGAGTACTGACGTCAACACCGCAGTATCAACCTCAGCACTAAGGAACTGATACTGAGCTGATAATACCCTCGGGGACGAACGAATCATCCACCATAGCAGAAGGGCCACAGCTAAAATGAGCTCTAGATCAGATTTTTTTCAATCGGCATGGTAGAAAAATTCCGCTTATATCAGGTAATAGTATCATTGTATAGACGTTAAAAAAGTGTGTATGCCAGATTCAAAAGTGGTGCAGATTTTTTTTACACGGCCTTTTGTTACACCACTTCAACCACATGGCGATATGCAATATTGGATAGCAGCTAATTTAAGCTAATGTGCTCTCCACAAAACCAGTTCTGCTGATATCAAATTGTTCTCTAGGACCTGCTGGTTACATTTAACAAAGTTTAAGCAAAAAAAACTGTTAGTTGTATGTTTTGAAATCTTCTGTTTCCATGGCAACCTTTGGTAATAATACAGTGTGGGTATACACAGTAAATTGATCAAATCAACACCGACAGTCAATACAGATAAGCAACCTTGATACCAACGAATATCATGAACATTCAACTTTTAGTTAATACAAATATGCAAATGAGCTATTTTGCATATTCATAAATATTCATTATCCAATTTAAGCCTAACGTCACTTTTATGGGACATAGGCAAACAGTGCAGATCCAGATGAGGCGTCTCATTTCACATTTTGCTTGAAAGATACAACGATCTATGAAAAAAAAAACATTAAGATAACATCTACCTGACACCCTAAAAGGAAGCATGGACTTTTCCAGTTGGTAAGGATGGAAGAATCCATTCAGCATAAATGGGTAAATACTTGTATTTATGGGAAAATAAACAAAAACATGAAAAAAAACAACTTATTGGTATTGAATCAACAATGATACTTACAATACAGAGGAAGAGCTATATCATCATCATCATCATCATCATCATCATCATCATCATCATCATCATCATCATCATCATCATCATCCATCTTGATATCCATTAAATATTGTGACACGCATTACATGTCAACATTCACTAACTTCTTCAGTTTTATGCTATATTGTGATGAATCCTGCACAGCCATTCCTAGAACGGTATCAATGCCCACAGGATGTAAAAGAAACAGCATATAAGGGACTCGTTCGCCCCATCTTGACGTATGGAAGTTGTGTTTGGGAACCCCATGGACTAGTCCTTCAGGAGGAGATTGAAAAAGTTCAGAATAGGGCAGCTAGATTTGTTGCGAGCAATTACAACTTTAAAACTGGAAGTATGACTGGAATACTGAAAAACTTAGGATGGCAGTCTTTTAAGAAAAGGAGGACAGATGGTAGGCCTATACTCTTGTACAAAGGTCTAAAGTCCAACAGATGACCTTATCCCCCCAATTAGGAGTGACAGAAAGCATCACTCTTTGGCATTTCAGTTGCCCTCTGCGAGAACTGACATCTACATGAGATCCTTCTTCTCTCAAACAATTAGAGATTGGAATGCCCTTCAAGATTCGGTTATTTCATCCTCGGAAGGTGCTAAGGATAATATTGCTAAGTTAACTTATTTGGCGAGAGCTATGAACTAACTTCCCGGTGAATGAATGTCCATTACAAAAACACGCCGATGCAAATACATCGTCAATTTTACCGCCGAAAAAAAAAATAACATTTTAGGATGAAAACTTGTGATATTTTTTATTTCTGCTCAAAATAAAGGTTGTGAGTACTTGTTAGAACCACAGCATCGTGGCAGTTCTAACGGGTACCCACAATGTATAAAAGTGGGGTTAAAGGGGGTCAAATTATATAGGCGTGTTTTCGTGATGATTTGACGTGTCACCAGTAGCGATTCAGATCAGATCAGAACACATTTGGGGACTTTGTGAATTTTGCTGATTTTCACAGTGTTGCATAGGACAGCAATTTCATAGAGCCATTTATTCATTATGAGTGGTGTGTTTTGTAAGTTTGAAAATATTTTCAAAACTCAACACTACCATATAAAGCTCACATATAAAGTGCTGATTTTTGGACACAAGATATGTTAGAAACTTACGATAACCTAAATACAACGATAACAATGCAAATAATGATGCATGGGCCAAAGGCAAACTAAAGGTATGGAATTCAGTATATATGGAGTGCAGAAACAGAAATATGCATAAAACCATTGAAAAAAAAATTAAGCATATGGTAGCATAATACTAGATATTGAAGCTGTTGAAATAGTGCATCAAATATGCTTTTAAAAACTTACTGAAAGCCCGAGCTGATTCTCCTTTACTTCTATTTTGTTGCCAGAGAGCTGTTTCTACCAAATACACAGTAAGAATCTTGTTCATGTACAAGTTTAAGCCATCAGAAGATTTCATAATACTGACACAACTGGCACAAGGACAGATATTCAATCATTTGTAACGAAGATCTGTCTGTGTAACCAGAATGTAGTATTGATGACTGGCATATCCGTACCACAAGCTGAAGATGACACCTTTTGAAAATCTCCATTATTCTCTTTATTACCTTGATATTCACCATCTACAGTCTGAAAAGAGAGGACCCCCCCCCCCCAAAAAAAAAACAAAAAAAACAACAACAACAACAACAAAAAAAAGCAAAACAAGAGGACCAAGCTGGTCCTGTATCACTCACGTGAGCTAACAGATTCAAAGTTTCAGAAAGTGCTAACCTTTACTGAAGGATTTATGGCAGGATATGGTGATGACAGGGTAAGCAATTTCTGCAAATCAAGTTGAATGTAACTCTATGATAAATAGGCTGACCTCACCAGTTTTCAAACTCATTCAAGCTTTTATTCCTGACTTGCTAAGAAGATCAGATATAACTGATGGGGCTATGGTGATGACAAGTTAAAAAATAAGCAATTAACTGCTGCAATCAAAGGGATGTTACTCTGTGACAAATAGACAAACTTCACGAGTTTTCAAACTCCTCCGAACTTTTCTGCCTGACTTATTTGTTTGTAAGTTTCATGAAGATCCGATCAAATCCGAAGGGGCAGCAGTGCTAACAGGGTCGAAAATAGGCAGTTTTAAGCAATCAAAGGCACGTAACTCTATGATAAATGTGCCAACTTGGCCAGTATTCAAACTCATCCGAGGTTTTATTCACAGCCACCTTACATATAAGTTTCAGAGAGATCCGATCAAAACTAAAGGGGCTACGGTGATGACAAGGTAAATATTTGGCATTTTTAGCAATCAAAGGGATGTTACTCTAAAATAAATATGCCGACTTGGCCAGTTTTTTTACTCATCCGAGATTTTATCCCCAGCCATCTTACATATAAGTTTCAGAAAAATCCGATCAAAACTGAAGGGGCTTCGGTGATGGCAAGGTCAAAAATCAACATTTTCAGCCATCAAAGGGACAGAACTCTATGAAAAATGGGCTGACTTGGCCTGTTTTCGAATCATCCAATAGTTTATCCCCAGACACTTTACATATAAGTTTCAGAAAGATCCGATCAAAACTGAAGGGGCTATGGTGATGACAAGGTCAAAAAAGGGCATTTTCAGCAATCAAAGGGACGTAAATCTATGATATTGGCCGGTATTACAATTTGTCCTAGGTTTTATCCCCAGTCACCTTACATATAAGTTTCAGAAATATCGGATCAAAACTGAAGGGGCTACGGTGATGACAAGGTCAAAAATCGACATTTTCAGCCATCAAAGGGACATAACTATATAGTAAATGGGGCGACTTGGCCAGTTTTCTAATTCCTCCGAGGTTTTATCCCCAGCCACCGTATATATAATTTTCAGAAAGATCCGATCAAACTTGAAGGGGCTACGGTGATGACAAGCATTGTAGCATTTTCAGCATTTTCCCATTGTGAGTCTATGGGACCTTGTGATCGCCATAGCAACCAAAGTTTTCATCCGATTTCAAAAAAAGCTTATGTCATCAATG
Source organism: Lucinisca nassula (assembly GCA_963580285.1). NCBI lineage: Eukaryota > Metazoa > Mollusca > Bivalvia > Lucinida > Lucinidae > Lucinisca > Lucinisca nassula. The sequence continues at coordinate 114,480,758 of OY757014.1, forward strand.
CCCCACCAGAGGCATGCTACAGATGAGAAATGATTGAGATCAGCCTGCAGGCTGCAATGATATAGCTGCTCAAAAGTGTGGATGGACGGGCGACAGACGACGGAGGACCCACTATACTATAAGCTCCCCTGGAGCCTTCGGCCAGGTGTGCTAAAAATAAACATATAATTGAGAAAATCCTATTCACCAAGCTATCAGTTCTTGGCCCACTCAAACACTATTACAGCACAAATGAAAACCATCAATCTAGTCACTTAATACGAAAACCAATTTTATTCCAGAAATGAGCATTTGTCGGAAATGAGTCCTTCCAAAATAAAATGAATGGTCTGTTTGTCCCCCGCACATCGGGGCTTGAAGAAATAGATGGGCAGCATGATGCTTCCACGCAGAGCTGAAACCGACCCGCACACGAGTACTGGTAAACCGCTTAGAGGATCAAAGCCTGCCTAGGCAAAGCGGTGCGAGTGTCGGACCGTCCATGCTTATAAACCCTATTGATTACATTGGGCGTCAGGGCTTGAGATGTCATTTCATCTCAATGTCGGGTAAAAGTCCCACAAAATTGGAGGCAACGTCTCCAAAATGACCTTTAAAGTGTTGACGGGACGTTAAACCTCAAATCAAACAAACAAACATCAAACTCGGCAATAATGTTCACTCGGTAGTAGACTTTCAAATGGAACCATTTTTTTCGTCTAAATCGTTGTTGCCATGGCAAAGTTGGGGCATCTCAAAGTTGTAAAAAAGTGTGATTTCACATGTATTTTTTTACCGAATCTTATTCTAAGAATATCTTCACTCTGCTGTCAAGGCAACAATTAAGGGGCACTGGCGATTTTCGCTGTCTGCAGCATGTTTTGCTTGCGAAAAATTTCAAGACATTTTGACCCGACACCCTCTGATTTCATTTCAGCGGCCGACTGGACAATACGTCTATTTTTTTCAAATCGCACATAGGTATACTGTTAGTGGGGAACCGCGCAAAAAAACAGGCCATTTTTAAGGTCAACTTATCATAACGCAAACATAGCTGTCCCGGGGTGGGGAATACAGATTTTAGGTGGTTCTGGGGCTCAAAAAATGATGGCGGGGCGGGTTGGGGCAGAGATTCAGACATTTTTAGCAGGGAGCCGCGCGAAAAAAACAGGCCATCTTTTAAGGACAACTTATCCTAACACAAAAATTGCTGTCCACCAGGGGAATGCAGAGTTTAGGTGGTTCTGGGGCTCAAAAAGTGGGGGCTTGGGGATGGGGGGGGGGATGGGATTCAGACACGTAAATTTGACGTATCTGAGTGGGAAGGGGTTAAATTGTACTTTCACAATATATTCTTTATTAAAAAATTCCTTACAACACAACTTCGGATGAAACACAAGATGGGTCCCAAAATGCTTAGATTATTAGATTATAACCATAAATGGTCTTATGCTTATATAATTTATACATTTCGCTCGGAGATTTGGCTGCTGTCTAGCTAATTTTTTTTTATGTGTGTATACACGTGTCATAGAGAATTTGTTTTATCTATAAGCTCAGTTGTCATCATCAACATCATCGTCACTTTCAGAGCTCACCGAACATTCAAGTCTGTTTAGACACACATCTCTTTCCTATCCACTGGCATCAGTAAGCGTAAAGAAAACAGGGATCATCGTCTCTATAACACGTACCCTTAACTGCTTTTAATGAATCAATAATTCATTTGTTTTCAATTTAACAAACCAACAAATCAAATAATAAATGCCATACTACTCCATATGCAAATAAACATTGTAAATAATGGTGGGTGGGGTAACCGGCTCAAAAATGTATCTTCCTTTGTTTGGTCCAATAGGACAATATTCCGGCCTAAAATAAAAAGCAAAGTTAGTTCCCTTCCGTAAATGTTGCGGTAATACACACATTACATAATAACACTAGACGAGCTCCTCTTTGCTGACGACATGGTAAAGGGTGCTCCAACAGACGAGAAGATGCAAACAGATGTAGATCAAGTATCTGATTCCTGTGACAGCTATGACCTCACAAGCAGCATAAAAAAGAGCGAGGTTTATCAACACACATCTGACAAGCCTTACACGGCGGCAACTATTACAGTGAAAGATCAAAGATTGCAAGTAATACCTTGGTAGCACATTGTCAAGAGTCGTGAACATTAATGATGGAGTCAATGCCAGGATTGGCAAAGCTAATGCAGCATTTGGCCAATTACGTGGTATTGTTTGGAATCGAAGTAGAACTAGGTTTGCCACAAAGCTGAAAGTCTACAGAGCTGTGGTGCTGCCAACACTATTTTATGCATGCGAAACGTTGATAGTTTACCAGCTGTACACCAAAAGACTGAACAAATAAATACGATTTGTCACAAAGCTGAATGTCTATAGAGCTGTGGTACTCCCAACACTATTATATGCATGCGAAACGTGGATAGTTTACCAACGGCACACCAAAAGACAAAGCCATTACAATACAAGCTGTCTTAGAATACTTTTAAAGTTTCAGCAGCAAGACAGGATTTCAGACACAGAAGTCCTGAAAAGGCAAGGAAGCAGAGTGTTCATACTCTTCTGAAACTGGTACAGTAATTTTGACTGGGCATGTTATTCGGTTGCCTGAGGAGCGTTTGCCAAAGATATCATCTCTGGAGAACTAGAAATGGGCAAACGCTCCCATGATGGTCAGAAAAGGTTATACATGGACACCTGAATGATTTCAACATACCAACAGAGTCGTGGGAACAAATTGCGCAGGACCGAGCAAAGTGGCAAGGCCTCTCCATAGAAGGTGCTAATGAATATTAGGCAGAAAGAATCTGCGAGCCGAGCAAAAACGTGCACAGCGCAACGCCTAAGTAAAGGGGTCACCTATAGAGCTGTCTTCCTCCAACCTCTATTGCTCTATCTGCAACACACAGTTTTAGAGCTAGTATTAGTTTTAATAGCCGTCTTAAAAGACGTTGATCAACTATCCACCTTTCACGTGCATCTAATAGTGTTGGGAGCAGCACCACAGATCTTTTTTCAGTTCTGTGGTGTATTCCTTGCTTCCAAAGGATAATCATTTCTAGAACTTATTTAACGTCACTACAGCTGGTGTGTGGGAATGTGTGGCGGCCGTAAAAAGTCTCCGTGCCCTACATCATTGTGTAGTTTATATTTTCTTGTCCTTTGGGATCATTTATTCTATTGTTGAATTTTGAAAATATCTGAGGGTCACTGATGAGGCCTAATTTGGCGAAACTAGCTAGTCTGGCCCAGAAAACAAATACACTCCATATTTTCCAGTTCTTTGGTGTATTCCTTACTTCCAAAGGATAACCCTTTCTAGAACTCATGTAACGTCAATACAGCTGGTGTCTGTGAATGTGTGGCGGCCGTTAAAAGTCTCCCTGCCCTACATCATAATGTAGCTTATATTTTCTTGTCCTTTGGGATCATTGATTCCATTGTTGAATTTTGAAAATATTGCAGGGTCACTGATGATGCCTAATTGGCCGAAACTAGCTAGTCTGGCCCAGAAAACATTAACACTCCCTATTTTCAAGTTCTGTAGTGAATTCCTTGCTTCCAAAGTATAACCCTTTCTAGATCTTATTTAACGTCACTACAGCTGGCGTCTGGGAATGTGTGGCGGCCGTAAAAAGTCTCCCTGCGCTACACCATAGTGTAGTTTATATTTTCTTGTCCTTTGGGATCATTGATTCCATTGTGGAATTTTGAAGATATTTTAGGGTCACTGATAGTATAAACATATTTTATTGCATCATAAATCAAGCAACAGGGTCGGGCCACAAGTTCTGCCAATATTAGTTACGGCCCTTCCAGGGTCACTGATGAGGCCTAATTGGCCGAAACTAGCTAGTCTGGTCCAGAAAACATGTACACTCCATACTTTCCAGTTCTGTGGTGTATTCCTTGCTTCCAAAGGATAACCCTTTCTAGAACTTAGAACACACAAATTCAAGCATTTCTCTCAAATGATTAAGACTGGCCATTACCAGTCATGACAGACGAACTATTATTGTGGTAAACCATGCGTCTAGATTTTACAGTTCCTGAGAAATCTTTAACCCTGAAAACACCATACATTTTAACATTGGTCATAACGTTTGAATCGTTTGAGATACAGTCTTCATATTTGGCAAGTAGGTTCCTTGTAACAAGAGCTTTACATTATTGCAAAATTTTTAGGCCTGTGACCTTGACCTTTGAACTTCTTAAAAGAAAAAAAAAATGGCCATAACTTTCGAACCTTTTGGGATAGAGCATTCATATTTGGCATGTAGGTTCCATGTGATAAGAGCTTTACAGTCATTTAAATTTTTTTACCATGACCTAGACCTACTTAAAAGAACAAATAAAATTGATCATAACTTTTGAATCGTTTAAGATGGAGCCTTCATATTTGGCATGTGACAAGAGCTTCACATTCATGCTAAAAAATTTTACCTGTGATCTTGACCTACTGTAAAGAAATTTTTTTATTATTCATAACTTTCGAACCGTTTAAGATAGAGCCTTCATATTTGGCATGTAAGCTCCTTGTGCCAAGGGTTTCCAACTCAAACCCAAAATTTTGACCTGTGACCTTGACTTTGAACTGTGACCAACTTTGAAAAAATGATCATGCCCGGGGACATGTTCGTGTTTCACAAAGACATCTTGTTTTATTTTGGATAGCCTTTTGGCCATTTCATGGGAAAGTTACTGTCATTTTGGCTTTCCGCTATGGATGTTTCCATTAGGGTCTGTTGTTTCATGGTTGTGGTTCTTTCCCTTTGGTGTCTCTGATGGTAGATGTGGGTCAATTGTATCGATTCCTGATCATTGCCTCAACCTCTGTTTTTTATAATTTTTGGTTGAGAACTTTTGGTATGCCTCCAGTTGACCTGTCTCATGAGCTACGTCGGTCGGTGTGTGCTCGACGGGGGGATGTGCTGTGTTTGCCGAGTCTTGTCCATCATCCGTTTAGGTTTCAAAACTTTGGGGTTTAGACACATTGATAAAGATTAAATATCAGATAGGGCTCTATGTCACTAAATTTGGTATAGTTACGCCTTAATTGCAACCACTGGGTCGGTATCTCTGCTGGTGGATGATTCGTTCGTCCCCTAGGGTATCATTAGCTCAGTATCAGTTCCTTAGTTCTGAGGTTGATACTGCGGTGTTGACGTCAGTACTGAAGTACTGATGTAAATAACTATATTACATATTTAACTTTTGCAGTATAAAAATTATAATTTTTCTAAAACTAAGACTTCCAGATGCCCGGGACTTCCGTGGAGTGGGGGCCATGTTTGCTGATGTTGGCTCGGTGGGGGTGGGGGGGGGCGCCTATAAGTTCTAGGGTAGACGTCTCTTGACTGATGCATCCAGTTGACCTGTCTCATGAGCTACGTCGATCGGTGTGTGCTCGGAGGGGGATATGCTGTGTTTGCGGTTTAGCCACACTGATGAAGATTAAGTATCATACAGGCCTCTGTGTCACTAAATTTGGTATAGTTACGCCGTAATTGCATCCACGGTCGGTATCTTTGCTGATGGATGATTCGTTCGTCAGCTCAGTATCAATTCCTTAGTGCTTAGGTTGATACTGTGGTGTTGACGTCAGTACTTAAGTACTGATGTAAATAACTATATTATATCTTTAACTTTTGCAGTACAATTTTTTTTTCTAAAACTAAGACTGACTTGTCAAGTGAGACATGTATCTTAGCGGATTCGGTTGCCACTTTTTGTTATATTCTAAATTTTGCAAGTCTCGCTACTTTGGACATCTCCTTCCTGATGCCCGGGATTTCCGTGGAGTGTGGACCATGTTTACTGATGTTGGTTCGGTGGGGGACGCCTATAATTTCTAGGGTAGTTGTCTCTTGCATGATGCCTCCAGTTGACCTGTCTCATGATCTACGTCGGTCGGTGTGTGCTCGGAGGGGGATGTTCTGTGTTTGCCGCGTCTAGTCCATCATCCGTTTCGGTTTCAAAACTTTGGGGTTTAGACACACTGATGAAGATTAAATATCAGATAGGCTTCTGTGTCACTAAATTTGGTATAGTTACGTCTTAATTGCATCCACTGGGTCGGTATCTCTGCTGGCGGATGATTCGTTCGTCCCCGAGGGTATCATCAACTCAGAATCAGTTCCTTAGTGCTGAGGTTGATACTGCGGTGTTGACGTCAGTACTGAAGTAGTGATGTAAATAACTATATCATATCTTTAACTTTTGCAATACAAAATTCTAATGTTTCTAAAACTAAGACTGACTTGTCAGGTGAGACATGTATCTTAGCGGATTTGGTTGCCACTTTTTGTCATATTCTAAATTTTGAAGGTCTCGCTACTTTGAACATTTCCTCCCTGATGCCCGGGACTTCCTCGGAGTGTGGGCCGTGACTGCTGATGTTGGCACGGTGGGGGACGCCTAAAAGTTCAAGGGTTGACGTTCTCTTGCCTGATGTCTCCCGTTGACTTGTCTCATGAGCTACGTCGGTTGGTGTGTGCTCGGAGGGGAATGTGCTGTGTTTGCCGCGTCTTGTCCATCATCCGTTTTGGTTTAAAAAATTTGCGGTTTAGATACACTGACTCAGACTAAATATTAGAAATGACTCCGTGTCAATAAATTTGGTATAGTTACGCCTTAATTGCAACCACTTGGTAGGTATCTCTGCTGGTGGATGATTCGTTCGTCCCCGAGGGTATCATCAGCTCAGTATCAGTCTTTTAGTGCTGAGATTGATACTGCTGTGTTGACGTCAGTACTGAAGTACATATGTAAATAACTATATTATATATTTAACTTTTGCAGTATAAAATTATAATTTGTCTAAAACTAAGACTGACTTGTCAGGTGAGACATGTATCTTAGCGAATTTGGTTGCCACTTTTGTTATATTTTAAATTTTGAAAGTCTCGCTACTTTGGCCACCTCTTCCTGATGTCCGGGACTTCCGTGGAGTGTGGGCCATGTTTGCTGATGTTGGCTCGGTGGAGGACGCCTATAAGTTCTAGGGTAGACGTCTCTTTTTCTGATGCCTCAAGTTGATCTGTCTCATGAGCTACGTCGATCGGTGTGTGCTCGGAGGGGGATGTGCTGTGTTTGCCGCGTCATGTCCATCATCCGTTTCGGTTTCAAAACTTTGCGGTTTAGATACACTGATAAAGATTAAATATCAGACAGGCCTCTGTGTCACTAAATTTGGTATAGGTACGCCTTAATTGTATCTACGGTCGGTATCTCTTCTGGTGGATGATTCGTTCGTCCCCGAGGGTATCATCAGCTCAGTATCAGTTCCTTAGTGCTGAGGTTGATACTGTGGTGTTGACGTCAGTACTGAAGTACTGATGTAAATAACTAAATTATATCTTTAACTTTTGCAGTACAAAATTATATTTTTTTTCTAAAACTAAGACTGACTTGTCAGGTGAGACATGTGACTTAGCGGATATGGTGGCCACTTTTGTTATATTCTAAATTTTGCAAGTCTCGCTACTTTGAACATTTCCTTCCTGATGCCCGGGACTTCCGTGGAGTGTGGGCCATGTTTGCTGATGTTTGCTCGGTGGGGGACGCCTATAAGTTCTAGGGTAGACGTCTCTTGCATGATGCCTCCAGTTGATATGCCTCATGAGCTACGTCGGCCGGTGTGTGCTCGGAGGGGGATGTGCTGTGTTTGCCGCGTCTTGCCTATCATCCGTTTCTGTTTCAAAACTCGGGGTTAGACACACTGATGAAGATTTAATATCAGAAATGCCTCTGTGTCACTCAATTTGGTATTGTTACGCCTTAATTTAAGGTTATCTATTTTAGCTCTGGCGGAGCAGAACCAGCATTTTTTACGCAGGGTCAACTGTGAAACATTTATATGAAATTATTTTAAAATTGGTATTGTGGTTTTGGAGAAGCTGTCATTTGAAGAAAATGTTGATGGCCGCCATTACCAAAATATCAAAAACATTTCAGAAAAGAAGATTTTTTAAAAGTTTTCCCATTATAGCTCTATGAAAGTTTTTTTTCCAGTATAACCATATGTAAAACCAGCGTGTCCCAGGGCGGGGCCCTTTTTGGCCCCAGGGCTATGATTTAAATAACTTTGGCAGAGGTCCACTAGACAAATGTGCATTCAAAATAAAAAGGACCTGGTTCTTCTGTTTCAGACCAGAAGATTTTAAAATTATTCCTGTTTCTAGGATACGTAATATAATATCGAAAGGACCGAAATATCGATTTCCTTCTAAAAATTATTTCAATAAATGTAGAGATGAAATCGCTGCTGTCTTGAATGAATTTGGTAATCGATGGTGTAAACGAGAGTATGTGAGCATAAAGCTCTTAAGGAATGGAAACTTAGCATTCTGCAATTAGTGAACAAACGCATTTCTTTTTATTTGCAAAATACGATATTATTACCTCCTAAACCTAAGACGTCTTTACGTCGCCTTGGGCTGGTTGTTCAAGAATTTCATAGGAAGTTTGTTTTGGCTCCAGCTGATAAGGCCTCTAACAATGTGGTCGTTGTTTTACGGCTTCACTATGTTAACACTCTTCAGCAAGAACTTGGTGGTACTAAGGCCTATGAACTCCAGCCTTTATCTGTATAGAGGGCTTTAGTTGATGACCACATTTGTCATTCAGCCACCAAGTTTCCTACGTTATATTAGTTATCTAAACTTCATAAAAGATCGTAAAAAGCACGTTTTATTGCAAATTATAGCTCTTGTACCACCAATGAACTCTCCAAATTATTAACTTCATGTTTTACTGCCATCAAAAAACATGTGATAAAATATCGCGACAAAGTCTTCGAAAGATCAGGTAGAATATGTTCTATACAAGGGTTATCCTTTGGAGCAAGGAATACACCACAGAAGTGAAAAATATGGAGTGTACATGTATTCTGGGCGAGACTAGCTAGTTTCGGCCTATTAGGCCTCATCAGTATCCCTCAGATATTTTCAAAATTCCACAATGGAATCAATGATCCCAAAGGACAAGAAAATATAATCTACACTATGATGTAGGGCAGGGAGACGTTTTACCGCCGCCACACATTCCCACACACCAGCTGTAGTGAAGTTAAATATGTTCTATACAAGGGTTATCCTTTGGAAGCAAGGAATACACAACAGAAGTGAGAAATATGGAGTGTACATGTTTTCTGGGCCAGACTAGCTAGTTTCGGCCAATTAGGCCTCATCAGTGACCCTCAGATATTTCAAAATTCCATAATGGAATCAATGATCCAAAATGACAAGAAAATATAATCTACACTATGATGTAGGGCAGGGAGATGTTTTACCGCCGCCACACATTCCCACACACCAGCTGTAGTGAAGTTAAATATATGTTCTATAAAAGGGTTACCATTTGGAAGCAAGGAATACACCACAGAAGTGAAAAATATGGAGTGTACATGTGTTCTGGGCCAGACTAGCTAGTTTCGGCCAATTAGGCCTCATCAGTGACCCGTAGATATTTTCAAAAATCCACAATGGAATCAAGGATCCCAAAGAACAAGAAAATATAAACTACACTATGATGTAGGGCAGTGAGACGTTTTACCGCCGCCGCACATTCCCACACACCAGCTGTAGTGAAGTTAAATATGTTCTATAAAAGGGTTATCCTTTGGAAGCAAGGAATACACCACAGAAGTGAAAAATATGGAGTGTACATGTTTTCTGGGCCAGACTAGCTAGTTTCGGCCAATTAGTCCTCATCAGTGACCCATAGATATTTTCAAAATTCCACAATGGAATCAATGATCCCAAAGGACAAAAAATATAAACTACACTATGATGTAGGACAGGGAGACGTTTGACCGCCGCCACACATTCCCACACACCAGCTGTAGTGAAGTTAAATATATGTTCTATAAAAGGGTTACCATTTGGAAGCAAGGAATACACCATAGAAGTGAAAAATATGGAGTGTACATGTTTTCTGGGCCAGACTAGCTAGTTTCGGCCAATTAGGCCTCATCAATGACCCTCAGATATTTTCAAAATTCCACAATGGAATCAATGATCCCAAATGACAAGAAAATATAATCTACACTATGATGTAGGGCAGGGAGACGTTTGACCGCCGCCACACATTCCCACACACCAGCTGTAGTGAAGTTAAATATGTTATATAAAAGGGTTATCCTTTGGAAGCAAAGAATACACCACAGAAGTGAAAACTATGGGGTGTACATGTTTTCTAGGCCAGAGTAGCTAGTTTCGGCCAATTAGGCCTCATCAGTGACCCTCAGATATTTTCAAAATTCCACAATGGAATCAATGATCCCAAAGGACAAGAAAATATAATCTACACTTTGATGTAGGGCAAACTCTGTTTTGGTCTGTATAAAACTCTAATGAAATTTTAAATAAATTGAAATCCAGACGTTTTCGTGCTTCAATTCTGTCCTCTTTCCACCCTTAACACTACACTTCCACAAAATCTTATAAAAGATAACTTAATGATTCAATTGAATGGGCATTTCGTGGGGAAGACTCCCACTATCTTCCAGGTAATGTAAGAAATGCTTTTTTCACTTCTGAAGAGCATAAAAATGATACTTTATGGTCATGTTAGAAAGTGCGTTAAGCTCTCACCTTTCTACTTGACAGTATTTACATAAGATTTTGTACTAAATTATTTAAACAAGTTGTGGGTATTCTGATGGGTACTAATTGCGCACCACTTGTGGCTGATCTGTTTTTTTTTGTTTTTGAGAGAGACTTCATGATGTCCCTTTCTGCTGAAAACTAGTCTGAAATCATTGAAACTTTTAGCTCCACTTCTAGATATTTGGATGATTTATTAAATATTTTTAATACGTATTTCGATCGTTTGATCAGTCAAATGTACTCCCCAGAACTTCAGTTAAATAAAGCAAATTCTTCTGATACCGAGGCCCCGTTTTTGGACTGACATCTATCTATTGTAGATGGGTTTGTTTCGTGTAAAATTTATGATAAACGCGATGATTTTGATTTTGAGATTGTAAAGTCTCCTTTTTTGGATGGTGATGTTCCTCGTGCGGCATCCTATGGTGTTTATGTTTCGCAATTAATTAGATGTAACTGACTTCAACACTCGTAATTAATTGTTAACGGCTAAACTTATTATTCAGGGTTATCGGTACCATAAACTACGCAAAGCCTTTTCAAAATTTTATAGACGTAATTCTGATTTAATTTCAAAATTCAATATTTGACATAAATATCATCTGCAACAAGGTCTATCGGAACCCGAATTTTATGGTGACTTTGTATATAAATTCAGAAAAATATATAACCGCAATGACTTCAGCACCCAATTTCGTAAAATCATTCTTCGATATAAAAAGATTGGGTACAACATAAATGTTATACGACAGACTGCATGCACGGTAGTTAACCCAATCACGGTTGACAACTTTACTTCCCTCCTTTATTGCACACCGGTGGATCAGGCCTCAGATTCTATGACGGTTCCAGCGTAAAGGCTTATTCAGAATGAGAGAGATCTAGTTTAAGGTAATGTTGGTTGGTGCCTGATGCTCTGCCTCTGGTCGGACCCATCGTAGTCTTACTGTTGGTTTTCTTTTTGCTCAAGCATTTCAGTGGTTTCTTGCTGTCGAGTCCCCATCGTTGTTTCAACTCTGTGGTTGTTTGATTATTTGTGTTCACGGAGATGTTGCACTAATGAGATTGGAGGTCTTCATGCGGACTGAACAAAGTATTTGTCTAAATCGCGACGGAAGTAAAGGGCGAGAATTGTGGGGCCACGTAAAATCGATTTAAGCTCCCCCCCCCCCAGTGGAATTGGTTTCCGCTGACCGTTCCAAGGCGGTTCTTCTGTCGCGGTTTATCATGCCCCCAACTTCGAAGAAGTTGATGGGGCATATTGTTTCTGCCCTGTCTGTCAGTCCGTCCGTCCGTTACGCTTTAAGTACCTGGGTAAACTACAGAATGGCTTGAGCTAGGATCTTGAAATTTCATAAATGGCATGAGCATGAACAATAAGCGGACCCGTATTTTTTTTCTTTTCCGTCGGACTTGTGCTTGCGGAGTTATGCCCCTTTTAGCTTATGCATTTAGGCTATAGGGAAACTTTGTGAACAAAATTTCTGGAGAAACGCTTGAGCTAGACTCATGATAGGTGGCATACAGTTTATGTCTAATGTGTAGATTACCTGATTCACTTCTGACGAAATTCGGGAAATTTTAAACGGAGTTATGCCCCTTTTTGGACTGATGCATTGTGGCTATAGAGAAACATTGGGGATAAAATATCTGGAGAACCGCTCGAGCTAGGCTCATGATATTTGGCATACAGTTTGGGTCAAATGTGTAGATGACGTGAATAACTTTTGACCAAATTCCGAAAAATTTTAACGGAGTTATACACCTTTTTCGACTTAAGCATTGTGGCTATGGGTAAAACTTGTGAACGAAATATCTGAAAACCGCTTGAGCTAGGCTCATGATATTTGGCATACAGTTTGGGTCTAATGTGTAGATGACCTGATTAACTTTTGGCGAAATTCCGAAAATATTTAATGGAGTTATGCCCCTTTTTGGACGTATGCATTGTGGCTATAGGAAAACCTTGTGAACAAAATATCTGGAGAACCGCTTGAGCTAGGCTCATGATATTTGGCATACAGGTTGGGTCTTAAGTGTAGATGACATAATTAAGGTTCTGCCCTATCCGTTCGTCAGTCAGTCCGTCCGTTACGCTTTAAGTACCTAGGTAAACTACAGAATGGCTTGGGCTAGGATATTGAAATTTCATATATGGCATGAGCATGAAAAATAAACGGACCCGTATTTTTGTCCTTGCTGAGTTATGCTCCTTTTTTGACTGTCCGTCAGTTTGTCCGTCCGTAACGCTATAAGACCCTAGGTAAACTAAAAAATGGCTTGAGCTAGGATCTTGAAATTTCATATATGGCATGAGCATAAAAAATAAGTATTGTTTTCTTTTCCGTCGGACTTGTCCTTGCGGAGTTATGTCCCTTTTTTGACTAATGCATTGTGGCTATATGGAAACCTTGTGAACAAAATATCTGGAGAACCGCTTAAGCTAGGCTCATGATATTTTGGCATACAGTTTGGGTCTAATGTGTAGATGACCTGATTAACTTCTGACGCAAGTCTGGAAATATTTAACGGAGTTATGCGCCTTTTTGAACTTATGCATTGTGGCTATAGGGAAACCTTGTGGACAAAATATCTGGAGAACCGCTTGAGCTAGGCTCATGATATTTGGCATACAGTTTTGGTCTAATGTGTAGATGACCTGAGCAACTTTTGACCAAATTCGAAACATTTTAACGGAGTTATGTACCTTTTTCGACTTAAGCATTGTGGCTATGGGGAAACCTTGTGAACATAATAGCTGGAGAACCGCTTGAGCTAGGCTCATGATATTTGGCATACAGTTTGGGTCTAATGTGTAGATGACCTGATTAACTTTTGACGAAATTCCGAAAATATTTTAATGGAGTTATGCCCCTTTTTGGACGTTTGCATTGTGGCTATAGGGAAACCTTCTGAACAAAATATCTGGAGAACCGCTCCAGCTAGGCTCATGATATTTGGCATACAGTTTGGGTCTAATGTGTAGATGACCTGATTAAGGTTCTGCCCTGTCCGTCCGTCAGTCCGTCCGTCCGTTACGCTTTATGTACCTAGGTGAACTACAGAATGGCTTGAGCTAGGATCTTGAAATTTCATATATGGCATGAGCATGAAAAAATAGCGGACCCGTATTTTTTTTCTTTTCCGTCGGACTTGTCCTTGCGGTGTTATGCCCCTTTTTTGACTTATGCATTGTGGCTATAGGGAAACCTTGTGAACAAAATATATATTTTTGTTATGGTTTGTCATTGGATGTTTGTAGCGCTTGTGTTGTTTTATTTTGGATAGCCTATTGGCCATTTTGTGGGAAAGTGACCGTCCTGTTGGCTTTCCACTATTGTTGTTTCCATTAGAGTCTGTTGTTTCATGTTTGTGCTTCTTTCCATTTGGTGTCTCTGATGGGAGCTGCGGGTTGATTGTATCGATTCCTTATCATTGCCTCCACTTCTATTACACCATTATAGCTCTATCTAAAACCAGTGGGTCCTGCGACGGGGCCATTTTTGGACCCAGGGCTATGATTTGAACAATCCCCTGGATGTAGCTGAATGCCAAATATCAAATGCCTGGGTCTTCTGGTTTCAGACAAGAAGATTTTTAAGTGTTCCCTATATGTGCCTATTTTAAACATGTGACCCCTTGGTCGGGGCCAGTTTTTACCCCAGAGATATAATTTAAACAACTTTCGTAGAGATCCACTAGACAAAGCTGCATACCAAATGTCAAAGGCCTGAGCCTTCTGGATTCAAACGAGAAGATTTTTAACGTTTTTCCCATTATAACTCAATGTAAAATATAAGTGAAGGCAATGACCAGGTTTCGATACAATTAACTTACAGCTCCCATCAGAGACACCAAAGAGAAAGAAACACAACCATGAAACAAAAAACCCTATGGAAACATCAACAGCGGAAAGCCAAAAGGACAGTTACTTTCCAACAAAATGGTCAACTGGCTATCCAAAGTAGAAGTAAAACAAAGATCAGGAATTGATACAATTAACTTACTCCACCCATAAAAGACACCAAAGGGAAAGAAATACAAACATTAAGCGACCAGACCATAATGGAAACCTAAACAAAGGAAGGCCATAAGGACAGTTACTTTCCCACAAAATGGCCATATGGTCATCCGAAACTAAAAGACACAAGTGATACACACAGTAAGTAACAAACAACAACATAAAATAAATCGCCACAGAAGAGCCGCCTTGGAACGGTCAGTGGAAGATTTCCACTGGGGGGCTTAAATCGATTTTACGTGGCCACAATCCTCGCCCTTACTTCCGTCGCGATTTAGACAAATAATTTGTTCAGTCCGCATGAAGGCCTCCTAACTCATCAGTGCAACATCTCCGTGAACACAAAAATCAAAGAACCACAGAGGTGAGACAACGGTGAGGACTCGACAGCAAGAAACCACTGAAATGCTGGAGCAAAAGAAAACCAACAGTTAGACTCCGATGAGCCCGACCAGAGACAGAGCATCAGGCACCAACCAACATTACCTTGAATCAAATCAAAATAATATAAGCGATACAAACACTCAAAGGCAAACCATAACAAAAACAAAATGGGCCTTGGAACGGTCAGTGAAACGAATTTCACTGGGGCGGGGGGCTTAAATCGATTTTACGTGGCCACAATCACCAGTGGGCCACAGGACAGACAAGAAGATTTTTTATAGTTTTTCCCATTATAATTCTGTGTAAATAAAAATCAAAAATGAGTTCCTTTAAGAGCAATGAAAACATTCATAAGAATGAAAATGGGTCATACTAAGTAGTTTCGGCTAATAAAGCCTCATCAGTGACCCTGTAATGATCCGGCAAAGAAAGCCAGAGGAAACATACTGCAATTTTGCGAATTTCGAATAGGCAGTCGATTCAAAGACTGATATAAATCAAAATGGGTCAAAATAATTAAAAGCCTGTCTAGAATATGAGTCTAAACCAATAATTTATTTCTGATTTCTCAGAATATTCTCGCTGATCTCAAAGGACCAAAAGTAAAACCCGTGGGCCCCAGGGCATGACAAATTTTGGCCCTATTGCTATGATTTGAAGAGTCTTGGTTGAGGTCAACTAGATGCATGCCAAGTATTAAGTGCCTTGCTCTTCTTGTTTCAGACAAGAAGATTTTTATTTTTTTTTCTATATGGGTTTATGTTAAAAAAGTGACCCCTGGGGCGGTGTCATTTTTTTTTACCACAGAGCTATAATTTAAATAACTTTGGTAGAGGTCCACAAGACGAAGCTCCGTGCCAAATATCAAAGACCTGAGCCTTCTCGTTTCAGCGAAGAAGATTTTTTAAAAGTTTCCCCATTATAACTATGTGGAAAAGCTGTGGGTCCTGGGGCGCGGCCAATTTTGGCCCCAAGGCTATAATTGGAATACTCATGGAAGAAGTCCACTAGATGTAGCTGCAAGTCAAACATCCAATGCCTAGACCTTCTGGTTTTAGTCTCAGCCTTCTGCTTAGGTGTGCTAACAATGCTTTTTTTTCAAACAATATTGCGGTCTTTGACATTAGAATAGATACAAAATGAATCTGTATGAATCCTAACGGCCAAGGTCATTTGGTGACTTGGCCCAAGATCGCTTAAATTGCAGGTCCATTGACATCTCAAAATACGTTTTCTTTGAAACCACTTGGCCAATTTCATTTAAAGCCTTCTGACAGTGGGTGGAAAGAAAGTTTGTTCGAAATGGTCCAGGTCACATGACGAAGATGGCCGCCATGTCAAATTGTGGTAAAATCTTAAAAAAATCTTCTCCTCCAGAACCACCGGGCCGGTTGTTTTAAACACCGTAATTAGCATCGGATGACCGAGTCATACCAAGTGTGCAAACATGATAACCTTAGGTTGACCATGATTTACTTAACACAAAGGTCAAGTTTGGTTCCCTAGGTTTTTCAATATGAAAAGCGTACAGCAATGCATTTTTGTTTTCAAAAATATTGTGGACTACGACAAAGGAATATATTTAATTGAAATTTTATATGCAGCCTTCTGACAGTGAGGGAACCAAAGTTTGTTCGAATAGTCTGGGTCACATGACCAAGATGGCCGCCATGCCTGAATATGGTATAAACCTTAAAAATTATATTTCCAGAACCACCGGGCCGATTGCTTTGAAACTTGGAATATAGCATTTGGTGACTGAGTACTTGCAAATTTGCAAAACTGATGACCCTATGTTGACCTTGATCTGCTTTACACAAAGGTCAAATCTAGTTCTCTAGGTTTTTCGTGTCCAAAAAGGGTAAACAATGCAGTTTTCGAAACATATTGTGATCAATGACATGAGAAAAGTTACAAAATGAATGTCTATGAATGCCAAAGAGCATGGTCATTTGGTGATCTTTATCCAAAATAGCTTTGTCCCTGTGGCCATCCTTTGTTTAGGTTTGCATTATGGTCTGGTCGCTTCATGTTTGTGTTTCTTTCCCTTTGGTGTCTTTGATGGGTTGAGTAAGTTAATTGTATCGATTCCTGATCTTTGTTTTACTTCTACTTTGCATATCAGGGTTGTTTTGTTTGTGCCGTGTGGCGGCTGTAAAAGGTCTCCCCGTACATACATTTAATGCTCTTATTTTTCCAATCCTCAGGGATTGCTTATGCAATTGCTTTTCACTTTTCCATCAACTGACATCCTTTAGATACCTGTTGAAGGTCATTATTAAACCGATGTTCGTTCCTCGTTGTATAACAACTGCTTGTTTGACATCCTTGGACTTTAAGTAGACAGGGATGTTTTGTGGGCTTTTGTTGTACCTTCTTTCTATTCGAAGGAATTATCTTCAGTAATTTTATATGCTGTTTTACTTAATAACCGGTATGAAGATTGCTTTAGTTTTGACGGTATCAAAACCTTATAAACCCTAATGAGTATCACAAATTCATTTAAACTATCAATATCACTCCTTAGGTTACACTCTGCTTCTTCTGTACGGATTCCCCATTCTATTAAGAACTTTAATACTATGTTGCCTTCGGTATTGGTCAGACCCTTAAATTTGTCTTCTGTAACTTCAGTTAATCTCAATGGAGGAGGCAATACCAATATGTTTAAAAATAATCTTCGTATAAGACTATCTCCTCTCAAGTCACCAATCCTTCGAAAATGTACTAAGTAGAAGTTAAACAAAGATCAGGAATCGATACAATTAACTTACTCCAACCATTAAAGACACCAAAGGGAAAGAAACACAAACATTAAGCGACCAGACCATAATGGAAACCTAAACAAAGGAATGGCCATAAGGACAGTTACTTTCGCATAAAATGGTCATATGGCCATCCAAAATAAAAAGACACAAGTGATACACACAGTAAGTAACAAACAACAACATAAATAAATCGCCACAGAAGAACCGCCTTGGAACGGTCAGTGGAAAGATTTCCACTGGGGGGCTTAAATCGATTTTATGTGGCCACAATCCTCGCCCTTACTTCCGCCGCGATTTAGACATATAATTTGTTCAGTCCGCATGAAGTCCTCCTAGCTCAACAGTGCAACATCTCCGTGAACACAAATAATTAAAGAACCACAGAGGTGAGACAACGGTGAGGACTCGACAGCAAGAAACCATTGAAATGCTGGAGCAAAAGAAAACCAACAGTTAGACCCCGATGGGCCCGACCAGAGACAGAGCATCAGGAACCAACCAACATTACCTTGAATTAGATCTCTCTAATTCTCAATAAGCCTTTACGTTGGAACCGTCATAGAATCTGAGGCCTGACCCACCGGCGTGCAATAAAAATGGGAAGCAAAGTTGCCAACCGTGATTGGGTTAACTACCATGCATGCAGTCTGTCGTATAATATCTATGTTGTACCCAATCTTTTTATATTGAAGAATGATTTTACGAAATTGGGTGCTAAAGTCATTGTGGTTATATATTTTTCTGAATTTATATACTAAGTCACCATTAAACTCGGGTTCCGATAGACCTTGTTGCAGAAGAGATTTAAGTCCAATATTGAATTTTGAAATTAAATCAGAAAGGCGGCTATAATATTTTGAAAAGGCTTTGCGTAGTTTATGGTACCGATAACCCTGATTATGAAGTTTAGCCGTTAATAATTTATTACGAGTGTTGAAGTCAGTTACATGACTACACACTCTAGCAAATCGAATTAATTGAGAAATATATATTCCGTGGAAAAGAAGTGGAATGTATCCTAGTATTTCTAAGTGCAATGCCAAAAGGTGCAGATGTTGTTCGCATTTAAGCACTGCGTCTACCGTTACTTCATCTGTAAACGGTAGACGCTCCTCTGTAGTTAACATGTCTGATTTGACATGACAGTCTACAGATTTAATTTATCTAATTACATGACGTGCTGCAAACTGTAATATGCAGTACGTCGGTCAAACTAACCGCATGCTTAAAACTAGATTGAACGAGCATTATCGTAGAATGAGTAAGCCTAAGAAAACTGACACTTTCTTGTACCGTCACTTTCGACGTACAGGTCATTCTGTAAATAATATTGTTATACAACCAGTGACAACATTTATCATGAGGGTAATATTTCCAGAATGCCGGACTTTGATATTTTCTAGCTCCTGGAATGTCGAAAACGCAGAACTAGATCTCACGGCACCAGGAAAAATGGTAACTATAAACGTAAATTACGTACTTTTAAACGAAACAATACTAGACTGAAATGACTGTCAATCATATTATTAAATCATGGACGCCACTCTATGCTTTCATTTCTAAGTTCATTACCCGTTTCTGTTTTACGTCTGCTGGACACCGAGGCGAATAAATTCTACGACAGTTCTTATTAGTTATATGATGCGGCTCTCTTAACTAGAGGCTATACTCAGCATACTCTCCGTCCTTACATTGATTTTGAAATTACTCATAAACGCCATTTCTTCAAAATATCCTTCATTAATAAGGGTATGGATTTCATAGATTTACCCAGTATTTTACGTGAGAGTTCGGTGCTCTCTTCCATTCCTGCTTATTTTCAAAATACTGAAACACCTATAATTTGCTATAAATATAACAAACCTGTTAGATCTATCATTTTTAATTTCAATAAACTTGTTTCAGATCTTGATATTAATACTAATACTCCTGATTCATGTGATTGTAAAAACTCAGTGTATTGCTATCCTGCTGCTGGTCATGTAATTACTGGCAATTTGAAAATTATTCCTGATTCTAGGATAAGGAATATAATTTCTAAAGGACCGAAATATCGGTTTCCTTCTAAAATTGATTTCAGTAAATGTAGAGATGAAATCGCTGCTGCCTTGAACGAATTCGGTAATCGATGGTGTAAGCGAGAGTATGTTTAGCATAAAGCCATTAAGTACTGGAAACTTAGCATTTTAAAACTAGTGAATAAACGCATTTCTTTCTATTCTCAAAATACTAACTTATTACCTCCTAAACCTAAGACGTCTTTACGTCGCCTTGGGCTGGTTGTTCAAGAATTTCATAAGAAGTTTGTTTTGGCCCCTGCAGACAAGGCCGCTAACAACGTCGTCGTTGTGTGACGGCTCCACTATTTTGTTTTTGTTTGATTTGAGGTTTAACGCCCCCGTCAACACTGTAAAGGTCATTTTGGAGACGTTGCTTCCAATTTTGTGGGACTTTTACCCGACATTGAGATGAAATGACATCTCAAGCCCTGCCGCCCAATGAAACCAATAGAGTTTATTAGCATGGACGGTCCGCCTCGCACCGTGGTTCCTGGTCAGGCTAAGATCCTCTAAGCGGTTTACCAGTACTAGTGTGCGGGCCGGATTCAACTCTGCGTGGAAGCATCATGCAGCCCATATATTTCTTCAAGCCCCTATGGGCGGGGGCGGGACGGCTCCACTATGTTAACACGCTTAAGCAGGAGCTTGGTGGCACTAAGGCCTATGAACTTCAGCCTTTAGCTGAAGAGAGAGCTATAGTAAATGAACATATTTGTCATACAGCCACCAAGTTTGCTGTATGTGTTACAGAAGGCCAAGACAAGCTTCCTACGCTATACTGGTTACCAAAACTTCATAAAAGACCTTACAAAGCACGGTTTATTGCAAATTCTAGCTCTTGTACAACCACTGAACTTTCTAAATTATTAACTTCCGTTCTTACTGCTATTAAAACGCATGTGATTAAATATTGTGATAAAGTCTTTGAAAGATCAGGAAGAAATCTGTTTTGGTCTATAAAGCGTTACTTCATCTGTAAACGGTAGACGCTCCTCTGTAGTTAACATGTCTGATTTGACATGACAGTCTACAGATTTAATTTATCTAATTACATGACGTGCTGCAAACTGTAATATGCAGTACGTCGGTCAAACTAACCGCATGCTTAAAACTAGATTGAACGAGCATTATCGTAGAATGAGCAAGCCTAAGAAAACTGACACTTTCTTGTACCGTCACTTTCGACGTACAGGTTGTTCTGTAAATAATATTGTTATACAACCAGTGGAAAAACTTTACCAGGATGCAAATTCAACATCTAGATTCAAAATTATCAAAAGACATGAGGCTGCACTGAAATGGATAAAATCTTTACAGACCCCTATTCCACTGGGATTAAATGACAACATTTATCATGAGGGTAATATTTCCGGACTTTGATATTTTCTCGCTCCTGGAATGTCGAAAACGCAGATAAAGATCTCACGGCACCAGGAAAAATGGTAACTATAAACGTAAATTACGTACTTTTAAACGAAACAATACTAGACTGAAATGACTGTCAATCATATTATTAAATCATGGACGCCACTCTATGCCTTCATTTCTAAGTTCATTACCCGTTTCTGTTTTACGTCTGCTGGACACCGAGGCGAATAAATTCTACTTTAGTTCTAATTAGTTATATGATGCGGCTCTCTTAACTAGAGGCTATACTCAGCATACTCTCCGTGGGTATTCTGATGGGTACGAATTGCGCACCTCTTGTGGCTGATCTGTTCTTGTATTGTTATGAAACAGACTTCATGTTGTCGCTTTCCATTGATAACCAATCTGAAATTATTGAAGCTTTTAGCTCTACTTCTGGATACTTAGATGCTTTATTAAATATTGATAATACTTATTTCGATGGTTTGATAAGTCAGATTTACCCCCCCCCCCCTGAACTTCAGTTAAATAAAGCAAATTCTTCTGATACCGAGACCCCGTTTTTGGATTTACATCTGTCCATTGTAGATGGGTTTGTTTCGTGCAAAATTTATGATAAACGAGTTGACTTTGATTTTGAGATTGTTAATTTTCCTTTTTGGGATGGTGATGTTCCTCGTGCGCCATCCAATGGCTTTTATATTTCGCAATTAATTCGATTTGCTAGAGTGTGTAGTCATGTATCTGACTTCAACACTCGTAATAAATTATTAACGGCTAAACTTCTTAATCAGGGTTATCGGTACCATAAACTACGCAAAGCATTGTCAAAATTTCATAGACGCCATTCTGATTTAATTTCAAAATTCAATATTGGACTTAAATCTCTTCTGCAACAAGGTCTATCGGAACCAGAATTTTACGGTGATTTAGTATATAAATTCAGAAAAATATATAACCGCAATGACTTCAGCACCCAATTTCGTAAAATCATTCTTCGATATAAAAAGATTGGGTACAACATGGATGTTATACGACAGACTGCATGCATGGTAGTTAACCCAATCACGGTTGGCAAATTTGCTTCCCTCTTTAATTGCGCGTCAGGCCTCAGATTCTATGACGGTTCCAGCGTAAAGGCTTATTGAGAATTAGAGAGATCTAATTCAAGGTAATGTTGGTTGGTGCCTGATGCTCTGTCTCT
This sequence comes from Lucinisca nassula, assembly GCA_963580285.1. NCBI lineage: Eukaryota > Metazoa > Mollusca > Bivalvia > Lucinida > Lucinidae > Lucinisca > Lucinisca nassula. The sequence continues at coordinate 114,503,181 of OY757014.1, forward strand.
GGTCGGGCCCATCGGAGTCTAACTGTTGGTTTTCTTTTGCTCCAGCATTTCAGTGTTTTTTTTTTGCTTTCGAGTCCTCCCCGTTGTCTCACTTCTGTGGTTCTTTGATTATTTGTGTTCACGGAGATGTTGCACTGATGAGTTAGGAGGCCTTCATGCGGACTGAACAAATTATTTGTCTACATCGCGACGGAAGTAAGGGCGAGGATTGTGGCCACATAAAATCGATTTAAGCCCCCCAGTGGAATTCTTTCCACTGACCGTTCCAAGGCGGTTCTTCTGTGGCGGTTTATTTATGTTGTTGTTTGTTACTACTCACTGTGTGTATCACTTGTGTTTTTTTATTTTGGATGGCCATTTGGCCATTTTGTGGGAAAGTCAATGTCCTTGTGGCCATCCTTTGTTTAGGTTTCCATTATGGTCTGGTCGCTTCATAATTGTGTTTCTTTCCCTTTGGTGTCTTTGATGGGTAGAGTAATTTAATTGTATCGATTCCTGATCTTTGTTTTACTTCTACTTTGAATTGCAGGTCCATCAACATTTCAAAATACGTTTTCTCCGAATTCAATGGGCCCATTTTGTTTAAATTTTATATGCAATCTTCTAACTGTGGTTGAAAGAGATTGTTTGAATGGCCCAGGTCACATGACCAAGATGGCCGCCATGCCCAAATATGGTAAAAACCTTAAAAATCTTCTTCTCCAGATGACTGGGCTGATCACATTGAAACTTGGCACGCAGCATTTGGTGACTTGAGTTCTACCAAGTATATTCGATTGATAACCCTAGGTTGAGCTTGACAAATTTTGCGGCAATGTCAAGTTTGGTTCCTTAATAGGTTATTTAGGGGGGAAGGGTAGAACAATGCATTTCAAAAACTATTGCGGTATATGACACGAGGATAGGTACAAAATGAATGTGTAGGAATGCTAAAGGTCAAGGTCATTTGATGACCGTTGCACAAGTTCATCTGGATTGCATGACCGTCAACATTTCAAAGGATCTTTTCTCTTTAAGACTGGGCCAATTTCAGTTTAATTTCAAATGCAACCTCCTGACACCTGGGGAATGAAATCTTGATTGAATGGTCCAGGTCACTTGACCAAGATGCCTCAAATGCCCAGATATGGTGAAAACATCTAAAAGATCTTTTCCGGAAGTGCTGGGCCAATTTTCTCGAAACTTCTTTGTAGCATTAGGTGACCGAGTACTTCCAGAATTGCTGAAATAATGACACTGTTAACCTTGGCCAATTTTACAGCAAGGTCAAATTTGGTCCCTTAGTGTTTTGAATGGGACAATGGTTATTAAGGCGTAACTATACAAAATTTAGTGACACAAAGGCCTTTGTGATATTTAGTCTTCATCAGTGTGTCTCTGAAACCAAAACATATGATGGACAAGACCCGGCAAACACAGCACACCCCACTCCGAGCACACAGGAGGCATCAGGCAAGAGACGTCTACGCTAGGACTTATTAGCGTCCCCCACCGAGCCAACATCAGCAAACATGGCCCACACTCCACAGAAGTCCCGGGCATCAGGAAGGAGATGTCCAAAGTAGCGAGACTTGCAAAATTTAAAATATGACAAAAAGTGGCAACCAAATCCGCTAAGATACATGTCTCACCTGACAAGTCAGTCTTAGTTTTAGAAAAATTAGAATTTTATACTGCAAAAATGTAATATAGCTATTTAAATCAGAACCCGAGAACTGACGTCAACACCGCAGTATCAACCTCAGCACTAAGGAACTGAAACTGAGCTGATGATACCCTCGGGGACGAACGAATCATCCACCATCAGAGATACCGACCCAGTGGTTGCATTTAAGGCGTAACTATACCAAATTTAGTGACGCAGAGGCCTTTTTGATATTTAATCGCCATCGGTGTGTTTCAACCCCAAAGTTCTGAAACCAAAACATATAATGAATTATACCCGGCAAACAAGGCACACTCCTCTCTGAGCACACACCGACCGACGTAGCTCATGAGACAGGTCAACTGGGGGCATCAGGCAAGAGATGTCTACCCTGGGACTTACAGGTGTCCCCCACTGGTCCAACATCAACATTTTTCGAAAACGTTCGCTTTATGACATGAGATTAGGGGCAACATGAATGTCTATGAATGCCATAGGTCAAGAGCATTTGATGGCCTTTGGCCCAGGTCACTTGGATTGCAGGCGCATTTATATTTCAAATTATATTTTCTCTAAAACGGCAGAGCCAATTTCAGTTTTATAGTTTATTGCAAATTCAAGCTCTTGTAACACCACTGATTTGTTTGATTTGAGGTTTGACGTCCCCGTCAACACTGTAAAGGTCATTTTGGAGACGTTGCTTCAAATTTTGTGGGACTTTTACCCGACATTGAGATGAAATGACATCTCAAGCCCTGTCGCCCAATGAAACCAATAGGGTTTATTAGCATGGACGGTCCGCCTTGCACCGCGGTTCCTGGACAGGCTTAGATCCTCTAAGCGCTTTACCAATACTAGTGTGCGGGCCGGATTCAGCTTTGCGTGGAAGCATCATGCAGCCCATATATTTCTTCAAGCCCCTATGGGCGGGGGCCGTGTAACACCACTGAACTCTCCAAATTATTAACTTCATGTTTTACTGCCATCAAAAAAAAAAAAAAAAAAAACATGCGATAAAAATATTGCGACAAAGTCTTCGAAAGATCAGGTAGAAATCTGTTTTGGTCTATAAAAAAATCTTATGAAGTTTTAAATAAATTGAGATCCAGGGGTTTTCGTCTGTCTACTTATGATTTTTCCACCCTTTACACTACACTTCCTCATAAGCTTATAAACGAAAACCTTAATGATCTAATTGAATGGACATTTCATAGGGAAGACTCCATCTATCTTGCATGTAATGTAAGAAATGCTTTTTTCACTTCTGAAGAGCATAAAAATTATATTTATGGTCATGTCAGAAAGTGTATGAAGCTCTCACCTTTCTACATGACAATATTTACATAAGATTTGGTACTACATTATTTAGACAAGTTGTGGATATTCCGACATTGCGCACCACTTGTGGCTGATCTGTTTTTGTTTTGTTATGAGAGAAACTTTGTGATGTCCTTTCTGCTAAAAGCATTGAAGCTTTTAGCCCCACTTCTAGATAATTGGATGATTTATCAAATTTGATAATACCTATTTCGATGGTTTGATCAGTCAAATTTACCCCCATGAACTTCAGTTAAATAAAGCAAATTCTTCTGATACTGAGGCCCCGTTTTTGGATTTACATCTATCTATTGTTGATGGGTTTGTTTCGTGCAAAATTTATGATAAACGCGATGATTTTGATTTTGAGATTGTAAAATTTCCTTTTTTGGATGGTGATGTTCCTCCAGCGCCATCCAATGGCGTTTATATTTCGCATTTTATTCAATTTACCAGAGTGTGTAGTCATGTAACTGACTTCAACACTCGTAATAAATTGTTAACGGCTGAAGTTCTTAATCAGGGTTATCGGTACCATTATCAAAGACTTTTCAAAATTTTATAGACGTCATTCTGGTTTAAGTTCAAAATTCAATATTGGACTTAAATCTCTTCTGCAACAAGGTCTATCGGAACTCCAATTTAATGGTGACTTAGTATATAAATTCAGAAAAATATATAACCGCAATGACTTTAGCACCCAATTTTGTAAAATCATTCTTTGATATAAAAAGATTGGGTACGAGTACAACATAAATGCTATACGACAGACCGCATGCATGGTTATTAACCCAATCACGGTTGACAACGTGCTTCCCTCTTTAATTGCACGCCGGTGGGTCAGGCATCAGTTTCTATGACGGTTCCAGCGAAAAGGCTTATTGAGAATTAGAGAGATCTAATTCAATGTAATGTTGGTTGGTGCCCGATGCTCTGTCTCTTGAACAAAACAGGTGTCTGTAAGGGAGAGGATTGTGGCCACGTAAAAACGATTTAAGCCCCCCCCCCCCCCCCCCCCCTCAGTGGAATTCATTTCCGCTGACTGTTCCAAGGCGGTTCTTCTGTCGCGGTTTATTTTTGTTATGGTTTGTCTTTGGGTGTTTGTGTCGCTTATATTATTTTATTTGGATAACCTATTGGTCATTTTGTGGGAAAGTTACTGTCCTTTTGGCTTTCCGCTATTGATGTTTCCATTAGGGTCTGTTGTTTCATGTTTGTGTTTCTTTCCATTTGGTGTTTCTGATTGGAGCTGTGGGTTAATTGTATCGATTCCTGATCATTGCGTGCACTTCTATTTCATATACAGCTTCCTGACACTGACAGAATGAATAATGATTAGAATGCTTCAGGACACATGACAAACATGGCCGCCATGCCTGAATATGGTAAAACCCCAAAAATCTCCAGAACCTCTTGTCCACTTCCCTTGAAACTTTGCAGCTTTACGTGACTGAGTGGAACAAAATTTGTTTTACTGCTAACCCTAGGCTGACCTGGACCTGTAATTGGACAAGATCAAATTTGGTCCCTTAGGCTTCTTGCCGTTGAGTCCTCACCGTTGTTTCATTGTTGTGGTTGTTTGATTTTTGTGTTCTCGGTGAGGTCGGACTGAACAAATTATTTGTCTAAATCGCGTCGGAAGTAAGGGGCGAGGATTGCGGCCGCGTAAAATCGATATAAGCCCCCGGTTGAATTAGTTTCACTGACCGTTCAAAGGCGGTTCTTCGGTCGCGGTTTATTTTTGTTACGGTTTGTATCGCTTATATTATTTTGTTTTGGATAGCCAATTGGCCATTTTGTGGGTAAGAAACTCTCCTTTTGGCGATCCGCTATTAATGCTTCCATTAGGGTCTGTTGTTTCATGTTTGTATTTCTTTCCCTTTGGTGTCTCTGATGGGAGCTGTGGGTTAATTGTATTGATTCCTGACCATTGCTTTGACTTCTATTTTTATATGGCCCGGAAAGGGGTAAATAAATACTTGATTGAATTTGTTTATTAAAGGAAGGTCTTATGACCAGTAAGTTAGTTTTTGTTTTGCTTTATGGGTTTTAGTTTTGTTGTTCTTCTTTATTGAAAAGCATCCTATTGGGCATGGGGGCCATCTTGGCCATGATGACCAAGATTGATTATGAAATGAGAGTAGGTGCTGTATTGATGTCTGTGAATGCTATTAAATGTCAGTTTTATTCAGCAACCTTGGCCCAGGTGTCCATCGACTTTTCAACCTAAATTTTATATACAGCTGCCTTTGTAATGGATGAACGAAAATTTGTTCAACTGGTGGAGGTCACATGACCAAAATGGCTGCCATGGCCATACAATATAAAACAAGAGGAGTATGAGGTCCTGATCGCTCCCCTGAGTCCTGTTTGGTCCCTATTCCCCTCATTTGAGTGACTATGGCCTTTGGTGCTGATAAACTGGTCATGGTCAACCTGGGCTCCTCATTTGCAAATTATTGTAGTACTCAGTTACCTGAAACTGCATATTTTGTTTGTATTGGAGTTTAACGGCCTAGTCAACACTATTTTAGGTCATTTTTGAGCCGGTCAGTTTACATATCCACACTTTCCTGGGCCGGTTTAAACGTAAGCGTTTAACCAGTACAGTACACATTTTTTCGCCCGAAACTGACAACTGCTCTTCTTGATTCAGCGAAAGGGAGAGAATGACTGTAGAAAAAATTTCATGACCAATCTCCACGAAAGAATGCGAAGCTGCATATGAAGTTTCAAGAAATCGGCATAGAGGTTCTGTAGAAAAAGATTTTTATATATAGCCATGGCAGCCATTTTGGTCTTGTGATCTGGACAATTTGAAAAACTTTCATTAATCTATTGCCTAGGCAGCTGTATATAAAATTTAAGTTGAAAAGTTGATGAACACCTGGGGTCAGGTCGCTGAACGAGCTTAACATATAATAGCATTCACAGACATTCATACAGTACCTCTCTCATTTCATAATCACAAGTTTTCGAAAAATACATTTTAACCTCTTTCACATTGACCAAATTTGACCTTGTCAAAAGTTAGGTCAAGATTAACCTAGGGTCATCGTGTAGTACTCAGACACCTGATGCTACATACTAAGTGACAAGACAATCGGCACAGTAGTTTTGGAGAAGAAGTTTTTTAAGGTTCTACCATATTTGGGCACGGCGGCCATCGTGGTCAGGTGACCGGGACAATTCGAACAAATGTGCATTCCCTTAAAGTCCCAAGGCTTCAGATAACATTCAATTTAAAGTGGCACAATGGCTTCAGAGAAAAATGTATTTTGAAATGTCAATGGACATCCAAGTGATCTGGAGCCAAGGGCACTGAATGACCTTTACCTTAAGCCATCATAGACATTCATTTTTAACATATTCGCATTTCATATACCACAACATTTTCCAAAAAAAATGCATTGTTTTACCCTTTTCCCATTGAAAAGCCTAAGGAACCAAATTTGATCTTGGCGTTAAATTGGTCAAGGTCTACCTAGGGTTATCATATTTGCAAATTTGGTAGTATTCAGTCACCTAATGCTACATACCAAAGAGAGGAGTATTTTTTTAAAGTTTTCACCATATTTGGGCATGGCGGCCATCTTGGTCATGTGACCTCGACAAGTCGAACAATTTTTACCCTCATCGCCTAAGGCTGCATATAAAATTTTATTGAAATTGGTTTCAGAGAAAATGTATTTTGAAATGTCAATGAACCTATAATTCAAGTGACCTTGAGCCAAGGTCACTGAACGATCTTGACCTTAAGTATTCATAGACGTTCATTTATTACCTACTCTCATGTTTTCCGAAAGATGCATTGATTTACCCTTTTCCCATAGAAAAGCATAAGGGACCAAATTTACCATTGGCAAAATAGGCCAAGGTCAACCTAGGGTCATCATAATTGCAAATTTGGTAGCAGTCAGTCACCAAATGCTATATTCCAAGTTTCAAGACAATCGGTCAAGTGGTTCTGGAGAAGTAGATTTTTTGAGGTTTTTACTATATTTGGGCATGCCGGCGAACTTGGTCATATGATATGGACCATTCGAATAAATTTCCGTTGCCTTACTGTCCTAAGGCTGCAAATAAAATTTAATTGAAATTGGCTTAGTGGTTTCAGAGAAAATCTATTTTGAAATGTCAATGGACCTATAATTCAAGTGACCTTGAGCCAAGGTCACTGAATGACCTTGACCTTATGCATTCATAGACATTCATTTTTACCTATTCTCATGTCATATACCACAATATGTTTACCGAAAAAATGCATTGTTTAACCCTTTTCCAATTGAAGAAACCAACTTTGACCTTGCCGTAAAATAGGCCAAGGACAACATAGGGTCATCATATTTGCAAATTTGGTAGTACTCAGTTACCTAATGCTACATGCCAAGTTTCAAGATAATAAGCCAAGTTGTTCTAGAGAAGAATTTTTTTTTAAAGTTTTACCGAATTTGGACATGGCGGCCATCTTGGTCAGGTGACCTCGATCAGTCGAACAAATTCTGCTTCCCTCAGTATCCTAAGGCTACTTATAAAGTTTATTTGAAATTGTTCCGGCGGTTTCAGAGAAAATGTATTTTGAAATGTCAATAGACCTATAATTCAAGTGACCTTGACCCAAGGTCATTGAATGATCTTGACCTTAAGTATTCATAGACGTTCATTTTTCACCTATTCTCATGTCATAGACCATACTATTTTTCGAAAGATGCATTGTTTTATACTTTTCCCATTGAAAAGGGACCAAATTTGAACTTGGCAGAAAATAGGTCAATGTCAATATTTGCAAACCTGGTAGTACTTAGTCAACTAATGATACAAACAAGTTTTAAGACAATCGGTCCTGTGGTTCTGGAGAAGGAGATTGTTTAAAGTTTTACCATATTTGGCATGTCGACCATCTTGATCATGTGATCTGGATCATGCTTGCAGTTTTTTTGTTCCTCCATTGCCAGGAGGCTGCATATGAAATTTAATTGAAATTGTTTGTTAGATTTGAGGTTTAACGTCCCCGTCAACACTGTATAGGCCATTTTGGAGACGTTGCTTCCAATTTTGTGGGACTTTTACACGACATTGAGATGAAATGACATCTCAAGCCCTGTCGTTCAATGAAACCAATAGGATTTATAAGCATGGACGGTCCGACTCGCACCGCTTTGCCTGGGTAGCTAAGATCCTCTAAGCGGATTACCAGTACCCGTGTGCGGTCGGTTTCAGCTCTAATAACATCATGCAGCCAATCTATTTCTTCAAGCCCCGATGGGCGGGGGCGAAAATTGGAATTGGCCCAGTGGTTTCGGACACCCAATTTGAAAATGGTGTACGACGGACGACGGAGGCCTACCATCCTATAAGCTCCCCTGGAGCCTTAGGCTAGAGGCGAGCTTACGGTCCTCTTGTTTTCTCTTTCTACTGGTGCTAAGGCTAGGCTACCTCTTGTGATAGAGGTTTCCCTTGATTTTCCTTTTACTTTTTTGCATGATTCGCTACTACTGTTATGTAAAACAAACTCCATATTACGAAAACACGCCTATACAAATATAGTGTAAATTTTATCGCCGAAAAAATGAAAGTTTTAAGAAGAAAAAGTATGATATTTTTCTTATTTCTGCTCAACATATAGAATGTAGGTACTCGTTAGAACCGGTGAGGCGGTTCTCACGAGTACCCACAATCTTTATTTTAGAGCAGCAATAAGAAAAATTTCTGCTCAACATATAGAATGTAGGTACTCGTTAGAACCGCTGAGGCGGTTCTCACGAGTACCCACAATCTATATTTTAGAGCAGCAATAAGAAAAACGATGGGGCGGTTCTAACGAGTACCGACAATCTATATTTTAGAGCAGAAATAATAAAAAAAAGGTTTACCCCTGTAAACCCATCTTTTATTATATAAAAGTGGGGTTCAAGGGGGTCAAAAATATATAGTTGAGTATTCATGATGATATCTTTTTATTTCATATATTTAATTTCTATTAACCCCTGTTAACACATGTGTTGTCCCTTCGTCCATCGCCAGCATATAACTTGTTCAGCACCTAAAGCTACAGCTTTAATCTTTGTGAAACTTTACCAGAATGTTTGTCTTGTTGATATCTTGAACAAATATGAAAATGGGTCATGTTAAATAAAATACTTGGTTACTAGGTTAAATTGGTTAAAATCATTGTACCTCTATAGGCACAGTTTTGCTTCAATTGTCATGAAACTTTTGCAGAATGATTGCCTTATTGATATCTCGGTCAAGTTTGAATATAGGTCATGTTAGGTCAAAAACAAGGTCACTAGGTCAAATTGGTTTCAAAACCTTGTTTAATCTGCAGAGGCCACAGTTTTGCTTTAATCTTCATGATTGTTTACTAGAATGGTTGTCGAAAAATACCTTGAAGAGGTTTGAATATGGGTCATGTCAAATCAAAATCTAGGTCACATGGGTTGGCTGCGTGAAAACCTAGTTCACCTTCCAGAGACCACTGTTTTGCTTCAATCTTCATGAAGCTATACAAAAATATTTGTCTAAATGATATATGTAGGTCAAGTTCGAATATGGGTCATGTCGGATGGAAAACTAGGACACTAGGTCAAATTCCTTTAAAACCTTGCTCACCCTCTAGAGGCAACAGTTTCAATCTTCATAAAATTATACCAGAATATTTGTCTTGATCAAATTCGAATATGGGTTGTGTCGGATCAAAAACTAGGTCAATAGGTCAACTTGCTTTAAACCCTTGTTTTCCCCCTTGAGGCCACAGGTTTGCTTCAATCTTCATGGAATTATGCCCGGAAATAAATCTTGATAATATCTTACTCAGTGTCGAATACAGCTCATGTCGGATAAAAAACTAAGTATCTACGTCAAATTGCTTTAAACCCTTGCGTCAGTTTTGCTTTAATCTTCATGCAACAATATCAGAATACATGTTCCTTGAGAGAACAAACTGTGACGCAGCTGGTCACTTTCAGTAAACGAAAACATCTTGCAAACAATGCTCTCGGAAGTTAAGCCACTTGTGTAGATAAACTACCTTGTCCAAGATTACCTTTTAATCATGCCCCGGTAGCTTTTTAGGCATACAAATTACAGTATCACAACCAGTGATGGCATGTGAATCTGGAAGTGCTTTTTCAAGTGAATGCGTTGTTATTACATGTATATCGAGCACTGCACAAACTTCTTCCTTAAGTTTTTCCAGTCTGAATCCATACTTCCTTTGACAGCTGTCACAGGGGTGGTAACAGAACATGACTCGACTGGACCCGAACCCACGACCTCTCGCATAGCATGCGAACACTCCACCGACTGAGCAACACGGTCGACCTGTTCCGGTGAACGGATTTTGAAAGAATTTTGCAGAAATGTTACTTGGGTGACCCTCTACCTAAATTGCCTAAATGGTTCCGCTCCGCTGAACAAGATGACCGCAAGAGCTTAAAAAGAAAGAAAATTAGAAAAAAAAAAAACTCAAAACGCCATCTCCTCCTAGGCCACGGGTCCGATTTCAAACTAGTTTTTCAGGAATATTCCTTCTTAAACTTACCACAGGATGATCAATCGCTATGTTCGACTGACCTTAGACGATCTACGTCGCCAATTTTTATAAACAACGTAACTGCAGCCTTCCACTGACAGCTTGTTTCTACCTCTCAATGCCACCGGCAGAAGCCATCAAATTCAGTACCTTTTTATAGCATAAATACAAGAAACTATATGGCAAGCCATTTTACTATTTATTATGGAATGTAGATATCTTATTTATTATATAAGATATCTTTTATATAATATTAGATATCTTATTTATTATCTAAGATATATGATATTTTATATAATAAATGAGATATCTTATATAGCATATAAGATATCTGATATGTTATATAAGATATCTTATATGCTATATTATATATCTTATTTATTATATTAGATATCATATATAGGATATACGATTTCTAATATAGGATATAAGATATCTTATAACCAAAAATATATAAGATATCTTATATACTAAATAAGATATCTAATATAGCATGTAAGATATATTATATAACATATCAGATATCTTATATATTATATGGAAATAAGTTATCTTATATGATATATAAGATATCTCATATATTTTATAAGATATCTTATATGTTATATTATATATCTTATTTAGCATAGCAGATATCTGATATATTACAGTAAATAAGATATCTAATATCCTATATCAGATATCCTATTTAATGTATTAGATATCTTATATAGCATATAAGATATCATATATAAGATATCTTATTTTTACCTAAATGTATAAGATATCTTATTTGACAAATAAGATATCTAATATATTTTACCCAAAAAAATAATGAAGTCTCCCCCAAACTGCCAAAAAGCATATCTGGAAATGACTACCCCCCTTAATGCCTAACATTCCATAAACCATTTTGTACCGGAAACCCTGGCAGACAGTGCAGGCCCAGATCAGATCAGGGCCTACACTATTTGCCTGAACGGTCAGCTATTTTCAGATTACACAACCTGTCATACCTAATTTTCGAAATGGACTCCTGCCATATATAAGGATGAAGATTAAATTTGGTAAAAAAGAGGATACAAGGGACAAAGAAATATTGAACTAATTCTGCGAAAAGTAGAGACAGAAACCAGGCTGAATATATGCACAGTCTGGTGAAAGTTTTTGCTTTTTTGTCAAAATACATGCCGCGAGCAGCAGAGTTTAAAGTTCAATTAACACTTCCACTATCTAAGGGAGGGTTATTAAATTATACAAACAAAAGCAAGCTGGATTTATTATCTATCTCTCTCTCTCAAAAAAAAAAAAAACAAAAAAAAACGATCATGTAGACTATTATCTGATCGCACCTGTTCGGGAAACCCGTTTTATTTATAAACACACTTCAAGAAAGCTTTCAATTTTGTGCGATACAGTTTATAATCGATTATCTCCAGTCCTCTGTCTGTGTAGCAGTCTAATGTGCATATAGGTATGGAATCAACCGGAAGAGAGGTAGCGACTATTATTTGTCATTTCTTTCGAATTTATATAAGATATCTTGTATGTTAATCAATATATCTTATTTATCAAACGTATATAAGATATCTTATATGTTAAATAAAATATCTTATATGCTATATAATATATCTTATATGTTAAATAAGATATCTGATATACAAATTAAGATATCTTATATACCAATATAAATAAGATATCTTATATAATATATAAGATATCTGATATGTTATATAAGATATCTTATATGCTATATTAGATATCTTATTTAGTATATTAGATATCTTATATAGCATATAAGATATCTTATATGTTTAAGTTAATAAGATATCTTAATTGACAAATCAGATATCTTATTTAACATATAAGATATCTTATATGTTATATAAGATATCTTATTAAAGATATTTAACATATATCTTATATGTTATATAAGATATCTTATTTAAGATATGAATCTTAAATATCAGATATATTATATCAGATATAATATAAGATATCTGAATTGCAGAATTAGATAAGATATCTCATATAGGATATAAGATATCTACTTTCGGATATAAGATATCTTATTTGTTATATGAGATATCTTATATGCTATATAAGATATCTTATATAATAAATAAGATATCTTATAAAGCATATAAGATATCTACATTCCATAATAAATAGTAAAATGGCTTGCCATAAAACTAACTATCTTGTTTTTTGCAAATTTAGGTGTTAAAATTATAAACTGTTCAAAAGACAAATTACATAAAATATCTTTTTGTTGTTAATATACAAATATTGTTAATGGTTAAGTACTTTTAATAAACAAACAAAATAGCAGTGATTAAAATCACAAACTGCAATTATGAATGTTAACCCATTTAGCAGAACGCGGCGTCTGATCAGGGCCTTCACTATTTGCTAAAAGTTCAGCCATTTCCAAATAAATTTTGAAGAAACACAACCTGACACCCCTAAATTTTGAAATGGACTCCTGCTATATATAAAGAGGAAGATTCCATTGGGTACAAAAATGGTTCTAACAACGCAAGGGTACCTACCAATGTCAAATGCCGAATGAAAGCGATGAAGTCAGCCCCGTATTTGAAAGGGGTCTTAGTTTATACTAATATATTTAAGTTCAATTGCGATGGAAGTTTCAAGCTTATTTAATCGCACTCGAACACTCATTCCGGATGTTTTCACGCGCGCGCGAGAGAGGTAGTGCCTATTACACCACTGCTACCCATTTACACCTGGGTGGAGTGAGGCAGTGTTATTACGTGTCTTGCCCAAGGACACACCTCGATACCGGGTGCCGGATCCGGACGCACAGCCTCTCGATCATGGATCGAACGCATTAACCACTGCGCTATCGAGGCTGACTCAAGGGGATTTATGAATTGCCATCTGTTAATCTTCTGCTTGAGAGTTTTAAAACAATGTGTTTTGGGTTTGCTCAGGTAGGAATGGCAGGTCGGAGCTATAGTTTGCGTCTGCCTTTGGAATACTTTATTGAAACAAATGTAAATGTTATGTTAATTCAATTGAAATACAAACAAATGCACGAGGGCTGATTGATATTTTGTAAGCTTCGTATTGAAGGAGGTACACAGGGGTGTTCTTTTTAAGTCCTAACTGAAACTGACTAGGGCCCCGGCAGCGCTATCGGAGGATTTGGATTTTTTTAAAGGGCCATAACTCTTAGAGTATTGTAGCTAGAGTTACGTAACTTGCCATGAAATTGTGTAATGGTGTTGTGACCTTATATTTTAAGTCTGAATGAGGTGCGTTTGTTGCTTTGTAAGTAATTAAGAAAAAAACTTGAAAAAAAATGTGGATGTTTTTAAGTTTTTCAAAGAGCTATAACTCTGAGAGTATTGTGGCTAGAGTTACATAACCAATAAATTGTGTATTGATACATGTACTGTGACCTTATATTTAAAGTTTGAGATTGATGCGTTTGACGGTTCGTAAGTTATTAAGAAAAACCATGAAAAATGTGGACTTTTTAAAGTTTTTCAAAGGGCCATAACTCTAATAGTATTGCAGCTAGAGTTACACATTTTGCCATGAAATTGTGTAATGATATTGTGAACTTACATTTAAAGTTTGAGATTGATGCGTTTGAAGGCTTGTAAAGTAGAAGTAAAACAAAGATCAGGAATTGATACAATTAACTTACTCCACCCATAAAAGACACCAAAGGGAAAGAAATACAAACATTAAGCGACCAGACCATAATGGAAACCTAAACAAAGGAAGGCCATAAGGACAGTTACTTTCCCACAAAATGGCCATATGGCCATCCAAAATTAAAAGACACAAGTGATACACACAGTAAGTAACAAACAACAACATAAATAAATTGTAAGTAGTTTAGGTCGTAGTACCAAAGCGTTAATCCAAAATTATTAGCCCATAGACAAAATGGCAAATATCAATGTTCAGATCAACAGACATGGACTCCAGAAGAGTGTAATAAGGCGTGCGCGGATAGTAAGCATTACTTGGTAAGCAAGCTTCGCCCACCATGCCCATCGATCCGAACGAAGAAAATGTGTTAATGCCGAGAAGGGTATGTAAGTTATTAAGACAAAACATGAAAACTGTGGACATTTTTTAAGTTTATGCAAAGGGCCATAACTATGAGAGTATTGTAGCTAGAGTTTAAGTAACTGGCCAGGAAATTGTGAAATGATATTGTGACCTTATATTTAAAGTTTGAAGTTGATGCGTTTGATGGTTTGTACGTTATTTATAAATAATCTAAAAATGTGGATGGACGGACCGACCGACCAGCAGACAGGGTGAGGTGATTAGTATTGGGCACCCGCAAAGATATTTGCGGAGCCCTAATAAATAGTACCTTTGGATTGCAATAGCAGCCTTTCACTCAATATTAAAACGATCTTACAAAATAATGAATGGATCAAGTGTGTATGTTGGGGAGGTCCTTCCTCCTCAAACAATCTATTTGTCTTCATGTTTCATAAATGCTTGGCATTTAAACTTTCGCCAGTGTTTCTCAACACTCCAAAAATTAGTTTCTGTTGCCAGCTGTTCAAACCATCATTCCCTTTAAAATAATTAAGTTTCGTCTGCTAAAAGTTGCTTATGGCTAAAGGTCGGTGGCAAGAATGCCAAGTCATACACTCCAAAAACTATGAGAGTATTGTAGCTAGAGTTTAAGTAACTGGCCAGGAAATTGTGAAATGATATTGTGACCTTATATTTAAAGTTTGAAGTTGATGCGTTTGATGGTTTGTACGTTATTTATAAATAATCTAAAAATGTGGATGGACGGACCGACCGACCAGCAGACAGGGTGAGGTGATTAGTATTGGGCACCCGCAAAGATATTTGCGGAGCCCTAATAAATAGTACCTTTGGATTGCAATAGCAGCCTTTCACTCAATATTAAAACGATCTTACAAAATAATGAATGGATCAAGTGTGTATGTTGGGGAGGTCCTTCCTCCTCAAACAATCTATTTGTCTTCATGTTTCATAAATGCTTGGCATTTAAACTTTCGCCAGTGTTTCTCAACACTCCAAAAATTAGTTTCTGTTGCCAGCTGTTCAAACCATCATTCCCTTTAAAATAATTAAGTTTCGTCTGCTAAAAGTTGCTTATGGCTAAAGGTCGGTGGCAAGAATGCCAAGTCATACACTCCAAAATTCCACGCCCCCACCCACATGCACATTCCAAAAAAATAAAAATAAAACAAAGTGACGCCGCTTTAATTCTTCCAGCAGAAGGTCTTCTCTGAAAGCCTTACAGCATCGGTGCCTTTCATTAACATTAACATGATGTTCACCCAGTGATTTCTATCTCCTTTTTCAAATTCATCCGACCGCCTATTCTTTCACAAATTCAAGCTTATTTGATGACTCTTGTTCGAATTCATTGGTCCATTCACTGACTGAATCATTTCAATGATTCCAAGGCATTGCGCCTTAATGTTTTTTTGGTGTTTCTCTAACTTAACTGACTCTACTTCGTTGTACAAACGTTTGATAATTTCACAGTTCTTGTTAATTCACAGACTCTAGTTCATTTCACATACTCTAGCTCATTTCACGTACTAGTTCGTTTCACTGTCTCTAGCTCATTTCACTGAGTTTTAGTTCATTTCACTGACTAACTGAATCTAGTTCGATTCACAAGCTTCAATTCATTTCACTGATAATGGTATATTTCTATGACACATTGGTTTCAGAAACTATAGTTTATTTCACTCACTATAGCTCATATCACTAACTCTAGATCACTCCTTAACTGAAGTTGATTTCACTGACTACAGTTCTTTCCACTGTTAATTTCGCCAACTCAATATCGTTCGAACAGCTCTAGAGCATTCTTAAGTTCGACATAGAGTTCACTGTCTTGTTCATTTCAATGATTCAAGCTAATTTGACTGATTCTCTTCATTCCAATAATGCAAATTAATTTCCAAAATATGTACATGTAGTTTATTCAGTTGATTGTATTTCATCTTGATACATCAAGCTCATTAAACATTTTTCTAACTTTATTTCACTCCAATGACTCTCGTGAATTCCAAAACTTTTGGTTTATTTTAATGAGTTCGTTACAATGACAAAGTTTAAATCGTTGTCTCTTTTCCATTGGCTCTAGCAAATAACAGTGCCTCCAGTTCATTTTGCTGACACTAGCGCATTTCATTCATTCTAGATAAATGAAAAGGAAAAGTGAATGATAGAAGGCAATGATCAGGAATCGATACAATTGACCCAAAACTCCAATCAGAAACACCAAAAGAACAGAAACACAAACATCAAATGGCTAGACCCCAATGGAAACATCAATAGCGGAAAGCCAATAGGACAGTCACTTTCCCACAAAATGGCCGATTGGCTGTCTACAACAAAAATATATAAGAGATACACACATACAAACACAAACTATGACACAAATGAACCGCGACAGAAGACTCGTCTCGGAACGTAAGTGAAAAAATTCAAACGGGTTGTATGGGGTGGTGATGGGGGTGCTTAAATCGATTTTACGCGGCCGCAATCCTCGCCTTTACTTCCGTCGCGATTAGACAAATATTCTGATTAGTCCGCATGAAGGCTTCCTAACTCATCAGCGCAATAACTCCCAGAAGAAATAACTGAAATGCTGGAGCTAAAGAAAACCAACAGTTAGACTCCGATGGGCCCGGCCAGAGACAGAGCATCGGGTACAAATCAACATTCCATAAAATTAAATTTTAATTCTAAGTAAGCCTTTACGCTAGAACCGTAATAGAATCTGAAGCCTGACCCACTGGCGTGCAATTAAAGAGGGAAGCAAAGTTATTAACCGTGACTGGGTTAACTACCATGCATGTAGTATGTCGTATAACAGTTATGTTGTGCCCAACCTTTTTATATCGAATAATGATTTAACGAAATTGGGTACTGAAGTCATTGCAAGTATATATTTGTCTGAATTTATGTACTAAGTCACCATAAAATTCGAGTTCCGTTAGACCTTGTTGCAGAAGAGATTTAAGTCCAACATTGAATTTTGAAATTAGATCGGAATGACGTCTATAAAATTTAGAAAAGACTTTGCGTAGTTAATGATACCGATGACCCTGATTAAGAAGATTAGCAGTTAACATTTGGTTACGAGTGTTGAAGTCAATTAGATGACTAGACACTCTAGCAAATCGAATTAATTGCGAAAGCTATCTTCACTGCAGCTGGTGCTGTGCCGTGTGGCCGCCGTAAAAAGTCGCCCCGTACATCCATCATAGTGCAGATTATATTTTCTGGTCCATTGGGATCATTAAGTTCATTTAGAATCATTTTGAAAATAGAGTTCTGCTTAAGCCGGTGCTAGGGGGCGTGGCCGGTGTAGCACATTTCAGTACTGGTCATGAACAGACTCAATAAAACCGAGTCTGCTATTT
This sequence comes from Lucinisca nassula, assembly GCA_963580285.1. Taxonomy (NCBI): domain Eukaryota; kingdom Metazoa; phylum Mollusca; class Bivalvia; order Lucinida; family Lucinidae; genus Lucinisca; species Lucinisca nassula. The sequence continues at coordinate 114,521,074 of OY757014.1, forward strand.
TCGTTTATTTGGTGTATTCTTTGCTTCCAAATGATCTAACTATTCAGAACTTATTTACCTTTACTGCAGCTGGTGCTGTGCCGTGTGGCGGCCGTATAAAGTCTCCCCGTACATCCATCATAGTGCAGATTATATTTTCTGGTTCTTTGGGATCATTGAGTTCATTTAGAATCATTTTGAAAATAGAGTTCTGCTTAAGCCGATGCTAGGGGGCGTGGCCGGTGTAGCACATTTCAGGACTGGTCATGAACAGACTCAATAAAACCGAGTCTGCTATTTTCGTTTATTTTGGGTATTCTTTGCTTCCAAAGGATCTAACTATTCAGAACTTATTTAAGGGGTTTTATGCTCATCATACTCTCGTTTACACCATCGATTACCAAACTCATTCAAGGCAGCAGCGATTTCTCTTCTACGCTTATTGAAATCAATTTTTGAAGGAAATCGATATTTTGGTCCTTTAGAAACTGTACTTCGTATCCTAGAATCAGGAATATTAATTAATTGCCAGTAATTATATGATCAGCAGCAGGATAGCAATACAATCCCAGGTATCAGGAGTGTTAGTATCAAAATCAAGATCTGACAAAAGTTTTATTGAAATTAAAAATACATTTAACATGTTTGATGTATTTATAGGAAATTATGAATGTTTCAGTATTTTGACTTAGGCCCCCGCCCATCGGGGCTTGAAGAAATAGATGGGCTGCATGATGCTTCCATGCAGAGCTTAAACGACCGCCCACGAGTACTTGTAAAGGCAAAGTGGTGCGAGACTGTGCTTATAAACCCTATTGGTTTCATTGGGGGACAGGGCTTGAGATGTCATTTCATCTCAATGTCGGGTAAAAGTCCCACAAAATTGGAAGCAACGTCTCCAAAATGACCTATAAAATGTTGACGGTCACTTTTAACCTCAAATCAAACAAACAAAACAGTATTTTGAAGTTAAGAGACCTTCATGCGGACTGAACAAATTATTTGTCTTAATCGCGACGGAAGAAAGGGCGAGGATTGTGGCCAGGTAAAATCGACTGAAGCCCCCAGTGGAATTCGTTCAAGGGGGTTCTTCTGTCGCGGTTTATTTTTGTTATGGTTTGTCTTTGGGTGTTTGTGTCGCTTATATTATTTTATTTTGGATAGCCTATTTATCATTTTGTGGGAAAGTAACTGTCCTTTTGGCTTTCCGCTGCTGGTGTTTCCGTTGGGGTCTGTTGCTTCATGTTTGTGTTTCTTTCCCATTGGTGTCTCTGGTGGGAGCTGTGGGCTAATTGTATCGATTCCTGATCATTGCTCCACTTCTATTATGGATTAAATATCCGAACTGTCCCGGAAGATATTAGGCAAATCTATAAAAATCCAAGCCCTTATTAATGAAAGATATTTTGATGCAATGACGTTTGTGATTAATTTTAGAATCAATGAAGTAACGAAGAGCATGCTTTGTATAACCTCTAGATAAAAGAGCATCATCATATATCTGATTAGAACTATCGTAGAATTTATTCGCTTCGGTGTCCAGAATACGTAATACAGAAATGGGTAATGAACATAGAAATGCAAGCACTGCGTGGCGTCCATGGTTCAATATTATGGACAATCACTTCAGCCTAGAATTGTTTCTTTTCAAAGTGCGTAATTTACGTTTATAGTTGTCATTTTTTCTTGTGCCGTGTGATCTAGTTTTACGCTTTCGACAAAGCGAGAAAATATCAAAATCTGGCATTTTAGAAATATTACCCTGATAATTAAGGTTGTCATTAAAGCCAAATGGAAAAGGTGTCTGTAATAATTTAATCCATTTTAATTAAGTTTCGTGTCGTTTAATAATTTTAAATCTAGCTGTAGAATGGTTATATGGAAATAACATTTACAGAATTGCATGTACGTTTGAAATGACGTCACAGGATACCGTCAGTTTCTTTAGGCTTATTCATTCTACGATAGTGTTCGTTAAATCTTGTTTTTAACATGCGATTAGTTTCCATTCTACAATTTGCAGCACGTCATGTTATCAAATCTGTAAACTTACACGTCAAATCGGACATGTTAACTACAGAAAAGCGTCTACCGTTTTACAGATGAAGAAACGGAAGACGCAGTGCATAAAAGCGAACAGCATCTGCACCTCTTAGCATTGCACTTAGAAATACTAGGATACATTCCACTTCTTTTGAATGGATTAGTATATTTGCGAAGGATGGGCGATTTGATTGGAGATAGTCTAACTCTAAGATTATTTTTAAACCTATTAGTATTCCCTGCTCCAATGAAATTAACGGAAGCGGCAGAAAACAAATTTATAGGTCTGAACTATACCGACGGAAACAGTTCTAAAATTATTAATAGAATGGGGAATCCGTACAGAAGAAGCAGAATGTAACCTAAGGGGAGATATTGTAAAGTAGAAGTAAAACAAAGATCAGGAATCGATTAAATTAACTTACTCCACCCACCAAAGACACAAAAGGGAAAGAAACACAAACACTAAGCGACCAGACCATAATGGAAACCTAAACAAAGGATGGCCATAAGGACAGTTACTTTCCCACAAAATGGCTAAATGGCCATCCAAAATAAAAAGACACAAGTGATACACACAGTCAGTAGTAACAAACAACAACACAAACAAACCGCCACAGAAGAACCGCCTTGGAACGGTCAGTGGAAAGAATTCCACTGGGGGGCTTAAATCGATTTTACGTGGCCACAATCCTCGCCCTTACTTCCGTCGCGATTTAGACAATTAATTTGTTCAGTCCGCATGAAGGCCTCCTAACTCATCAGTGCAACATCTCCGTGAACACAAATAACCAAAGAACCACAGAGGTGAGGCAACGGTGAGGACTCGACAGCAAGAAAACCACTGAAATGCTGGAGCTACAGAAAACCAACAGTTAGACCTCGATTGGCCCAACCAGAGACAGAGCATCGGGCACCAACCAATATTACCAAGAATTAGATCTCTCTAATTCTCAATAAGCCTTTACGTTGGAACCGTCATAGAATCTGAGGCCGGACCCACCGGCGTGCAATTAAAGAGGGAAGCAAAGTTGCCAACCGTGATTTGGTTAACTACCATGCATGCAGTCTGTCGTATAACATCCATGTTGTACCCAATCTTTTTATATCGAAGAATGATTTTACGAAATTGGGTGCTGAAGTCATTGCGGTTATATATTTTTCTGAATTTATACACTAAGTCACCATAAATTCGGGTTCCGACCTTGTTGCAGAAGAGATTTAAGTCCAATACTGAATTTTGAAATTAAATCAGAATGGGGTCTATAATTTTAAAATTTTGAAAAGGCTTTGCGTAGTTTATGGTACCGATAACCCTGATTAAGAAGTTTAGCCGTTAATAATTTATTACGAGTGTTGAAGTCAGTTACATGACTACACACTCTAGAAAATCGAATTAATTGCGAAATATAAACGCCATAGGATGGCGATCGAGGAACATCACCATCCAAAAAAGGAAAATTTACAAACTCAAAATCAAAGTCATTGCGCTTATCATAAATCATGCACGAAACAAACCCATCTACAATAGATAGATGTAAATCCAAAAACGGGGCCTCGGTATCAGAAAAATTTGATTTATTTAACTGAAGTTCTGGGTGGTAAATCTGACTGATCAAACCATCGAAATAGGTATTATCAATATTTAATAAATCATCTAAATATCTAGAAGTGGAGCTAAAAGCTTCAATAATTTCAGATTGGTTATCAATGGAAAGCGACAACATGAAGTCTCTTTCATAACAATACAAGAACAGATCAGCTACAAGAGGTGCGCAATTCGTACCCATCGGAATACCCACAATTTGTCTAAATAACTTAGTACCGAATCTAATATAAACATTGTCAAGTAGAAAGGTGAGGGCATCACAAACTTTCTGACATGACCAAAGTGTATAATTCTTATGCTCTTTAGAAGTGAAAAATGCATTTCTGACATTACATGCAAGATAGAGAGAATCTTCTCTGTGAAAAGTCCATTCAATTAAGTCAATAAGCTTTTCTTTTATAAGATTATGAGGAAATGTATTGTAAAGAGTGGAAAAATCGTAAGTAGACAGACTTGAAGCACGAAAACGTCTGGATTTCAATTTATTTAAAACCTCATTCGAATTTTTTATAGACCAAAACAGATTTCTTCCTGATCTTTCAAAGACTTTATCACAATATTTAATCACATGCGTTTTAATAGCAGTAAGACAGGAAGTTAATAATTTAGAAAGTTCAGTGGTAGTGCAAGAGATAGAATTTGCAATAAACCGTGCTTTGTAAGGTCTTTTATGAAGTTTTGATAACCCGTATAGCGTAGGAAGCTTGTCTTGGCCTTCTGTAACACACACAGCAAACTTGGTGGCTGAATGACAAATATGTTCATCTACTATAGCTCTCTCTTCAGCTAAAGGCTGAAGTCCATAGGCCTTAGTAAGTTTATATAGATTTATTTGTGCTACTCATGTGTTTGTAAAGTCGCAATACCGTCAAAAGTAAAGCAATATTCATACTGGTCATTAAGTTAAACAGTATACGAAATAACTGAAGGTAATTCCTCCCAATAAAAGGAGGGTAGTACGAAAGACCACAAAAACAGTTATGTCCGCAAAACAAAAAGTCCATAGATATCAAAGCAATTGATATGGAACGTGGTACGAACATCGGTCTAATTATGGCCTTCAACAGGTATCTAAAGGATGTCAAATTAAGGAACGGTGAAAAACAATTGTAAATGCGATCCCTGAGGATTCGAAAAAAGAAAGAACGTTAAGTGCATGTACGGGGAGACCTTTTACAGCCATCACACGGCACAAACAAAAGAGCCTTGATATGCAAACTAGAAGTGAAGGCAATGATCAGGAATCGATAAATCAACCTACACCTCCCGTCAGAGACATCAAAGTGAAAGAAACACGAACATGAAATGACTAGACCGAAATGGAAACATCAATAGAGGAAGGCCAAAAGGACAGCAACTTTCCCACAAAATGGACAATAGGCTATCCAAAAACAAAAAAAGATATAAGCGATGCAAACATACGAAGACGAACTATAACAAAAATAAACCGCGTCAGGAGATCCGCCTTGGGACGGTCAGTGAAAAGAATTTCACGTGGGGAGGGGGGGGGGTTAAATCGATTTTACGCGACGGCAATCCTCACCCTTACTTCCGTCGCGATTAGACAAATATTTTATCAGTCCGCATGAAAAACTAGAAATAAAGGCAATGATTGGAAATCGATACAATTAACCCACAGCTCCCAGCAGTGACACCAAAGGGAAAGAAACACAAACATGAAATAACTAGACCGTTATGGAAACATCAATAGCGGAAAGCCAAAAGGGCTGTCACTTTCCCACAAAATGACCAACTGGCTATCCAAAACAAAATAGTATAAGCGAAACACACACTCAAAAACAAAACCATAACAAAAATAAACCGCGACAGAAGACCCGCCTTGGAACAGTGAGTGTAACGAATTCCACTGGGGGCTTAAATCGATGAAGGCTTCCTAACCAATCAGTGCAACATCCCCGAGAACACAAAACCAAACAACCACAGACATGAAACAACGGTGAGGTCTCGAATACCACTAATTCATGTTGCTCCTGTCACCCAATCCAGTTCATTCTTACGAGCTAAATGATTACCACATTATTTTGCTCATTTAACCTAGTCAAGTTATTCACATTAGTTACGTTAATGTCACTTATTCATTTTGCGCATACTATATAGCTTTGTTAATACGCCGATGCCTCTTGTTCTTTTCACTTGCCGTAATTCATCTCATCCTATGTACTTAAAAATAATAACTGATTTGTACTGTCTTTTTACAGGGCCAATTGCACACTGGTGAACTGGGAAATCGCCATATAGCGCTCGACTTGCGTGGTTTATTTGACATACCAACTACAACGATTACCAAACATAGCAGAAATGGGGACATAATTGATGAAATTCGCTATCAGAAATACGACCATGGGGAAAGACCATTCGATCTTTAAAACTGGTATTGACCAGATAAACAGGTTCGAGACGATACATTTCACTGTCCGGAATCCCATAGTAGATCTTATTGTACATCATAACGTAACAAAAAATCGCATGTCTTTGTCATCTAACATCTTCGTAAGAAAGGGGTAACCATTAGTGAACATTACCCCAGTTAAACTTTTTTCTGTTTCATCCGTTAACCTTCGTGGGACTTCTTAAGGAATAAACTAAATGTCAGAATTTCTCATTTAAAATCACCTATCATTCGAAAATATGTTCATCCATTCAAAAGACGCTGTATATGGCCTAACATTTCAAAGTGTCATTCTAAGAGTTGTGGCTGTTGTAAACATCTTTGCTTTAAGTCTAGTATTACTTCATCTGTAAATGGTAGAACATTTTCTGCGAAATTCCATTCATATTTAGAATGATATTCGAAAGATATTCGAAAGATGTATTTTGTTATTATATGAAACGCCACGAATTGTGGCGTTCATTATGTTGGTCAAACTAAGCGCGTATTGAAGGCTCTCTTCGGAGAACATAAGACTAAAATAAAAATCTAATAAATTAAATAATCACATTTATGGATACTTTAAACGTACCGGTCACTCAGTGAACCTTGTTTCAATTTAACCCATGGAAGAAATCCACGATCAAAAGGCAACTGACAAACTTCAAAATATCAAAAGATTAGAGGCTGAGCTCAAATAAAACGCATCTTATACCTCCCGAACCAAAAGTTACATTTAGGCACCTCAAGCAAGGTTATGCAAGAATTCCACAATAGGTATGTTTTGATACCAGCTGACAAGTCTGCAAACAATGTAATTGTTGTTTGTCGGCTGCATTACGTTAATAATCTTAGACAAGTACCTACGTTCTGCTTCCTGAAGATGAAACTACTAACGTCAAAGAACATATTCAACGCATACCAAAGTAGAAGTAAAACAAAGATCAGGAATCGATGCAATTAACTTACTCCACCCATCAAAGACACCAAAGGGAAAGAATCACAAACATTAAGCGACCAGACCATAATGGGAACCTAAACAAAGGAAGGCCATAAGGACAGTTACTTTCCCACAAAATGGCCATATGGCCATCCAAAATAAAAAGACACAAGTGATACACACAGTAAGTAACAAACAACACCATAAATAAACCGCCACAGAAGAACCGCCATGGAACGGTCAGTGGAATGATTTCCACTGGGGGGGGGGGGCTTAAATCGATTTTACGTGGCCACAATCCTAGCCCTTACTTCCGTCGCGATTTAGACAAATAATTTGTTCAGTCCGCATGAAGGCCTCCTAACTCATCAGTGCAACATCTCCGTGAACACAAAAAATCAAAGAACCACAGAGGTGAGACAACGGTGAGGACTCCACAGCAAGAAACCACTGAAATGCTGGAGCAAAATAAAACCAACAGTTAGACTCCGATGGGCCCGACCAGAGACAGAGCATCAGACACCAACCAACATTACCTTGAATTAGATCTCTCTAATTCTCAATAAGCCTTTACGTTGGAGCCGTCATAGAATCTGAGGCCTGACCCATCGGAGTGCAATTAAAGAGGGAAGCAAGGTTGCCAACCGTGATTGGGTTAACTACCATGCATGCAGTCTGTCGTATAACATCCATGTTGTACCCAATCTTTTTATATCGAAGAATGATTTTACGAAATTGGGTGCTGAAGTCATTGCGGTTATATATTTTTCTGAATTTATATACTAAGTTACCATAAAATTCGGGTTTCGATAGACCTTGTTGCAGAAGAGGTTTATTTCCAATATTGAATGTTGAAATTAAATCAGAATGGCGTCTATAAAATTTTGAAAAGGCTTTGCGTAGTTTATGGTACCGATAACCCTGATTAAGGAGTTGAGCCGTTAATAATTTATTACGAGTGTTGAAGTCAGTTACATGACTACACACTCTAGCAAATCGAATTAATTGCGAAATATAAATGCCATAGGATGGCGCACGAGGAACATCACCATCCAAAAAAGGAAAATTTACAATCTCAAAATCAAAGTCATCGCGTTTATCATAGATTTTGCACGAAACAAATCCATCTACAATAGATAGATGTAAATCCAAAAAACGGGGCCTTGGTATCAGAAGAATTTGCTTTATTTAACTGAAGTTCTTGGGGGTAAATCTGACAGTTTTAATGTAAGCATAACGGAATACCAAGAAAAAACTTTCTATATTATACTTGTTACCGAAGCTTCACAAAACTCTATATAAAGCTCGTTTTATAGCCAATTCAAGTTCGTGTAAGACAACCGAACTTTCTAAATTACTTACACCGTATTTAACAGCTATTAAAATCATGTTGCTTGATACTGTGAAAAGGCCTACGAAAATCTGGCATTATCTGGCTTCGGTCTATAAAAAATCAAATGAAGTTTTGAATAAACTGAAAGCAGAGATTTTCGTGAATCTAGTTTGACAACATACGATTTTTCTACTATATACACAACTTTACCTAATAATTTGATTGAAGAAAAATTATTTACTTTAATTGAATAAAGTTTTCTTCGGAAAAAAGTGTCTGTATTTGGCCCGCAATGATAGAAATGCTTATCTTGCTTCCTGAGATGGTGCCAATAGTCATTAGCAATATTGGACATGTCAAGAGGTTTGCGAAGCACTTTCCTTTTTATTGGATACTATCTATATAAGGTTTGGGTCAAAATTATATAGACATAGATAAGTAGTTGGTATTCCGATGGGTACAAACTGTGCTCCTCTTGTTGTAGTCTGTTTTGTTATGAAAAATAATTAATGCTGTCCCTTTCTAAAAATAAACAAACCGATATTTTTAAGGCGTTTAACTCTACCTCTCGATATTTGGATGATCTTTTAAATATTAACAATACGAGGGCACATCTATAAGTAACCAGCCTATCCAATTTCCAATTGACCGAGGCAACCAAGATTTTCCTGCCTTGTTCAATACATGTTTTAGGTATGAGGGCAAAATTGCGCCCTTATTGTGTCATTCACTCATAAGATATTGAACGTCAAACATACCTAGCGAGTTGCCTCAACTTGAGTAACGTGTTGTAATTCGGTACTTGTATTTGAAAGGAAAAACAGGTCAGGAAATACATTGCGTGTTGCCAATGTTTATGGGTCTTCTTCACCATCGTATGCACAAGTGAAATTTTGGGTTGGTGAATTCAAACACAACATAACGTCTTTAGAAGACGAAACCAGGTCTGGACGTCCATCAGATGCCAACGATGAAGTACGGGTGCACTCTGATAGGCTAATTAAGGTGGAAGAAATAGCGAATGCATTACACATTTCACATGGTGGCGTTTCAACAATTTTACATGATAGCTTGGGTATGCGCAGGCGAACAGCCCGTTGGGTATTAAAATCCCTTAGCGACGAGCAAATGGAAACCAGAGCATCAGTATGCAGCGCATTGTTGAAGCGGTTCAGGTCAAAGGAAGATGATTTTCTTTCACGTCTGGTGACTGTAGATGAGTCCCATTATTATGAACCAAAGAATAAAACTCAAAGTCGCCAGTGGGTAGGGCCGGGGTCTCCGAGGCGAAAGAAGTTCAAAACGCAACCCTCTGCTGGCAAGCTGAGGACAACTATATTTTGGGGAGCACAATGTGTTATTATGTTGGACTTTCTAGCAAAGAAAAGTACAACGACAGGTGCGTTTTATGCAAATTTGCTCAACCAACTGAGAACTGCGATCCGTAAAAAAAAAAAAAAAAAAAAACAAGAGGGCCCAGAGGGCCCTGGTTCGCTCACCTGTGTGTCACTGTCTCGAGTACATTCTATTTTTAGATCTAGTAGCCATATTGTTCATCAGCAGGGTGATTTTAGCTTATTTGGTAGGGAGTAACCTAGGCAACATTCCTGTGAAGTTTGAATCAAATTGATCTTAGGGTTTAGGAGGAGTTCACGTTTGAATCAAATTTACAATATTTTTCCATTTTCAGCTCTGGTGGCCATTTTGTTCATCGGAGCGGGATCGTTTAAGCCTTTTTGGTAGAGGGTTTTCTAAGAAACATTACTTCGAAGTTTGAATGAAATTGGCCCAAGTGTACAGGAGGAATTGTCGTTTGAAGATTTTTTTTTATTTTTAGCTCTGGCAGCCATCTTGTTCATTGGAGTGGAATGAGTTTTAACTATTTTGGTAGGGAGTCAGCTAGGCAACATTCCTGTGAAGTTTTAAATCCAATTGGTCAAAGGGTTTAGAAGGAGTTCGCATTTGAAGCAAATTTACAATGTTTTTTTCTATTTTTAGCTCTTGTGACCATTTGTTAATCGTTTATGCTATTTTCCTAGAGGGTCATCTACACAACATTTCAATGAAGTTTAGAAGCCTTCAAAGTGAAGTGGTCATGCTACTTGCCTTGTAAACCAGTGGTAGCAGGATCGATCCCGGGCTTCTCCAGACTTTCAAACCCACAAACAAACGGACAGTGCAAAAACTATATGCCCTCCTACGGGGGCATAAAATACGGGGGCATTAAAATACTTAATCTGAGCCTTCAGGATAAAGGTCAGTAAATGACCTTGACCTATGGAATTGATAAACTTGGATTCAGGTGATTGCAAATATCATTTCTGATGCCACAAGCTACCATGCATTAAAAAAAATCCACTGTTGTGCCTTTTTTCCATACAAATGTCTGAGTAACCAAATTTGACCTTGCCGTAAAGCAGGTCAAGGTCAACCAGAGGTCATCATTTAAAAAACTTGGAAGGGCCCCCTAAGTCCCCGATGCCTGATACCAAGTTTAAAGGTCATTGGCGACTCGGTTCCTGAGAAGAAGATTTTTAAAGGTTTTTACCAAATATGGGCAATGACCGGTCACAGGTCAAAAATTTTGCATGGGTGGGAAGCCCTTGTCACAAGGTACCTACATGCCAAATATGAAGGCTCTATCTTAAACGGTTCAAAAGTTATGAGAAAAAAGATCAAAGGTCAAGGTCACAGGTCAAAATTTTTGTATAGCTGGAAAGTCCTTGCAACAAGGAACATACATGCCAAATAGAAGGCTCTATCTCAAATATTTCAAAAGTTATGATAAAGTAGGTCACATGTCAAGGTCAAAATCACAAATCATTTTTGTATGAATAGGAAGCCCTTGTCACAAGGAAACTACATGCCGAATATGAAGGCCGTATCTCAAATGCTTCAAACGTTATAACAAAATATGTCAAATGTCAAGGTAAAGGTCACAGATCATTTTTATGTATGAAAAGGAAGCCTTGTCGCTGTATCTCAAATGCTTCAAAAGTTATGACAAAGTAGGTCAATGGTCAAGGACATGGGTAAAAGTTTTGAATGGTTCAGAAAACCTTGTCACAAGGAACATACATGCCAAATATGAAGGCTCTATCTCATATGGTTCGAAAGTTATGATAAAGTAGGTCACAGGTCAAAGTCATAGGTCAAATCTTTATATGAGAGGGAAGCCGTTGTCACAAGGAACCTACATGCCAAATATGAAGGCATTATCTCAAACGGTTCAAAAGTTATGACAAAATAACCTTCTGATCTACTTTTTTATTTGACATGACCCATATTCGACCTTTACTGAGATATTGTCCACATGACCATCCTGAGCAAGTTTTATGATGATCTGACTAAAATTGTGGCCTCTTAAGAGTGATCAAAACGTTTTGACCTGCTGACCTACTTTTTAACCCGACATGACTCATATTAAAAAACTTGACCCAGATATTGTCAAGATGATCATTCTGAGCAAGTTTGATGATGATCAGACCAAAACTGGGGCCTCTAGTGTGTTTACAAGGTTTTTCAACAATCTGACCTAATGACCAACTTATTGACCAGACATGACCCATATTCGAAATTAACCAAGATATTGTCAAGTTTGATGGTGATCGGACCAAAACTGTGGCCTCTGGTGTGTTCAGAGGGTTTTTCTATGATTTGACCTACTGACCTACTTTTTGACCCGACATATTGTACCCATATTCGAAATTGATGATCATTCTGGGTAAGTTTGATGATGATCGGACCAAAACTGTGGCCTCTAGAGTGTTCACAAGGTTTTTCTATGATTTGACCTACTGACCTACTTTTTGCCCCGACATGACCCGTATTCAAACTTGACCGAGATATTGTCAAGATGATCATTCTGAGCAAGTTTGATGATGATCGGACCAAAAACTGTGGCCTCTAGTGTGTTCACAAGGTTTTTCTCTGATTTGACCTACTGACCTATTTTGACCCAACATGACCCATATTCGAACTTTACCGAGACATTGTCAAGATGATTATTCTGGGCAAGTTTGATGATGATTGGATCAAAACTGTGGCCTCTAGTGTATTTACAAGGTTTTTCTATGATTTGACCTACTGACCTACTTTGTGACCCGACATCACACATATTCGAACTTGACCAAGATATTATCAAGATGATCATTCATAGCAAGTTGGATGATGATTGGACCAAACTTGTGGCCTCTAGTGTATTCACAAGGTTTTTCTATGATTTGACCTACTGACCTACTTTGTGACCCGACATGACCCATATTCGAACTTGACGCAATTATTGTCAAGACGATCATTCTGAGCAAGTTTGATGACCATCGGATCAAAAACTGTGGCCTCTAGAGTGTTCACAAGGTTTTTCTATGATTTGACCTACTGACCTACTTTTTGACCCAACATGATCCGCATTCAAACTTGACCGCGATATTGTCAAGATGATCATTCTGAGCAATTTTGATGACGCTCGGACCAAAACTTTGGCCGCTAGAGTGTTCACAAGGTTTTTCTCTGATTTGACCTACTGACCTACTTTTAGACCCGACATGTCCCATATTCGCACTTGACCGAGATATTGTCAAGATTATCATTCTGAGCAAGTTTGATAATTATCGGACCAAAACTGTGTCCTCTAGTGTATTCACAAGGTTTTTCTATGATTTGACCTACTGACCTACTTAGTGACCCGACATGACCCATATTCGAACTTGACCCAGATATTGTCAAGACGATCATTCTGAGCAAGTTTGATGACCATCGGATCAAAACTGTGGCCTTTAGAGTGCTCACAGGGTTTTTCTATGATTTGGCCTACTGACCTACTTTTGACCCGACATGACCCGTATTCAAACTTGACCGAGATACTGTCAAGATGATCATTCTGAGCAAGTTTGATGATGATCGGACCAAAACTATGGCCTCTAGAGTGTTCACAAGGTTTTTCTTTGATTTGACCTACTGACCTACTTTTTGACCCAACATGACCCATATTCGAACTCGGCCGAGATATTGTCATGATGATCATTCTGACCAAGTTTGATGATGATTGGCCCAAAACTGTGATCTCTAGTGTGTTCACAATAAAAGTTTACAGACGCACGGACGCACGACGGACGACGGACAAAAAGTGATCCCAAAAGCTCATCTTGTCACTACGTGACAGGTGAGCTAAAAAAAAAAAAACGCCGAGGTAAACTCTCTAAAGGGATTTTGCTCCAACAGGACAATGCAAGAGTCCACACTTGCAAAATTGCCATGGGTGCTGTTGAGCGGAATGGGTACGAGCTAATACCGCACCCAGCCTATTCTCCGGGACTATTTCCTTTCCCCAAACTCGAATAAAGTTTCCTTTTAAAAGGAAGGCTTCCCCAGTTTGTAAAATTGAAAATCCGCCATTTTTGCTCGCCTTTCGAAACTAAGGGGGAGCTATTGCCATACTCCCGGCGTCCGTCGTGGGCGTAAGCATCGGCGTCGGCATTTGGTTGAAGTGCATGCAAGCAATCATTTGTGCTGTTTTACAAATTTATTTTCAAGTAAATTTATCAACTGGTAAAAAACTTTTTCACTCGATTTCCCAGGTTTTGGTGCTTAAAAAGTTAATCATTTCCTCTGTATTACATCCCTTATAATCATACATTTTGTCAAATGCATGTGCGTAGCAGCAAAGGCTCTGGTAAGGCTGCGCGTACCCACAGGCTCGCCTGAGTCAGTGCTTGTCGCCTTTGTGAAAAAGACCCATGTCATGGCCATGAAGCCGATGCCACTTCTTGACGTTGCATCGACGTTGTCGCACTAAATAAGCACGATTTTCCTGGTAAGACTTTTACGGAAACTGTTTCAGTGTTAGCTATCCGTCTTAAACCATTGAAATGAGGACATTGTACGTAGAAACATATTCACGGACCCGGCGAGGAGCGAAACCGCAGCGTCGGTGCGCATCTAATTGTAATGGTTAAAAAAAAACAAAATCGGCATTTATGAACATTTATGCGCACTCGCACACGTTTTATGCTGGTGGAAAATTTGTCAGAAGTTAAGTTAAGCTTTTAAATTACTCGTTTGACGCGCAATTTGATTTCAGAGGTGAATAATGGCATGTTTTGTAAAATTGACCATGTTGGTAGGATATGAGGTCTCTTTCTGCCTGAGTTCGAGGCACGATAGAGACAAGTTCTGCAATGGTTTAAAACTGTCTTTCTCTTAACCCGACGCTTATAAAGGAACGGTTAATAATGTTCTTAAATAATAATGATGTTCCCCCAGATTGATTCAACTCGGGAAAAAATGTTTTACACAATAAGTTATCAGCTAGTTAGACTACATGCCTGTAGTTGGATTCTGCAAAACTATGTTTACTGATTTCAACTGTCAAACTCCCTTCGTAAACTCGTCCTGGAAATTCTGGGTGACCATGAAAAGTTCGAGACTCCGAGAGAAGTGTGACTCAAATGACAGAATTAACTTTTGTAATCTTTCTTTTTTTTTCAGCTCACCAGAGCCGAAGGCTCCGGGGGAGCTTATAATATAGGCATTGGTCCGTCGTCCGTCGTCGTCGACGTCATTGTCGTCTGCGTCGTCAACATTTTCAAACAACATCTCCTCTGAAACTACTTAGCCAGTTGAAACCAAATTACATGTGGAGCCGCTATGGGAAGGGGGAACGAAAGTTTGTTCGGGAGGACTGGGTCATATGACCATCATGGCCGCCATGCCCATATATGATAAAAACTTTTACAAATCTTCTTCTCAAGAACAGAATGGCCGATGGTCTTGAAACTTGGTATGCAGCATCGGGGACTCGGGACCTACCAAGTTTTTGCAAATGATGACCTTTGGTTGACCTTGACCTGTTTTACGTCATGGTCAAATTTGGACACTTAGACATTTGTATGGAAAAACGGCAAAACAGTGGATTTTCCTGATTGTATGTTAGCTAGTGGCATCAGAAATGTTATTTGCAATCAGCTGAATGGAAGTTTACCAGTTTCAAATGTCAAGGTCATTTACCGACCTTTGACCAGGACGGCTCAGATTCAGTATTTTTATCTTCTTCTTCACTTAAACTACTGGGCCAACTGAAACCAAATTACATGTAGAGCCTCTATGGAATAAGGGAACGAAAGTTTGTTCGTGAGGACTGGGTCACATGACCAATATGGCCGCCATGCCCATATATGGTAAAAACCTTTAAAAATCTTCTCAAGAACCGAACGGCCAATGACCTTGAAACTTGGTATGTAGCATCAGGTACTCTGGTCCTACCAAGTTTATTCAAATGATGACCTTAGGTTGACCTTGACCTGTTTTACGTCAAGGTCAAATTTGGTCACTTAGACAGTTGTATGGAAAAAGGCAAAACAGTGAATTTTTCTGATTGTATATTAGCTAGTGGCATCAGAAATAGTATTTACAATCAGCTGAATGGAAGGTTATCAGTTCCAAAGGTCAAGGTCATTTACCGACCTTTGTCCATAACGCCTCAGATTCAGTATTTTTATCTTCTTATTCACATAAACATTTGGCCAATTGAAACCAAACTACTATATGGAGCCTCTATGGAATGAGGTAACGAAAGTTTGTTCGTGAGGACTGGGTCACATGACGAATATAGCCACCATGCCCATACATGTTAAAAACTTTAAAAATCTTCTTCTTAAGAACCGAATGGCCGATGATCTTGAAACTTGGTATGCAGCATAAGGAACTTTGGCCCTACCAAGTTTGTTCAAATGATGACCTTTGGTTGACCTTGACCTGTTTTACGTGAAGGTTAAATTTGGTCACTTAGACATTTGTATGGAAAAATGGCAAAACAGTGGATTTTTTCTGATTGTTTATTAGCTAGTGGCATCAGAAATGATATTTACAATCAGCTGAATTGAAGTTTATCAGTTCCAAAGGCCAAGGTCATTTAGGAAGGGTCAGATTCAGTATTTTCATCTTCTTCGTCACTTAAAATACTTGGCCAATTGAAACCAAATTACATGTGGAGCCTCTATGGAATGAGGGAACGTAAGTTTGTTCATGAGCACTGGGTCACATGACCAATATGGGCCGCCATGGCCATATATGATAAAAACCTTTCAAAATGTTCTTCTCAAGAACCGAATGGCCGATGATCTTGAAACTTGGTTTGCAGCATCAGGGACTCTGGCCCTACCAATGATGACTTTTGGTTGACCTTGAACTGTTTTATGTCAAGGTCAAATTTGGTCACTTAGAAATTTGTATGGGAAAATGACAAAGTAGTGGATATGTCATATTGCCTGGTAGGCTGTGGCATCAAAAATGATATTTGCAGTTAGCTGAATGGAAGTTTATCAATTTCAAAGGTCAAGGTCATTACTGACCTTTGTCTTGGATGGCTCAGATTCAGTATTTTATCTTCTTCTCCAGTAAAAGAGCAGTGCCGATTGAAACCAAATAACATGAAAAGCCTCTATGGGGGCGAGGCAATTAAACATTATTCGTGGTATTGTTGTCACATGACCAATATGGGCACATTGCCTGTAAATGGTATAAACCACATGACCTCTGGTGAGCGTAGTGGCCCATGGGCCTCTTGTTTACAAATCCTTAAGGAAGTAAAAGCATTACATCAACAAGTCCGTGTACTGAACAACGATGATATTGTTTTTAAGGTAACCGGGCACTAGAAGCACATTGAGGCTACCCCATATGTACTGAACAACCCTATAAACCCAACTATATATAGAAAAAATTGGTGTACAGGGGTACATTATTTTCCTTTTTTAGGGGGTTCAGAACACCGAGCACCGACAATCTATATTTGGACTAGAAAAAAAAAAGAACATTTTTTCACATCACGAAAACACGCCTGCCTAATTTCGACCCCTAGACAGTGGGTAGTCGTTGGAACCGCGTCATCGAGGCAGTTCTAACCAATACCGACAATCTATATTTAGAGCAGAAATATGAAAAAAATCTGATTTTTCTATCGGACAATTTCCATTTGGGTGGCAAAATTCTGAATATATTGAATAGGCTTGTTTTCGTCTTGAACTGAAAATGCTAGTTCATGAGATCTAAGCACATTTTTTTTTTTTTTTTTTTTTTGGTTTTGGTTTTACGGCCCTTTCAAGATTATTTCACTCATATCGTGCCGATCGTTAATCAGATGTGGGCGAAAACCGGAGTACCCGGAGAAAAACCTCCTGATCTTCCGTTGCAGAGCTTGGCGTCTCACATGTGTCCCGAGCGAGGCTCGAACCACAGCGGTGAGAGACCTAATGATTAAGAGTCAGCGCTCTTAACCAGTAGGCCACGGAGACCCGTCATTTTTTTAGCACATAGATGTTTTATAATGATCCCAATGCAGAAGACCATAGGGTTAGTTTCGACTTCGAATACGGCAGTTGAGATAATTTCACCATCCTACCGGGAAATGGGAAACTGGAATCAAGTGTTCCTGCTGTTTACATTGCCCTTCAATCATTGGAATTAACTCATATTTGCCTAGTGGCCCTTTTTGAGACATTGGCAAATAGTGCAGACCCAGATAAGACGCGGCATCCGATCAAGTTCTAAACTGTTTGCTCAACGTACATGCATTTTTGTAAACATACCACAAAAATGACATCCCTATGCTTTCAGGCTTATAAAGGTGGAATATTTTTGTCACCTATGGGTTAATTATGAGGTTATGTCAAAAGGACGAAAGTTAACGAAGGATTTGTTTCCACTGTAACTTTTTTTTGGGGGGTGGGGGGTGGGGGTGGGGGTGGGGGTGTGTTGACTTCTTGGAAACGCTTTTTAAATAGATATCTGGAAACGCTTTATAAATAGATATCCGGAAGCGCTTTATAAATAGTATAAATAGACATCGACGGACGCTGCATATTCCTGTTTATTCAGAACGAGTTTTCATGGCGTAAATATGTGGAGAGCCGTCTTGTCTTTAGGGCTTTCCCAGTTACGGCATAAGACGGTTAGAAATAAACTGGGGTTTCACCAATCCAATCTAAATGGCTTCCAATCGAAATTGGAAGCCAAAAAGAATATCCGTGGACGTCATTACCGGTCCAACGAAGAAGCTGTGGCGGAAGTTGAGGAGTGGATCGGAGACAAGGACCCTGGCTTCTTCAGTTCTGGGCTGATATCACTGAAACAGCGTTGGTGCAAGTGTATCATTCTAGAGAGCAATTGCATCGAAAAAGAAGAGATCGATCTCACCCAGAAGTAAGTTTTTAATGACTCGCCATCGTATTTATTTTAAGCGAACGGTTGGCAGAATTTATCCGAAAGAATTGCAGTTAAATAAAGCTAATTCGAATGACTCTGAAGCCCATTTTTAGACTTCCTTTTGACTGTATCTAATGGTACTGTCTCTTCCAAAATTTACGATAAAAGAGATGATTTTAATTTTGGAATTGTAAATTTTCCTTTCTTGAATGGTGACGTTCCTAAGGCTATCTCTTATTGGGTTTATATGCCACAGCTCATTCGTTTTGCTAGAGCTTGTTGTCATGTTGATGAAAACATTTTAACAGAAAAACTTCTAAATAAGGCTATCGATAACATTTTCAAAATTTTATCGTCGACATTACGACATTATTTTTAAATATGACGTTTCTTTTAAGACACTTATTGCACTGGAACTGAGGGACAGGGTTAAAATTTCATAAACTCCGGAGTTGAAGCCCCCAGTTGTTTTACTACTGACCGTCCCAAGGTGGTCGTTGTTTCGCAGTGTCTTATTTGTTAATTGGCTTTGGAACATTGGTTCATGTTTCGTCTGTTTTTGCGTGTGCCTCAATATGACTTACTTTCTTTAGGTGACTTGCGTGACCTTTTTATACTGGTAGAAAAATGTCTTTCATTGCCTTCTCTTCTATTTTAAGGCTAGCTAGTCTGGTAGAGAAAACTATACACTTCATACTTTTAAGTTCTGTGGTGTATTCTTTGTTTCCAAAGGATAACCCTTTTAAAAGGTGCATTATTGAGCTACCGGGTCTCAATTTTTTCTGTATTTTTTTTATCTTCAATTCATACTCCAGTGTCATGGGTACACTTTTGGAGCCAAATACAGCTTCAGAACTTTGTGAAAATGGTCGTTTTCATTTGTGTTTACCCTTCGCTCTGAACATGTGTTCGGAATTTCTGTTCTAAAAATAAATCTATTTACACATACATGGCGACAGTATCGTCTCTGAGTGTCGTTACTTATGGCATGGTATTCAGCGTCATATTTTTTTCCGATTTAGGCATCGCTAAGCAAACAAGGCCAAAAATGAACGTCGCATAACGTCATATATGGGGATTCTATTTTTGTCACGAACTAAAAATAGATCTAACTAGTGTTTGAAACCTAGTTAGGGAATCCCTCTCAAACTCGTTTACCTGTCATCATAATTGTTCGCGTTTTTGCATAAAATGCATTCATTTGTATTGTTTTAAAGAGAAATACCGGCTATATGTTTTTTTATTTTTGGAAGCATTTTAACCGATAGCTCAATAACGCACCTTTAACCAACATATAATTTACGTCACTATAGCTGGTGTTAAGTGAATGTGTGGCGGCCGTAGAAAGTCTCCCTGCCCTTCATCATAGTGTAGTTTATATTTTCTTGTCCTTTGGGATCATTGATTCCATTGTGGAACCTTGAAAATATTTGAGGGCACTGATGAGGCCTAGTTGGCCGATAGTAGCTAGTCCGGCCCCGAAAACTATACACTTCATACTTTTAAGTTCTGTGGTGTATTCTTTGCTACCAAAGGATGACCCTTTTAAAGAACATATTTAGATAAGGGTGATGTGATTTGTATCATTTTGGTTGATTTCCATAAATACTTTGATCTAGTAGACCAAAAGAGTTTACTCAAAATACTGGAACTTCTTAAACTAGGTCAGAACTTTTTAAAATGATTGGATCATACATGTCTGGAAAAACAAAGTTTCTTTTTAAAATACCCCAGTTTCATTATGGCAATGTTAAGTATGGTATGCTTCAAGGCTCTATCTTGGGTTCCCTTTTATTTTTCCTCTTCATAAATGACCTTCCACTCCATTCTTATAAAATACCAGATCTTTATGCTGATGACGCTACTCTTTATGATGTTGACGCGCGTCAAAAGAAGAAATGGAAAGAAAACTGCAGATTGTAATTTTAGACTTGGACAACTGGTGTAAGCAAAATGGAATGGTTATCAATATGGACAAGACAAAAGCAATGTTAATCACTACCCGGCATAAGAGAAGTAGGATAAACAGTAACTTACCAATATATTTAAGTAACATTCAGGTGTCAACCATAGGGAATATAGGGAAAATCTTCAAAAATCTTCTTGTCTGAAACCAGACGGCTCAGATGTTTGATATTTGGTATGAAGCTCAGTCTTGTGGACCTATATCAAGATTGTGCAAATTACAGCCCTTGGGCCAAAAATGCACCAGCTCCTTTGGTTTTACATTGACTTATATAGAGAAAATCTTAACAAATCTTCTCTGAAACCGCAACGCCCAGGTCTATGATATTTAGTGTGAAGATACATCTAGCAGACCTCTACCAAATTATAGCTCTTGGGTCAAAAATGACCCCGACTCGGGGCCCACTGGTTTTACTTCGTTATATATGGAAAGCCTTTAAAAGTCTTCTTGACTGCAAACAGAAGGCCCAGCTCTTTGATATCTGGTATGAAGCTTCATCTGGTGGACCTCTATATGTTGTTTAAATTATAGCACTGGGCCCAAAGGTGGCACCGCCCAAGGCCCACCGGTTTTATATGGAAAACCTTTAAAATCTTCGCTGAAACCACAAGGCCCAGGTCTTTGATGTTTGCTTGAAGCTTCATATGGATGGCCCCTACCAAGATTATTCAAATCATAGCCCTTCGGCCAATAATAGCCCGCCCCAGGGCCCACCGGTTTTACATAGACTTACATAGGGACAATCTTTAAATACCTACTCGCTTGAAACCAGAAGGCCTAAGTCTTTGATATTTGGAATGAAGCTTCTCCTAATTGTCCAAATTATTACCTCATGGGGTCAAAAATTGACCTGCCTCGGAGCCCACCGGTTTTATATAGGGTTAAGGCTGAGCCGGTTCATCTCTGTCTGGTGCACTAGGACATGACCCTCAATGTCCACAAGGTGCCTATACAGTGACATACAAGTCAGCTATGTATTGTCAAAGGAGACCACTGACCCATAACCACCCTTCCCACACCTTTTGTCACCATGTGACATTATTAGTAAGACTGGGCCGCTTCATCTCCTGTTGCACTAAGGACCTGACTCTAAATGTCCATAATGTGTCCAGATAGTGACATACAAGTCAGCTCTGTATTGTCAAAGAGAACCACTGACTCATATGTCTAGCATCTAATGCCAATTCTTGCCATCCCCACCTTGTCACAACGAAGCATTGTAAGTTAGACTGAGCAAATTTATCTCCATGCACTAGGACCTGAACCTACATGTCCAGAAGGTGCCCATATAGTAACATACAAGTCAGCTCTGTAGAAGAGAACTTTTGAAAGACTTCATCATCAGAAAGTAAACAATTTGGAAGGAATGTCCCATGGGTGACCCTCTGACAAAGTTGCGAAAAATAATTTCGCTTCCACTGAATATAATAGCCACCAAGACTAAACAATAAATAAGGTTTAAATGACTTCTGCTACTAACTAGGTAGACTGATTTTGAAATGATTTTACCGACATGTTCCTTGCGTCACTCTCAACCAAAATGCCTACCACTTTATCTGTACAATAAGGATCAGGTGAGTGATCCAGGGCCATTATGTGTGTGTGTTTGTTTGATTTGCGGTTTAACATCCCCGCCAACACTGTATAGGTCATTTTGGAGACGTTGCTTTTACCCGACATTGAGATGAAATGACATCTCAAGCCCTGTCGCCCATGAAACCAACACGGCTTATAAGCATGGGCGGTCTAGGGCCATTATGACCCTATTGTTTTATTGTTTTAGAAGACAGCATACTACTGATTGAGATAGCGAGTCCCTGATGCTGCGCTCTATGGCAGCAAAGACCTTTATGCTACCCAAGCTCCACAAAGAATTATATAAAGGTAGCTGGTCATTTTCAGACCCAATTATATGGAATTACCTTTCATATAGTGTAAAGGGTACACCCTCTGTGCAATCTTTCCATAATAGGTGTCTGGATGAAAAGCTAAGTATTAACTTTTTTTTGCATGTGGTACATTTGTATGTGTGTTTGTGTCTGTGGAAGTCATTAGTTTGTTGTATACATGAATATATCTTTTTGTCTGTTATGGGTTGTGTTGAGTGTTTGAAAAGGGCATTTGCCGACTCTTTCCTTGTATATAAGTATTACATGTAATTGTTTTAAAATGACTGCGGGGTCAGATAACTTCTTATGATGTATATGTTATTCTCAGCCAGGATATTATTCTTTTTATTTCATTTTTCCCATCTTCAACTTCTGTCCCTAATTGTCAAATAATTACAACAACCAGTGCTTCAGCTGAAGTGCACGACCCGCCGGGGCTTTTAGCTTTATGAGTGTTACCATATATGGGTATGGCGGCCATTTTGGTCATGTGACCTGGACCTAAAACGGTTCCCCCAATAAATGCGCCTTATCGTATGGAGCTAAAATATATCTTATACTTTAGTACTGTATTCTTATTCTGAATCATTTGCAGGATAAAATGCATTCTCACTTTTCCAATACAAAAGCATATGTGTCAAATAGGCACAAAGAAGGTAAAGGACAACCCAGGTTCACCATTTTAACAATTTACGATGGGCCTACGTCCAAGATGCTATTTATCAAGTTTCGTGAAAATCTGCCCAGTGGTTCTGGAGAAGACTATTTTTGAAGGGTTTTTACCATATATGGCTTGGCGGCCATTTTGGTCATGTGACCTGGACCCCATGACCAAATTTTGGTTACTCCCATCCCATAGAGGCTCCATATGAAATTTGACTTCAATCGGCCCAACGGTTTCCGAGGAGAAGCAGTTCGCAAATTGTCACATTTTTCGCCTCGGCGAGGCTATACTAAATGGAATGTAATATTTCGCAAGTTCATTGGTTAGATCTCATTGATATCTATCAGTATGCCAAAATTGTTTAAATATTCCAAGCGGTTAAGTCACTATCACTAATTTTCCCAAACAGGTAACGGACGGACAGACAGACAGACCATATATGGCTTGGCGGCCATTTTGGTCATGTGACCTGGACCCCATGAGCAAATTTTGGTTTCCCCCATCCCATAGAGGCTCCATATAAAATTTGACTTCAATCGGCCCAACGGTTGCCGAAGAGAAGCAGTTCGAAAATTTTCACATTTTTGCCTCGGCGAGGCTATACTAAATGGAATAGAATATTTCGCAAGTTCATTGGTTAGATCTCATTGATATCTATCAGTATGCCAAAAATTGTTTAAATATTCTAAGCGGTTAAGTCACTATCACCAATTTTCACAAACGGGTTACGGACGGACAGACAGACAGACCATATATGGCTTGGCGTCCATTTTGGTCACGTGACCTGGACCCCATGACCAAATTTTGGTTTCCCTCTTCCCATAGAGGCTCAATATGAAATTTGACTTCAATCGGCCCAACGGTTTCCGAGGAGAAGCAGTTCGCAAATTTTCACATTTTTCGCCTCGGCGAGGCTATACTAAATGGAATGTAATATTTCGCAAGTTCATTGGTTAGATCTCATTGATATCTATCAGTATGCCAAAATTGTTTAAATATTCCAAGCGGTTAAGTCACTATCACCAATTTTCCCAAACAGGTAACGGACGGACAGACAGACAGACCATATATGGCTTGGCGGCCATTTGATTCATGTGACCTGGACCCCATGAGAAAATTTTGGTTTCCCCCATCCCATAGAGGCTCCATATGAAATTTGACTTCAATCGGCCCAACGGTTGCCGAAGAGAAGCAGTTCGAAAATTTTCACATTTTTCGCCTCGACGAGGATATACTAAATGGAATGTAATATTTCGCAAGTTCATTGGTTAGATCTCATTACTTTAGTACTGTATTCTGAATCGTTTGCAGGATAAAATGCATTCTAACTTTTCCAATACAAAAGCATATGTGTCAAAGTTTGACCTAGGCACAAAGAAGGTCAAGGTCAACCCAGGGTCACCATTTTAGCAATTTATGATGGACCTACGTCCCAGATGCTATTTATCAAGTTGTGTGGAAATCTGCCCAGTGGTTCTGGAGAAGACTATTTTGAAGGGTTTTTACCATATATGGCTTGGCGGCCATTTTGGTCATGTGACCTAGACCCCATGACCAAATTTTGGTTTCCCCCATCCCATATGAAATTTGACTTCAATTGGCCCAACGGTTTTCGAGGAGAAGCAGTTTGAAAATTTTCACATTTTTCGCCTCGGCGAGGCTATACTAAATGGAATGTAATATTTCGCAAGTTCATTGGTTAGATCTCATTGATATCTATCAGTATGCCAAAAATTGTTTAAATATTCTAAGCGGTTAAGTAACTGTCACCAATTTTCACAAACGGGTTACGGACGGACAGACAGACAGACCATATATGGCTTGGCGGCCATTTTGGTCACGTGACCTGGACCCCATGACCAAATTTTGGTTTCCCTCTTCCCATAGAGGCTCCATATGAAATTTGACTTCAATCGGCCCAACGGTTTCCGAGGAGAAGCTGTTCGAAAAATTTTCACATTTTTCGCCTCGGCGAGGCTATACTAAATGGAATGTAATATTTCTCAAGTTCATTCGTTAGATCTCATTGATATCTATCAGTATGCCAAAAATTATTTAAATATTCCAAGCGGTTAAGTCACTATCACCAATTTTTACAAACGGGTTACGGACGGACAGACAGACTGACAGAATGACAGAATGACAGACTGACAGACTGACAGACTGACAGAATGACAGAATGACACGGTGATTTTAGGGCACTCTAGAAAATCAACCGACTTCAGTCGGTCGCGTTTTCTGCGGGTCGTGCAATTTGCCTCCAGTATACCAAAAATTTGATGGTTGCTTTTATGATTTTTTGAATTTGGTTGAGTTCAATTCTTATACATGCTTGGAAAATCGTTGATCCTTTTTGTCAGTTTGTATTACAAATCCATATAGTATTGTCTGAATTTTTCGTATTTTTCCCCAAATATTTGGACACCTGAGTTCCTTACCAAAATTGTTCCTAAACTTGAACAAGAATGTTTACTACCTGATGTTGTGTCTGTCGTGGCTAGATGACTGGCAAACGGTGAAGATATGCTCCATTTTGTGGCATCTTGTCTGGTTTTACACCGTTTGCTTTCGCCTGTGTGTCCAGGTACTTGCGGTAAATGTGACACTTTGTTCTTTGTAAAACTTGTAAATTATTTTAGGGCCACAAGGGAGATTAGTTATTATTCTAATTGTGTTACCCTCTTGAAATTATTATTATTATTATTATTATTAGTAGTAGTAGTAGTAGTAGTAGTAGTAGTTGTTGTCCGTGCGTTCTATGACCATTAACAATGCCCACCGGATATATCCTACTGAATTGGGTATAGTGCTACTTTCCTATATGATTTTTGTCCCTACAGCGGAAAGACGTGAATTTCCACCCAATATGCTTTAATGTGAACTAGGTGACGACTAAACTGCAAGCCACCAACTTATTATTGCAGCTGAAGACTATAAATATTGTTAAAAGAAAACAAGAACATAGGACAATTTTGAAATCTACATATATTCTTAAAACTTTATACATGCAGGACAATTTTTGACCGAGTATCAAAGAATCACAACACTTACCATATCTACAGAAAAATCAGGGGACTCTCGAATCTTCCGTAGATAGCTGACTAAACCACTTGTATAGAGTGGCTTGGGGTTGGCGACAATGTTCGTATTTGTCTTCACTGATTGCTGGGTGCCTACTGTTACTATTCTATACCCGCACAAAGGATAAAAAGATACAGCAGGAATGTGGGGCACTAGATTTTAGTCATTTCATCATTTTACCTACGAGTCCAATGATTATCTACCAAACTCATCAAACGATCGTTGCAGTAGGGTGACGTGTTCATGTTTGATATGAAAGCTAATGGAAGCTGTATGGCAACTTGTTTAAAATGTACGGTCAGTGTGGTGGTTTTAAGCATGTCAAAGGTCATGGTCGGTGTCACAGTGTCTCTTATTGGAGGTGTCTCAGTGTCGCTGATGACCAGTGGTTGTAATATTATGTTTTTCTTAAGTATGTCAAAGGTCATGGTCAGTGCCACAGTGTCTCTGTTGGGAGATGTTGGGTAAAGAACTTGGTTTCCTGATCATTGCATTCACTTCTATTATATTTAAAAATGTTGTCACGATCTGAGAGGTCTTGTAACAAGCAATATAAGTAAAACTTCAATAGCTTTCTCATGCAATAGGGCCAACATGGCCCTGGTTCTGGCGGCCAAGATTAATCAGAGCGGAACAATTTTAGCTAATTTGGTAGAGGGTCACCAAAGCAACATTCCTGTATAGTTTGAATCAAATTGGTCCAAGGGTGTAGGAGCAGTTGGCATTTAAAGCAAATGTTTAGCCATTTTTTCTATTTTTAGCTCTGAAGGCCATTATATTAAATGAGCCAAATGAATTTAGGTTTTTGGTAGAGGGTCACCTAAACAACATTTCAATGAAGTTTGATTGAAATTGGCCAAAGGGTTTAGGAAGTGTTGGCAGTTAAAGTAAATTGTTGATGAGTTTTTATTTTTTTGCACTGGTGGCCATTTTATTCATCCTAGCCAAACAATTATAGCTATTTTTGTAGAGGATCACCTATGAAGTTTGAATGAAATTGGCCGAGTGGTATAGGAAAAGAGGTTGTTTAAATATTTTTTTTTTTCATTTTAGCTCTTCATTGGACCAGAACGATTCTAACCATTCTGTAGTGGGCCACTTAGCAACATTCGTATGATGTTTGACTGAAATTGACGCAATGGTTTAGGCGAAAATGTCGTTTAAAGATAAGATTTTTTTCTATTTTTAACTCATTTGAGTAGAACTGTTGTAGCTAATTTGGTAGAGGGTTACCTAAGCAACGTTCTTATGAAGAGTGAATGATGAAATTGGCCCAAGGTACACCAGGAGCTGTCGTTTAAAGTAGTTTGTGTTTTTTTAGCTCCCTGAGCCAAAGGTTTCGGGGGAGCTTATAGGATGGTAGGCCTCCGTCGTCCGCCTGTCGTCCACCATTTTCGAATGTCTTATTCTCTAAAACTACTGGACTAATTTCAACTAAATTTCTAATGCAGCCTTCTGGCTATGTGGGAAAGAAAGTGTGCAAGAATGGTCCAGGTCAAATGACCAACATCGTCGCCATGATGAAATATGGTAAAAACCTTTAAAAAGTCTTCTATTTTTCAGAGCCCCTGAGCCGATTGTCTTAAAATTTGGAATGTAGCATCGGGTGACTGAGTTTGCAAAAATGTTGACCCCATATTGCATTTTGGCATATGACTTGAAAGTAGATACAAAATGGATGCCTATGAATGCTAAAGGTCAGGGTCATTTGATGACCTTGGCCCTAGATCACTTGGATTGCAGGTTCATTAACATTTCAAAATATATTTTCTCTGAAACCACTGAGCCAATTTCATTTAAATTTTATGAGCAACCCTTGGACAGTGAGGGAATCAAAATCTGTTAGAATGGACTAGGCCACATGACCAAGATGGCGACCATGCTCCAATAAGGTAAAAATCTTAAAAATATTCTTCTCCATAAACACTCGGCCGATTGTCTTATAACTTAGTATGTGGCATTTGGTGAATGAGTACTTCCAAGTTTGCAAAAATAATGACCCTAGGTTGACCTTGGCCTATTTTACAGTAAGGTCAGATTTAGTTCCTCAGGCTTTTAAATGGGTTAAGGGTAAAACAATGCATTTTTTTAACAAATATTGTGGTCTCTGACATGAGAATAGGTACAGAATGAATGTCTGTGAATGTTTATGTCGAGGTCATATGGTGACCTTTGCCCTAAGTCACTTTGATTGCAGGTCCATTCACAATTCAAAATACGTTTTTCTCTGAAACCATCTGGCCAATTTCAGTTCAATTTCATATGCAGCCTCCTGACTGTTTACCCTAATGGTCCAGGTCAAATTACAAGATGGCCGCCATGCCCAAATATGTTAAAAACCTTAAAAATATTCTTATTCAGAACCACTGGGCTGATTGCCTTGAATCTTGGTATGTAGCATCAGGTGACTGAGTTCTACTAAACTGATGACCCTTGACCTATTTTCCGCCAGGACAAATTTGGTTCCTTACGCTTTTAAATGCGGAAGAAGGTAAAACAATGCGTTTTTTTTTCTTCAAAAATAGTGTGTTCTGTGACATGAGAATAGGTACAAAATGAATGTCTATGAATGCTAAAGGTCAAAGTCATTTGGTGACCTTGGTCTAAGGTCACTTAGATTGCAGGTCCTTTGGCATTTCAAAATACATTTTTTCTGAAACCTTGTGCCATTTTTTTTTAATTTCATTTGCAACCTGTTGATAGTGGGAGAAATAAAATTTGTCTAAATGGTTAAGAACACATGACCAAGATGGCTGACATGCCCAAATATGGTAAAAGCCTTGAAAATCTTCTTCTCCAGAATTACTAGGATTATTGTCTTGAAACTTAGTATGTAGCATCAAGTGACTGAGTCCTACAATATGTTCTGGAAAGAGTTATCATTTGGTAGCAAGGAATACACAACAGAACTGGAAAATATTGAGTGTACATGTTTTCAGGGCCAGACTAGCTAGTGTCGGTCAATTAGGCCTCATCAGTGACCCTAAAATAATTTTAAATTCAACAATGGAATCAATGATCCAAAAGGACAAGAAAATATAAACTACACTATGACGTAGGGCAGGGAGACTTTTTACGGCCGCCAAACATTCCCAGAGAAGTTTGAAAACATGATGACCCTAGGTTGACCTGGACCTATTTTGGACCAAGGTCAAAT
Source organism: Lucinisca nassula (assembly GCA_963580285.1). Lineage (NCBI taxonomy): Eukaryota > Metazoa > Mollusca > Bivalvia > Lucinida > Lucinidae > Lucinisca > Lucinisca nassula. The sequence continues at coordinate 114,550,324 of OY757014.1, forward strand.
TTGGTTCCTTGGGATTTTCAATGGAAAAAGGGCAAAACAATGTATTTTGTGTGTGTGTGTGGGGGGGGGGGGGTAGAATATCGTGGTCTATGACATGAGAATAGATACAAAATGAATATCTGTGAATGCTTAAGGTCAAGGTCATTTTGTGACCTTATCCAAAGGTCACTTGGATTGCAGGTCCATTAACATTTAAAAAATATTTTCTCTGAAACCACTGGGCCAATTTCATTAAAATTATATGAAGCCTAAGGACATTGGGAAACTGAAAAATTGTACGAATGTTACATGACCAAGATTGCCGCCATGCCCAAATAAGTTTAAAACCTTAAAACTCTTTTTTTCCATGGCTTTTAACTTTGTATGTATCATTAAGTAGCTGAGTACTTTAAAGTTTGCAAAAGTGATGACTCTAGGTTGACCTTATCCTATTTTACGCCAAAGTAAAAGGTGGTTCCTTATGCTTTTCATTGTATATCAATGGATTTTCCAAAACTATGTTCCCTAGGCTTTTCGATGGGAAAAATTTAGAACAATTAATTTCTCAAAAAATACTATGGTCTATGACATGATGGTAGGTACAAAATGAATGTTAATGAAACACTAAGGTCATCTAAGATCATATGGATTGCAGGTGTATCAATATATCATAGGACCTTTTTTAACAGCTGTGCCAATTCAATACAATTTCATATGCAAGCAGCTGACGATCGGGATTGAAAGCGTGATTGAATTATCCAGGTCACGTGACCACATTACAAAACACGCCTATACAAATACATTGTAGATTTTATCGCCGGAAAAAAGGAAAATTTTAAGATCAAAAAGTGTATTTTTTTCTTATTTCTGCTCAAAATATAGATTGTGGGTACAAGTTAGAACGCCTCGATGAGGCGATTCTAACGAGTACCCACAAACTATAGTTAAGAGCATAATTAAGAAAAATTAAGTTTACCCCTGAAAACTCCAGTTTTACTGTATAAAAGTGGGGTTCAAAGTGGTCAAAATTATATAGGCGAGTTTTCATGATAAAGATGGCCACCATATCTACGGACGAAAATACTGGGCCAATTTTCTAGAAACGTTTTATGCTGTATGGCATGAGAATAGGTGCAATATGAATGTCTTTGAATGTCAAAGGTCAAGGTGATTTGGTGGTGTTTGCCCCAACTCACTTGGATTGCACTGACTTTTCAAATTACATTTTCTATGAAACTGTACGGCTAATTTCAGTTTAGTTTTATTTGCAGCTTCCTGACAATGGCAGAATAAACGTTTATTCGAATCGTTCAAGTCACATGACAAAGATGGCCACCATGCCAAAGCATGGTAAAATCCTTAAAACTTTCTCCAGAAGCTCTTGACCAATTGCTATGAAACTTAGCATAAAGCTTTAAGGGACTAAGTACAAACAGATTTGTTCCATTGATGGCCCTAGGTGGACCTTGACCTATCTTTGGACGGCGTCAAATTCGGTCCCTTAAAGCTTTTGAATGGGAATGAGGTTGAAATGTATTTTTTCGAATACTGTTGTGATTATGAAATGAGAGTAGGTGTATATAAATGTCTGTGAATGCCATCAAGGCCATTTAGCGACCTTGGCCTCAGGTGTACATCAACTTTTCAACTTAAAAACAGCTGCCTTGGCAATCGATGAATGAAAGTTTGTTCAAATGGTCCTGGTCAAATGGGGCGCTGTTGTGCAGTGGTAAACCATCGGCTTTGAAATCGAGATGTAGCCGTCTCCATACCCGCGAGCGCCAAGTGTAGCTAGAGACCTTATCCACATTGCTAAGTAGTGGTTCCTACCCAGGAAGAGGTATAAAAGAGGGTCACATGGAAGATTATTACTAGTTTACTAAATGTGTTACCCTCCATAAATAAAGTCGATTAATATTTTTATTTTATTATTATTAAATGACAAAATGGCTGCCATGGTTATATATAATAAAAAAATTAAAACGTCTGTTTTTTCCCGAACCACTGGGCTGATTTCTTGAAACTGAGTACTGAGACGACAGTTAACTACACTATTTTATAAATAATGACCCAATGTTGACCTTGACCTATTCATCAGTACCAAAGATTATAGTCACTCTGATGAGGAAAAAAAGACCAAATAATACTCAGGGCTCAGGGGAGCGATCAGGACCTCATTGTCCGGTCCTCTTGTTTTTATATTTTTCTCCGGCAGCCCATTTTAGCTCTGACAGCCCATCTTGTTCATCGGAGCGGAAAAAGTTTAGGTTTTTTGGTAGAGGGTCACCTAAGCAACATTCCTATGACGTTTGATTGAAATTAGCGAAAGGGTTAAGGAGGCGTTGGCATTTAAAGCAAATTGTTGACGTTTTTATTTTTAGCTCTGTAAGTCATTTTGCTGTAAGTCATTTTGCTGGACCATTTTAGCTATTTTGGTAAAGGGTTACCTAAGCAACCTTCCTCTTAAGGTTGAATGAAATTGGCCCAAGAGTTTAGGAGGAGTTGGTGTTTTTTTCCATTTTTGTCTCTGGCGGACATATTGTTTCTCAGAGCGGATCCATTTTATCTAATTTGGCAGCGGGTCACTTAAGCAACTTTCCTATGAAATCTGATTGAAACTGGCACAAGCATATAGGAGAAGTTGTCGTTTAAAGATTTTTTTTAGCTCTTTTGGCCATCTTGTTCATCAGAGCGAAACGCTTTTGGCTATTTTGGTAGAGGGTCACCTCACCTATGCAACATTCCTATGAACCTTTCCGCCCCGATGAACAGGATAGCCTCCAGAGCTAAAATATAGATCATCCTCCCGTCTGCCAACAGTATACTTGAAAGACATCTAAAACAATATCAATATAGAAACAGATGCCCAGGAACAGCCACAATCAAAGATTACAGCCTACCAATTCCACCAAGAGGAAGAGTAACTAATAATGAGGAAATCAAAAAAGGAAACAAGAGGACCATGGTGGTCCTATATCGCTCACCTGAGCTAAGAGATTAACATGAAGGCCCCAGGGTGGTGCAATTTTTGGACCCAGGTCTATATTTTTTCATATGTTTTCCCTATATAAAACCGGTTTTGGCCCCAGGGCTATAATTTGAACAATCATGGTAGAGGTCCACTAGATGAAGCTTCAAACCAAATATCAAAGACATGGGCCTTCTGGTTTCAGAGAAGAAGATTTTTAAAGGTTTTCCCTATATAAGCCTATGTAATACCAATGGGCCCCTGCGCGGGGGCGTTTTTGGCCCAAGGGCTATTACTTGAACAATCTTGGTTGAGGTCCACTAGATGAAGCTTCATACCAAATATCAAAGACAAAGGTCTTCTGGTTTCAGACAAGAAGATTTTTAAATGTTTTCCCTTTATAAGCCTATGTAAAACCAGTGGGCCCCGGAGCGAGGGCATTATTGGTCCCAGGGTTATAATTTGAACAATCTTGGTATATGTCCATTAGATGAAGCTTCATTACATATATAAAAGACCTGGGCCTTCTGGTTTCAGAGAAGATGATTGTCTTAAGGTTTTCCATATACAAGCCTATGTAAAACCAGTTGGCCCCTGGGCGGGGTCGTTTTTGGCCGCATGGCTATAATTTGAACAATCTAGGTAGCGGTCCACCAGATGAGCCTTCACACCAAATATCAAAGACCTGGGCCTTCTGGTTTCAGAGAAGAAGATTTTAAAAGGTTTTCCTATATAAGCCAATGTAAAACCAGTGGGCCCCGGCGCCGGGGCGTTTTTGGTCCCAGGGCTAAAATTTGAACAATCTTGGTAGCGGTTCACTAGATGAAGCTTCATACCAAATATTAAAGACCTGGGCCTTCTGGCTTCAGACAAGAAGATTTTCATATGTTTTCCCTATATAAGCCAATGTAAAACCAGTGGGCCCCGGCATGGGGGCATTTTTGGCCCCAGGGCTATAATTTGAACAATCTTGGTAGAGGTTCCCTTGATGAAGCTTCATACCAAATATCAAAGACCTGGGCTTTCTCGTTTCAGACAAAAAGATTTTTATATGTTTTCCCCAAATAAGCCTATATAAAACCAGTGGGCCCCGGGGCGGGGCCATTTTTGGCCCCAGGGCTATAATTTGAACAAGCTTGGTAGAGGTCCACTAGATGAAGCTTCATATAAATTATCAAAGACCTAGGCCCTCTGGTTTCAGAGAAGAAGATTTTTTTTTTTTTTCTAATTTTTCCATTTTCGTTGCTATGGCAACCAGAGTTCTGCATGGAATTGAATTCTTTGAACAACTTTGAGAGAGGACCACCTAAGTATCATTTTTGCCATGTTTGGTCAGAATCTGTTCAGTGGTTTAGGAGGAGATGTCGCTTGAAGAAATTGTGGACGGACGGTCGACGACGACGGTCGGTGAGTGATCACAATAGCTCCCCCGGAGCCTTCGGCTCAGGTGAGCTAAAAAACTAGACACAAACAGCACAGCTCCCAGCTTCAGTTTGGAGACGTTGCTTCCAGTTGTGTGGGACTTTTACCCGACATTGAGATGAAATGACATCTCAAGCCCTGTCGCCCAATGAAACCAGCAGGGTTTATAATTTATAAGCATGGACTTTCCGACTCACACCGATTTGCCTGGGCAGGCTTAGATCCTCTAAGCGGTTAACCAGTACTCGTGTGCGGGCGGATTCAGCTCTGCGTGGAAGCATCATGCAGCCCATCTATTTCTTCAAGCCCCGATGGGCGGGAACGCGATGAAAATTAAATAAATAAATAATAATAATAACAATACAGAACCATAAGCATACGGAAGTGCATTAGGGCCAATAAGAATGTAACTCGAAATTTCGACATAATATCTCAAATTTCGACTTAATAACTCTAAATTTCGACTAAGTATCTCGAAATTTCAACTTATTAACTCGTTATTTCGACTTAATAACTCGAAATTTCGACTTAGTATCTTACTTACACGAAATTTCGACAAATAACTCGAGATTTCGACTAACTATCTCGACATTTCGACTTATTAACACGAAATTTCGACTTAGTATCTCGAATGTTCGGCTTCGTGTCTCGAAATGTCGACTTACTATCTCGAATTTTGACTAAGTATCTCGAAATTTTAACTTTTTAACTCGAAATTTCGACTTAGTACCTCGAAATTTCGACTTATTAACTCGAATTGTCGACTTATTAACTCGAAATTTCGACTTATGATCTCGAAAATTGACATAATAACTCGAAATTTCGGCAAAGTACAGTAAAATTCCTAAATAAAGACCACCATTGGGCTGTTCAAAAGTGGTCTTTATGACCTGTTATGAACAGTCCCAAAGGTGGTGTCTGACCAGAGGACACTGTATGCAGAAAACAGAAAGAAAAAAATCTGCAGCCTTCTAAATAAGTTTTTGAAAGCAGAATTGGTCACAAGTTTAGGTGGTCTTAATAGCGGAGTTTTACTGTATATTGAAATTTCGATAAAAAAACTCGAAGCTGGCTCTGTGAACTGCGATCTGCATTCAACACTGAATTGGGATTAGCCATAACAGATATCTTGTTATGGCCAACACAGCGAATGGAAGGTAGACCTCAGATCTCACCGCCAACTTTCCACAACATCATTTTCACATATAACAGACGTGTCCCCGCCCATCAGGGCTTGGAGACATAGATTGGACTACATAATGCTTCCACGCATAGCTAAAACCCAACACACATGAGTACTGGTAAACCTCTTGGAAGATCTAAGCCTGTCCATGCAAAGTGGTGCCAGTCGGATCATCCCTACATATAAACCCTATTGGTTTGTTCGGGCGGTAGGGATTGAGATGTCAATTTATTTCAATATCGAGTAAAAGTCCCACAAAATTGGAAGCAACATCTCTGAAATGGCCTTAATTGTGTTGATTGGGACGGGACGTAAAACCTCAAATCGAACAAAACAAACATTTCTCTCGCTAATTTTTTTTTTTTTTTTTTTTTTTGAGAGACAGCCTACAACCATAACTTCACTAATATTATGTAAAGACACGATCCTTATATATCAGGATATAAGGATGTATCTACTTCAAAACCCATCCCCGTGGAGCCACAGTTCACTTTTATTATATTCTTTAATTCAATTCATTTTGTTTCTTTATTTCACACAATTGTAATTCTCAATGACATTGTATTAGTGAAAAAAAAAAAAAAAAAAAAAAAAAATATATATATATATATATATATATATATATATATATATATATATATATATATATATATATATATATATATATATATATATATATATATATATATATATATATATATGTGTGTGTGTGTGTGTGTGTGTGTGTGTGTGTGTGTGTGTGTATATGTATGTGTGTATGTGATGTGTGTATATGTATATATATAATTAGCACAGCAACAAGAGTGTAACTCCAGGATACAGATTCAAATAAGTCATATGACTTTCTTCTGGATCCCATTTGTATGATACTACAACTAGTGTAGCTATGTTCTCAATATGTACATGCTTGTCATTGATGTTTGTGTTATACAATAAAATAAAGTTTAAACCAAAACAAACATAAACCAGACGTCGATTTCATTATGGAGCTTGCATATTTTTGCTTGTTTAGCGCCATAAGTTATGCCTCATTTTGAGAACCGCCCATTTACCACTAGGCCTGCCTGTTAGACCCCGCCGTTCTGGGCGGCGTCTGCCTATCAACAACGTAACGGAATTGAGGCATTGGCTTGGTCAGCTAGATCCCATGGAACAAACCTGGAAGATTCTTGGGCGTCGGATACAGACCATGGACACCTCCTCTCATGCATAGAATCTGGGTGAACGGTAAGCAGCTCTGCATCGCACGTGGCAAGAGCTGACCATTCATCAAATTCGACGTCTGGCAGATGGGATGAGACGTAGGGTCGTTAACAGACGTTTATTTAATGTGAACAAGAGGGCCCAGAGGGCCCTATTTCGCTCGCCTGAGTATCACTGTCTCTAGTACTTTCTATAGGACTATGATTTTTCTTCATATGACTATGTATGTTAAAAGTGTGTTGAAAATAAATGTTTTGGGATGACAGGCTGGAGGTTTAAAAATGTGTTATACAGGCTGTGGGAGGGAGGAATGTGATGGTGCTTGGCAGATTTGGGGCCTTTCAACCAATTAGGATTATGTCACTGAGGTCAGTTAACCTAACTGCACCATTCCTGGACAGGCGTAAACCTGAGTGGTTAATTAGTAATAAGTACACATACTTTTACCAGTAGTTGATAACTGCCCTTTTGGAATCACTAGAAGGGGGAGAATGATTGTATAAAAAATGAAAATACTCCATGATTAATTTCCATGGAAGTACATGTATGTAGCCGGTTTGGGTCTAAAACCCGCACCCTCTAGCTTCTCAGCCAGACGTGCTTCCAACAGTTAATATGCAAAGCAGCCCGGCTCCCCACCTATATGCCATAGGACACAGATATGAATGTTGTGTGCCCCTAAGTTTTGAGAAACTAGACAAAGCTGTGTTCCAAATATCAAAGGCCTGGGCTTTCTGGTTTCAGGCAAGAAGAGTTTTAAAGCTTTTTCCAATATAAATTCAGTTTAAATATGTGGACCCCTGGGCGGGCCATTTTTGGTCCCAGGGCAATAGTTTGAACAAACTTGGCAGCGGTCTTCTACTCGAAGCTATGAACCAAATATCTCAAACACCTGGGCCTTCTTGTTTCAGTCAAGAAGATTTTAAAGGTATATTTTTCCCTGTATAAGTCTATGTAAAACAAGTGGGTCCCTGCACGGGGCCATTTTTGGATCCAGGCCTACCAGTTAAACAAAACCAGCAGAGGTCCACTAGACGAAGCTGTGTACAAAATATCAAAGGTCTGAGCCTTCTTGTTTCAGACAACATCACAGTCAAAAAGGAAATCAAAATAAGGATGCATTACTTTTCCCCTTAATAAAGTTGACAGGAAACATGACTGAGATGACTATTTTCAATATTCAAAGAGCCATGACTCCAAAATATATAATTCTCATTTTCAGTTTTTGGGGGCCTGTGCCCTTTAAAATAAAGTCAAAGTCTTCAAAATCTAATCAAAACTCTGGTCGATTGCAATGATATATTGTTCCAAGTTAGACCAAATTTTATTGACGTGTTCATGAGATTGGGTGCAGACAAGCCATCTTTGGCCCAAAATTGACAGTGGGGGGGGGGGGGTCTGTGCCCTTGAAAATAAGGTCTAGGTCATCAAAACCTAATGGCTGTTTTACCCCCATCCTAGTGATTTAACCATGCGAGTTTGGTCAGACACAATCGTTAGGTTCAGGAGATATAGTGCTTCAAACAGACTACATGATAGAAATGGCTATATTCAATGTTCAAGAGACGAGGAAAATCAGAGTTATGTTTCATATGTTCTGCAGGTCGTCTCACGGTGCTCTACATATCTCTGAAGTGAAAATATCTCAAATGGTATCAGAGTTATGGAGCGGACACGAAACTGATAGCAACAGCTATATTCAAAGTTCAAAGTGCAATAACTCCAAAAGTAGAAAAATCAGAATTACGGTTCATATGCTCTGCACGTCGTCTCATGGTGTCTACATATCTGTGACATATCTCAAGGTGTGTCCTTGGGCAAGACACGTAATGACACAGTCCCACTCCACCCAGGTGTAAATGGGTAGCAGTGGTGTTAAAAGCCACTGCCTCTCGCTCGCGCGCACGTGAAAACACCCGGAATGAGTGTTCGAGAGCGATTCAATAAGATTGAAGCTTTCATCGCAATTGAACTAAAATAAATTATCATAAACTAAATATCTCAAACGGTATCGAAAATATAGAGCGGACACGAAACTATGATAGAAATGGCTATGATCAAAGGGCAACAACTCCAAAAGTAAAAAAAAATCAGAGTTACGATTCATATGTTCTGCAAGTCGTCTGATAGTGCTCTACATATCTCAAAAGTTTCGTGAAAATATCTCAAATGGTATCAGAGTTATAGAGCAGACACGGAACTATGAGGCGCCGGCGGACGGACGGGCGTACGGACACTCAAAACTTGGAGAAGGGTATAACATAATACCCCGCATTTTTTAATGGCGGGGCATATATAAAAGTTTTCCCTCTGTAAGTCTTTGTAAAACTAGAGGGTGAACACAATTTGACTTGTGACCTACTTTTGACCCAACATGACCAATATTCAAACTCGACCCAAATATTATCAAGACAAACATTCTAGTAAAGTGTCATGAAGATTGAAGCAAAATTATTGCCCCTAGAGAGTGAACAAGGTTTAAAAAATGCCCTAGCCTTAGTTTTGGATCAGATGTGACCCATATTCCTATTCGTCCGAGTTATCATCAAGTAACATTCTGATAAATTTTCATGAAGATGGAGCAAAATTATGGCCTCTTGAGGTGAATAATGTTTAAAGGCAATTTGACCTAGTGACCCAGTTTTTGATCTGACATGACCCATATTCAAACTTGACCCAGACAGACCAAGGCAGACATTCTGGAAAAGTTTCATGCAAATTGGAACAAAATTATCGCCCGAGAGGTTGAACAAGGTTTAAAAGAAACTTTACCCTGTGACCTAGTTTTGGACTTGGCATAACCCATATTCGAACTTGACCTTTATATCATCAAACAGACATTTTTGTAAAGTTTCATGCAGATTGAAGCAAAATTGTGGCCTCCAGAGGGTGAACAAGGTTTTAACGCAATTTGACCTAGTAACCCAGTTTTTGACCCAAAATAACCCATATTCGACCTCGACCCAAATACCATCAAGCAAAACATTCTGGTAAAGTTTCATGAAGGTTAAAGCAAAACTTTGGCCTCCAGAAAGTGAACAAGGTTTTATAGAAATTTGACTAGTGACCTAGTTTTTGACCTGACTCAAGAAGATTGAAGCAAAACTGTGGCCTCTAGAGGGTGAACAACATAAATGTTGGCGACGAACGATGCACGACGCAGGACGACGACGGACGTATGACGGACAAAGGGTGATCACAGCGCTTCTTGCTCAGGTAAGCTAAAAATGATACATCTTGAACACGCAACGTACATTTTCTGGTCGGTTGTTGCTTTGTGATGTGTTCGTGTTGCACAGTTTACCATCTATTGGTCGATTTTTTTATCATTCGACCCAAAATAACTAGCAACAGAAGCTTCCCGTCTGCTACTGTCCACGTGACTGTCGCTGACCATGTTCAGCATCTAGGTACCGGTTATTGATAGAAGCTCTGTTCTGCGGCGTCTGATCAGGGTCTACACTGTTTGCCAATGACCATGTTCACCAGCCTAGTCCAAGTTTATTATTTACTGGTGTCTCAAGGAGAAGACTAGCGCTGTTATAAATAAGTGGTATATGATTTTGAACATGGTCTGTGAATAGCAGATGGGAAGCTTCTGTAGTAAGTAACTTTCGGTCAATTCATATTTAATCGACCAAAGCGCGGCGTCTCATCAGGATCTACATTTTTTGCTTAAAGCATATGAATTTAAAGATTAACAGCAACTGTCTAAGTCCATTATACATGTAACAATCTACACTCAAAGACAATCGATCCACCAGTGCTGTCAGTGCTTTATAATTTGCACTTTCTGCCAAGTTTCAGGGTTCTAGCTTTTATGGTTCTTGAGAAATCTTTGACGGAACAATAATGGTTTTATCGGGACTGACGGACGTCCGACAGACAGACAGACAGACAGACAGACAGAAGGACGGGTGGTCGTCCAACAGACGGACGGACAGACGAAAGGACCCAATTTACTCGCACTTTTTCAAAGCTGGGTTATAATATAACTGAAGTGCTTAACATTTATGAAGGAGTTTATGATTAAATATTTCGTACTGTCGAAATACTTAGTCCAAATTTCGAGTTAATAAGTTAATATTTTAAGATAATAAGTCGAAATTTCGAGATAGTAAGTCGAAATTTCGAGATAATTAGTCGAAATTTCGAATTATTAAGTCGAAATTTTGATATATGAAGTCATAATTTCGACTTAATAACTCGAAATTTTGAGTTACTAAGTTGAAATTTATAATAAGTCGAACGGCCCCCCGCCCATCGGGGCTTGAAGAAATAGATGGGCTGCACGATGCTTCCACGCAGGGCTGAAACAGACCGCACACAAAAACTGGTAAACCGCTTAGAGGATCTAAGCCTGCCCAGGCAAAGCGGTGCGAGTCAGTACGTCCATGCCTATAAACCCTATTGGTTTCATTGGGCGACATGGCTTGAGATGTAATTTGATCTCAGTGTCGGGTAAAAGTCCCACAAAATTCGAAGCAACGTCTCCAAAATGACCTATAAAGTGTTGACGGGAACGTTGAACCACAAATCAAACCAACAAATAATAAGTCGAAATTTCGATTTAGTATGTAGAAATAGAAAGTCGAAATTTCGAAATACTTAGCCGATATTTCGAATTATTTAGTCGAAATTTCGAGATAGTAAGTCGATATTTCGATTTATTAAGTCGAAATTTCGAGATATTAAGTAGAAATTTCGAGACAGTTAGTCGAAATTTCGAGATGGGAAGTCGTAATTTCGAGTTAATAAGTCGAAATTTCAAGATACTAGGTTGAAATTTATAATAAGACGAAATTTCGAGATACAAAGTCGAAATTTTGATTTATTAGGTCGAAATTTTGAGATAGTTTGTCAAAATTTCGACATGGTAAGTCGAATTTCAAGTTATTAATTCGACATTTCAAGATACCTATCAAAAGAAAAAAGTTTACCTGGTCATAATGCTCTTCCGTATATACAAATGGAAGAGCCTCGTCGGACAATCGGACAAAGCTACATTTAGAATAAACAAAATTAGAACCACTGCCTTAGGATGGTCAGTAGCGAGAACCACTGGGCAGTTTAAATCGATTCTATGGGCCCAACCTTCACTCCAGGTTCTAATATTATTTACAACACACAAAATAGTTGGTGTGAAGGTAACTAACTCAATCAATGGATCATCACAGAACAACATACAAAGATCAAACTGAAATACAAATCAAATTGAATAACTGTGATGAATTAAAGATGGGGGCTCGTTGCTTTTTCACACATTTTAAGCTGGGGCTAAAGAAAACCAGCGGGCCCCGAAGAGTTAAGACAAAGACTAATCACCAGACACCAACCACTAGTAAAACAAGAGGACCGTGATGGTCCTATATCACTCACCTGGGCTAAGAGATTTACACGTGGGTCCCAGGGCGTGCAATTTTTGGCCCCAGGTCTATAATTTGAACCATGTTAGTAGAGGTCCACTAAATGAAGCTTAACATCGAATATCAAAAGCCTGGGCCTTCTGGTTTCGGACAAGAAGATTTTAAAATTTTTTCTCTATATAAGTCTATCTAAAACCAGAGGGCCCCAGGGCGGAGTCATTTTTGGCCCCCACACTATGATTTGAACGATCATGGTAGAGGTCCACTAGATGAAGCTCCATACCAAATATCAAAGACCTGGGCCTTTTGGTTTCAGACAAGGCGAATTTTTTAAGGTTTTCCATATATAAGCCTATGTAAAACCTGTGGGCCCCTGCGTAGGAGCACTTTTGGCACCGGAGCTATAATTTGAACAACCTTGGTAGAGGTCCACTGGATGAAGCTTCATATCATATATCAAAGACCTGGGCCTCTGGTTTCAAACAAGAAGATTTTTAAAGGTTTTCCCTATATAAGCCTATGTAAAACCCGAGGGCCCCGGTGCTGGAGCATATTTGGTCCCAATGCTTTAATTTGAACAACCTTGGTAGAAGTCAACTAGATGAAGCTTCATACCAAATATCAAAGACCTGGGCGTTCTGGTTTCAGACAAGAAGATTTTTTAATGTTTTCCAAATATAAGCCTATGTAAAACCAGTGGGCCCCGGCGCGGGGGCATTTTGACCCCAGGGCTATAATTTGAACAACCTTGGTAGAGGTTCACTAGATGAAGCTTCATACCAAATATCAAAGACCTGGGCCTTCTTGTTTCAGAGAAGAAGATATTTAAAGGTTTTCCCTATATAAGCCTATGTCAAACCAGTGGGCCCTGGCGCGGGGGGGGGGGCATTTTTGGCTCCAGGGCTATAATTTGAACAATCTTGGTAGGTGTTTACTAGATGAAGCTTCATGCCAAATATCAAAGACCTGGGCATTCTGGTTTCAGACAAGAAGATTTTTAAATGTGTTCCCAGTATAAGCCTATGTAAAACCAGTGGGCCCCGGCGCGGGGACATTTTTAATCAGAGGGCTTTAATTTGAATAGAGGTCCACTAGATGAAGCTTCATACCAAATATCAAAGACATTGGCCTTCTGGTTTCAGACAAGAAGTATTTCAAATGTTTTTTTTTTCTTATTTTCCCCTTTTCATTGCCATGGCAACCAGAGTTCTGAATGGAATGAAATTTTTTGAACAACTTTGAGAGAGGACTACCCAAGGATCATTTCTGCCAAGTTTGGTCAAAATCTGTTGAGTGGTTTAGGAGATGTTGTTTAAAGAAATTGTGAACGGACGGACATACGGACGGACGGACGATGACGACGACGGACGGTGACCTATAACTATGGCTTCCTCGGAGCCTTCGGCTCAGGTGAGCTAATAAAAATTTTAAAGTTTTAAGTTGGAGCCGTCGTGCAATGAAAGGGAAGCATGGTCATCAACCATGACTAGGCATACTGTCTGTCGCATAACAAAACTGCCTAAATGTACAAGATGGCCACCAGAGCTATAAATAGTGAAAAAAAAAAAAAAAACCTTAAAACGCCTTCTAAAATAAGGAATGTCTCTAAAGACCGCATCTCCCTATACATCGCTCAGAGTCTGCGGGGATGTACATTACATGGGTTAGTCCAGAAGATGTGTAAAGTTTAATAAATTGTTGTGTTCACCCCATCGTCGCGAAAACACGCCTAAATTATCTTTAGCTCAATGAACCCTACTGTGATATTGTAAATCTGAGGGAAACAAGGGTATTCCTCTTTCTTTCTTATTTCTGCTCAGGACATGTATTGTGGGTACTCGGAGGCGGTTCCGACGGGTGCCCACGGTCCATGTTCTGTGCAGCAACATAAAAATTCAGATTTTTTATTTGAAAATTGTCAGCCTTTTCCAATAGGCTTTCGTGATGAAATGGACGGGGATCTATTTAGAAAAGTGTCAGGTTTATTTTATTTGTGAAAAGTTGTATTTTTTCGGAAGTGTCTGGTCCTTGTGCGGCCGTTGTAGATCCTGATCAGATGTCACGTTATATGACGTCTGATCGGGGTCTACAGGCTTTACAAGTGTCCGGAATAGTACACGCTGGACATTTGTGGGTTAAAGCAGTGTGCTATTTAATATTTTACATGCTATATGGGATATAATTGATTCAACTTGACATACGACCTCTATTGCCATTATTTCGCACCCGAATAAATGCGTATGCTTTTCGAGTTCGAATTCGATATTTTTGTTCGGTACGTGGTAAGTAAATGGGTCGCCGTTCACGGAATGCCAGGGAACCACGAAAAGTTTACGAAGGCCGACCAGATGGGTGAAACCATTGATTAATCCATGCAGAGAGGTCAATCTCGTATCAAACTTAACCATAGACACATGCAGTTGCCAATAATTTCAGATACCGATTTTACACCACAGGTTACAAAAAACGACTCAAGTGTTGCCAATGCTTGTGCTGACAGCTGTTACTGCCAAACAAACTAAAAAAAATCTTTAGGCCAACAAACGCGTTATTTCACTGCAGACGCGTTTTGAAGACTACTTACCTGCGTTTCCGCCCCCGCCCATCGGGGCTTGAAGAAATAGATGGGCTGCATGGTGCTTCCACGCAGAGCTAAAACCGTCCGCACACTAGTCCTGGTAAACCGCTTAGAAGCCTGTCCAGGAACCGCGGTCCATGCTTATAAACCCTATTGGTTTCATTGGGCGACAAGATGTCAAATTTGGAAGCAAAATTGGAAGCAACGTCTCCAAAATGACCTATACTGTGTTGATGGGGACGTTAAACCTCATATCAAACAAACAAACTTACCTGCGTTTAGTGATGAGATCATTTTCTCACGACGCGGCTTTCAATGCATTAATAACACGGAGTTGTCCGGGAATGTAACAAATGTGATAGGAACAAGTCATACGGTCTTGCCCCTTTTACAGTACAGTAAGTATTGGTGTATTTTTTAAAATGTATACAGATGACCCTCGCTGTAACGAGAAAACAAACTTACCAGTATTAGAAAGGCCGGCCTCGGTAACTCAGTCGGATGCGCGTCTGATTGGTGATCAGGAGGACGCGGGATCGCCAACATTCTTACGAAGAGATTGATCATGAAATCTTTTCTACGGTCATTCTCTCTCTTCCGCTGATTCAAGAAGGGCAGTTGTCAGTTTCTAACGAAAGAATGTGCACTGTACTGGTTAACCACTTACGTATTAGCATTCCCAGGAAAAGTACGATTAGGTAAACTGACTGGCTCAAAAATGACCTAAAATAGTGTTGACTGGGCCGTTAAACCCCAATACAAACAAACAAACAAACCAGAATGAAAAGTGAAGAAGGACAATTCCCTTAACAGATAATGGGAATATTCGTTAGAATATTGTCCTATGACGGGTAACCGTACCATCTGTTTCTCAATTACAACTCCATTAACCCCGACTCATCTTGAATCAAAAAGTCGCTCCATGAAATTGTTCCTCTAACAATTTTTTTGTCATAGTGGTGAATGTCGGAATAGAGAGGGCTGACCGTACCTTGATGCTAGTTAGCCCAATATTGAAGGATGCCCTTAAAGATATTAACGAAAAAGTTACCTGAATCTTTAAATTTCTGCGACAAATGCCCTGAAAAGCTAGCAAGGCATAGAACAGAAATCTCGAAATAAAAATGTTTCGCCGATTACATCTTTCGTTTTCGGTAGGAGATGGCTACATTATTCGGTTGCATTGGTCCTACATGTATGGTAACATACAATTACACATAACTACTAACTGTATTATTATCGATTGCAAAAAGATTTAGCAAAACAGGCGTAAAACTGTCAATCGATTGGGCTTGCCTAATCACAGGTTGTTTATAAATATATAAAATGCGTCATACTGCTCAAGCATAATAACCAATCAGAAGTAGTTTTGTGCAAGAGCGTCACCGATGATTATCTATCTTTCGTTTCACACAAGTTTGCACTGACGTTCTCCATAACATCAGCCCTTATTTTGACGAAATTGGATTTTAACACCAGCTTGTCGATTGATTGATTGATTGATTGATTTGAGTTTTAACGTCCCCGTCAACACTATTTATGTCATTTTGGGGACGTTGCTTCCAATTAAGTGAGATTTTTATCCGACACTGAGATGAAATGACAACTCAAGCCCTGTCGCCCAATGAAGCCAAAGGCTACATACATTGGACAGCCGGGCCTGGGCAGGCTTAGTCCTTCTAAGCGGTTTACCAGTACTCATGTGTGGCCAGTTTCAGCTCTGCAGGGCAGCATAATACAGCCCATTTTTTTTCCTCCAAGCCCCGATTGGTGGGGCGGACTGTCGCTTGTGAGTGAGTGAGTGAGTGAGTTTTACGTCCCACCAACAGCTAAGGTCATACGGAGACGGGACCTCGGTTTAAAGACTCATCCGAAAGTCTGGAGAAGCCCGGGATCGATCCTGCGATCCCTGGTTTACAAGGCGAGTAGCGTAACCACTGCACCACGGAGGCTTCTCGGACTGTCGCTTGTTGTCACCCAGTATTATGGACAAACGCGAAAGGAAAAATTAGCCGTTAAATTTCTCCGCGGGCAGAAAACTCAATTTGCTTATTGGATTATACGGTGTTTATATTGTTTGATTTGAGGTTAATCGTCCCCGTCAACACTATGTAGGTCATTCTGAGACGTTGCTTCCAATTTTGTGCGACTTTTACCCGACATTGAGATGGAATGACATCTCAAGACCTGCCACCTAATGAAACAAAGATGGTGTAAATGCTCGCATCACTTTGCCTGCCATGGACAGGTTTAGATCCTATAAGCTGTTCCAGAACTCGTATGCGGTCGGTTTCAACTCTGCGTGGAAGCATAATGCAGCCCATCTATTTCATAAAGCCCGGTGCCCCCCCCCCCCCCCCCCCCACACACACACACCCTCAAATATTGTGGGTGGGGTCACCAATACAGATGCGGTTTTTTTTTTTTCACGAGGCCATGCATTCATTTGACAATAATGGAAATAGTGTTTAAATCCAGAGGACCTGGTTAGAATAGACAAACTGTGCTATACACAGTTTGTTTTGTTTGTTTTGATCATTAACCTCCCCTTCAACACTGTGTTGGTCATTTTGGAGACGTGGCTTCCACTGTTGTGGGACTTTCCCTAGCCGGACAGATTATGGTTGTAATGTTGGAGCAAGCAGGATTCGCGCCTGTTTTCGCGCCCACCCTGTTACATCAAAAGACTTCTTCACACAAGCGAACTTCGAGCTATAGTTAAAGACAATATATGCTATTATGACTGTGGTAAACAGTTACATCTTCAGACTGTGCTGGATAGCAGGTATTATTTTTTTTTTGGTTTGGGTTTTACGGCCTTTCAAGATTATTTCACTCATATCGAGCCGATCGTTAATCAGAGGTGGGCGAAAACCGGAGTACCCGGAGAAAAACCACATGACCTTCCGTTGCAGAACTTGGCGTCTCACGGATAGCAGGTATAAACAGTGACACTATGCCCAAGTGATTAACCGGGCCTTCCTGGCTTGGTGGGTAAGGGCGCCGACTCTTAAATTTTGGGTTTCTTACCACTGTGATTCAAACCCAACTGGGATCACATGTGAAACGCCAAGTTCTGCAACGGAAGGTCAGGTGTTTTTTCTCAGAGTACTCCCGTTTTCGCCCGACTCTGATTAAGGACCGCACCGATATGTGTAATGATTTTAAAAGGTCCGTAAACAAAAGCTGAACAAAAATATCGAAGAGGACATGGTAAAAAAATGTGACATGCATTTTAGCGAGATTTGGTCCTTAGAGATATTTTAGCTCTAACGTTCTTATTTAGGCTTCCGTCTATTTTGCTTTTCATAATTTTTTGGTCTAGCAACACATACGAATGCACATCTGTCGCACTGAATTCGGTATAGTTACACTCATGATCGAGTAGCCAACACTTAGCGGCCGGCTTCGGTAGCTCAGTCGGATGCGCGTCTGACTGGCGACCAGGACGACGCGGGTTCGATACCTGCCGGTGTCGTGGGGATTGATGATGGACTCTACGGTCATTCATTCCGCTGATTCAAGAACAGCATTTGTCAGTTTTGGGCAAAAAAGCACTGCTCTGGTTAACCGCTTTCGTATAATCATGAGATAGATTATTCCTTTTTGCATCTCTTGTACTTGGTTTTAAGTATTAAAGAAATACCTACCTTGGCAGGAGCTGGCGAGGTGCCCTCCGCTACTATGATATTAATTCTCAATGAATCAGTGCTCCCACAAGATTTAGTTGCTAGTCTCACTTTGTGATAGTACTCGTTTTCCAAACCCAGGAAAGAAACTCTCAGAACCTGAAACTTACTTAAACGAGTTATTTCCTCTTGCAATAAGTTGCGAATTTCAGTATACGTCATCCCCATTGACGCTTCAATTAAGGAGCAACGGGTGTCCTCACTGAACTCCGTGTAGACCTCAATGTCAACGAGATCTTCTAGGACTATTTTAGATGCCATCACCGATAGCAGATGCCTAGCGAGTTGTGATTTAAAGAAATATTCCGCGCTTGTGCCCGTGTAGAGGCCCAAAAGACACTTTTACGAGTATATGGGCTCAAGGGGACGGCGGATAGATTGAAACACCCGCTATATGTAAACTAGCCCTGTAATTTGATAACAAAATGTCAGAAACCAATTTAAGCAACTGACCAGTATTCCGATTAGAGGGTAGCTCCCGCCATATGTAAATTAGTCAATAAACGTAAAATTTTCAAGTGTTCCGACATCTGTTTTGAAGGACCTATTAACGCATAATCATGATTGATATGCTGTTGCAAGATGAAACGTAGGTCATAAAGATTATCATGTTATGATCTCGAAATGGTCAATGAAAATGTGTAATTTAACCAAGGCAGCAATTTGCCTCATATTTGCTCCTAACAATAACAGAATGTGGGAATTCTTGAGGGCCACCTAGTCTTCGTCTTCCGTGAAATGGTCAGAATGTGAGCGTGAACTAGCTCGCCATACTTCTAGTTAAGGTACCTGAAGCATTCAGCTTGCTTTGACCAAACCATGAACCTATGACTACTTATGGTTTAATCAAGCCAGATCGTCAAAATCTCGGTGTCAGTGACGGAGGATCTGATTTTCCTCTACGCTCAATGCCATGACAGTAATGTGTCGAACGTAAAAAAAAAGATGAGACTACTAATGCTACCCGTCTGAGACTTCTAATGCTACCCGTCATATATCCTGTCTTCTTAATAGCGAGACAGAAGCCTCCGTGGTGCAGTGGTTAATGGTAATGCTACTCGCCTTGTAAACCAGGGGTCGCAGGATCGATCCCGGACTTCTCCAGACTTTCGGATCAGTCTTTAAACCGAGGCCCAGTCTCCGTATGACCTTAGCTGTTGGCGAGATGTTGAACTAAAACACTCACTCACTCTTTTGCAAGACACAGAGTGCGCATTCGTTCATTGTCTTGTCTCTACAGAAGACTATATGGCAAAGCCATCGACTGAGAGAGAGAGAGAGAGAGAGAGAGAGAGAGAGAGAGAGAGAGAGAGAGAGAGAGAGAGAGAGAGAGAGAGAGAGAGAGAGATTAGAACACTTGCTAAGATTTTCAACTTCGGTTTTTATGGCTCTTTCAGCCGGATGCGTGGCAACAGTGTATGTTTTTGTTTGTTTGTTTGATTTGAGGTTTAACGTCGCCGTCAACACAGTAAAGTTCATTTTAGAGACGCTGCTTCCAATTTTCTGCCGCCCAATGAAACCAAAAGGGTTTATAAGCATGGACGGGCCGACTCACACCGCTTTGCCAGGGCATGCTTTGATCCTCTAAGCGGTTTACCAGTACTCATGTGCGGGTCGATTTCCGCTCTGCGTGGAAGCATCATGCAGCCCATTTATTTCTTCAAACCCCGATTGGCGGGGGCCAGGCAACAGTGTGTGACAAAATTAATCTCAAAACTTTTCGGAATGGTACTTAATCAACATGCTGATGAAAAACCAAAGCATTGAATACCGGTGGGTCGACTGTCTCTGAGTGTAGGCTGGGAAAATAGTCCTGGACTAAAAGTTTTTTTGTATAACCCTTAAATTTAAGTTTTAAAGCAATTAGTGTAGACCCTGATCAGACGTTGCGTTTTGCGTCGTCTGATTCTTAATTCCTGTATTGCGAAAAAAGAGTCCAGATCCTGATAAGAGGTCGCGTTCTGCGACATTTGTCAAGCCCGATCCATGGTTCCAGTCCAAATTCTATAGATAACCTACTGCGATAAAATTAAGGCTACTGTTTTCTATAAATAAGTTACATGGGTTGCATGCAAATCAGTGATAGTCACATGAACTTCAGCATTGAAGCGTTTTTAGTGCTTAGTAACTTTGGGTCGATTGACAAACAATCAGCCCATAAAGTTGTTGGTGCTTGAAAGGTTCATGTCTTATTATAGCCTGCACATAATGCCGATCTTGTCAGAGCTTTTGATACTTGTTTATATCAGCAGGGAGCTTTTGTGGTTTCTGTCCATCGCTGTCAACATTTAGTATTAAAGCTGGCAATGGCTGATAAAACATAAATTGACACATTCATCGCCATTATCATTTTCATATTTAAACTTCATATACATAAGCCCCGCCTATCGGGGCTTGGAGAAATGATCTCAAACCGACCGTAAACCGCTGAGCCTCTCGTCGCGTTTATGAAACAGACTAAAATGACTTGTAAATACCCTCATCACGTCACAATTTGACACAGTTTGCGATAGGATCGTCTTTCTGCAATGCGTAGTAAACCTCAAATCAAACTCTTATTCTCTCTCTCTCTCTCTCTCTCTCTCTCTCTCTCTCTCTCTCTCTCTCTCTCTCTCATACACACACGTACGCGCGCGCGCACGTACACACCGCCCCCGGTCATCGGGGCTTGAAGAAATAGATTGGGCTGCATGATGCTTTCACACAGAGCAGAAACTGACTGCACATAAGTACTGGTAAACCGCTTAGAGGTTTGTAAGCCTTCCCAGGAAAATTGATGCGAGTCGGGACGGTCCATGCATATAAACCCTATTGGTTCATTGAGCGACAGGGCTTGATATGTCATTTCATCTCAGTCCCACACAAGTGCAAGCAACGTCTCCAAAATGACCTATAGAATGTTGACGGGGACGTTTTGTTTGTTTGGTTTGAGGTTTAACGTCGCCGTCGGCACTGTACAGGTCATGCTTTGGAGACATTGCTACCAATTATGTGGGACTTTTACCCGACATTGAGATGAAATGACATCTCAAACCCGATCGCCCAATGAAACCAATAGGGTTTATAATCATGGACGGTCCGACTCGCACCGCTTTGCCTGGGCAGGCTTACATCCTCTAAGCGGTTTACCAGTACTCATGGACGGTCGGTTTCAGATCTGCCTGGAAGCATCGCGCAGTCTATCTATTTCTTCAAGCCCCGATGGGTGAGGACGGTGGCGTAAAACCTCAAATCAAACAAACACATACGTACGCACGCATGTTCCTTCGGGCCCGCCCATCGGGGTTAGGAGACATTGACTGGGCTGCATGGTGCTTTCACACAGAGCTGAAACGGACCGCACATGAGTACTGGTAAACCGCTTAGGATGTCGAAGCCCTCTCAGGCAAAGATATACGAGTCGGACCACCCATGCATATTAATCCAATTGGTTTCCATTGGGTCGCACGGCTTGAAATGTCATTTCTTTCTTTTTCTTTTTTTGTCTTTCTCTGTATACTGCCATACGCCATCGCGCACATTCTAGGCAGGTGTACTACTGAGCTACCACGCTCCCTTTGATATCATCTCAGTGTCGGTATTAAAGGGCCAACAAAATTGGAAGCAACGTCTCCAAAATGACCGTTTAAAGTCCTGACGAGGACGTTAAACCTCAATTCATAAACTGATATTCATTCGGAGCCGTTGATCATCAACCGTTCGACGCTTATGACCCACAAATAGGAAATGCGAATCAACATTCGCAGCCGTGGAGTTTTTGAAATAGGCTATAATTACACTCTAACTTTTTATCCGAAAAATAACTTGCCTACGTGACAAAAAACGACAGATCAAGTGCAGTTTGTGGGTCAGTGCAATTGCTAAATCTTTCTGCAATCAATAGTATGTCTAATGATGTTTATTTCATATTGAATATTTTGTTAAGAGTATACTAAGCCCAAGAAACAATCGTACAGGCAAATACCGCTTTAGAAGGTTTTATGTGAGTATGACCAAGGTGAGTCCCACCTTCTAGAGAGAGGGTGAGGTTTTGTGTGGATGTGCACACATTACTCTCATATGATTAGCCCGGTAGGACCAACCTTATCAATAGGGAGGGTTGGGCTTACATAGATATGCACAAATTACCTTCTTGTTCGATTTATTCAAATCAAATCAAATCAAAATATCTTTATTGTGAAAGCTCAAATAACATAATGTTACATATGAGGAACATTGCAACATAACAACATGACATGTTACAGCATGACGGCAGTAAGCAGGTGAAATGAATAAAGGTATATTAGAGTAGAGAATAGGGGAGGCGAAGAGTTGATGTAGACATATGTACATTTCAACCTACTAGTCAGGCAATAGTTGTCACTAATGTGGTCCATTTTGTGTAGTTCGTGAAAAAGAGCTTGTGATAATAAATAAATGAGTAGATAAATAAATAAATAAATAAATAAATATGCAAAAAAAAAGGAATAGACAAATAAATAGGTAAATACATTGTTTGGAATTAAATACAAATTAAGAGAGAGAGAGAGAGAGAGAGAGAGAGACAGTTTACGAATACACACCTATACAAATACACTACAAAAATTACCGCTGAAAAAACGAAATTTTGAGCTGGAAAATTGTGATATTCTTCCTATCTCCGCCCAAAATACAGATCGTGGGCACCCGTTAGAACCGTCGCATCGAGGAAGCCCGAATGAGCACCCACAACCCACACTCCAGAGCGGAAACAAGAAAAATAAGGTCCACCCCTGGAAACTCCAGTTTTACTATATAAAAGCGGGGTTCAAGGGGGTAAAAATTATATAGGCGTGCCTTCGTGATGGATAACAACTGGTAATGTAGCTGTGGCAGAGCCGACAACTTCGGGTGCCCGGGCTATGGAGTAATTTGTCCTACCAAATAAAGCGAAACTTCGATAACTCGAACGTGGATGACTTGTTTACCATGCCTAATTCGAACTCACTCGTGGATCCCAAGAAAACTTTCCAGTAGCTCCACATATCCATAAATTTTGGATTTCACAAATCTCATCTTGAAAATGTATATTGCACGATTCGATTCTAATGTGTACACACAACATGCCTTTATACAATAGAAGATCTAAAATATGTCCATAATTCATCTCCATCCTGGTGCATAATTAACCCTCAGTAATTCGAACTATCCCTATTTCGAACGGTTTTTATGGCCCCAGAGGCGTTCGAGTTATCGAAGTTCGACCGTACATGATGGATAACACCTGTTAATGTATCCGATATTAACCGTGAAACTCATAAGCAGATATATCCAATGTAGGCTTACGTCATCGTATTTACCCGTATATTCATTCACAAACCTGTCAAGTATATCACGCGTGCAAAGGGCGTGCAGTTTTCAATCAACACACATACCACGTGTTCAGTAATTTCCTTGACAAGTTTGTGAATGGATTAGTATTTTTCTTGCAGCATGTAGGTGAAGTTTTTTTTCTTCTTTCTTTTCTCTGCATGTGTACAACTAATTTATTGTTGGATGGACTTGAGCTCCGCATCTTTGGTTCGGAGGAAGGTACAGGACATTTCTCCGAAAACATAGCTGCACAGCCCGATGCGCACAATCCTGCAAGAGGCGGTTTTGTCCCTTAACTCCCATCCTGCTGTTCACGACAACCCCCATAATTGCAAACAGTGTAGTTCCAGATCAGATGGCTTCTAAAGAAGCCATCCGATCAGGATCCACACCGTGTTTGATGACATTTAGTTTATGAATCCACAGGAATAAATTACATCAAGTAATCCGATTGGTTCATAGTCAGAGGTGGGTGTGGCTAAAATGAATATTCAACAAGAAAAGGGTTAGTATGGACCTTTGTACACATACACCTCCCTATAGGGAAGTATTAAACACAGTAATTAGGTAACACATCTATTCGACACGCGTTTTTCAAGTTGTGTCGTCCATCACTCCCAGGCCCCTTGTCATATTGATTCACAAGGGGTCATAGGAGTGTGGCAGACATGTGCCGATCCCTAGCGGTGCCGACGTGCAAGTTCTTCGTCGCCCAACAAAGAAGAAGAGAGAGAGAGAGAGAAAGAGTGAGAGAGGACTTTACATGTACACGTTCGTGTCTGCACCACCGCGCAGTCGGGTTAAAATCACAGCATGATCAGCACCGCCAGAGACCGGCCCATTTTTAGACAAGATTTGTCTACATCATACCTACTCCCCCACCACTCTTACCGAAACGAAATGCAAGAATGTTAGGTGGGGAAGAGGTTGCGAGACTATAGTTCGATTTTATTCTACCTTTCGGTGCCAGCATGCGATTGCATTTACACGTATATTTTCAAACTGACAAAATATGAAGAGAAATAGAGAGACGGGCAAACCAGTAGACTATATGGCTCTGTATTTTATTTTTATTATTATTATTTTTATCATATTTCTAGTATCATAGATAACATCAGTTCAGCAATCTTTATTATTATTATAGTTTTTTATTCTTATTGTTATTATTATTATTACGGCCTTCAAGGATATTTCACTTATTTCGAATATGCCGTTAATCAAAGGTGGGCGAAAATCGGAGAACCAAGAAAGAAATACCGATCCTCCGCCGCAGAACTTGGCGTCCCACACGTAGCCCAAGCGAGTCTCGAACCACAGCGGCGCGAAACCCAATGATTAAAAGTGAGCTTTTAATGTAACGGAGGGACCGGCCCCGATAGCTCAGTTGGTAGAGTGTCCGCTCCGGGGAACGGGAGGTCTCGGGTTCGATCCCGGGCCGCGACATACCAAAGTCGTTAACAATGGTACTAGCTGCTCCTCGTTTGGCACTCAGATTTACGGGGTAGAGCTAGGACTGGTCGATCCAGTGTCAGGATAATGTGACTGGGTGTGGTATCATGTAATGTGTCTGGGACATGATACTTCAGTGAGGCAGCACTATAAACGTGAGCATTGAGCTCCCTGTCGCAACCAGACACCGTCGTGATATGACTGAAAAATTGTTGAAAGCGACGTTAAACCCGAATTCACACACACACACACACACAATGTAACGGAGGCCCAGTATACGGTCAACTTTAAAAAGAGACAAGATTATAATTAACCGCCTTCCTATTGTTGAATAGTGTTGGTCGCGCTTACAGGAACTGCTGTGGCTCAAATGAGCACTCGCAATCCATATTCCATTTGTTCAAAACCATTGGCCGTGCATTCTCACGAGGACCGTCTCACAGAGGCGGTTCCAGTGAGCATACTGAATCCGTATGTTGGCTTTGGGTAAAAAGAAAGAAGAAAAAAGGAAAAGAAAGAAAGCACACAGATTTATAATCGTAAATTTATGTGCATTTTTTTTGTGTGTGAGATTTATGACGAGCATATAATTACCAGGAATAGGCTCAGTGAGTAGTAGGTAAATTTTTAAGAGATCTAAAGAAAATGAAATAAATAAACAAATAGATAAATAAATAAATAAATGAATAAATAAATAATTCTGTTATTGCACTTATTTATAGCATAAAGAGTAAATTTAGCCATGATTCTTTGTCCGGTCAGGAACTACACTTTTTGTCGATATCGGTTTGTTTTGTTCGAGTGACAGGTAGATTTATTCGTGAGTGATACAAATCAAATATAAAGGTCGTGAGGTTTACCGTCCCCGTTAACACTATTTAGGTTATTTTGTAGCCGTTACTTCCAATTATCCGCTAAAACAGAGGTGACAGTTCGTATAAGGGATGTTAGATCCTTTTAAATTGTTTCATTATGAAGGTGACAAATTTACTCAACTTTGCTAGTTTTGTTGGAGACTTAGAGTTAAAAAGCTCTTTATATTTAAGTACGTTTGGCCTTTTATAATAGTATGGTTTGATATACTGTTTTCTTTCGTGTTCAAAGTGTTTACAAATTAACAAGTAGTGAAATTCGTCGGCTGTGTCTCGTGTATTGCAGAGCGTACATTTTCGTTCAGAAATATCAATCGATTGCCATCTTAAAGTTTCGATTGGCAAGAAGTGGTTAGCTGTCCTATATTTAATTAGTGGGATATATTTGCTTCTTGGTAATAAGGTAAAGTATTTTTCAAGTTCGAAATTATCTTTGCATAAACTGTAATTTTGGCCCTTGGAAGACTGGTTCAGTGCCTGGTGCCATGTTTGCACAAATTGATCAATCAGTACCTGTTTAACTTTATACTGCATACCCTTTGGCATATTTTCATTTTGGTTTATCCAAAGGTCATTTCTTCCAACTTCCTGTAAAATGCTTTGTACATTATTCAACCATTTAAAGGAACGTCCCCCGACCTGGAGAAGCTTTTGATATAGAAGGTTAGCAAATTTAAGCTGGTTTCCTGTGATAATCCGTATCCAAAAACCAATAATTCGTGTTTTTATAGTGATTTCAATGGGGTATCGTCCCAGTTCACGATATAACATGTACAGAGGGTACTTTTCTTGCATTTCGTTACAGATATTAGGAATTGTTTGTGGATACGCTCGAAGAGGTCTAGATTTTCGAACCCCCATATCTCGCATGCATAGGTTGCTATTGGTAAAATTGTGCTGTCAAATAATTTAAGTTGCAGGTCTACAGGTAAATTTAGATTATTAATTCGTTTATAAAGTAGATGCATAGCCTTATTGGCTTTTTCGTAGATGCAATTTCGGGCATTTAGGAAACTTTCGTTGCTTGACATTAGAACGCCCAAGTATTTGTAGTTTTTAACTATTTCATTGGTAGTGCCTTCCATTTTGAATCTTTACTTATCAATATTTCTTGCACCAAAGACAACAATTTTAGTTTTATCATAATTGATTTTTAATTTCCATGTTTTACAATAGGAAATAAAATTATCCATGCAGTTCTGAAGATCCTCGGGAGATTCGCTTAGTAAGACTGTATCATCTGCATAGAGGAGGACAACAAACTTGGTATAGAAAGATAGGTCATCGTTGGAGAATTCAAACTCTACCCCCGCATTTGTGTTTGCTTGTAAATAATCCTCGAGGTCATTCAGAAAAATAGAAAATAGAAGCGGTGATAAGTTTTCACCTTGCCTTAATCCTATGAAACTTTCGAAGAACAGGGACTTTGACCCATTCATGGTGATGCATGATTTAATGTTTTGGTACAGGTTATATATGACACGAAAAAATTTCCCATTTATTTCATTATTTAGCAGTTTTTTCCATAACCCAATTCGCCAAACATTATCGAATGCTTTGGAGAAGTCGATGAAAGCGCAGTATATTTTTTTCTTTTTCAGTTTTAGGAGTTCAAAAAGTGAATACAGGACGAAAATGTGATCGCTGGTGGAGTAATGTTTCCGAAACCCAGCTTGATTCTCTAAGAGGATGCTATTTTCTGTTACGAAAGCAGTTAGACGCTCGTATAGAACTGCAGTAAACAGTTTACCAAGGCAACTAAGTAATGTTATTGGTCTATAGTTTTCGGGATTCGTAGAATCCCCCTTGTTTTTATAAATGGGTTTTATCATTCCCTCGGTCCACTGTTCAGGTATTATTCCTGTGTCTAACACTATATTAAAAATGCGTGTATATAGGGGTAGTAGTTTTGTCCTGGTGCATTTCATATATTCGTTTAAAATTTGATCAGACCCTGGAGCTTTGGAATTTTTCAGTTTCATTATACATTTGGAACTCTCATCTGCTGTAATCGGGGAATTTAGTAATTGTTGATCATCGGCTAGGTTGATTTCATTTATTACATAATTATCTGCGTCGTTTTCTTGGCTAATTTGAGGGTCGTTGAGATTTTTAAAGTAGTCGTAGAAACTTTGGAGGGATGGCGTTTTAGATTGTTTCTGACCGTTCAGCTTATTTAGATATTTCCAGTACTCCTTCGGCGAATGTTTATGCATAAATCTCAGTTTTGTTTGTTGTTTTCTTTTGTATTGGTTAATGTGTTTGTTCATAATAACTTTGTAATTCTTGCTTGCTTTTATTAGGATTAATTTGTTTGCTGCATTTTTGTATAATTGGTACCGCTTTTTTGCTTTTGTATTTGATTTTCTTGCTTTTTTGCAGTTGTATCCGAACCAAGGTTTGTGGGTCTTGTCCGAGTTATCATACAGGTATCTTACTTTTGTCCTCGAGAATGTTTTCATGGCTGAGTCCGTAAATAGTTGGGTGAGTTTGGGTAAACTTTCGTTTATCAGGTCCTGAGTCATTTCTTGGCCGATTGAGTCTAAGAAACAGTTTATCTCATCTATTTTTGTAACATCTATATTTTCGCTGTAGGCGATTGATTTTTGATTGTCCCATTTATAGAAATTTCGTTGGAATGGGGTTTTATCATGTTGTATTGGGGTTTTAGGGGGTTTGAATTCTAAGTTCATTTGAAGCAGTGAATGGCCATCCGAGTATATTCGATCAAGTTCTTGTATTTTGAAATCCCTTAGAAGGTCAAACCCTTTAACTGAGGTAATTGAGTAGTCGATAACCGACTGACCCCGAAAAGTGAATTCTCCTATACCTTTATCCTGACCATATCTTCCATTCAAGATAAAAATATTATTATTTTTGCAAAGATCGAGAATTTTGTAGCCTATGTTATTTTTCTTTTTGTCTTTTGAAACCCTGTTAACAGCGATATTTCTCTTTAGCAGGAAAGATTCTTGATCAAAATAGTCTATTGTTTCTTGGTCTAAATCTAAATATTTATCGAACTGGGAATCAGCGCATGTAAAATCACGCATGCTGGCCGTTTGAGCGTTGAAATCACCGTTTATGTAAACATAATCAAAACTGCTACTAAATGACATTATTTCCTCTTCAAATTGTGAGAAATCGTCCTCGTTAAAATATTTAGAATTTTGAGGTGGGACATAGCAAAAACCGATCATCATGTCTTGCTCCAGATTAGTATACTTCTTTGAGATTTTGATCCATAGCACATAGTCGGATTGGGACTCTACTTGTGATATGAACTCAAAGGTCTCATTTTTTACATACAAGCCTATACCCCCCGACTTCCGGACAACTTGTTGCTTTCTCGGGCAACTGATGTATTGGTATCCTTGAAGTGAAATAATGTCATTTAGATCTAATTTTGTCTCCAGAGTACAAAAGATATCATGGCATCTGACAAGGTCATTAAAGTCTGGGTATAAGGATCGTCTCTTTAGTCCACAGACATTCAATGTTCCAATTTGAAATAGTTTGGCTAGTTTTTCTCTATGTTCGATTTCATGGATGTTTGGGTCATTCGTTTGAATTTCTGTATTTTCATTTACCCTTAGTTTTTCCTGTTTCACTCGCGGGTAAGATTGTTTAATTTGCTTCACGGCATCCCCTTCGTGTCCCTAAAACTGACCTTTTTCATGTTGTGCTTGACCCGTATCAATTTCATTCGTACCCCTTTTAGCTCTTGTTTCACTTGGGGCCCTTGGTCGTGCTTGACTAGCGTTTTGCATGGTGTCAAGTAGGCGGTGCATTTCCATATCGTAAGCTGAAAGGTTCCTTGAATCCCGTATGGTAGTTTCCTGTGATTTTATAGATGTTTGTAGATTTTTAGCTTCAGCAACTTCAGTTGTGTTTGTTTTTTCTGCCTGCACATCTTGTTTTGACCCTTGTTGGTTATTTAAAGACAGGCTTCTCGATCCAGAAGCCGATGGAGACTGGGACCTTGATCTAGTTCTGGTTTTCTCACTTTCCATTGATGCCACGTCGTGTGAATCGACATTACTTATTTCTGCTAGGAGATTTTCCGCAGATTGAGAGTTCTGTTCTATATGCACATGAACATTTTTACTTTCGGTTTTATTGTTTTCTGCATTGTTTGCATTTGCCTCTTGTACCCTTGAGCCATTCAGGACGTTTCGCCAGTCAGGAAATTGATCTAAGACAACTTTTCCTTCAATAATTAATTTAGCTGGATAACCTATAAACACGTTTCTGTTTGGATTTTCCCCCTTAGCTTTTTTATACATTGGCCACAGTCTAGATCTGGCGCGAACAATTTCTGTAGGATAATCCCTGTTAATTCCGAAGGGAGTATCTTTCAGCTTCTTGGCATTTTGAAGAATTGTTTCAATGTTTTGGTAATCTCTAAAATTTACTATTATAGGGCGGGGTTGGTTCTGGGCCGCTTGATTACCACCACGACCTCCTCGTTTTCGATTTATATTTCCTATTCTGTGCGCTCGCTGAATACAAAACTTTTGGTCAAGATCAAGTTTTTCAGTGAGAAATTGTTTGACTATTGCCACACAGTCATCATTTTCGACATTTTCTGGATGACCTCTAAATATTAAATTGTTACGACGACTTCTTGCTTCCATATCCAAGCTTTTGTACTCTACAAGTCTTATGCGTTCGTTATGGATCTCGCTCTTTGTTTGAATGTTTGTAACTTTGCTTTCGATCTCTTGTACCCTACTATGTAACGATCCTATGCTAGTAATAGCGTCAAACATGGTCACTAACTTATCATCCGTTGAGAGCTTCTTAAAATCTGCCCTACTCATTCTTTGACCTCTACCTGTGCCCAGAATATGTTCGGAGCCTTCATAATGACCGTATGTACCACCAGTTGATTCGCTTTGCCTCTTACTCCGGCTATTTTGTCGCCGTTGGTATTGCCACGTGTCACCTTCGCTGTCCGAATTGAGCATATCGAACCTATTTCCGACAGCACTAGTACTCGCACCATGCTTCGCGCCCTGAAACTGTCCACTTGAATGATAATTCACCTCTTTTCCGGCAATATTTTCCCAAACTTTATCAAAAAAGCAGTTACCAGTCCTATATATGATACCAATAGTCACTACCACCACTTTTCTAATCCTTATGCCTGTTTATAAAATATTTCCGCCTTCTCAAGCAAAGAAGCGTGCCGCCATGCACCAAGTACCTTTTACTTATACTCTGAAACATATCACAGGCACTATTCTGAACACTTGTATTTTTGATTGGCTTAAAAAACCTGTATTGATAGCATGATGATACAGGAAACCGGTATATGTCACATATCGTTTTAGAAACAACTGCCATACATGTCTTTTGGTCAAAACTGCCTTTTTCTTTATTCCTTTATTATCTGCACTAAAGTATTGTCAAACTCCTATAACTCGAATACATTCGGGTTCGAGACAGGAGTAGCTGTTTCTATTGAGTGTTACACATACTGCCTGGCCATAATACATAATGTAGATTACTTTAAGATCTTGACCTTTCATAAAAAATAAGTGTATGTTGTGTATACTCATTAGAATCGCCTCTATAAGGTAAATCTAATGAGTAAACACAACTAACATTATCAAGATAAAATAAAAACATTAATAAATTAGCCCAAGCACATTGATATCTGTAGCTATAGTAAGAATTCTCTAGGAACTCCAAAACGATTTCGAATCAACCATAGTAATCGCATTATCCGTTTTCGAGTTATCGAAGTTTTACAGTATGTTAGAAATAGCTTTACACATAATATTCATAATATCGGTTTTCAAACCATATTAAATATATCCAAGAATACTCCATTGAGAAGCACTGGAGCATTCTTTTATCGTGCCATCTTTTGGCGTACTTTATGGTAACCTTAATACTGGAGGGGTTAGGTTGTCGCATGATTGAACGTTTGTGGGGGGTTTATTTTTTTATGTTTGATTTGATGGAAAACGAAACATGTGCAACAATAACAATATAACCTTAAACAATGAGCGATATCATGACAGTCTCCTTTTTGCACTTCAAAAAATTAATATATGCCTTATCGTCTTTACCGAATCCACCAAATACTACGATCAAAGCTATAGAAAAAGACATGTATACATTCCTCTGGAACAATAAACCAGAAAGAATTAAACGCAAGACGCTCATTCAAAAGTATTGTAAAGGTGTACTTAAAATGATCGACATACAACAATTTATGCAAGCACAGAGAGCAACCTGGATAAAAAGAATATTAGACCATAACAATAAGACCATTCTTTATGAGATATATCTACACAGGCTTAGCCAGTTCGGCGGTGCTCTTTATTTTGAATGCAATGTTAAATGTTAATCATAATGACATTTTAAATAATTTTAAGCAAAATGACTTTTTCACAGACATACTTTTTGCCTAGAACGAAGTAAACTATAAAGATGTTATACTTGATTACAGTAATGAAATAATATGGAATAATTCAAATATTAAAGCTGAAAACAGAACGATCTACTATAAAAACTGGTCTCAATTAGGTATTAAATATATAAAAGATATTTATAATTATACACAACGAAAACTACATACATTTGAAAAATAAGAAGATTTTTACAAAATACCAAATCATGATTATCTTAAGTATATAAGTCTCGTTCGTAGTATACCAAATATTTGGAAGTTTCGACTTAACAAGAAATGGTCATGTTCTATTAAAGCCAACATCGTTAAATCAATTTGTCTGTGTTAAACAAACTAATAAATTTGTCCAAAAAGTCCTACTACAGCTTGATAACATTGAAATGACCAAATCAGAACAAAAATGGAGCAACATCTTTTCAAATGAGGAACTGAACTGGAAAATTATATATATCACGCCTTTTGTCATTACATCTAAGAGAATTTTAATACAAATATTTAAAAAGAATAATTCCCTCAAACAAATTTTTAAATAAATGCAAGTTAGTTGGTTCATCTCTGTGCGATTTCTGTAACATGGAAATCGAAACTAGGATAGAATTAGATGTGGCTTTAAGAACAGTAACTTTCGGCATAAAAGAGCAATATACAGATAAATCAAATATTAAAAACTTCAAAATTTTAATTGCTAAATATTATATACATGTATTTATAAATAAATCCCATCGATCAATTCCTAATTTACAAACTTTTAAAACTCATATGAAAAAAAAAAAACCCAAACGATTGTGAATTGAAAAAGAAAAATCTCTTATGAAAGACAAACTTTTTGGATTTGAAAGACAATGGGAAATGTTATGAACGTATTTGAATTAGTTTAAGGCAGCATCCTCTCTCTCTCTCTCTCTCTCTCTCTCTCTCTCTCTCTCTCTCTCTCTGGTGCCCATCTAGTGTTCTCATCTCGTTATCTCATTACCTCTTTTTGTATTTATTTATTTATTTACTAATTCATTTATTTATACACATATATAATGTTGTTTCATGTTATGGAAAATGGTTCTTTTTTATCATATATAGGTCAACTGCAGTTTTGTATATTTATTCTTTAAATATGTCGTAGTTCGTATTGTATGTTGATTTCATGTAACATGTTACAATAAAAATTAATAAAAAAAAATAAATAAAACGCCATCTCCTCCTAGGCCTCTACCAAAATTGCCTAAACCGTTCCGCACGGATCAACAAGATGGCCGCCATAGCAAAAAATAGAAAACATCTCGTCTGTCAACAGTATATTTAGAAGACATCTCTTCCTGAACCGGTTAACAGATTTTGACATAGAGCAACATTCCTATGAAGTATGAATGAAACTGGCCCAAAGAAGAAGAGTTGTCATTTAAAGATTTTTTATACTATCTGTCATTCTATGCTACCAGAAACGTATGTGGTAACTGACTTTTATTGCTATATTTATCCGCACAATAGAAAACCGACATATATTAAAATCCTTGTTATATATAGGTATTCTCTTGCTAATTATGTTGTCTGCGACCTAGAACATGTAAAATGAAATTTTGATTATCGAAAAATGTCGTTATTATTGCGAAAAGAGTTGAGTCATGTAAGCATTATGTGTATGTGTATTAACATATCGCATATCAATACGCCAGTCAAAGATAGATAGATAGATAGATAGATAGATAGATAGATAGATAGATAGATAGATAGATAGATAGATAGATAGATAGATAGATGGATGGGTGGTGGGTGGGTGGACGGACGGACAGGCGAACGGGCGGACGGACGGACGGACAGACAGACAGACAGACAGACAGACAGACAGACAGACAGACAGATAGATAGATAGATAGATAGATAGATAGATAGATAGATAGATAGATAGATAGATAGATAGATAGATAGATAGATAGATAGCGCCAAACTCCTGCGAAAACTCCGCCAGTATTGGATCCAAGGTAAAGCACTTTTCAGATTCAGGGCATTTTTGGGTGACCGGACGCAGTCAGTAGTTCTAGACGCTTAGGAGTCAGACTTGAGTCCAATTACATTAGGAGTGTCTCATGGCTCTATTTTGGGACCGGTTCTGTTCCTCATCTGCATAAATTAACTGCCAGATCTCGTCACTTCTAAAGTCCGAATACTTGTGCATGTGTGTGCTGACGAAACGGCTGTATACCTAACAGTTGTGTGTTCGAATGATAGTCGAGTGCTTAAAAATTCTGTAAACAGCCTGTCTATATGGAAAGCCATATGGAACATGGTGTTCAACCCCTCCAACTGAAAGTGTGCAGAAAATACAACAATCATAGTTCTGTATGAAAATAAAATCGGCTTTTCACAGACACTTGTGAAAGAATCTGTCATTTTCAGGGCTATTCAGCCCTTTGATTTAAGCTCTGGCGACCATCTTGTTCATCGGAGCGGAATGATTCTGGCTGTTTTGGCAGATGGTTACCTAAGCAAAATGACGTTTGACTGAAATTGGTCCAAGGGTCCATTTGAAGCAAATTGTTGACGCCGCAGAGCGGACTACGAAGATTGACCCATCACAGTAGCTTCGTGCTCAGATGAGCTAAAAATTCAAACGCCTTTATTCTGAATGCCATTTGTATATCATTGAACGTTGTGTGTTTATGTATTATTTATTTATAAAAATAAAATAATGTTTAAACTTGAATGGTTCAATCAACCTTGGAGCTGTGAAAATTTGTTCAAGACAGTGATAGTTGAAGTCACTTAGGGACCACCACGAGGCCAGGGTTCATAATATGGATAATTTATGGGCATCATCTCGATCTTCTATGAAGTAAAGGCACATTGAAGCGATTCTTATGAGTACATTGACATACCTATAGCACACATTCTCCAGATAAAAAAGAAGAACCTCCCTTTATTATAAAAGATATTTTGAACTAAGGAAAGAAGTTTGAATGAGCCATGGTAAATGAGTCATTGGTGTTGGAACGATTGAAGTTGTTATGTCATTGGTGTTGGAACGATTGAAGTTGTTATGTCATTGGTGTTGGAACGATTGAAGTTGTTATGTCATTGGTGTTGGAACGATTGAAGTTGTTATGTCATTGGTGTTGGAACGATTGAAGTTGTTAAGTCATTAGTGTTGGAACGATTGAAGTTATTATGTCATTGGTGTTGGAACGATTGAAGTTGTTATGTCATTGGTGATGGAACGATTGAAGTTGTTATGTCATTGGTGTTGGAACGATTTAAATTGTTATGTCATTGGTGTTGGAACGATTCCATTTGGGGGTATTCCTGCCTCGTACTAAATCTTTTCAAATTTTGCAGGTAATCAGCCTAACATGTGTACTTTATTATGGCATACCTCTGGTCGCGCGCAAGGTTTTTTTTCGAACTGCAGGCCTTTATATGTGGGTGGAGTATCTTAGCATGACAGTGTATTATATTTTGAAAGTTAACTTTGGTTATCACCCATGTGCTGTCTCACTGCAATTTGTTCTTAGGTAGACTGAAGGATGTCTGAAGTGATGTGTGAAAACATTTTTCGAAACAAAATTGCAACTTAGGAAGATCAAATGCATTTTTCTACCATCAATGACTTTTCCTTAATCATTAAATATTTTGAAGTTACTGGTAATATAGGAGGCAAGCAATGATGGTTCCTTCACAACAGTAAAATTTTTATCAGCACAATTGATAGCGATTTAGAACTGGTTGACTTGAGCTACATTTCATGGTTCAGTGAACACAGAATGGGAAATGGGTGGGGTAATTAAGATTGCGAGTTTAGTTACTATTCATCCACCATACCAATACATCAAAATCCTGTTGTTACAATAATGTAGTGTGAGATTATTCATTAATCACTCTGATATATTTATTTCAAAGATATAGTAGTTTCAGGACAAACTGCACTAATGGGTTGTCACCAAACTTGGTGTATGCAGTGATGATGGGGATACCTGACTTTGTCACGTGTAGTCAATCTTTACCAGAATTATCTGTCTCAGAGACCTGAGAAATGTTGGGAAGCAGGTCTGTGAACTCCAAAATGTATAAAACATCTGAAAAAAATAACGGTAGGCACCAGACCCATTCATTTTATATCATTTGTTTTCGGTTGCTGATTTTGTACCCTCTGATGTATCTTGACAGCTGTTAGTTTTAGTGCAATCTGCTCTATAAACCCCACTCAGACATAGCTTTACAAAAGAAAGTTTCAGTCTTACCTATTTTACAACCCCCTTTAGGTACTACTGTACAGCCTTAGATGTATGTATATACCTATAAACTTCAGTGCAGCCTGTTCTATAACCTTCTTTTTAGGAATAGTGTTTGAAAGCTTCAGATATAACTCATCACTCACTTCTCCCTTCGTTAGTGCCTAGAAGCCTCAGGGCTATCTTTACAACCTTCAGCTTCTATCTAATCCATCATTAAACCTTCTATTGGATATAGTGTTGTAGCCTCGGCAGTAGCTTTACACACTGTAGCTTCGTTTCAATCTCTTCTTTAATCCTCTCTTGGTTATTGTCTTGTATTACAAATGGTACCTTTATACCTATTAGCTAAGAAACATCTATTCTATGACTCTCTCTTGGGTTATTGTTTGTATGTTTGATTTGAGGTTTAACGTCCCCTTCAACACTGTAAAGGTCATTTTGGAGACGTTGCTTCCAATTTTGTGGGACGTTTACCCGACATTGAGATGAAATGACATCTGAAGCCCTGTCGCCCAATGAAACCAATAGGGTTTATTATTAGCATGGACGGTCCGCTTCGCACCGCAGTTCCTGCACAGGCTTAGATCCTCTAAGCGGTTTACCAGTACTAGTGTGCGGGCCGGATTCAGCTCTGCGTGGAAGCATCATGCAGCCAATATATTTCTCCAAGCCCCTTTGGCCAATCTCTTGGGTTATATGTTGCAGCCTCAGATGTACCTTAATATCATGTAGCTTCTGTCCTACTATTCTATAACCCTTTCTTGACTAGTGTTTAGTAACCACAGATATACATTGACACCCTTTAGCTTCTTCAAATCTCTACCCTCTATTGGGTCGTATTTTGTAACCTAAGATGTACCTTAACACCCTTTATAGTCTTAAGCGTCTGACAAATCTCTTCTATAACTCTCTTATGGGTTGTATTTTGTAACCTCAGATGTATCTGAACACCATACAATCTAAAACCCTCTTTTGGGTAGGGTTTTGTAACCTAAGATAATTGTTGCATAAGATAGCTGTAAACTGGCTATAAACTATCTGATTTACGTCCGTACCAGGTAATTATTAAAACCTATGCCCAACTCACTAAACATGTGTTCAAGTCCAAAACAGAGAATATTCCAGAATGGTTTGAGGAAGGTGATGTGATACTTATTGATAGGGGCGTTAGAGATGTGTTTGATCTTTTTGAAGAGTGTGGTATCAAGGCTCATATGCCAGGATCCATATGAAAATCACTGGAACTGAGGTGCAAATGAGTGAGTGAGTGTTTGAATATTACGTCCCACCAATAGCTAAGGTCATACGGAGACGGGACCTCGGTTAAAAGACTCATCCAAAAGTCTGGAGAAGCCCGGGATCGATCCTGCGACCCCTGGTTTACAAGGCTTGGAAGTCAATGAAACAGGGTTAGTCAGCAATGTAATATATACCAATGTTTACATAAGCATGCACAACGTATGTTTGGGACGCTAAACATATACATCTTGTCATGACGGAGCGGGCAATGACCTTGACCAGACTTTTCTTTGGCTAGCTTGAAACTTCTAACTACCCATCCTTTTGCAAACCAATGGCAGACTGCCCTACTTGAATTAAAGGTAGGGAGGAAACTTTTTCCACGGAAAGCTGTACCGAACCTGAGAACCAAACTCTCGCTCGATTTGTTTCGAGTTGAACTCGCATTCAGTTGAATGTTCAATTGGACAACCGGGCCCGGCTTATGTGAAAACTACATTACATGACATCTGTTAAATAAATCTCGTGCATGGTTTTGATGTATTGGTGAGGTAGTTGAACAGTAACTGAGTTTACAATCTGATTACCCCACCCATTTGCAATTCTGTGTTCACTGAACCACTAAATGTTGCTCAATTCATCCAGTTCCACACTGCTACCAATTGTACTGATAAAAAATTATACTGTTTTCGAAGAATCGTCATTGGTTTCCTCCCATATTACCAGAAACTTTAAAAAATAACGATTAAGGTTAAAAATAAGTAAAACTATCTTAGTGTTTGAAAAATGCAGTTAATCTTCCTAAGTTGCAATATCGTTTCGAACAATGTTTCTAATGTCTACTAAACATCACTTCAGAAATCCTTCTGTCTACCTAAGAACAAATTACAGTGAAAGAGCACACAGTTAACTTTCAAAATACACTACAGTGTCATGCTAAGTTACCCCACCCACTTTTAAAGGCATGTAGCTCGATAAAACCCAATCTTGCGCGCGACCAGATGTATGCCATAATAGAGTACACATCTTAAGCTGTTTACCTGCAAAAAAAATAAACAGATTTGGGACAAGGCCAGAGTACCCCAAAATGGGCACCGCCCCTTTAAAAGCTGCTTAGCAGTTGATTCAAATTTATGTTTAATGTTTAAGTTTTAACTGCCCATAATAAGCCCTGCCAACCCAACCTTGATATACTTTCCTAAGTGACAATCAAATGGTGGTAATCATTTGAAGTTTTCATTGATGAAGTTTTTCCCACACATGACATAGATTGTGAAGCTAGAATTAATAGTCTGTCCGCCACCTTTCCTCTCCACTTAAAGCATTTATTACCAAAATTATTTTCTATATTTTAAGAAGGGTACAGTGATTTCTTTGACTGCTGGGGGTTAAAGGGTAAAACGGCCCTTCATGGCGTTTGAGCGACAGGCGGGTGTTGCAGTATAACTAGAGAGATAGACCCGTAAATTTTCAGTGCCCAAATATGTTCCATGGCCATCTTTGCAGAGATATATTAATGCCGCGTAAAGTACTAGGAATGTCACGATGAGCCAAAAGCGTATCGCGATATATTGCGATATAAGATACAAGGAAAGAGTGTTGCAATAATACCACAATATATTGCTTCAACAAATCATTTATTTATTTTTAGCGAGATGACAGGATCAACTTCTACTTCGTGGCTTGATACAGTTATATCACTGTTTTTGCGGTCCATAAGTTAAACGAATGTGTTACATCCCATTTAAGTGAGGGCTGTTCCAGAATCCACTGTATTGGTGGGTGGGGGTTACCTTTTCCAAAGACCCACCACCCAGATAAAAATAAACTGAACCCCACCACCAACAAATTTCAGTTATAAACCAGACCAAGCACACAGAAAAAAAAAGAAAGTGCCAGATTACCCACCTAGCACCTGGCAGAAAAAAACAACGTTTAGAATACCCGCGTAGCAAAATATCTGACATACATTTACTCGTATTCTTACACACCTTCTCATATCAAGTTTTTTTTTGGGGGGGGGGGGGGGGGGGGCGGGGGTGCATGCATGATTGCCGTTATGAAAAGTTACATACTGTAAGTATTTTATACGTTATATTGCATGTTGTTTATGATGATTGTTTAGTGTTGAAAGGGGGGGGGGGGGGTGCCCATAAGGCCCTTTTCCTGCCCTGGAACAAAAGTCTTCATTTTCTACTGATATATTGCCTATAGTATCCAATTTACTAAAATGGTATTGATTTTGTAACGTAAGCCCTGGTTATTGGGAAACATGACAATGAAAGTGGGTGGGGTAATTCAGCATTAATCTAAGGTATCATGTTTTACACACTGTTTCTTTTTTTAAATATATCACTCCCACTCATTATTTCCACTGTTTGTTAGACAAATGTATTGGGTAAATTCCTACTAAAATTTTATTCCTCTAAAATAAAATACTACATCTGAAGCAACTATTTTATGAACATCGTCAATTTTTGTTAATTTTGCATCTTCAGATTCAATAAATCCTAGCGTATCTCCGAAACTAAATGGCAAATTATTTTCAAACTTCCTTAAATTTAACATTGGAAGAGTACAAAGTGTTGATTAGGCTTTGGTGACCTTGGCCTAATATTCAAGGTCACTTGGGCTGGTTAAATATCAAAATTAGGGGTGACCATTTTGGCCATTTTTCTGTTCCTGAACAAAAAGCTTCAACTTCTCCTAATACATTGCCTATAGAATTCCTTTTACTAAGACAGTTTAGATTTTGCAAAGTGAGCCCTAGTTATGGCGTTAAATGATCATGAAACCGGGTAGGGTAATTCGATACGATGCTGAGGTATTGTGTTTTATGCACACCACATCTCTTTTAAAATATAGCAAACGGAGCCATAACTTCCTCTGTTTGTTTGTTTGCCTTAGGTAACACCTTACCTAGTTTTCTTCCTCTAAAGTAAAGCATGCAATCTGCAGCAACTCGTTTATGAAAACCTTCTATTTCTGGGAATTTTGCATCTTGGAATTCAATAAATCATATTTTTTCTTTTAAACTACACAAGGGATTCTTTTGAAATTAATCTGAATATATTATAAGATTTTGAGAATATAAAGGGCTGACTAGGTTTGTGTGACCTTGACCTTATCTTGAGATCACATGGTCTGTGAGATTTTCAAAATCGAAAAGAATGTTTGTCTTTATATGGGAATTATTAAATTCAAATCCTGTGACATTTCATTGTGTTTCCCAGATATCTATATCATTAGAACTTGCCTTTGAGCTTAGATTTTGGGGACCTTGACCTCATTTTCAAGGTCAGGACAGGCTTGATATCTATAATTGCACTCAAATTACCCTTTAGTCGAGCTTTCACTTAAATTATGCAGCATTACACCAGACCTGACTGGATGTAGCATCTGTACATGTCTTTGAGGTGGTCAGATGTTTAGTGAACTTGGCCTTTATTTCAAGAGCCTTGTTTTTAAGGGCACCACAAAACAAAATAGGTCAAAATTTTTAAGCTTCGAGTGTAGTTTCTTTGGAACTCCTGACTTGATTCTTAGAAACTGGCTTAGATGAATTATTGGGCCATGATTTCAAGTTGGTTAACAGTAACCTCATTTCAAGGTCATTAAAGGTCAAAGTAGATTGAAGTTTAGTAAACTTAAGCTTGTTTGTACAGTTTGTGGGATCAATTGAGAGGAATGGATGCTAGTTTATATGGCATAGTCACCAGAACAGAACAAGGGGCTGAATAAGTAATGGTAAACAAACAATATTAGGCTTTGATGACCTTGTTTTCAAGATCACAATGCAATTAACAATGTCTAATTTCAGTCTGACCTTAAAATGAGGTCAAGATCACCAAAACCTAATCAACTGTGTGCACTCACAATAATATCTGCATACATATACACGTTTCCAAAGAATTCAGATTTGAGAGATAAACAAAGATACTGCAAATTCCAAGACTTAAAATAAGCAAAATGCACACTGTCATGTAATTAAGCTGTAGTCCTTATATTTTTCTCAGAAGGGAAAAATAATAAGACAGGACTAAACGCTTGAGTAAATGTAGATCTGTTGTGGCGGGGACGGCAATGAGTGGGGTCGGCAGAATATGACCTTATAGGTCCTGTCTGATAATCTCAAAGTAGAAGTAAAACAAAGATCAGGAATTGATACAGTTAACTTACTCCACCCATAAAAGACACCAAAGGGAAAGAAATACAAACATTAAGCGACCAGGCCATAATGGAAATCTAAACAAAG
This sequence comes from Lucinisca nassula, assembly GCA_963580285.1. NCBI lineage: Eukaryota > Metazoa > Mollusca > Bivalvia > Lucinida > Lucinidae > Lucinisca > Lucinisca nassula. The sequence goes on from OY757014.1 coordinate 114,592,502, forward strand.
GAAGGCCATAAGGACAGTTACTTTCCCACAAAATGGCCATATGGCCATCCAAAATTAAAATACACAAGTGATACACACAGTAAGGTACAGACAACAACATAAATAAATCGCCACAGAAGAGCCGCCTTGGAACGGTCAGTGGAAGATTTCCACTGGGGGGCTTAAATCGATTTTACGTGGCCACAATCCTCGCCCTTACTTCCGTCGCGATTTAGACAAATAATTTGTTCAGTCCGCATGAAGGCCTCCTAACTCATCAGTGCAACATCTCCGTGAACACAAAAATCCAAGAACCACAGAGGTGAGACAACGGTGAGGACTCGACAGCAAGAAACCACTGAAATGCTGGAGCAAAAGAAAACCAACAGTTAGACTCTGATGAGCCCGACCAGAGACAGAGCATCAGGCACCAACCAACATTATCTCTCTAATTTTCAATAAGCCTTTACGTTGGAGCCGTCATAGAATCTGAGGCCTGACCCACCGGCGTGCAATTAAAGAGGGAAGCAAAGTTGCCAACCGTGATTGGGTTAACTACCATGCATGCAGTCTGTCATATAATATCCATGTTGTACCCAATATGCCCAAGTGTGTCGTATAATATCCATGTTGTTCCCAATGTGCCCAAGTGACCTTGAATATTAGGTCAAGGTCACCAAAACCTAATCAACACTTTGTACTATTCCAATGTTAAATTCAAGGAAGTTTGAAAATAATGTGCCATTTAGTTTCTGAGATAGGCTAGGATTTATTGAATTTGAAGATGCAGAATTAACAAAAATTGACGATGTTCAAAGACCATGTAACCAAGGTCACCATAACCTAGGCAACATTTTGTTTTCTCCAAATACTGTCTTCAGATTTATTACAATTGAATCTTTCATTTAATTCCAGAAAAAAAATATATGTTTTAATGGATTCCAAGATGCAAACTTCTCAGAAATAGAAGGTTTTCATAAACGAGTTCCTTTGTTTAGGTTTCCATTATGGTCTGGTCGCTTAATGTTTGTATTTCTTTCCCTTTGGTGTCTTTTATGGATGGAGTAAGTTAATTGTATCAATTCCTGATCTTTGTTTTACTTCTACTTTGCTGCAGATGGCATACTTAACTTTAGAGGAACAAAACTAGGTAGGATGTTACCTAAGGCAAACAAACAAACAAAGGAAGATATGACTGCATTTACTATATTTTAAAACAGATGTGGTGCATATAACACAATACCTCAGCATCGTATCGAATTACCCCACCCAGTTTCATGACCATTTAACGCCATAACTAGGGCTTACTTTGCAAAACATAAACTGTTTTAGTAAAAGGAATTCTATAGGCAATGTATTAGGAGAATTTGAAGGTTTTTGTTCAGGAACAGAAAAATGGCCAAAATGGTCACCCCTAATTTTGATATTTGACCAGCCCAAGTGACCTTGAATATTAGGTCAAGGTCACCAAAACCTAATTAACACTTTGTGCTATTCCAATGTTAAATTCAAGGAAGTTTGAAAATATTTTGCCATTTAGTTTCGGAGATAGGCTAGGATTTATTGAATTTGAAGATGCAGAACTAACAAAAATTGACGATGTTCATAAAATAGTTGCTGCAGATGTAGTATTTTCTTTAGAGGAATAAAATTTAAGTAGGAATTTACCCAATACATTTGTCTAACAAACAGTGGAAAAAATAAGTGGGTGTGATATATTTTAAAAAAGAAACAGTGTGTAAAACGTGGTACCTCAGATTAATGCTGAATTACCCCACCCACTTTCATTATCATGTTTCTCAATAACTAGGGCTTACGATACAAAACCAATACTATTTTAGTAAATGGGATACTAAAGGCAATAGATCAGGAGAAAATGAAGACTTTTGTTCCAGGGCAGGAAAAGGGCCTTATGGGCACCCCCCCCCCCCCCCCCCCTTTGTGCATGTACCTTACTTGATTTCCGTTTCTTAGTTTTTATCCAGTGAATAATAAAATAAATTAGTTCCAAAATGTTTGTTGTTCTTTTATGACCAATCAAGCTCCCCGAATCAAGGGAACTTACTGCAATAGTCTTGCAGTTTGGATAGCTTCATCTGTAGATCGGTAAACAAAGCTAAAGATCGTGAAGTACGGAAGTTTTTGTAATGCCTAAATTTTTAAATGTCCATGCTTTTTCCATGGCTACGTTCCTCCAAAACGTGACTGGGAACTTAGTCGGAACTAATAAGCATGCATGATTTTATTGATTTCAATATGAGCATATTTCTTCCATAAAAGATCCATCAAAACACGGCAAAATATTTTTCCTCGCAAGCTAAAAAAGAAACAGGTTGGAATAGAAAAATGTCACCCTGCAAAACTCCGGTTCTATGTTTATTAATAAATAAAAAAAATGCATACAGATGCTTAGAAAATACCACCGTCTGCTCTGCTCTGTTTTGGCGGGAAACATATTTAGCGCGTTCATCTGTCGGGAGGCCAAAAAGCATGCACGAATTTTCATTGATGTCACGTGGGGCACATTTCTTTCATCCGTTAAAAACGGCAAAAATATTTTTATCGGAGGCTAATCATGAAACGGGTTTAAAATGAAAATGTAACTTTTTATTACCCCCGTTCTATGATTAATAAATGAATAACGGTTTACAGATATATGCGTAGAAAAAAAACAGTGTCTGCTTTGCTCTGTTTTGGCGGGAATAATATTTAGCATCTACACGTGTCAATTACAAAGGGATTAAATAAGATATATCTTGATTGATTAGTTTTCACACCTTGTCGCATTGTTAATTTTCGGCTTATCAATAAGGCCCGCCTCGGGTGTAAACGGTTTAGTAGTGTTGACAACTTGAGCAAATCAGCGATCAGGGGAGTATAATTATTAATAAATGTAAGCCAACATCACTTTTCTTCCTTTTATTTGAAACATTATTGAATTTCTCACTTTTTATCACCATGTTTGCGGCTTGTTTGATGGTTGCATTTTAATACCGGTATTTACCGGTACGTTCTTAACATATCGCGACATCATACCTGTGCAGGTGTGTATTGCAATATTCCGGTCTACCGGTTTATCGTGACAGCCCTACTAAGTGCACTCTCCTTCGGACCAGGATTTTCAATATACTGAAGCCCGCCCCCGCCACGCTGCCACCTGTAGGGAGAGTGATCCCCTTCACATGTTAAATGTCCCTATTCTTTGGTACATGATTTTCATCCTGCAAATCTAAATCATGCACGTTATGAAAGTTATCACAGTAAAGAAAGAATGAAAAGAAAGAAAGAAAGAAAGAAAGAAAGATGCTTATCACCTGATTCGATGTCTGCTTTTAAATAACATGTTCAAAGAACACATTACATGTTATAGTTACGCATATGTTACTGCAGAAATCATTCAGGATCATCCGAGTATCACAGACTACAAATGTAACCGGTCAACCGTATGGCTCAGTAGCTCAGTCGGTGGAGTGTTCGCACATGATGCGAGTCCCGGTCGAGCCGTGTTCTTTTTCCATCCCTGTGACAGCGGTGAACTTTGACCTATACAGTGTATATATAGTTTGTGATTTTGATGTTGTAAAGATGTATATTCTTATATCTTTATAGATCATCGTTGTTAACATTAAAGTTCATGAAGCTGTCACTGGTGCGTTGGCTCTATGGAACCCTGTAGAAACCTTTCCGGTTACACAAACAAAGAAAAAAAGTTCGCTCCTGCATGGAATCTAACTTTCGACCTTTCGACCCTAGCGCATTTCGGCAATCAATCCCATCACGACTGTACATCGTAAGATATTAAAGTATAGTGAATAGCAAGACTAAGAGTGTGACAATGAGATGTGAAAATCACGATCTTGTTAATTGTTAAAAACAAATGAGATTAAAATCAGGTTAAAACATGCTTGTTAAGTTTATGACATTTGGTGGTTATGAGACCGGACATCCACACTGAACTCATTCACAACATCATGGGGTAGCCTGTTCCATTGCATGAGAGCCAAAATAAAAAGTTACATGAAGTATGAACCTGTCGTGTTGCAAGGGAGTGAGACTGGTCATGCCATCGTACATCAACAAGACCACGCATAATTCTACATAAATCCAGAGGCATGCATCTGCCCGTCTCTGGTTCAGGAATCTCAAACGAAGGGTTCTCTAGCAACATAGGCAAGTGCACTAACCAATGAGGTAGAATACTAGCCGAGGTACCATACACCACACATCAAAGTTCACATTGAACTAAATTCACTAACCGAGGAACCATGCTCCACACATCAAAGTTTACATTAAACAACATACACTTACCGAGGTACCATACTCCACACACATCAAAGTTCAATTTAAACTACATACACTAGCCGAGGTACCATACTCCACACATCAAAGTTAACATTAAACTAACTACACTAGCCGAGGTACCATGCTTCACACATCAAAGTTCACATTAAACTACATACACTAGCCGAGTTACCATGCTCCACACATCAAAGTTCCCATTAAACTACATACACAATCCGAGAAACCATGCTCCACACATCAAAGTTCCCATTAAACTACATACACTAGCCGAGGTACCATGCTCCATACACATCAAAGTTCCACATACACTACGCATCAAAGTTCACATTGAACTACATATACTAGCCGAGGTGCCATGCTCCATACATCAAAGTTCACATTTAACTACATATACTAGCCGAGGTACCATACTCCACACACATCAAAGTTCACATTAAACTATATACACTTGCCGAGGCACCATGCTCCACAGATCAAGGTTCACATTAAACTACACTCCACACATCAAAGTTCACATTAAACTACATACTCTAGCCGAGGAGCCATGCTCCACACACATCAAAACAGAAGATGAATCGATACAATTAACCCACAGCACCAATCAGAGACACCAAAAGGGAAAGAAACACAAACCTGAAACAACTAGTCCCTAATGGAAACATCAATAGCGGAAAGCCAAAAGGACAGTTACTTTCCCACAAAGTGGCCAATTGGCTTTCCAAAACAAAATAGTATAACCGATACATACACTCAAAGACAAACCATAACAAAAAAAAAAAAACCGCGACAGAAGAACCGCCGTGGAACGGTCAGTAAAACGAATTCCACTGGGGTCTTAAATCGATTTTATGTGGCCACAATCCTCGCCCTGACTTCCGTTGCGATTTAGACAAATAATTGTTCAGTCCGCATGAAGGCCTTCTAAATCATCATTGCAACATCTCCGTGAACACAAAAATTAAACAACCACAGAGATGAAACGACGGCGAGGGCTCGACAGCAAGAAACCACTGAAATGCTGGAGAAAAAGAAAACCAACAGTTATTCTCCGATGGGCCCGACCACAGAGACATCAGACACCAACCAACATTACGTACAATTACATCAAAGTTCAATTTAAACTACATACACTAGCCGAGGTATCAAGCATGCTCCACACACATCAAAGTTCATATTAAACTTCATACACTAGCCGAGGTACCATACTCCACACATCAAAGTTCACATTAAACTACATACAATAGCCGAGGTACCATGCTCCACACATCAAAGTTCACATTAAACTACATTTACTCGCCGAGGTACCATGTTCCACACATCAATGTTCTCATTAAACTACATACACTAGCCGAGGTACCATACTTCACACATCAAAGTTCACATTAAACTGCAAGCACTAGCCGAGGTACCATACTCCATACTTCAAACTTCACAATCGACTACATATATTAGGCGAGGTACCATGCTGCACACATCAAAGTTCACATCAAACTACATTTACTAGCCGAGGTACCATGTTCCACATATCAAAGTTCACATTAAACTACATACAGTAGCCGAGGTATCATGCTCCACACATCAAATTTCACATTAAACTTCATGTACTAGCCGAGGTACCGTGAGTCACACATCAAAGTTCACATTACACTACATATACTTGTTATGAACTTGTACCACACAACATTATAGAATTACATATGTTACATTATTTTGATTATTTATTTTGGTCCAACTGTCCGTCTTCATCCTTATCGTTTTCCATGGGCTGACTGCAATTGACTGTCGCCAAGATTGCTTGTGCATTGCTGAGAGAGTGAAAAACAAGTCGCCCAGCGTCACCTGAGAACTAGCACAGGTTGTCAGGTTCAAGCCAAATTCGAACTCATCTGAGATATTATGCTTGGTTTTTGTTTATTGCTTATATTTATGCTCAAGGGCAGTTGGCCCTGTGAGGCCCAAATTCGAACTCGACACAGACTGTATGCCTCTCCTGGTTATTTGCAAGTTTGATAAAGATCAGATCAGATATGGCTGAGACAACCAACTGGAGACATCAATTTTCCATTGTAAGGATATGATAAAATTTTTCAGGCTCAAAAGAAAGTAGTTCCGAAAAAGGTTGTCAGATTCTAGCCAAATTCGAACTCATCTGAGATAAAATGTTTGTCCTTGTTTACTAAAAGTTTTAAAACAGCTTAGAAAAAGTGGAGACACCATTTTTCGCTTATATTTATGCTCAAGTGCTGATTACTCCAAAGCCGTAGGTCCTGTGAGACTCGAATTCGAACTCGACTTAGACTGTATGAATCTCCTGGTTGTCTGCAAGTTTGATAAAGATCAGCTCAGAAATGGCTGAGAAAAGTTGGAGACGTCGTTTTACCATTGTAAGACTATGTTAAATGTTTTCACGCTCAAGGGGACGTAACTGCGAAATCAGTTGTCAGATTCAAGCCAAATTCGAACTCATCTGTGATATTATGCTTGTTCTTTTTACTAAAAGTTTCAAAAAGATCCAATCGACAAGTCGCACAGCGGGTAACGATCGCTCACCTGATGAATAGGACAAGCCAAATTCGGACTCATCTGAGATATGATGCTTGTCCTTGTTTACCAAAAGTTTCGAAAAGATCAGATCGAAAACAGCTGAGAAAAAGTGGAGACATCATTTTTAGGTTATTTTTATGCTCAAGGGCAGGTAAATTCAAAGCCGTTGGTCCTGCAGGCTTAAATTCGAACTCGTCGTAGACTGTAGGCCTCTCCTGGTTATCTGCAAGTTTGATAACGATCAGATCAGAAATGGCTGAGAAAAATTGGAGACGTCGTTTCTCCGTTTTTAGCGTATGGTAAAATGTTTCGTGCTCAAGGGAACGTAACTGCGAAACTGGTTGTCAGATTCAATCCAAAGTCGAACTCATCTGGGATATCATGTTTGTCCTTGTTGGCTTCCAATTTCGATTGGAAGCCATTTAGAGTGGATTGGTGATACCCCAGTTTATTTCTAACCGTCTTATGACGTAACAAGGAAAACCCTAAAGATAAGACTGCTCTCAACATATTTACGCAGTGAAAACTCGATCGAAAAAAAAAAACAGGAATATGCAGCGCCCGTCGATGTCTATTTATAAAGCTTTTCCAGATACCTATTTATAAAGCGTTTCCAGAAAAAAGTTACAGTAGATTCACTTTCGTCCTTTTGCCATTGCCGTAACCCCATAACAAGGATAGCTTTTGAAAAAGCTGAAACGGCCCGCCTAGCATTTGATTCCGATGTTTTATCAATAAACGTAACAGATGTGAATGAATATTTCAACTTTTTCTTCAACTTTTTTTCATGGAAAATTTTGTATGAAAGATGCGGTTCGTTAAATGTTGAATAACAAACAAAACAAAATAATGCGTGGCACATTTATTAATCGGGTGGTAACGTTAATTAGGTGGGACTAAATCTGATTTTTTTTTTGTATAAAAGTGCCTTTAGAAACGGGGAAGTAATATACACAGATTTTATAAAAAGCATCACTTTACGTCGTAGGACTGCTTACGCTCTAGGATGATTATTTGAGACGTATTTCATATATTTTTAAAGACATCAAAATTGGCTCAGTGATTTCATTATAATAGAAATATAAGCTATACTATGATGAAGCACTGGGAAACGTTCGATCGCTACCACACGACACTTAATACTAGCTGCAATGAAGTGAAAATGAAACTGCATGTCTTGATGTTGTTTTTGAAAAAGTAACTTGTGGGGGGGGGGGGGGGTGGGAGGGAGTGAAAATACACTGTTTTGCCACCATTCAAATACAGTTGATCTTGACGTAGAATTAGGCAAGGTAAACCAAGGTTATACATCCGGTAGGGCTACAGTCCCCCAATGCAGCATACTCGTACCAAGCTTCAAGCTTTCTAAAAGAAGATTTATAAATTTTACCGGGTATGGGCATGGTGACCGTCTTGATCATGAGAACCAGATCTTTTGAACAACTTTCAGTTTCTTATCCCGGGGGCTCCATGTGTAATTTCGTTCATTCAGCCCAGTAGTTTCAGAAGCGGCAAAAATAAAATAAATAAATCGGTAATATTCAGGACAAAGATCTAGAAAAGACCATAACCTTTCGTATATATAAAAGTTCATTCATCTGATTGCATAATTCTACTTTCATGTCATAGACTACGGTAGAATAAGAAAATTCATTGTCTTGCCTTTTTCAGTGGTAAGAAGGAATACTTATATGTATACTTGTCAGTATGAATTTGACAAAATGTCATAGAATGACAGTATTTTGAAATCCTATGAGTACGAGGCTGGACATAATCAAGAAGGGACTCAGTCACAAGGCCGTTCACTTTCTTGTAGAAAAGACAAAGACGTGCCACTGAAAGTCTTTCTTCAAGGGGTTGCCAGTCCAGCTTGTGTAATAATGAAGCGACGTTAGTTTTTTTTCTGGCATAGTCATTCATGGTCCATCATGCTGCACGTCACTGGACCATTTCAACCTGATGGGTGTTCTTTTTTGTATGGGGTCCCATATGGCTGAAGCATACTCCAGCTGGGGACGCACAAGGATAATAATGTAATCTTGTAATTACGATAGGGATTTTTTAATCTGCACACGGGATGGGTCTTCCTGCACAGGGGCGCCAGTTTACGTTCCGATCCGAAGGACGGTGTACTTAGTGGTATTCATCCTTACAAATGATGCCAGTGGACCATGTTCGGACACCGCAATTTTATTACCGCTGCCGGGAATCGAAGCGGGGGCCTGTATTATCATAGGCAAGTGTACTAATCACTGAGCTACCACGCTTGTTTTCACTTTTGTAAAAAATGTTAGCTGGTTGACTTGGAATAAGGTTAACCTTCCAAGTGAAAGCAGGTGTATCTGTTCTACTATCTTTCGTTTCCTGGTTGCCATAGTACCAGATTGCTAGTTTAGTTTATATATGAAACTGGAATCAACTTTTGGAATTGTTTTGGCTATTATACAAGTTCCCATATTTCCATATTTCCGTGAAATGAAGACCCCCTTTATCCCACTTCATATACAGAAAACTGGGGTTTACGGTGGTATACATTACTTTTCTTATTTTTGTTCCAAAACATAGGTTGTGGGTACTCGTGAGAACCGCCTCGATGAGGCGGTTCTTACGATCGAGGCGGTTCTAACGAGCACCCACAACTAATCGGGTCATGAAAAATAAATAAATAAATAAATAAATAAGACGCAGATCAGACACCGCATTTTAGATTGATAAATAAATAAATAAATAAAATAAATGAATACATAAATAAATAAGACGCAGATCAGACATCGCATTTTAGATTGCTTTAAATTCCAAGGAGATGCCCAGGCGAAGATGTGTTCATTTCACTGTCGACGGAGAATGACACGCTTTGGGATTACACGCGTGTGTAGACGATAAAGCTTTTTCTGAATAAGCTCCAAATTTATTCGCAAAATGCCGCTATTAAATATAATTTTGAAATATTATAATTGCTATCAAAGTGCACAATATTGTAAACACATTGCGTCTGATACAGGCGCTTTTTTGCAATATTAACATAGATATGCAGATTTTAGCCGTTAAAGTAGGCTACTGTCGTTGTTTTTTCCACAGTTTTGTATGCTTCATATAAGGATTAAGGGTTGTTAATTTGAAAATAAAAATGCCGGCAGCTAATTAAATAAAAGTTCAATTTATTTGATATATTTTTGAAGGTATTTAAACGGACCATTAGATTAAATCGGAACTTGTTTGTCAAATTGAAAAATGAATAAGTTATATTTGTTTAAAAAATAGTTTCCATTAAAGCGCCTGCTATTTCCAACAAGACATTCTGTACAGGTAAGCCGAGACTGTCAGCACACAGTAAAAGGCTTAACCCAATCACGGTTGGCAACTTTGCTTCCCTCTTTAATTGCACGCCGGTGGGTCAGGCCTCAGATTCTATGACGGCTCCAACGTAAAGGCTTATTGAAAATTAAAGAGATAATGTTGGTTGGTGCCTGATGCTCTGTCTCTGGTCGGGCTCATCGGAGTCTAACTGTTGGTTTTCTTTTGCTCCAGCATTTCAGTGGTTTCTTGCTGTCGAGTCCTCACCGTTGTCTCACCTCTGTGGTTCTTTGATTTCTGTGTTCACGGAGATGTTGCACTGATGAGTTAGGAGGCCTTCATGCGGACTGAACAAATTATTTGTCTAAATCGCGACGGAAGTAAGGGCGAGGATTGTGGCCACGTAAAATCGATTTAAGCCCCCCCAGTGGAAATCTTCCACTGACCGTTCCAAGGCGGCTCTTCTGTGGCGATTTATTTATGTTGTTGTTTGTTACTTACTGTGTGTATCACTTGTGTCTTTTAATTTTGGATGGCCATATGGCCATTTTGTGGGAAAGTAACTGTCCATATGGCCTTCCTTTGTTTAGGTTTCCATTATGGTCTGGTCGCTTAATGTTTGTATTTCTTTCCCTTTGGTGTCTTTTATGGATGGAGTAAGTTAATTGTATCAATTCCTGATCTTTGTTTTACTTCTACTTTAATCCTTTGCGCCAACGGCATAAATGTCAATAATAGTTGCGGATGTTTTGGACTAGTCCGTGTTTTAGGTAAGTCGCCTTCAGTTGGGATTTTACATTTGGAGGTATAATTTTACTGAGATTCGTACTGCATCATTCTAACCATTTGGCCACGACTTCTACATAATAGCATTATCAAAAAAATATTTATAATTTTAAAATCCAATGTAAAAAGAAATCCGAAACGTGTTTCCCCTAAAACATGGAACAGTCTTGCCACGCTTAAACGTTGAACTCTCAAAGGTCGTTGATAAACTATACTTGACCAGGAATGTTTATTGTATAAACAGACACACCCACAATGTAATTCGACAGAGCAGAAGCCAAGATATCTGTTATTGAAACTGGGTTTTGTGTTCCTCACGCGATATTTCCGGTTTAAATGTATTCTTTTCAGGCAGTAGGAGCTGTCTTTGAATAGAACGAGAACGACCAAAATAGCAGTACAGTGTTCTTTTCTTCTTCCAAAACTTTCAGCTCATAGATCTTTTTCTAAATAGGAACAAAATGAGAAAAAAAGCGTCCTCTTACCTGTTTCCATCACTGCACGTGACGTGTTTAGTTGCATCTGATCTCCGTAGGCGGCTGTTTGGTTGTATGGTGGATACAAGGGGTGTAAGTCATCAGTGCAACATCTCCGAGAACACAAAAATCAAACAACCACATAGATGAAACAACGGTGAGGACTCGACAGCAAGAAACCACTGAAATGCTGGAGCAACAGAAAACCAACGGTTGGCCCAACCAGAAACACAGTAACCAACATTACATAAGTTAACTAAACAGTTACGCTCCTGACTGGGTTAACTACCATGCATGCAGTCTGTCGATTATGTTTGATTTGAGGTTTAACGTCCCAGCAACACTGTAAAGGTCATTTTGGAGATGTTGCTTCCAATTTTGTGGGACTTTTACCCGACATTGAGATGAAATGACATCTCAAGCCCTGTCGCCCAATGAAACCAATAGCGTTTATTAGCATGGAGGTCTGCCTCGCACCGCGGTTCCTGGACAGGCTTAGATCCTCTAAGCAGTTTACCAGTACTAGTGTGCGGGCCGGATTCAGCTCTGCGTGGAAGCATCATGCAGCCCGTATATTTCTTCAAGCCCCTATGGGCAGGGGCCGTGGTGCAGTCTGTCGAATAGCATTTATGCTATACCCTTTTTTTTTTACAGCGAAGAATAATTTTACAAAAATTGGGTACTGAAATCATTGCAGGTATATATTTTTCCGAATTTATAAACTAAGTCACCATAAAATTCGGCTCCGATAGACACTGTCGCAGAAGTGATTTAAGTTCAACATTGAATTTTGAAATTAAATCGGAACGACGTCTATAAAATTTAGAAAACGCTTGGCGTAGTTTATGATACCGATAACCCTGATATAGAAGTTTAGCAGTTAATAATTTATTACGAGCGTTGAAGTCAGTTACATGACTAAACACTCTAGCAAATCGAAGTTATTGCTAAATATAAACGCCATATGATGCCGCACGAGGAACATCACCATCCAAGAAAGGAAAATTTACAATCACAAAATCAAGATCATCGCGTTTATCATAAATTTTACAAGAAAAAAAAAACATTAACAATAAAAAGATGTAAATCCAAAAACGGGGCCTCGGTATCAGAGCAATTTGCTTTATTTAACTCAAGTTCTGAGGTGTAAATTTGACTGATCAAACAATCGAAATAGGTATTGTCAATATTTAATAAATCATCCTAGAAGTTGAGCTAAAGGCTTCAATGGTTTCAGATTGGTTTTCAACGGAAATCGAAATATAAACGCCATAGGATGACAGATTCAATCTGACATCTCTAGCTATCCTGCAGGCTTTTAAGTAGTTCCGGCTTTCTTCTGGCTTTCTTCCGGCTTTGAACGCCATAGAAATATAAGTCCGCACAAAATATAGTCCGATTTGGCGCAGTAATAAAAACTGTATAAGCGTATTAGTTATCCAATAAGCGCAAAACAAACGTTTGAAGCAGACGACTTGACGATTTTATCTTACCTTTCAGAGAATCGATTTAGCATTTCATAGGAATCAGTTGCATCATGTGATGGGTTTGGCAAATATACCCAGATCAATGCGGCGTCTGCTTAGCCGTCTGCTCAGGTTTTACACTGTTTTATAACAGTGCTGTCAATATTTAATCCATAAAGACCAGCCTCCTTAATGGGTTTTCTGACTTTCGAGGTCAAGTCTAGGTCAGTTACAACTTAGGTGTATATTAGACTTTGCGTGGAGAAATTGGAAAGAAAGACTGTCCCTTTCAACCCTGAATATGGTATAGAAACTTATGCAAACAGTGTAGGCCCTGTGATATAATTCTAGGTGCCATATTAAGCAGAATGGACGAGCCCAACTTCAGTGATGGAAGAGTGCACTCAAGAAACTCAAGGCAGTGAATAAATCAAAGCACTGACAACATTCATGCCGATTGTCTCTGAATGCAGGCTGGTCATGAACGGGGACTTGGACTGATTCATTTAAACTTAAGATGTTAGTATAAACTAATGCAAAAAAGTGTAGAACAAGATCAGCATCGTGTTCTGTGGCGTTTGATCTGAGTAAACATTGTTTGCCAGATCCAACATTTGATTTAAGTGCAAATTTTACAGATAACACTTACATGTACCCAACACTGACAAACGACGCGGATAGGTTTGGGTTGATTGTTTGGCATTGACCCGAAGTTGCTAATAAGGAAAGCGCTTAAGTGCCAACGTCTACGTAATTATAACCGATTTGTCAAAATAACCTCTTTTTCTTGTAGAAAATAGCCGCAATCAGGGTATTCCAAAAGACTGAATATTTTGTTTGTTTGATTTGAGGTTTAACGTCCCCGTCAACACTGTGAATGCCATTTTGGAGACGTTGCTTCCAATTTTGTGGGACTTTTACACGACATTGAGATGAAATGACATCTCAAGCCCTGTCGCCCACTGGAACCAATAGCTTTTATAAGCGTGGACGGTTGGGCTCGCACCGCTCGGCCTGGGCAGACCTGCTCCAGCATTTCAGTGGTTTCTTGCTGTCGAGTCCTCACCGTTGTCTCACCTCTGTGGTACTTTGATTTTTGTGTTCACGGAGATGTTGCACTGATGAGTTAGGAGGCCTTCATGCGGACTGAACAAATTATTTGTCTAAATCGCGACGGAAGTAAGGGCGAGGATTGTGGCCACGTAAAATCGATTTAAGCCCCCCAGTGGAAATCTTCCACTGACCGTTCCAAGGCGGCTCTTCTGTGGCGATTTATTTATGTTGTTGTTTGTTACTTACTGTGTGTATCACTTGTGACTTTTGTTTTTGGATGGCCATATGGCCATTTTGTGGGAAAGTAACTGTCCTTATGGCCTTCCTTTGTTTAGGTTTCCATTATGGTCTGGACGCTTAATGTTTGTATTTCTTTCCCTTTGGTGTCTTTTATGGGTGGAGTAAGTTAATTGTATCAATTCCTGATCTTTGTTTTACTTCTACTTTACTTAGATCCTCTAAGCGGTTTACCAGTGCTCGTGTGCGGCCGGGTTCAGTTCTGCGGGGAAGTATCATGCAGCCCATCTATTTCTTCAAGCCCCGATGGGCGGGGTGGGGCGCATAATACTGAAGATGGTTATTCTGGAATCAAAGGGTGGGCGTGGCAAACAGTGTAGGACAAGATCGGGCGCTGCAGAACGCGGCTTCTTATCAAAAGCTTCACTATTTGTTTGGAATTTCAGAGTTAAATGAAACAGTTTCAATCTCAGCCCAGGACTATTACCCCAACCTACACCCCACCAACACTCTCAGTGCTTTGATTCTGAAACCAAGCAATTGCATGGTTACAACACGCTTAGACACCATAAAGGTTAAATCAATCAAACGTGAAGTCTGGTTACCAGTCCGGCGACGTCGATCCTGTGCACCACCTTCACATCACTACGGATAGAAACAACATGTTCAGGATCAAACTTTTGATATTTAATGTAAGGTCGTGCCTAGAAAAGAATAAACTGAAATTTGTTCACAAAAAGCATTGAGAGCGTATTGCAACATTTTTCATTAAAGGATCGTAAGCGTGCCCCTTGGTCGGAAAGCTGATGACGATGACTCTGATTTTTGGTGCCACATATGTGTGATCTATCGTCTATTGGAGCGACATCTTACTATATACAGAAGACACCAGTGGACGTCGACATAGTGGAAGACCGACGTCAGTACGTCAAGATCGATTCATCCGTCAGCCGCATATGCGAAACAGATTTCCGCCGGCAGCTGCTAGACTGTACCTGTAGATAAACAAGGGGTCTCAACTACCGACGAATAAGCACTGACACTGTTCGTCGCCCTTATGCGATGCATGTTTGAGAGCTAGACGTCCCTGTCGTGACCAAAGTTAACGCGTCGACACAGTACGGAACACTTACGCTGGTGCATGAAATACATAAATTGGCGTCTAAGCGACTGACGTGATATACGTTTTAGTGACAAATCGCACTTCAGCGTGAATCACGCCGATTGTCGTTTCCGGGTTGTTCGACGTATAGGTGTAAGGTATGCCGAGGCGACGCGTGCGTAATAGAGCGTGACATGTCGGGTGGAACAAGCGTAATTGTGTGGCGTGGTATTGCATGCAGTTAGCGAACGCAGCTTAGTGTCATTAATAACATTCAAGATCATGGCTGAGACGTGAACTGAACAGCGAGACGTTACATCAATCAAGTGCTTCGGCCTTACATGGTTCCATTTATTTGTTTACGCTCATAATCCGGGATATCTTATCCAGCAGGATTACGCGCAGGCTCATAGGGCTGTTCTTACTCAAACTTTTCTTCAAGCCAATGGAATTCATGTACAGGACTAGCCAGCCTTTCTCCTCCGATCTCTTTCCCATAGAGTATCTTTCTGGAGAGGTATCCACAACCGAGCAGACAAAAACTGTTACTTATGGACAGTAGCATTGTTATAACTTGAATTTAAATGTTTGGTTTTGAAAACGTAAATAGTTTCTTTCCAAAATTTGAAACATCGAATGTCATTTCATAATACCACCGGTGTATGGACATCTGCAAACATATCTTATAATGGAATTTGCAGAACTACTTTTCTAAATTTTAAGATCTTTTTAGAACGGATTTCTATAAGTTGATTTTCTCTTAGAATCTGTCATTTCAGTGCCTTTGACGCTTTGATTCTTATTTATACTGCAAACGTATGTTGAGACAAAATACGCCGTATTGAGGTGGTTCTAACGAATACCCACAACATATGTGCAGAAATTAGAAAAAAGTAATATATACCCCAGTAAACCTCAGTTTTCTCTATGTAAAATGGGGCTTAGGGGTAAGCATTTCTCGGATTTGTTCACGTGATGAAGCTAATGATCTGAATGATTATAATATGCACATATGGTAAACTGTGGTGGTTGTTTCTGACTCGGACCCATCAAAAACGGTATTGATGGGTCCGAGTTTCTGACAAGTGGCATATAACCATCTAATATAGAAATATACATGTATATCCTACCAAAAATACAGCTTGAAGAGATCAGTTGCCTGTTGCAGTTCTACATGTACGCAAATGGATTAAAGACGACTCTCTATATTTTTCTACTATTTTCTTCTCGCTAAAAACATAATTAAAACACATTCCGTGCAATTGAAACACGTGTGAAAATTTTACTACCAAAAAAAAAAAAAAAAAAAAAAAGAAAAAAGAAAGAATAATGAAAATTTTCAGATAAAAATTCCGATATTTTTCATATTTCTGCCCCAAACATAGATTCTAGGAACTAACGAGTACCCACACTCTATGTTTACTGAGCAGAAATATCAAAAAATGTAAACCCCAGTTTTACTTTATTATAGTGGGGTTTAATATGGTCAAAATTATAGAGGCGTGTTGTCGTGAATAAAAGATAATTTCCTACTTCTTTTTAAACATAGAATGCGGTCGGATACTGGAACTGCCTCATCGATTTTTTTCTTTCTTTGCAATTTTATATAGCTGTTCAGGCCAAACGTTGAACTTTCTTCCTTTTTTTCACTTTTTTCATATACAAATGAAATATTTTGATATTCTCATTTATGCTGAAAACAGCGTTTGAGAACTCGTAAGACAGCCTTATCGTGGAGATGCTAACGAGGAACAACAGTCTAATAGTATGTTTTAAGGAAAGAATAAGTTTGTTTGTATTGGAGTTTAACGGCCCAGTCAACACCATTTTAGATCATTTTTGAGCCGGTCAGTTTACCTATCCACACTTTTCCTGAGCAGGCTTATACGTATACGTCGCACATTCTTTCGCAAGAAACTGACTTCTGCCCTTCTTGAACCAGCGGAAGGAAGAGAAAGACCGTAGAAAAGATTTCATGATCAATCTCCACGAAAGCCCGGCAGATATCGAACCCGCGTCCTCCTGATCACCAGTCAGACGCGCACCCGACTGAGCTACCGAGGTCGGCAAAGAAAGAAACTATTTTGTTTTGTTTTGGTTTTACGGCCCTTTCAAGATTATTTCACTCATATCGAGCCGATCGTTAATCAGAGTTGGGCGAAAACCGGAGTACCCGGAATTGGGCGTCTCACATATGAAAACGAACGGACGACGGATAGACTACCCAACTACAAGTTCCCTGTAGCCATCGGATAATGCCGACTTAATAGTATAGAGA
Organism: Lucinisca nassula; assembly: GCA_963580285.1. Taxonomy (NCBI): domain Eukaryota; kingdom Metazoa; phylum Mollusca; class Bivalvia; order Lucinida; family Lucinidae; genus Lucinisca; species Lucinisca nassula. The sequence continues at coordinate 114,610,019 of OY757014.1, forward strand.
ATATTGGGAACAGACAATACACAAGACTTTGTTTATCAAACATTTTTAATAGTAAAATTTAATGCGAATGGGTACACTTTCAAGGGAGAAATATCTTCGTCTCCCCTATAAACAGGGCTTTGCAGGAAAAAAACAAACAAATAATTTGAATTTGCTACTAGGTCCTTTAACCCTTTTTGTACAAAACGGAATCTTTCTCGTTGTATAAATCAGGAGTCCATTTCAAAATTTACGGGTGTCAGGTTGCAAAGCAAACTTGCAGAATGCTTTGCAAAAAGTGTAGGTCCAGATCAGACCCTGCGTTTTGCGACGTCTGATCTGAGACTGCACTGTTTGCCATTTGACCCCGCCCATCGGGGCTTGAATAAATAGATCGGCTGCATGATGCTTCCACACAGAGCTGAAACCGACCCCACACGAGTGCTGGTAAACCGCTTAGAGGATCTAAATAGAAGTGGAGGCAATGATGAGGAATCGATACAATTAACCCACAGTTCCCATCAGAGACACCAAAGCGAAAGAAATATCCAAAACAAAATGTTTTAAGCGACACAAACACCCAAAGACAAACCATAACAAAAATAAACCGCGACAGAAGAACCGCCCTGGAACGTTAAGTGAAACGAATTCCACTGGGGGTCTTAAATCGATTTTAGGTGGCCACAATCCTCGCCCTTACTTCCGTCGCGATTTAGACAAATAATTTGTTCAGTCCGCATGTAGGCCTCCTAACTCATCAGTGCAACATCTCCGTGAACACACACACACACAAAAAAAAAACAATCACAGACATGAAACAACGGTGAGGACTCGACAGCAAGAAACCACTGAAATGCTGGAAAATCAACAGTTAGACTCCGATGGGCCCGACCATAGACAGAGCAGCAGGCACCAACCAACATTACATCAGTAAGCCTTTACGCTGGAACCGTCATAGAATCTGAGGGCTGACACACCGGCGGGCAATTAAGGAGGGAAGCAAAGTTGTCAACCGTGATTGGGTTGACTACCATGCATGCAGTCTTTCGTATAACATTTATGTTGTAACCAATCTTTTTATATCGAAATTGGGTGCTGAAGTCTTTTTCTGAAGCCTGCCCAGGTACATGTAAAGCGGTGCGAGTCGGACCATCCATGCTCATAAACCCTATTGGTTTCATCGGATGACTGGGCTTGAGAAGTCATATCATCTCAATGTCGGGTAAAAGTCCCACAAAACTGGAAGCAACGTCTCAAAAATGACCTATACAGTGTTGACGGGGACGTTAACCTCAAATCAAACAAACAAAAACTGTTTGCCCCTTACCCCTTTTGGGGTGTCTCGTACAAAATGGGTTAATAGAAGATGTTGTTTTTTTATTTATTTTAACCTAGGGAAGTCCTTAAAGTTGTCTGCCTTTCATATTATTATGTGTTTCGATTCTCCTCAAAGAACAAATATTCAGACGACTGTAATCTTTAAAGTAAATAGTTTTCTGACGATAAATATTTCAAAATTGGATTTTACAAGTGACCTTGTTTTACACTTTTAGTCCGAAGATTAAAGTATTGACATGTTTGAAGTTTGTCTTATTGGTTTACAATAGACAATCGAAGGCTTGATGAATACAAGCACGTTAAGTACTTGGCAAAGTGCTGTACAATTTCAATGAAGTCTGATATATGTTTTGATAAGTATGCTAATAACCTAGTCACACTCCGAAAAGAAATATGGTCGGTTCATCAAAACTCACTCCCTCTGTCTGAAATGAAAAGAGAAGGATGGAGGCCCACGAGGAAGGATATCTATCTGCTTTGTCACAAAGAAAATCACATTAAAGCATCTGAAAGTCAACCTACCACACAGTGGATCATCAGAGTAACAACCTACCACACAGTGGATCATCAGAGTAACAACCTACCACACAGTGGATCATCAGAGTAACAACCTACCACACAGTGGATCATCAGAGTAACAACCTACCACACAGTGGATCATCAGAGTAACAACCTACCACACAGTGGATCATCAGAGTAACAACCTACCACACAGTGGATCATCAGAGTAACAACCTACCACACAGTGGATCATCAGAGTAACAACCTACCACACAGTGGATCATCAGAGTAACAAGTTCGTTCAAAGAATGCTCCCTAACCCCTCTTTTTGATAGTGAAAAGTGGGTTTTACGCGGGTATTCATTATTTTTGTTCAAAAACATAGATTGTGGGCACTCGTTAGAACCGCCTCAGTTAGGAGATTCTAACGGGTACTCAAAATTTATATTTTGACCAGAAATAAGAAAAAATCAAAACATTTTCAGCTGAAAAATGCCAGTTCTAGAGATAATCACGAGTGTGTTCTCGAAATAAAAATGGGCCAGCTCGTGGGAAAAGTTTTAATTCATATTTACCCTGTTATCCTGAAGAGACTCTTTACCTTTACATATAACAGGAATCCATTTCGAAATCTGGGGGTATCAGTCAAAAAATAGAAGTGAAAGCAATGATCAGGACCCACAGCTCCCTGGGAAAGAAGCACAGACATGAAATAACTGGACCTAATGGAAATATCAATAGCGGAAAGCCAAAATGTGCAAATTTATCCACAAAAAATGGATGCATTTGTTTTCAAATAATCTGATGGAGCTAGATCAGGTGAATACGGAGGGTGATCGACAAGTGTGAAGCTAGTCATACAGAGCAGCCATTGCGACAACCGATTTATGAGCAGGCGCATTGCCCTGATGGAACAAGACCCCTTTTGTCAATTTTCCGGGTCGTTTAGCCTTAATTGTTTTTCGCAATTGTTTTAGCAGATCTGCATGATACTCTCCATTAATTGTTCTGCCCTTTTGAAGGTAATCTATGAATATTATACCCTTGGCATCCCAGAACACTGATGCCATCACCTTTCCTGCAGAGGAGACGACCTTTGCTTTCTTTGGAGGGGGTGAACCAGGGTGCTTCCATTGCATGGATTGTTTTTTGGTCTCTGGCTCAAAGTGATGAACCCAACATTCATCCTAAGTGACAAAACGGTCAAGAAAACCATCTTGGTCTGCTTCAAAAATAGCCAAGTTGGCTTGTGACAGGTTCAGTCTGGTCAACTTTTGGTCAGGCGTCAAAAGCCGTGGCACCCATCTGGCGGAAACCTTCGACATTCCTAATTAACTGTGTTGATTGTTCTCTACTCGTTCACGGGAGATGCCAATAGTGTTAGCTAACTGATTCACAGTTAAACACCTGTCATCCATCACGGCCCTGTTCACTTGGCTGATGGTTTCCTCAGTTGTTGCCGTTGTGGGTCGTCCACACCGGTCATCATCTTCAAGGCTGTCCTTGCCCATCTTAAAATTTGCTGCCCATCTTTTCACGGTTGCATACAAAGGAGCATCATCCCCTAATGTAGCAACCATATCGGCATGAATGTCCTTAGGAGCTAACCCCTTGTTATGGAGGTACTTGATGACAACACGATGCCAAATATTGTCCAATTTCTCAAAAACGTGCTAGTATCAATTTTCTAAGTCTAGAATTGCTACGTTATTGCAGGTAAACTTGAATTCATTTGAGTTAAATCAAGTAATAAAGGTTTGGATTTAATGAATACAAAATTCCATGGCTTAAGCCACAGTCATGCACAGCAGCCATTGCGACAACCGATTTATGAGCAGGCGAAATGTCCTGATGGAACAAGACCCCTTTTGTCAATTTTCTGGGTCGTTTAGCCTTAAATGCTTGGTTTAAACAATAGTTTATTAAGTATATAAATTTACAACGCAAACATACACAAATGACACAAAAGGATCAGATAACAAGCTAATCGTAGCTTATGTGAAATCTTCTCCTAGCATAAATGGAAGGTACAAACAAACGAGTGTTGAATTATCGTTGAATTTTGCAAAATAAAATGGATTGTCCATTTTATATAAGGAAAGAGAGAGAGAGAGAGAGAGAGAGAGAGAGAGAGAGAGAGAGAGAGAGAGAGAGAAGAATGTTTCCCAAGGTCTCCCGGATACATTTCCATACGATGTCACAGCCCCGACTTAGCGACAGCACAACGATGTTTTCCTTTCAGTTAATTTATATCAAAACGTTTTGTTTGAATAATGTATTTGTGTACAGCATCAAAAATCCTTTCATTTTCTTCTTTCGCTTAATTTGGATCCCCAAATAAAAGCGTCTTTAGGGGTAGATGAAGGATGTCAGATAGAAGGCGTATTCGTGTTTTTTGTTTGTTTGATTTGAGGTTTAACGTCCCCGTCAACACTGTAAAGGTCATTTTGGAGACTTTGCTTCCAATTTTGTGGGACTTTTACCCGACATTGAGATGAAATGACATCTCAAGCCCTGTCGCCCAATGAAACCAATAGAGTTTATTAGCATGGACGGTCCGCCTCGCACCGCGGTTCCTGGACAGGCTTAGGCGTATTCGTGTTAGGTGATGGTTTGTACATTCGAAAAAGAAATGTTTGGAAGTCTCGGATCTTCCGCAAGAGCATAAAGGGGAGTCAATAAGGTTTTTGCGATAAAGGTGATGCCTTAAGGAACTGCATTCTAGTCGCAATCGTGTGTGGTATATATGTGCGTTTCTACTTCCGAAGTCGAACCAGATGGGGGGTTTGTTTATGTGCTCGGTTAGGTGATATTTAAACTGTGCAACCGATGTGCTGTTCCTTATTTCGGTCGGAAGGTTATTCCAAGCTCTTATTACGGATGGAAGGAACGAGTTATAATATAGTGCTGAATTTGCATGAATGGACGACATATTATTAGCATTCCTGAGTAAATACTGCGATTGATCTTGAACTAAGCCCGGTACTAGTTGATTTAGATATTCTAGGGCAAGACCATTTATCATTTTATAAAACAAAATAAGCTTTTGTTTCTCACGTCGGGCTTCAAGCTCGGGCTTTTCGCAATTGTTTTAGCAGATCTGCATAATACTCCCCATTAATTGTTCTGCCCTTTTGAAGGTAATCTATGAATATTATACCCTTGGCATCCCAGAACACTGATGCCATCACCTTCCATGCAGAGGAGAAGACCTTTGCCTTCTTTGTAGGGGTGAGCCAGGGTGCTTCCATTGCATGGATTGTCTTTTGGTCTCCGGCTCAAAGTGATGAACCCAACACTCATCCAGAGTGACAAAACGGTCAAGAAAACCATCTTGGTCTGCTTCAAAAATAGCCAAGTTGGCTTGTGACAGGTTCAGTCTGGTCAACTTTTGGTCAGTCTGGTCAACTTTTGGTCAGGCGTCAAAAGCTGTGGCACCCATCTGGCTGAAACCTTCGACATTCCTAATTCACTGTGTAGAATGTTCTCTACTCGTTCACCGTAGATGCCAACAGTGTTAGCTAACTGATTCACAGTTAAACGCCTGTCATCCATCACGGCCCTGTGCACTTGGCTGATGGTTTCCTCAGTTGTTGCCGTTGTGGGTCGTCCACACCGGTCATCATCTTCAAGGCTGTCCTTGCCCATCTTAAAAGTTGCTGCCCATCTTTTCACGGTTGCATACGAAAGAGCATCATCCCCTTATGTAGCAACCATATCGGCATGAATGTCCTTAGGAGCTAACCCCTTTTTATGGAGGTACTTGATGACAACACGATGCCAGATTTTGTCCATTTTCTCAAAAACGTGCTAGTATCAATTTTCTAATAAGTTTTGAAGTTAGATCCTTTGGAAGCAAGGAATACACCAAATAAACGAAAATAGCAGACTCGGTTTTATTGAGTCTGTTCATGTCCAGTACTGAAATGTGCAACACCGGCCACGCCCTCTTGCACCGGCTTAAGCCGAACTCTATTTTCAAAGTGATACCAAATGAACTCAATGATCCCAAAGGACCAGACAATATAATCTGCACTATGATGATATACGGGGAGACGTTTTACGGCCGCCACACGGCATAACACCAGCTACAGTGAAAATAAATATGTTCTGAAAATATCACAATTTTTCGTCTTAAAATTTCCAATCTTTGGCCAGAAAATTGTATTTGTATAGGCGTGTTTTCGTAATGTGTTTAAAAATGGCCGTTTTGGCGGATATGTTAAAGAAGTGGTCGTAATGAGGAAGCTCATTACGAGCACTTACGAGCACTTACCTACAATCTATGTTAGAATCTAACGAGCACTTACCTACAATCTATGTTAGAATCTAACGAGCACTTACCTACAATCTATGTTAGAATCTAACGAGCACTTACCTACAATCTATGTTAGAATCTAATGAGCACTTACCTACAATCTATGTTAGAATCTAACGAGCACTTACCTACAATCTATGTTAGAATCTAACGAGCACTTACCTACAATCTATGTTAGAATCTAACGAGCACTTACATACAATCTATGTTAGAATCTAATGAGCACTTACCTACAATCTATGTTAGAATCTAACGAGCACTTACCTACAATCTATGTTAGAATCTAATGAGCACTTACCTACAATCTATGTTAGAATCTAACGAGCACTTACATACAATCTATGTTAGAATCTAATGAGCACTTACCTACAATCTATGTTAGAATCTAATGAGCACTTACCTACAATCTATGTTAGAATCTAACGAGCACTTACATACAATCTATGTTAGAATCTAACGAGCACTTACATACAATCTATGTTAGAATCTAACGAGCACTTACCTACAATCTATATTAGAATCTAACGAGCACTTACATACAATCTATGTTAGAAGTCGTAATGTTTCATCAACAAAAGATCGCTATGTTTCACGTGGTTTCCAGGCCAGACGGTGATTGTATTGCATTTTATTAATTGGCTATTCTGTTTTGTTCGGAGGTCAACCGTTTTGACACTGAGGTCGAAAATCAATAATCATGTTTTTTTTGGTGTCATTTAATAAAATTGTCATTAATCAAGTAATTTCGTATTGTTCCAGTTACAGGTCCTCGCTCAGCTGTATTTGCCTGAAGGCCTCGGGCCAATACAGCAGACCTCGGACTTGTAACTGGTCCAATATGAATTTACTTGATTAATAACATTATAGTATTGTGTTGTATTGGAGTTTAACGGCCCACTCAACATTCATTTTTAGCCGGTCAGTTTACCTATCCTCACTTTTCCTGGGCAGGCTTATACGTAAGCGGTTAGCCAGTACGGTTCACATTCTTTCGCCAGAAACTGACAGCTGCCCTTCTTAAATCAGCGGAAGGGAGAGAATGAACATAGAAAAGATTTCATGATCAATTTCCATGGAAGAATGTTGCCGACCCCTGGCAGGTATCGAACCCGTCTCCTCCTGATCATCAGCCAGACGCGCATCCATCTGACCTACCGATGCCGGCCGTCAGACAGTGATAAATGTTGCAAAAATAGCTGAGTTTCACTTCAGTGACTACCGTATAAAGAACAAAACAAAAGCGAAGCATAGCTTGTTAAATGACCTTCTAATTCATGAACAATGGGCAAAAGACTGGCTCATTTACACAGGTTTTCGTTATGTTAGCGATCGATATATAGAGTCGTGGGACTGAAGTTAAAGTTAGCCAACAGTAATGTATTTTACAACCATATGTAATTTATCGACAAATAGATTTTATAAAACTGGATTTGAAATTGAAAAGAAACTAGAAGTTTCGATTATGCAAACTAGTGAAGAATTTTTTGTCACAAGAGCAGGTTATTTTTTATGTTTATTCAATCGGCTGGTTGGATTATTAACATGCAACTTGATATAATCGATCATAATGAACTTTGTGGATTAAATAAGTGAAATGTGTGTTTCATATTAAGGTGTTGTAAGTGTTTCCATTTGACAAGATCATCCGGCGGATCTCTCCGTTAAATGTACTAGAAGCCGTTTGACTATATCTGATTGTTGTTACTGGACGTATAACCGAACGTTGCAATAAGAGCAGCAAATAATGACAATGGATGCAGCAAAGCCGGATGAAGATTCAGACAGCGACGATACTTTAACGTCTGACGCCTGCACGGACTCCTCAAATGGAGATAGTGATCACTGCGAAATAAGTGATTCAGAATCCATAAGCTTAAGTGTTGTTAGTACTACGTCAACTGCGACGTCGAAAAAGAATCCAAACAAGAAAAGGGTTAGTTTCAAACCGGGGGATAGTTTGGTGCTAGTTTATGAAATACCGAACCGGGCAATGTTAGGTTTGAAAAGTGACTCGGAAAGCTCGGATGAGGACGGTGACGACAGTGATGATGAGGAGGAAGATTCTGATTCAGATGATGATTCTAGTGGTGGTGATGATGATGATGACGATTATGATGATGGAGATATAAAGCCTGAAAGTGGACGAAAGAAATCGAAAAATCAACCAAAACTTTTGTCAGTAAAACAAGTTAGCAGACGAAATAACGTCGAATGCAAAACAAATATTAAGAAGAATTCTAGAAAAGTGGCCCAGTTAATTGGACTAAGCCTAACACAAACAAATCAGACAACGCAAAAAAGACGGCCAAGGAAAACAGCTAGAGCGAGAACAGAACGGACTGTCAACGATACATTTAAAAAGAAAGAAATTCATCCTAAAGCTTTAATAGTCGATGAATTGAAAAGAACTAAAGGAAACACGCGAATGTCGAAAGGCCTAAATGCAATATCAAACCAAAGTATACATGGTAAATGTGTAAAGGGAAGAAGAAATAGGCGTTTCCTTGAAATTAAGGCAACTCTGCAGACTAACCAGCGAGACTCAAGTTCGATTCCCCTATGTGTAACTAAATACAAGCAGGATCTGAAACCCTCGATAGCGACTTTGGATTCACAAGGTGCTATATCAGTCTGCGGCAGACAGTCATCGCAAAAACTCACACAACGTTCAAGACTTCAGCCAGTATCGTTCCGCCTCGCCAAAACTAGGCTAAGCACGGCTAACGCAGACAAACCAGTAACATCGAGTGTGACGTCGTTAGAACGCGACCAATATGTACAAGACGTTAAACAAACTATGCCAGCTACGTTTGAGACGTTACAGTCCTTGAAACGATTAGATCCTGATAATATGAACTGCAAAAATAAACGGAACTACGCTTGGCAAGTAGCAAATGGAACAATCTCTAACCATCAACTACGGACACCTAGTATACTGCCATTTTGGGATAGTTTACAATGTAGTATAGCCGAGAAAAATATCATTCAATTCTCATCTTGATGATAGTTTACGGGATACATATTACTATTACTGTCAAAATAGCCCGGCCTCGGTAGCTCAGTCGGATGCACGTCTGACTGGTTATCAGGACGACGCGGGTTCGAAACCTGCTGGGGTCGGCAACATTCTTTCGTGGAGATTGATCATGCAATCTATTCTACGGTCACTGATTCGAGAAGGACAGTTGTCAGTTTCTGACTGTAGTCAGTTTCTTACAGTACTGTTAACTGCCGAGAAAAAATGTGGATAAGAAAACTGACCGGCTCAAAACTGACCAAAAATAGTGTTGACTGGGCAGTTAAAATCCAATACAAACAAACAAAACTGTCAAAATAGAGGGTGTTCATAGGGATAACATGGCCATATTAGATAATGCTACACGCCAGGGCGTCAGAAATGATAAAGTTGCGAAACTGTTCGTACTTACCAGTGAAACGGTTTTGAAACATTGATTTTAGTACTCGTTAGTACCACCAGTTTTTTGTTTGTTTGATTTGAGGTTTAACGTCCCCGTCAATACAGTATAGTTCATTTTGGAGACGTTGCTTCCAATTTCGTGGGACTTTCACCCGACATTGAGATGAAATGACATCTCAAGCCCTGTCGCCCAATGAAACCAACAGGGTTTATAAGCATGGACGGTCCGACTCGCACCGCTCTTCCTGGGCAGGCTTGGATCCTATAAAATGTTTACCAATGTGCGGCCGGTTTCAGCTCTGCGTGGAAGCATCATGCAGCTAATCTATTTTTTTTAGCCCCAATAGGTGTGTGTGTGGGGGGGGGGGCGTGGAACCACCAGACCAAAACATTTCTAACGAGTACATTACGATAACACATCCATGCGACACAGTGCATTTTCTTCACATCTCCAAAATGGCTAATTTTTCTGATGAAAATGTATGATATTTTCCTTATTTAGGCTGCAAACATAGGTTGTGGGGGCTCGTTAGAACCGCCTCATTGAGGCGGTTCTAACGAGTACCCACGACCTATATTTTGGAGCAAAAATAATGTATACCCCCGTAAACCCCAGTTTTCTCTATATAAAGTAGGGTATAAGGGGTGTTCATTTCACGGACTTGTTCACGTGATGGAATATATGAACATATCCCGAGGGATTAACTGGTATTAGGACAAATGATAATAAAAATTTAGCCGAAAAGGGTTTTGGACTCCAACATTAATACTGTACACGCTGCTGTATTTCATTTTCTTATTTGAACCGGCGCATAACAAACCCTACAATAAGACCGGTGTGACCAGCAAAAACTCGGATCAACCTGCGCACCCATCCACTATGAGTCTATGATCAGACCTTATCCTTAAATATTAGCCTAAAGTAGGTACATGCGATCAGCGAAGACTCTGATCAGACTCTCAAGACATCTTGTAGATTTTGTCATGCGCTGGCTCATTTTCTTTATCTGGTTCTTAGAAATACCACTCTTCGATGTGGTTCTAATCGGTACCCAAAATCTCTGTTTTGAGAAATATAAGAAACTTCTCTGCATAAAGTGGACTTCTTTACAGTGTTCGACTTTTAGCAGTTTATGGTATATGCAGGTACCCTCATGTCCACCTAGATTGAGATTCTGGTTAACTTTGAACAGATGTAGTTAAAAGCATTAACATATATAAAGTCTAGACAGACATAAGTTGTGGGTTTACATGATTTGATTTGAGGTTTAACGTCCCCGTCAACACTATTTAGGTCATTTTGGAGACGTTGCTTCCAATTTCGTGTGACTTTTACCCGACATTGAGATGACATTACATCTCAAGCCCTGTCGCCCAATGAAATCAATAGGGTTTATAAGCATGGACGGTCCGACTCGCACCACTTTGCCTGGGCAGGCCAAGCCCTTTAAGCGGTTTACTAGTACAAATGTGCGGTCGGTTTCAGCTCTGCGTGGAAGCAGGGCTGCATGGTGCTTCCACGCAAAGCTGAGACCGATCGCACATGAGAAATGATAAACGGCTTGAACGTCTGGGCCTACACAGGCAAAGTGTTGCGAGTTCGACCGTCTATGCATATAAACCATATTTGTTTGCTTAGGTGGAAGGGTTTGAGAAGTAGTTTAGGCCGTAGCACCAAAGCGTTAATCCAAAATCCTTAATCCATAGACAAATGGCAAATATCAATGTTCAGATCAACAGACATGGACTCCAGAAGTCCGCGGATAGTGAGCATCACTTGGTAAGCAAGTAAGTCATTTCATCTCAGTGTCGTGTAAAAGTCCCTCAGAATTGGAAGCGATGTCTCCAAAATGATCTAAATAGTGTTGACGGGGACATAAAACACCAAATCAAACACGCATTTACCCTACCCGTGTTTTATCGTAAATAACGCATGTTAAATTAACTTCTTTCGGGCAAATGCTTGTATTAATTCGCTCTGGCTGCAATGCCATGTGTATTAACATTAATCTGTCCGCTAACAACAAACGTTAATCGCGATAAAACTGGGTAAGGAAATTTTTTTCAAGTGGAATTGGAACTCCTGGCAGATTTATCCGCCAATTTTTCAAAGGGAAACATCTTTCGGGACTTACGATTCGCTTTTCTATAAGCCCTGTCCCACTGGAAAAGGGGTCTACTCTTACAGGAAAGAATTTGCTTCTGAGGAGCAGATTCTTTCCTTTAAGAGTTGACCCGTATTGACATGGAAGACAAAAAATACTTTTGCAAGAGTTGCCCCCTCTGGAAGTGTTCCCATTTCCCTATGCACATCACTCTGGGAATGTCAAATGAAAATGTATCGTATTTTTCCTTGTGTATGCCCAGAACAGAGATCACGGGTGCTAGATGAATGGATGCGCACAATGTTTTACCCATTCAAGTTATGATTGGAAACCCCAAATGGAACATTGGAAAGCAATTCAGAAATTTTCTATATTCAGCCTGAAACTACTTTTCTACTTGATTTCATGAGGAGGGTCACTGATGAGGCCTAATTGGCCGAAACTAGCTAGTCTGGCCCAGAAAACATGCACACTCCATATTTTTCAGTTCTGTGGTGTATTCCTTGCTTCCAAAGGATAACCCTTTGATAGAACATATTTATGCAGCTTCAAATGTGAAGAACACTACAAAACCGGCTTATCTAGATCATAACGAAAATACGGCTATTCAAATACATTGCCAATTTTATCGCCGAAAAAAAGAAAAACACACACGCGCGTGTGTGTGTTCCTTACAGGAGTGGGGTATGCGAGAGCATGAAGCTTGTGCCCTTCTGAATAGTTAATTGTATGTATTAAATAGGACCAACACAACAGATTGTTCAATAGTTTCCGTAAAGGGCCCGCTGAGGTCCGTCAGCGGGCTTCCGTTGATTTCGTCTACTTACGATGGACGCTGAAGTTGCCAATCATAACAATTCTCGTCTGCTTTGTTGTCTATTGGGAACGTTTAAAGCCATTGTTGCAAACAATGTGGACCCTGATCGAACAGCATTTTGATAAGCATCCACACTGTTTGCCTTAACCCAAAAATAGGTCTAAAAAGTTTGAAAAGTATACATAGCAGACGACATAAACAGTCGCATCTTAAGGACTGTACGTGTAGTGAAGCACTGATTTGTCGACACTTATGCTGTTCCGTTTATCCCTGAAATACCAGTATTTTAAGAAAATACTGTAGACCGTGATTAAATGCCGTGCTCTGCGGCGTCTATTTGGTGTTTGTCAAACCCAACATGTGATTCCTGTCCAGATCCTGACTTATCTGGGCGTGCACTGATTGCCTAGACCGGGGCCTAGACCTGCATGTCCAAACACTAAGGATCATTTCTGTAGATGATGAATTACTTGTAACCCATTTTATGTTCGGACCTCTGTGGCCTAGTGGATAAGAGCGCTGACTCTTCATCATTAGATCTCTCATCGCTGTGGTCACAAGTGAGCATGCCAAGCTCTGCAATGGAAGGTTAGATGTTTTTTTTTTTTTTTTTTTTTGTTTTTGTTTTTGCTCCGAGTGCTCTGTTTTATGCCCCCCCCCCCTCGCCAAGGAGAGGGGCATATAGTTGTCCGTACGTACGGAAGTCTCCACGACACACATTGTAGTACTGTCCTCCTACAGTATTTGATGTAGAGCATCACAGTCCAGACATGCATTGAAAATATGCATAACGGAGACAGGATTCTGATTCCAGTCTCTTATTTCAGAATTATGTCCCCTTGAACGATTTTATTAAAGATTTGGCCATATGTGTAGCATATGAGGTTAAATAGTACTATTCGTGTCTCCAACCCCCCCCCCCCCCACACACACACACACACAAACACACACACACACACACACCCACACACACACACACTAACACCACTACAGTATTTAATGCAGGATTTTGAAATCTCCAACACAGTTCAGACATGCATTGCACATGTGCATTAAGGAAACATGATTCTGATCCAATCCCTTATTGCTCAATAATGTCCCCTTGAACGACTTAAACATTTCCTAGCAGATTTGGTTAAATAGTACTGTTCATGTCTTCGCAACTCCTCCTACATTGGATGACATTGAACCGGCCACGCCGTTCAGACATGCATTGAACATATGCCTAAAGAAAACAAGATTCTGATCCAGACCCTTATAACAGTGGTATGTCCCCTTGAACGATTTAAACCATTTTAGACATATGAGTAGCATACGAGCATGTAGGAGGTTAATAGTACTGTTCGTGTCTCCATAACTCCTACAGTATTTGCGGCTGAAACACAGTTTAGACATGCATTGAACAAGTGCATAAAGGAAACCTGATTATGATCCAGCCGTTTTGTGTTTGTTTTTTGCCAGAATCATGCCCCCTTGAACGACTTATACATTTTAGCCATATGCTCTTGGAGAATGTTAAAGATTCTAGTTTAATTAGAACGAGTGCCTGTCTACTCCATACGTCAAGCAAGAGGCATATGGCGGGGGCATTCATCACAATTAGTGATTGGCGACTTGTTGTTTTTGTTGTTGTTGCTGTTCCACTTTGATTAACGATTAACCCATATATGCCCGGCGGCCCTTTTCTGGACCATTAGCACATAGTGCAGACCCAGATCAGACGCTACAAAACGCGGCATCTGATCTGGATCAAGAATGTTTGCTTAATTAACATTCATGTTTGTAAAATTTGCCAAAAAAAACCTGACACCCCTATAGTTGGAAATGGACCACTCCAAGGTGGACGATTCCATTGTTATATTCGCATATGGGTTAATAAAATGTGAAATAATTTGTAAGGAACGTAAAACAAAACAAAACAAAAAAAAAATATTTTGTATCGGAGACCCAGGGATCGGGATACTGACAAACAGTGTAGGTCAAGATCGGACTTCTGAACAGTCTACACTATTTGCTAAAACTGGTTCTCAAGTTCGTGAAGTCTGGTTTCGCCTATCAGATGATGCATCGTACACAGTGTTTGCTCAGAAATAGATGCTGATTTGTTTGTTTGTTTATATTGGCGTTTAACGGTCCAGTCAACACTACTTTAGGTCATTTTTGAGCTAGTCAGTTTACCTATCCACACTTTTCCTGGGCAGGCTTATACGTAAGCGGTTAACCGGTACAGTGCACATTCTTTCGCCAGAAACTGACAACTGCCCTTCTTGAAACAGCGGAAGGGAGAGAATGACCATAGAAAGGATTTCATCATCAATCTCCACGAAAGAATGTTGCCGACCCCGGCAGATATCGAACCCGCGTTCTCCTGATCACCAGTCAGTCGCGCATCCGACTGAGCTACTGAGGCCGGCAAATAGATGCTGAAGGATGCTAAAAATAGAAAACGCATTATTGGATTTTGAAATGTTTCTTGGGTGATGCTCAAACCGTTAAGCACTGGTGAACAAGGGGACCACCAGAGCTAAAAATAGAAAAAAAAACCTTTAATCAACTTCTATTCCTAATGACTTCTCCTCTAAAACAGATGGATGGATATTGAAATAATTTCACAGGAATCTTAATTGGGCGACACTCTTACAAAATTGCTCAAACGGTTCCACTCTGCTAAATAAGGAGGCCGCAAGTGCGCAAAGAGATAGAAAAAAAAAACACCTTTAAATGTCCTCCTCCTTAAACGGGTGATTTTTATGCCCTCAGTTTCGAAGATAGAATTCTTTTGCTTTGTTTGTCCGTCCTTCTGTCCGTCACGCTTTTGTTTCTGCATTGCATAACTTTTGAACCGTGCATGCTAGGTTTTTGAAATTTCATATATGTATTCCTTATGAAAAAATAACTGACCCATATTTTTCTTAAGCTTGAGTTATACCCCTTTGCAAAAAATTGCAATGAAATATTGCAAGCAAGATATCTCAAAAACTAGTTGAGCTATAATATTGAAACTTAATCGGCTGATAGAGGATGATCAGGAGATGAACTGATTATTTTTTAAACAATCTGAAAAAGTTTTCTTGAGTTATGGCCCTTTGAATATTTGGACTTTTAAGCATATAGGCAAAGTATCTCAAAACATTTTGATCTATCGCCTTGAAACCTAATAGACTGATAGGGGATGATGCGTATATGACCTGATCAGCTTTTGAAAAAAAAAAACGGACCCTTTTTTTTGGAGTTATGGCCCTTTGAAAATTTGGACATTTTAACTTTGTAAGCAAAATACATCTAAAGCTATTTGAGCTAGTGTCTTGAAACTTGACAAAGGATGACGTTTAGATAACTTAATATACTTCTGAAAAAAAAAATCCAAAATTTTCTTTTTGAGTTATGGCGCTTTGAACAATTCATCATTTAAACATTTGGGCAAGATATCTCGAAAACTGTTAAAGATGTTGCCTTGAAACTTAACATACTGATAGAGAATAATGGGGAAATGACCTGATTTACTTTGATAAAAACTATATGAACATCTTTTCTTGAGTTATGGCCCTTTGAAAATTTGGGCATTTTAACGCTGTAGGCAAAATATCTCTTAAAACTATTTCAGCTATTGTCTTGAAACTTAGAAGGCTGAGAGGGAATGGTAAGGAAATGGCTTTTGAAAAAAAAATCCCAAAATTTCTTCTTGATTTATGGCCCTTTGAACAAGTGATTATTTCAACATTGTAAACAAGATATCTCAAAAACTGTTAAAGATATCGCCTTAAGATTTGACAGACTGATCAGGCATGATGTGTAGCTGTGTAGATGACCTGATTAACTGTTGAAAAAAAAAACTGAAAATTGCTCTTGAGTTATGGCCCTTGAAAATTTCGGCATTTTAATCTTGTAAGCTAGATATTTAAAAGCCTGCTTAAGTTATTGCCTTAAAACTTTACAGACTGATAGACAATGATAAGTAGATGACCTGATCAACATTTAAAAAAATCTGAGTTCTTTTCTTGAGTTATGGCTCTTTGATTTGTTTGTTTTGAGGTTTAACGTCCCCGTCAACAATGTATATGTCATTTTGGAACCGTTGCTTCCAATTTTGTTGGACTTTTACCCGACCATGAGATGAAATGACATCTCAAGCCCTGTCGCCCAATGAAACCAATAGGGTTTATTAGCATGGACGATCCGACTCGCACTGCTTTGCCTGGGCAGGCTTAGCTCCTCTGAGCGGTTTACCAGTACTCGTGTGCAGTCGGATTTCAGCTCTACGTGGAAGCATTATGCAGCCCATCTATTTCTTTAAGCCCCGATGGTCTATGGCTCTTTAAAAGTTTCGACATTTTAGCATTGGAAACAATATAAAGGCTGATGAGGACTGATGAATAGATGACCTGATTAACTTAAAAAAAAACTGATGCTTTTTCTTGAGTTATGGTCCTTTAAAAATTTCGGCAGGAATCTTTCGGCAAGATATCTCAAAACCTGTTACTTGACAGCCCGAGAGGGAATGCTGAGTAAATGGCCTAATTAACTTTTGAAAAGATCTGAAAATATTTTCTTGAGTTATGGCCCTTTGAACAATGTGTTAATCTTGTAAACAAGTTATCTCGGAAACTGTTTAAGCTATTGCCTTAAAACTTGATAGGATGATAGAGAATGATGACAAAATGACCCGATCAACTTTTGAAAAAAAATATCTGAAAATGTTTGTTCAGTTATGGCCCTTTGAACATTATGGCATTTAGGGGCAAGCGTATGGTTGGGGGCATAGTTTTTACAAACACCATTTCTAGTTATAAATGATTTCACAGGAATGTTTGTGGGTGATCATCTGTCATAACTGCTAAAATATTTCCACTCTGTTGAACAAGATGGTTAAGAACTTAAAAAAAAAACTTTTAAAAAACTCTTTCTCTAAAAGGAAACAATTTCATAGGAATGGGAAGCCCTCTAACAAATTGCTCAAAATACTTCACTGGACATGATGACCACCAGAGCTAAACATATACAAAATAGAAGTGAATGCAGTGGTCAGGAATCGATACCATTAATCCACAGCGCCCACCAGTGACACCAAAGGGAAAAAAAACACAAACATGAAATAACTATACCCTAATGGAAACATAAATAGCGGAAAGCCAAAAAGACAATTTCTTTCCCATAAAAATGGCCAATTGGCTATCCAAAACAAAATGATATAATCGATACACTCATCCAAATACAAACCATAACAAAAACAAGATTTGTTTGTGAAACACGGATGCCCCCGGACAGCGCATGTTAAATATGAAAGCAGTATCACTCAGCAATCGAAAGGTATGGCCAATGTTCAAGTTTAATAAAGTAGGTCAAGGTCACATGGTAAAAAATTATGGGATTGTTGAAAAGGTCTTGTGACATAGAATGCACATGTGAAATATGAAAGCCATATCACTTACCAATTGAAAGTTACGGCCAATGTTAAAGTTTTTAAAAAGTAGGTCAAATGTCAAGGTCACGAGGTCAAAATTATGGTGCCACTGGAAAGGTTTTGTGAAAAAGAATGCACATGTGAAATATGAAACCCAATCACTTACCAATCAAAAGTTATGGACTATGTTAAAGTTTTCAAAAAGTAGGTCAAACGTCAAGGTCAAGGTCACGAGGTAAAAAATTATTGTACCACCAGAAAGGTCTTGTGACAAGAAATCCACATGAGAAATATGAAAGCCCTTCCACTTACCAATCGAAAGTTATGGCCAATGTTATAGTTTTTAAAAAGAAGGTCAAACATCAAGGTCACAAGGTCAAACATTATGGTACCACTAGGAAGGTCTTGTGACAAAGAATGCACATTTGAAATATGAAAGCCCTATCACTTACCAATGGAAAGTTATGGCCAATGTTAACGTTTTTATCCCCCGACCGAATAGGTTCGGGGGATATAGCGATCAGCCTGGCGTCCGTCCTTCTGTCCGTCCGTCTGTCCGTCCGTCCGTCCGTCCGTCCGTCCGTAGACGCAACCTTGTGATGGCCATAACTCCTATACCCTTTGAGATTCATTGATAGTTCTTGGCACAATTGTTCACAAGGCTGAGACGGCGTGTCATGCACAAGAACTAGAACTCTGGATTCCATACTTTTTTAGTTATCTCCCCTTTTAATAAAATAGAATGACTACTTTGTGATGGCCATAACTCCAATACCCTTTAAGATATATTGATGGTACCTGGTACAGTTGTTCACAAGGCTGAGACAGCGTGTCATGCACAAGAACCACAACTCTGGCTGCCATGGTTTTTGAGTTATCTCCCCTTCCAATAAAATAGAGTGACTACCTTGTGATGGCCATAACTCCAATACCCTTTAAGATATATTGATGATACCTGGCACAGTTGTTCACAAGGCCGAGACGGTGTGTCATGTACAAGAACCACAACTCTGGGTGCCATGGTTTTTTAGTTATCTCCCCTTCCAATAATATAGAATTACTACCTTGTGATGGCCACATCTCCAATACTCTTTGAGATATATTGATGATACTTGGTACAGTTGTACATGAGGTTAAGCAGGTGTGTCACATGCAAGAACCACAACTCAGGGTGCCCTGGTTTTTTAATTATCTCCCCTTCCAATAATATAGAATCACTACCTTGTGGTGGCCACATCTCCAATACTCTTTGAGATATATTGATGGTACTTGGTACAGTTGTACATGAGGTTAAGCAGGTGTGTCACATGCAAGAACCACAACTCTGGGTGCCCTGGGTTTTTAATTATCTCCCCTGCCAATATAACCTTTTGATGGCCATAACTCCAATACCCTTTGAGATATATTGATGGTACTTGGCACAATTGTATACAAAGTGGGGACGGCGCTTCATGCCTAAGAACCACAATTCTGGGTGCTATGATAAATATTTGAATTATCTACCCTTCCAATATCACAGTATGACCTGCTTGTGATCTCCAACACCCTTTGAGACATATTGATGGTACCTTGTACAGAAATGCATGAGCTTAAGCAGGCATGTCATGCGCAAGAACCACAGTTCTGAGTACCCTGGTTTTTTAGTTATCTCTCCTGAAGTATAATCTTGTGATTGCCATAACTGCAATACTTTTGTGATATATTGCTGGTTTAATTCAGGTGCACTTTCTATTGGTGAACAATCTTCAGAAGGCCATATTGGCTTTTGGTCGGGGGATTTGCCATCTCTTCCGATGGCTATTTTTAAAAAAAAAAATGAAAAAGTAGGTCAAAGGTCAAGTTCAAAGTCAAGAGATCAAAAATTATGGTACCACTGGAAAGGTCTTGTGATAAGAGCTCTATTTATTACCATTCAGAAGTTATGCCCAATGTTAAGGTTTTTGTAGACAGACAAACAGACAAACGGACAAACAGACAGACAGACCAAAAACTATATGCCCCACGAATCTGATTCCGGGGGCATAATAAACTACGACAGAAGAACCGCCTAATTGAAACGGTCAGTGAAACGAACTCAACTCGATTTTACGCAGCTGAAATCCTCTACCATACTTCCGTCGCGATTTAGACAAATAATTTGTTCAGTCCGCATTAAGGCCTCCTAACTCATCAGTGCAACATCTCCGAGAACCCATAACTCACACAACCGAAGAGATGAAACAACGGTGAGGACTCGACAGCAAGAAACTACTGAAATGCTGGAGCAAAAGAAAACAAACAGTTAGACTCCGATGGGCCCGACCATAGACAGAGAAACCTTGAAATAAATTCTACTACTAAACAGCAAAATAGAAGTGAAGGCAATACTCAGGAATCAATACAATTAACCCATACCTCCAATTAGAGACACCAAAGGAAAGAAATACAAACATGAACTAACTATACCCTAATGGAAACATCAATAGAGGAAGGCCAAAAGGATAGATACTTTCCAACAAAATGGCAAATTGGTTATTTTATTTATTTTTTTTTTGGTTTTACGGCCCTTTCAAGATTATTTTACTCATATCTAGCCGATCGTTAATCAGAGGTGGGCGAAAACCGGCGTTCCCGGAGAAAAACCACCTGACCTTCCGTTGCAGAACTTGGCGTCTCACATGTGACCCGACGGCGAGGCTCGAACCTAATGATTAAGAGTCAGCGCTCTTAACCACTAGGCCACGGAGGCCCGTTCAAATTGGTTATCCAAAACAAAAAGATAAGCGATACACACATTCAAAGACGAACTATAACAAAAATAAACCGAGAAAGACTGATTTTGAAATAAATTGCCAGAAATGTTCCTTGGGTCACCGTCAACAAAAATTGCTCAAATCCTCCACTCCATCTTATATAACCTTCCGTTTCGTTTCTGCAATATGGGTCAGGTGAGTAATTCAGGACCATCATGGCCCTCTTGTTATTGGTTGCCATGGAAATCAAAATGTAAAAAAAACCTTTATAAATCAGCCATTACAGATTTTTATGTCGTTGACGTTAAATTTGCACATATTTGACATCTTCTCTAGAACCGTAATTCATACTGAGCCTATACTTGGGAGGAGACATTGGGGGCAACGCGGCAATTCAGATGTGCTGAAATTGTTCCGTTCCGATATCCAAGATGGCCGCAATGGTGGACATTTTTCTTCAAACGCAATTCCTTCCTAACTGAAAATCAGATTGAGCTGACGCTTGCCAGGAGGCATCGGGGCGACATGGTGATTCTGAATTACTAAAATCGTTCCGCTATGCTGGCCATCTTGAAATTCGTAAACGACATTTACCGCAAGGAAAGCCAGATTGAGTAGAATTACCTGCTACACCCTTCACACTATGTAACAAAATTACATGGGCATGTGATCTTAATGAACCAAATAGTATTGACGGACTGTCAATTGGTGCATTGTTTATTACACAGGCATGTTACATAAACGGTTGAAATAATGTTGATGAGTAGTAAGAACTTCATATGACTAATATACTGTTGAATGAGTAGTAAATGTATTTAGGATTATACAAATTTGGGCTATGAAATATTATAGGCTTTTACAGTTAGATTTTGAAACGTTTTACTTTTCAAAATAGATATATCTTTTATCTGTAAACCTACAGTTTACTTAAAAACACCGTATACATTCGGATATTTGGAACCTGTTCAAATAATTGTCATTTCAAACTAACTTTCCAATTATACATTAAGAAGACAACATTTGTTGCTTTATACCAGATCTGGCGGGAAAGCAAATACAAGTTTGCATGGAATTCAAGTTGTATTTATAAAACGTCAGTCATATAGGTTCATGTTTCTGTTTATGTCAATTATGTTGGCAGTTTGGCCATTCTTTAGGTACACAGTACCCTGCAGTTGTGGATACAGGTGTTTTGCAGATGTTGGAATACCTTTAACATTCTGGTAAATAATGATAGACATTTGGTATAAACAGAAACTGTGTTAACGTGAGAACAAAATCCTGTGGAAAGCTCTTGAAGCATATAAAACGCCCTGCTTGATCATGTCAAATCGGTCAGGTTTTAGCCAATGTTCAGTGTGTATGGGGCCGGGCTAAGTCTAGGCGGCCTGGTCTCAGCCTGTCTCATTTTCGTTGTAGTCAAGTAAAGACTTCGATATGCTTTGATATTAATAGGCCAGTTTAAAATGGTCTGAAAAGAAAAAGAAAAAAAAAACTGAAACGTTTTGACTTTATTTATTTGCGAAGTACTAACTTTCAGAAAATGTAAAAACTATACGATCACGGTTAAACCCTCTTTATGGCGTGCGTTACGTCATGGAATGTGTATTGGTGCCGTGACTACGATAGACTTTGTAGTGCGCTGACCAGTTGCTATTCAATAGGAAATCAGTCAGCCTCGATAGCGCAGTGGTTAGCGCGTTCGACCTACGATCGAAAGGTTGTGCGTTCGAATCCGCCACCGGTATCGAGGTGTGTTCTTGGGCAAGACACGTAATGACATTGCCCCACTCCACCCAGGTGTAAATGGGTAGCAGTGGTGTAAAAGCCACTGCCTCTCTCTCTCGCGCGCGTGAAAACACCCGGAATGAGTGTTCGAGAGCGATTCAATAAGCTTGTAGCTTTCATCGCAATCGAACTAAAATAAATTAGTATAAACTAATAGGAAATGGGACGGATCACAAGAAATCACTGCACAAAATAGAAGTGGAGGCAATAATCAGGAATCGATACAATCAACCCATAGCTCCCATCAGAGACAACAAAGGGAAAGAAACAAGAAAAATGAAACAACAGACCTAATGGAAACATCAATAGCGGAAAGCCAAAAGGACAGTTACTTTCCCACAAAATCAGTGCAACATCTCCGTGAACACAAATAATCAAACAACCACAGAGATGAAACAACGGTGAGGACTCGACAGCAAGAAACCACTGAAATGCTAGAGCAAAAGAAAACCAACAGTGTGACTCCGATGGGCCCGACCAGAGATAGAGCATCAGTCACCAACCAACATTACCTTGATTAGATCTCTCTAATTCTCAATAAACCTTTACGCTGGAACCGTCATAGAATCTGAGGCCTGACCCACCGGCGTGCAATGAAAGAGGGAAGCAATGTTGTCAACCGTGATTGGGTTATCTACCATGCATGCAGTCTGTCATATAACATTTATGTTGTGCCCAATCTTTTTATATCGAAGAAAGATTTTACGTAATTGGGTACTGACGTCATTGCGGTTATCTATTTTTCTGAATTTATATACTAAGTCACCATAAAATTCGGGTGTCGATAGACCTTGTTGCAGAAGAGATTTAAGTCCAATATTGAATTTTGAAATTAAATCAGAATGACGTCTATAAAATTTTGAAAAGGTTTTTGCGTAGTTTATGCGACCGATAACCCTGATTAGAAAGTTAAGCCGTTAACAATTTATTACGAATGTTGAAGTAAGTTACATGACTTGACACTCTGGCAAATCGAATTAATTGCGAAATATAAACGCCATATGATGGCGCACGAGGAACATCACCATCCAAAAAAGGAAAATTTACAATATCAAAATCAAAATCATCGCGTTTATCATAAATTTTGCACGAAACAAACCCATCTACAATAGATGGATGTAAATCCAAAAACTGGGCCTCGGCATCAGAAGAATTAGCTTTATTTAACTGAAGTTCTGGGGGGTCAAGGACGGGTCTCCCTAAGGGGGGTTTTTGGCCTCCTAACGATTTTGTTTATATCTGGCTTATTGTTAGCATACATATGCCTAATCATTTGGAACATATGTGATTTTGGTATTTAAGCAGTTTTTTCTGAGTTACAGGCTCTTTAAAGTGGGTGGGGTAACTCCACACAGTTTTGACATGTATTTTGTGTCTCATTTAAAGGTAGAAAAATAGTACCATACATGACACGTTATTATATAAAATTACAGGGGAAGGTCTAACTCTATGTTTTGTCACAAGTTTATTCACCAAAATTCACTTTTTGGGGGAAAATATGGTTTAAGGAACCTTGGGTCATTTTTCAGATTTTTTAACAGTAAAGTTCTTTTTTTTCTTATATCTTCGGTATACATTAACATATAGTGGTGAAACTCCTACCATGCAAGCATACTGATTAGGTAATATAACTCAAATGACCATTTGAGATGTTGACCTATATTTCACGGTTGAATAAACATTCTTATTTCGTGTTAATGGGTTAGATTTTTGTTTCCATCAGTTCAAGTGTTTAGATAACTCTGGCATTTGGATAAACAGGCAATGGGTTTAAACATATTTAAATAAAACGAAAAAACAATAGAAATGTGTAAAAAGTACCCAGATGCCCCCGCCTTTTTGGCTTAGCTAATATGCCTGCATGATCCCTGGGGACACATTGTACATGTATGTGTCATTAAACATGTATTAGCATCAGATATATATGTTCGTGGGTGTGTATCTCGATATTTTGGATGTTGATGATATGAACTTGGCAGGGCAGGGGGCTGGGGCATGATTGTCTGGGTCTCAAGATATATGTCATTGAATGTGTCTAACCATAAACAACAGCAAATAAAAAAGGTTGGAAGCTAAATCAAAGCACTGAGAGTGCTGATGGAGCGTAGCT
This sequence comes from Lucinisca nassula, assembly GCA_963580285.1. Lineage (NCBI taxonomy): Eukaryota > Metazoa > Mollusca > Bivalvia > Lucinida > Lucinidae > Lucinisca > Lucinisca nassula. Next base: position 114,634,526 of record OY757014.1, read on the forward strand.
TTGATAATTTGATTTAGCGTCTGATTGGTATTTTAATTCAGGCTCATATTGATCCAATGAACATAGCTGTTTGAAGCTTTTCTGGGCAGAAGTCGTGTCTAAGCAACAAGACCTATATTGAAATTAACTCACGCTAAGGTGTAGACCCCGCAACAACCATCACGAAACACGCCTGTACAAATACAATGTCAATTTTTTGGCAAAAAAATGGAAATTTTAAGATACAAAATTGTGATATTTTCTTAATTTTATGCTCAAAACATTGATTGCGGGGACTTGATTGAACCGCCTTGACGAGGCAGTTTTATCAAGAACCCATAATCAATGTTTTTGAGCAAAACAGCAACCATGCAGTTCTACAGTTTACTTGAAAATTTCTGCTGAGCTATAGTTCGTGCAATAACTTCGGGTTGCGCAATTGTTTTGAGGCTTTAAAGTTATTTTATGTAATCAGTTTTTGAAAAATTACCTTGGGGAGGTTATTTATCTTGCATTAGACATTCTTCTTGGTTACGTCTTGATGATGTTTATCTTCAATTGAAAAATTATCATACTTTTCCCAGCAGTTTATAAGTTATACATCCGTAATCAGTCTTTAAAATTTGCCTCGGTGAGGCTGTTTATAAAGCTATCTGGCATTAGACAATACCATTAGCTTGATCTTGTCAATTTACATCTGCATGCAAAACATTATAAAAATATACCCGTCGGGTTGAAAGTTATACGACCGTATCAGTGGGTGAATTTTTACCTTGCCGAGGCTAAAATAAAGAAATTGGGCATTCAGGAATCGCGTTGGTTAGATCTGTACATTATCTATCTGTATGCTAACAGTTGTCAAAAATATTCCAAGTAGATTAGAAGTTACACTTCGAAATAATTTTTCAGTTTGCCTAGGCGAGGCCGTTCGTAAAGTAATTTGGCATAAGACAATTTTGCGGGTTATGTTTTGTTAATATCAACCTGTATGCCGAAAATGATCAAAGCCGGGTTTAGATGTTATACTCCGTATTCATTTTTTATATTATTTTGCCTCGGCGAGGCCATTCATAAAGTAATCTTGCATAAAACAGCCTCATAGGTTAGGTATTGTCAATATCAATCCGAATGCCGAAAATGATCGGAATATTCAGAGAGGTTTGAACATTATACTCTGTTGACATTTTTCTAAATATATATTGCATCGGTGAGGCCATTTATGGAGTGATCTTGCATACGACAGTTTCTTCAGTTAGTTATTGTCAATATCAATCCATATGAATATTTGAAGCGGTTTAGACATTATACTCCGTTATTATTATATAAAAATAAATTGCCTCGACGAGGCCATTTATGAAATGATCTGGCAATAAGGCAATTTCTTTGGTTAGATATTGTCAATACAGCACAGTACACAGTCTTTTACCGGAAACCAACAACTGCCCTTCTTGAATCAGCGCGAAAGGGATAGAATCACCTAGGAACAGATTTCACGATCAATCTCCTGGAAAGAATGTTGCCGAACCCGGCAGGTATCGAACTTGCGTCTGAGCTGATAGTTTGCTTTATTTATGGTCAGATGCTTAGGACGCAGACAGGTCGCTTTAAAAAGTAACATTGCCCCCCCCCTCCCCCCCCCCCCCCACACACACATTAACCCATGCTCTGAGTATATGACTAGCAGCCTTTTTAGGGACAAACATAGCAGACCCAGATCAGACGCTACAACAAGTGGCGTCTCACCTGTGTCTAAACTGCAAAGTTTACTCCTTACAATATAAGCCTTGACGTGCACCTGTCCAAACTCTTTCCAACTGTCTTATTTTGGTAATACATTATCGACCCACACTGCTTATAACCCATTTTAAACGAATGGAATCCTCAACACCTTATATCAGTATGGAATGAGTTCATTTTAAAATCAGGGATGTCAGGTTGTGGCTTCCACGAAATATTTGGCAAAAATGGCTGAACCTTTTTGTCAGTATGCAGTGAAGGGCATAATGAGACTCCGCGTTCCGTGGTATCTGATCTGGGTTTTTCCTGTTTGCAAGTTGCCAGGTTTGGGATTTTATTGTACAAATGGGCTGTAAACTGGGTTATATAAACTGAACTATAAAACGACTAGACTGCTACACAGTTCATCTATTAAAGATATTCATTTAAAATAGGTGGTCTGTGAAGCAGTCTATAAGAAGATACCGCATGGCGTAATAATCTACTACGTTAACACGGGGTACTATGTTCTTACTGGTGATTGGGTCATATGCATTAACACCGAAAGTAGTGCCGAAGTCACTTCTCATCTCACTGGAGCTACGCTGAATAGCTACGCTCCAAAAATCAACATATTTAATTATTGAATCAAGTTAATCTATTGAAGAATCGCTTTCATCGTCACCTGAACTTGAGCTGTCCCAGTCTTTTTGTGCAGCATCTGTAAGGCTGTTCATATACTGCGACTTGAATGACTGTTGTCGCTCTGACTTCGGCTGATGGCGGTAAAAACTTAGATACCACAACACGGAAGCGATATGGGCATAGCAGCCAACTACCCTGGCACCATTCTTGCACAGTACCATCCTTTTATGGGTTCGAGACCAGGACCATACTCAATCCATAGATAGTATGATCCAGACGAAGTGTGCCTTGATTTTATTTGGGCTTTCAAAATTCCATCCTCCTCCTTGTTAATCATTATATCATCTGACCGGCTTCAGTAGTGTGTTCGTCTGTATACGGATCGGCCTGTTTTAATTGGTATATGCCCATGGTCATGTCTCTCAGCTCTGCTTCCATTAATTGTGCGAAGTCTTCGAGGTTGGCATCATCAATAGCTTTCCATGGAGCCTTTGCACGACTATCCCAAACCTTTTCTCTACCTTGTCTTTAAGTTTGTTTGGTAACTTGGCAAGTTGTAGCATACGTTTTGCAAGAACCTCATCAGATTCAGAATTCTTAACAGGAACAGGCCTAAATGCATTTAACAAAGAACATACGATTCTGACGTTGTCACCAATGCAAGGTATGTGGGAGTTTGGCATTACATTTGAAAGTGCCTTCCATTTTTTGATTCGGCCATTGGCAGACTCAACCACCCACCTTACCTTGGTGACTAATCGAGTTTCGTTTGCCTCCTGTGTAGATAACTGCATTACATTTGAAAGTGCCTTCCATTTTTTTATTCTTCCATTAAATAATAATGCTATATTTATTTTAGGACTATAAAGATGTCATATGTAAATAACAGTATGCTACACTGCTGTATGCAACGCCTATTTTGATGCATGGCGTTTAAGGAACAATGGTAACATACAGGATCAAAGTAGGTCTCCTTGCAGAACACCTCGAGTACACTATAACTGTGAACAAAATGTTCTTCTTCTACTTATGTTACGAGCCAGGCGTAGCAGAAAGAAAAAGCAAACAAGCCTTTTGGAAAAAATTAACAAAATTTATTTACAAGTTAACTTTAACCTGTAGAAGTAAGAAAATTAAATGTACTTAGCTCTGTTATGAAATATCCTGAATGAATCTATTTTCCTTTATCCCACAGAATCCACAGTCCGAAATGAAAAGTAATATCCTATAACAATCCAACACAGAATTTAGAAATAACTTTCCTTATAAGCCCAAACATCAAACTCCAAAGTCTGACTCAATGAGTAAAATCAAGCTCTTTTATAGACCTTAAGATTTCTCTAGAACATTCCAGAGGGCTGTGGAATAAGATGAGGTAATTTTCTAAAAATAATGCAACCCAGAACTTTCTGGAAGGTTCTGAAGTACTTTTCCTTGTAAACATGTTGTTTACAAAAATAAAATTAATCTGTGACTCAGTTTTCTAGAATCTTCTATGAGAAGATTAACAAGATATTTATAGCACTATTAGGTCACAGTGGGGTGCAAGTGGGAATCAGAAAAATAAATTCTTATGCATAACACCCCCCCCCCCTCTTCGAGGAAAAGAAAGATTTATGTAATAAAGCTTTCTTTTGCTTTAAGAATAATAAAATATTGAGCATAGCATATAAAATTACATGTATCTACAATCCACTGTAGTAGGAAAGAAAAACACAACTCCTGACACTGCTCAAGCTCTTGAAAGGGCATCAGGGATAATGTTATCTCTCCCTCTGATATGTCTTATGTCTAAATTATACTCTTGTAGCATAAGACTCCACCTGAGCAACCGCTGATTTTTGTTTTTCATTTTATGTATGAAAGTCAGTGGATTGTGATCACTGAAAACAACAATCGGTGCAGTAGTGGGGGTAAGATAAACTTCGAAATGTTGCAGAGCAAGAATCAGAGACAAGCACTCTTTCTCTATGGTAGAGTAATTTCTCTGATGCTTATTAAACTTTTTGGAAAAGTAGCAAACTGGATGATCCACACCATTTTCATCTTCCTGCAACAAAACACTACCTGCACCTACGTCACTAGCATCTACAGCTAGCTTAAACTCCTTTTCAAAGTTTGGTGCTAAGAGAACTGGTTCACTCTTGAGTATGGCTTTAAGTTTATCCAAAGCATTTTGGCATATTGCATTCCAATGGAACTTTGTTCTTTTGCTGAGCAAATTTGTCAAAGGCTCAGCAATGACAGAGAAATTATTACAGAACTTTCTGTAATAACCAGCCATACCAAGAAATCGCATCAGCTGTCTTTTGCACGTGGGTACGGGAAAATTTGAGATAGCCTCAACTTTAGCAACAATGGGTTTCACATGACCTTGACCTACAACATGACCTAGAAATGTCAAACTTGCATGGCAGAATTCACTTTTAGCAAGATTGATTGTCAATTTGGCATTACTCAGTCTATCAAAGAATGCTCGAATAGTCCCAAGATGTTGATTCCACTGGTCGTTGTATATGATAGCATCATCGATATAAGCACTGCAGCCTTCCAGCCCCGCAATTACCATGTTTATTAAGCGCTGAAATGTTGCCGGAGAGTTTTTCGTTCCAAATGGCATGACTTTATAGTTAAATAATCCGTCCGGTGTTGTGAATGCCAAAACCTCCTTTGCTCTATCTGTAAGTGGAATTTGCCAAAATCCTTTCAGAAGGTCGAATTTCGTTATGTATTTGGCATTCCCGATGTTATCAATGCAGTCACCCATTCTTGGAATAGGAAAGCTATCTGTTTTACTTAAGGAATTAACTTTCCTAAAATCTGTACACATACGATATGTCCCATCAGGTTTTGGTACTAGAATACAAGGAGAACTCCACTCACTTTGACTTGGTTCAATAAAGTCATTGTCTAATAGATACTGAACTTCTTCTTTAAGATATTTTTGTTTCACAGGATTCATCCTGTATGGGTGTTGTTTTACAGGTTTAGACCCATTTATGTCCACATCGTGAAATATTTTGTCTGTCCGTGTTGGAATGTCAGGAAATAAGTGTTCATATTCAAATATCAGCTGTTTCAGTTCATTCCGCTGATCTGGCTCTAGATGTGACAGTTTCTGGTCGAGATTCCTCAGAATGTCAGAATTCTGAAGTTTTGATGATGTGGGATCCGACTTCACTGAATTAATATCCTCACAGTCATTGTCACATGAATTAAGTGGAACAGAGCTAACTAGATTGACTGATGTTAAAGATGTATTGTCCCTATCTATGTATTCCTTAAGCATGTTAATATGACATAGCTGCTTTAGCTTGCGCCTCCCAGGAGTGTTTATTATGTAATTTACGTCACTGATCTTTTTGTCTACAGTGTATGGACCATAATACCTGGCCTGCAACGATTTTCCTGGAATAGGCAAAAGAGCTAGTACCTTATCACCTGGTTTAAAATTCCTTTCTTTTGTCCCTATGTCATATAGCTGTTTCAGTTTCCTTTGGGCTGACTGAAGATTGGTCCGAGCAGCCTCACAAGCTTTTGAAAGTCTGGTTTTGAAATCAGACACATACTGAAGTAAATTCAGGGAAGTGTCATCATTAGAGAGAAATTTCTCCTTCAGAAGTTTCAAAGGGCCACGAACAGTATGGCCAAATACTAATTCAAATGGACTGAAGCCAAGAGATTCTTGCACAGATTCTCTAACAGCAAATAAAAGGAGATGGATGCCTTCATCCCAATCCTTTTCTGTGTCAAAGCAATATGATCTTATCATGTTTTTCAATGTTTGATGGAATCTTTCAAGGGCGCCTTGACTTTCAGGATGATAGGCCGATGACTTATACTGTACAATGCCAAGTTCATGCATTACTTGTTGAAATATTCCAGACATAAAATTTGAGCCTTGGTCTGACTGAACAGATTTAGGAAGCCCAACAAATGTGAAAAACTTCACTAAGGCCTTGACGATTGTCTTAGTTTTGATATTTCTTAAGGGAATGGCTTCAGGAAAACGTGTGGAAGCACACATAATAGTCAAAAGATATTCACAGCCAGACTTAGTTCTGGGCAAGGGACCCACACACTCTATAATTATTCGACTGAAAGGTTCATCAAAAGCAGGTATAGGCTGCAAGTGAGCCTTAGGTATAGTCTGATTGGGTTTTCCTACCATTTGGCATGTATGGCAGGACCTACAATGCTGAGAAACATCTGATTTTAACCCAGGCCAGTAAAATTGATTAAGAATCTTGTGATAGGTTTTATTTACACCTAAATGTCCTGACATGGGAGTTTCATGTGCCAAGTTTAATATTTCAGGACGGTAAATCCGTGGAACCACTATCTGATGGTTGACAGTCCACTCGTCTTCTGCTGAGACTTCTGGTGGACGCCATTTTCTCATAAGAATGCCATTTTTGACATAATAACAGACTGGGACCTGAGATACTTCCTGCTCATCTAGAGCCCTTTCAAACAAAGGCGAAATTTCAGGATCCTTGTGCTGTTCTATAGCTAGTTGAGACCCGGACATTGTTTCATGGCCTAGATCTAAAGATGATTTATTCTCATGAAAAACTGCCTGCTTATCAGGCAGGCTTGAAGACAGAGACCTTGTTATCTCGTCATTAAAAGACTGACCCAAAAAGGTATCAGTTAAATCAAAATCCTGTTTCCCATCAGTTTGCTTGGCCTTACGTGCCATAGCCCTTGTGACTGCACAGGACGGATAAAGATCAGGAATTTCCTGCTCAATGGGATCAGGTGGTTGATCAGTGCAAGGATTAGAAGTCAAAAGTGGGTTTACCACAACCTTATCTCCAGCTAAGTCATTGCCTAGCAACAAATGAACACCTTTAAAAGGCAAAGAAGGTCTAATACCAACAGCCACTGAACCGGATACCAAGTCTGATGACAAATAAACGTTATGAAGCGGAACATTCACAAATCCACATTCCACACCCTGAATAAGGACACTTTGGCCCAAAGAAGTCTTCTCAGAAAAAGGCAGAGTATCTGCTAGAATAAGAGATTGAGAAGCTCCAGTATCTCGTAAGATTTTAATAGGGGTAGGATGGGCATAACTGTCACCATTTAGTGACACAAAACCATCTGATAAGAATGGTTCATATATCTCCATAACTGAATCAGTCTCAGATAATTTGATATCAGAAAGAGTTTCCTCCCTTACACAAGACTGTGGTTTTGGCCTTATAGAAGTCAAGCCTGTAGGCTTAAGTTCCTCTTGTCTTTCTCGTTCTTTCCTTCTCATTAATTTTAAACACTCAGAGATCAAATGACCTGTATTTTTACAATAATAACAAACTACTTGAGGTTGAGATAAGGGATTCTGGTCTTTGTTTTCACCAGAAAGTTTGGAAAAATTCTGACTTCTGTTTTCACCAGAAGGTTTGGAAGGATTCTGGCTTTTATTTTCACCAGAAAGTTTGGGCATAGTACTAGATGTATGGCTATAACTACCAGAAGGATTACTGGGATAGAATCTTGGACCTGTCTGTGTATTATAAGGTTTTCGAGGATAAGGCCTGTTCACAAATGAGACTTTATGAGTCAAAGCATAATCATCTGCCAAACGAGAAGCTTCCTCCAAAGTTTCAACCTGTCTCTCATCGAGAAAAGATTTAATGTCTGAATTTATGCACCGTTTGAACTCTTCAACAAGGACAAGTTGTCTAAGTTTGTCATGATCAGAGCCTACTTTTTTAGAAGAACACCACCTATCAAATAACTGTTCTTTGGTTCGAGCAAATTCCACATGGGTCTGGGAAATTTCTTTTTTACAGTTCCTAAATTTCTGCCTGTAAGCCTCAGGGACCAACTCATATGCCTTAAGAATAAGCTCCTTAACCAGATCATAGTCTGAGCTTTGCTCGACAGTAAGCTGAGTGTAAATGTCTCGAGCCTTTCCGACAACAACGCTTTGCAAAAGTATGGTCCAATGCTCTTTTGGCCATTTTAAATTTTCTGCAACTTTTTCAAAATGCAAAAAATACTTATCTACCTCTTTTTCCTGAAATGGCGGAACTAACCTTATGTGCTTTGTGGCATCAAAGTAACTGCCAGAGTCAAAAACAGGGGTATGTTTCACCCTATCCTGGCCCTGGAGTTCCATTTCCTTCAGCCTTAATTGAAATTGCCTTTCCCTTTCTTTTTCCTCAATACTATATTTCATTTTTTCCTTTTCTAACTCAATCCGTTCCTCCATTTCTCTTTGTTTTTCTTCCTGTTCTAATTTTTCTTTTCGAATTCGTTCTTCCATTTCTAATCTTTCCATCTGCATTTGTCTTTGCATTTCTCTTTCTTTTTCCTTCTCTCTTTCTTCCATTTCTAATCTTAACTTCTCCAATTCAATTTGCCTTCCTATTTCAATTTGTCTCATTTGTAATTCAGTATGTGAAACCATAATGAGAGACAAAGCAGATGGATCGAAAAGTTCTTCATCAACAAAAAACTGTACCAAAACATTCTTGATTTCATGTTTTTTCATGCTTGTTTTGACAGCAGTGACCCCATAATGGGAAGCAATATCTAGCAAATCTGTTCTTTTGGCCAGATTAAACAACTCCTGAGTAGGCTGAGCCAAAAAGCTTCTCAAATCAAACGACATGTTTGCTTTTTGTTTGTTTTAAAAAGTATTTATGGAAATACAGATTGAGGTTAATTTTACAAAGTTTTTTTTTTTTTCGAAATGACAAGCCCAACAAGAATTTCACATGAAATGACAAGTACTATTTCACCTGAAATGACAGTTCACATGAAATGACAATCCCCTATATGCCTATAGGGAAATACCAATCCTGTGAAGCAACTGCAAAGTCTATTTGATAAGAAATGACAATTACCTGCGTCACATGAAATGTCGGTTTTAAAATGCCTAAAATGGTTTTATCCCGGACGAGCCCCCAATTTCTGTTACGAGCCAGGCGTAGCAGAAAGAAAAAGCAAACAAGCCTTTTGGAAAAAATTAACAAAATTTATTTACAAGTTAACTTTAACCTGTAGAAGTAAGAAAATTAAATGTACTTAGCTCTGTTATGAAATATCCTGAATGAATCTATTTTCCTTTATCCCACAGAATCCACAGTCCGAAATGAAAAGTAATATCCTATAACAATCCAACACAGAATTTAGAAATTTGTTTGATTAGAGGTTTAACGTCCCCGTCAACACTGTAAAGGTCATTTTGGAGACGTTGCTTCCAATTTTGTGGGACTTTTACCCGACATTGAGATGAAATGACATCTCAAGCCCTGTCGCCGAATGAAACCAATAGGGTTTATTAGCATGGACGGTCCGCCTCGCACCGCGGTTCCTGGACAGGCTTAGATCCTCTAAGCGGTTTACCAGTACTAGTGTGCAGGCCGGATTCAGCTCTGCGTGGAAACATCGTGCAGCCCATATATTTCTTCAAGCCCCTATGGGCGGGGGCGAAGAATTTAGAAATAACTTTCCTTATAAGCCCAAACATCAAACTCCAAAGTCTGACTCAATGAGTAAAATCAAGCTCTTTTATAGACCTTAAGATTTCTCTAGAACATTCCAGAGGGCTGTGGAATAAGATGAGGCAATTTTCTAAAAATAATGCAACCCAGAACTTTCTGGAAGGTTCTGAAGTACTTTTCCTTGTAAACATGTTGTTTACAAAAATAAAATTAATCTGTGACTCAGTTTTCTAGAATCTTCTATAAGAAGATTAACAAGATATTTATAGCACTATTAGGTCACAGTGGGGTGCAAGTGGGAATCAGAAAAATAAATTCTTATGCGTAACATAATGTCTTCTTTTTATTATTATTATTATTATAATTATTATTATTATTATTCTTCTTATTATTATTATTATTATAAAGAGAAAGAGAGAATGAGAGAACTAAACATTACTCTCAATATTACTGTTCCTGTAAATAATCATAGATCAGTCAGTTTATTAGTCAAGCTAACAATTCAATTGCCCAGAATGTTTTCCTATATTGCAGCATCATTCATCGTATCATGTTAAGTACAACAGCAGCATTATCATTAGATGTATCTTCAAAGTAAGGTAACAGCTTTAATGAATAGTGGAAACATATAAGCAGATAAAGGTTCGCCTTGTCTAATACCTGAAATACAGAGATAGAGAGGGAGACAGGGAATACAATCTAAGGATTAGGGAAGGCCCTGGACTAGAGTCCATAATAGGGTGGCAGTGCAAATGAAAAAAATGGTGACGAGGTATTTGATTGCTGTGTCCATATCGCTTCTGTGTTAAAGAACCTCGGTTTTAAGGCCATCAGCCAAAGTCAGTAAAAAATCGTTGAAGTCACAGTATATGAACATTGTAACAGATGCTGTTCAAAAAGAGGCAACAGCTCAAGTTCAGGTGACGATGAAAGCTATTCTTCTGTAGATTAATTTGATTCAATATGCGCAAAGCATGTCAGAATACAGTTGTGAACAACCATTTTCAAATGTATATGCCTGTGTCTTCACGTAGGTGTACCACATTCTTTTTAGATGTGCTCTTGAAGTGGGATTATTAAAGATATTCAAGCAGACCTTACTTATATCTCTGCATGCCAAAGGAAGGAGTGAGTGAGGCATATATACTGTGTCACACATTCTTACATTCATAACAAGGTTCACGTTAGGTGCACATTTATGTCTGCATTTCTCCTGCAGCTCATAACTGTTTAGCATGTTTATGGTCACTGATTCTGTCTGGGGTGGGGCTATTTGATTGGACAAAAGAAAATGTAAAAAAAATATGTATCTCAGAAACTGTTCAGATTCCAACCTTTTTATTTGATGCTGTTTATGGTCAGATGCATTCAATGACACACTCAATAATGCCCCAGCCCCCTGCCCATTTCATATCATCAAAATCCAAATATCTTAGAAAATATTGAGATACCCATCCTGAACATATATATCTGATGCTAGTGTGTCTCCCAGGGGTCATGCAGCTATATTGGCAAAGTCAAACAGGCGGGGGCATCTGTGTACTTTGGACACATTTCTATTGTTGTTTTTTTTTTCGTTTGATTTAAATATGTTTAAACTCATCGCCTGTTTATCCAAATGCCAGAAATATCTAAACTCTTGAACTGATGGAAACAATAATCTAACCTATCAACATGAAATAAGAATGTTCATTCAAACCGTGAAATATAGGTCAACATCTCAAATGATCATTTGGGTTATATTGCCTCATCAGTATGCTTGCATGGTAGGGGTTTCACCACAATAGGTTAATGTATACCGAAGATATAAGAAAAAAAAAGAACTTTACTGTTAAAAAATCTCAAAAATGACCCAAGGTTCCTTAAACCATAATTTTCCCCCAAAAAGTGAATTTTGGTGAATAAACTTGTGACAAAACATAGAGTTAGACCTTCCCCAGTAATTTTATATAATAACGTGTCATGTATGGTACTATTTTTCTACCTTTAAATGAGACACAAAATACATGTCAAAACTGTGTGGAGTTACCCCACCCACTTTAAAGAGCCTGTAACTCAGAAAAAACTGCTTAAATACCAAAACCACATATGTTCCAAATAATTAGGCATATGTATGCTAACAATAAGCCAGAAATAAACAAAATCGTTAGGAGGCCAAAAAACCCTTAGGGAGACCCGTCCTTTGACTGATCAAACCATCGAAATAGGTATTATAAATATTTAATAAATCATCCAAATATCTAGAAGTGGAGCTAAAAGCTTCAATGATTTCAGACTGGTTTTCAGCAAAATGGGACAGCATGAAGTCTCTCTCATAACAAAACAAAAACAAATCAGACACAAGTGGTGCGCAATTAGTACCCATCGGAATACCCACAACTTGTCTAAATAACTCAGTACCAAATCTTATGTAAATAGTGTCAAGTAGAAATGTGAGAGCTTCACACACTTTCTGACATGAACATAAAGTATAATTTTTATGCTCTTCAGAAGTGAAAAAAGGCATTTCTTACATTACATGCAAGATAGAGGGAGTCTTCCTTATGAAATGTCCATTCAATTAAATCATTAAGTTTCTCTTTTATAAGATTATGAGGAAGTGTAGTGTAAAGGGTGGAAAATCATAAGTAGACAGACTTGAAGCACGAAAACGCCTGGATTTCAATTTATCTAACTTCATTAGATTTTTTTACAGGCCAAACCAGATTTCTACCTGATCTTTCGAAGACTTTGTCGCGATATTTTATCACAGTTTTTTTTTATGGCAGTCAAACATGAAGTTAATAATTTTGAGAGTTCAATGGTGGTAAAAGAGCTTGAATTTGCAATAAACCGTGCTTTGTTTGGTCTTTTATGAAGTTTAGGTAACCAATATAACGTAGGAAGCTTGTCTTGGCCTTCTGTAAAACAGACTTGGTGGCTGAATGACAAATGTGGTCATCAACTAAAGCCCTCTATACAGCTAAAGGCTGAAGTTCATAGGCCTTATTACCACCAAGTTCTTGGTGAAGAGTGTTAACCTAGTGAAGCCGTCAAACAACGACCACAATGTTAGCGGCCTTATCAGCTGGAGCCAAAACAAACTTCCTATGAAATTCTTGAATACCTAGTTTAAGGTGACGTAAAGACGTCTTAGGTTTAGGAGGTAATAAGTTCGTATTTTGCGGATAAAAAGAAATGCGTTTGTTCACTAATTTCAGAATGCTAAGTTTCCATTCCTTAAGAGCTTTATGCTCCACATACTCTCGTTTACACCATCTATTACCAAATCCATTCAAGGCAGCAGCGATTTCATCTCTACATTTATTGAAATGAATTTTAGAAGGAAATCGATATTTCGGTCCTTTAGATATTATATTGCGTATCCTAGAATCAGGAATAATTTTTAAATTGCCAGTAATAATATGACCAGCAGCAGGATAGCAATACATTGAATTTTTACAATCACATGTATCAGGAGTGTTGGTGTCAATATCAAGATCAGAAACAAGTTTATTGAAATTAAAAATGATACATCTAACAGGTTTATTGTATTTATAGTAAATTATGGGTGTTTCAGTATTTTAAAAATAAGCAGGAATGGATGAATAACCGAACTGTCCCGAAAGATGCTAGGTAAATATATAAAATCCAAACCCTTATTAATGAAGGATATTTTGATGTAATGTCGTTTGTGATTAAATTCAGAATCGATGAAAGGACGAAGAGCCTGCTGAGTATAACTTCTAATTAAAAGAGCAGCGTCGTAGAACTGCTTAGAACTATCGTAGAATTTATTCGCCTCGGTATCCAGAATCCGTAATACAGAAACGGGTAATGAACTTAGAAAAGCAAGCATTGAGTGGCTTCCATGATTCAATAATATTATGGACAGTCACTTCAGTCTGGTATTGTTTCTTTTAAAAGCACGTAATTTACGTTTATAATTACCATTTTTTTTCTGGTGCCTTGCGATCTAGTTTTACGCTTTCGACAGTCCAGAAGCGAGAAAATATCAAAGTCGGGCATTTTAGATATATACCCTCATGACAAATGTTAAACTGAAGCCCAATAAAAAAGGTATCTGTAATAATTTAATCCATTTTAATTCAGTTTCATGCCGTTTAATAATTTTAAACCGAGCTGTAGAATTTACATCATAATAAAAAAAATTTCCACTGGCTGTATATAAATAGCTTTAATAGAATGTCCTGTACGTCTGAAATGACGGTACAGGAAAAGTGTCAGTTTTTTAGCTCGGCTGTTTTCGAAGAAAATGACGAGGTATTGTCATAGCTCTGTCGTCGTCTGCGTCGTCTGCGTCGTCGTCGTGCAAAAACTTGGACATTTTGTAATATCTCTGTCATTACTGAACATATTAACTTGAAACTCGGAATAGTTGTTCATTATCAAAAGGGGAACTCAAACCAATAGGTGAGGTAACTCTCAAAATATTTTTGACACAGTTTTGCCCCTTTTTGAACTTAGAATTTTTGCAAAAACTTGGACATTTTGTAATATCTCTGTCATTACTGAACATATTAACTTGAAACTCGGAATAGTTGTTCATTATGGGAACTCATACCAATAGGTGAGGTTACTCTCAAAATATTTTTGGCATATTTTTATGCCCCTTTTTCGACTTAGAATTTTTGTTTAACTAAAAGAAACTGCAGCCGAGCGTTGGCTCCCGCATGCGGTGCTCTTGTTAGGCTTACTCATTCTACGATAGTGTTCGTTAAATCGTGTTTTTAACCAGTGCTTCAGCTGAAGTGCACGACCCGCCGGATGCTTTTAGCTTTATGAGTGTTACCATAGATGGGTATGGTGGCCATTTTGGTCATGTGACCTGGACCTAAAACGGTTCCCCCAATAAATGGGCCTTATCGTAAGGAGCAAAAATATATCTTATACTTTAGTACTATATTCTGAATCGTTTGCAGGATAAAATGCATTCTCACTTTTCCAATACAAAAGCATATGTGTCAAAGTTTGACCTAGGCACAAAGAAGGTCAAGGTCAACCCAGGGTCACCATTTTAGCAATTTATGATGGGCCTATGACCCAGATGCTATTTATCAAGTTTCGTGGAAATCTGCCCAGTGGTTCTGGAGAAGACTATTTTTGAAGGGTTTTTACCATATATGGCTTGGCGGCCATTTTGGTCATGTGACCTGGACCCTATGAGCAAATTTTGGTTTCACCCATCCCATAGAGGCTCCATATAAAAGTTGACTTCAATCGGCCCAACGGTTTCCGAGGAGAAGCAGTTCGAAAATTTTCACATTTTTCGCCTCGGCGAGGCTATACTAAATGAAATGTAATATTTCGCAAGTTCATTGGTTAGATCTCATTGATATCTATCAGTATGCCAAAAATTGTTTAAATATTCCAAGCGGTTAAGTCACTATCACCAATTTTCACAAACGGGTTACGGACGGACAGACAGACATACCATATATGACTTGGCGGCCATTTTGGTCATGTGACCTGGACCCCATGAGCAAATTTTGGTTTCCCCCATCCCATAGAGGCTCCATATGAAATTTGACTTAAATCGGCCCAACGGTTTCCGAGGAGAAGCAGTTCGAAAATTTTCACATTTTTCGCCTCGGTGAGGCTATACTAAATGGAATGTAATATTTCGCAAGTTCATTGGTTAGATCTCATTGATATCTATCAGTATGTCAAAAATTGTTTAAATATTCCAAGCGGTTAAGTCACTATCACCAATTTTCACAAACGGGTTACGGACAGACAGACAGACTGAACGACTGACAGAATGACCGAATGACTGAATGACAGAATGACACGGTGATTTTAGGGCACTCTTAGAAAATCAACCGATTTCAGTCGGTCGCTTTTTCTGCGGGTCGTGCAATATGCGATTAGTTTGCCCGACATACTGCATTTTACAATTTGCAGTATGTCAGGTTATCACATATATCAAATCCGTAGACTTACATGTCAAATCGGGCATGTTAACTACAGAAAAACGTCTACCGTTTACAGACGAAGAAACGGTAGACGCAGTGCATAAATGTGAACAGCACCTGCACCTCTTAGCATTGCACTTGGAAATACTAGGATACATTCCACTTCTCCTGAAAGGATTGGTATATTTCCGAAGAATGGGCGATTTGTTAGGAGATAATCTACTTCTCAGGTAGGTATTTTACTTTTGCTGTTATGTTTTGTGTACTGACCCATGGGTATAAATTGCACGACCCGCAGAAAAAGCAACCGACTGAAGTCGGTTGATTTCTATGAGTGCCCTAAAATCACTGTGTCATTCTGTCATTCTGTCAGTCTGTCAGTCTGTCCGTCCGTAACCCGTTTGTGAAAATTGGTGATAGTGACTTAACCGCTTGGAATATTTAAACAAGTTTTGGTATACTGATAGATATCAATGTGATCTAACCAATGAGCTTGCAAAATATTACATTCCATTTAGTATAGCCTCGCCGAGGCAAAAATGTGAAAATTTTTGAACTGCTTCTCCTCGGAAACCGTTGCGCCGATTGAAGTCAAATTTCATATGGAGCCTCTATGGGATGGGGGAAACCAAAATTTGCTCATGGGGTCCAGGTCACATGACAAAAATGGCCGCCAAGCCATATATGGTCTGTCTGTCTGTCCGTCCGTAACCCGTTTGTAAAAATTGGTGATAGTGACTTAACCGCTTGGAATATTTAAACAATTTTTGGCATACTGATAAATATCAATGAGATCTAACCAATGAGCTTGCGAAATATTACATTCCATTTAGTATAGCCTCGCCGAGGCAAAAAATGTGAATTTTTTTTAACTGCTTCTCCTCGGAAACCGTTGGGCCGATTTAAGTCAAATTTCATATGGAGCCTCTATGGGATAGGGAAACCAAAATTTGCTCATGGGGTCCAGGTCACATGACCAAAATGGCCGCCAAGCCATATATGGTAAAAACCCTTCATAAATAGTCTTCTCCAGAACCACTGGGCAGATTTCCACGAAACTTGATAAATAGCATCTGAGACGTAGGCCCATCATAAATTGCTAAAAAGGTGACCCTGGGATGACCTTGACCTTCTTTGGGTCCGTCCGTAACCCGTTTGTGAAAATTGGTGATAGTGACTTAACCGCTTGGAATATTTAAACAATTTTTGGCATACTGATAGATATCAATGAGATCTTACCAATGAACTTGCGAAATATTACATTCCATTTAGTACAGCCTGGCCGAGGCAAAAAAATGTGAAAATTTTCGAACTGCTTCTTCTCGGAAACCGTTGGGCCGATTGAAGTCAAATTTCATATGGAGCCTCTATGGGATGGGGTAAACCAAAATTTGCTCATGGGGTGCAGGTCACATGACAAAAATCGCCGCCAAGCCATATATCGTCTGTCTGTCCGTCCGTAACCCGTTTGTGAAAATTGGTGTTAGTGACTTAACCGCTTGGAATTTTAAACAAATTTTGGCATACTGATAGATATCAATGAGATCTAACCAATGAGCTTGTGAAATATTACATTCCATTTAGTATAGCCTCGCCGAGGCAAAAAATGTGATAATTTTTGAACTGCTTCTCCTCGGAAACCGTTGGGCCGATTCAAGTCAAATTTCATATGGAGCCTCTTTGGGATAGGGAAACCAAAATTTGCTCATGGGGTCCAGGTCACATGACCAAAATGGCCGCCAAGCCATATATGGTAAAAACCCTTCATAAATAGTCTTCTCCAGAACCACTGGGCAGATTTCCACGAAACTTGATAAATAGCATCTGGGACGTAGGCCCATCATAAATTGCTAAAATGGTGACCCTCGGTTGACCTTGACCTTCTTTGGGTCCGTTCGTAATCCGTTTGTGAAAATTGGTGATAGTGACTTAACCGCTTGGAATATTTAAACAATTTTTGACATACTGATAGATATCAATGAGATCTAACCAATGAACTTGCGAAATATTACATTCCATTTAGTATAGCCTCGCCGAGGTGAAAAATGTGAAAATTTTCGAACTGCTTCTCCTCGGAAACCGTTGGGCCGATTGAAATCAAATTTCATATGAAGCCTCTATGGGACGTGGGAAACCAAAATTTGCTCATGAGGTCCAGGTCACATGACCAAAATGACCGCCAAGCCATATATGGTCTGTCTGTCTGTCCGTCCGTAACCTGTTTGTGAAAATTGGTGATAGTGACCTAACCGCTTGGAATATTTAAACAATTTTTGGCATACTGATAGATGTCAATGAGATCTTACCAATGAACTTGCAAAATATTACATTCCATTTAGTATAGCCTCGCCGAGACGAAAATGTGAAAATTTTCGAACCGCTTCTCCTCGGAAACCGTTGGGCCGTTTGAAGTCAAATTTCATATGAAGCATCTATGGGATGGGGGAAACCAAAATTTGCTCATGGGGTCCAGGTCAGATGACCAATTTCACACACAAAAATCTGAAGTTGGCGAAATCATTGAATTTAACTCACGGCGGTTGATATACAAAATACACAAGGCAAGGGAGACAATCTACAGAAGATCAATTTCTGGTTGATTACACGAGGTGCATGCGGTCTAAATTTAGTATTTTAGCCAGCAGTAAAGTTTATACTGTATACGAACATTTTACGAAACGTTTTATCACATGAACATTGACTTACGTATCGTGTATATATCACTGGGACTGTATTATACACAGTAGTTTTAAAATATTGTGGTGCTGGATATTTTACCTGAGAAGATTCAGGGTTCGTCATTGTTGGCGGAGAAGATTAACAGAACAGAACAGAATGGCCGCCAAGCCATATATGGTAAAAACCCTTCAAAAATAGTCTTCTCCAGAACCACTGGGCAGATTTCCACGAAACTTGATAAATAGCATCTGGGACGTAGGCCCATCATAAATTGCTAAAATGGTGACCCTGGGTTGACCTTGACCTTCTTTGTGCCTAGGTCAAACTTTGACACATATGCTTTTGTATTGGAAAAGTGAGAATGCATTTTATCCTGCAAACGATTCAGAATACAGTACTAAAGTATAAGATATATTTTTGTTCCTTACGATAAGGCGCATTTATTTGGGGAACCGTTTTAGGTCCAGGTCACATGACCAAAATGGCCGCCATACCCATATATGGTAACACTCATAAAGCTAAAAGCATCCGGCGGGTCGTGCACTTCAGCTGAAGCACTGGTTATTATAATAGTTAATTAAATTATTCTTAATCAAACTTAATACAATAATGACTGATGATCAAGGTCAAGGTCAAGGCCAGGGTCAACAGCAAGTGCCTGTGGACACTGTGGCTCAAGCGTTTCAAAATTTACAGTTGGAAATAACAAACGTCTCTCATGCATTAACAGCTCAGGGAATTTCAAGTACTGTGGTGAACTTTGATGGGGATCCTAAAAAGTACAAAGAATGGATAAAATCAACAGAAAAATATGCCACTCTCACTAACTTACCTGATGCTAGAAAAAGACTAATAGCATACCAGTCATCCGGTGGTGTTGTCGGTGGATTCATTCATAGGTACATGCAGACAAATCCTCTTAACACTTGGGAGCAACTTAAACAGCAACCAGCTGTTCGTTTTTCCGATGTAACAGACCCACAGATGGCCTTCGCCATGTTAAGGTCTGTCAGACAGAAGCATGGAGAAAACATACAGACATATGCTGAAAGATTTTTTTTTCTTTCGCTGAAGATGCATATGGTAATTCAATGAGTGATGCAGTAGAAAGACAGCTCGTTGACATTTTTGTAGATGGGTTACAACTTGGTCACTTGAAATTTAAAATCTTAAGAGATCAGCCAGATACGTTGCAAGGGGCCATAGCAATCTCCACGAATGAAAATGATTTAAGGGCACAGGTTTCTATGTCACATAAATACAATCTTACGAACCCATGGAGGTTGACCAGTGTAGAGGTCGAAATTACCGTAAACATCTACAAAAAAAAAACACAGGGTAAATGAGACAGTAACTAGAAAAATAAAATGCTGGAACTGTGGCCGAGAAGGTCATATTTCAAGGGAGTGTAGGGCAGAAAATTTAAGAAGTCGACCACCAATGGGTGGGGCATGATCGCAGTCAAATTGAAGAAAATTGGTTAGGGCAGCAAACAGCCTAAGACCCTCTTTACAAGGTGAGGTCGGTGTAAAGAGTGAAAAGTCTACAAAACAAAATTTTAGGGTCAGTATTTCAGGTAACCAAATTCTTGTGTACTTAGTTTGATAAAACAGAAGTATAAACTCTTGCTGACACAGGGCTAGAATGCTCATTAATGCGCCGACGTATAAATAATCAGTTAAACAACAAACCTAAGCTACTAAATAGAAAGGTTTGTTTGCAGTTAGCAAACGGTACTGAATTAAAATGTGATGGGTATATTACTGTGCAGTTTTGTATCGGTGGAACAAAAATATCCCAGGAGCTCAGTGTGCTCCGAGATTTAAATAGGAATCTTATACCTGGTTTGGATTGGCTAAAAAGAACAATGTAAGAATTTATTTTGATCTAATATGTCTACGGATAAATGATAATCTTATGTGAATTTAGAAGAAAACATGCATATTGCTTCAGCTGTAAGTAAGTATTAAGGCGTAACTATACCTAATTTAGTGACACAGAGGCCTTTCTGATATTTAATCTTCATCAGTGTGTCTCAACCCCAAAGTTTTGAAACCGAAACGGATGATGGACAAGACCCGGCAAACACAGCACAACCCCCTCCGAGCACACACCGAACGACGTAGCCTATGAGACAGGTCAGCTGGAGGCATCAGGCAAGAAGCCTACCCGCGGACTTATAGGGCCCCCCACCGAGCCAACATCAGCAAACATGACACACACTCCACGGAAGTCCCGGGCATCAGGAAGAAGATGTCCAAAATAGCGAGACTTGCAAAATTTAAAATATAACAAAAAGTGTAAACCAAATCCGCTAAGATACATGTCTCACCTGACAAGTCAGTCTAAGTTTTAGAACAATTAGAATTTTATGCTGCAAAAAAATAAAGATATAATATAGTTATTTAAATCAGTACTTGAGCACTGACGTCAACACCGCAGTATCAACCTCAGCACTAAGGAACTGATACTGAGCTGATGATACCCTCGGGGACGAAAGAATCATCCACCAGCAGACATATCGACCCAGTGGTTGCAATTAAGGCCTAACTATACCTAATTTATTGACACAGAGGCCTTTCTGATATTTAATCTTCATCAGTGTGTCCGTCTGTCCGTCCGTCCGTAGACACAACCTTGTGATGGCCATAACTCCTATACCCTTTGAGATTCATTGATGGTTCTTGGCACAATTGTTCACAAGGCTGAGACGGCGTGTCATGCGCAATAACCAGAATTCTGGATGCCATACTTTTTTAGTTATCTCCCCTTTTAATAAAATATAATGACTTCTTTGTGATGACCATAACTCCAATACCCTTTGAGATATATTAATGGTACCTGGCACAGTTGTTCACAAGGCTGAGACGGCGTGTCATGCACAAGAACCACAACTCTGGGTGCCATGGTTTTTGGGTTATCTCCCCTTCCATTAAAATAGAGTGACTACCTTGTGATGGCCATATCTCCAATACTCTTCGAGATATATTGATGGTACTTGGTACAGTTGTACATGAGGTTAAGCAGGCATGTCATGTGCAAGAACCATGACTCTGGGTGCCCTGGTTTTTTAATTATCTCCCTGACAATATAACCTTGTGATGGCCTTAACTCCAATACCCTTTGAGATTTATTGATGATACTTTGCACAATTGTATAAAAGGTTGAGACAGCGCTTCATGCTTAAGAACCACAACTCTGGGTGCTATAGTATTTGAGTTAGCTTTACTTTCAATATAACAGTATGACCACCTTGTGATCACCGTGCCTTCCTTTGAGACATATTGGTGGTACTTGATGCAGATGTACATGAGGTTAAGCAGGTGTGTCATGCTCAAGAATTACAACTCTGGGTGCTCTGGTTTTTTTAGTTATCTCCCCTGACAATATAACCTTGTGATGACCATAACTCCAACACCCTTTGAGATATATTGAAGGAACATGGCACAATTGTATACAAGGTACAGAAGGGGTGTCATGCGCAAGAATTACAACTCTTGGTGCTGTGGTATTTGACTTATCTACCCTTCCAATATAACAGTAGGAGCAGCTTGTGATCACCATATCTCCAATACCCTTTGAGACATATTGATGGTACTTCATACAGAAATACATGAGCTTTAGTTTGTCATGCGCAAGAATCACAATTCTGAGTGCCCTGGTTTTTGAGTTATCTCCCATGACAGTATAATCTTGTGATGGCAATAACTCCAATACTTTTGTGATATAATTGCTGGTTTAATTCTGCTGTACTTTCTATTGGTGAA
Source organism: Lucinisca nassula (assembly GCA_963580285.1). NCBI lineage: Eukaryota > Metazoa > Mollusca > Bivalvia > Lucinida > Lucinidae > Lucinisca > Lucinisca nassula. The sequence goes on from OY757014.1 coordinate 114,656,687, forward strand.
CAATCCCATCCCCATATAATGTCAACGATACAGTCTAAGAAGACACCTGGCCTTTATACGGAAGACGAAGACGAATCTTCTGAAGGCCATATTGGCTTTTGGTCGGGGGATTTGCCATCTCTTCAGATGTCTATTTTGCATTTTATATGTTAAAAAAAGAAAAGAAGAACAACTGCAGAGAGTGAGACTATCAGAAAAAAAGAACATCATTAATTTTTACTGATCTGTCCTGGTCGGTATTTTTGTATTGGTTAAAACGGAGCGTACATGAATTTGTTTGCTCAAAACACTGTCTCTTAATTTCCAATTATGATTGTATGTTTTGAGGTTTAACGTTTCCGTCAACATTGTTTAGGTAATTTTGGAGACGTTGCTTCCAATTCTATGGGATTTGTACCCGATATTGAGATGAATTGACACCCCAAACCGGCAGTGAAATGAAATGCCGCCCAACGAAACCGAAAAGGGTTCGTTTCTCTTTTTAATTTTTTTATGCCTGGGCAAGCTTTGACCCTATCTATCTATCTTCTGATACTGCGTCGGTCACATTTGACCATTACCGCAGGTGTACATTACATACACTCCAGGTTTGCAGGATGAAAGCCTACACAGTAATCATGTATTTACGGTAGGGATCTTTAACCTGCACAGTGAATGGTTCTCCCTGCACAGGGGGCCTCCAGTTAACGCAGTTAACGTCCCGATCCGAAGGACGGTGCACTTGATGACATTCATCGACAGACCCTCAAAGTGATTTACAAATACTCAGGCGATTCAACTCTGCGTGAGAGCACCATGCAGCCCAATCTATTTCTCAGAATCAGAATCAGATCAGAATTGTTACTGGTGACACGTCAAATGACATTCATACACCAGGACCTGTGATGTGGGAATTTAGTCCCTAGCTCTAACCAAAGAGGTAAATTTAGCTACACAATCATCAGCACCTTCAGCTGTCGAGATAATCGAATCGGGAAGGGCATTCCAATCTCTAATGGTTCTGGGGAAGAACGACTCTTTATAAATGTCGGTTCTTGCGCTAAGGGTCTGAAACGCCAACGAATGGTGATTTCTACAGTGTCTAGCTGGGGGAACAAGGTCATCTGTTGGAATGCTGGCAGCACCCTTTAGACCTTTGTATAAAAGGATTAGCCTACTGTCTTTTCTCCTTTTCTTGAGAGACTCCCATTTTAATTTTCCAAGTATTCCAGTCATGCTCCCAGTTTCAAAGCAGTAATTGCCTGTTACAAATCTAGCAGCTCTATTCTGAACTTTCTCAATTTCATCATTAAGGACCACTCCACTGGGGTCCCAGATACAACTACCATATTCCAAGATTGGGCGAACAAGACCTTTATATGCTGCCTCTGATGAAGATTTCGCCTCAGGAAACCAAGCGTTCTATTTGCCTTAGTACACATGTTGCTAATATGAGTATTCCATCTCAAGTTGTGTGAGATTGTCACTCCAAGGTATTTAATGGAGTCCACATTTTCGAGGACCGTTCCCTCTAAGGTGTAAGAAGCCTCAACTTTATTAGATCTCTTCCTAGTTATCTGCATAATATTGCATTTAACTGGCTGAAATCTCATGCCCCATTTACGTGCCCAACATCCTAATCTATCTATGTCAGCCTGAAGTTTCAATGAGTCATCTGTATCTCTAATTTCCCGGTAACAAACACAGTCATCTGCGAACAGTCTTATTTCTGAGTCAATGTCAGTGGAAATATCATTGATGTACAGGGAGAACAAAAGTGGACCAAGAACGGTCCCTTGCGGGACTCCAGACAAAACTGGAGCCCACTCCGAAGATTCACCATTAACAACAACCCGCTGTTTTCTGTAGCAAAGAAAGGAATCTATCCATTTGAGGGTCTTTCCCCCAATTCCATAACCAAATAACTTAGATTTAAGTAGTTCATGAGGAGGGGTGTCAAAGGCCTTCTCGAAGTCCAGAATAAATGTGTCCACCTGTCCCCCTTTGTCCAAGATTTTTGCCCAGTCATTAATAACTGTGCTTAGCTGAGTTTCACAACTGTGCCTTTTCCTAAATGCATGTTGCCTGTCTGACAAAAGTTTATGCTCGTCCAAGTGGGCCATGATGTTTGAGCAGACTATATGTTCCAGCAATTTACACAGAACACAAGTCAGAGACACAGGGCGATAATTACGGGCAAGAGCCCTATCTCCTTTTTTGAAGAGTGGACAAATGTTTGCTAAGAGCCATTCTTTGGGGATTTCACCCGTATCAAGAGACTGTTGAAACAAGTGTGCGAAAACTGGACCCAACTCATTTGCTAGTTCCTTCAGGACTCTGGGATGAAGCTCATCAGGTCCTAAGGCCTTACTGGGGTTTAAGCCTTGAAGTAATTTGATCACTCCTGCAGCTGTCACAACAATATTATTCATGAATGGGGCCGATCTTCCAGTCAATGGAACCTCCGTGAACTCAGTTTTATTAAACGCATCATTGAATTGACCAACTAGTTCCTCTGCCCTTTCAGAGTCTGATTCAGCAACCCCGTCCCCTCCTCTTTTATTAAGGGGCGGGATGCCTTGCCTGTCTTTCTTCTGGCTATTAATATATCTGTAGAAGTCTCTGGGATTTGCCTTTACATCACCTACCAAGTTATTCACATACAAATCATGCTGATTTTTTATATCAGTCTTGATTTCACGTCTCAAGTTTTCAAATTTTGTCCGGAGTTTACCACTTCCCGTCTTTTTTGCCTTTGCATGAATCTTATTCCTTCTGCGAATTTTCCTTCTTATCTCTGGAGTGATCCAGGGAATAGAAGATACAGGCCTACTAGTTTTTGAGGGGATATGATTTTCGGCCGAAGTATGAATGAAAGAAGTTATCAAATCAAAATTCTCTTGTATAGACCGAGCATCTGAATGACCATTAAAGTAATTCTCCTTTGCAAATCTGAGTGCATCCTTCCTCATAGTTTCATAGTCACCTTTCTGATATGAGTACACCTTCCTCCGAGGTTTCTTTATTGGTGGGATGTGAATTTTTAAATATCCGGAGACAACATCGTGGTCACTTAGTTTATCTGGGGAATGAATGTCTTCGAATTGTCCTGGCAAAGTCGTAAGGATCAGATCCAATGTGTTCTTATCACGAATCCGGGACGTTTCGCCCCCAAACCGTTTCCTCCCCTAGTCGTTTCGCCCCCAAGACGTTTCCTCCCTGGTCGTTTCCCCCCTAGTCGTTTCGCCCACCTAGTCGATTCGTCCCCCTAGTCGTTTCGTCCCCCTAGTCGTTTCGCCTACTTTTCTCTCTAAGGCTAATTTTCAATGTTGAACTTTTATAAGAGGAGAGAAGAGGCAAATATTTAAGTAGCATCATCGCCCTGTCACGTCAGACTCAGTATCTGTATCTGTTCGTTAAGGGACTTCATTCATACTTGAACAGTATGTCTCTGATGGCGCGTGAAAAAGAGAAAGTGGGAAATATTGGAAAGAAAGAGAAATAATGGATAGACAAGAAAGAAAAGAAAGGAAAGATTCCTGCCTGCTTTTTCAAATCATCATTGGAATCCAGACCTCTCCGGCTGCAGAAGCGTCGCCCAACCGGCACAGGTTCAAAAATCCCTCAGACTTTACTTACAGACCGGCCCCTACCTAGCTGTTAAAACGAGAGAGTAGACGGTCCCTGCTTGAAGGATACTAGTCAGAGGCCTCAGAAACAGATGCTGGTAAAGAATTCCAATCGGGTATAGTCCTAGGGAAGAAGCTGTACTTGAATGTATCAAGCTAACCGCGTTGCCTGCACTATTGGCTTACAGTTCAGGAATCACTGGGTCGGACGCCGCAAATCTGATCAGAGTATACACAAATTGCTGACAGAACATTGATGAAAGGAATCGTCTTGATCATTGCTTCCACTTCTATTTATTATGTTGCATCGGCGACATTTGCGGCAATACTCAACCATGTATTACCTAGTGGGCACATAATGCGTATTCAACGTCGTATCAACGCCGATGCAACTTTATTACGTTGCATCAGCGTTGACGCGATGTTGCGTAGACGGCATTTGCGGCAATATTCAACAATGATTTACTGGCCGACTCTGTTAACAAACCAACCGACCAATTTAAAACAAAACTGGTAAAGGTGCTGAAGCGATAATTAAACACGTTTATCTTTTCAAAGAGTGCATGTTTTCACACCTTATCATTAAGGGCATTAATTGCGTGATTAATGTGTCAAATCAAATAAACAATGTGATTAACGGTATTTATCAAAACAGGTAATACTTATCATAATTCCTAATTAACATTTTCATTTAAAGAACATGTTTTTCTCTCTCTCTCATGAATCTTTTATATATAAAATATAGTAAAATGGTTTGGGGGCGAAACGACTAGGGTTTGGGGGCGAAACGACTAGGGTTAGGGGGCGAAACGACTAGGGGCCAAAAAAGGAGGCGAAACGACTAGGGGGGAAACGACCAGGGGGGAAACGTCTTGGGGGCGAAACGTCTTGTTACCCTTATCACGAGTGGGGAAGTTAACAATTTGTTCAAGGCTATGATCGTTCATAATGTCAATCAATATTTCCGAGTCCGATGAGCGGGGGCAGGTTTTATATATAATTGTAGGGGACGAGATGGTTAGGGACCGATATTGTCAGGGCCCGAGTTTTTTTAGGCGGACAATGTCATTATACATTTTACGTTCCGGTGCTTTTCGATTCGTTCCGGTATTTGTGCCTATCGTCGGGAACCAGTTAATTATATTTTTTGTCATCGATGTAAGCGGCCTGCGAAATGGCTGATACGGAGGATGGTCAAGCTGAACCGAGACGAGGAAAAATGACGACTGTAGATTCCAGCATAAAATTCAAGGACCCTCTGTTGAACACCGCAGATAGAGATAGCGATGATGGAGAGGTACAGAATTTATAATCGACAATCTGAATGGGAATTCTATCATCCTCAGTCTTGAGCATCATTAGACTCTAGACTGTAACACGTTTGTTTTGTTGGTTTCACAAAGATAATGTTTTAAGAAAAGATGCCTTAAAGTTGTTGTTCGGTTGGATGTACGAATCACAACATGATGAATCCACTGAAAGTGACATTTCACCTGTTTCCAGCTGATCCGGTACAATTTGAAAATTGGGTAAATGCCTGCAAGAGTCAACCAAGACTGCACAAAATTGGAACCTGACAAACACACAGTTATGTGTTCTGCACACTTTTTGTCATGTAAATAATCTGTCTTTTTCGTCTGATATTTTTTTTTTGGTCCTGAATAAATCATTTTGCTACACCCATATCTAACTGTAAACAATGCAATTTTTAATGTGCCCGTCAAAACAGTAAAGGTCATTTTGGAGACGTTGCTTCCCATTTTGTGGGACTTTACCAGACATTTGATGAAGTGACATCTCAAGCCCTGTCGCCCAATGAAACTAATAGAGTTTATAAACATGGGCGGTCCGACTCCAACCACTTTGCCTAGGCAAGCTTAGTTCTAAGCGGTTTACCAGTACTCGTGTGCAGGTTGGTTTCAGGTCTGCACCGAAGCATCATCCAACCCATCTATTTCTTCAAGCCCTGATGGGTAGGGGCCGTAAGACCACATCAAATGATACTGTTCATCGAACCAGTTTTCGGTAGAATTTTCGTCGAAAAAATCATCAAATTGACATGTAGTCACAATTAAGTGTTCAAAGTTTCGTTGAAAAACTGAATGAAGTTAAAAAAACTGCAGTAGGTGTACTGTAATAATTTGTGCGTGCAAGCCTGACATAGGTTGTGGGTACTAATTGAGGTGGTTCTAACGAGTACCCACAATCTATGTCTTGGGACAGAGATAAAGAAATTTTGTATTCCCCCACATATTTTATTACAACATCAAACATGCCTACAATTTTATAGAGGGAAATAAATGAGGCATAGAGAAGTGTACATTCTGCTCCAAACCTACAATGTGGGTACTTGTTAGAACCAAACATTTTTTTTTTCAAGTTTTCAGTTGATAAAATTTCCAACATATTTGAATAGGCATGTGAATAAATAAATAAATAACATGTATATTCACACTGGTCAATACATACGCACAGGCTGCGTAGCGGTCGCATAGGCTTCGTATTTTGAACGCATAGGCTTCGATGAAAAATGGCGGATGACAGTTCGTCAATAAAGGTAAGAAACTGTTTTTACGTTAAACTAACTGTTGTATTGCATTTCCCATTACTGACATCTGCTTTACGGACCACTTTATTAATGTGCGGCTTCGTCTGTTGCAAGAAAAAGTTTGAAAAACGGAATATAGAAAAATAGACCCCAAAAGAAATTTGGCAGTCAACACGGATTCACCTGTATTTTCACTTTGGTCCGGTCGCCCTATGTAACTACACGTTTTCGGCTGGTGTTCTGGCCGATGATTTGTGAATAACGATAATGAAATCGAAAAGCAAATATGCAACTTTCGTCATATCTTTTGCGAAAAATAAAAATCTTGATATTTCGATACAACGCGCGTAGCTTCGTTACCTATTACAACGCAGAGGCTGCGAACTAAATTTGAAAGCCCTGTATTATGTAGAATAATAGCGAATGCTATTAAATTAATGTCGAGGAATCAGTCAACCAGCAATAGTTGGTGATGCTTAAGACATTCTGTATCATTTATACCGAAAACATTTTCAGTCTCAGCTGTGCAAATACATGTACAACATTTTGAGGCGAATGCACAAAATCTGTCGATTTACAATTATTAACACCACCGTCCATAAACTCGGCAAGTCCTCGTCAAATCTGTTAAGTATTAAGCCAAATAATATTTGCACTGTATGAATTTTCGTCGTGTTTTTTACAAAGCACGTGGCTTCGCGGGTTACAGAGATGGGAAGACGCATTACGAAAACACCCCTATTAAAATACCACTAAAAAAGATAAAAAAAAAATACTTTCAGATAAAACATTCTGATAGGTTTACTATTTCTGCTCAAGACATAGTGTATGGGAACTTGTTACAACCGCCCGAACCAGGCGGTTTTATTGCGTATCCACAATCTGTATTATTGAGAAGAAATAAGGAAAACAATGTATATCCCTTTAAAGCTCAGTTTAACTATATAAAAGTTGGATTTAAGGGGTCAGAATTATATGGGCATGTTTCCGTAATTCTCCGACTTCTATTTAAATGCTTCAATCGAATACATGCAGCTCCTACAAAACTTCAGCAAAGGTTCATTAATCGCGCCTCCACTGTCTGATCCCAGTCTTCGTTTCCGATAAAATAGAAGCATCTGCTCATTAAACAGTAAACATATATGCTAATTCTAGCCTTTGTAGGATCAAAGAAGAAAAAAAAATACAAGACTTTTCTTTATCTCAGATCTATTTGCTTTATCTCAGATCTATTTTCAATCTCTGTCCTTACATCATAATTTTTGCTTACCAGACTGTCTTCTACAACATAGCCTATCAGAATCTGAATTTCATAGTTACTTAGAATATAAATTCAGAAAAATACTTGCTTGCAATGATTTCAGTAACCCATTTTGTGAAATCATTCTTCGATATAATAAGATAAGATAGATAAAAATGTTTTTGCTTTACGGCCCTTCTGTCGGCTGGATGCTTACTTATGGATTTAAACTGCTTCCTTTAACCCTTAAACTACAGTTTAAAGCAAAATGTGAAGACCCTGATAAGACGCTGCGTTTGGCCCTTCAATTCATGTAATGTGAGCAACCAGTGAAGACCCTGATTAGACGCCGCGTTCTGCGGCATTAGATCTGGACATACACTGTTTAAAAAACCCAATCCATGATCTATGGATTTCCGTATTACGCAACACGCTGTCTCTTCGAAGAAAAATAAACGTTGCTGTTTTCTATATACAAGTTCCCTGGATTTCCGACCAATCAGTGATAATCACGTGGACTTAAGCACTGTAGAGCTACTTGCATTTTTTTACTTTGTGACGATTGATAAATAATCGACCCAAAATCTAGTATTTGCCTTTTCAAAAAGTAAAGGGGTCATTCATATTTAGCAATTGCAAGTATGCTTTATATGCGGTAGGGTTTGAGATGTCATTTCGTCTCAGTGTCGGGTAAAAGTCCCATAAATTCGGAAACAATGTCTCAAAAATGACCTGAATGATGTTGTCGGGGACGTTAACATCAACACAAACAAAAAGGTTCCACTGAGTCATGCGCTGTGACATGAGAGGATTCTCTACCAATAATGAGTTGACATACAACCGTTCGTTAGGGATACCAACCTAGGCCGAATTCATCTGGAGCCAATGGCTAGCTTTGGCTACTTTGGTTGCTGTTTCATTTTCCTATATCAGTTAGGCAAATCCATAAACACCCAATCAAAAATGAGGACTGCTGCATCCATTTTAAGAGTGCGCATGGGTGGAAAACCGGACGAATCAACCGTAAGAAAAACCTGAATTGTAAAATGGCCCCTTTTATACTGTCTGCTGCATCTTCTTAAAGTTTTTTCTTTCTTTCTTTTTTTTTTTTAATAATATTTTCGCTTATAGGCAAACAATGTGGACCAAGATCAGACTGGATCAGACTTAGATTGGTTCAGGTAACATTTAAAGAAAGCAGCAGATGACTATGCAGACGACATTTGTTGTGATTGACATGTAAGATAGCTATCTTCAGAGCTGCTGCTTCCCTCACTAAATTCCTGATCACAAGTTTCCCTGGACTCAAACATATAAGGCTGAATATCTAAAGTGAAGTCCCCTCAAAGAGTGGCCAGTTCTTGCTTATTTTGCTCCATTTTAAGCTTCTGTTTTAAACCTCAACATTGCTACATCTGCCTATTCAGTACACACCAAGCTTCTAGATCCCTCATGGATGACGTCAGGGCATGGCTGTGGTTAATTGGAATTTTCAAGGTCAGTTCTTTAGTAGAGTAAATGGCTGGAGATTACACAGTGATAAAATCCTTATCAGACCGCTTAGAAACCTGCAGTATTCAGTAGAAGAAAATGGTTTATTGATGTTTACCTATTTATTGTAACAGATTATCGCTTTCCTGTCTCCTTTAACAGATTTGACGAAGTCAGACTTACCAAGTTTATGAACGGTAGTGTACATTGACAGATTTTCTGCATTTATTATATTTCCTTATTTATTCTCAGAAACACAGATTGTGGATACGCGTTAGAACCGCCTGGCCCGGGCGATCAGAAATATCAAAACTATCAGGATGTTTTATCTGAATGTTTTTTATCTTTTTAGTGGTATTTTGATAGGCGTGTTTTCGTGATGCGTCTTCCCATCTCTGTAACCTGCACGTCGTCAATTCCTAAGCCACGTGCGTTGTAATAAAAACACGACAGAAATTCATACAGTGCAAATATTATTTGGCTTAATACTTAATAGATTTGGCGAAGACTTACCAAGTTTATGAACGGTAGTGTAAATAATTGTAACTTGACAGATTTTGGCATTCGAATCATAATGTTGTATTTGCATAGCTGAGAATGAAAATGTGTTTGGTATAAATGATGCAGAATGTCTTTAGCATCATCAACTAACGCTGGTTGGCTCATTTCTCGATATTAATTTAAAATCATTCGTTATTATACTGCATAATTCAGGGCTTTCAAATTTAGTTCGCAGCCTCTGCGTTGTAATAGGTAACGAAGCTACGTTCGTTGTATCGAAATATCAAGATTTTTGTTTTTCGCAAAAGATGTGACGAAAGTTGCATGTTAGCTTTTCGATTTCATCATCATTATTCACAATTTATCGGCCAGAACATCAGCCAAAAACGTGTAGTTACATAGGGCGACCGGGCCAAAGTGAAACTACAGGTGAATCTGTGTTGAATGCCAAATTTCTTTTGGGGTCTATTTTTCTATATTCCGTCTTTCAAACTTTTTCTTGCAACAGACGAAGCCGCACGTTAATAAAGTGGTCCGTAAGGCAGATGTCAGTATTGGACAACGCTATACAACATTTAGATTGACGTAAAAACCGTTTCTTACCTGCATTGACGAACTGTCATCCGCCATTTTTCATCGAAGCCTATGCGCCCAAAATACGAAGCCTATGCGACCGCTACGCAGCCTGTGCGTATGTATTGACCAGTGTGATATTGTCATTATTAAATTCAGAATGTCATTAAAATAGATTTTTTTTTTTGTTGTTGTTTTTTTTAAAACTACCAAATTCTGGACAAGGCATCTTCTTTCTTAAATTAACTAAATTTGTAAACTGTGAGACCATTTGGTCAATTAATTAATTTCACTTTGCTGGTGAATCAATAGGGTATGTATACAAATCACCCCATTCAAAATCGGGCGTCGGATTATTAACCCATGCGTCAGCAGGTAGCCTGTTTGGACATTTATTCATGTAAATTGCCTCCAATTTACGATCATAACGGACTTATGTTTCATCGGGCAAACAGTCATGATACTAGCACGACATGTTGACACAAATTACAGTCATGCAAATGAGCTTTCACGGTCAATTACACTTTGCTTTTCATGGTCGCTACAAGGTTGAGTGGCAAATTCCACCCCCGGTATTTACCAGTGGCATTTACCGGCCTGGAAAATATGCCCAAAGTGGCAAATATGATTTTGGTCTTAAAATATTTTAGAAATCTGGACCAAGTCAGAAATTGAGATATTAAGCAGGTAAAAATAAAATCACAGGTATGCATTTAGCTGTGCCATTGACACTAATATTGATCCTAAGTTTTTGGATAGACAGTAGACAGGCCTCTTAAAGATTGTTCAGATCAGAACAGTGTGATCAGGTCCTTGACTGATTTGTCTGTTTACTTTCTCAACAACATGCTTTAACCTTTATCCTGCTCTTGGCGACAAGCCCTATCTTTGCAAACAGTGTAGATCCAGATCAGATGGCTTCTGTAGGATCTACACTGTTTGACATTCAGTTTATGAATATGTAGAAATTAATTGTAAACTGATTGGTTCAAAGTCAGAAATGGGTGTGGCTTAATTGAATATTCGGCAAGTTTGACACTATCCAAAGTTGCAAGGGGTTTTACATAAATTGTCAATTTGACATTACTTAACAACAAAATTAAGAACATGTTTATTTAGCTCTGCCAGTGACACTTGGTATATTGACCCTTAATCTTTGGATAGACACTAGACAGACAGATAGAATTACTAAAACAACAAATTTAAGAAAATGTTTATTTAAAGTAGGTAGAGCATAGCCAGAGGCAAAGATGAAAACAAGATGTCATAATTTGTTATTTGTTTATATAACTTAGATATTTAGTCTAGGTGGAATTGAAAAGAGGTATCTTAGGTGTGAACTGAGTAACTGTATGGCTTTAAGCTATGTATACCCTAGAAGTTAGATGATGACCATCAATTGAATTTGCCATAAATGCCGGTAAATGCCAGTGGCATGGAAAATATGATATTTGCCGGCATTTTTGCAACCTTGGGTCGCTATGGACGAGCATTCACCGAGTAAGGCGTTGCTAAGCGGATGTAGAACCGATATTGACCGGATATGACGTAGGACAATAATGCCAATTGTGTTGCTTGAAAGCTGATGATTCAGTTGGTTGAAATAAATAGCTGTCAGTAACTTTTTTTCAAAATTAAATAAGGTCCCGTAGTGCTCATTGGGAAGATATAATTTGAGAACTTTTACTGGAGGACTGAGGACCAAGTCCTCTAGAGGACCAGGGGTATAATTTGAGGACCAAATACAGGAGGACCAGTGCTTTAATCAGCCATATAATGGCTATGATAATTGAAGATAATTACTGTTTATTGAAAATGACACCTGCTGATATGGTATATCATAGGACTGACTATCGAGGCCAATTTTGACTATCGTGATAGTATTGCTATCATGGAAACTACTATCACGATACTATCACTATCACGGCATACTATCACGATGCTATCGTGATACTATCGGGTACTGTTATAAATTATTCATAGATTTTATATCACTCACATAAAAATGGCTAAGAGTGACAGAACGAGTTAAGAAAATTGAAATGGCCTAAAATTGTATGTTTATTTTGTGTTTCAATAGCAGCATTCATTCCCTTGGGGCTATTCCAGAAAAAACATGACGGGAGACGGCTCTTTATATATCCCTACCACCTCCAGAAGGCCCAAACACCTAAAAAAATTGCTTGCTGCTTCCAGTATATATGCCGTTCAATGATGGTTTAGGTTATCATAGCTTTAATACCTATGCAAATACACCTTTGCTGCAGTGTTTGAGATTCTCTGCTTGTGGAAATTGACACATGCTGATCGTTCTTCGATTGTTTGATGTTTGCCGCCTGTGGTAAATTCATCTGTGGATTCATGTAATTAGGTAACCCGATTAATCATTACATAGAATTACATAATCACTGCACAACATTTTAGCACCTCTTTAAGGGCGACATGAATCTAACAAACTGCATTAAAACTTGAATTTACCTATTTTTAGCTCACCTGAGTCGAAGGCTCAAGGTGGGCTATTGTGATCGGTCAATGTCCATTGTGCGTTGTGCGTCTGTCAACAATTTACTTAAATGACATCTCCTCCTAAACCAGTGAATGGATTTTGATATAATTTCACAGGAATGTTCCTTGAGTGACCCTCTTTCAAAATTACCTAAATCGTTCTGCTCTGTTAAACAAAATGGCCACCAGAGCTAAAAATAGAAAAACCTTTAAATGACATCTTTTCCTAGGCAAATGGCCCGATTTGAAAATAATTTCACAGGAACGTTCCTTGAGTGACCCTCTTTCAAAATTGCCTAAATCGTTCTGCTCCGTTAAACAAAATGGCCGCCAGAGCTAAAAATAGAAAAACCTTTAAATGACATCTTCTTCTAGGCAAATGGCTCGATTTGAAAATAACTTCACAGGAATGTTCCTTGAGTGACCCTCTTTCAAAATTGCCTAAATCATTCCGCTCCGTTAAACAAAATGGCCATCAGAGCTAAAAATAGAAAAACCTTTAAATGACATTTCCTCCTAGGCAAATGGCCCAATTTGAAAATAATTTCACAGGAATGTTCCTTGAGTGACCCTCTTTCAAAATTACCTAAATCGTTCTGCTCTGTTAAACAAAATGGCCACCAGAGCTAAAAATAGAAAAACCTTTAAATGACATCTCCTCCTAGGCAAATGGCCCGATTTTAAAAATAATTTCACAGGAATGTTGCTTGAGTGACCCTCTTTCAAAATTGCCTAAATCGTTCCACTCCGTTAAACAAAATGGCTGCTAGAGATAAAAAAATAGAAAAAACCTTCAAATGACATTTCCTCCTACGCAAATGGCCCGATTTGAAAATAACTTCACAGGAATGTTCCTTGAGTGACCCTCTTTCAAAATTGCCTAAATTGTTCCACTCTGTTAAACAAAATGGCCGCCAGAGCTAAAAATAGAAAAACATTTAAATGACACCTCCAAGGCAAATGGCACGATTAGGAAATAATTTCACAGGAACGTTTGTTGAGTGACCCTTTTTCAAAATTGTCTAAATCGTTCCGCTCGTTAAACAAAATGGCCACCAGAGCTAAATATAGAAAAACCTTTAAATGACATCTTCTCCTAGGCAAAGAGCCCGATTTGAAAATAATTTCACATGAATGTTCCTTGAGTGACTCTCTTTCAAAATAACCTAAATCGTTCCACTCTGTTAAACAAAATGGTTGCCAGAGCTAAAAAATAGAAAAACCTTTAAATGACATCTCCTCCTAGGCAAATGGCCTGATTTGGAAATAATTTCACAGGAATGATCCTTGAGTGACCCTCTTTCAAAATTGCTTCAATCGTTCAGCTTCGTTAAACAAAATGGCCACCAGAGCTAAATATAGAAAAACCTTTAAATAACATCTCCTCCTAGGCAAATGGCCTGATTAGAAAAGAATTTCACATGAATGTTCCATGAGTGTCCTTCTTTCAATATTCCTTGAATCATTCTGCTCCGTTAAACAAAATGGCCACCAGAGCTGAAAATAGAAAAACCTTTAAATGACATCTCCTAGGCAAATGGCCTGATTTGAAAATAATTTCACCGGATGGTCCTTGAAAGACCTTCTTTCAAAATTGCCTTAACTGTTACGCTCCGTTAAACAAAATGGCTGCCAGAGCTAAATTTAGAAAAACCTTTAAATGACATCTCCTCCTAGGCAAATGGCACAATTTGAAAACAATTGAACAGGAATGTTCCTGGAGTGACCCTCTTTCAAAATTGACGAAATGGTTCTGCTTGGTTAAACAAAATGGTCACCAGAGCTAAAAATGGAAAAAAACTTTTAAATGACATCTCCACCTAGGAAATGGCTTGATTTGGTATTAATTGCATAAGAAGGTTCCTTAGGTGATCCTTTTTTAAAATTGCCCAAATGGTTCTGAGACGATGTATTGAGTGCACAAACCCAGGCCCCTGCCTACAAGGTCAAGGTCAAACTTAGAGGTCAAAGGTCAAAAAAGTGGTCCGAAACTTAAATGCTGTCAATAACTTTCTTATTTCTGGATCAATTCAGAAATTACTTGGCAGAAATATTAACCACCATGAGACGATGTGTTACGCGCACAAACCCAGGCCCCCACCTACAAGGTCAAGGTCATACTTAGAGGTTAAAGGTAAAAAAGGGGTCCGAAACTTAAATGCTGTCAAGAACTTTCTTGTTTCTGGATCAGTTTAGAAATTACTTGGCAGAAATTTTAAACATCATTTTTTTCTTTCTACTTCTTTTTTTTTTCTTTTTAAAAACACAATATCCCCCAGCACAAAGGCTTTGGACTCTGACTCAAAAGGTTGTGAGTTCAAATCCCGGTGAAGTCTTTTAACAACTCTTATTTCTCAATGGCATTTTTGCGGGGGCATCCATGTCCTATGGACACCTTTTCTAGTTAACAATGTTATCCTGCTGAAGACCATTTATGTAAAAGTGCTTCACAATTTAAAAATTTGTTAATGGATATGACTGCCATTCTGATTTAATTTCAAAATTCAATATTGGACTTAAATCTCTTCTGCAACAAGGTCTATCGGAACCCGAATTTTATGGTGACTTAGTATATAAATTCAGAAAAATATATAACCGCAATGACTTCAGCACCCAATTTCGTAAAATCATTTGATATAAAAAGATTGGGTACAACATTGATATTATACGACAGACTGCATGCATGGTAGTTAACCCAATCACGGTTGGCAACTTTGCTTCCCTCTTTAATTGCACGCCGGTGGGTCAGGCCTCAGATTCTATGACGGCTCCAACGTAAAGGCTTATTGAAAATTAAAGGGATAATGTTGGTTGGTGCCTGATGCTCTGTCTCTGGTCGGGCTCATCGGAGTCTAACTGTTGGTTTTCTTTTGCTCCAGCATTTCAGTGGTTTCTTGCTGTCGAGTCCTCACCGTTGTCTCACCTCTGTGGTTCTTTGATTTCTGTGTTCACGGAGATGTTGCACTGATGAGTTAGGAGGCCTTCATGCGGACTGAACAAATTATTTGTCTAAATCGCGACGGAAGTAAGGGCGAGGATTGTGGCCACGTAAAATCGATTTAAGCCCCCAAGTGGAAATCTTCCACTGACCGTTCCAAGGCGGCTCTTCTGTGGCGATTTATTTATGTTGTTGTTTGTTACTTACTGTGTGTATCACTTGTGTCTTTTTATTTTTGAATGGCCATATGGCCATTTTGTGGGAAAGTAACTGTCCATATGGCCTTCCTTTGTTTGGGTTTCCATTATGGTCTGCTTGCTTAATGTTTGTATTTCTTTCCCTTTGGTGTCTTTTATGGATGGAGTAAGTTAATTGTATCAATTCCTGATCTTTGTTTTACTTCTACTTTGTTATTCATCTTTATGTACTAGAGGACTTTGAAAACGCAACACCATTATACTGTATTTTCTCCCAAACGGTAAATGTGACTGAACAGTCATTTGCAGGTTTTAATAAACAACTCGAACTTGGTATGAATCAGTCGGAATTTTTACCCCATCAAAACGCGACGTTAATGGTGTTGTCACACGGGCCTCCCCGTAATCCAACGCCATTCAGCTAAGTAAATTAATGCTTTCTGACATTTTGTTTTATTGACAATGTGGCTTGCATATCAAACCCATTAACGCAGCTTATTGTCTTTTTCAAATCACAAGTTTTCGATAATGTCAATATTTGGAAAATGGACGTCAATTTTAAAACTCAGGATTCAGCTTGTTTTCGAAACAACTACATAAGATACCTTAATGTAAATTTTCAGCTCTGGCATTGACTATGAACACCAACAGTCATGTTGGGTATTCGTTTTGGTGTAAATCTTATCAAGAGATGTGTGCTTATGTGCTAGGGGACATCTTCAAAAGTTACGTTAACGTCACCTGCACAACCCAATAGAAGTGTACTGCAATTTGCATTTATTCGTATCTTGTCACTTGTGTATGCCATTTTACTTTTGCAATCATAACGGAATGCAAAATCTTGAAACTCTGAAAGATTCACGATGTTGATGTGAATAGCTAGACTATAGTAATCAGAGTCGGTGGGGTATTTTGTCACCTTTGAAGGTGTAGAAACGTGTGTGTATTGTTCTGTCAACTGTTTACTAATTGATTAAGGATGAGTATGCAAATGTCTACGAAGCTACGGGTACAGATTTGTTTAACCAGGAATCAAAATTAAAGTACTGTAAATGGCAGTTGAATTTGTGTCCTTCGATTTTAAATACCCATGTCTCAAAACGGCTATAGCTTCAAACGTTTAACTTCATTTTACAAAACAGAATTTCCTAGTGCATACTGTAAACTGGACAGGCTTTGTTATGCAATCAAATTCATTATGCTGTCTTTTTTAGTATTCGAGCAATAAAGGTTTGAGTATGATGTTGCGTTTTCAAAGTCCTCTAGTATATTTTGCCTGAAAAGTTTCATAAAAAATGATAAAATACTTGCCAAGATGCCTTGAGGATTTCTTCTTTTTCAACAAAATCCAGCCAGTTTGAAGTCATTTAATATTGTTCAACTTTACATGTTACTTTTTTATATTTACCAATAAAAATTTTCTTTATATTGAGTTGTTATTTTCACTTCTTATATTTGCACTTACACTATAAGTCAGTACTGTGGCATTAAAAGCTTCACTACCAATATACTACTGAACTTTACTTTTGATCAAATGTTCATGATTATGGAAATTTCAAAACATGTCTATACTTAACAAATTAATCGTGTGCTCAGCCTATAAAGGATTTTTATAGGAAGTTCCTTATTTATATCTTGCATATTTGGATAAACAGAGCTGAGGAAACGGTGAAGACCAAGATGACACGCTGTAGAACATGGCATCTCATCGGGATCTACATTGTTTGTCACTTAAGATTAGGTAGTTTGTTTGTTTGTGTTTGAGTTCTATGTCCCACAAACACCTATGGTCATTAGGTAGTAAATTGTGCTTGTTAAAATTTGAGAACAAGAATGATATGGAGTTGAGGTACCCGAATAAAAATGGCCGAATTTCAGAGTAATTTAACAGGAATTTTCCTTAGATGACCCTCTTTTAAAATTCCCCTAATCCTAAAAATACAAAAACCTTTAAATGACACCTTCTCATCTCGAGGCAAATGACCCATTTTCAAAATAATGGTCTATTTCAAAATAATTTCACAGAAATTTTCCTCTATTGCTGCTAAAATTGTTCCACTACAATGAAAAAATGGCCTCCAAACATAAAATACTTTGATCCACATCTCCTTAAAACAGTGAATCCTTCATTTCCATAAGCTTTGAAACATCTTGGATTCAGGTGAGCGATTCAGGGCCATCATGGCCCTCTTGTTTATTTGAAGTTAGCATCAAAAGCTAGACTGTCAAAATAGAAGAAAAGCAATGATCAAGTCCGTGTTTTCATTTAACACTATGTACAGGGCTCGACCTGGGCACTCCCGACTCTGTGAACATTTAGTTCTTGCACACCAGACAGCTAAGACAAGCAGCAATAATAATACAAAGTTTTCATTCAATGAAATTGACCGTTTTGACCAGGTGGGCTTTTGGGATCAGTTTTTGTCCTCCATGCGTGCGTCCGTCTGTACATAAACTTTTTCTTCAAACGACATCTCCTCCTAAACCACTGGTCAGATTTTGACCAAACTTCACAGGAATAATCCTTAGGTGGTCCCCTTTCAAAGTCGTTAAAATGGTTCCGGTCCATTGCACATCTAGGTCACAGGAGCCAAAAATAGATTTTTTTCACCGAAAACTTAAAAAATTTTCTTCTCTGAAACCACAAGGCCCAGGTCTTTGATATTTGGTATGAAGCTGCATCTAGTGGACCCCTACCAAGATTGTTCAAATTATAGTGCTGAGGCCAAAAATGCCCCCCGCCCGGGCCTTTGGTTTTACATGGACTTATATAGGGAAATCCTTTAAAAACCTTTTTCTCTGAAACCGCAAGGCCCTGATCTTTGATATTTGGTATGAAGCTTCATCTAGTGGACCTCTACCAAGATTGTTCATATTATAGTGCTGGGGTGAAAAATGCCCCCGCCCCCAGGGCCCTTTGGTTTTACATTGGCTTATATATGGAAAAAATCTTTAAAAATATTCTTCTCTGAAACCGCAAGGCCCAGGTCTTTGATATTTGGTACGAAGCTTCATCTAGTGGACCCCTACCAAGATTATTCAAAATATAGTGCTGGGACTAAAAATGCCCCCGCTCCGGGGCCCTTTGGTTTTACATGGGCTTATATAGGGAAAACTTTAAAAATTTTCTTCTCAGAAACCACAAGGCCCAGGTCTTTGCTATTTGGTATGAAGCTTCATCTTGTGGACCCCTACCAAGATTGTTCAAATTATAGTGCTGCGGCCAAAAATGCCCCCGCCCCGGGGCCCTTTGGTTTTACATGGGCTTATATATGGGAAGTCTTTAAAAACCTTCTTCTCCGAAACCGCAAGGCCCAGATCTTTGATATTTGGTATGAAGCTTCATCTAGTGGCCCTCTACCAATATTGTTCAAATTATAATGCTGGGGCCCGAAATGCCCCGCCCCGGGCCCTTTGGTTTTACTTGGGCTTATATAGGGAAAATCTTTAAAAATCTTCTCTGAAACCGCAAGGCCCAGGTCTTTGATATTTGGTATGAAGCTTCATCTAGTGGACCCCTACCAAGATTGTTCAAATTATAGTGCTGGGGCCAAAAATGCCCCCGCCCCGGGGCCCTTTGGTTTTACATAGGTTAATATAGGAAAAATCTTTAGAAAATCTTCTCCGAAACCGCCAGGCCCAGGTCTTTGATATTTAGAATGAAGCTTCATCTAATGGACCTCTACTAAGATTGTTCAAATTATAGCCTTTGGGCCAAAACTGTCCCTGCACTGGGACCCACTAGTTTTACATAGGCATATATAGGAAAAAACCTTTAAAAAATCTTCTTGTCCGAAACCAGAAGGCCCAGGTCTTTGATATCTGGTGTGGAGCTTCAACTAGTGAACCTCTGCTGAGATTGGTCAAATTATAGCCCTGGCGCCAAAAATGCCCAATTGCCAGGGCCCGCTGGTTTTACATAGGCTTATCTAGGGAAATCCTTGTAAAATCTTTTCTGAAACCAGAAGGCCCAGGTCTTTGATATTTGGTCTGAAGCCTAATATCAAATTATAGCCCTTGGGCCAAGAATGCACTAGAGACACTGATACTCAGGTGAGCGATTCAGGGCCCTCTGGGCCCTCTTGTTTTCTGGAATATCCCTCAAGATATAATAGAAAGTCAACCCCCCCCCCCCACCCCCGCCCCAGAGTTCTAGAAATTTTGAAATCCCAATTGGTCCGGCCAGCTGACTGATGACATCATCAATGATGCATTGGTGCATACTTATCGACTAGTCTGAGTCTATCATGTATGCGCATTCTGTGCATTTCTTGAGAAGCATTTCTAATGAGACCACAAAAGGGCGGTTTAACAGTCTCCTAATACTCATTAGCTATCGTGTTTGTCGTATGCAAAAAGAGTCACATATACACTAAATTAAACTGCATTATACCATCGTTTATTATACATTTACAACAGCGCAATCGGCAAGTTAGCAATCGCTCTTCTCCCAGACGCACTTCTGATGTTGTTTGAGACGAATATCAAATACATGCCGAAAGCTTTGTAGCACCGTGTTGAACTTTCCATCACGTGCTTCTGAACTGGTATTTGAGATGATTGACAACCGTCTTTGAATGTTTTAAGCGTGGGCGGGACAATAGCGCTGTCAGTTTATGTTGCAATCGATTTTATTACTGCTCAAAAGAGAGAGAGAGAGTGAGAGAGAGTGTGTGTTTGAGTTTTACGTCCCACCAACAGCTAAGGTCATACGGAGACGGGACCTCGGTTTAAAGACTCATCCGAAAGTCTGGAGAAGCCCGGGATCGATCCTGCGATCCCTGGTTTACAAGGCGAGTAGCGTAACCACTACACCACGGAGGCTTCTGTACTGCTTAAAAGAAGATTGTGGTTACTCGTTAAAACCTCGATGCGGTTCTAACCAGCAGTACCCACAATCTATAGTCTGCTCAAAACAGAGATTGTGGACACTCGTTAAAACCTCTAGGTGGCGAGCCATTTGTCAAACTCGGCAAGATCCATCTTTGTGTACAATGATTTTTTATCATATCTGCGGCGATTTTGGTGACTTCCGGTACATTTATCGGTCATAATTTAAGAGTTAATGATGAGCCGTATTTTTGGTCCGTATTATGATACTGATCACGCGCCTGCGTGACTTGTTCGATAAAATTGGAATTTATAAAAAGGTAATAAGTGCGAGCCATCGATGGGATTTTACATAGAAAATGCACTCTAGGGACCAGGCTTAGAGTTCGAGGGTTCGAGCCATCGTGGTTCGAGCCAAGGGTGGCATGTTTAGTTAAAATGAATTGGGATTTTGCGGGGACTGAAAAGTCAGTTCGACCCAAACGTGGTGTTCGAGCCTACCGAGTTCGACCCATCGAAGTTCGACTGTACTCTGCTCAAAACAGACTGTGGATACTCGTTAAAACCCCGAGGCTGTAGCAGAAATAAGAAAGAACAATGAATGAACCCCTGTATATACATGTATTAAAGTGGCCGAGCCGGCACTCGACATTGAATCAAACGTGGTAGCTCAATGGTATAGTGCACCTGCCTATGATGCTAGGGGCCCCCGGTTTGATTCCCGGCAGCGGTAATAAAACTGTGGTGTCCGAACATGCTCCGGGTGAATGCCACAAAGTGCATCGTCCTCCGCATCGGGACGTTAACTGGGACCCCCTGCACGTGCAGGGAGGCACATCCTGTGCAGGTTAAAGATCTATATCGTTATTACATGATTACTGTGTATGTTTTCATCCTGCAAACCTGGATCGGCAATGACCGATCACACTACAATTGAAAGCGCTCCAATGTTGATTCGACCGATAATAGATAGAAATAGTGGAAAGAATGAATTGAAGAGGAGCAAATTCTTTCCTTTAAGAGTTGGCCCCGGTTGACAGAAAATAAATAAAAAATAAAAAATATATATATTTGTCACTTAATTGCTCCGACTCGACGGTTACAGAAAACTCATCCGTAAAAGATTTGGGCGGATTTTTGCATTTTGAAATCTTCCTGCACATCTATCTAGTGGTTACTCAGAACTTATCTGGAAAAAATTGGGCAGAAAAAAGAAGAAACCCAGAAAAACTATTAAGTCGCGTTTTGGAGACTCAACCCTTATCCTGCTGAATAAATTAATTTAGCCACACCCATTGCTGACTATCAACGCATCATGCAGCCCATGTATTTCTTCAAGCCCCGATGGGCGGGGGCCGCAACACTATATAGGTCATTTTGGAGACGTCGCTTCCAAATTCGTGGGACTTTTACCAGACATTGAGATGAAATGACATCTCAAGCCCTGTCGCCCAATGAAACCTGTAGGGTTTATATACATGGACGGTCTGACTCGCACATTTCCTGGGCAGGCTCAGAACCTCTAAGCTGTTTACCAGTACTCGTGTTCGGTCAGCTCTGCGTGGAAACATCATGCAGCCCAGTCTATTTCTGCAAGCCATGATGAGCGGGGCTACTCACAGAAACAGTAGGAAGTTCCAACGTTGAGTGGTAGGGGTCAAAATTAAATAGGTGTGTTTTAATGGTTCGTATCAACTACGAGACTATGAAGATGTGCAGGGTGGTCCAATTTCTTACTTATAATCACAGTGTTGGGAACAGAACTTTACTGAGCATAACTTTATTGAGCATCAATGATGTGAAATGCCAAATCCGGCGTCCATCTTGCGACACTCGGGTGTGCTGTGACAAATCAAGCATGTGGCTGATTAACACTTATTGAATGTTTTGCTTCCCGAATTTTTGTACACACCTTGGTTTTGTTTGTTTGATTTGCGGTTTAACGTCCCCGTCAACACTGTAAAGGTTATTTTGGAGACGTTGCTTCCAATTTTGTGGGACTTTTACCCGACATTGAGATGAAATGACATCTCAAGCCCTGTCGCCCAATGAAACCAATAGGGTTTATTAGCATGGGCCTCGCACCACGGTTCCCAGACAGGCTTAGATCCTCTAAGCGGTTTACCAGTACTAGTGTCCGGGCCGGATTCACCTCTGCGTGGAAGCATCATGCAACCCATATATTTCTTCAAGCACCTATGGGCGGGGGCAAATGTACACACACTTGGATTATCGGTAATTTGATTGTTGAGAAAATGTTGGGACATAATTAAAGAAAGCGATCATATTACCTATATTATGATAAAAGAACAGAATCGTCGATATTGCGATTTCCTATCTAACACCATTATACATACCATCAACAAATAACAAAATGCGTTAAACTGGCAAATAAAACCAATTTTTAGTTACTAAACTTTGAAAATAGAATAACCAAACTAATCATAACTAAAGTTTATTTTATCAGATGTATTAGTTTGAATTTTAAATAAACAATTTTTATGTGGATGTTCGCCATTGTGACTGACCGGAGAAATGACCCGAATTACATATGGTTCAAGCCCCAAAGTCTTTCGGATCCTTACGAGACACATGTTCATGGTGCTGCCTAACACAACAGCCGCTAATACTGGCACAGCATGCATGCAACGCTTCAGAAATCTGGTAACTTTAGCCATAAACTCCCAAAGCCTGTCCTGGCGAGTCGGACCATCCGAGCATATAAACCATATCGGTTTCACTGGGCGGCAGGGATTGGAATGTCATTTTATCTAAATGTCGGGTAAAATTGCACACAAAACTGGAAGTAATGTCCCCAAACTGACCTAAATAATGTTAATGGGGATGTTAAACCTCAAATCAAGTAAACAAACAATCTAACAGGAAAGCAGAAATATTGGTCAATTAAAGTCTGTTATTGTCACATGAAATCTGAGGGGAATGACTTGGCAAATTTTTCACATTTTTCAAAAGGGGACAACTTTCTGAACTTCCTGTTTGCTTTTCTTTAAGCTTTGTCCCACGAAAAAGGGGTCTACTCTTAAAGGAAAGAATTTGCTCCTTAGGAGCAAATTCTTTCCTTTAAGAGTTGACCCTTATTGACATGGGAGACTAAAATACGCTTGAAAGAGTTGCCTCCCCTGAAGGTGTATGTATTCCACTTAAAGTCTGAAAAAAAAATATTTGTCACTTAATTGCTCGACTCGACGGTTACCGGGTAGTAAAATATTTGGGCGGATTTTTGCGTGCTTTTTCGTGATTTTATGGTCCCACCCTTTTAAACGTTGAAACCTTCCTTACAACTGGACAAAAAATGGGCGGGAAAAAAGAGAAGAAACCCTGAAAAACCAATAAGTCTTAACCCTTATGCTGCTGAATAAATAAATTTAGACACAGCCATTGCCGACTGCCAAACATTTAAATTCCTTAACATTATTCACAAGCTGCATGGCAAACAGTGTAGGACCACATCTCTGTTTGCAAAAGTAGGGGTTGTTATGGGTTAAATATACACTAAAGCCACTTGATAACTGAGCATCCTGTTGTGCCCATTTGTTTGTTTGATTTGAGGTTTAACGTCCCCGTCAACACTGTATAGGTCATTTTAGAGACGTTGCTTCCAATTTTGTGGGACTTTTGCCCGTCATTGAGATGAAATGACATTTCAAGCCCTATCACCCAATGAAACCAATAGGGTTTATAAGTATGGGTGGGCTGCCTCGCATCTCTTTGCATGGGCAGGCTTAGATCCTCTAAGCGCTTTACCAGTACTCGTGTAGTTTGCGTGGTAGGCTCAGGCAGCCCGTCTATTTCTTCAAGCCCCGATGGGCGGGGGTTGACCATTTCTGTATGCATTGGAATTGTACAAGGAGGATAAATTACAAGGATTCGTGTCAAAAATACATTGTGTATAAAGAAGTTGAAAGCAAAATGTGGGACAAAGGGTTAATTCTTTCATGGGGGTTTAAAATATTAGGCAATAGTAATTATCAGTTCTCAACAAGCTGTTGTATGATAAGCGACACTAAATCAAAGGACTTAACTCGACCATTATAGATAAAGGTATGCACATGTATGTAATCAGACCGGACAGTCGTCGGCAGTCGCGAGCGGACAACAAAGGCGACCAGCTGAAATGGGAAGCGTCCCCGACTGCCACCGAGTGTAGGCTGGGAAAATAGTCCCGGACTGAGATCCAAACTTTCGTTCAAGCCCTAAATTCCACTTTCTATGTAAACGGTGTAGACCCTGATCAAACACCGCGTTCTGTGGCGCCTGATCTGAGTCTCCATTGCTTGCCAAGCCCCTCACGGCGAACATTCTCCACTGAAATCAAATACGCTAATTGGTGATTGATTTTTACATGACCCGTGGCGTAATCTGAGATTTTTGACAATCTCTTAGCTCCGCCCTCTCCTGTGGGTTAACCGGTATTGGATGGTGATGTTAAGTATTGATTACAGTTACTTTGACATAGTTGACACTTGTAACACCAATTCCGGTGTAGCGTGTCAGTGTTTTTTGACGTATCTGCTCTTTAATGAACCGACGGGATATGCCGTATTGCTAACTTGCTGGGTGCGCAGTTGTACCTATGTGAATGAGTCAACACACAGCAAAAACAAACATTTCTTCATACAAAAGATCAGCTTGTGCATCTTGCAAACATCTTCAAAACTCAACAGGGAAATGACGTTTGTCCCAGAAGCCATACTAGGGAAGGCTAATACAAACAGCAAATATATATATATATGACTGCGCAGGCTGATCTGAGCCTTCACATGTCGCACAGGTTCCACTGTCATGTTTTCAAAAAGTTGCATGCAACAACCCTGTGAGCAAACTATCATTGACATTTTGTTATTGAAAAACGCGACTGCCTCAACTACACGCGCAAAAATGACGGCGGGAAATTCACCACATGGCAAAAACTATGATACACATGTGCGACCAGCGAAGACTCAGATCATCATGCACATATGTGAAGGCTTATCAGTCTGTCCTGATTACAGCTGAATGGATATCCTAAGCAAAAATACTTGCTTTATTACACAACAGTACACGTATATTTTCAAAGTCTATTCATGAAAAAAAAACTATCGATAGTTGAATGAGCTATCGGCGATAGTCCAAAGTACTATCGATCGATGCATTGCTATCGAGGAAGTCCCTATTGTGATGCATCGAACTATCGATGCATCGTTACACCCCTAGACTATATCACCTAATGGGCATATATACAGAAAGAAAAGGAAAAAAGAAATCTTAAAATAAAATAAATAAAAGGAAAAACATATTATTATGCTCAGGAAATTTTTGAACCATAGAATTTTATGAAATATATTTTTGGCATCATGTTACTCTGATAAAAATGTTTAGTTGAAATTAGAATTTCTGTACTTTCTATATACTTGATATTATCTATCTGCTTTTTGGTGTGTTTTTTTTAATTCACAAAATGCATGATGAACATTGAAGATTCTGATCAGATGGCATATTGTTACTCTTTTAAAATTGTTCACTTGAAATTAGAATTTCTCAACCGTAAGTACTTTAGATATACATGTACTTATATAATCTATCTGTTAAATTCACAAACTGCATGATGAATAGTGAAGATACTGATCAGATGGTTTATCTGGAGCTACACTGTTTGCAAATGTGGGGATTATTTTGGTCAGCGGGAAAAGTGAAAAAAATGAAAGGAAAACATGCCATAAGGATATTTTTCACCATAATAAATAAATGAAATATTGTTTATTTGTATTGGGGTTTAGTGGCCCAGTCAACACTATTTTAGGTCATTTTTGAGTCAGTCAGTTTACCTATCCACACTTTTCCTGGGCCAGCGTATACGTAAGCGGTTTACCAGTACAGTGCACATTCTTTCACCAGAAACTGACAACTGCCTCTTGAATCAGCGGAAGGGAGAGAATGACCGAAGAAAAGATTTCATGATCAATCTCCACGAAAGAAAAGAATGTTGCCGACCCCGGCAGTAAATGAAATATATATTTAGGCATCTTGTTACTCTTTTAAAGAAAATACGTTCATTTCTATTGGAAATTTCTCTACTAGGAAATAAATACAAAAACAAACTGTTATTTATTTATTTTATTTAATATTTTGTAGGACAATTTGGCCAAATTAATTTGTCCTAGTGACTTATTTATTTAATTTATTTACCAATTTTTTTTTATTTTTTTTTTTGCCACAGAGACACATTACATGCAAGTTGAGACCATCTATAATTAGCCAACGTTAGGAAATATATTCATGTAACAAACAGTGTAGCAGACTTCCAAGCTGTATATGGAAAAAAATACTAAAGCACCAAGCAGATGGCATTCAGATTTTTAATGACAGATTCAATCTGTCATTTTTAGCTATCCTGCGTGTTGTAAAGTAGTTCCGGCTTTCTTACGACTTTCTTCCGGCTTTGACCGCCAAAGAAATATGAGTCAGCACAAAATGTAGTCCGGTTTGGCGCAGTTATCAAAATTGTATTCTATAATCGCAATGCAAACTTTTGAAGCAGACGACTTGACGATTTTATCTTACCTTTCAGAGAATAGATTTAGCATTTCATATGAATCAGCTGCATCATGCGAGACTGTATACCCAGATCATTGCGGCATCTGCTCAGACGTCTGCTCAGGTTTTACACTGTTTTCTAACAGTGCTGTCAATATTTAATCCTTACAGACCAGCCGGTCAGCTGCAGACCAGAATATTAATGGGTTTTCCGACATTCGAGGTCAAGTCTAGGTCAGTTACAACTAGGTGTATATCAGACTTTGCTTTGCGAGAAAGGCTGTCCCTTTCAACCCTGGAATATGGTACAGATACCTATGCAAACAGTGTAGGTCCTGTGATATAATTCTAGGTGCCATATTTAGCAGAATGGACGAGCCCAACTTCAGTGATGGAAGAGTACACTCCAGAAACTCAAGACAGTGAATAAATCAAAGCACTGACAACACTCATGCCGATTGTCTCTAAATGCAGGCTGGTCATGAACGAGGACTTGGACTGATCCGTTTAAACTTAAGATGTTAGTAACTGATGCAAAACTGTAGAACAAGATCAGCACCGTGTTCTGTGGAGTTTGATCTTAGTCTACATTGTTTGCCAGATCGAACATTTGATTCAAGTGCAGATTTTACAGATAACACTTACATGTACCCAAGACTGACTGACAAACGACCCGGCTATGTTTGGGTTGATTGTTTGGCATTCGACCCGAAGTTACTAATAAGAAATGCGATTCAGAGCTAACGTCTACGTGACTATCACTGACTTCTCAGAATAACCTTTTTCTTGCAGAAAATAGCCGCAGTGAGATCAGGGTATTCCATAAGACTGAAGAGGGTCATCCTGGAATCATAGGGTGAGCCTGGCGAACAGTGTAGACCAAGTTTGGCCGCTGCAGAACGCGCTCCTTATCAAAAGTTTAAATCTCAGCCCAGGACCTTTACCCCAACCTACGTCCCACCAACACTTTCGGTGCTTTGATTCTGAAACAACACGATTGCATGATTACAACACGCTCAGGCACCATGCCCTTAAGCCAAAAAGGTTAAATCAATCAACCGTGACGTATGGTTACCAGTCCGGCCCCGATCCCGTGTTTTGTTTTGTTTGATTTGAGGTTTAACGTCCCCGTCAACACTGTATAGGTCATTTTGGAGACGTTGCTTCCAATTTCGTGGGACTTTTACCCGGCACTGAGATTAAATGACATCTCAAGCCCTGCCGCCCAATGAAACCAACAGGGTTTATATGCATGGACGGTCCGACTCGCACCGCATTGCCTGGGCAGGCTTAGATCCCCTAAGCAGAATACCAGTACTCGTGTGCGGGTCGGTTTCAGCTCTGCGTGGAAGCATCATGCAGCCCACCTTTTTCTTTAAGCCTCGATGGGCGGGGGCCAACGATCCTGTGTACCACCTTCACACCAGCACTGATAGAAACCACCTGTTCAGGATCAAACTTTTGATGTGTGATGTAAGGTCGTGCCTAGAAAAGAAGAAATTGTATTTTGTTCTCAAAAAGCATTAAGTGAGAACGTATTGCAACATTTTTCATTAAACCCTGGACAGTTAGAGTGAGTGAGTGAGTGAGTGTTTGAGTTTTACGTCCCACCAATAGCTAAGGTCATACGGAGACGATACTTCGGTTTAAAGACTCATCCGAAAGTCTAGAGAAGTCCGGGAT
This sequence comes from Lucinisca nassula, assembly GCA_963580285.1. Classification (NCBI taxonomy): domain Eukaryota; kingdom Metazoa; phylum Mollusca; class Bivalvia; order Lucinida; family Lucinidae; genus Lucinisca; species Lucinisca nassula. Next base: position 114,685,335 of record OY757014.1, read on the forward strand.
CGATCCTGCGATCCCTGGTTTACAAGGCGAGTAGCATAACCACTACACCACAGAGGTTTCTAATGGACAGTTAGAAGCTGGTCAGAAAGCGGATGGCGTTGACTCTGATTTTGGGTCGACGTAGCGGCAGACTGACGTCAGTACGTCAAGATCGATTCATCCGACAGACGCATATGCGAAGCAGATTTCCGCCGGCATCTGCTGCACTGTACCTGTAGATAAACAAAGGGTCTCAACTACCGACTAATAAGCACTGACACTGTTCGTCGCCCTTATGCGATGCACTTTTGAGAGCTAAACGTCTCTGTCGTGACAAAATCAAGACGTCGACACAGTACGGAACACTTACGCTGGTGCATGAAATAGGTGCATGCATATTGGCGTCTAAGCGACTCGCGTGATATGCGTTATAGTGACACATCGCACTTCAGCGTAAATCACGCCGATTGTCGTTTCGGGATGTTTGACATTTAGATGTAAGGTATGACGAGGCGACGCGTGAGTAATAGAGCATGACACATCGGATGGAATAAGTGAAATGGTATGTCGAGCTATTGCATGTAGCTAGCGACATTAAGAACATTCAAGATCATGGCTGAGACGTTAACTGAACAGCGAGACGTTACATCAATCAAGTGCGTCGGCTTCACGTGGTTCTATTTATTTGTTTACGCTCAGAATCCGGGATATCTAATTCAGCAGGATTACGGGCGGGTTTATAGTGCTGTTCTTACTCAAAAATGTCTTCAAGCCAATGGAAGTCATGTATTGGACTGACCAGCCTTTCTCCTCCGATCTCTTTCCCATAGAGTATCTTTTTGGGGAGTCATCAACAACCGACCAGACAAAAATGTTACTTATTGACAGTAGCATTGTTAAAACTTGATTTTTAATGTTTGGCTTTGAAAACGTAAATAGTTTCTTTCTAACATTTGAAACATCGATAAACATATCATACAATGGAATTTGCAGAACTACTTTTCTAAATTTTAAGAAAGTTTGTCTGTAAGTATTCACAGTGTTTTGATTTTCTCATAGAATCTGTCATTTCAGTGCCTTTGGCGCTTTGATTTTCTTTTGTTTGTTTTCGGGAACAACATTTCCATAGGACTCATATATGAAAAATGCTAAACAAGATTTTCTTTAAGAAGTAAAGAAAAAGGCTTGATATTGAAATAGTTGTGATTGGCAGTTTAATGGTTATTTGTAGGTGGGGCTTAGGATGTTGGTGGGGCAAAGTTACATATTATAACCAATGGCTGTAAGCCTATAATAAGGTTGAAATTGCAAATGATTGCAAGTCTATATTTTTAAAATGTGTTGTTAGATCTTTCAGAAGCATTTTTTTTTTTCTAATTATTTTGGGTGTTAACCCTTTTTGTACCAAATGGAATCTTCCTCTTCATATACGACAGGAATCCATTTCGAAATGTAGGGGTGACAGGTTGTGTTATCTTCAAAATTTATTCAGAAAATAGCTGAACTTTTTGCAAATAGTGTAGGCCCTGATCAGACCCCACATTCTGCAGCGTCTGATCTCGGGCTACACTGTTTGCCAATGTACCCATTAGGGGATTTCCGGTACCAAACAGGTTAATTAGGGCCTTTTATTATTAATTTTCTTATGTTGAGCTGAAAACTAAAAACATGTCACCTTCCATAGCAGTTCTCACATAGGACCCAAACAATAAGCATTTAATTATTTAATAGTTTATTTTTATTTATTTTTTATAATTTATTTTATATTTCTTTTATTGTGTAACAATCAAGGAAAAATTAACCTGGGGGAACAAGATCTTAGTTCAGGGCATTTCAATAACTCACCCGAGTAAAAGGTGTCATCAGGTGAACATGTCCACAAAATGAAAACCGCCCCCAACACCCCCTAAAAAACACCTTATAGTGACCAGAGATTCAACTTTGGTGAAGTTGATGTCGCATCCGCTCCCCACCTGCCCCACACAAAAAAATAAAAGTTTATTTAAGGCAGAAGAAATGAATATACATGTAGGGCTTTGAGAAGAATCCATAGCCGACATATGTGAGGTAAAAAACTGACAAAGTTCACAATGTGGAAAAAGAGATAAAAATTGATCCCAACATAATGTCCAAACCACATGCATATCCTCATACCATGGCGAAAGCACATGCAAAGTTTCAAAATGATCGGTATAAAACTGCAAGAGGAGTTGCGAAGACAAAAGGTACCTAACATATATCAATTGAAGGTTGAAGGTTAAAATGACTAAGTTCACAATGTGGAAAAAGTGGCAAAAATTTATCCGAAGATAAAGTCCAAACCACATGCGCTTCCTCATACCATGGCAAAAACACACACAAAGTTTAAAAAAATCGGTATAAAACTGCAAGAGGAGTTGCGAAGACAAGAGGTACCTATCATATACATATATCAATTGAAGGTTGAAGGTTAAAATGACTAAGTTCACAATGTGGAAAAAGTGACAAAAATTTATCCGAAGATAAAGTCCAAGCCACATGCGCATCCTCATACCATGGCAAAAACACACACAAAGTTTCAAAATAATAGGTATCAAACTGTAGTAGGAGTTGCGATGACAAGAGGTACCTATCGTATATCAAATGAAGCTTAAAAATGGCTAATGTGCAAAAAGTGAAAAAAAAATTATTCTGAGAATTATGTCGAAACCACATGCACATCCTCATACCATGGCAAAAGCACATGCAAAGTTTCAAAATGATCGATAAAAAACTGCGAGAGGAGTTGCGATGACAAGAGGTACCTATCGTATAACAAATGAAGCTTAAAAATGACTAAGTTCAAAACTTGCAAAAAAGTGAAAAAAATATTCTGAGAATTATGTCGAAACAACATGCACATCCTCAAACCATGCCAAAAGCACATGCTAAGTTTCAAAATAATTGGTATAAAACTGCAAGAGAAGTTGCAAAGTCAAGGGGTACCTATCATATATCAATTGAAGGTTGAAGGTTAAAATAACTAAGTTCACAATGTGGAAAAAGTGACAAATATTTATCCCAAGATAAAGTCCAAGCCACATGCGCATCCTCATACCATGGCGAAAACACACACAAAAATTCAAAATAATCGGAATAAAATTGTAGGAGGAGTTGCGATGATAAGAGGTACCTATCGTATATCAAATGAAGCTTAAAAATGGCTAAGTTCATAATGTGCAAAAAGTGAAAAAAAGATATTCTGAGAATTATGTCAAAACCCCATGCACATCCTCATACCATGGCGAAAGCAAATGCAAAGTTTCAAAATGATCGATATAAAACTGCAGGAGGAGTTGCGATGACAAGAGGTACCTATCATATATCAATTGAAGGTTAAAATTACTAAGTTCACAATGTGGAAAAAGTGAGAAAAAATGATCCGACGATAAAGTCCAAACCACATGCGCATCCTCATACCATGGCAAAAACACACACAAAGTTTCAAATCAATTGAAGGTTAAAACCAGAGATTCAACTTCGGTGACGTTGATGTCGCACCTACTCCCCACTTGCCCCACACAAAAAAATAAAAGTTTATTTAAGGCAGAAGAAATGAATATTGGGCTTTGAGAAGAATCCATAGCCTATATATGTGAGGTAAAAAACTGACTGAGTTCACAATGTGGAAAAAGAGATAAAAATTGATCCCAACATGAAGTCCAAACCACATGCACATCCTCATACCATAGCAAAAACACAAACAAATTTTCAAAATGATCAATATAAAACTGTAATAAGAGGAGTTGCGATAACAAGAGGTACCTATCATATATCAACTGAAGCTTAAAAATGACTATGTTCACAATGTGCGAAAAGTGAAAAAAAAAATTCTTAGAATTATGTGAAAACCACATGCACAACCTCGTACCATGGCGAAAGCACACACAAAGTTTCAAAATTATCGGTATAAAACTGCAAGTGGAGTTGCAAAGACAAGAGGTACCTATCATATATCAATTGAAGGTTAAAAATGACTAAGTTCACAATGTGGAAAAAGTGATAAAAATTGATCTGAAGATAAAGTCCAAACCACATGCGCATCCTCATACCATGGCAAAAACACACAAAAAGTTTGAAAATAATCGGTATGAAACTTTAGGAGGGGTTGTGATGACAAGACACCCAGTGTAAAATGTTGACGGAAAGACGGACAGACAACCGGACGGACGGAGACATGCTAAAGCAGGTGTGACAAAAACTAGGGTTTACAGGGGCATACATTATCTTTCCTACCAACAAGTAGGTCGTGGGTACTAGTTAGAATTACCTAAATGAGGCAGCAATCTATGTTTGCAGTATAGATAATAAAAATATCAAAGATTTTCATCCAAAAAAAAAAAAAAAAAAATAGCCATTTTGGAGATGTGAAAAAAAAATGCACTTTGTAGCATGTGTGTGTTATTGTAATGTTTGTTCCACAAACTTAAGACTGAAATTTTCCATTTTATTGGTAACATTCTTCTCATTTCGTCTGCAAGCACAGAATGTGTGTGCTCATTAGACCAAGGTGGTTTTAACAAGTGTATCTCACGAGAACCCAAATCACAGAGTGGTTTTGGGCAAGAAACCAATACTATGAGCATACTCGCATAGTTAAGAGGATTTTTTTTTTCAAACATAATGTGTGGGTGCTCAGTCTGCCACATAGACTTAGGTGGTTCTTACAAACACAGAAAATAAATGTATATGTTGATGAGCAAAAATAATGAGAACAATGTGAACATGCGTTAACCCCATTTTTCTTGGTAATAAGTGGGCATTGCAACGATGCTCATTATATGAACTTTTTTCTCTGAAGTTGAGTAAATACCTACTCACATAATTGCATGTATTCAATTCAGATTCCATGTAAGCGCCTGTAGTCCACTTTAGGAGTGAAAAGGCCTCTTTGGGCAATTCTTATGAGCAACCACAATATAAATAAGTTTTTGAGCAAAAATAAGCACTTAAGATACTAGTGAGTAAAAGGGTAACAAACCGGACAGCTATTCATGTTTTAATCCATTTTGTACTAAATGAAATCTTCCACCTTATATATAGCACATGTCTATTTCAAAGTTTAGTGGCTCTTCAAAATTTATTTGGAAAATGGCTGAACTTTTTGCAAACAGTGTAGGCTCTGATCAGACACTGCAGAATGTGACATCTGATCTGGGCCTGCACTGTTTGCTAATAACCGGTTTTTGGATTTCTGATACAAAAATGGGTTAATATGCACAATCATGGCGGAAAGCCATTATAGTATGATAACTTTATAAAACTTAGCATTTGATAAAAAATCAGAATATAGAACTTCAAAAAAAAATCAGTGTAACATCGATATGAGTGAAATAATATTGAAAGGGCCATGCCCCCCAAGAACCTTTTAGTATAGCAGGAGCTGCTTTTGTTGAATTTGGTTGAGATAATCAGCATCAATGTAGTAACATGTCCATGCAATTGAAAGTTTTATTATTTAAACTCACTTCAGTGAATAACCAGTGGGTATTTATCAAAAATAAGCCATATTATGACAGTTTGCAAGTTTAAGGAAATATCGGTGCCTCAGTGAAGTGGTAACGATAATACACAACTTATGAAGCAGAAAGTTCATCTTGCAGTTTGTGAACTTAACAGATAGATTATATCAAGTATGTAGAAAATAGAGAAACTCTAATTTCAACTAAACATTTTAAATAAGAAAAACAAGATGCCAAAAATTTATTTCATATAATTCTATGGTGAAAAATTTCTGAGCATAAAATAGTGTAGCTCCAGATAAGCCATCTGATCTGGATCTTCACTGTTCATCTTGCAGTTTGTGAATTTAACCTTTTTTTTGAGTCCATTTCAAAATTTAGGGTTGTCAGGTTCTGTTTTCTTCAAAATCTATTTGGAAAATGGCCGAACTTTTTTGCAAACAGCATAGGCCCTGATCAGACGCTGCGTTCTGCGGCGTCTGATCTGGGCCTGTGCTGTTTGCCAGGGTACCCGTTTTGGGGTTTCTGGTACAAAACGGGTTAGTAGATAGATTATATCAAGCATATAGAAAGTAGAGAAATTCTAATTGCAACAAAACATTTTTAAAGGAGTAAGAAGGTGCCAAAAATCATCATATTTACAACTCCATGTAATGAACACCCCTCTTAACCCCACTTTATATAGAGAAAAACTGGGGTTTAGAGGTGTAAACATTATTTTTCTTATTTCTGCTCCAAAACTTAGGTTGTGAGTAGTCGTTTGAACCGCCTCATTTATGTGGTTCTAACAAGCACCCACAACCTATGTTTGGAGTGTTAATAAGAAAAATATCACAAGTTTTCATCAGGAAAAATACCATTATGGAAATATGGTAGAATGCTCTTTGTCATATGGAAATGTTATCTTAATGATATTTCTATGGTGAAAAATTTCTGAGCATAACAACAATTTATCTCCAGATAAGCCATCTGATCAGGATCTTGACTGCTCATCATGCAGTTTGTGAATTTAACAGATAGCTTATATTAAGTATATTGAAAGTAGAGAAATTCTAATTTCAGGTGAACATTTTTAAAAGAGTAACAATATGCCATCTGATCAGGATCTTCACTGTTCATCATGCAGTTTGTGAATTAAAAAAACCCAACAAACTAGATAGATAATATCAAGTATATAGAAAGTACAGATATTCTAATTTCAACTAAACATTTCTATCAGAGTAACATGATGCCAAAAATATATTTAATAAAATTCTATGGTGTAAAAATTTCCTGAGCATAATAATATGTTTTTACGGCGTAGCCGTTATAGTTTTGCTTTTGTCCTAAATTTTTCGTTATTCCATTGGTCAATAAAACCACATGTCCAAGGAGATGACCATTTCATTGGTCAATGATTTGCATAAATAAATTTACTCAAAAATACGACAGTTTACTGAAGTTTTAACCTAGGAAATGTTTCATTTTTTTATGTGAGACATGAATGAAAAATATATACAGTTTCGGCTTGCTCATCGTCTTGTCCTTTGATGACCATACGTCATATGTATAATTTGTTTCTAGTGAATTCTGTAACTGCTGTGGTGAATAGCTATTTTGACCTAATTTCACGTGGTTGGTCTATATAGCGAAAGGAACCATTTCGCGAAAGGAAGGTTCCTTTCGCGAAAGGAAGAATTTTCTGCGAAAGGAATTGTTTGTTTGATTTGAGGTTTAACATCCCCATCAACACTGTGTAGGTCATTTTGGAGACGTTGCTTCCAAGTTTGTGGGACTTTTACCCGACATTGAGATGAAATGACACCCCAAGCCCGGTAGCCCGATGAAACCAATAAAGAGATATAGCATGACAAAAACATGTAATAATCGCATTACAAATTGACAGATGTTTAATTTACAATATATGCTAAATAAAAGTTGCAGTGTATCATTTGTCTTCAGCATACTTTATGTCCTCCATTTTAACACAAAATGGACATTTTCGAATATCATTAATGTTATATAAATTCTGAAAAGGAATAAGTGTAATTTGAGTTTTAATTAGGTGCACATAAGATCAAGTTTCCGTCCGTTTGTCTGCTCGTCCGTTTATTCGTCCGCCTATGCGTTTACGTTCACCATAGCGACAACCCTAAATGTTAACCCTAGAATTTGTGTTCAAAAACGGTAAATGATAACGTTTTCTTATTTGTTGTGCATATACTTGAGATCATATGCTCTTGAAATGAGGTCATGTTTTTAACCTTGACCTTTTACATTGACCTTAGCTCAAAGAGGCGGGACACCGCCCTCTGCAAAGCTATTTTTCCTCGCGTGACATCTGAATTGTTTGAATACAGTAAACCAGTTCATAGCTAGACAATTGTTGCTGTCACTATTGTAGCTCATATTGCACGACCCGCAGAAAAAGCGACCGACTGAAGTCGGTTGATTTTCTAAGAGTGCCCTAAAATCACCGTGTCATTCTCTCAGTCTGTCTGTCCGTCCGTAACCCGTTTGTGAAAATTGGTGATAGTGACTTAACCGCTTGGAATATTTAAACAATTTTTGGCATACTGATAGATATCAATGAGATCTAACCAATGAACTTACGAAATATTACATTCCATTTAGTATAGCCTCGCCGAGGCAAAAAATGTGAAAATTTTCGAACTGCTTCTCCTCGGAAACCGTTGGGCCACTTGAAGTCAAATTTCATATGGAGTCTCTATGGGATGGGGGAAACCAAAATTTGCTCATGGGGTCCAGGTCACATGACCCAAATGGCCGCCAAGCCATATATGGTCTGTCTGTCTGTCCGTCCGTCCGTAACCCGTTTGTGAAAATTGGTGATAGTGACTTAACCGCTTGGAATATTTAAACAATTTTTGGCATACTGATAGTATCAATGAGGTCTAACCAACGAACTTGCGAAATATTACATTCCATTTAGTATAGCCTCACCGAGGCGAAAAATGTGAAAATTTTCGAACTGCTTCTCCTCGGAAACCGTTGGGCCGATTGAAGTCAAATTTCATATGGAGCCTCTATGGGATGGGGGAAACCAAAATTTGCTCATGGGGTCCAGGTCACATGACCATAATGGCCGCCAAGCCATATATGGTCTGTCTGTCTGTCCGTCCGTAACCCGTTTGTGAAAATTGGTGATAGTGACTTAACCGCTTGGAATGTTTAAACAATTTTTGGCATACTGATAGTATCAATGAGGTCTAACCAATGAACTTGCGAAATATTACATTCCATTTAGTATAGCCTCGCCGAGGCGAAAAATATGAAAATTTTCGAACTGCTTCTCCTCGGAAACCGTTGGGCCGATTAAGGTCAAATTCCATATGGAGCCTCTATGGGATGGTGGAAACCAAAATTTGCTGATGGGGTCCAGGTCCCATGACCAAAATGGCCGCCAAGCCATATATGGTAAAAACCCTTCAAAATAGTCTTCTCCAGAACCACTTGGCAGATTTCCACGAAACTTGATAAATAACATTTGGGACGTAGGCCCATCATAAATTGCTAAAATGGTGACCCTGGGATGACCTTGACCTTCTTTGTGCCTAGGTCAAACTTTGACACATATGCTTTTGTATTGGAAAAGTGAGAATACATTCTATCCTGCAAACGATTCAGAATACAGTACTAAAGTATTAGATATATTTTTGCTCCTTACGATAAGGCGCATTTATTGGGGGAACCGTTTTAGGTCCAGGTCACATGACCAAAATGGCCGCCATACCCATATATGGTTACACTCATAAAGCTAAAAGCATCCGGCGGTTCGTGCACTTCAGCTGAAGCACTGGTTTCTAAACAACCTTCCAATGAAATCTACGCCGCATATCTTTTTTAAAGATATTTCTTGTTTCCCTTTTATTTATTTTATTTTAATATTTCTTTTTTCCTTATCTTTCTGTATATATGCCCATGAGGTGATGTCCCATATCAGCAGGTGTCATTTTCAATAAACAGTAATTATCTTCAATTATCATAGCCATCATATGGCTGATTAAAGCACGGGTCCTCCTGTATTTGGTCCTCAAATTATACCCCTGGTCCTCTAAAGGACTTGGTCCTCAGTCCTCTGGTCCTCCAGTGAAAGTCCTCAAATTATACCTTCCCGTGCAATTAAGCCTATTTAAGGTAAAAACAAAATATGAACTTCATTCGCCCAGTTTACAGTCAAAATAATGTATGAAGCTTTGTTAGGTACCTGTCATAGGAAAATGAAAACATTTTATCTGGTTCATTTAATTTTGAAATTATCCCAATTCGCAGAATTAGCCTACACGACTGTAAAATAAAATTTATTTTGAGTTGGAATAGCAAAATCAGCCTCTAGGCATTTTTTAACAGGTTTTGTTATTCTTCCTTTTTAGGCGGTAATCCAAATGAAGTAAATCAGCATGTATGGCCAGAAATGCATGTATAGTCTGGCTACACATTTAACTGTGATAGGTTAATGGGGGTAAGGACTGGAGAGTGGCAACATAGTACCGTCCCTTTGTATTGATTGGCAGTTACACCTACCTGGTACGATTTATTTTGTAAATTAATAAACATTATAGCAGACCATTCACAGGATAAATCATATAGGCTATACAAAGGGGCGGTACTATGTTGCCACCCTCCAGTTCTTACCGCCATAAGGGCTTTATCCAGGTATTTTGGAAAAAGGCCCCTGGGCAAAATTGGGAAAAAATTACCGACAAAATAGGGAAAACAATTTCCTCATGTTTCTCATGATCGTCTTATGAATTTGAAAGCTGAGCAGTGCAATACAGCTGTAGCTTCACTGTGGTGAATTTTCATGTTAACCTCTGATGTTAAGTATTGTTTTCTCTGTTCCTTTTGTTGTGACTTTTATTTATTCATTTTTGGGGGGGAAAACTATGGTGAAATTGGGAAAAATTTAGGCTATTTGGCATTGGGAATGGGGCCCAAGTTTCGGCCCTGCTGAACAGGCAGAAAATGCCCTGGCCATTAACCTATTACAGTTAAATGCCAGTCGTATAGTCCCGCCCATTATGAAAACACGCCTAAACAAATACATTGTAACCTTTATCGCCAAAAAAATGAAAATTTTAAGATGGAAAATTGTGATATTTTTCTTATTTCTGCTAAAAATATCATTCTAACGAGTACCCACAATCTATATTTTTAGAGCAGAAATAAGAAAAATAAGGTGTACCCCCGTAAACCCCAGTTTTACTGTATAAAAGTGGGGTTCAAGGGGGTAAAAATGATATAGTCATGTTTTCGTAATGTCTTGCATTACACTGTAGGCGGCAAAGTGCTTGCTTCGCGCGTGCTGTTATATACCTGTATTTTTTTGCTGCAAAAGGAAAACAAAATATGAAACATATTGCCTGAACATTTTGACCCTAACACTGCTTGTCCCTTATAGTTTATTAGGTATCTTACTTACTCAGGAAAGAGGCATAGTAACATGTATATGTATCAGCTGCTTTTCATGAGGAATGTCAAGAAATGTCAAAACCCTAGCATACAAGGTTTAAAAGTTAGGAAGTGTCTGCTGACAGCCGGCTGGCGCCAGACTTTTAGGTCTAGTGACAGGCGGCTGTCACCAGACCTAAAAGTCTGCTGACAGCCAGCCATAATATTCATCTTTGGAAGTATCTGCTTATGGCTTATGGATCGATTTTGCTCACCACCAGAGCTAAAAATATCCAAACCCTAAAGTGATCTAGTCATAAACAGCTAGATTGATTTTGATAGAATGCTTGGGTCACTGTCAACCAAAATTGCTCAAACCCAACACTCCAACTTACTATATTACCTACCATTGATTTCATTCATACATTATGGGTCAGGTGATCGATTCAGGGCCATCATGACCCTCTTGCTTCAGAAATTAGTCTAGCTTTTAAGAATTGTTTTCATAAGAAAACTATGCCCCCACAATAAATATATATGATCCCAAGAATTGTTTGGCTTGAAAATGAGGTCAGTGTCAGCAATACAGAATCAATTACATGTTGCCACGATAAACTGTACCAAGACCTGCCTCTGTGGCCTAATGATCAAGTAAGAGCACTGATTCTTAATCATTATGGTCTCTCAGCGCTGTGATTCATGCCTCGCCTGGGCCACATGGTGAAACACCAAGTTCTGCAAAGGAAGGTCAGGTGGAATTTCTCTGGCTATTTCTGTTTCTGCCTCTCTCTGATTAACGATCAGCTCGAAATAAGAGAAATAATCTTGAAAGGGCCATAACCCCCCCCCCCCCCCACACACACACACACACACACACAACCTTCGGGTCACATGTGTGATTCCAAATTCTGTAAGGGAATGTCATATGTTTTTTTCTCCGAGAACACATCTGAATAGCGATAGGCTAGAAATAAGTGAAATAGTCTTGAAAGGGTCTAAAAACAAAAATAAAAACAAGGGGAGAAGGACATGTTGTTTTTGGTGCATATCCTGTTTTGCATCAGCATCAGCGACTCGGCATAGCCTGTTTGAGGCTTGTTTGTTTGTATTGGAGGTTAACGGCCCAGTCAACACTATTTAGGTCATTTTTGAGCCTGTCAGTTTACCTGTCCACACTTTTCCTGGCCAGGCTTATACGTAAGCCGTTAATCAGTACAGTGCTCATTCTTTTGCCAGAAATGGACAACTGCCCTTCTTGAATCAGCGGAAGGAAGAGAATGGCAGTAGAAAAGATTTCCTGATCAATCTCCACGAAAGAATGTTGCTGACCCTGCCAGGTATCGAACCCGCGTCCCCCAGTCAGACGCGCATCTGACAGAGCTATGGAGGCCGCCTTCTGTTTGAGGCACAATATCTCCTGAACCTATGGATGGTTTGTGACCAAACTTACATGTACATGATTAATCACTATGACGGTGTCAGAGTGAGTCAGGGCCGGCGGGAAAACAGTCATAACCTTTTGATGGCCTTTACCTTATTATACCCCCGGTATACAAAGTATACTATGGGGGTATATAGTTTTCGTCCTGCCGTTCGTCCGTTCGTCCATCCATCTGTCCGTCCATCCATCCATCCGTCTAACATTTTGGTTAAAGTTTTGCGTCAAAGTTTCTAGAAGATTGTATCTTCTGAACCCTTTGATAGATTTAGTTGATACTTAAACTGAAGTTACATACAGGTCTAAAGATTTCATTGATGCATGTCCCCCCCCCCCCCCCTGGTCCATTTAGAAATTTTAGTTTAGTTTAGCTTTTACAAGCACATTTATAGATTCGTATAGCTTCTTGACATCTTCATTCACATTACATAAAAGCTTGAAAGCTATATCAGAGTATGGCGCTGGCCGGGGGTATACGTGACCCACTGGTCACTTTCTCTAGTTTTCAAGGGCACAGGCTCCTAAAAGCTTCAAATTTTGGACCATTCCTATCTTATGAACAAATCATTCAATTTTGGTCTTTCCATGACATGTGTGGTCAGTTTCAGCTCTGCTAAACTCAACTCATGCAGACCAATCTATTTCTCCAAGCCCTGATAAATGTTCATCTACCCATTTAGGCCAAAGTCTTCCCTTGTTGCTGTTTTGGTTTAGGCCCAAGTGAATATCGCTGATTTCTGCAAGATCTAGAAACCAGTTAAGTATAGCCCAGCTAATCTTATCAGCTATTCAGCGTGAGGTTAAATTAGTGTGTAGATGGTTGCCTGTATACGATCTGGACTGGATTTGCCAAACAGCGTAGATCATGGTCAGACGCCACAGAAAGCGGCCTCTGATCAGGGTTTACACTGTTTGCTTAATGTATAGGCAGTTGAGGGTTAAACGAAACAGCTCGAGCCCCAATTCGTCCATTTCCCCAGCCTGCACTCAGAGACAATCTACATGCAAGTGCTGTCAGTGCTTTTAAAGTTTGATTAAACGATTTTATCGTTTTGCTATTTTCTTATTCAGTCAGATCTTCTTGTGACAGCCTTTTCTCATGTGGAGTCTCTATTGGGTACCAACTGCAGTACGTCATTTTAGCATTGCAGAGTTGCAGTCTGATAATAGCATTCGCTGTTTTGTATGGGCCATCTATTACCTCTGGGATATTCAAAGAGCAGCAAGCGAAGAATATGACCACAATGGTTAGATGCACAGGCTGATCTGATGAAATTTTCTTTGCTCTGCGCCAACGGCAGCAGAATGCGGTTTCACCTCTTGTATATGAGGCTCTGACCGGGTGAAGACTCAGATAGCCTGCACAGTCAGTCTGATCAGAACAGTCACTGTACGAGCCGGGATATATCAAAGCATATGACCGCATTGCCTAGATGCACATTACTGCGCCCCAGGTTTCCAGCTAATGAGTGCTGGCAGAGTTCTCACTAGGATTTTGAAAACAGGAGTTTAAGAATCCATCCATAGAAAAAGTTGGATTCAAATCAGAAAAGTTGGAGTCAAATTTTGAAAAGTTGGAGTTTTACCTAAAAAATGTGTGTCAGTTATGACTAAATGCGTACGGCTGTAGTCTAGAGTGTGTCTGTAAGACTCCAAAAGACTTTGGGGCTTGAACGATTATCCTGCTTAACATGACAAACTATTTTCTTGCAGTGGAGATCCAGATCAGATGGCTTCCATCTAATCAGGATTTACACTGTCACTCAGATTGTTAATTTGAATGGATAAATTACATAAGGTTTTGAAAGCTAAGAGTGGACTGCAGCTAAATTAATTTATTCATCAGGACAATGGTTTAAGTTGAGTGTGAGCAGTTAACAGTAGTACAGGCTGTGATCAGGCTGCTCCAACAGGACGAGTCTGTTCAGGTCATTCACTACATCCTAGTACATAAAATGGCATCTGAAACTTTTGGATTCTTACAATATTTTGCATAATGATTAAAGACGAAACACTAGCCAAAATTTCCAGTACAGTCCATTTTGTTTCTTCAAAATAACCAGGATTTGAAGAAATAAGATGGAAAAAGAACATGACTCGAAAATTTTGACTTTCATTGAAATAAAAAACAAAAAAAGCTTTTGTTGTTTTTATTTGATATCCAGTTTGTCACTAATAGCCCCCCCCCCCCCCCCCGCACACCAACAGTGCAGGCCCAGATTAGATGCCACAGGTGTCTGTTCAGGACCACTATTAGCAGGCAGTTCAACACTTTACTTAATGCTAATATTCCATGGTTTCTGATAATTAATTTCTTTATTCAATTAGGCCTAGTCATAACTGCATAAACAATATACGAACGTGCGACAAACTCAAGTCATAATTTTCTTTAATCGTAATAAAGACGTAAAAAAGTACTGGTTACCACCAAGGAAATCCTGCTCATAATGCGGCAGTAATGTAGGAGAAAAAAAAAGAAAGATTTATACACCAGATTATCGCATCCTAATTTTTAGCTCGCCTTACGAAAGTAAGGGGGAGCTATTGCCATACCCCCGGGCGTCCGGCGTCAGCGTCAGCGTCAGCGTCGGCGTCGGCGTCCGCATTTGGTTAAAGTTTACCTGCAAGCTCTTATATGTGATGTTTTACAAGTTTATTTTGAATATATAATTAACAATTGGTAAAAAACAATATTTAACATTATCATTTTACTTCATTTTACAGGTTTTTTGGCTTAAATTGGTCTTTTTGAGAAGTTAATATTTTCCTCTGTATTACCTCCCTTGAAATCCTGTGTTAAAGTTTACCTGCAAGCTGCGTGAGTTCAAATCCCGGGGGAGGCATGTATTTTTTTTTTTTTTTTTCTTTTCCTTTTCTTTTTTTTTTTTTTTTTCTTTTTAAAAACAAAGCGGGTCTGGGGCTCAAGGTGAAGGTCACTGGCTATTTTTAAAAAAACATTGTAATCACTCTAGCCCCTTCATTTATTGATGGATTTTAATATAACTTTGGTATGATGATATCTCGAGTGACTGACTTTCAGGGTCTGGCGCTTAAGGTCAAGGTCACTACTTTCAGGGTCACTGGGTCAAGGTCACTGTGTCTATTTTTAGAAAAACATTGTCATCGGGTTTGCACCTTAATTTATTGATGGATTTTAATATAACTTCACACAAATGTTGGGTATGATGATATCTCTAGCAAGTTCAACTTTCAGGGTCTGGGGCTGAAGGTCAAGGTCACTGTGGCTATTTTTCGAAAAAACTTTGTGATCGCTCAAGTGCCTACATTTATAAATGGATTTTAATATAACTTTACACAAATGTTGGGTATGATGATATTTCGAGGGAGTTCGACTTTCAGGGTCTGGGGCTGAAGGTCAAGGTTTTTTGTGGCTCTTTTTTGATAACTTGCCCTCCTCCATCTTAGGCCCCCAAAGGCGAGCTATGTTGTCTTCTGACAACTCTTGTTAATTATGCTTTCAACATTTTTTTCAACAATCAAATTACCGATAATCCAACTGTGTATACAAGTATCCGGAAACAAATCAATCAATTAATTTAATGTTAATCAGCCACGTGCTTGATTTAATCACCCGCACCTGCATCTCGCAAACCGCAAATCTGACCTGTCAATCTTCTAACTGTGACGCTCTGATTGGCCGAAAGAGCAATACAGACGACTGTCATGGCTAGGTAATGCTTGAACAAGCCTGGCGGCGACAATTAACGGTAAACTTTTGATCTGTAAGCGGTAGCTAAATTTGGAGATCAATTGAACACCCGCTGTCATCTTTTGATGTGATTGAGGTCATTTTTACACACTACTAAGGACGCGTCTGGCGAGAAAAAATTGGCGTAATCAAGAATCAACGGCAGGAAATTTTACGCGTACGAAAGCAAAAACAGGCGTAAAAATACGCCGGATTCGGCGTTTCCAAGAACTCTTGCTGGGATCAGACTGTCCAGCTGTCATTTTGTGGAGCACTGAATGTTCATGTGGGTACAGGAAAGACTCAGATAAGCCTATGCATTTGCGCAGTGTGGTCTGAGTCGTTACTGTTCACATTTATAAGGGGGTTAAACATGACTTAGCTACACGCACATGTAAAATCATTGTCTGCATTCTCACGTATCTCTTTTAACAAAGACAAAAAAGGTCACATGCTTTCACCATTCATGCTCTCGAGAAACACTGTGAACAGCTTCACCTGTACGTTTTCCTTTTCCGAGAAATATTGATTTTCACGGAGAAATTTCGCAGCATTTCAAGGAGAAATTTTACACATTCCAACGCGAGAGTTTTTACACATAGAAATTTCTCGCTTATTCTCCGAGAAAACGACCTTTTTACACGAAGAAAATAAAGATTGTTTTTTTTACCACCATGTTTACGCTGGCTGGTCTGTATGAGTTTGATTGCCAGTTAAGGATCTCTTTCATCAATGTCCCGGACCATTTAAAACCTGATTCTGTAATTATTTCATGCTTTGTTTCACCGGGACAATTGGCCTTAATTTATTTAACCATGCATGTTTATTTTTATTTTTTTTTTTATACATTAATCAATAATGGTGTTGATATGAGATTGCATAATAAATCTACAAAACAATTAGTTTAATTTAATGGTGAGAAAAACTGTGTAGCAGGACTAGCATGGACAAACATGGATTTAAGCGTGTAGTGCAAAGGCTTCCCGTTACTCACGATGGTTGCGGAAAACGAAAGTTAAATAACCATGGATCAAACGTGGAAATAGCATGGGTTTTGTGAGGGTTGTGCGAGAAGCATATTTATTTAATCCTTTTCTCTCTCACGCGCCAAAGTGAGTTTCATCATCGCCTCGGACCATTTGAAACTTGATTCTGTAATAATTTCATGCTTTGTTGGCCGTGATTTATTAAACCATGCATGTTTATTTTTATTATTTTTTTATACAATAATCAATAATGGCGTTGTTATGAGATTGCATAATAAAACTACAAAACCAATTAGTTTAATTTAATGGTGAGAAAAACTGAAGCGGGACTAGCATGGACAAACATGGACTTAAGTGTGTAGCGCGAAGGCTTCCCATGACTTGCGATGGTTGCGGAAAACGAATGTGAAATAAGCGTGGTTCACAAATGGAAATATCGTGGGTTTTGCAAGGTTTGTGCGCGAAGCATAATCCTTTTTTGCTTGCGCATGTTAGTAACATTTCCACGACTGTAGTGTTTGTTTTTATACCCACTTTTTCGAAGAAAAATCGGGTACCGTATTGTTTTCGTACCAGAGTTGAGTTGGCGTCAGTCCGTCTGTCCGTCCGTCCGTCACATTTCTTGTAAATGGATCTCCTCTGCAACCGCTGAGGTTACACTTTTGAAACTTTGCATGTGGATAGTACATGGTATGTAGATGGCAGTGGGCTACTTTTTTGTGACCTTGACCCCAACATGGCCCCAAGGTCAAAGGTAAAACAGTATGACATTGCCATATATTTAGTGTCATTCATTCAAAAAGCGGGTATTTGTGATGGTATACCATCGACTGCGCGATCTAGTGTTTGTTTGATTTGAGGTTTAACGTCCCTGTCAACACTGTGTAGGTCATTTTGGAGATGTTGCTCCCAATTTTGTTGGACTTTTACCCGGCATTGAGATGAAATGATATCTCAAGCCCTGTCGCCCCATTAAACAAACAGTTATAAGCATGGACTCCACCCACCCCGCAAGCAAGAACGAATATTGGCCACAAGGCAATGTCAACGTCGGTGCAATGCACTGATGCTGCAGCGACGTTGAAGTGACTTTGCATTAAAGTTGCACCGGCATTGAGACGCCGCAGTTATGCCAAAACATTAAATGCATATCAATCCAACATCGCTTTGACGTCATATGCCCCGGGGATGGGGGTATCACAATACAGTGGCCTCCAAGTCAACTCCCTTCATATGATCCCAGCCTTGTTGCTATAATTTCAAATAATTTTCCGTTTGAAATGTACGGCATAAAAGACTGAAGTCACATAGATCTAGCTATTCATTTCCATTAGCAAAATATTTAGCTTATTTACATTGCAATAACATGATTATGAATGGTTCCAAAGGGCCATTAAACCAAATTAAACATTTTCAAAATCAAAATTAATTTTATATAACATGAAAGATAATTCAAATAGCAGTATAAGATAACTAGATACTACTAATAGCAAATGATTTGGTTTTTCCGGTATTTCGAAGGTCTGTCAGGTAATTCTGGTCTTCTTGGTAAATAATGGTACCCACATTAAACCTGTACCCACACTACCCCTGCAGTTATGCCTAGTTACATTAAACCTGTACCCACACTACCCCTGCCAGTGTGCCCAGTTACATTAAACCTTACCCACACTACCCCTGCCATTGTGCTAAGTTACATTAAACCTTACCCACACTACCCCTGCCATTGTGCCCAGTTACATTAAACCTGAACCCACACTACCCCTGTCATTGTGCCCAGATACATTAACCTAACCCACACTACCCCTGCCATTGTGCCCAGTTACATTAAACCTGTACTTACACTTCCACTGCCATTGTGCCCAGTGAGTTACATTAATCCTTACCCACACTACCCTGCCAGTGTGCCTAGTTACATTAAACCTTACCCACACTACCCCTGCTATTGTGCCAAGTTACATTAAACCTGTACCTACACTACCCCTGCCTTGGCCCCCGCCCATCTGGGCTTGAAGAAGTAGATGGGCTGCATGTTGCTTCCACGCAGAGCTGAAACCGACCGCATACGGGTACTGGTAAACCGCTTAGGGGATCAAAGCCTGCCCAGGCAAAGTGGTTTATAAACCCTATTTGTTTCATTGGGTGACAGGGCTTGAGATATCATTTCATCTCAATGTCAATAAAAAGTCCCACAAAATTTGATGCAACGTCTCCAAAATGACCTATACAGTGTTGACGGGGATGTTAAACCTCAAATCAAACAAACAAACAAACACTACCCCTGCCAGTGTGCCCAGTTACATTAAACCTTACCCACACTATGCCTGCCAGTGTGCCCAGTTACATTAAACCTGTACCCACACTACCCCTGCCAGTATGCCCAGTTACATTAAACCTGTACCCACACTACCCCTGCCAGTGTGTCCAGTTACATTAAACCTTACCACACTATCCTGCCATTGTGCCCAGTTACATTAAACCTGTACCCACACTATCCCTGCCAGTGTGCCCCGTAACATTAAACCTTACCCACACTAGCCCTGCCAGTACATTAAACCTGTACCCACACTACCCCTGTCATTGTGCCCAGTTACATTAAACCTGTATCCACACTACCCCTGCCATTGTGCCCAGTTACATTAAACCTGTACCCACACTACCCCTGCCAGTGTACCCAGTTACATTAAACCTTACCCACACTACCCCTGTCAGTGTGCCCAGTTACATTAAACCTTACCCATACTACCCTTGCCAGTGTGTCCAGCTACATTAAAACTTACCCACAGTACCCCTGCCAGTATGTCCAGTTACATTAAACCTTTCCCACACTACCCCTGCCAGTGTGTCCAGTTACATTAAACCTTACCCACAGTGCACCTGCCAGTGTGTCCAGTTACATTAAACCTTACCCACAGTGCACCTGCCAGTGTATCCAGTTGCATTAAACCTTACCCACAGTGCACCTGCCAGTGTGTCCAGTTACATTAAACCTTACCCACAGTGCACCTGCCAGTGTATCCAGTTACATTAAACCTTACCCACAGTGCACCTGCCAGTGTATCCAGTTACATTAAACCTTACCCACAGTGCACCTGCCAGTGTGTCCAGTTACATTAAACCTTACCCACAGTGCACCTGCCAGTGTATCCAGTTACATTAAACCTTACCCATACTACCCCTGCCAGTGTGTCCAGCTACATTAAAACTTACCCACAGTACCCCTGCCAGTATGTTCAGTTACATTAAACCTTACCCACACTACCCCTGCCAGTGTATCCAGTTACATTAAACCTTACCCACAGTGCACCTGCCAGTGTGTCCAGTTACATTAAACCTTACCCACACTACCCCTGCCAGTGTGTCCAGTTACATTAAACCTTACCCACACTACCCCTGCCAGTGTGTCCAGTTACATTAAACCTTACCCACAGTGCACCTGCCAGTGTATCCAGTTACATTAAACCTTACCCACACTGCCCCTGCCAGTGTATCCAGTTACATTAAACCTTACCCAAAGTACCCCTGCCAGCTACATGTACCACACCAAACCAACACATTCTGACATTTTTATGCCCCCGGAATCTAAGAGATTCAGGGGCATATAGTTTTTGGTCTGTCCGTCTGTTTGTCCGTTTGTCCGTTTGTCCGTCTGCAAAAACTTTAACATTGGGCATAACTTTTGAATGGTAATAGATAGAGCTTTCATATTTCACATGTGTATACCTTATCACAAGACCTTTCCAGTGGTACCATAATTTTTGATTTCGTGACCTTGACCTTGACCTTTGACCTATTTTTTTTCAAAATTTTTAAAAACATTAACATTGGCGCTGTCCGGGGGCATCAGTGTTTCACAAACACATCTTGTTTTCAATAAATTTAATTTTGTATATCTCATTTAGGACTGTAAAATCATCTCATTTAATTAACACACATTAGTCTACACTTAACTTAACTAAAATCCAAGGTGTGGGTGGCACCTTGTGGGTATGGGGATAAGATAAACAAGCTACATGTATGGTATCTTGCACCCTTCAATACCCATAGTGATACTTTCTAGGCTAACTCATTTTCAATAAATTTCATATTCTATAATATATCCAGTTGACAATGTAACCTAAGCCAGATCTTAACCAAACAAAACTGAAGCAGGCGGTAGAGGCATGTGTAATGGGTGGGGGTTGGGGACAAGATAAAGGTATCTTGTCCATCCCAGTACACTACTCATTCTTATTATCTTGACCAAACAAATTGCAGGAGGTGGAGGCATGAGTAATGGGTTGGGGTTGAGGTCAACATAAACTAGCCATGGTATCTTGTCCATCCCAAGACACTGTATTCTTCCTTATTATCTTTACCGGTATAGAAATAAATGTCTAGATTCTGTATCCAGTAATGTTCCAAAATAAACTTGTAAACCAGATGCAGTATGGTGGTAAAGGGGCCAATATAAGTCAGTTGCTATATCTACCATAATATGTATTCGGACAGGCAGGTCTGAGCAAACAGTGACGCCAAATTATACAAGACAAGATACCGTAGCCCCTACAACCCTTCCTCTACATCATGCACCATTCCTACCCAATCTTACTTTTCTATCAAACCTCCTCTGTCTATCCAGATATGGCGGTTTAACAAGGATTATTATGGGACCATTTTCCTTTGTTTTAGACAGAAACAAATTATATGATTCTCACAAGTAAGCACAACATATGTTAATGAAGAAATAAGAAAAATTGTCCCTTAATTATTAGCTATGCCACCTAGAAAGCTTCGCTTCAGGTCAGCTTACATGTATGCCGTGTCCTGTTGTCTGTCTTAAGCTCCAGAACCGTAAGCTGTATTGAGCTGATAATCATTGCTAAAATCCCCCTGTTTTGATACCAAAGATGGCCACTGTCCATCTTGAAATTCTATACAATAACATCTGACCTGAAAGTGCCATGGTGGCCATCTTGAAATTCAATCTCTGACTTATTAGCTGTGCCACCTAGAGGGAAGCTTCAGATCAGTTTATGCCGTGTCCTGTTGTCTGTCATTAGATCCCGAACCGTAAGTCATATTAAGCTGATACTTGCAGTTATTGCTAAAATCCTTCTGTTCTGATACCAAAGATGGCCACAGTCCATCTTTGTTTGTTTGATTCATTGTATTGGAGTGTAATGGCCCAGTCAATACTATTTAGGTCATTTTTGAGCCGATCAGTTTACCTATCCACATTTTTCCTGAGCAGGCTTAAAAGGTAACCGGTTAACCAGTCCAGTGCATCAAGGCAACTTGCAGATTCAGAATTGCTAAAGGCAATCTGATCTGATGTCCAAGATGGTCACCATAGCATGATGTAACATATTATTATCAGCCTCATCCAGGTGAGCAATTTCAAGCCCACGCCCATCAGGGCTTGAAGAAATAGATGGGCTGCATGATGCTTATAAACCTTATTGGTTTCATTGGGCAGCAGGGCTTGAGAGGTCATTTCATCTCAATGTCGGGTAAAAGTCCCACAAAATTGGAAGCAGCGTCTCCAGAATGACCTAAATAGTGTTGACGCGGACTTTAAACCCCATTCAAACAAACAAAACAAACAGGATCTTACACAAATGATCATTTCATATGTAATTTTTAACAAGCTTCATATATTTCATATGAAATGACCATTAATGTAAGACTATGCACATAATTTAATGACTTGAAATTGGATTTTACTGCCAAGAAGTTTGACCCATATAATGCTGTCCAATGAAACCAGAAGGCTTATATTCATTGGACATTCTGACTCACACTGCTTTGCCTGGGCAGGCTCATACCTTCTAAGCTGTTTACCAGTACTTGTGTGTGGTCAGATTCAGCTCTGAGTGGAAGCATCATGCAGCCCAATCTGTTTCTCCAAGCCCCGATGGGTGGGGGCGCAGATCCTGTTTGTTACACCTCATTATCGGGAGATATGTTAACTTTCAGATGGAGAGTTTAGATCTGGATGTATCAGGAAAATCGGAGCTGACAGTGTCTAGAAGTTCAAGTCTGATAGCCAATCTCAGTGGCAATGATGAGGAAGACACAGATACAAAAGACCTTTTCATAGTTGTTGATGATCCAGAGAAACACAGTGCCACTATGGACTCATATGTAACATTTAGGATAACTGTCAAGGTACGGTTCGTTTAACCCATTGTATGCGGGAAACCCCTAACAGGCCCAGATCAGATGCCACAGAATGCGGCGTCTGATCAGGGCCTACACTGTTTGCAAAACATTCAGCTATTTTCCAAATAAATTTTGAACATGTTGAAGAAAAACACAACCTGTCACCCCTAAATTTTGAAATGGACGCCTGCTGTATATAAGTAGGAAGATTTCATTTGGTACAAAAAGGGTTAAATACTATTCTTAGATGTAGGTGTAGTACAGACAGCCAAACTTTGTGGCTCCAACACCTTTGCGACCATGAAAATATGTTCGGGATACAGGTAGTTTGAGCCACTGAAGGTTTATTATAGTGCAGGCATAATGGGCATGTTTTTGGGATGTCTTTTTGATTTTCTGTTAAATAAAGTATATTGTGTTTTCAAATTTTGCCATTCACGAGAATTCAGGAACTATGAAAGCTAGAAAGCTGAATGTTTGTATAAAACATGAACAATAGTTGAATGTATTGTGTATACAAGAATAGGGGTCAAGGGTCCATAACTCTTTGGGTTATGTCCCTTAATATGTTCTCAAATTTTGCCATTCTTGAAATTTTTCTTGTGAGATTTTTCAGGAAATATGAAAGCTAGAAAGCTGAAAGTTTATTTAAACATAGACTAGAGCGAGCAGTCGATGGCAAGCCATCGCAAATCCCCACGCTTTTGCCACATAGCAGACGTGACCTTTTGACCCCTTGAGATGGCCCGTTTGGTAGGAGCCAACTATAACGTCCCTCTCGCACGTCATGTAGCAAATATGGTTGCATTCCGGCCAGTGGTGAAGGAGGAGATAGCTTGACGGACAGACGGATGGAGGCATTCACAATATCTCCCAACGCTTTCTTTAAAACCGTGAGGATAATATTAATCCATCAATAAATGTAGTCAGTAGAGTGATGACAAAGTTTTTCTAAAAATAGGCACAGTGACCTTGACCTTGAAAGTCGAATTCGCTCAAGATATTGTCATAAGGAACATTTGTGTGAAGTTATATGACAAAGCTTTTCTAAAAACAGCCACAGTGACCTTGACCTTGAAAGTCAAACACACTCAAGATGTTGACAAAAGGAACATTTGTGTGAAATTATATTGAAATTGGTCAAGAAATGTAGGCGCTAGAGTGATTACAAAGTTTTTCTAAAAAATAGCCACAGTGACCTTGACCTTGAGGCCACGACCTTGAAAGTCAAACTTGCTCGAGATATTTTCATATGGAACATTTGTGTTAAGTTATATTGAAATCGGTCAAGAAATGTAGGCGCTAGAGCGATGAAAAGTTTTTTCTAAAAATAGCCACAGTGACCTTGACCTTGAAGCCATGACATTGAAAGTTGGCTCGCTTGAGAAATTATCATAAGTAACATTTGTTTAAAGTTATATTAAAATCTGTCAATAAATGTAGGCACTTGAGCGATGACAGTTTTTCTAAAAATAGCCAGTGACCTTGACCTTGAGGTAATGACCTTGAAAGTCGAATTCGCTCGAGATATTGTGATAAGAAACATTTGTGTGAGGTTATATTGAAATCGGTGAAGAAATGTAGGCGCTAGGGTGATAGCGTGACTTTTACAGTGGACTTGACCTTCTGACCCCTTGAGATGGCCCCTTTGGGCGGAGCCAACTATAACGTCCCTCTCGCACACCCTCACCATGTAAGGAAGTCGTGTAGCAAATTTCGTTGCATTCCGGCCAGTGGTTAAGGAGGAGATAGCGTGTAGGACGGAGGGATGGAGGCGTTCACAATATCCCTGAACGCTTTTTTTAAAAGCCTGGGGATAACAATGACTAGCTGAATCCTTTGTACCTTAATAGTTATATCCCTTGATAGGCTAATACCTTTTGTTCAATAACTTTTATGTTTGTGGTCCTACGTCAATGAAACTTATACCACACTTGGTCTGTGTGTGTGTGTTTGTGTGAGTTCGGGTTTAACGTCCCTTTCAACAATTTTTCAGTCATATCACAACAGTGTCTGGTTGCGACAGGGAGCTCAATGCTCACTTTTATAGTGCTGCCTCACTGAAGTTTCATGTCCCAGACACATAACATGATACCACAGCCAGTCACATTATCCTGACACTGGGTCGACCAGTCCTAGCTCTACCCTGTAAATCTGAGTGCCAAGCGAGGAGCAGCTAGTACCATTTTTAACGACTTTGGTATGTCGCGGCACGGGATCGAACCCGTGACCTCCCGTTCCCCAGAGCGGACACTCTACCAACTGAGCTATCAGCCACACTTTGTCTCTAAAATAAGGAAGGTGTAATGGCAGAACAGTTACCCATTTATGTAGGTTTTCAAATTTTGCTATTCTTGAAAATTTTAGTGACAGGAACTTGGAAATAGAGGTGAAGGCAAAGATCAGGAATCAATACAGTTAACCCACACCTCCCATCAGAGACACCAAAGAGAAAGAAACACAAAATGAAATAACTAGACACTAATGGAAAGATCAATAGTGGAAAGCCTAAAGCCTAAAGGACAGTTACTTTCCCAAAAAATGACCAATTGGCTGTCCAAAACAAAAAGATATTGGAAGACAAACTATAACAAAAATAAACCCCGACAGAAGAACCCCACTTGGAACGGTCTGTGAAAAGTATTTCACTGAGGGTCCTAAGATTTTATGCGGCCACAATCCGTGCCCTTACCTCCATTGTGATTTAGACAAATTCAGTAAAATTCCGCTATTAAGACCACCTAAAATTAAGACTAATTCTTCTTTGAAAACCTTATTTAGTAGGTTGCAGTTAGTCTTTCTTTTTGTTTTCTGCAAAGAATGTCCTCTGGTCAGAGACCACCTTTGGTACTGTTCAAAAGTGGTCTTAAAGACCACTTTTGAACAGTCCCAAAGGTGGTCTTAATATAGGAATTTTACTGTAATATGTTCAGTCAGCATGAAGACTTCCTAACTCATCAGTGCAACATCAAATCAAACAAGCACAGAAATGAAACAATGGTGAGGATTGAACAGCAAGAAATAACTGAATTGACCAACAGTTAGACTCTGATGGGCCTTACTAGAGACAGTAAGTTCATATCAACATGGAAAATCACTGGATGTATCACAGTAGAAGACAGTACACCTGCCACAATTCTTTTTGGATCTGCCCAACTGCAGGGCATGATGAAAAGGATTAAATCTGAGACAACCACCATGGATACGCGCCAATTGGGGGGACCATGGTGTTTTCGTGGCGCTATGAACTTATGACATGTATATAATTTATTGTCTGCGTTACCTGTCTTCAACTTTCGATCCAAAATCGCCGCGGGAAAAATTAAGCTATACATTAATACCATGTGCATTTAGACTTTACATGTACATGTATTTCATACATGCACAAAGTCATGTAACTTTGGTGCATACATGTTCTTTCCTGTTACTTATTATACCCCTGGCATACAAAGTATGCTATGGGGGTATAATGTTTTCGTCCTGCCATCCGTCCCTTCATCTTTCCGTCCATCTGTCTGTTCATTAACATTTTGGATAAAGTTTTGCGTCAAAGAGATTATATCTTCTGAACCCTTTGATAGATTAGGTTGATACTTACACTGGTCTAAAGATTTCATTGATGCATGCCCCACCCCCTACAGTGACCTTGAGGTCAAGGTCACAGACTTAGAAATTTTACATTTGGTTAAAGTTTTATGACAAAGTTTATAGATGCCTGTATGTTCTAAACTCTAAGTCAAATTCAGTTGATACTTGCAGCAATGCTGCATACCAGTCCAAAGATTTCGTTATATAAT
Organism: Lucinisca nassula; assembly: GCA_963580285.1. Classification (NCBI taxonomy): domain Eukaryota; kingdom Metazoa; phylum Mollusca; class Bivalvia; order Lucinida; family Lucinidae; genus Lucinisca; species Lucinisca nassula. The sequence continues at coordinate 114,712,259 of OY757014.1, forward strand.
AATGTCCCTTCCCCCACCCAAGGTGATCTTGACCTCAAGTTTTATGACAAAGTTTATTGATGCCTGTATGTTCTAAACTCTAAGACAAATTCAATTGATACTTGCATCAAGTTTGCATACCAGTACAAAGATTGCATTGATGCATACCCCACCCTGCTGCTTCAGCAACATTGATGCCCCCACCCCTTTAGTAACTTTCATGCCCTCCCTCACTCCCTTTGTCCATTGAGAAATTTGATGTTTGATTTAGCTTTTACAAGCACATTTATAAATTCTTATAAACAGCTTCTTGAATTCTCAAAAGATATATCAGAGGGTGGCGCTGGCCGGAGGTATACGTGACCCACTGGTCGCTTTTTCTAGTATGATGATGGTTTGATCAGTTTGAAGTTTAACAGCCTAGTCAACGCTGTCTTGGTCATATCAAGCCGATCATTTTACCTAACCATACTACCTCGACAAGCTTATACAGGTTTGTCTGTTTGCTTGTTTTGGAGATTATCCAGCCAGTTATCTCTTCTTGGGTCATATTTTGCTTCCTAGTTCTGGGCCTGCGTTTACATAACCAGTACAGTGCTTATTAAGGCAAGATTTCATGATCATTCTCCACGAGTGAATGTTGCCAAATCGGCAGGTAATGCCAGGTATAGAACCCCCGACATCCTGATCTACATGGAATATGTTCTTATTCTCCACATTATTGATAGGAATCACCGTTTAGAAGCACTTCTGAATGCACCACCCCCATAGACTTACATGTACATATACCAACAGATAGATGTACTTACCAACAGTTATTTAGTCACAATCACGGATGTAAGAATAATCCTCAGTAGCTCAAACTACCCCTGCCTTGAAATTCGAGCTGCTGAGGATTATTCATATCACTAGATCAGGAGGCATATTGAGGGCTAGATTGGGTCCACAACTGTGAATAAAGCATTAATGGAAGCAGTGAACGGACTAGACTGCATCATAACTAAAAAAGCAAAAAGGTAGCATGAACACACATTGGCTGTCTGTGTACTCTGACCTGGTTGTCTCATGATCTTGTAGTAGTTAAGTACAAGGTTGACAATTTATTAACAATGATAGATAGACAACCAGAAGTGAAAAACATCTTTTAGAAAAAGGCATGAGTTGGTTTGGGAAAGCTAGATAAAGGATAAATTTGAGTCCTGACTACTTTTCAAGAAATCATTTGCCTCTATATTGCCTGTTGGTCTAGCACTACTCCCTACCCTACACTTGACATTAAAGTCATGGTCATGTTCTTAACACTGGCCCCAGTAGCACAGTCAGATGCTTTTCTGGCTGGTGACCTGAAGGCTGTGGGTTGACAAATTCTTTCATGGAGATTTTCTTGGCCATTCTCTGTCTTGAATATGAAAACGGAAATGTTCAAAATCTTCAAACCACATCTGCTTCTGAAAGGTGAGCCAAAAATAAATGGGAGACATTAACCCACTGTATGCGAGAAACCCCTAAAGGGGTACCATGGCAATCAGTGCATTCCCAGATCAGAGCGGGGGGTCTGATCAGACAGGGACTGCACTATTAGCTAACAGAATTTTCAGTCAAAAATAGAATAAAAACTAAAAATAGGCCTGCGACCCCTTATATGACAAATGGACTTGTCCAACATAGTCTGCTAGTATACAATGGGTTAAGGCAACATGGAGATTCAGACATGCTAGATCCAAGTCGGGTTATGTGGTCACCTCTCATCCTTCATAATTTTTCCACATTTTCGACATCTCTCCGAGAACAGTAATTTGGGTTTAGCCTACGGTTGGTGGAAGGCATTGGGCTGACATGGTGATTCAGAATAGCTGAAGTCTTTGCATTCTGATATCCAAGATGGCAGCCCTGTTGAAATTCATTAAGCAACATCTCCTTCAGAACCAAATGTCAGAATGAGCTGAAGCTTGATGGGAGGCATTGGGGCGACATGGAGATTCAGATGCTGAAGAATTTCAAGATGGCTGATCCAGAATGTTGCTGCAGATCTGAATCTCCATGTTTCCCAATGCCTCACTTTCTGTTCGGGAGGAGATGTTGTATGAAGGATTTCAAGATTGTTGTCATGGCAGCCTTCGTCGATGTCCGAACGGAACAATTCAGCAATTCTAAATCTCAATGAAACTTGATGGAAGGCATCATAACAGCATGGAGATTCAGAAATGCTCAAATTATTATGTCTCCCCGGAAATTTTTTTTTTCAGAGAGACATAATTTGATTATTGTTTTGCCCCGGGCGTCTGTCTGTCCATCTGTCACAAATTCATGTCAGCTCTATAACTTGAAAACCATTCAAGCTATCTTCACGAAACTTCATATAAATATAAATCAATATTAGACGACGTGCAGTGTGTAAGAAGAATAACTCTCGCATTTATACTTTTTGAGTTATCTCCCTTGGAAGTTTGTCGGTATGTATATATGTATGGGCAAATCGTGTCCAGTCAATAACTTTCTTATTTTCAGATGGATTTTGAAATTACTTGGCTGAAATGTTAACCACCATGAGACGATGTGTTGTGTGCATGACCCAGGTTGGTACCTCACAGGTCAAGGTCACACTTAGAGGTCAAAGGTAAAAAAAGGGGCCTTTTTTGTGTTTGGTCAATAACGATGGATTTTGAAATCACATGGCAGAAATGTTAACCACCATGAGACGATGTGTTGTGTGCATTACCCAGGTTGGTACCTCAAAGATCAAGGTCATACTTAGAGGTCAAAGGTAAAAAAGGGACCTTTTTTCGTGCTTTGTCAATAACTTTCTTATTGCACGACCCGCAGAAAAAGCGACCGACTGAAGTCGGTTGATTTTCTAATAGTGCCCTAAAATCACCGTGTCATTCGGTCATTCTGTCAGTCTGTCAGTCTGTCTGTCCGTCCGTAACCTGTTTGTGAAAGTTGGTGATAGTGACTTAACCGCTTGGAATATTTAAACAATTTTTGGCATACTGATAGATATTAATGAGATCTAACCAATGAACTTGCGAAATATTACATTCCATTTAGTATAGCCTCGCCGAGGCGAAAAATGTGAAAATTTTCGAACTGCTTCTCCTCGGAAACCGTTGGGCCGATTGAAGTTAAATTTCATAAGGAGCCTCTATGGGATGGGGGAAACCAAAATTTGCTAATGGGGTCCTGGTCACATTACCAAAATGGCCGCCAAGCCATATATGGTCTGTCTGTCTGTCCGTCCGTAACCCGTTTGTGAAAATTGGTGATAGTGACTTAACCGCTTGGAATGTTTAAACAATTTTTGGCATACTGATAGATATCAATGAGATCTAACCAATGAACTTGCAAAATCTTACATTCCATTTAGTATAGCCTCGCCGAGGCGAAAAATGTGAAAATTTTCGAACTGCTTCTCCTCGGAAACTGTTGGGCCGATTGAAGTCAAATTTCATATGGAGCCCCTATGGGATGGGGGAAACCAAAATTTACTCATGGGGTTCAGGTCACATGATCAAAATGGCCGCCAAGCCATATATGGTAAAAACCCTTCAAAAATAGTCTTCTCCAGAACCACAGGGCAGATTTCCAGGAAACTTGATAAATAGCATCTGGGACGTAGGCCCATCATAAAGTGCTAAAATGGTGACCCTGGGTTGACACTGACCTTCTTTGTGCCTAGGTCAAACTTTGACACATATGCTTTTGTATTGGAAAAGTGAGAATGCATTTTATCCTGCAAACGATTCAGAATACAGTACTAAAGTATAAGATATATTTTTGCTCCTTACAATAAGGCGCTCGCCCAGCCCATAGGGGCTTGAAGAAATATATGGGCTGCACGATGCTCCCATGCAGAGCTGAATCTGGCCCGCACACTAGTACTGGTAAACCGCTTAGAGGATCTAAGCCTGTCCAGGAACCGCGGTGTGAGGTGGACCGTCCATGCTTATAAACCCTATCGGTTTCATTGGGCGACAGGGCTTGAGATGTCATTTCATCTCAATGTCGGGTAAAAGTCCCACAAAATTGGAAGCAACGTCTCCAAAATGACCTTTACAGTGTTGACGGGGACGTTTAACCTCAAATCAAACAAACAAAACGATAAGGCGCATTTATTGGCGGAACCGTTTTAGGTCCAGGTCACGTGACCAAAATGGCCGCCATACCCATATATGGTTACACTCATAAAGCTAAAAGCATCCGGCGGGTCGTGCACTTCGCTGAAGCACTGGTTTTTAGATAGAACTTGAAATTACTTGCCAGAAATGTTAATTATCATGAGACAATGTGTTGCATTCATGATTCAGGTTGGTACCTCAAAGGTCATACATAGAGGTCAGAGGTAAAAAAGTGGCCTTTCTTGTTTGGTCAATAACTTTCTTATTTTTAGAAGGATTTTGAAATTGCTTGGCAGAAATGTTAACCATCATGGGACGACGTGTTGCGTGCATGACCCAGTTTGGTACCTCAAAGGTCAAGGTAGAAAAAGCGGCCTTTTTTGTGTTAGGTCAATAACTTTCTTATTTTTAGATGGATTTTGAAATAACTTGGCAGAAATGTTAACCACCATGAGATGATGTGTACGTGCATGACCCAGGTTGGTACCTCAAAGGTCAAGGTCATACTTAGAGGTCAAATGTAAAAAAGGGGCCTTTTTTCTTGTTTGGTCAATAACTTTTTTATTTGTAGATGGATTTTGAAATTCCTTGGCAGAAATGTTAACCACCATGAGACGATGTGTCTCTTGCATGACCCATGTTGGTACTTTAAAGGTCAAGGTCATACTAAGAGGTCAAAGGTAAAAAAGGGGCCTTTTTTAGTGTTCAGTCAATAACACTTTCTTATTCCTGGATAGATTGTGAAATTACTTGGCAGAAATGTTAACCATCATGAGATGATGTGTTGTGCGCTAGACCCACGTCGGTACCTCCAAGGTCAAGGTAATACTAAGAGGTCAAAGGTAAAAAAAAGTCTTTTTTTTTTGTGTCCAGTCAATAACTTTTTTATTTCTGGATGGAATTTTTAAAGTAACCTTCACCTTCATAAGACGATCAGTCGTGTGCAAGACCAAGGTTCATACCTGCAATGTCAAGGTCATACCTAGAGGTCAAAGGTCAGAAAAGGGGCCTTTTTTGTGTACAGTCAATAACTTTCTTACTCTTTGATGGATTTTGAAAATATTTGGCAGAAATGTTAACCATCATGAGATGATGTGTTGTACCTAAAAGGTCTAGGCCATACTTAGAGGTCAAAGGTAAAAAAGGGCTTTTTGTGTACGGTCAATAACTTACTTATTTCTCTAGTTACTTTGCAGAAATGTTCATCTTCATTAGATGATGTGTTGCACACAGGATACTTCCAATGTCAAGGTCATACTTAGAGGTCAAAAAGGGGGAGACATCTGTGTTTTTGTAGAAAAACAAATTCTAGTTATGTTTTGGTATGCAAGATGGTGGCCATGACAGCCATCTTGAATTCTTCAGACATCACGACTAGAACCGAAAGTTGGATTGAGCTGAAACTTGATGGATAGTCAGAATTACTAAACTAATTCCGTTCTGATATCCAAGATGACAGTATTGATTTGTGTTAAAGAGCAGTAGATGTGACTTTGACAACACTGGTGTTTGTGTCAGATGACAAGAAGTTGAGGATTTCTGTTTCAGATCAGGAGAAGTGATTATGACAGCCGTTATTTTTGTGTCAAATCACTGGAAGTGAATATGGCACTATTGATGTTTTTCAGATCACTATAAGTGAATATGACAAAATTTGAGTTGAGTTAGACTGCAGGAAGTAAACATGACAACATTGGTGTTTGTAAGAAGTGAACATAAATGAATCTCTAATATTGTTGTTTGTTTCAGACCACAAGAAGTGACTATGACAACAGTGAATATCAAGTGAGAAGACGATATAATGACTTCCTCTGGTTAAGACAGAAACTAGAATATAATTACCCCACACATCTAGTCCCAGTATGTATCAATAAGTTTGATTCATGACATTTTCTATGCCTGTTTGTTTTTACAGGCCTCCTAGCAAAACTTATTAAAATATAGAAAAAGATGCGGAGAAAAAGCCACAATCAAAGATTACAGCCTACCAATGGCACCAACACCTAAGAGGGCAAGTCAATAAAAAAACAGCCTAACTTATTTCTGGGTGAGATTGATTTCCTTTTCGATGTAATAGCCCTCTAGAATGATACACTTGGACCAACGCTGTTCCAGTGCCATCAGCCCAGTACTGAAGAAGCCAGGATCCTTGTCTCGGACCCACTCCTCAGCTGCCACCACGACTTCTTCATTGGACTGGAAATGACTTCCACGGGAACCCTTTCTCAAGTTTTGGAATAGGAAATAGTCACTAGGAGCTAAGTCCGGAGAATAGGCGGGATGCAGTATTAGTGCTCAACAGCATACATTGCAATTTTGCAAGTGTGGACATTTGCATTGTCCTGTTGGAGCAGAATTCCTTTGGAGAGTTTACCTCAACATTGTTCATGGATCGCAGTTCTCAGTTGGTCAAGCAAATTTGCAAAGAACACACCTGTTATTGTACTTTTCTTTGCTTGGAAGTCCAACATAGTAACACCTTGTGCGTCCCAAAATACAGTTGCCATCACTTTGCCAGCAGAGGGTTGAATTTTTAACTTCTTTGGCCTCAGATATCCCGGCCCTACCCAGATTTATTCTCTGGCTCATAATAATGGACCCAGGTCTCATCTACAGTCACCAGACGTGAAATAAAATCATCTTCCTTTGACCTGAACGGATACAACATTGGGCTGCATACTGATGCTCTGGTTGCCATTTGCTCGTTGCTAAGGGGTTTTGGGAAAGCAATCATGTAAAATTGTTGAAACGCTGCCGTGTGAAATGTGTAATGCATTCACTATTTCTTCCACCTTAAGGGCATATGAGGGTAAATACCTCCCACACTGAAAACTGTTTCAGAGTCTGTATATGTTCAGTCTCATATACGAGCTTACCACATTTGAAGTAAAAACACATGTCACCGTGCAGAATCTTAAGTAATATGAACTTTAAGGAGATCACCCCAAGCTGTTTTCCAAGAAACATCAGAAAACTGGTAAATAACAAGTCAAAAATGACTTTTGCCTAGCTTTTAAGCATTTATTTTAGTAAATTTTTAGCTGCTTTTCTTTAGCCTATTTTTTAAGCTCATAAGAAGTTCTGCGAAACAAATTTTTGTCATGAACCAAAATATCTTTAAAAATAATTCATTGTCTGTAATATTTTGAACCATACAGAAAAATGCTACATTGAATTTTTCATAAAACAAGATTTTTTGTCTAGATGTTATCAGAGAATAGGAATTTAAAAGAAAAGTAGGGGTCACTGTGCTAATTTCTATTTATTGAACAAACCATTCCCCTATCCCCAGTTAAATTAAATGGTAAAAATACATAAAAATTCTAAGAAAAAATGGCACATCATTATCAGGTTACTTGGATCTTACTTGTAAATACTAGCTGACCATAATATGCATCACAGCAAATCATTTAAGTAAAGTAGAAGTAAAACAAAGATCAGGAATCGATACAATTAACTTACTCCACCCATCAAAGACACCAAAGGGAAAGAAACACAAACATGAAGCGACCAGACCATAATGGAAATCTAAACAAAGGAAGGCCATAAGGACAGTTACTTTCCCACAAAATGGCCAAATGGCCATCCAAAAAAAAAAAGACACAAGTGATACACACAGTTAGTAACAAACAACAACATAAATAAACCGCCACAGAAGAACCGTCTCGGAACGGTCAGTGGAAAGAATTCCACTAGGGGGCTTAAATCGATTTTACATGGAACTATTTTGGTCGATCTCATCTTGAGTAAATGTTGAAAAATTAAAAGTTTTAAAAATTGCAAAGTTGATGTTTTTGTGAAGTTCATAGCCAATCTGAACATGTTTAATATGTAAATGAGCCCAAACCAATACCTGTTCCACGAATTTCAACCATTTTCCCCACCAAACAACGATAAAACATTGGGCAATGTCCCACTCTACCCAGGTGTAAATGGGTAGCAGTGGTGTTAAAGCAACTGCCTCTCTCTCGCGCGCGCGTGAAAACACCCGGAATGAGTGTTCGAGAGCGATTCAATAAGCTTGAAGCTTTCATCGCAATCGAACTAAAATAAATTAGTATAAACTAAAACATTGGCTCTGGCATAACTTTCATTTTTGATGATCATACAGAAATGGCGAATTACCCGCATATGTCTTTAATTCGCCTATCAGAGTACACCATTTCCCTTACTTTGTTACACATGTCTTCATTGGTGGCATCTGATGGGCATCCAGACCTGGTTTTGTCTTCTAAAGACGTTATACGGCTTATGAATTCCCAAACCCAGAATTTAACTTGTGCATATGATGGTGCAGAAGACATTATATTGGTTAACTCGCAATGTATTTCCTGGTCTACTTACCTTTTCAAATACATGTTACGAATTACAGCATGGTACTCAACTTTTGACGAAAAGCTTGCTTTTGCATCGCTAGCCATGTTTGACGTTCAATATCTTGTTAGTGAATGACATGATGAGGGTGCAATTTTGTCCTTATACCTAAAAAATGTATTGAAACAAGGCATGAAAATCTTGGTTGTCTCTGTCAATTAGAAATGGGATAGACTGGTTACTTACTGACTTGCCCTGGTATAATAACCTATAATTTTGTGTCAAACCTATAAAAACTTTGTTGTGTCCATGAAACCTATAAAAAGCCTGTATTTTCACGAAAAAACCTATATTTTTCATTTTTGTCGCACCTGCTATTAGCATGGCGTGATATAGGTGCCCGGTTTTCCGTCCGTTTGTTCGTCGAAAAGCTTGCTTTTGCATCGCTAGCCATGTTTGACGTTCAATATCTTGTTAGTGAATGACATGATGAGGGTGCAATTTTGTCCTTATACCTAAAAAATGTATTGAAACAAGGCATGAAAATCTTGGTTGTCTCTGTCAATTAGAAATGGGATAGACTGGTTACTTACTGACTTGCCCTGGTATAATAACCTTTAATTTTGTGTCAAACCTATAAAAACTTTGTTGTGTCCATCAAACCTATAAAAAGCCTGTATTTTCACGAAAAAACCTATATTTTTCATTTTTGTCGCGCCTGCTATTAGCATGGCGTGATATAGGTGCCCGGTTTTCCGTCCGTTTGTTCGTCCGTCCGTCCGTCCGTCCATGTGTTTGTCAAGGCATCAACATTTGCGACCACCCTAGCGTTCACCCTAATGGTCAAGTTTATTTCTCAAGAACTTTTAGAGCTTCAATAATGATACTTGGTACAAACTTGTATCTGGGGATGGCAACTTAAATGCAAGCATCCCTATTTGACCTTGACCTACATTTTATGGTTCACTGACTTTGTAAAATATTGCGACCACCCTAGCGTTCACCCAAATGGTCAGGTTTATTTCTCAAGAACTATAAGAGCTTCATTAATGATATTTGGTACAAACTTGAATCTGGGGATGGCAACTTAAATGCAAGCATCCATCTTTGACCTTGACCTAAATTTCATGGTTCACTGACTTTGTAATATATTGCGACCACCCTAGTATTCACCCTAATGGTCAAGTTTATTTCTCAAGAACTAAAAGAGCTTCATTAATGATACTTGGTACAAATTTGTATCTGGGGATGTCAGCTTAAATACAAGCATCCATATTTGACCTTGACCTACATTTCAAGGTTCACTGACTTTGTAAAATATTGCGACCACCCTATCGTTCACCCAAATGGTCAAGGTAATTTCTCAAGAACTATAAGAGCTTCATTAATAATACTTGGTACAAACTTGTATCTGGGGTGTCAAGTTAAATGCAAGCATCCATATTTGACTTGACCTTCATTTTTTGGTTCACTGACTTTGTAAAATATTGTGACCACCCTAGCGTTCACCCAAATGTTCAAGTTAATTTCTCAAGACTATAAGAGCTTCATTAATGCAAATGTCTCAGTGACCAAGTTTGACCTAGACGTAAAACAGGTCAAGGTCAACCAAAGGTCATCATTTGAACAAATTTGGTAGGATCCAAGTCCCCAATGCTGCATACCAAGTTTCAAGGTCATCGGCCATTTGGTTCCTGAGAAGATTTTTAAAGGTTTTTACCAGAATTGGGCATGGTGGCCATATTTGTCATGTGACACAGTCATTATGAACAAACTTTCGTTCCCTCTACCACAGAGGCTCCACATGTAGTTTGGTTTTGGCCAAATAGTTTCAGAGGGGATGTCGTTTGAAAATGTTGATGCCGACCCCGATGGCTGACCACTGCCTATAAGCTTCCCTGGAGCCTTCGGCTCTGGTGAGCTAAAAACTTTTAACATGAGGTCATGGGCATGTGCGGAGCCATTGCTGTATAAAACTTTGGGTCTACATCTATCATCAAACCCTATATGAACCAAATCCAGTATCTATCAGCATACCAAATATAAGCCAAATCTATTATATGGTTTGGAAAAGATGAGTTCCTCAATGTTCAGGTTCTGCCTGGTATAAATAACTTAATCAGATCTAACAGGATCAGGCAAGTACGTAGTAATATATAGGAGGACTTTATGAATTTTTTTTAAAAGGCCATAACGCTGCTAGTGTTTGGTGGACTGTAGCCTCAAAACTATATTCACCACTCCACACCATGGTACAACTATTTACTTAGTTTCAGCTTGATTAGATATAAACAATAGGGGAAGTTATCCAGGAATGAAAAGTTAAAAGAAATTTTCAAAGCAGCATAACTCTGCTTATATTTGCTAGTCTGTAACCTCGAAATAATATGAGCTGCCCCACATCATGGTATAAGAATAAATCAAGGTTCAGCTTGATAGGATGCAGGCCTCCTAGTGGCCCACTTTGAAAATATAGGTTCTTCTTACTCAAAATATAGGTTATTCATAGATTTTTATAATAATAATAAACAAGAGGCCCATGGGCCACTATGCTCACCAGAGCTCAGGTGGGCACTGCCCAATGGCAGCCATGTATTTTAACATGATATCAGTTTAATCTACCAAATGAACCCCCATGTCCAAATGAGCACCCATGTGTACTCAGTATCTGAAACAATAGGCCTTTTATGAAGTAGAGGGGGTGGGGCATGGACCCAATGGAGCCCTGGTTGGTATCACTAAATGATAATATTTCTTGTTATCATACTGAACAAGAATAAATATGGTTTAGCAGTGGGGATCTGTAAGGCCTCTTAAGTGGTGGAGGGGTTGGGGCATGCCCTGTTGATCCCAGGAAAGCCCAAGATTGTTTTCCCTAAATGTGTCTTATCATAAGGACCAAGTATATATATATATGGTTTAGTGGTGGGAATCTGAACTGTTTCTGAGATTTGAGGCCCTTTTATGAAGTGGAAAGGATAGGAATGGCCCCTGCGGACCCCCTACAGTAGGTGTGCTAATAATAAGGAACAAGAACATATATGATTATGGGGTGGGGATTTGAATGGATTCTGAAATATAAAGCCTTTTTTGAAGTGGAAGGGTTGGGCACACTGCCTCAGCAAAAAGAGACCCTAAGGTTGGTGTGATTGAACGAGTCTGATCTTAAGGAACAAGTTTATGGTAAAGGGGTGGGGATCTGAACTATTTCTGGCTTTTAATGAAGTAAAGCGATGGACCCGGGGACTCCCAAGCTGGTGTCACTGAATGCGTCTTATCATAAGGAAGATGAATATATATGGTGGAGCTAAGAACAGTTTCTGAGATATAAGGCCTTTTGTGAAGTGGTGGGGTGGGGCAAGGCCCCGGGAGACTCCCAGGTTGGTGTCAATGAATGTGTCTTATCATAAGGAACAAGAATATATATGGTTTAGGGGTAGCCATCTGTAGGGTTTCGGAGATTATGAAATGGAGGGGGTAGGGCATGGCCCCAGCACATCCCTGGGGACCCCCAGGTTGGTGTCACTGAATGTGTCTTATCATAATGAACAAGAATATATTTGGTTTAGGGTTGAGGATCTGAACAGTTTCTGAGATATATGGCCTTTGATGAAGTGAAGGGGTGGGGCAAGGCCCAGGCGCATCCCTGAGGACCCCGAGGTTGGTGTCAATGAATGTGTCTTATAATAAGGATCAAGAATATATATGGTTTAGGGGTGGGGATCTGTAAGGTTTCCGATATAATGGGCCTTTTATGAAATGGAGGGGGTGGGGCATGGCCCCAGCGCATCCCGGGGACTCGCAGGTTGATGTCACTGAATGGGTCTTATCATAAGGAACAAGAATATATATGGTTTAGGGGTGGGGATCTGAATGGTTTCCGAGATATTGGGCCTTTAATTAAGTGGAGGGGGTGGGGCATGGCCTCGGCGCATCCCTGAGGACCCCCAGGTTGGTGTCACTGAATGCGTCTTATCAATAGGAACAAAAATATAGATGGTTTAGGGGTCAGGATCTGAATGGTTTCTGTGATATATGGCCTGTTATGAAGTGGAGGGGGTGGGACATGGCCCCGGCACAACCTGGGGACCCTCAGGTTGGCATAAAAGCATATGGCTTAGAGAAGTTTACTCAAGAAACATTTCTATAAAAGTTTTGACAAAATATCTGCAATGACTTGGCAGTAAATGCCATTTTTCAGTTTTCCTCATTATAAGTCTATGGAAACTCAAAGTTGCCATAGCAACCAAACTAATGAACCGATTTTCATAAAAAACACAAACTTTCAATCCCCCAGCCCAAGGATCTAAAGATAAAATTTGGGCCCAATCGGCCCAGTGGCTTCAGAGGAGAAGATGTTTAAAAGTGTTGACGTAGACGACGAAGACAACGACGACAGACAACTGCCTATCCTATAAGCTCCCCCAGAGCCTTCGGCTCTGGTGAGCTAAATAAAACAAATAGGTTAAAAAAGGTTCTTCTAAACTAACATAAAGATTTAAAACTGAAGAAATTATATTTGATGATTTTTTGCACAACGATTAATCAGATACAGTTGATTTGAATTTCACAAAGTCTGATCGAGGGTAGTGAGCATGGAAAAAAATTACTATTTCTTGACACTTATCATCACTTTTTGGGGACTTAAAAGTTAAAAGAAAGAATAATAGTGCAGCTTGAATAAAAGTTAGGGTTGAGTCACAAGGAGGTTCAAACAAGAATTCTGCCAAAGGCTATGTTGCGCCTGTGGGGGCGCATTGCGCCTGTGGGGGCGCAAAGTCACCGAACCATGACATCTAGGCCAAAAAAGGTAAAACAGAGGATTTTCTGATTGCATGTTAGCCTGTGGCATCAGAAATGATATTTGCAGTCAGCTTAATCAAAGTTTATTAATTCCAAAGGTCAAGGTCATTTACTGACCTTTGTCCTGGATAGCTTAGAATCAGAATTTTCATCTTCTTCTCCACTTAAACTGCTAGGTTGATTGAAACCAAATTACATTGGGAGCCTCATGGGAAGGTGGAACGAAAGTTTGTTCCTAAGGACTGGTCACATGACCAATATGGCCACCATGCCCATGTATGATAAAAATCTTTAGAATCTTCTTCTGAGGAGCAAAATGGCGGATGACCTTTAAACTTAGTATGCAGCATCGAGGACTCGGGGCCCTACCAAGTATGTTCAAATGATGACCTTTGGTTGATCCTGACCTGTTTTATGTCAAGGTCAAATTTGTTCACTTAGTCATTTGTATGGGAAAAAGGCAAAACAGTGGATATTTCTGATTGCATGGTAGCCTGTGGCATCAGAAATGATATTTACAATCAGTGGAATGGAAGTTCATCATTTCCCAATTTAAAGGTCATTTACTGACCTTTGTCCTGGATGGCTAGCTCACCAGAGCGGAAGACTCCATGTCAGCCTATAGTTGCAGTCCGCGTTTGCGATGATGTCAACTTTTTTAAATGACATCTCCTCTGAAACTACTTGGCCAGTTGAAACCAAATTACATATGGATCCTCTATGGGAAGGGGGAACAAAAGTTTTTTCATAATGACTGGGTCACATGACCATTATGGCCGTCATGTCCAAATTGGTAAAACTTTTAAAAATCTTCTTCTCAAGAACCAAATGGACACAACGTCTCCAAATTGACCCAGATTGTGGCGACGGGGACATTAAACCTCAGTTCAAACAAATCAGTATTTTTATCTTCTTCTCCACTTCAACTACTGGGTTGATTGAAACCAAATTGAATATGGGGCCCCTATGAGAAGGGGAAACAAAGTTTGTAAGGACTGGGTCACATGACAGGCATGACCACCTTGCCCATATATGGTAAAAACCATTAAAAATATTCTCCTCGGGAATCCAATTACCACTGACCTTCAGACTTGGTATTTGACATAAGAGACTTTGGTCCTACCAATTTTATTCAAATGATGACCTTTGATTGACCTTGATCTGTTTTACATCAAGGTCAAATTTAGTCACGTACATGTACATTTGTATAGAAAAAAGGCAAAACAGTGAATTTTTATACGCCCGTTTTGAAAAAAAGTTTGTATTATGGTGTGGCGCTAACCGCACATCCAGCAATCCATCCATCCATCAGTAAACATTCTTCATTCTTGTACACTCAATAACTCAGTAAGCATTAGGGATATCTTCATGCAACTTCATATCCTAAATAATAGGAGTACATGTATGTATTAGGGCAAGCAGAAGTGTCGCTCACGAGAATGATTGGTTCTCCTTTCTTACTTTCTGAGTAATGCCCCTTTAATTAATTTTCTAGCTCACCAGAGCTGAAGGCTTCAAGGGAGCTTATAGTATAGGCAGTTCCCCCTTTCTTAGTTTCTGAGTTATGCCCCTTTAATTAATTTCAAACCAAACTACATGTGGGTTCTCCATGGATTGGGGAAACGAAAGTTTGTTCATGGGATCTTGGTCACATGGCCAAGATGGTCGCCATGCCCATATATGGTAAAAACCTTCAAAAATCTTCTCAGGATCCAAAAGGCCGATCACCTTGAAACATGGTATACAGCAGTTGGGACTTACCAAGTTTGTTCAAATTATGAACTTTGGTTGACCTTGACCTATTTTACGTCAAGGTTAAATTTGGTTACTTAAACTTTTGTATGGAAAAAAGGCAAAAAGTGATTGTTTTTTATTCTGTTGTAGCCTGTGGCATTAGAAGTGATATTTGCAATCAGCTGAATGGAAGTTTATCTATTCCAAAGGTCAAGGTCATTTACTGTTTTCAGTATTTTAATCTTCTTCTCCGCTTAAACTGCTGGCTTGATTGAAACCAAAGTGTGGAGCTTTTATGGGATGAAACAAGGAAGACCAATTGGTTAGATTTGAGTCACATGACCAACATGGCCACCATGCCCAAATATGGTAAAATCCTTTAAAATCTTCTTCTCAGGAACCAAAGGTCGATGACTTTGAAACGTGACATGCAGCATTAGGGAACCAGGCCCTACCATGTTTGTTCAAATGGGACCTTGGTTTAACCTTGACCTATTTTACGTCCAGTTCAACTTCAGTTACTTCCACTTTTGCGTGGCAAAAAAGGCAAAAAATGGATTTTCCTAATTCTATTGTAGCCTTTGGCATCAGAATTGATATTTGGAATCAGCTGAATGGAAGTTTTTCAATTCCAAAGGTCAAGATCATTTACTGACCTTTGTTCTGGATGGCTCAGATTCAGTATTTTGATCTTCCTCTCCAATTTAACTGCCAGGCTGATGGAAAACAAATCACACATTGAGCCTCTATGGGATAAGGCAATGATAATAATTATATTTGTAGGATTGGAGTCAAATAACCAAGATGGCTGCCATGCCCTTTTATGGTAAAAACCATTTGGACATCTTCTCTTCAGTAACGAAACAGTTGATGACCTTGAAACCTGGTTTGTAGTTTGGGGACTTGTTGGCCCTGATCAAGTTTGTTCATATGGTGACCTTTGTTGACCATGACCTATTTTACATCAAGGTCGACTTTAATCACTTAGACCCTTGTATGTGAAAGAGGAAAAACCATTGATTATACTTATTTTGTTGTAGCCAGTGCCATCAAAATTGATGTTCTTGGCACGATTGCTCAGGTGGTGACCTTTGGTTGACCTTGACCTGTTTGTAATCAAGGTTGTATTTAACCACAAGGTCATTTTTAATGGGGAAAAAGGCACAACAGTTGATTGTTTTTATTCTCTTATAGCCTATGACATCAGAATTTATATTTGCATTCAACCAAATGGAAGTTGATAATATGGCCAAGATGGCTACCATGCCCACATATGGTATACAGGACTTGAAACTTTTCATTTTAGGAACTGAAAGGCTTGATTTTTCAAGCCACAGTGGTTTGTTGAAAATGTGGATGCCAGGGGCCGGACAAGTTTTGCATACTTGACCTCTGGTGAGCATTGTGGCCCATGGGCCACTTGTTTATATAAACATTCTTGTACGCTGTATAACACAGTAACCATTAGAGATATCTTCATGCAATTTTTTTAAGAATATTTATAAGGCTATGATGATGTATTGCGTGCAAGACCCAGGTTGGTATGCCAAAGGTTAAGGTCATGCTTCAAATGTCCAAAAAAGGGTCTGTCTTTATGTCTGGTCAATAACTCTGTAAGCGCTTGACAAATGTTTCATGGTAGATACCAATATGAATTTTTGCCCTGCCCCATCCTTCCACTTCATAAAATGCTTAATATAACAGAAACTATTCAGATCCCCACCCCAAAACCATATATTCTTGTTCTCGATAAGACACATTCAGTCACTCCAACTTTAGGGTCCACAGGGCATCCTCCACACTAATAATTCATAAAAAGGCCTAATATTTCAGAATCCGTCCAGATCCCCACCCCTAAACTATATATATTCTTGCTCTTTATGATGACACAAGTCAGGGACATCACTTGCACTTTCCTGGGGTCTGCTGGGGCCATGCCCTACGCCCTCCACTGCTTAAAAGGCCTTAAATCTCAGAAACAGTTCAGATCCCCACCCCTAAACCATATATACTCTTGTTCATTATGGTAAGGCACATACTATAATAACAACCAGGGTCTGCCTGTGCTATGCTATGCCCTACTCCCACCACTTCATGTAAGGCCTAATATTCTAGATACAGTGTCCACATGCATTGGGTGCTCAGTTAAGAATGGGGGTTTTGTTTGGGAGACCTTTTAATCAGTAGATTATAATCGTAACTTGTTCCTGGATGGATTTTGAAATTACTTGGCAGAAATGTTAACCATCCTGAGGTGATGTGTCGTGCACAAGACTCTGGTCAGTTCTCTAAGGTCAAGGTCATCCTTGATGCTAATTACTTGCCACGGGCGTATATTGCACAGCTTGGGGAACTCTTGTTCTGATTCCTGTGGCATCAGAATTGATATTTGCAATCAGCTGAATGAAAGTTTATCAATTCCAGAGGTCAAAATCATTTACTGACCTTTGTCCTGCATGACCTAGATTCAGTATTTTTATCTTCTCCACTAAAACTGCTGTGCTGATTGAAACCTTATTACATGAAGAGCTTCAATGGGATGAGAAAAGTTATTCCTGAGATTGTAGTCACATGACCAAGATGGTTCATGTTTGCTATGGTGATAGATACAAGTTCAAATTTTTTTCAGTAATACCCTGCCTATGCCCATGACCTCAATGTCAAGGTCACCAACTTAAAATTTTTAATGTTAAAGCTTTTTAAGAGCTCATGTTTTCCAAACCATATGATAGAAAGATAGATAGATACAGGTCCAAAGTTTTATTCAGCAATACCCCCACCCATACCCATGGTCTCAAGATGAAAGACAGGCAAATTTTTAATGTTGAAGTTTTTAAGAGCTCATATTTTCCAACCCATATGATGGATTTGGTTCATTTTTGCTGGGATGATAGATACAGGTCTCAAAGGTTTAATCTGCAATACCTCAGTCCATGACAATGACTTGAAGGTCCTGATCACAGACTCTTAAAATGTTAACATCAAAATTCTTTAACAGCTCTTATTGACCGACCATATGATGGATTTGGTTCATATTTGGTTATGATGATAGATACGACAAGTTCAGAATTTTATTCTGTAGAACCCAATCCTTCCTGATTACCCCCAAGGTGAGGGTAACAGACTTATAGATTTTATGGTATTTTTTTAAGAGCTCATTTTTTCAGACTCAGATGGATTTGGTTCATATTTGGTATGATGGTAGATATTGGTCCAAATGTTTAATTGGCAATCCATGACCTCAAGGACACTTTTCCAGGCAAGTTCTGCTGTCTGATGACAGCTGTTCTGTCTGATGACAGCTGTTGTTGCAAAATGCTTTTTCCCTAGCCCTGTGCATGTCATTATTGACACATTGACTTATTTCTAGTTGTACTGCAGAATATGAATTCAGTTGAGAATTCTTTGATTTTAATTATTTATGAGAATAGGCTGCTTACCTGTTCTTCAGCAGCATTCATTGAACATGGCAAAAGTAGGTCCCCTGCTGAGTTTAGATTATTTTCTTAACCATATACTGGTAGTTTGTTTGTTTGAATTGAGGTTTAACATCCCTGTCAACACTGTAAAGGTCATTTTGGAGACGTTGCTTCCAATTTTGTGGGACTTTTACCCGACATTGAGATGAAATGACATCTCAAGCCCTGTCGCCTAATGAAACCAATAGGGTTTATTAGCATGGACGGTCTGCCTCGCACCAGGGTTCCTGGACAGGCTTAGATCCTCTAAGTGGTTTACCAGTACTAGTGTGCGGGCCGGATTCAGCTCTGCGTGGAAGCATCATGCAGCCCATATATTTCTTCAAGCCCCTATGGGCGGGGGCGACCATATACTGGTATTACTAACTACATATTTACATATGAAAACCAAAATTTTGCATTTAATTGAACATTAAATATTGTAAATTATAGGTTATTGTGTATAGCTCACTTCCTTAGTTTTGAGATGATGTAGATTGATGAAACTTGGTACATAATAACATCTCAGGATCTACAGTTTAATGCATTGGTCTGTATATTACTTTGAGGTATATTTCATGATTCACTGAATATAACACATTCTAGTTTCACTTTCTATGTTTAATTCAATTTCTAGGTAGCTGGTATTGATAACTTATAACACTTACTATTGCCCCCGCCCATCGAGGCTTGGAGAAATAGACTGGGCTGCATGGTGCTTCCACGCAGAGCTGAAACTGACCACACATGAGTACTGGTAAACCAGGTCTAAGCCTGCCCAGGCAAAGAAGTGCGGGTCGGGCGGTCCATGCATATAAAACCCTATTGGTTTCATTGGGTGGCAGGGCATGAGATGTCATTTCATCTTATTTTTGGGAAATGTCCCACAAAATTGGAAGCAATGTCTCCAAAATGACGAAAATAGTGTTGAAGCAGATGTTAAACCTCAAATCCAACAAAAAAACACACTTAATACCTCAAAACACTTATAGAAGGACAGCTGAAAACAGAATTGATGTTGTTTTCAAGATTCCAATTAAAATGTCACACATATAGTCAAGTTTCCATAGGGTGTGCTTCATTGTCAGTTGACGTTTCTTATGTTTTAATGCCAGTACACTTAAGATTGTTGCCTTAAAAATGTAATTGTGGCTAGCTTGACTCTCATACCTTATTTCTTTTATTGTAGCCTTTACCAGAGAAACAGAGTCTACGTAGATTAGACAGGTTTAGCACAGAGTTTTTACGAGTCAGGCAAATTGCCCTGGAGAAATTTCTGACAAGGGTAGCAGACCATCCTGTGTTGTCATTTGATAAAAACTTCCAGATCTTCCTTACAGCTAAAGCATGGGTATGTTGCCTATAGTGAAGATACAATTGAGTTAATTTAATGATGTGTCGTACAGTTAAAAGCATGGATGAGTTTAGCCCCCGCCCATCGGGGCTTGAAGAAATAGATGGACTGCATGATGCTTCCATGCAGAGCTGAGTACATGAGTACTGGTAAACCGCTTAGAGGATCTAAGCCTGCCCAGGCAATGCGGTGCGAGTCGGCCCGTCCATGCTTATAAACCCTATTGGTTTCATTGGGTGGTTGGGCTTAAGATGTCATTTCATCTCATTGTCCGGTAAAAATCCCACAAAATTGGAAGCAATGTCTCCAAAATGACCTTTACAGTGTTGACGGGGACGTTAAACTTCAAACCAAACAAACAAATATGGGTGAGTTCCAGAACTTTCAAAATGGAAAAGCATGAGTAAAATAGAAGTGAAGGTAATGATCAGGAATCGATACAATTAACCCACAGCTCCCATCAGAGACACCAAAGGGAAAGAAATACAAACATGAAACAACAAACCCTAATGGAAACATCAATAGCGGAAAGCCAGGAGAGTTACTTTCCCACAAAATGGCAAATTGGCTATCCAAAACAAAATAATATAAGCGATACAAACACTCAAAGACAAACCATAACAAACAATAAACCGCGACAGAATATCAGCCTTGGAACGGTCAGTGAAACGAATTCTACTGAGTGCTTTAAACGGTTTTACGTGGCCACAATCCTCACCCTGACTTCTGTCGCGATTTAGACAAATAATTTGTTCAGTCTGCATGAAGGCCTCCTAACTCATCAGTGCAACATTTCTGTGAACACAAAAAAATCAAACAACCACAGAGACGAAACAATGGTGAGGACTCGACCACAAGAAATCACTGAAATGCCGGAGTAAAAGAAAACCAACAGTTAGACTTCGATGGGCCCAACCAGAGACAGAGCATCAGGCACCAACCAACATTACATTGAATTAGATCTCTCTAATTCTTGGTAAGCCTTTACGCTGGAACCGTCATAGAATCTGAGGCCTAACCCACTGGCGTACAATTAAAGAGGGAAGTAAAGTTATCAACCGTGATTGGGTTAACTACCATGCATGCAGTCTGTCATATAACATATATGTTGTACCCAATCTTTTTATATCGAAGAATGGTTTTACGAAATTGGGTGCTGAAGTCATTGCGGTTATATATTTTTTGGAATTTATATACTAAGTCACCTTAAAATTTGGGTTCTGATTGACCTTGTTGCAGAAGAGATTTAAGTCCAATATTGAATTTTGAAATTAAATCAGATGACGTCTATAAAATTTTGAAAAGGCTTTGCGTAGTTTATGATACCGATAACCCTGATTAAGAAGTTTAATAGTTAAAAATTTATTACGAGTGTTGAAGTCAGTTACATGACTACACTCTCTGGTAAATCAAATTAATTGCACAATATAAACGCCATAGGATGGCGCATGAGGAACATCACCATCTAAAAAAGGAAAATTTACAATCTCAAAATCAAAATCATCGCGTTTATCATAAATTTAGCAAGAAACAAACCCATCTACAATAGATAGATGTAAATCCAAAAACGGAGCCTCAGTATCAGAAGAATTTGCTTTATTTAACTAAAGTTCTGGGGGGTAAATTTGACTGATCAAGCCATCGAACGAGGTATTGTCAATATTTAATAAATCGTCCTAATATCTAGAAGTCGAGCTAAAAGCTTCATTGATTTCTGATTGGTTTTCAGCAGAAAGGGATAGCATGAAGTCTCAGATCAGCCACAAGGGGTGCACAATTTGTACCCATCGGAATACCCACAACTTGTCTAAATAACTTACTGCCAAATCTTATGTAAATATTGTCTAGTAGAAAGGTGAGAGCTTCACACACTTTCGGACATGACCATAAACTATAATTTTTATGCCCTTTAGTAATTTTTATGCCCTTTAAGAGTGAAAAAAGCATTTCTTACATTACATGCAAGATAGAGGGAGAAATGTCCATTCAATTAAATCATTATGTTTTTCTTTTATAAGATTATGAGGAAGTTTAGTGTAAAGGGTGGAAAAATCATAAGTAGACAGACTTGAAGCACGAAAACATCTGGATTTAAATTTATTTAAAACTTCATTAGAATTTTTTATGGACCAAAAGAGATTTCTTCCTGATCTTTCAAAGACTTTGTAGCAATATTTTATCACATGTTTTTTTATGGCAGTTAAACATGGAGTTAATAATTTAGAGAGTTCAGTGGTGGTACAAGAGCTTGAATTTGCAATAAAACATATTTTTCAGGTCTGTGGTGTATTTCTTGCTTCCAAAGGAAAACCCTTTCTAGAACATGTTTAACGTCACTGCAGCTGGTGTCTGGGAAAGTGTGGCAGCCTTAAAAAGTCTCCCTGCCCTATATCATAGTGTAGTTTATATTTTTAGCTCACCTGAGCATGAAGTGCTCATGGTGAGCTATTGTGATCGGTCAATGTCCGTCGTGCGTCATCATTTGTGCATTGTCCGTTAGCAATAATTCCTTTAAAAGACTACACCTTCTAAACCCTTGGGCCAATTTCATTTAAACTTCACAGAATTGTTGCCTGGGAGGCTCTCTACCAAAATAGCTAAAATGGTTCTGCTCTGATGAACAAGATGGCCACCAGAGCTAAAAATAGAACAAATCTTTAAACGACTACGCCTCCCATACCCCTTGGCCAATTTCATTCATACTTCATAGGTAAGTTGCCTAGGTGACCCTCTACCAAAATAGCTAAAATAGTTATGCTCCGATGAACAAGATGGCCATCAGAGCTAAAAATATAAAAATCTTTAAACAACTACTCCTCCCAAACCCCTGGGCCAATTTCATTCAAGCTTCATAGGAATAATGCTTAGGTGACCCTCTACCAAAATAGCTAAAATCGTTCTGCTCCCATGAACAATATGGCCACTAGAGCTAAAAATAGTAAAACATCATAAATTTGCTTCAAATGCAAACTATTCCTAAACCCTTGGGCCAATGAGATTCAAACTTCACAGGAATGTTGCCCAGGTGACTCCCTACCAAAATTGCTTAAATCGTTCTGCTCTGACAAACAAGATGTCCACCAGATCTAAAAATAGAAAAAATCTTCAAACGACAACTGCTCCTGTACCCTTGGGCCAATTTCATTCAAACTTCATAGGAATGTTGCTTAGGTGACCCTATACCAAAATAGCCAAACAGTTCTGCTATGATGAGTAAAATGGCTGCCATAGCTAGAAATAGAAAAACATCGTAAATTTGCTTCAAACACTAACTCCTCCTTAACCCATGGGCCAATTTGATTCAAACTTCACAGGAATGTTACGTAGGTGACTCCTTACCAAGATAGGTAAAATTATTCTACTCTGATGAACAAGATGGCGGCTAGAGCTAAAAATAGAAAAAAATCTTCAAACGACAACTTCCCCCTATACAATTGGGCCAATTTCATTCAAACTTCAAAGGAATGTTGCTTAGATGACTAAAATACTAAAAAAGCTACAACAATCCCGCTCAGATGAACAAGATGGCCTCTAGACCTAAAAATAGAAAAATTCTTCACATGACAACTCCTCCTTTACCCTTGGGCCAATTTCATTCAAACTTCATAGGAACGTTGCTTAGATGATCCTCTACCAAAGTAGCTTAAATGATCACGCTCTGATGAAAAATATGGCCACCAGAGTTAAAAATAGAAAAAGGTAATTTTTCTTCAAATGCGAACTCTTCCCAAACCCTTGGCTCGATTTGATTCAAACTTCACAGGAACGTTGCCAAGATGACACCCTACCAAAAATAGCTAAGATTTTTCCGCTCTGATGAACAAGATGGCCACCAGAGCTAAAATAGTACTAGAGACTGACATTCAGGGCCCTCTTGTCTTGTCCTTTGGGATCATTGATTCCATTGTGGAATTTTGAAAATATTTGAGGGTCACTGATGAGGCCTAAATGGTCGAAAGTAGCTAGTCTGGCCCAGAAAACATGTACACACCATATTTTCCAGTTCTGGGGTGTATTTCTTGCTTCCAAAGGATTACCCTTTCTAGAACATGTTTCTATGGTCTTTTATGAAGTTTAGGTAACCAATATAACATAGGAAGCTTGTCTTGACGTTCTATAACACAGACAGCAATGGCTGAATGACAAATGTGGTAATCAACTTAAGCCCTAGTTCTTTTGCTTGGTCTTCTGGACAGCTTCTGCATCTGGGGATGTTTTTGACCTTGCTTATAGGTAAACTTATGGTAAGTTTCATGATATTCTGTACATTTAAAACATAAGGGCGACACCTAAAGCTTGGTAAAGTTTGTTGATGTTCCTAACAGCTAATGCACAGGTAATTGCAGCTAAATCATGGAGTTTCTGGAATACATACAGCTAAGGCATGGTTATATTTCTTGATATTCAAAACATTTATGCTTTTACTTAATAAAAGGCATGGGAAAGTTTCTTGATATTCCTGACATCTTAAGCATTGATAAGTTTCTGGATATAACTTAAAACAAGAGCATGTAATTTTCTATTGGGGCTAACAGATTCCTATTTTTCCTTGTGTAAGCTTTATATGATGGTAAAGTCACTAACTGTTTGCTCTTGCTCTGAGAAAAAATCCCCAAAATATCACAAACCTTTCAGTATAATTTATTTTATTAGCATGCTCAAGTACCTGGCATGACTGATAAAAACCGATTTATAGGTATTTATTAAACTGTGATGATCTGCTGACCTAACAGTTGTTTTGAAAAAAAAAATCAATTTCATAAAATTATTGTTAGAAAATTTCTAGAAAAAATAATTTCTCTCTTCACTAGGTATATCTTTACTATTAAAATATGAATACAAGCAAGCAGAGCCACATGTCAGGATAAGGGTCTGAACTTTATCATAATGCCAACTAGCAGTACAATTAACCCTTGACCTGCTGAATATTTAAATATGCCACACCCACCACTGATTATCAACCATTCAGATTTCTTTATGCATATCATTGCAACAAATTCTTAAACTGAATGACAAACAATGAAGATCCTTCAGAAGCCATCTTATTTGGATCTACATTGTTTGAAAGCTAAGACATATCTGGGTTCAGCAGGACAAGGGTTAACAAACACAAAAATGTCAGTTTTACTGTGAAGCAACTAGCAATGACCAAACACTTTCATTGGCTTAACCTTGACCTAATGTAATAGCCTTGTTAGAGACCAATGAGGGAAGTTTGCAAAGTTGTACTATTACTTAAACAAATGAACACATCTTAAAAACAGTACATCGTAACAAAATCTTATTTCTTTTCACTCAGATATATCAATATCCTGTTTCTGCATTTATCAGTATTTAAAATGGCCAAATATGCAAAAACATATCTGTGGTGCACTTTCTCAATGTCATTGCCATGTGTTTTCACATTTATGGTGTCTGTACGCCATTTCCATGTAAATATCATTGTACCAATCACTACTGAATCCTGATACAATTCTTGAGTTTTCTTCTGAAATTCACATGAGGTATTAGGTATGTGCTGACCCCACAACATTTTCTTCACTTCCAGAAACACTCTAGGTCCATAGGAGTGAGGTTAGGGTGGTAGTGAGGATGCTATAGGAGTTCAAATCCGAGCAGGTTGATCTCTTAAAGAGTTGAATTGGCTCGGTGTGCATTGTAAAACACATGCTCAAGAACAATGTTTGGACTTTTCTCCAGATGGAGTGTTGTCAGTGTGGTTTTTGTCGTGCCTGCTAGTAGCATGGCACGATGTAGGCTTCCGGTTTTCTGTCCATTTGTCTGTGGTCAAGGCGTCAACATTTGCGACCTCCCTTGCATTGACCCTGATGATAAAGTTATTTTCTCAAGAACTATAAGAGCTTCATTAATGATACTTGGTACAAACTTGTATCTGTGGATGGCAACTTAAATGCCAGCATCGATATTTATAGCTTCGCTTTGAAAAAGTGGGGGCTATGTCCTTCTGTGATTCCGTAATTCAGTTATTCATCGTAACTCAAAAACCGTATGAGGTATTTTCATGAAACTTCACATAAATGTAAAGCACTATGAGACGATGTGCAGAGCGCATGGACCATAACTCTGGATTGCCTACTTTTGGAGTTATTGCCCTTTAAACATTGAAAAATGGCAACCTTAATTCCGTTATTCATGATAATTCAAGAAACGTTCAAGATATTTTCATGAACCTTCACACAAATGTTAAGCTCTATGAGAAGATTTGCAGAGAGCATGAACCATAACTCTGGATTGCCTACTTTTGGAGTTATTGCCCTTTGAACATTGAAAAATGGCAATTTTAACCTTGTCCACTCCATAACTCCACTGTTTGAGGTATTTTCATGAAACTTCACACAAATGTAAAGCACTATAAGATGATGTGCAGAGCGCATGAACCATAACATTGGATTGCCTACTTTTGAAGTTATTGCCCTTTGAACATTGAAAAATGGCACTTGGAATAAACTCAGTACAGTAATAATTTGTTTCAATCCTTTTTACCACCTTAAATTAGATGCTGAAAGCTGAAAACGTTTTTTCTTGTATTTTTCTTTTCTGATAGTGCTATAGCGGGGCTATAGTCAAATCCTCTGATATTTCTAGTTGACCTTGACCTACACTTCATGGTTCACTGACTTTGTAAAATATTTCGACCACCCAAGCGTTCACCCTTATGGTCAAGTTAATTTCTCAAGAACTATAATAGCTTTTTTAAAGATACTTGGTAGAAACTTGTATCTAGGGATGGTATCTGAAATGCAAGCATCCATATTTTACCTTGACCTACATTTCATGGTTCACTGACTTTGTAAAATATTGCGACCACCCTTACATTCACCCTAATGGTCAAGTTCATTTCTCAAGAACTATAAGAGCTTCATTAATGATACTTGGTACAAACTTGTATCTTTGGGTGGCAATTTTAATGCAAAGCATCCATATTTGACCTTGACCTACATTGTATGCTTCACTGACTTCATGAAATATTGTGACCATCCTAGCCTTCACCCTAATGGTAAAGTTCATTTCAAAAGAACTATAAGAGCTTCATTAATGATACTTAGTACATACTTGTACCTAGGGATGACAACTTTAGTGCAAGCATCCATATTTGACCTTGACCTAAATTTCATGGTTCACTGACTTAGTGAACTATTGCATCAACCCTAGTTGTTCAGTGTTCAGCCTGATGTTTAAGTTCCTTTCTCAAGAACTATCAAAGCTTCATTAAAGATACTTAGACAGGTTTTTCATTTTTTGGGCCCTAATTTGATTTATATCAGTCTTTGAAACGACTGCCTATTCGAAAGTTGCAAAATTGCAGTATGTTTCCTCTGGCTTTCTTTGCCGGATCATTACAGGGTCACTGATGAGGCTTTATTAGCCGAAACTACGTAGTATGGCCCATCTACTTTCTTATGAATGTTTTCATTGCTCTTAAAGGAACTCATTTTTGATTTTTATTTGCCTTCACTGCTGCTGGTGTTGTGCAGTGTGGCGGCCGTAAAACGTCTCCCCGTACATCAACCATAGTGTAGTTTATATTTTCCTTTTGGTCCTTTGAGATCAGCGTGAATATTCTGAGAAATCTGAAATATTATTGGTTTAGACTCATATTCTGGACAGCTTTTTCATTTTTTGGACCCCAATTTGATTTATATCAGTCTTTGAAACGACTGCCTATTCGAAAGTTGCAAAATTGCAGTATGTTTTCTCTGGCTTTCTTTGCCGGATCATTACAGGGTCACTGATGAGGCTTTATTAGCCGAAACTACGTAGTATGGCCCATCTACTTTCTTATGAATGTTTTCATTGCTCTTAAAGGAACTCATTTTTGATTTTTATTAGTACAAGCTTGCATCTAGGAATGGCACCTTCTATGCAAGCATCAATGTTTGAGCTTGGCCTAGATTTCATGGTTCGGTGACTTTGCACCACCACAGGCATGACATAGCCTTCGGCGGAATTATTGTCTCTGATTTAGTGCACCAGAATCATGCTCCGTCAAAATGAACATCTCTTTTACATGCCTCCTCTGGACCCTTTTTTTCTTCAGAGGAGGTGTTTCTGGTATTTTCCACACAGATTGCTGCCTCTTCGTCTTGGGATGAAAATTGAGCCATGTATTATCATTGAGTTATAATCCTATTAAGACAGTCCCACCCCGCTGTCATTCTGCCACAAGAATGTTGCTGAACAGTCCACTTAGCTTGTGTCTCTTCATCTTTGAGAAGATGTGGGACCCAACATGCACTGACCATGGAACTTATTACTGTTGTTAGTGTCTGGTGTGATGTCAAAACCACAGATAGGTGACCCCCTCTTTCATCGTCATTGATTGATCTTCTGCTCATGCCACTTATATAATGTCTTGCCACATGACAGTAGTATGTCGGATGCTTGAATCATCCTAAAAGTCCCTGCTCGTAGTTCCAAGTTCTATCGACATGCACAACTTCATAACACATTGCTTCACAACTTATGTTTCTTTACATAAACAATTTCAGTCACAAATGTCAAAATTATTGGAAATGATGTTTGGACATTGTATTTAGGTCAAACAGAATCTCACCATTTTAAATGTAAGGATAACCATAATACAAGGCAAAATCTTACAGTAAAGGGCATAATTTAAGTCGAATTTTTATCATTTATGCCACGTTTTTCGACAATAACTTCTTTATTTTAGATTTTTAGCTCACCTGTCACATAGTGACAAGGTGAGCTTTTGTGTTCACTTTTTGTCCGTCATCCGTTGTGCATGCATCCCTGTGTGCGTCCGTAAACAATTTCTTCAAACCGCATCTCCTAAACCACTGATGGGATTTTGACCAAACTTCACAGGAATGTTCCTAAGGTGGTCCCCTTTCAAAGTTGTTCAAATGGTTCTGGTCCATTGCACATCTAGGTCACAGAGGCCAAAAATAGATAGTTTTCACTGAAAACTTAAAAAATCTTCTTCTCTGAAACCACAAGGCCTGTCTGAAACCAGAAGGCCAAGGTCTTTGATATTTGGTATGAAGCTTCATCTGGTGGACCTCTACCAAGATTGTTCATATTATAGCCCTGGGGCCTAAAAAGTCCCCACTCCAGGGCCCACTGGTTTTACATGGACTTATATCGGGAAACCCTTTAAAAATCTTCTCTTTTGAAACATGAAGGCCACAGTCATTGATATTT
This sequence comes from Lucinisca nassula, assembly GCA_963580285.1. Taxonomy (NCBI): domain Eukaryota; kingdom Metazoa; phylum Mollusca; class Bivalvia; order Lucinida; family Lucinidae; genus Lucinisca; species Lucinisca nassula. The sequence goes on from OY757014.1 coordinate 114,741,199, forward strand.
GGTATGAAACTTCGTCTAGTGGACCTCTACCAAGATTGTTCAAAATATAGCCCAGGGGCCAAAAAATGCACCCGAGCCGGGCCCCTGGTTTTAAATAGACTTATATAGGGAAAACCTTTAAAATTCTTCTCGTCTGAAACAAGAAGTCCCAGGTCTTTGATATAAGGTATGAAGCTTCATCTAGTGGACCTCTACCAAAATTGTTCAAAGTTTAGCCCTGGGGCCAAAAATTGCCCAACCTGGGGCCCACGGGTTTTACATAGACTTATTTAGGGAAAACCTTGAAAAATCTTCTTGCCTGAAACTAGAAGGTCCAGGTCTTAGATTTTTGGTATGAAGCCTCATGTATGGACCTCTACTATGATTGTTAATATTATAACCCTGGGGCCAAAACTGGCCCCGCCCGGGGGCCCACTAGTAAAGACTTGTATTGGGAAACCCTTTAAAAATATTCTCGTTTAACTAGGCCTAGGTCTTTGATGTTTGGTATGAAGCTTTATGTAGCGGACCTCAGCCAAGATTGTTCAAATAATAGCCCTGTGGTCAAAACTGGCCCCCCCCCCAGGGGCCCACTAGTAAAGACTTGTATTGGGAAACCCTTAAAAAATCTCCTCGTTTGAAACCACTAGGCCTAGGTCTTTGATGTTTGGTATGAAGCTTCATGTAGCGGACCTCTACCAAGATTGTTCAAATAATAGCCTTTTGAAAAAAATCCGAAATTGTTTGCTTGAGTTATGGCCCTTTGAATTTTTTAGCTCACCTGTCACGTAGTGACAAGGTGAGCTTTTGGGATCACTTTTTGTCCGTCGTCCGTCGTGCATGCGTGTGTGCGTGTGTGCGTGCGTGCGTAAACTTTTTCTTCAAATGACATCTCCTCCTAAACCACTGATCGGATTTTAACCAAACTTCACAGGAATGATCCTTAGGTGGTCCCCTTTCAAAGTTGTTCAAATGGTTCCGGTCCATTGCACATCTAGGTCACAGGAGCTAAAAATAGATTTTTAAAATGAAAACTTTAAAAATCTTCTTCTCTGAAACCGCAAGGCCCAGGTCTTTGATATTTGGTATGAAGCTTCATCTAGTTGATCTCTACCAAGATTGTTCAAATTATGGCCCTTGGGCCAGAAATGCCCCCGCCCCGGGGGCCTTTCGGTTTACATAGGCTTATATAGGGAACATCTTTAAAAATCTTCTTCTCTGAAACCACAAGGCCCAGGTCTTGGATATTTGGTGTGAAGCTTCATCTAGTGGACCTCTACCAAGATTGTTGAAATTATAGCCCTAGGGCCAAAAATGCCCCCGCCCCGGGGGCCTTTGGTTTTACATAGGCTTATACAGGGAAAATCTTTAAAAAATTTTCTTCTCTGAAACCGAAGGGCCCAGGTCTCTGATATTTGGTATGAAGCTTCATCTAGTGGACCTCTACCAAGATTGTTCAAATTATGGCCCTTGGGCAAGAAATGCCCCTGCCCTGGGGGCCTTTGGGTTTACATAGGCTTATATAGGGAAAATCTTTAAAACTCTTCTTCTCTGAAACCGCAAGGCCCAGGTCTTTGATAGTTAGTGTGAAGCTTCACCTGGTGAACCTCTACCAAGATTGTTCAAATTATAGCCCTGGGGCCTAAAATGCCCCCGCCCCGGGGGCCTTTGGTTTTACATAGGCTTATACAGGGAAAATCTTTAAAAATCCTCATCTCTGAAACCGCAAGGCTGAGATCTTTGATATTTGGTGTGAAGCTTCATCTAGTGAACCTCTACCAAGATTGTTCTAATTATAGCCCTAGGGCCATAAATGCCCCTGCCCCGGGGGCATTTGGGTTTACATTGGCTTATATAGGATAATCTTTAAAAATCTTCTTCTCTGACACCACAAGGCCCAGGTCTTTGATATTTGGTGTGAAGCTTCACCTAGTGGACCTTTACCAAGATTTTTCAAATTATAGCCCTAGGGCCAAAAATGCCCCCGCGCCGTGTGCCTTTGGTTTTACATAGGCTTATACAGGGAAAATCTCTAAAAAGCTTCTTCTCTGAAACCTAAAGGCTCAGGTCTTTATTATTTGGTATTGAGCTTCATATAGTGGACCTCTACCAAGATTCTTCAAATTATGGCCCTTGGGCCAGAAATGCCCCCGCCCCGGGGGCCCTTTGGTTTACATAGGCTTAAATAGGGAAAATCTTAAAAATCTTCTTCTCTAAAACCGAAAGGCCCAGGTCTTTTATATTGGTGGTGAAGCTTCACCTAGTGGACCTCTACCAAGATTGTTCAAATTATAGCCCTTGGGCCAAAAATACCCCCGCCCCGGGGCCTTTGGTTTTACATAGGCTTATACAGGGAAAATCTTAAAAAAATCTTCTTCTCTGAAACCGCAAGGCTCAGATCTTTGATATTTGGTGTGAAGCTTCATGTAGTGGACGTCTACCAAGATTGTTCAAATTATAGCCCTGGGGCTAACAATGCCCCCGCCCCAGGTGCCTTCGGGTTTACATATGCTTATATAGGGAAAATCTTTAAAATCTTCTTCTCTGAAACCGCTAGGCCCAGCTCTTTGATATTTGGTGTGAAGCTTCACCTAGTGGACCTCTACCAAGATTGTTCAAATTATAGCCCTGGGGCCAAAAATGCCCCTGCCCCGGGGGCCTTTGGTTTAACATAGGCTTATACAGGGAAAATCTTTAAAAATCTTCTTCTCTGAAACCGCAAGGCTGAGATCTTTGTTATTTGGTGTGAAGCTTCATCTAGTGGACCTCTACCAAGATTGTTCAAATTATAGCCCTGGGGCCAAAAATGCCCCCATCCTCAGGGCCCTTTGGTTTTTCATAAGCTTATAGTATTATAGGGAAAATGTTTAAAAATCTTCTTCTCTGAAACCACAAGGCTCAGGTCTATGATATTTGGTATGAAGCTTCACCTAGTATAGCCCTGTGGCCAAGAATGTACTAGAGACACTGATTCTCAGGTGAGCGATCCAGGGCCCTCTGGGCCCTCTTGTTTTTGCATTTTAAGCTTTTTTAACCCTTATCAGGCTGTTCACGACAACCCCTATCTTTGCAAACAGTGAAGATCCAGATCAGATGGCTTCTGAAGAATCCATCTGATCAGGATCTACACTGCTTTGTAAGAATAAATTACATCAAGTAATCTGATTGGTTCAAAGTCAGAAATGATTGTGGCTAAACTGAATGGTCAGCAGGATAAGGGTTAAGGAAGGGTGTAAATAAGAAGTATTACTGAGTAAGCAAGCTTTGTCCACCATTTCTATTGACTGGCACAAAGGAAATGTCGGGAGAAGTACATGTCAGGGATTTTTGAAGTCTACTTTTGGCTTGCCTTTGGCAAAAGCGTCAGAATTAATTTTGGAAACTGCCACATTGTAGGGATTGACCAAATCCTGACTGCCACATTGTAGGGATTGACCAAATCCTGACTGCCACATTGTAGGGATTGACCAAATCCTTACTGCCACATTGTAGGGATTGACCAAATCCTGACTGCCACATTGTAGGGATTGACCAAATCCTGACTGCCACATTGTAGGGATTGACCAAATCCTGACTGCCACATTTAGGGATTGACCAAATCCTGACTGCCACATTGTAGGGATTGACCAAACACTGACTGCCACATTGTAGGGATTGACCAAATCCTGACTGCCACATTGTACGGATTAACCAAATCCTGACTGCCACATTGTATGGATTTACCAAATCCTGACTGCCACATTGTAGGGATTGACCAAATCCTGACTGCAGCATTGTAGGGATTGACCAAATCCTGACTGCCACATTGAAGGGATTGACCAAATCCTGACTGCCACATTGTACAGATTGACCAAATCCTGACTGCCACATTGTACGGATTTACAAAATCCTGACTGCCACATTGTAGGGATTGACCAAATCCTGACTGCCACATTGTACGGATTGACCAAATCCTGACTGCCACATTGTAGGGATTGACCAAATCCTGACTGCCACATTGTAGGGATTGACCAAATCCTGACTGGCACATTGTAGGGATTGACCAAATTCTGACTGCCACATTCTGACTGCCACATTGTACGGATAAACCAAATCCTGACTGCCACATTGTAGGAATTGACCGAATCCTGACTGCCACATTGTAGGGATTGACCAAATCCTTACTGACACATTGTAGGGATTGACCAAAGCCTGACTGCCACATTGTAGGGATTGACCAAATCTTGACTGCCACATGGTAGGGATTGACCAAATCCTGACTGCCACATTGTAGGGATTGACCAAATCCTGACTGCCACATTGTAGGGATTGACCAAATCCTGACTGCCACATTGTACAGATTGACCAAATCCTGACTGCCACATTAAAGTGATTGACCAAATGCTGACTGCCACATTGTAGGGATTGACCAAATCCTTACTGCCACATTGTTCGGATTGACCGAATCCTGACTGCCACATTGTAGGGATACGACCAAATCCTGACTGCCACATTGTACGGATTAACCAAATCCTGACTGCCACATTGTACGGATTAACCAAATCCTGACTGCCACATTGTACGGATTGACCAAATCCTGATGTTGGCTTCTGCTTTGGATACCAAAAATAGTGTTATAAAGAGGTAATGGTATACTTTGCAGGAATTTCAAGCACATAAGAAACAGTCAACAGGCTTACTAGGTCGAGTGAGTGATTCAATTCAGAATTTTGGTGCTTCCTATATGATGAAGAACAGAACTCCAGAGTTCACGATCATGTATGAATACATACAGACCTTTGGAGAGAAACTAGCTAGTATAGACAGAATCACACAAAGAGTGGTTAAAGAACAGTCTGGTAAGTAAACAAAGTTTATTGGTGGCAGACAAGCAGATGTTTAATTATAGCCCATCTTGGGAAAAGGTGCTATCCAGGATTTGAGAAATCTATCATTCTGAAACTCCATACTTCTGTAATGCCTATTTGCTCAAACTATAGAAGAAAGAGCCATGAGCTTTGATATGCAGATATGTCATTAGTTTCGCAAGAGTCAGCGTGTAAATGTTTTTTTCTACCTGTAAGGTTTGTGAACGTTTTTCATGTTTCAAGAACATTGATTATACAAATCTTTCAAAGACCTAGATAACACAAAGATCTAGATAACACAGAGACCTAGATTATAAAAAATGTTAGCTAGCCTCAGTTGCTCATCTGACAGATGATCCAGAGATTATTCTAGGGCGTGCGATCGTGGGATTTGCGCCTATTTCTACCGTCCTAGTGCATTTTTATAGACTTCATCAGGGAATGCTCCTGCAAAACAAAAAATACAATTTCATGCAGTATGAAATTCCTGTTGCGTGATTTTTATATACAAATATTATAACCATTTGTTTTTCCTTTTATTTTTCTGCGATATGAAATCAGGTTATCAAATTAACTGATACTCATTATCAGAATTCAATCAAGAACTCGCCCTGCAATATAAAAACAGTATATCAAATTTACCGATACTCATTATCCAAATTCGTTCAAGTACTCAGTAATTTACCATCAAAACTCATTGATGGTACTGTAATTTGGTGCGGTTTACAAAACTGGGAACCAGTAGTAAAACCTGGATAAAAAATGTCATTCTAAACCTCATAGGAATGTTGCTTAGGTGGCCCTCTACCAAAATAGCTTCATGTCTTCTGATCCAATGAACAATATGGCCACCAGAGCTAAAATATAGAAAAAAATCTTTGAATTACATCTTTTATCTTTTGGCCAGTTTCATTCTAACTTCACAGGAATGTTGCTTAGATGATCCTCTGCCACAGCAGCTAAAATAGTTCAGCCCCAATGAACAAGAAGGCCACCAAAGCTAAAAACAGAAAAATCTTTAAATCACAATGCCTATGCCCTTTGCTCTTTTTCACTTAACCATCACAAGAATGTTAGTGGAGGTGAACCAGCCTGCTGGAGCTAAAAATAGTAAAATCTAATGGCCAATCTTCCTATACACTTTGGTCTGTCACATGAATGTTGCTTAATTAACTCTCTAGCAAAATAGCTAACATAGGTATGTTCTAGTGAAAAAATGGCTCATTTGATGAGAAACATCTTTATATCGGAACTCCTTAAACGCTTTGGACCATTTCATTCAAACTTCTCAGGAGTGTTGCCAAAGTTTATATAAAATGCTGCTGCTCCAATTAATAACATGACCACAGGAGCCAAAAGACAGAAAATCTTTAAATGACAGCTTCTCTGAACCCTTGGGCCAATTTCATTGAAACTTTACAGGAAGTTTGTTGCTCAGTCGACTCTTTACCAAAATGGAAAAAAAAACAATAGGTTTTATAAGCGTGGGTGGTCCGACAATCACACCGCTTTGCTGGTCAGTTTCAGCTCTGCGTGGAAGCATCATGCAGCCCATCTGTATGTTCAAGCCCCGATGATCGGGGGCCGAACCAGGCCAGTTATATTCAAACTTTACAGGAATGTTGCTTTGGTTACCCTCTCTCAAGAAAAAATTAAATAGTTCCTCTCCACGGGCCTCCGTGGCCTAGTGGTTAAGAGCGCTGACTCTTGATCATTAGGTCTCTCACCGCTGTGGTTCGAGCCTCGCTGGGGTCATATGTGAGACGCCAAGTTCTGCAACGGAAGGTCAGGTGGTTTTTCTCCGGGTACTCTGGTTTTCGCCCACCTCTGATTAACGATGGGCTCGATATGAGTGAAATAATCTTGAAAGGGCCGTAAAACCAAAACCAAAAAAAAAAAAAAAAAATAGTTCCTCTCCAATGAACGATAAGGCCACCAGAGCTGAAACTAGCTCTGAAATTGTCAACTCATCCTATGCCCTTGGACTGGATTTATTCAAACTTCACACGAATGTTGCTCTAGTGACCCTCTACCAAAATAGCTTAAACAGTTCTGCTGTAATGAACAAGATGGCCACCAGAGCTAAAACAGAAATATCTTTAAATGGCATTCCTCCTTAACCCTTGTGCCAGTTTCATTCAAACTTCACAGGAATGTTGCTTAGGTGACTTTCTACTAGCTATAACAGTTCCATTTCAATAAAAAAGGTGGCCACCAAAGCTAAAAATAGAAACATATTTAAACGACACTCTTCCTATACCTTTGTGCCAATTTCATTCACACTTCTCAGGAATGTTGCTTAGGTGGCTTTCGTACAAAAATCTTTAAATTACAACACTATTGATGTCCATCTTGTTTATAATTGATTCTGTATGGTCTCAGTCAAATGAATATCCTTTCATGGTGATAGATAATACAATATTTTGTGCAGTGATTCTCTCCCTTCTGCTGATTGGAATAGGATAATGCACAGCTGCTAGCCCACACTGTTTTGTTTTGATTTTAGGTTTATCATGTTCTAACTCATATGGATTCTCCATGGGTTGGGGGTAAGAAAGTTTGTTCATGGGATCTTTGTCACATAATCAAGATGGCCACCATGCCCATATATGATAAAAACCTTTAAAAATATTCTTCTCAGGAACCAAATGGCCAAACACCTTGTTTGTTTGATTTGAGGTTTAACGTCCCCGTATAGGTTATTTTGGAGATGTTGCTTCCAATTGTTAGGGACTTATACCCGACATTGAGATGAAATGACTTCTCAAGCCCTGTCCCCCAATGAAACCAATAGGGTTTATAAGCATGGGAGGTCCGATTCACACTGCTTTGCCTAAACAGGCTTAGATCCTCTAAGTGGTTTACCAGTACTTGTGTGCGGTCGGATTTCAGCTCTGCGTGGAAGCATCGTGCGGCCCATCTATTTCTTCAAGTCCGATTGGCGGGGGCCGCCAATCACCTTCAAACTTGGTATGCATCATGGGGAACTCGGGCCCTACCAAGTTTGTATAAATGATGACCTTTAGTTGACCTTGACCGTTTTTTAGCTCACCTGTCACGTAGTGACGAGGTGAGCTTTTGGGATCACTTTTTGTCCGTCGTCCGTCGTGCGTGCGTGCGTCCGTGCGTCCGTCCGTAAACAATTTCAAATAAGTATATCTCTAATACCCCATGGCCAATCTTGATCAAATTTCATGTGAAGCATCATCAGGTAGGGCGAAAGGCTGCATAAGGTTTTTGGGCTGATCAGAATGGAATTCTGGTTGCCATGGCAACATACAGCTCCCATAGACTTATAAAGGGAAAATTTTTAAAAATCTTCTTCTCTGAAACCACAGGGCCCAGAGCTTAGATATTTAGCATGTAGCAAGGGCAAGTGGTCAACTACATAATTCCTGCCAATCATGCCCCTGGGTGCCAAATGGGCCACGTCCTGGGGCCCCTTCACTCCCATAGACTCATAATGGAAAAAAGCTTCAAAAATCTTCTTCTCTGAAACCACAGGGCCCAGAGCTTAGATATTTAGCATGTAGCAATGGCAAGTGGTCACCTACATAATTCCTGCCAATCATGCCCCTGGGTTCAAAAAGGGCCAGGCCCCAGGGCCCCTTCTCTCATAGACTCATAATGGAAAAAAAGCTTCAAAAATCTTCTTCTCTGAAACCACAGGGCCCAGAGCTTAGATATTTAGCATGTAGCTATGACAGGTGGTCACCTACATAATTCCTGCCAATCATGCCCCTGGATTCCAAATGGGCCACGCCCCGGGGCCCCTTTGCTCCCATTGGCTCATAATGGAAAAAAAAGCTTAAAAAATCTTCTTCTCTGAAACCACAGGGCCCAGAGCTTATATATTTAGCATGTAGTAATGGCAAGAGGTCACCTACATAATTCCTGCCAATCATGCCCCTGGGGTCCAAACGGACCACGCACCGGGGCCCATTAGCTCCTATAGACTCATAATGGAAAAAAGCTTCAAAAATCTTCTTCTCTGAAACCACCGGGCCCAGAGCTTAGATATTTAGCATGTAGCAAGGGCAAGTGGTCACCTACATAATTCCTGCCAATCATGCCCCTGGGGTCCAAACGGACCACGCCCCGGGGCCCCTTATCTCCTATAGACTCATAATGGAAAAAAGCTTCAAAAATCTTCTTCTCTGAAACCACAGGGCCCAGAGCTTAGATATTTAGCATGTAGCAATGGCAAGTGGTCACCTACATAATTCCTGCCAATCATGCCCCTGGGTTCCAAATGGGCCACGCCCCGGGCCCCTTCACTCCCATAGACTCATAATGGAAAAAAGCTTCAAAAATCTTCTTCTCTGAAACCACAGGGCCCAGAGCTTATATATTAAGCATGTAGTAACGGCAAATGGTCACCTACATAATTCCTGCCAATCATGCCCCTGGGGTCCAAACTGACCACGCCCAAGGGCCCCTTAGCTCCTATAGACTCATAATGGAAAAAAGCTTCAAAAATCTTCTTCTCTGAAACCACAGGGCCCAGAGCTTAGATATTTAGCATGTAGTAATGGCAAGTGGTCACATACATAATTCCTGCCAATCATGCCCCTGGGTTCCAAATGGGCCACGCCCCGGGGCCTTTCGCTCCCATAGACTCATAATGGAAAAAAGCTTCAAAAATCTTCTTCTCTGAAACCACAGGGCCCACTGCTTATATATTTAGCATGTAGTAATGGCAAGTGGTCACCTACATAATGCCTGCCAATCATGCCCCTGGGGTCCAAACGGACCACGTCCCGGGGCCCTTAGCTTCTATAGACTCTTAATGGAAAAAAGCTTAAAAAATCTTCTTCTCTGAAACCACAGGGCCCAGAGCTTAGATATTTAGCATGTAGGGCGGGCAATTGGTCAACTACATAATTCCTGCCAATCATCCCCCTGGGTTCCAAGTGGGCCACGCCCCGGGGCCCCTTTTCTCCAATAGACTCATAATGGAAAAAAAGGTTCAAAAATCTTCTTCTCTGAAACCACAGGGCCCAGAGCTTAGATATTTAGCATGTAGCAACGACAAGTGGTCAACTACATAATTCCTGCCAATCATGCCCCTGGGTTCCAAATGGGCCACGCCCCGGGGCCCCTTCCCTCCCATAGACTCATAATGGAAAACAGCTTCAAAAATCTTCTTCTCTGAAACCACAGGGCCCAGAGCTTAGATATTTAGCATGTAGCTATGACAGGTGGTCACCTACTACATAATTCCTGCCAATCATGCCCCTGGATTCCAAATGGGCCACGCCCCGGGGCCCCTTCGCTCCCATTGACTCATAATGGAAAAAAAAGCTTCAAAAATCTTCTTCTCTGAAACCACAGGGCCCAGAGCTTATATATTTAGCATGTAGCAAGGGCAAGTGGTCACCTACATAATTCCTGCCAATCATGCCCCTGGGGTCCAAATGGACCACGCCCCGGGGCCCATTAGCTCCTATAGACTCATAATGAAAAAAAGCTTCAAAAATCTTCTTCTCTGAAACCACCGGGCCCAGAGCTTAGATATTTAGCATGTAGCAAGGGCAAGTGGTCACCTACATAATTCCTGCCAATCATGCCCCTGGGGTCCAAACAGACCACGCCCCAGGGCCCCTAAGCTCCTATAGACTCATAATGGAAAAAAGCTTCAAAAATCTTCTACTCTGAAACCACAGGGCCCAGAGCTTAGATATTTAGCATGTAGCAATGGCAAGTGGTCACCTACATAATTCCTGCCAATCATGCCCCTGGGTTCCAAATGGGCCACGCCCCGGGGCCCCTTAGCTCCCATAGACTCATAATGGAAAAAAGCTTCAAAAATCTTTTTCTCTGAAACCACAGGGCCCAGAGCTTATATATTAAACATGTAGTAACGGCAAGTGGTCACCTACATAATTCCTGCCAATCATGTCCCTGGGGTCCAAACTGACCACGCCCAAGGGCCCCTTAGCTCCTATAGACTCATAATGGAAAAAAGCTTCAAAAATCTTCTTCTCTGAAACCACAGGGCCCAGAGCTTAGATATTTAGCATGTAGTAATGGCAAGTGGTCACCTACATAATTCCTGCCAATCATGCCCCTGGGTTCCAAATGGGCCACGCCCCGGGGCCCCTTCGCTCCCATAGACTCATAATGGAAAAAAGCTTCAAAAATCTTTTTCTCTGAAACCACAGGGCCTAGAGCTTATATATTTAGCATGTAGTAATGGCAAGTGGTCACCTACATAATGCCTGCCAATCATGCCCCTGGGGTCCAAACGGATCACGTCCCGGGGCCCTTAGCTTCTATAGACTCATAATGGAAAAAAGCTTAAAAAATCTTCATCTCTGAAACCACAGGGCCCAGAGCTTAGATATTTAGCATGTAGGGCGGGCAATTGGTCAACTACATAATTCCTGCCAATAACCCCCCTGGGTTCCAAATGGGCCACACCCCGGGGCCCCTTTTCTCCCATAGACTCATAATGGAAAAAAAGCTTCAAAAATCTTCTTCTCTGAAACCACAGGGCCCAGAGCTTAGATATTTAGCATGTAGCAACGGCAAGTTGTCAACTACATAATTCCTGCCAATCATGCCCCTGGGTTCCAAATGGGCCACGCCCCGGGCCCCTTCCCTACCATAGACTCATAATGGAAAACAGCTTCAAAAATCTACTTCTCTGAAACCACAGGGCCCAGAGCTGAGGTATTTAGAATGTAGCAATGGCAAGTGAAGCCTATATAATTCCTGCCAATCATGCCCCTGGGGTCCAAATTGGCCACACCCCGGGGCCCCTTAGCTCCTATATACTCATAATGAAAAAAAAGGTTCAAAAATCTTCTTCTCTGAAACCACAGAGCCCAGAGCTTAGATATTTAGCATGTAGCAATGGCAAGTGGTCACCTACATAATTCCTGCCCCCCCCCCTGGGTTCCAAATGGCCACGCCCCGGGGCCCCTTAGCTCCCATAGACTCTTAATGGAAAAAAAAAGCTTAAAAAATCTTCTTCTTTGAAACCACAGAGCCCAGAGCTTAGAAATTTAGCAGGTAGCAACGGCAAATGGTCACCTACATAATTCCTGCCAGTCATGCCCCTGGGGTCCAAACAGGCCACGCCCTTGGGCCCCTTAGCTCCTATAGACTCATAATGGAAAAAAAGGTTCAAAAATCTTCTTCTCTGAAACCACAGGGCCCAGAGCTAAGATATTTAGCATGTAGCAACGGAAAGTGGTCACCTACAAAAATGTTGCCAATCATGCCCCTGGGGTCCAAATGGGCCACGTCCCAGGGCCCCTTATCTCCCATAGACTCATAATGGAAAAAAGCTTAAAAAATCTTCTTCTCTGAAACCACAGGGCCCAGAGCTTAGATATTTAGCATGTAGCAACGGCATGTGGTCCCCTTCATAAATCCTGCCAATCATGCCCCTGGGGTCCAAATGGGCCACGCCCCGGGTCCCTTAGCTCCCATAGACTCATATTGGAAAAAAAATCTCTTCTTCTTTGTGTGAAGCACAGAGCTTAGATATTTAGTATCTACCAACATAAAATAGTCACTACATAAATCCTGCTAACCCTGCCCCTGGGATCCAAATGGGCCACACCCCGGCCCCTTAGCTCCTTTAGACTTATAATGGAAAAAAGCTTCTGAAATCTTCTTCTCCGAAGCCACACGGCCAGAGCTTATATATTTAGTGTAGCAATGTCAAGTGGTCTCCTACACTTATGATTTTCTGGTACACAGGTGAGCGATATAGGGCCATTGGGCCCTCTTGTTTTTGTCATGGTCAAATTTGGTCACTTAAGACATTTGTATGAAAAAAAGGCAAAACAGTGGATTTTTCTGATTGCATGGTAGCATGTGGCATCAGAAATGATATTTGCAATCAGCTTAATCAAAGTTTATCAATTCCAAAGGTCAAGGTCATTTACTGACCTTTGTCCTGGATGGCTCAGATTCTGTATTTTTATCTTCTCCACATAAACTGCTGGGTTGATTGAAACCAAATTACATGTGGAGCCTCTATGGAAAGGGAAAACAAAGTTGTTTGTAAGATTTGTTTGTTTGATTTGAGGTTTAACATACCAGTCAACACTGTATACATCATTTTGGAGACATTGCTTCCAATTTTGTGGGACTTTTAACCTGCATTGAGATGAAATGACATCTCCAGCCCTGTCGCCCAATGAAACCAATAGGGTTTATAAGCATGGACGGTCCAACTCGCACTGCTTTGCCTGGGCAGGCTTAGTTGTTCGTAAGAAGTAGGTCACATGACCAATATGGCCGCCATGCCCATTTATCGTAAAAACCTTTAAAAATCTTCTTGTTAGGAACCAGCTGGCCGATGACGTTGAAACTTGGTGTGCAGCATCAGGGATGCAGGCTAGACATGGCTATGCTCAATTTTCAAAGGGCAGTTTGTTTGTTTGATCGAGGTTTAACGTCCCTGTCAACACTGTCAAGGTCATTTTGGAGATGTTGCTTCCAATTTTGTGGGACTTTTACCGACATTGAAATGAAATGACATCTCAAGCCCTGTCGCCCAATGAAACCAATAGGGTTTATAAGCATGGACGGTCCGACTCGCACTGCTTTGCCTGGGCAGGCTTAGATCCTCTAAGCGTTTTACCTGTACTCGTGTGTGGGTCGGTTTCAGCTCTGCGTGGAAGCATCATGCAGCCCATCTATTTCTTCAAGCTCGATGGATGGCGGCCAAGTTGTTCGTAAGAAGTAGGTCACATGACCAATATGGCCGCTATGCCCATATATCGTAAAAAGGTTTAAAAATCTTATTGTTAGGAACCATCTGGCCGATGACGTTCAAACCTGGTGTGCAGCATCAGGGACTCAGGCTAGACATGGCTATGCTCAATTTTCAAAGGGCAGTAACTCCAAAAGTAGAAACATCAGAGTAATGGGTCATAAGTTCTGCACGCTGCCTCATGGTGCTTTGCATTTATGTGAAGTATCCTCAAAATGTCTCAAATTATATCAGAGTTAAGGATCGGACACGAAATCATGAGGTGCTCACAGATAGATGGATGGCCAGACACCCAAAAGTTTAGAGGGTATAACATATTATCCTGCCACATTAAGTGGTGGACACAGAAATATTACATCAGACACATGTTTTTAGCTCACCTGTCACATAGTGACAAGGTGAGCTTTTGTGATCACATTTTGTCTGTCATGCGCCTGTGTGTCGTAAACAATTTCAAATATATATATCTCTAATACCCCATGGCCAATCTTGATCAAATTTCGTGAGAAGCATCATCAGGTAGGGGGAAAGGCCGCATAAGGTTTTTGGGCTGATCAGATTGGAATTCTGGTTGACATGGCAAAATATAGCTCCCATAGACTTACAATGGGTAAAACTTAAAAAATCTTCTTCTCTGAAACCATAAGGCCCAAAGCTTAGATATTTAGCTTGTAGCGATGTCAAGTGGCCTCCTACATAAATCCTGCCAATCATGCCTCTGGGGTCCAAATTGGCCAAGACACCGGGTCCCCTTAGCTCCCATAGACTTAAAATGGAAAATAAAGCTTCAAAAATCTTCTTCTCTGAAATCTGGAAGCACAGTGCTTAGATATTTAGTATGTAGCAACATACAAAAGTCACCTACATAAATTTTGCTAACAATATCTGGGGCTAAAATTGGCCACACCGTGGGGCTCATCAGGTCCCATAGACTTAAGGGTAAAACCTTAAAAAAATCTTCTTCTCTGAAACTGCAGGGTCCAGAGTTTAGATATTTAGCATGTAGCGATGGCAAGTAGTCACCTACATAAATCCTGCCAATCATGCCCCTGGGGTCCACTTGGGCCACGCCTCGGGGCCCCTTAGCTCCCATAGACTGGTAATGGAAAAAAGCTTCAAAAATCCCCTTCTCTGAAACTATGAAGCACAGAGCTTAGATATTTAGTATTTAGCAACATACAATAGTTACCTACATAAATCCTGCCCCTGGGTCAAAATTGGCCACGCCCATAGTCCCATTAGCTCCCGTCCATGCTAATAAACCCTATTGGTTTCATTGGACGACAGGGCTTGAGATGTCATTTCATCTCAATGTCGGGTAAAAGTCCCACAATTTTGGAAGCAATGTCTCAAAAATGACCTTTACATTGTTGACGGGGACGTTAAACCTCAAATCAAACAAACAAACAAAAGCTCCCATAATCTTATAATGGAAAAAAAAGTAAAAAATCTTCTTCTCTGAAACCTTAAGGCCCAGAGCTGTAGCAATGTCAAGTGGCCACCTTTATAAATTCTGCCAATTATGCCGCTGGGATCCAAATTGGCCACAATCCAGGGCTCTTTAGCTCCCATAGACTTACAATTGGAAAAAAAACAAACTTCAAAAATCTTCTCTGAAACCACATGGCTCAGAGCTTGAATATATAGCATGTAGCAATGTCAAGTCCTGCCAACCATTCCCCTGGGGTCAAAATTGGCCAATAATGGAAAAAAAATAAGTCCCAGAGCTTAGATATTTAATATGTAGCATCATGAAATGGTCACCTTAATAAATCCTGCCAGCCATGCCCCTTGGATCAAAATTGGTCACACCCATGGGCCCATTAGCTACCATAGACTTAAAATGGGGAAAAAACACCTTAAAGTAAAAAAAAAACTTAAAAAAATCTTCTTCTCTGAAACCATAAGGCCCAAAGCTTAGATATATAGCTTGTAGCGATGTCAAGTGGCCTCCTACATAAATCCTGCCAATCATGCCTCTGGGGTCCAAATTGGCCAAGAAACCGGGTCCCCTTAGCTCCCATAGACTTATAATGGAAAACAAAGCTTCAAAAATCTTCTTCTCTGAAATCTGGAAGCACAGTGCTTAGATATTTAGTATGTAGCAACATACAAAAGTCACCTACATAAATTCTACTAACAAAACCAGGTCCCATAGACTTATAAGGGTAAAACCTTAAAAAAATCTTCTTCTCTGAAACTACAGGGTCCAGAGTTTAGATATTTAGCATGTAGCAATGGCAAGTAGTCACCTACAAAAATCCTGCCAATCATGCCCCTGGGGTCCACTTGGGCCACGCCTCGGGCGCCCCTTAGCTCCCATAGACTGGTAATGGAAAAAAGCTTCAAAAATCCCCTTCTCTGAAACTATGAAGCACAGAGCTTAGATATTTAGTATTTAGCAACATACAATAGTCACCTACATAAATCCTGCTAACCCTGCCCCTGGGTCAAAATTGGCCACACCCATAGTCCCATTAGCTCCCGTCCATGCTAATAAACCCTATTGGTTTCATTGGGTGACAGGGCTTGAGATGTCATTTCATCTCAATGTCAGGTAAAAGTCCCACAAAATTGGAAGCAATGTCTCCAAAATGACCTTTACAGTGTCGGCCCCCGCCCATAGGGGCTTGAAGAAATATATGGGCTGCATGATGCTTCCACGCAGAGCAGAATCCGGCCCGCACACTAGTAGTGGTAAACCGCTTAGAGGATCTAAGCCTGTCCAGGAACCGCAGTGCGAGGCGGATCATCCATGCTAATAAACCCTATTGGTTTCATTGGGCGACAGGGCTTGAGATGTCATTTCATCTCAATGTCGGGTAAAAGTCCCACAAAATTGGAAGCAACATCTCCAAAATGACCTCTACAGTGTTGACGGGGACTTTAAACCTCAAATCAAACAAACAAAACCTTTACAGTGTTGACGGGGACGCTAAACCTCAAATCAAACAAAAACCAAGTACTACCCTAAGAAGTCAGAGCACAGCGTAAGAAGAAAATTCTGGACTGTGCTCGTTTGTTTGATTTAAGGTTTAACATCCCCGTCAACACTGTACAGGTCATTTGGAGACGTTACTTCCAATGTTACAGGACTTTCAGCTCTGCGTGGAAGCATCAAGCAGCCCATATATTTATTCAAGCCCCGATTGTCAGGGGCGGGTGGACTGTGCTCGTACACTTGGGCATTGGCAAACAGAATCTACATAATCAGACGCCACATAACGCGATGTCTGATCAGCCATACTGTGCTTGCTTAAAGTTAAACGAACAGTTCAATTCTCAGCTCAGGACTATTTTCCCAACCTACACTCAGAGACGATCGACCCGCCAGTACTCTCAGTGCTTTGATTTGGTTTTGGTGGCTATCATGTTCAGTGGAGCGAAAAGATTTTGAGCAATTTTGTCAGAGGGTCACCCATGGAACATTCCTTCGATTTTTGTTTTCTTTTAGATAATGAAGTCTTTCAAATGTTTCCTTTGACAATACAGAGCTGACACTATCTGGGCACCTTGTGGACACTGAGGGTCCGGTCCTAGTGCACCAGATGGAGATAAACAGACAAGGTCTAACTTACAATGTCTTGTGGTGATAAAGGGCAGTTCCTAGTACTGATTTACACACCACCCTTACCCAGTACACCACAACCTCGTTATAACACGGTTTTGGATATAACACGGTTTCAAGATGGATCCCAAAAATGTATAGATTATATAGATAAAATGACCATAAATGGTCATTTTTCTATATAATCTATACATTTTTGTTTGGATATAACACGGTTGTTTAACTAACAAGGTTTCTGCTTTGGACCCCAACAATAGGGTTATAATGAGGTTGAGGTGTATTAAGTCCGTCACAATAACATAATATTCTTTGCAGACCTCTCATGAAAAAAGTATCATTCTATTCAAAAAATACTCCACCCGTCCAAGATATTGTGAAGATGATCATTCAGGCAAGTTTGATGATGATTGGACCAAAACTGTGGCCTCTAGAATGTTAACAAGGTTTTCCTATGATTTGACCTACTGACCTACTTTTTGACCTGACATGACCCATATTTAAACTTGACCGAGACATCGTCAAAATGATCAATTTGATTTAGTTCAATGATAACTGGACTGGTTTTTCTATTATTTCCCCTACTGACCTACTTTTTGACTTGACATGATCCATATTCGAACCTGAAGGAGTTATTCTCAAGATGATCATTCTTAGCAAGTTTGATGATGACTGGACCAAAACTGTGTCTTCTGATAAGGTTTTTCTACTGACATATTTTTTGACCCGACATGACCCAAATTCGAACTTGACCAAGATATTGTCAAGACGATCATTCTCAGCAAGTTTGATGATAAATCGACCTAAACTGTGACCTCTATATTGTTAACAAGGTTTTTCTATGATTTGACCAACTGACCTACCTTTTGACCAGACATGACACATATTATAACTTGATTGAGATATTGTCAAAATGATCATTCTGAGCAAATTTGATGATGACTGGACCAAAATTTACTGTGGCCTCTAGAGTGCTAACAATGTTTTTCTATGATTTGACATACAAGTCCTGCCAACCATTCCCCTGGGGTCAAAATTGGCCAATAATGGAAAAAAAACTTCAAAAAACATCATCTCTGAAACCATAAGTCCCAGAGCTTAGATATTTAATATGTAGCAACATGAAATGGTCACCTTAATAATTCCTGCTAGCCATGCCCCTTGGATCAAAATTGGTCACACCCATGGGCCCATTAGCTACCATAGACTTAAAATGGGGAAAAAACACCTTAAAGTTAAAAAAAGAAAACTTCAAAAAATCTTCTTCTCTGAAACCATAAGGCCCAGAGCTTAGATATTTAGCATGGAGCAACATCAAATGGTCTCCTACATGAATCATGTCAATCATGCCCCTGGGGACCAAATTGGCCAATTCCTGTGGCCTCTTAACTCCAATAAACTTATAATGGAAACGTCCAGTGGTGACCTACTTGAAACCTGCCAATCATGCCCTTGTGGTCCAAACTGGCCAAATCCTGTGGCCTCTTAACTCCATTAAACTTATAATGGAGACACGCTTCAAAAATCTTCTTCTCTGAAACCATGAAGTGCAGACCTTAGATATTTAGTATATAGCAACATAAAACGGTCTCCTACATAATTCCAATTCCTGCCAACAATGCTCTTTGGGTCAAAAAGGGCTCATTAGCTCCTATAGACTTATTCTGGAAAAAAACTTCAAAAATCTTCTTCTCCGAAACCGTAAGGCCCATCATCATCATCATCAACAGATTTTTGATTAACATGTAGGTACAGGGGCAATGTCCACATAAGTGGCCCCCCTTCCAGGTAGCTGGTTTGCAGCACACATGGCAGATCTCTGCATGCATGGCAGATCTTACACCAGATCTCCAGGCCTGTCTATCATGAGGATCGATAGCAGAGAGCTTCCATTCTCTGCAATCTCTTTCTGTCAGCTGCTTCCATGTCATCTTGGGCCTTCCAGGCCCCCACTTTCCACCTACCTGTATGTCACAGGCAGTCTTGACTGCACTGTTGGAGCGTTCCGCATGTCCATACCAGCGGAGCCTTCTCTCTTTCAGGATGAGGTCCAGGTCCTCAATGCCAAGACGCTCAAGTAACTTGCTGGACCTGATAATGACAGTGTCCTGTAGCTTGACATTGCAGATCTGTCTGATCAATGCCCTGTCATTCCGCTGAATACATTGGAGGTTTGGCTTTGTCAATGGCCATGTCTTACTGGCATGGAGCATTGCGCTCTGCACACAAGAGCTGGACACACTGCCACGTGTCTTGAAAAAGAGGTGGCGGGAAGAGAGAACTGGTAGCAATTCCTTGAATTTCTTCCAGGCTGTTTTCACACGTGATGTGGTTGAAAGGTCCCCACCACCGGCTGCTGAGAGCATATCACCTTGGTAGCAAAAGGAAGCTACAATCTCCAACTTGTCGGATCCGACTTGGACTTCCCTCTGTGATCTGCCATCTAAGGGTCATGCAGTTCCTTGGCACCATGTACACCTGTAATCAGGGTCCTCTATCAAGCGCTTGAGCCCACTGCATTTCCTGTGCACCCAGAACATGCAGCCATTACAAAAGATACTGTTGCTACCCAATCCAGTGCGACATACAGCACAGGGGAACTGGCCTGTACTCTGCAGGAGGTCCAGACCTGAACCACAGATCATGATCTTTGTCTTTCCTGCATTCGCTCTCAGCCCTTTTGTCTCCATTGTCTTTCCAAGTTAAGAGCCTCCTGACACATTCCTCAAGGGATTCAGCTATGATGACAAGGTCATCAGCATACAGGTCCTCCCAGGGAACTCCAGGGTGGAACTCGCATGACAAGACTTCAAACACAATGCTGAAAAGCAGTGGTCTGAGAACAGAGCCTTGATGAACATCCCACCTTCACTTTGAATTCTTCACTGTAACCATCACCAACATGAACACAGCTCCGAGCATTAGCATACATCCCTTGGACCAGTCGCACAATCCACTCTTCCACTCCAAGTTTTCTTAGCGCCCACCAGATGACTTTCCGAGGCACTCGATCAAATGCCTTCTCCAGGTCTACAAAAGCCATGTAGAGTCTCCTGTTGGCAGCCAGATACTTCTTTTGCAGCTGCCGTACAACAAAAATTGCATCTGTCGTGCCTCTTCCTGGGACTAAGCCAAACTGGGAATCATCAATGGACACCAACTGCCTATTGAGGCCATCCACAATCCTCTCCAGGACTTTATGACCGGTTCTGTCAGCTTGAGACCACGATAGTTGCCCTGTTCCAATGCATCACCCTTGCCCTTGTAGAGGCAGACAATGAAACTCTGTTCCCAGTCACAGGGTACCTTTTCATCACGGATGATTGCAGCTGCAAGGTCGCGGATCATTGAGGCACCCGCATCAACTGCAGCTCTGATCATCTCCACCACTATGCCAGAAGGCCTGGTGCTTTGCCAGTCTTCATCTGAGAGAAAGCCTTCTTAACCATATCAATAGTGATTGGGATTGGCGACCCTTTCACTGGTGATCCATCAGACAAGTGGTCTGGGTCCCAGTCAAACTCAACATTGCGTAGCCTTTGGTAGTGTTCTAACCAGGCCCTCTGCTTTGAGTCTTCACTCATTGACATCTCTCCTGCATAATTCTTTACTGGTTTGTCACCTACAAAATCGGCATTCTCTCTTCTCATCTGGTTTGCAAGGCAGTATACTTCTGAGGACTTAGAGTCAATATTCTTGTAGATCTCCTTCTCAGCTTCTTGGCGAGCATAGTGCACCGCACGTCTGGCTATGCCTTATGGCTTGCCGCTTGGCTGCAATGAGCTTATCAACATGCTCATTCCACCACCAGGTTTCGCGACGCCAGCAGTGGGGCCAAGTTGTGCCACACACCTCTTCAGTTGTCTTGAGCAGACCGGTCTTGATGCTGTTCAATATACATGTATCCTCAGTTGTAGCATCAGCTACACCTGCTGAGGCGCTCACATGCTGGCTGAAAACCTCCTAGAAATGATTTCTTGTCTGAGATTCTTTCAGCTTCCACACCTTTAGTCTTGGGGTGAACTTGCACATGGGTTTAGTTGGCACTTCAATCCTCATGTTGCATACAAGAAGCTGATGTTGCAGGGCTACTTCCAATAAACAGGGCTACTTGCGCTTGGGTTTAGGTGGCACATCAAAATTGTGGCCCGGAGCTTAGATATTTAGTATGTATCAATGTCAAGTGGTCTCCTACTGAAATCCCGCCAACCATGCCCCTGGAGTCCGAATTAGCCATGCCACAGGGCTCCTTAACTCCCATAGACTTAAAATGGATTTACTACAAAATCTTCTTCTCTGAAACCACAGGGCCCAGATTTTTGATTGATTTGAGGTTTGACGTCCCTGTCAGCACAGTGCAGGTAATTTGGAGACGTTGCTCCCAGTTTTGTGGGACTTTTATCCGACATTGAGATGTAATGACATCTTAAGCCCTGCCGCCCAATGAAACCAATAGGGTATATGTGCATGGACGGTCCAACTGGCACCACTTTTCCTGGGCCAGATTATAACCTTTAAGCTGTTTAGCAGTACTTTGGTGGGGTCCGTTCCAGCTGCATGGAAGCACCATGTAGCACAAACTATTTCTTCAAGCCCCGATGGGCATTCTAAACATCACTAATAAGTTTCTAGTGAACAGGTGAGCATTACAGGGCCATTTGGCCCTCTTGTTATGTTTTATTGCTGGTAACCCAATTTTATATAGATTTGCGTGGCATCAGAATATCAACTTTTATCAGCACTCATAGGGCATTTGGTAGATGATATCAATATGGCAATATCTGGCACAAAATTGTATATGTATTTACAGGTATTTTGTTTATTTGTCAATCAGAATATCAGAGTGAATGAGTTTTTCCATGAATAGGGTATTTATAGAAATTCCTTTTTTCATTCTTATTTCATAGAATATCTGACAGACCTATTGGAATGGGGCCCTATTTATACACTGTGGTCTAACTCGGAGGACCAGTTAGTTAGTGCCCTAGAGTCAATGTCCAAAGCAGTAGACATGTGTTGTAATTCTCTTAAAGAATTGGTAAGTATTAGCTGATAAGACTGTCAAGAGCTCTAGTTATATTTTGATCACACAGACAATAAGCTGAACCTGGGATAGTTGTATTTGCCTGCCATGGTAAACAAAACCTAGACAGCTACAGCAGTTGGGAAGCTTGGTCTTCCCACTGCTTTTGTGACAGTTTGGTTTCAAGTATAGGGTGTTTAGGCTTAGTCTTCCCACTGCTGTTAGTTTAAACATACATGTAGTTTAGTTTTATCTCAAACACACAAACATTACAAGTGGAGTCATGACAAATAAAGAATAAGAATGTAGGCTATAAGCTCTTGGTTTTCTCCCATAACATGTAACTGCATAAACTGTAAATATATAGAAGCTCATGTGGACTGCTGTTGTGACAGTTTGGTTTCCTGTGCGTGGGTTTCCTAAGCATGGTCTTTTGGCTTAGTCTTCCCACACCTATGTTGACAGCTTGGTTTTCTCTGCATGGTCTTTTGACTTAGTCTTCCTACTGCTGTGATGAAAGCTTCGTTTCCTGTGCATGGTCTTTAGGCTTAGTCTTCCCACTGTTATGTTGGCAGTTTGGTTTCCTGTGCATGGCCTTTAGGCTTAGTCTTCCTACTGTTGTGTTGACAGTTTGGTTTCCTGTGCGTGGTCTTTAGGCTTAGCCTCCAACTGTTGTGTTGACAGTTTGGTTCCTGAGCATGGTCTTTAGGCTTAGTCTTCCTACTGCTGTGTTGACAGTTTGGTTCCTGTGCATGGTCTTTAGGCTTAGTCTTCCTACTGTTGTTTTGACAGTTTGGTTTCCTGTGCATGGTCTTAAGGCTTTGTCTTCCCACAGTTGTGTTGGCAGTTTGGTTTCCTGTGCATGGTCTTTAGGCTTAGTCTTCCCACTGCTTTGTTGACAGTTTGGTTCCTGTACATTGTCTTTAGGCTTTGTCTTCCCACTGTTGTGTTGACAGTTTGGTTCCTGTGCATGGTCTTTAGGCTTAGTCTTCCTACTGCTGTGTTGACAGTTTGGTTCCTGTGCATGGTCTTTAGGCTTAGTCTTCCCACTGCTTTGTTGACAGTTTGGTTCCCGTACATGGTCTTCAGGCTTTGTCTTCCCACTTTTGTGTTGACAGTTTGGTTCCTGTGCATGGTCTTTAGGCTTAGTCTTCCTACTGCTGTGTTGACAGTTTGGTTCATAGGCATGGTATTTATGCTTAGTCTTCCTACTGTTGTTTTGACAGTTTGATTTCCTGTGCATGGTCTTTGGGTTTAATCTTCCCACTCCTGTGTTGACAGTTTGGTTTTCTGTGCATGGTCTTTGGGTTTAGTCTTCCAACTGCTGTGTTGACAGTTTTGTTTCCTGTGCATGGTCTTTATGCTTAGTCTTCCCGCTGTTGTTTTGACAGTTTTGTTTCCTGTGCATGGTCTTAAGGCTTAGTCTTCCTACTCCTGTGTTGACAGTTTTGTTTGGCCAGTTTATTGAATGGCTCTCGCACACTTGTTTGGGATGTTAGCATGTGCACGAGAAAGAGGCAGTGACTTTCACACCACTGCTACCCATTTACACCTGGGTGGAGTGGGGCATTGTCATAACATGTCTTGCCCAAGACCATACCTCACCCCAGGTGTTGATAGTTTGGTTTCCTGTGTATGGTCTTAACCCTTAACCACAAAGGGATTTTGTGAATTTTGCTGATTTTCACAGTGTTGCACCTGACAGCAACTTCAACTAGCCATTGTTTCATAATGGATGGTCTGTTTTACACCAAACTCAGTATGAATGTTCATTGGGCAGTAGCCTTTCAAACGCAACCTTTCATGACTTGATCATTGTTGTCATTGTAAAGAGGGTGCATCTCAAAGTTGGCAAAAAGTGTGTTTTCACATGAATTTTTGGCCACATTTTAATCTTCACACAGCTGTCGAGGCAACAATTAAGGTGTTTGGCACTGGCCATTTTCACTGTTTGCAGCATGTTTTATCAGCATCAATTTTCAGGCATTTTTGACCCCAGACACCCTCAGATATAAATTTTAGCGGCCGGTTGGGCCATACACCCAAAATTTTTCGGGATGTGAGGGGGGGGCGTTGCCCTCCCCCCCCCCCCCCCCCCCCCCCTTCAATCCCCCCAGAATATTTGGTGGGGAGGTGCACGGAAAAACAGGTCACTTTTTTGCCAAACAAATCCTAAAGCAAACATAACTATCCAGGGGTAGAATGCAGATTTTACGGACTTGTTCACGTTATGTAGAGTTACTCAGGTATGAATGTTTGGTCAAACATCAAAGGAAATACACACAGGTGTGTTCATTGAATTCTTCAAAATGGCAGTTTTTCACTGTATGAGCCAGCAGACCTATCCTTTGGATTGTTTTTGAAGAAGCCAACTTGTTGTTTCACATTTATGGACTTGGATGACAACACTGGGGTCATCTGGCATCTCTGTAATGCCAGGCACACCTGTGAATTGCAACCGTGATGGTTGGGCATCTTCTTCGGCCTGGTATTTCATGTCTTCATCCCCTGAAATAACGGTCTTCTCTGTCACTATTTATTTTGGCCTTCAATTTCCAAACCGCTGTCGGAATTAACATTTAAATCAAGGAAAAAATGACACATTTGTGTCGAGTAAGTCGCCATCTTTAATTCAGGTATGCTTCCGGATTCTAATTGGACGCGACTTACAGTAAAACCAATATATTGTGCGTTAGTGGAAACGTTATTTCTGATATTCATAGCAGCCAACCGAAGCGTCAATAGTATGCGGCATTTCATTGGTTCATTTGCGG
The DNA here is from genome assembly GCA_963580285.1 of Lucinisca nassula. Lineage (NCBI taxonomy): Eukaryota > Metazoa > Mollusca > Bivalvia > Lucinida > Lucinidae > Lucinisca > Lucinisca nassula. Next base: position 114,766,121 of record OY757014.1, read on the forward strand.
GTATAATTCAGTACCAGTGAATCCGGATTATTCCGGGAGCACCCATTCAGCCTGGGCCTGTGAAACCGGATTATTCCGGGACCCGCAGAACAAGGGTTAATATATGGGTTGAGCCAGAAATCACAGGGAGAAAGGTCTGCACTGTATGGAGGATGTGGTAAAGTTTTAATGTTCAACTCCAAATATTCAATCACCACAGCTGATCTGTGTGCAGAGGCGTTATCATGAAGAATATGATAGCACATGCCCCTGGATGCTGGCATTTTGCAACATAGTGATTCACCTAAGCAGAAAGAATTTTTCTTCATGAAATAATCCTGTGACACTCTTGTTCTCAGGTACTGGTACTCATGCCACAATTCCATCTCAGTCAACGGCCCCTGCCCATCGGGCCTTGAAGAAATAGATGGGCTGCACAATGCTTCCACGCAGAGCTGAATCTGACCGCACACGAGTAAGCCGCTTAAAGGATCAAAGCCTACCCAGGCAAAGCGATGCGAGTCAGACTGTCCATATGCTTATAAACCCTATTGGTTTCATTGGACGACAGGGCCTGAGATGTCATTCCATCTCAATGTCGGGTAAAAGTCCCACAAAATTGGAAGCAACATCTCCATAATGACCTATACAATACAGGGACGTTAAACCACAAATCAAATAAAACAAAACAAATCCACCACAGTCAAAAAATAGAGCGTACATGACACGTCTTATTTCTCTGCGCGATTTTAGGTCTTCCGTTATTTTCACCTACCCAAACTTTATTGTTTTCTTTGCAATCAGGCTCAAGAAATACAGCCACATTTCATCTCCAGTTACTATTTATCTGAGTCTCCTGGGATCCCCATCCTTATATTTTGCTAGACCTTCTGAGGCTTTTTCTACCAGTACCCATTTTGATCAGGTGTCAAAAGAAGGGGGAGCCACCTAACACAAACCTTAATCTTAAGCACTTTCAATACATAAAATACGGCCAACAAATTCATACCATCTAAATCCCCTATCTCTTCTACAGCATACCGCACATCTTCAGTTGCTGTTTTCCAAATCTTGATTTCTTTTTCTGACACTGCTGAAAGTGGGTGACACGGTTGGCCTCATCTTTTACTGAAGTTGAATCTGAAATGTCCCACCCATCTGCAAACTGTTGGATACAATAGTGCTTTTTCACTGTAAACTTTATCCAAATCGGCTTTGACCTCCAGTGGTGACACGTCTGGCAATGCACGCACTTTGCAGTACACCCTCTGTTCTTCTAATAACATTGCTATTTTCGACCATATTTTCGCCCAGTGTCAAAGACATGGTCATCTACAATGACTGCTCTTATGCACTGCATGCATGAGATTAAAGGTTGTATTTTTCATTCATATTTGAAAAAATGCATGAAGCCTTTGAATCTATTACACAGTATGGCTACTATTAATTCTTTCCATATGGACCTCATGTATTTTTAGCTCACCTGTCAGGTAGTTACAAGGTGAGCTTTTGTGATCACATTTTGTCCGTCGTGCGTGCGTCGTGCGTCCATAAACAATTTCAAATAAGTATATCTCTAATACCCCATGGCCAATCTTCATTAAAATTTCATGAGAAGCATCATCAGGGAGGAGGAAAGGCTCCATAAGGTTTTTGGGCTGATCAGATTGGAATTCTGGTTGCCATGGAAACAAAAAGGTTCCATAGACTGATAATAGGGAAAATGACATCTAAACTTTTTCTCGGCCATTTCTGATCCGATCTTCATCAAACTTGCAGATAACCAGGAGGGGCTTACAGTATATGTCACCTTCGGGACAAACAGCTTTGGAGTTACCTGTGAAAAATGGTGTCTCCAGCTTTTCTCAGCTGTTTATGTTCTGATCATTTTAGCTCACCTGAGCCGAAGGCTCACAAGGTGAACTTATAGTATAGGTAGACATCCGGCGTCCGTCCGTCGTCCTCCGTCCTCCACACCTTTGAACTTGAATATCTAAGTGACTAGCTGGCCAATCCCAATCAAATTTTATGTGCAGCATCACTAGGTTGGGGGACTGACTGTTTTAGACCAGTTTTGATCAGAACCGTGGTTGCCATGGAAACAAAAAGGTTCCATAGCCTTATAATGGGGAAAACGACGTCTCCACTTTTTCTCGGCCATTTCTGATCCGATCTTCATCAAACTTGCAGATAACCAGGAGAGCCTTACAGTCTATGTCGAGTTTGAATTGGGCTGCAAGGGACAAACAGCTTTGGAGTTACCTGCCTTGAGCATAAATATAAGTGAAAAATGGTGTCTCCAGCTTTTCTCAGCTGTTTATGATCTGATCTTTTTGTCACTCTTCATAAACGAGGACAAGCTTAAAATCTCGGACAAGTATGAATTTGGTTTGAATCTGACCAACGGTTTTCCAGTTACCCACCCTTGAGCGAGAAAAATTTTCCCATAGACTTATAATGGGGAAAACAACATCTTCACTTTTTCTCAGCCATTTCTGATCTGATCTTCATCAAACTTGCAGATAACCAGGAGGGGCTTACAGTCTATATCGAGTTCATATTTGGGATGCATGGGACAAACAGCTTTGGAGTAACCTGCCCTTGAGCATAAATATAAGGGAAAAATGGTGTCTCCAGCTTTTCTCAGCTGTTTATGATCTGATCTTTTTGTGACTTTTCATAAACGAGAACAAGCATAAAATCTTGGATGCGTTCAAATTTGGCTTGAATCTTACCAGCTGTTATTTCGGTTACATCCCCTTGAGCGTGAAAAACTTTTCCCATAGACTTATTTTGGGAAAACGACGTCTCCACTTTTTCTTGGCCATTTCTGATCCGATCTTCATCAAACTTGCAGATAACCAGGAGGGGCTAACAGTATAGGTAACATTTGATTTTGGGCTGCACGGGACAAACAGCTTTGGAGTTACCTGGGAAAAATGGTGTCTCCATCTTTTCTCAGCTGTTTATGATCTGATCTTTTTAGCTCACCTGAGCCGAAGGCTCACAAGGTGAACTTATAGTATAGGTAGGCATCCGGCGTCCGTCCGTCGTCCATCCGTCCTCCACACCTTTGAACTTGAATATCTAAGTGACTAGCTGGCCAATCCCAATCAAATTTTATGTGCAGCATCACTAGGTTGGGGGACTGACTGTATTAGGTTTTAGACCAGTTTTGAACAGAACCGTGGTTGCCATGGAAACAAAAAGGTTCCATAGCCTTATAATGGGGAAAACGACGTCTCCACTTTTTCTCGGCCATTTCCGATCCGATCTTCATCAAATTTGCAGATAACCAGGAGAGCCTTACAGTGTATGTCGAGTTTGAATTAGGCTGCACGGGACAAACAGCTTTGGAGTTACCTGCCCTTGAGCATAAATATAAGTGAAAAATGGTGTCTCCAGCTTTTCTCAGCTGTTTCTGATCCGATCTTCATCAAACTTGCAGATAACCAGGAGGGGCTTACAGTCTATGCTGAGTTCAAATTTGGGCTGCACAGGACAAACAGCTTCTGAGTTACCTGCCCTTGAGTATAAATGTAAGTGAAAAATGGTGTCTCCAGCTTTTCTCAGCCGTTCTTGATTGGATCATTTTGTAACTTTCGGTAAAGAGGACAAGCATAAATTCTTGAGCGAGTTTGAAGTTGACTTGAATCTGACCAGTGGTTTTCCAGTTACATCTCCTTGAGTGTGAAAGATTTTCCCATAGACTTACAATAGGAAAACGACATCTCTAGCTTTTCTCGACCATTTCAAATCAGATCTTCATCAAACTTGCAGATAACCAGGAGGGGCATACAGTCTATGTTGAGTTTGAATTTGGGCTAGGCAGGTCAAATGTCTTCTTGACTTCTTCTTCCTGCCCTTGAGCATAAATATAAGCGTTAAATGGTGTATCCAGCTTTCTGCAACCGTTTTTGATCTGATCTTATTGTTACTTTTGGTAAACGGGGATAAGCATAAAATCTCTAATGATCAAGTTTGATTTTGGCTTGAATCTGACCACCGGATTTCTAGTTACATCCCCTTGAGGGCGAAAAATTTTCCCATAAACTTACAATGGGAAACGATGTCTCCGACTTTGCTTTGCTATTTCTAACCTGACCTTCATCAAACTTCCAGATAACCAGAAGGAGCTTACAGTCTATGTTTAGTTCGAATTTAGGCCGCATGAGACAAAAGGCTTTTGAATTACCTGCCCTTGAGCATAAATATTAGTGAAAAATAGTGTCTCCACCTTTTCTCAGCCATTTCTAATCTGATCTTTTTGAAACTTTCAGTAAACGAGAACAAGCATAAAACCTCAGACGAGTATGAATTTGGCTTGAATCTGACATACGGTTTTACAGTTACAGCCCTTAGAGCGCGAACAGTTTTCCCATAGACTTACAATGGAAAAACGATGTTACCAACTTTTCTCTGCCATTTTGCATCGGATCTTCATCAAACTTGCAGATCACCAGGAGGGACATACAGTCTACATAGAATTCGAATTTTGGCTGCATGAGACAAACAGCTTTGGAGTTAACTGCCCTTGAGCCAGAGTCATTATGAATGGATGGTCCAACTAGCACCACTTTTCCTGGGCAGGCTTAGAACCTGTTTACCAGTACTCATGTGTGGTCGGTTCCAGCTCTGCATAGAAGCACCATGTAGCCCAGTCTATTTCTTCAGGCCCCGATGGGCATTATTGATTTTCTGGTGCACAGGTGAGCGATATAGGGCCATTTGGCCCTCTTGTTTAGCTCACCTGACCGAATGTCATAGTGAGCTTTTGTGACCGTGAGATGTCCATCGTCATCGTGTGTCGTCTGTTGTGTGTGTGTTAACTTTTCTTGTTAACACTCTAGATGCTCAAGTTCCAATATGAGTCATGTCCCAACAAAAAGTGGGTCGGTAGGTCAAATCACAGAAAACCTTGTTAACACTCTAGAGACCACAGTTTTGGTCCAATCATCAGCCAACTGGCACAGAATGATCACCCAACAATATTTCAGTAAAGTTCCAATATGGGTCTTGTCCAGTCAAGAAGTAGGTCAAATCATAGAAAAACCTTGTTGACACTCTAAAGGCCAAGTTTTGGTCCAATCATCATCAAACTCACTCTGAATGATCATCTTGACAATACCTTGGTCAAGTAAGAATATGGGTCATGTAGGTTTTAAAGGTGGATCAGTATGTCAAATCAAAGAAAAACATTGTTACCACTCTAGAGGCCACAGTAAATTTTGGTCCAGTCATCATCGAATTTGCTCAGAATGATCATTTTGACAATATCTCAGTCAAGTTAGAATATGTGTCATGTCTGGTCAAAAAGTAGGTCAGTTGGTCAAATCATAGAAAAACCTTGTTAACAATATAGAGGTCACAGTTTTGGTCGATTTATCATCAAACTTGCTGAGAATGATCATCTTGACAATATCTTGGTCAAGTTCGAATTTGGGTCATGTCGGGTCAAAAAATATGTCAGTAGGTCAGGTCAAATCATAGAAAAACCTTATCAGAAGACACAGTTTTGGTCCAGTCATCATCAAGCTTGCTAAGAATGATCATCTTGAGAATAACTCCTTCAGGTTCGAATATGGATCATGTCAAGTCAAAAAGTAGGTCAGTAGGGGAAATAATAGAAAAACCAGTCCAGTTATCATTGAACTAAATCAAATTGATCATTTTGACGATATCTCGGTCAAGTTTAAATATGGTTCATGTCAGGTCAAAAAGTAGGTCAGTAGGTCAAATCATAGGAAAACCTTGTTAACATTCTAGAGGCCACAGTTTCGATCCAGTTGTCGTCAAAGTCAAACTTCATTAGAATGATCATTTTGACAATAACTCATATCAGGTCAAAAAGTAGGTCAGTAGGTCAAATAAAAACAACAACCTTGTTTACACTGTAGAGGCCACAGATTTGGTCCATTCATCATCAAACTTGCTCAGAATGATCATCTCGACAATATCTCAGTGAAGTTTAATATGGGTCATGTCGGGTCAGAAAGTGGGTCAGTAGGTCAAATCAGAGAAAAACCTTTTTTATGTTCTGGTGGCCACAGTTTTGGTCCAATCATCATCAAACTTGCCTGAATGATCATCTTCACAATATCTTGGACGGGTGGAGTATTTTTTGAATAGAATGATACTTTTTTCATGAGAGGTCTGCAAAGAATATTTGTTAGTTAAACAACCGTGTTATATCCAAACAAAAATGTATAGATTATATAGAAAAATGACCATTTATGGTCATTTTTCTATATAATCTATACATTTTTGGGATCCATCTTGAAACCGTGTTATATCCAAAACCGTGTTATAATGAACCCTGTTATAACGAGGTTGTGGTGTACTGGGTAAAGGTGGTGTGTAAATCAGTACTAGGAACTGCCCTTTATCACCACAAGACATTGTAAGTTAGACCCTGCCTGTTTATCTCCATCTGGTGCACTAGGACCGGACCCTCAATGTCCACAAGGTGCCCAGATAGTGTCAGCTCTGTATTGTCAAAGGAAACATTTGAAAGACTTCATTATCAAAAAGAAAACAAAAATCGAAGGAATGTTCCATGGGTGACCCTCTGACAAAATTGCTCAAAATCTTTTCGCTCCACTGAACATGATAGCCACCATAACCAAATCAAAGCACTGAGAGTACTGGCGGGTCGATCGTCTGAGTGTAGGTTGGGAAAATAGTCCTGAGCTGAGAATTGAACTGTTCGTTTAACTTTAAGCAAGCACAGTATGGCTGATCAGACATCGCGTTATGTGGCGTCTGATTATGTAGATTCTGTTTGCCAATGCCCAAGTGTACGAGCACAGTCCACCCGCCCCTGACCATCGGGGCTTGAATAAATAGATGGGCTGCATGATGCTTCCAGGCAGAGCTGAAAGTCCTGTAACATTGGAAGTAACGTCTCCAAATGACCTGTACAGTGTTGACGGGGATGTTAAACCTTAAATCAAACAAACGAGCACAGTCCAGAATTTTCTTCTTACGCTGTGCTCTGACGTCTTAGGGTAGTACTTGGTTTTTGTTTGATTTGAGGTTTAACGTCCCCGTCAACACTGTAAAGGTTTTGTTTGTTTGTTTGTTTGTTTGTTTGATTTGAGGTTTAACGTCCCCGTCAACACTTTAGAGGTCATTTTGGAGACATTGCTTCCAATTTTGTGGGACTTTTACCCGACATTGAGATGAAATGACATCTCAAGCCCTGTCGCCCAATGAAACCAATAGGGTTTATTAGCATGGACGGTCGGCCTCGCACCGCGGTTCCTGGACAGGCTTAGATCCTCTAAGCGGTTTACCACTACTAGTGTGCGGGCTGGATTCAGCTCTGCGTGGAAGCATCGTGCAGCCCATATATTTCTTCAAGCCCCTATGGGCGGGGGCCGACGCTGTAAAGGTCATTTTGGAGACATTGCTTCCAATTTTGTGGGACTTTTACCTGACATTGAGATGAAATGACATCTCAAGCCCTGTCGCCCAATGAAATCAATAGGGTTTATTAGCATGGACGGTCCGCCTCGCATCGTGGTTCCTGGACAAGCTTAGATCCTCTAAGTGGTTTACCAGTACTAGTGTGCATGGCCTGATTCAGCTCTGCATGGAAGCATCATGCAGCCCATATATTTCTTCAAGACCCTATGGGCGGGGGCCGAGGGTAGTACTTGGATTTTGTTCAACAGAGTGGGGAGGGTGCAAATGCAGCCCCCTCCCATCTTATGGAAATTATTTCAGATTCATACAGTTTTTCACCCTCTGCAAAATACCCGAAATTCGCATCCTCAACCTGCCCCTTTTCAGAGTTTGCCTACGGCCTGAATCATGTTCAAAACTGTTGTTGCATACATATGGCGAACAGTGCCGACCTGATCAGAAGCAATGTACTTTATATCTGATCTTGGTCTACGCTGTTTGTCTAATAACGGTACCACCTATAAAGTCTGGGCTACTCATTTTTGCACTTAAACATTTCAGGGTTCTAAAATTATGTTCTTTGCAGGTGTGCGAAAAGTCTATTTTTACTCGACTTGGCATACATTTTAAAAATAGAATTTTCCGAAAGATGTCACATGACATCGTGGCCTGGATTAAGATTCATTACGTGAGCAACCTGGCATTCTTATACTATTTCGTTTAACCCTCATATGCCGCTATTTAAGCAAACAGTGAAGTTCCTGTGCAACCTGCTGATCAGACGCCACATTCCGCGGCTTCTGATCTGGGTATTATCCAGCACACTATTCCTGTCAAGACTCTATAGGTAGCTCTTGTTGCATCAATAAAAATAGCCCAACGTTTCAAGTTCTATTAATAAAACATAATATTGGTTTTCCCAAATCAGTGATGGTCACTTGGACAACTGCATGAATTCCGTTTGACCATTTGGTAAATTTGGGTCGATCCAAAAATATACAACACTAAATGACCTATATTCCAAAATAGACAATTTTGAAATAATTTAACAGAAATGTTCCTGGGGCCACTGTCAACCAAAATTGCTCAAACCCAACACTCCACCGTATATTACCTACCATTTGTACAATAAGGATCAGGTGAGCGATCCAGTGCATTATGGCCCTCTTTTTATGTCCCCGGTAGCGATAGCGGAGACATATTGTTTTTGCCCTATCTGTTTGTTTGTTTGTTTGTTTGTTTGTTTGTTGGTTTGTATGTGGACAACTTTAACGTTGGCCCTAACTTTTGAACCGTTTGAGATAGAGCATTCATATATGGCCTGAAGGTTCCTTGTGACAGGACCTTCACATTCATGCAAAAAAATTTGACCTGTGACTTTGACCTTGACCTTTGACCTCCTTAAAAGAAAAAAAATAACATTGGTCATAACTTTTGAACCACTTGTGCCTTCATATTTGGCATGAATGTTCCTTGTGACAAAAGCTTTACATCCAGGCAAAAAATTTTGACCTGTGACCTTGACATTGACCTTTGACCTACTTAAAATAAAAAAATAACATTTTGGTCATAACTTTTAAACGGTTTGAGACACAGCCTTCATATTTTGCATGTAGGTTCCTTGTGACAAGAGAAGCCTCCGTGGTCGAGTGGTTACGCTACTCGCCTTGTAAACCAGGGGTCGCAGGTTCGATCCCGGGCTTCTCCAGACTTTCGGATGAGTCTTTAAACCTAGGTCCCGTCTCAGTATGACCTTAGCTGTTGGTGGGACGTAAAACTGAAACACTCACTCACTCCTTGTGACAAGAGATTTACATTCACACAAAAAAATGTGACCTGTGACCTTGACCTTTGACCGACATAAAAGAAAAAGTTAACTTTGGTCATAACTTCTGAATCCTTTGAGATACAGCCTTCATATTTAGCATGTATGTTCCTTGTGACAAGCTTTACATGCATGCAAAAATTTGGACCTGTGACCTTGACCTTTGACCTACTTAAAAAACTAAACATTTTTGGTCATTACTTTCGAACCGTTTGGGATAGAGCCTTCATATTTGGCATGTAGATTCCCTGTGATAAGAGCTAAAATTTACAGTCATGCAAAATGTTTGGACCTTGACCTTTGACCTACTTAAAAGAAAAAATAAAATTGTTCATTACTTTTGAACCATTTAAGATAGAGCCTTTATATTTGGCATGTAGGTTCCTTGTGACAAGAGCTTTACATTTGTGCAAATTGTTTTGACCTGCGACCTTGACCTACTTTTAAGAAAAAATATCATTGTTCATAACTTTTGAACCGTTTAAGATAGAGCTTTCATATTTGGCATGTAAGTTCCTTGTGTCAAGGACTTCCCACACAAACAGAAATCTTGACCTGTGACCTTGAACTGTGAGCAACTTTGAATACAAAATGACCATGCCCGGGGACATGTTCGTGTTTCACAAACACATCTTGTTTACATTGTTCTTGGCGTTCTGTTTTTACAGCCTATTGAAGATTTTTCACTTATTCAAGCCAATAGTTAATCAGAGATTTGTGAAAAAAAACAGAATACCCAGAGAAAACAAAAATCTTACCTTCTATTACAGAACTTGACCTCTCACTATATTACAGATAGACACAACAGATGATAACTTCTCCCAACCATTGAAGGAATATATACTATATACAGAAGCCATTAAGGTATAATGTCAGTTTTGTTTACACACCAGAAAGAAAGACGTTTTTATGAATGTTGATACTTACACCATATAGTCTAACTTCATTGGCTCAGACACCTTTGTAACCATAAAGTATGTCCAAAACAGGGGTAGTGTGAGACATTGAGGGTTTTGTCTGGAATAAATAGAGGATATTTACTTTTTTGAGATGAATATCAAAAATATTTCGAGATGAAATATTTTTGATATTTATCGAAAAAAAGGAAATTTGCTTTTTCTTTTATGAGCTCACCTGTCACGTAGTGACGAGGTGAGCTTTTGGGATCACTTTTTGTCCGTCGTGCGTCCGTGAGTAAACTTTTTCCTCAAACGACATCTCCTAAACCAGTGAATGGATTTTGATATAATTTCACAGGAATGTTCCATGAATGACCCTCTTTCAAAATTGCCTAAATCATTCCGCTCCGCTAAACAAAATGGCCGTCAGAGCTAAGAATAAAAAACCTTTAAATGACATCTCCTACTAGGCAAATGGCCCGATTTGAAAAGAATTTCACAGGAATGTTCCTTGAGTGACCCTCTTTCAAAATTGCCTAAATCGTTCCGTTCCGTTAAACAAAATGGCCGCCAGAGCTAAAAAAGATAAACCTTTAAATGACATCTCCTCCTAGGCAAATGGTCCGATTTGAAAATAATGTCACAGGAATGTTCCTTGAGTGACCCTCTTTCAAAATTGCCTAAATCGTTCTGCTCTGTTAAACAAAATGGCCGCCAGAGCTAAAAATAGAAAAACCTATCAATGACATTTCCTCCTAGGCAAATGGCCCAATTTGAAAATAATTTCACAGGAATGTTCCTAGAGTGACCCTCTTTCAAAATTGCCTAAATGGTTCTGCTCCGTTAAACAAAATGGCCGCCAGGGCTAAAATAGAAAAACCTTTAAATGACATCTCCTAGGCAAATGGCCCGATTTGAAAAGAATTTCACAGGAATTTTCCTTGAGGGACCCTCATTCAAAATTGCCTAAATTGTTCTGCTCGGTTAAACAAAATGGCTGCCAGAGCTAAAATATTAAAAACTTTCAATGACATCTCCTCCTAGGCATATGGCCCGATTTGAAAATAATTTCACAGGAATGTTCCTTGAGTGACCCTCTTTCAATATTGCCTAAATCATTCTGCTCCGTTAATTAAAATGGCCGCAAGAGCTAAAAATAGAAAAACCTTTAAATGACATCTCCTTCTGGGCAAATTTCCCTATTTGAAAATAATTTCACAGGTATGTTCCTTGAGTTACCCTCTTTCAAAATTGTTTAAATTGTCCGCTCCGTTAAATAAAATGGCCGCCAGAGCTAAAAATAAAAAAACCTTTCAATGAAATCTCCTCCTAGGTAAATGGCCCGATTTGAAAATAATATCACAGGAATGTTCCTTGAGTGACCCTCTTTCAAAATTGCCTAAATAGTCCCGCTCTATTAAACAAAATGGCCCTAAGAGCTAAAAATAGAAAAACCTTTCAATGACATCTCCTCCTGGGCAAATGGCCCGATTTGAAAAGAATTTCACAGGAATGTTCCTAGAGTGGCCCTCTTTCAAAATTGCCTAAATCGTTCTGCTCCGTTAGACAAAATGGCCACCAGAGCTAAAAATAGAAAAACCTTTCGATGACATCTCCTCCTAGGAAAATGGCCCAATTTCACTTTTATTTGTTTCAGATATGCATTGATTTCACTGCTATGTATAAAATAAAAAGGGATAATATTAAGTTGAAACTTGGTAGGAAGGGTATGGGTAAGTTGTGGACTAAAAATTAATTATATCATTGTGCTTTGAAATCAAAGACGACTAGCTCAAAGCTAGATCTAAAATTTAATTGAACTTTTTCTCCGGACCAAGCACTGGGTCAGGAGGCATAAGCGGGATGACTTAGGGATATCTTTTTGTGGTCTCTTTAAATTTAAGGTTTGGAATCCTCTCTATAGGTGATTCTAATGAGATAAATCTCCCTAAATTATACTAGATTCAGTAAAATTCCACTATTAAGACCACCTAAAATTAAGACTAATTCTGCTTTAAAAATCTTTCTTTGTGTTTGCTGCAATTAATGTCCTCTGGTCAGGGACCACCTTTTGGACTGTTCAAATGTGGTCTTACAGACCACTTCTGAACAGTCTCAAGTGTGGTCTTAATACAGGAATTTTACTGTATCTTGATATCTCTACATACAGTTAAAATTTTCCATGGTCTCAAGAACAAGTTACTGTGCACTGTACTGGTTAATCCCTTATGTTTTAGCCTGCCCAGGAAAAGTGAATAGGTAAACTGACCGGCTCAAAAATGACCTAAATAGTGTTGACTGGGCCATTTACCCTTTTTGTACTAAATGAAATCTTCCACCTTACATATAGCAGAATTCCATTTCAAAATTTAGGGATGTCAAGTTGTGTTTTCTTCAAATTTTATTTGCATTTAGCAAACAGTGGAGGCCCTGATCAGACCCCGCATTCAAATCCAAAACAAACAAACAAAAGAACAAGTTCAGATCAGCCATGCATATGAAACAGTGGTGTTCAAAGTAGAAGGGAAGGCAATGCTTACACAATATATTGGGCTGCATGATGCATTCTTCTAGAGCATAAACTGGCTAAACTTTTGAGGACTGGTATACTGGTTAGAAGGTGAAAGCCTGCCAAGGCAGAGTGGTGTGTTGGATAGTCCCTTACTCCATAGCAGCTTCTCAAACATCGGCTAAAATCTGTTAAATTTGAAATCACAAAATTAGTGTTGACGGGGAGGTAAAACCTCAGCACAAACTAAGCTTTGGTCTAAGACTCCAAAGGGAAAAAAGTAGCACACTAGGCAATAGCATTATAATTAAAACATTACAAGTAGGAAGCCAAAATTATAGCCAACGGCTATCCAAAATAAGAAACATATTATCAGAACATGTATGCAAAGACATACAATAACAATAATACACTGCAACAGAAAACTGCCTGGGAATGGTAAAATGTTTGATTTTATTAGGCCATAACCCTTACCCTTATTGCCCCCACTCATCCAGGCTTGAAGAAATAGATTGGGCTGCATGATGCTTCCATGCAGAGCTGAAACCGACCGGACATGTGCACCGGTAAACTGCTTAGAGGTTCTAGATAGAAGTAAAGGCAATGATCAGGAATCAATACAATTAACCCATATCTCTTATCAGAGACACTAAAGGGAAAGAAACACAAACATGAAATGACTAGACCCTAATGGAAACATCAATAGCGGAAAGCCAAAAGGACAGTTCCTTTCCCACAAAATGGCCAATTGGCTAGCCAAAACAAAAAGATATAAGCAATAAACCCATTCAAAGACAAACTATAACAAAAATCAACCGGGACAGAAGAACCACCTTGGAATGGTCAGTGAAAAGTATTTCAATGGGAGGCTTAAATCAATTTTTTGCAGCCACAACCCTCGCCCTTATTTCCATGGCAGTTTAGACAAATACAGCATGAAACAACTGAAATATAAACCAAAAGATGGACTCCGGTTGGCCCTCTTTCCACAAGGCCAATCAGCTATCCAAAGCAAAAAGAAACCACACATGCAGATGAAGTATAAGAACATTAAACTGCAACAGAAGATTTGCCTTGGAAAGATCAGCCCAAAAAAAGAGGCTTGAGATGTCATTTCCATCTCAGTGTCCAGTAAAAGTCCCACAAAATTGGAAACAGCATCCCCAAAATGACTGATACATCAGTGACGGGGACGTTAAACCTAAAAAAAAAACGAAAGTTCTGCCATGGATTACACATGTAATGTAATTGATCAGTCTGCATGAGGTGTTTCTATTGATTTCAATGATGTTTTATTGTAATTTGAAAGAGGAGATTCTATTGACTGTTCTAGCATGAGTTACTTTAACTTAACCTGTAACCTGATGGTCTTACAGGAAGTGGGTTGATGGAAACCAAACATATCAAGGGCAAATATGTGCCCAATCCCCCTCTTCTCCATGCCTATGACCTTCCCAGACACTCTCTTTCAGGTTGATAGATAAATGGAAGTAAAATAGCAAAAAAATTGATTTGGATTCAGTAAATTTAGTATTGGTATAGTAGTCGCAGATAAGATTGACTAGGCCTGCCCATCGGGGCTTGGAGTAATAGGTTGATGCTTCCATGCAGAGCTGAAACCAACCACACATGAGTACTGGTAAACGGCTTAGAGGCCTAAGCCTGCCCCGGGCAAAGTGGTGCAAGTCTGACTGTCCCTACATATTAACACCTTTTGTTTTCTTTGGGCGGCAGAACTTGAAATGTCATTTCATCTTAATGTAAAAGTCCAACAAAATTGGAAGCAGCATCTCCAAAATGACTTAGTGTTAACAGAGACGTAAAACCACAATTACAACAAAAGATTGACTAGACAGAGCTATTCAGGTGTTGTCAATATATGTCAACCAGAAGATTCCGTAGAGTGCCTTTTGCATGCTTTCTGCAAGCGGACTAAATGGCCATGTACACCACAGCTTTGTGTTACAGCTGAATTCATTAAATTTGGTAACTTGGTTTACCTTTTTGCAAATAGAACATTCCAAAGGCAGGCACAAACGATAGTCAATCTTTTCTTGGACTACTGTAGACATCATTGAAAATCATAATGTAGTTTAACCCATTCAGTACCGGAAACCCCTAAAGGGGTACCTTGACAAACAGTGCAGGCCCAGATCAGACGCTGCAGAATGCGGCGTCTGATCAGGGTCTCCATTGTTTGCTAAAAGCTCAGTCATTTTCCAAATAAATTTTGATGAAAACAGAACCTGACACCCCTAAATTTTGAAATGGACTCCTGCTATATACATGTATAAGGAGGAAGATCCCATTTGGTACAGAAAGGGTTAATAGCAAAACAAAGGTCAAGTTCAAAAGAGAGTAAGAAATAGTTCAGCTGAACAGTTACTGCCCATGATAAAGACCAAAAACAATGGCAATATTTTGAAATAGAAGCTAATGATATCTTCCACAGTCATAGTCTCATAAATATCAAAAATGTTAAACATTATACATGGGTTGTTGTGGGTTGGATTGTTGTTCTCTTACTGCCATGTATAATTTGAGCTGTATCAACTGAAAACTTTTCTGGTCTTTTATTGCCCCAGTCAATTCCACATTCCCTTATTTTTGCTCAAAAACATGAATTGCGGACAATCTTTAGAACCACCACAGTGGTTATGAGGAGCACCCACAATCTATTTTAGAACAGATATAAGAATTTTTTTTTAAATATTTTCAACTGGAATTGTTAATTTTAGAGAGAGGAGAGACACTATTTTTGCACACAGGTGTGTTTTATCATAATGTTTTTTTTCAGTATGTTCTACGACGCAGAGATGCAATTCAGTCTGAATATGACTCCACACTGGATGAACTAAACAAGAAAAAGGATGAAAGAGAACAAGTAAGTTGGTTCAGAGCTATTCCAGAAAAATATGCTAGGGCAGGGGGAAGACATCTGCTTTCTCATCCCTTAGGTTACAAAATAAACTTTCATCAAAGAACAACAAATTTTAGATTCTGATCCATTTCATTTCAAATGCCCATGGAGCAGAATTTCTAAAGGTTTAAAAGTTTAAACTTTTATTGGCACTGTTATTGCAACTCTACATTATGTAGCTACACATCACGTGAACAAGTCCATGAAATGAACACCCCACTAAACCTCACTTTATATAAAGAAAACTTGAGTTTATGGGGGTACGGATTAATTTTCTTATTTCTGCTCCAAGACATAGGTTGTGGGTACTCGTTAGAACCGCCTCAATGAGGTGGTTCCAACGAGCACCCACAGCCTATGTTTGCAGCATAAATAAGAAAATGTCACCGATTTTCATAGAAAAGTAGCCATTTTGGAAATGTGAAAAAATGCGCTATGTCGCACAGGTGTTTTATCGTAATGAGTGTTTCTGTTATACAAAATAGGCCAGGTGTCAATATCAGGTTCATATGTTTTTGTTATTTTTGGTTGCTTTGAGATTGTTAGACCTGTCAGTGTCCATCTAATGGAGTTTGTGTTTGACATATACAGAGCTGAGTAATACTGATACTATAGGAGCTATGTAATGATTGTATAATATTGAACAGACAAATGAACAAAATTTCAGAGAAGAAACTAGTGGCAGAAGCTTAGCAGAAAAGATGGCTATGACACCATTAACAGTTAAGATATCTACTTATTCCTTCCTGTAACCGCAGAAAATCTGTTTTGGAAAATTACAAAAATTAGATTACAGTTTTATTATTTACTTTACTAAGACCAACACCCTACTGCGACAACAGTTATATCTATAATTCAAAATGAAACAGAATGCTCTTGTTTGATTTTGTTTGCCAGCCATCTTGATAGGGTGTGGTTGGGTGAGGCAAAGGTGACATGTATCTTGTGTCACTGGCGCATTCAGCTGATATTGGCTGACAGTTGGGTAAGACCCGCTGTCCTTGCAGCAGCTAAGGGTAGAGGGGGAGTGTTGTTACTTCTTCTGTTTCTACACTTCCATTCAATTTCCTCTCTCCATACCAATCAAGTGCAGCCACAATGAATACACTCCGAAAGAGAGGAGAAAGGACATGAGAGAAAAGAGAGAGTATGAAGGAAAAATTAAACAGAAAAAAAAAAAAGATGTGCGCATGTTTGAGCATATTGTGACCCATGGGCCATGACCTATGACATCATCAGAAAGATTGATTTTATCATACCAAATAGAACATTCCCTTGGTTATAGAAAATGGGTAAGACAAGGCCAACTAGCCCAAAAGATCAGCTTCCAGGGTGAAATGATCTCTCCTACTCCCATTTCAACAACAATTTCACAAAAGCTCAGCTGTTCTAAGGATATGTGAAAAAGTATAAAGCCACCTGAACTGCCCCGATTTTCTCATATTTTGATTTAAATTGTCAAAATATTAAGTTTAAGAGTAGCTTACACATATCCTTTAGCCTACCATAGCGTATTTCTGCATAATTGCTGCTCGGCACTTTTTTAATAACCCTCATTACGTCACATTTTCAACCAGCCTTTTGGTGTGGCTGTTTCTGAATATGTTATTCCCAAAACCCTTCACAGCTTGCATATTATTCCTCTAAGAGATGCTAGCTGAGGACCAGAAGCTTCCAAAACTAGCCAAAAAGGCACAAAAAAATTGCCTGTGAAATTTTCATTTTGACTTGCTTCTTTTGAGATGGCGTGCTGTCCATACCAATAAAGCACAGCCACAATGAAGACACTCAAAAAAAAAAAAAAAAAAAAAAAAAGAAGAAAGAGAGGAGAATGTACATGAGTTAAAAGAGGATGAAGGAAAAATTAGGTAGAGAAAAAAACGGGAAAAAACAAACAAAACAAAACAAAAACAGAAGTTGGTGCACATATTTGAGCAAAGTGTGACCCCTGCACCATGACATCATCAGAAAGATTGATTTTATCATACTGAATAGAACATTCACTTTGTTATAGAAAATGGCCTAAGCGATCAGCTTCCAGGGTGAAATGATCTCTCTACGCCCATTTCAACCACATTTTCACAAAGGCTCAGCCACTTTAAGGATATAGGTCCAAAGGATAAGTCCCCCTGCCCATGCAGATCACCTCAAGGTCAAGCCCTTGTGCATCACCTCAAGGTCAAGGTCAAAGACTTAGAAACTTTTTAATGTTTTAGTTTTCAAGAGCTCACATTTTCCATACCATATGATAGATTTACTTCCTATTTGGTATGATGATAGAAACAGGCCCTGAGTTTTATTCAGCTAAACCCCTGCCCCTTCCCATGACCTCTAGGTCAAGGTCACAGACTTAGGAATTTTTAATGTTAAGGTTTTTAAAGAAGACTTTTTTTCCTAACAATAATGGATCTGGTTCATATTTGGTATGATGATAGATACAGGTCCAAAGTTTTATTCACCATTTTCCCCACCCATGCCCATGACCTGAAGGTGAAGCTCACAGACTGAGAAAATTTTAATGTTAAGGTTTTTGAAGAAATTGAGATTTTCCAAACTGTGCAATGGTGATACATATTTAGTATGATGATAGGTATAGGCCCTAAGTTTTTTTCAACAATACCCCCAGCCATGCCCATATCCTTGAGGTCTAGGTCACAGACTTAGAAATTTTTAACATTGAATTTTTTCAACAGCTCATATTTTCTAAACTATATGATAGCTTTGGTTAATATTTGGTAAGATGGTAGACATAGGTCCAAAGTTAAATTCAGCAATAGCCCGGCCATGCCCATGCCCTTAAGGTCAAGGTCATGGCCTTAGAAACTTCATGTTTAAGTTTTGTTAGAGCTCATATTTTCCGAACCATATGATAGATTTAGTTCATATTTGGTATGATGATAGATATAGGTCTAAAGGTTTATTAAGCAATACCCCCACCCCTCCTCCCCCCCCCCCCCTTTGCCCATGGCCTCAAACAAACTTCTCCAGGCGAGCTATGTTGTCTGATGACAGCTCTTGTTGTAAAATGTGCCAGGAGAAACTTTTATCAATGCTAGAATCCTTGACTTATCTGCACTGACAGCTTAATATATTTAAGTTGTGTCAGGCCAAACTGTGACATCTGATATGTGTATGCTGCAGAGCAGCCTGCTCATCTATGCTGTCTGTATAATTTTTGCCATGTCTTTATTGTACACACCTGTGAGCTAAAATGGCATCTATCATATTACCCTGTTTAGAAGCCTCCATGGTGTAGTGGTTATGCTACTCGCCGTGTAAACCAGGGATTGCAGGATCAATCCCGGGCTTCTCCAGACTTTCAGACGTGTCTTTAAACTGAGGTCCCATCTCCATATGACCTTAGCTGTTGGTGAGAGGTAAAACTTACTCACTCATATTGCCCTGAAAGCAAATGCATACAAGTACTGGTAAACCTCCTAGAGGATCTAAGCCTGCCCAGGCATAGTGGTGTGAGTCGGACCGTACATGCTTATAAACTCTATTTGTTTCATTGGGTGACAGGGCTTGAGATGTCATTTCATCTCAATGTCGGATAAAAGTCCAACAGAATTGGAAGCAAGGTCTTCAAAATGACCTATACCGTGTTGACAGGGATGTTCTTCTTCTTCTTCTTCTAAACTTGGTGTCATATATACTACTTAAAGTTTGATAGGGATCACTTTTTATGTACCAAATTTTGCACAGAAAATTTATAAGCTTCTTCTTCTTCTTCTTCTTCTTCTTCTTCTTTGTCTTCTTCTAAACTCGGTGTCATATATACTACTCAAAGTTTGATAGGGATCACTTTTTATGTACCAAATTTTGCACAGAAAAGGGGGTCTTTCAAGGTATAGGAAATTTGCATTAGTTTCTGCCCACGCTTGGATTTTGATGAAATTATGCACAATAATTGCCTTGGGTATAACCATTATAATTACGATGCATTCACTTTTAAATTTTATTTCCGTAGTAAATTTATTACATATTTTATGAAGTCTCTATCACAACAGAGAGTACTCTCATATAAACTTGTCTACAGTATTCAGAGTTTCATATATCTAATGCTGCCATATTTTGTGAATTAAAGCCATAATTGGTGAGTTAGTTGACACTATGAATGACCTCATAATTATGTCTAGTAATAGTGGCTGGGCATTCAGTTTTCTTTGATGGTGTCCCCATATTGCAGCTCCTATTTTTGTATTCATTAAAATTTTATATGCATTTTTACCATGTTCCAATTTTTGTCAAGACACCATTTTAGCATAAAAACTACCCACATATCTTAGGAACATGTTGATGAATTTTGATGAAAATTGAGGACCGGTAACATTGTGTTTTAACAGACTGAATACTGATAGTCCTGATTCAGCAAAATGTGAAATTATATGATTATCATGTTTTGGTCATGCTGTTTAATAATACTTTACCATTGCTTTCAATTTGGATTGCTATAGCATAGTATGGTTTGTGTAAGTAATTCATAGCATAATTATAAGTATTATTTCAAAACATCCATTTCAGTAAATTTGCCCCCTATGGAACAAACTATTTGTCTACAGAACTATACCGCAAAGGTTTTGATGACAAACGTCATCAAACGCACCCGTGTAATCATGTGCACAGTTTTCTTTCTGTCTTTCTTGTCTAATTTGGTAATGGTGCTAAGGTGATGCTTAGATTTAACATTCAAATCAAGAACATACCAGTCACTTTAGATGTTGTTTCGGATTTTTGCCAGATTTGTTATCCGACTCGAGATAAATGACTCTCAAGTCAAACTGTGGTTTGTTTATTTAAACCTAACTGTCCATTTAAAGAGAAAGGTTTACTCTAGGGAAAATAAATAACACTTGAGATTACTTTTCCTGGACATTAAGTTTTCAGAATTTGTATCTGCATAGGCACTAGCCAATCTATCTTTTTTGTATAGCCCCTATGAACGAAATCGAACGGCTTCCTGAAGCTGTATTCCAAAGCCATTTGAATTTCTTTTAGAATTCACATGGTCGTACATTTGTCAGTGTTCCAAAACTTATCTGATCATGATTGTGCTGTCTATATACTTGTATAGGTCTTTCACTTCATTTACCTATCTCAGCAGTTGTTGCAGTAATTACAAAGCACATTATGTAAGATATCAAGAAGCATTTAAACTGCTGATAATAATTATTCAATCTGTGAGTAGTTATCGCATTACTCATAGGATTTTTAATTATTTTCAGTAAATACATTGTGATGCTTTTTTCTGTCCAAACACTGCAATGCACTTTCTAAGCTGAGAGATACATTGCACAGAAATGTACTGGTAATTATTAATGAACAAAAAGCAAGCATGAACAGTGCTTAAAAAACAGTCTTGCATTCAGCAGAAACATTCAAGAAGTGGTTGAATGTTTACAACCAGAAAAAATACTAAAACCTCGCTTCTGATAAATTAACCACTATATTGACAAAGTAAATAGAAAAAATAAGACACTAAAGGAACGTCAACAATTACAATACCAATGCAGAAAAGAGACATATTTTTGTATGTGTACTACAAGGAAGGAAACTGTTTCTGTCCCTGTCTAATAGAAAAATTTCTCTAGGTCATGGGACAGCTTTGTTTACACCAAATATTCTGCACCTCATCCATTAATGATAATCCCGCTTTCATAAAGACAGGGTATATCTAAGGCTTAATCTGGCCATGAATTTATCAACAGAACTATTTTTACTAGTAACAACAAACCACTGACCATTGCGTCCTTGCATACCAGCTTGGTATGGAAATGAAAATAATGGATCTCCTTGCCTTACACCTATTTGAGTAGCATGACTTATGCAAAGTCATTAAATAAAGTTGCACATGTTCACAATAATTTTGCTGCTAATAAAAAAGCAATATATGTTATTAAGCCTAATTTGTTGATTAGAATACCTTTTGATCTAGTCTTTTGCAATCTACTATTTTGGATAGATCATAGTGTATAAATGAAAGGAAAATATTAGAAAGTCATGATATTTTAATAGTTTCTAAGCTAGATCAGCTCAATATGTATTCATTTTGATTTGTATAATCGCATTTTTATTACATAAGTGTTACAAATTGCCTTTTTGTAAGGTTCTTGGATGATTTCAATAAAATAGTAAATTTTGCAGAAACGACTTACATCCCTTAAAGGTGTAAAACTACAGTGTTACCGGTTTCGGATTTTCATGAAATTTGGCATAGCTAAAGAAGATACATATGCCAAGTTTTCCTAGCAAAATGAAATCTTGACAAAGACTAGAACATATTTATCTTAGGGATTGAATTTTGATAATTTTTTAAAATTTTAATTAAAAAATGAGATTTTTGATAATTATTTTATCAGAAAATGTAAACTTTAATTAATTCAAAAGGTTTTTAGTATCAAAGGAATGCCTATGGAGTTCTGCATTCAATCCAGTTCACAGATCTTGAATCTAAATAAAACATAAGATTTAAGACGCACTTATTTAGAGACAGACACCAGCTCATGGGGGGAGTCAGTTAGAGTGGCCTCCCAAGTCCTACTTTGATTTATATAATTTATTAAATACATTTTTATAGGTTGTATATGCTGAGTTATTAATATACAAAGTTTAGAGAAAAAACATGCATGGGCACAGATGAAAGACCCCCTTTATAAGTTCTTGACAGAATTTGTACTCGGTATATTGATAAATATCTTAAGCAGAAACTCGTGTGCAGTTCATTACTCATAAAAGTGTACACTTCTCACAATTTGCAAATGAATTCATGCACCCCCAAAATCTTGCGTAGCACTGCTTCCCAACAGACCAATCAAACTTGTCAGTGTTCCTTTACCAAGCGTATAAAGGACTTCATTTGATTTGTGAAACACTAAAATGCCTAGGGGGACAATTAAGAAACTGTCTGAGCCCCGAAGAAATGAATCATTGCGTCCGAATGTTGGAATCTTGCGTCTCGCAACGTTGTGTTGCTGGGATTCTGAATGTGTCTCAGAGCATGGTTTCACGAATGTGGAGTCGGCATCTTACCCACGGAAATCCTTCACACAGCCGCGGCAGGTCGAGAAAGGGCTACAACTCAACGTTGGGGCCGTTTCTTGTTGATTCAGTCTCGACATCAACGGTTCCTGAACGCTATGCGTTTGCATAACAAGCTTATGAACGGAACTGGAGTACCAATTTCTACACAAACTGTCAGAAACGGACTCCACGAGTTCGGACTTAATGCCATGAGGCCTGATGTACGTGTCCTGTTGACGAGACAGCACGTGCTAGACCGGTTAGACATTGTCAGAACTCACGTCAGGTGGACGGTTCGTGACTTGACGCCAGTACTGTTTACTGAGGGGTCCAGATTCTGTCTAGACTTCACGTATAAACGTCAATTAGTGTGGCGAATGTCTAAACAGCGATTCAATGACTTGAATGTGGCAGAGCATGATCGCTATGGAAAGGGGTCAGTCATGGTTTGGGCTGGGATAAGCGTGAACGGTAAACCTGACTTGTACGTCGTTGAAAACGGAACGTTAATGGCAGTGAGGTACTGTAATGAGATTCTTGATGAGTTTGTGAGACCATATGCTGATGCTATCGGCCCGGACTTTATTCTGATGGATGATAATGCCCGTCCCAACCCTGCCAACGTCACTGATTCCTACCTGGAACGTGAGACAATCGTTCGTATGGACTGGCCTGCTCGGTCACCCCACTTAAATCCCATTGAGCATGCGCGGGACATGCTACAGAGTGCTGTTTCAGCCCGACCTGTGCATCCGAGGACTTTACAGGAGCTCAAAGATGCATTGGTTGCTGAATGAAAGCTGATTTCACAAAACTGGATACAGACTCGGATTACGAGCATGCGCAAGCGATGTCGTACTGTAATTGATGCCCTTGTACGCCATACACGTTATTAAGCACGTTTGTCTAAACAAATTTGGAAATTTGTGAAAAATCAGTTGTCCAAATCCCTTCGTGTTAAGGCAAATTTTGGGGGTGCCAAGACGTTTGCTGTTGTCACCCTTGAATGCAGTACCAGTTGACAAAATTAATCACTAGGTTTTGTGAAGGATACGTTTTCTATCATTATATATCAAATTTGGATTCAGCTGATTAATTCATCCAAAAATTATTTTGCATTAAAAAAGTGATCCCTATCAAACTTTGAGTAGTATATATAGTACATAATTTGACAACTGTGATATATAGTAAATGTACATAGGCAACATATTTGTTTATGCTAACAACATCCTAAAGGAGAGGATAAATACAGGCTGAGCCTACATCCAATCCTTTGACATTTGTATGTATATTTGTTGTACAAATGTATGTATTCCTGTCATGAAATTTTGAATAAATAAGTAAATATTGCCCAGAACAAGCATTTTCCCCAATAAAAATTTGTGGTATTTTTTTCTTATTTCTACTCAAAACATAGGTTGTGGGTACTCATTAGGAAAGTTAAAGCAGTTATAATGAATAACTACAACCTATGTTGTATACCCCTATAAACCAAAGTTTTACCTTTATAAAGAATGGTTTACAGGAATCTTCATTTCATGGACTTGTTTTCGTGATGTGGCAAAGATGCCTGCTGATCTAACTTATCTTCAGGCAGACAGATAAGGTTGTTTGACTGAGTGGGTATACAGACAGATAAGGTTGTTTGACTGAGTGGGTATACAGACAGATATGGTTGTTTGACTAAGTGGGTATGCAGACTGGTCAAGGTCGTTTGACTGAGTGGTAATGTTGACAGATTAAGGTTGTTTGACTGAGTGGGTATGCAGGCAGATAATGTTGTTTGACTGAGTGGGTATGGAGGCAGATAAGGCTGTTTGACTAAGTGGGTATGCAGGTAGACAGATTAAAGTTGTTTGACTGAGTGGGTATGCAGGCAAATAAAGCTGTTTGACTGAGTGGGTATGTAGGCAGATAAGGCTGTTTGACTGAGCATGTATGCAGACAGATAAGATTGTTTGACTGAGTGGATGTATAGACAGATAAGGCTGTTTGACTGATTCTGTATACAGACAGATAAAGCTGTTTGACTCAGTGGGTATGCAGACAGATAAGGCTGTTTGACTGTGTTGGTATGCAGACAGATAAGGTTCTTTGACTGAGTGGGTATGTAGGCAGATAGGGTTGTTTGACAGGGGGTATGCAGACAGATAAGGCTGTTTGACTGAGTGGGTATGCAGACTGATAAGGCTGTTTAACAGAGTGTGTATGCAGACAGATAATGCTGTTTAACAGAGTGGGTATGCAGACAGATAAGGTTGTTTAATTGTGTGGGTATGCAGACAGATAAGGCTGTTTGACTGTGTGGGTATGCAGACAGATAACGTTGTTTGACTAAGTGGGTATGCAGACAGGTTAGGCTGTTTGACTGAGTGGGTATGCAGACAGGTAAGGCTGTTTGACTAAGTGGGTAGGCAGACAGATAAGGCTGTTTGACTGAGTGGGTATATAGACAGATAAGGCTGTTTGACTGAGTGGATATGCAGACAGGTAAGGCTTATTAACAGAGCATGTATGCAGAGAGGTAAGGCTGTTTAACAGAGCATGTATGCAGACAGGTAAGGTTGTTTAACAGAGTGAGTATGCAGACAGATAAGGCTGTTTGACTGAGTGGGTATGCAGACAAATAAGGCTGTTTAACAGAGTGTGTATGCAGACAGATAAGGCTGTTTAAACAGAGTGGGTATGCAGACAGATAAGGCTATTTGACTGAGTGGGTATGCAGACAGGTAAGGCTGTTTGACTAAGTGGTTATGCAGACATATAAAGCTATTTGACTGAGCGGGTATGCAGACAGATAAGGCTGTTTAACAGAGCGGGTATGCAGACAGATAAGGCTGTTTGACTGTGTGGGCATGCAGACCAATAAGACTGTTTGACTGAGTGGGTATGCAGACAGATTAAGGCTGTTTGAATGAGTGGGTATACAGACAGATACGGTTGTTTGACTGAGTGGGTATATAGGCAGATTTGGATCTTTGCTGTGTACCCATGTCTGAAAACATTGTACCTTACATCACACTTACAGTAGTTTTTGCATATTACATTCAATAAACTCCTTTCTAAAATTTCATTGCAACCAGGTTCGTACGGTAAAATATAAATTGACCAATAAGTATTGTAATATGTGTGATTTAGTTAAAAAGAATCCATAGGACAAAGGACATGTTATGTGGAGTATTTGTTGATAAATTTGGGATGTTATTTTAAGTATGACGTTTTTACGTTCCAGTCAACTCTATTTAGGTTTTTAGGTCATTTTGAAGATGTTGCTGGCGATTTGTGTGACTTTTGCCCGACATTGAGATGAAATTACATCTCCAGCCCTACCTTAGGGTTTAAGGAGCAGACCGATTCACACCACTTCCCCTGGGCTGGCTTAGACATTCTAAGCGGTTTAACAGTACTCAAGTTTGGTCGGTTTCAGCTCTTTCAGCCTAATCTATTTCTCAAAGCCCTGATGGGAGTGCATCAACATGAGATTCAGAGTTGCTAAAATCATGCAATTGTTAAATTATTTTTGATGCTCCCTGAAGGGAGAGCATATAGTCGCCACTTTCTATTTCGTATTAGGGGCTACTAGCCCCTAGTCCCTTTTGAGCTCACCTGTCAGGTAGTGACGAGATGAGCTTTTGGGATCACTTTTTGTCCTCAGTGCGTGCGTCTGTAAACTTTTCTTGTGAACACACTAGAGGTCACAGTTTTGGGCCAATCATCATCAAACTTGGTTAGAATGATCATCATGTCAATATCTCGGTCAAGTTCAAATATGGGTCATGGCAGGTCAAAAAGTAGGTCAGTAGGTCAAATCAAAGAAACCCCTTGTGACCACTATAGAGGCTAAAGTTTTGGTCCGATTGTCATCAAACTTGCTCAGAATGATCAGCTTGACAATATCTCGGTCAAGTTCGAATATGGGTCATGTCGGGTCAAAAAGTAGGTCAGTAGGTCAAATCATAGAAAAACCTTGTGAACACTATAGAGGCCACAGTTTTGGTCCGATTGTCATCAAACTTGCTCAGAATGATCGTCTTGACAATATCTGGATCATGTTCGAATATGGGTCATGTCGGGTCACAAAGTAGGTCAGTAGGTCAAATCATAGAAAAACCTTGTGAATGCTCTAGAGGCCACGGTTTTGGTCTGATAATCATCAAACTTGCTCAGAATGATTATCTTGACAATATCTTGGTCAAGTTCGAATATGGGTCATGTGGGGTCAAAAAGTGGGTCAGTAGGTCAAATCAGAGAAAAACCTTGTGAACACACTAGAGGCCACAATTTTGGTCCGATCATAATCAAACTTGCCCAGAATGATCGTCTTGACAGTATCTCGGTCAAGTTCAAATATGGGTATTGTCGGGTCAAAAAGTAGGTCGGTAGGTCAAATCATAGAAAAACCTTCTGGGCACGCTAGAGGCCACAGGTTTGGTTCAATCATCATCAAACTTGCTCAGAATGATCATCTTGATAATATCTTGGTCATGTTTGAATATGGGTCATGTCCGGTCACAAAGTAGGTCAGCAGGTCAAATCATAGAAAAACGTTTTGAATACACTAGAGGCCACAGTTTTGGTCCAATCATCACCAAACTTGCCCAGAATGATCATCTTGACAATGTCTTTGTCAAGATCGAATGTGGGTCATGTTGGGTCAAGAAGTAGGTCAGTAGGTCAAATCATAGAAAATCCTTGTGAACACACTAGAGGTCACAGTTTTGGTCCGATCGTCATCAAACTTGCTCAGAATGATAGTCTTGACAATATCTTGGTCAAATTCGAATATGGGTCATGTCGGGTCAAAAAATAGGTCAGCAGGTCAAATCATAGAAAAATTTTCTGAACACACTAGAGGCCCCAGTTTAGGTCCAATCATCATCAAACTTGTCCAGAATGATCATCTTGACAGTATCTCAGTCATGTTTGAATACGGGTCATGTCTGGTGGAAAAGAAAGTCAGTAGGTCAAATCGTAGAAAAACCTTGTGAACACACTAGAGGCCACAGTTTTGGTCCAATCATCATCAAACTTGCCCAGGATAATCATCTTGACAATATCTCAGTCAGGTTCGAATATGGGTCATGTTCGATCAAAAAGTAGGTCAGTAGGTCAAATCATAGAAAAACCTTGTGAACACTAGGCCAGAACTTTGTAATGGCTGCAAGTTCTGGGTGCACAAGAAATGCAGTGGGCTCAAACGCTTGATAGAGGACCCTGAGTACAGGTGTACACGGTGCCAAGGAACTGCACGCCCCTTAGATGGCAGACCACAGAGGGAAGTTCAAGTCGGATTAGACAAGCTGGAGGTTGTAGCTTCCTTCTGCTACCTAGGTGATATGCTCTCTGCAGGGGGTGGTTGCGACCTTTCAACTACATCACATGTGAAAACAGCCTGGAAGAAATTCAAGGAGTTGCTACCAGTTCTCTCTTCCCGCCACCTCTCGTTCAAGACATGTGGCCGTGTGTATAGCTCTTGTGTGTGGAGCGCAATGCTCCATGCCAGTGAGACATGGCCATTGACAAAGCCAAACCTCCAACGTCTACAGCGAAATGACAGGGCAATGATCAGACAGATCTGCAATGTCAAGCCCCATCAGGTCCAGTGAGTTACTGGAGCGTCTTGGCATTGAGGACCTGGACCTCATCCTGAAAGAGAGAAGACTTCGCTGGTATGGACATGTGGAACGCTCCAACGGTGCAATCAAGACTGCCTGTGACATACAGGTAAGTGGAAAGCGGGGGCCAGGAAGGCCCAAGATGACCTGGAGCAGCTAACAGAAAGAGATTGCAGAGAATGGAAGCTTTCTGCTATCGATCCTCATGATAGACCAGCCTGGAGATCTGGTGTAAGATCTGCCATGCGTGCAGCAAGCCAGCTACCTGGAAGGGGGCCCACTTATGTGGACGTTGCCCTGTACCTGCACGTTAATCAAAAATCCGTTGATGATGATGACTAGGCCACAGTTTTGGTCAGATGTGATCAAACTTGCTCAGAATGATCATTTAACAACATCTTGGTTTATTTCGAATATGGTTCATGTCTGGTCAATAAGTAGGTCAGTAGGTCAGATCATAGAAAAACCTTGTGAACACACTAGAGGCCCCAGTTTTGGTCCGATCATCATCAAACTTGCTCAGAATGATCATCTTGACAATATCTGGGTCAAGTTTGAATATGGGTCTTGTCGGGTCAAAAAGTAGGTCAGCAGGTCAAATCATAGAAAAACGTTTTGAATACTCTAAGAGGCCACAGTTTTAGTTAAATCATCATTAAACAGGCTCAGAATGATCATCTGGACAATATCTCAGCTAAGTTCAAATATGGGTCATGTCAAATCAAAAAGTAGATCTGTAGGTTATTTTGTCATAACTTTTGAACTGTTTGAGATAGAGCCTTCATATTTGGCCTGTATGTTCCTTGTGACAAGGTTTTCTCAAAACTTTTGACCCATGACCTTGACCTTTGACCTACTTTGTCATAACTTTTGAAGCATTTAAGATACAGCCTTCATATTTGGCATGTAAGTTCCTTGCGACAAGGGCTTCCTATTCATACATAAAATGATCTGTGACCTTTTACTTGACCTTTGACCTATTTTATTAGCTCACCGTCAAGTAGTGACGAGGTGAGCTTTTGGGATCACTTTTTGTCCGTCGTTCGTCGTGCGAGCATGCGTCCGTCCATGCGTCCATGCGTGCGCAAACAATTTCTTTAAACGACATCTCCTCCTAAACCACTGATCAGATTTTGACCAAACTTCACAGGAATGATCCTTAGGTGGTCCCCTTTCCAAGTTGTTCAAATGGTTCCGGTCTGTTGCACATCTAGGTCACAGGAGCCAAAAATAGATTTTTTTCACCAAAAACTTAAAAAACCTTCTTCTCTGAAACCACAAGGCCCAGGTCTTTGATATTTGGTATGAAGCTTCATCTAGTGGACCCCTACCAAGATTGTTCAAATTATTGTGCTGGGGCCAAAAATGCCCCCGCCCCAGGGCCCTTTGGTTTTACATAGGCTTATATATGGAAAATCTTTAACAATCTTCTTCTCTGAAACCACAAGGCCCAGGACTTTGATATTTGGTATGAAGCTTCATCTAGTGGACCCCTACCAAGATTGTTCAAATTATAAAGCTGGGACAAAAAATGCCCCCGCCACGGGGGCCCTTTGGTTTTACATTGGCTTTTATGGGGGGAAAATCTTTAAACATCTTCTTCTTTGAAACCACAAGGCCCAGGTCTTTGATATTTGGTATGAAGCTTCATCTAGTGGACCCCTACCAAGATTGTTCAAATTATAGTGCTGGGGCCAAAATGCCCCCGCCCCGGGGCCCTTTGGTTTTACATAGGCTTATAAAGGGAAAATCTTTAAAAATCTTCTTCTCTGAAACCACAAGGCCCAGGACTTTGATATTTGGTATGAAGCTTCATCTAGTGGACCCCTACCAAGATTGTTCAAATTATAAAGCTGGGACAAAAAATGCCCCCGCCACGGGGCCCTTTGGTTTTACATTGGCTTTTATGGGGGGAAAATCTTTAAACATCTTCTTCTTTGAAACCACAAGGCCCAGGTCTTTGATATTTGGTATGAAGCTTCATCTAGTGGACCCCTACCAAGATTGTTCAAATTATTGTGCTGGGGCCAAAAATGCCCCCGCCCCAGGGCCCTTTGGTTTTACATAGGCTTATATATGGAAAATCTTTAACAATCTTCTTCTCTGAAACCACAAGGCCCAGGACTTTGATATTTGGTATGAAGCTTCATCTAGTGGACCCCTACCAAGATTGTTCAAATTATAAAGCTGGGACAAAAAATGCCCCCGCCACGGGGGCCCTTTGGTTTTACATTGGCTTTTATGGGGGGAAAATCTTTAAACATCTTCTTCTTTGAAACCACAAGGCCCAGGTCTTTGATATTTGGTATGAAGCTTCATCTAGTGGACCCCTACCAAGATTGTTCAAATTATAGTGCTGGGGCCAAAATGCCCCCGCCCCGGGGCCCTTTGGTTTTACATAGGCTTATAAAGGGAAAATCTTTAAAAATCTTCTTCTCTGAAACCACAAGGCCCAGGACTTTGATATTTGGTATGAAGCTTCATCTAGTGGACCCCTACCAAGATTGTTCAAATTATAAAGCTGGGACAAAAAATGCCCCCGCCACGGGGCCCTTTGGTTTTACATTGGCTTTTATGGGGGGAAAATCTTTAAACATCTTCTTCTTTGAAACCACAAGGCCCAGGTCTTTGATATTTGGTATGAAGCTTCATCTAGTGGACCCCTACCAAGATTGTTCAAATTATAGTGCTGGGGCCAAAAATGCCCCCGCCCCGGGGCCCTTTGGTTTTACATATGCTTATATATGGAAAATCTTTAAAAATCTTCTTCTCTGAAAACACAAGGCCCAGGAATTTGATATTTGGTATGAAGCTTCATCTAGTGGACCCCTACGAGGATTGTTCAAATTATAGTGCTAGGGAAAAAAATGCCCCTGTCCCGGGGCCCTTTGGTTTTTCATGGCCTTATATAAGGAAAATCTTTAAAAATTTTCTTCTCTGAAACCGCAAGGCCCAGGACTTTGATATTTAGAATGAGGCTTCATCTAATGGACCTCTACCAAGATTGTTCAAATTATAGCCCTTGGGCCAAAAATGCCCCCACCACGGGGACCTTTGGTTTTACATAGACTTATATAGAGAAAATCTTTAAAAATCTTCTTCTCTGAAACCACAAGGCCTAGGTCTTTTATATTTGGTATGAAGCTTCAACTAAAGGACCCCTAACAAGATTATTCAAATTATAGTGCTGAGGCCAAAAATGTCCCCGCCCCGGGGCCCTTGGTTTTACATAGGCTTATATAGGGAAAATCTTTAAAAATCTTCTTCTCTGAAACTGCCAGGCCCAGGACTTTGATGTTTGGTATGAAGCTTCATCTAGTGGATCCTGACCAAGATTGTTCAAATTATAGTGCTGGGGCAAAAAATGCCCCCGCCCCGGAGCCCTTTGGTTTTACATAGGCTCATATAGGGAAAATCTTTTAAAAATCTTCTTCTCTGAAACTGCAAGGCCCAGGACTTTGATATTTGGTATGAAGCTTTATCTAGTTGACCCCTACCAAGATTGTTCAAATTATAGCCCTTGGGCCAAAAATGCCCCCGCTCCGGGGCCCTTTGGTTTTACATAGACTTATATAGGGAAAATCTTTAACCACAAGGCCTAGGTCTTTTATATTTGGTATGAAGCTTCTGCTAAAGGACCCCTACCAAGGTGATTCAAATTATAGTGCTGGGGCCAAAAGTGGCCCCGCCCCGGGGCCCTTTGGTTTTACATAGGCTTATATAGGGATAATCTATAAAAATCTTCTTCTCTGAAACCACAAGGCCCAGGACTTTGAAATTTAGTATGAAGCTGCATCTAATGGACCGCTACCAAGATTGTTCAAATTATAGCCCTAGGGCCAAAAATGCCCCCGCTCTGGGGCCCTATGGTTTTACATAGACTAATATAGGGAAAATCTTTAAAAATCTTCTTCTCTGAAACCATAAGGCCTGAGTCTTTGATATTTGGTATGAAGCTGCATCTAGTGGACCTCCATTAAGATTATTCAAATTATAGCCCTGATACCAAAAATGTCCCCGCTCCGGGGCCCTTTGGTTTTAAATAGATTTATATAGGGAAAATTTAAAAATCTTATCTGAAACTGCAAGGCCAAGGCCTTTGATATTTAGTATGGAGCTTTATCTAGTGGACCTCTACCAAGATTGTTCAAATTATAGCTCTGGGGCCACAAAAGCCCCCACCCCGGGGCCCTTTGGTTTTACATAGATTTATATAGCCCCGGGGCCATTTGGTTTTGCATAGGCTTATGTAGG
This sequence comes from Lucinisca nassula, assembly GCA_963580285.1. Lineage (NCBI taxonomy): Eukaryota > Metazoa > Mollusca > Bivalvia > Lucinida > Lucinidae > Lucinisca > Lucinisca nassula. The sequence goes on from OY757014.1 coordinate 114,798,549, forward strand.
GAATATCTTTAAAAAAAATCTTCTTCTCTGAAACTGCAAGGCCCAGGTCTTTGATGTTTGATGTGTAGCTTCATCTAGTGGACCTTTGCCAAGATTGTTCAAATTATAGCCTTTGTTGATGTTTGGTTTGAAGCTTCACCTTTAAGACCTCCCTCAACATTATGCACATTAAAGCCCTGGGGCCAATAATGGCCCTCTCTTGGGCCCACTTGTTACACTATGGATCAGGTGAACGATCCAGGGCCATCATGGCCCTCTTGTGTTTTATATTAGGATCACTTTTTGTCTGTAATCCGTGCGCAAACAATTTCTTCAAACGACATTTCCCCATAAACCACTGATCGCATTTTGACCAAACTTCACAGGAATGATCCTCAGGTGGTCCCCTTTCAAGGTTGTTCAAATGGTTCTGGTCCGTTGCACATGTAGGTCACAGGAGCCAAAAATAGGTATTTTCACCGAAAACTTAAAAAATCTTCTTCTCTGAAACCGCAAGGCCCAGGTCTTTGATATTTGATATGAAGCTTCATCTAGTGGACCCCCACCAAGATTGTTCAAATTATAGTGCTGGGGCCAAAAATGCCACCGCCCCGGGGCCCTTTGGTTTTACATAGGCTTATATAGGGAAAATCTTTAAAAATCTTCTTCTCTGAAACTGCAAGGCCCAGGTCTTTGCTATTTGGTATGAAGCTTCATCTTGTGGACCTCTACCAAGATTGTTTAAATTATAGCCCTGGGGCCAAAAATGCCCCCCTCTGGTTTTACATAGACTTATATAGGGAAAATCACATAGACTTATATAGGGAAAATCTTGAAAAATCTTCCTTTTCTGAAACCACAAGGCCTAAGTCTTTGATATTTGGTATGAAGCTTCAGCTAGTGGACCTCTACCAAGATTGTTTTGGGGCCCTTTGGTTTAACATAGACTTATATAGGGAAAATCTTTAAAAATTTTCTTCTGTGAAACCAGAAGGTCTTTGATATTTGGTGTGAAATTTCATCTAGTGGACCGCTATTAAGATTGTTCAAATTATAGCCCTGGGGCCAAAAATGCCCCTGCCCCGAGATCCTTTGGTTTTACAAAGACTTATATAGGGAAATATTGAAAAATCTTCTTCTCTGAAACTGCAAGGCCCATGTCTTTGATATTTGGTATGGAGCTTCATCTAGTGGACAATTATAGCCTTTGTTGATATTTGGTATGAAGCTTCACCTTTTTAGACCTCCCTCAACATTATGAACATTATAACCTTGGGGTCAATAATGGCCCTCCCCGGGGCCCACTTGTTAGTCTATGGATCAGGTGAGCGATCCAGGGCCATCATGACCCTCTTGTTATAACTTTTGAACCATTTGAGATAGTGCCTTCATATTTGGCATGTTTGTTCCTTCTTAAAAGGTCTTCCCACCCATATAAAAATTTTGTCTTATGACCTTGACCTTTGACCTACTTTGTCATAGATGGGCTGCATGATGCTTCCACGCAGAGCTGAATCTGACCCGCACACGAGTACTGGTAAACCGCTTAGAGGATCTAAGCCTGCCCAGGCAAAGCGGTGCGAGTGTCGGACCGTCCATGCTTATAAACCAGATTGGTTTCATTGGGGGACAGGGCTTGAGATGTCATTTCATCTCAATGTCGGGTAAAAGTCCCACAAAATTGGAAGCAACATCTCCAAAATGACCTTTACAGTGTTGATGGGGACGTTAAACCTCAAATCAAACAAGTAAATACTTTGTCATAATTTTGAAGCATTTGAGATAGGGCCTTCATATTTGGCATGTTGTTTGCTTGTGACAAGGGCTTCCTATTCATACAAAAATGATTTGTGACTTTGACTTTGACATGTGACCTACTTTATCATAAAATTTGAACTATTTGAGATAGAGCCTTCATATTTGGCATGTATGTTCCTTGTTGCAAGGACTTTCCACCCATACAAAAAAATTTGACCTGTCACCGTGACCTTTGACTTTCTTTTTCATAACTTTTGAACCATTAAAGATAGAGCCTTCATATTTTGCATGTAGGTACCTTTTGACAAGGGCTTCCCACCCATGCATATTTTTTGACCTGTGACCGGTCATTGCCCATATTTGGTAAAAACCTTTAACAATATTCTTCTCAGGAACCAAATGGCCGATGACCTTGAAACTTGGTATCCAGCATCGGGGACTTGGGGGTCCAGCATAAACGATTAACAAATGGTCACAAGAGCTAAAAATAGAAAAACATTGTAAATTTGCTTCAAATGCGAACTCCTTCTAAACCCTTGGGCCAATTGGATTTAAAACTTCACAGGAATGTTGCATAGATGACTCCCTACCAAAATAGTTAAAACTCATTTGACTCCAATGAACAAGGCAAAGTCTTAAACAAATTCAGGGGTTACCCAACAAAACCCCAAATAGTATTACCTTAGCCTTACTTGGTATTCTACCACTTGAAACTGTTATACACAAAAATGCACTGAACTTATTCATGAGCATAGCCCGTAATTCAGATTCAGTTGAATATGAAATTGCAAAGAGGCAGTTAATCATGAAACAAAAGCATGAGAAGAGTTGGTTTAACTATATTAGGGAACTTTTAGATCTGTATAATCTACCCTCAGTATTTGAGCTTTTTAATGCTCCTCCATCTAAGCCTGAATGGAAACGCTTTAAACAAAGCTATTAACTTAGTTATTGAAACCAAGTGGAAAGGTGAAATTGAACAAAAGACTTCCCTGAAATACGTCTATCTGGAGGCAATCGAGGTTGGAAAGTGTCACCCGATTTGGTCCACGGTGAGAAATAGTATCAGTGACAGTAGAAGAGCTCAGCTCAAGTGCAAACTGTTAGCCGGAACCTATATACTTCAAGCAAACCGGGCGGTTTTTAACCAACACCAGGTTGATGCTATATGTAAGCTATGCTCTGCTGCACCAGAAACAAGACAACATTTTCTTGCGGAATGTACTGTATTCAACGCAGATCAACGCAGATAGAAACAAGTACAAACAGAAGATGAGTTCCATCTCCCAAGCACATATAGATCTTCAGAATCCAGACGCATTCACAAGACTTGTTCTGGACCCTTCAGTCGCGATGGACAAAGGAATGACAGACATTGCTGAACTAGAACTTTATGCCAGAGAGTATGTGTACGAGATTCACAAAAAGAGGGTTGCCAAGTTAAAAGCAATTTCAACCAGCTAAACAAATAATGATACCACCTTATACATATTAACTTAGTAACTTTGTAAAAAGCACAGCTTTAAAAAGTTTCATTGTAAAATAGAGCTCTTATACTTATACTTTAAGACATTCCCTCAACGCCGTACGGCGGTGGTCCGACAAATTACCGGACGAACTCTAAGAAGAAACGAACGAACGATGGCTGCCAGAGCTAAAAATAAAAAAAAATAATCTTCAAACAACAATTCCTCTTGTACCCTTGGGCCAATTTCATTCAAACTTCGAAGTAATGTTGCTTAGATGACCCTCTACCAAAAAGGCTAAAACAATCCCACACCGATGAACAAAATGGCCACCGGAGCTGAAAATAGAAAAATATTCTAAATTTGATTCAAATGTTAACTCCTCCTAAACCTAAGGCCAATATGATTCAAACTTCACAGGAATGTTGCCTAGGTTACTCCCTACCAAATAAGCTAAAATCACTCTGCTTATGATCAAGATGGCCACCAGTGCCGAAAATAGAATGTAATCGAGACAGTGACACACAGGTGAGCAAACCAGGGCCCTCTTGTTAAAATGAGCCAGTGGTATTAGGGGGGTATCCTAAGCTGAATTAAAGTCATATTTGAAATAGTTGCTAATCCCGTGGACAGTCAAATGTTCAATAATGTCCAATTTCAAGGGCTATTTTTATCAGTTTTAGGAGCTTTTTTAGCTCACCTGTCACATAGTGACAAGGTGAGCTTTTGTGATCATATTTTGTCCGTCGTCCATCGTGCGTACGTCCGTCGGTAAGCAATTTCATATAAGTATATCTTTAATACCCCATGGCCAATCTTGATCAAATTTCTTGAGAAGCATCATCAGGTGGGGGGAAAGGCTGCATAAGGTTTTTGGGCTGATCAGATTGGAATACTGGTTGCCATGGCAACATATAGCTCCCATACACTTGTAATTGGCAAAATTAAAAAAAAATCTTCTTCTCTGAAACCACAGGGCCCATAGCTTAGATATTTAGCTTGTAACAATGTCAAGTGGTAACCTACATAAATCCTGCCAATCATGCCCCTGGGGTCCAAATTGGCCACACCCCGGGACCCCTTAGCTTCCAGAGACTGATAATGGAATAAAAAAGCTTCAAACATCTTCTCCGAAACCACAGGGCCCAGAGCTTAGATATTTAGCATGTAACAACAACAAGTGGTCACCTACATAAATCCTGCCAATCATGCCCCTGAGGTCCAAACGGGCCATGCCCCGGGGCCCCTTAGCTCCCATAGACTCATAATGGAAAAAAGCTTAAAAATCTTCTCTGAAACACAGGGCCAAGAGCTTAGATATTTAGCCTGTAGCAATGGCAAGTGGTCACCTACATAATTCCTGCCAATCATGCCCCTGGGGTCCAAATAAGCCACGCCCCGGGGCCCCTTAGCTCCCATAGACTCATAATGGAAAAAGAAGCTTAAAAAATCTTCTTCTCTGAAACCACAGGGCCCAGAGCTTAGATATTTAGCATGTAGCAATGGCAAGTGGTCACCTACATAATTCCTGCCAATCATGCCCCTGGGGTCCAAATTGGCCACGCCCCGGGGCCCCTTAGCTCCCATAGACTCATAATGGAAAAAAGCTTCAAAAATCTTCTTCTCTGAAACCATAGGGCCCAGAGCTTAGATATTTAGGATGTAAGTGAGTGAGTGAGTTTTAGTTTTACGTCCCACCAACAGCTAAGGTCATACGGAGACGGGTCCTCGGTTTAAAGACTCATCCGAAAGTCTGGAGAAGCCCGGGATCGATCCTGCGATCCCTGGTTTACAGGGCGAGTAGCGTACCCACTGCACCATGGAGGCTTCTATGTAGGATGTAGCAATGGCCAGTGGTCACCTACATAATTCCTGCCAATCATGCCCCTGGGTTCCAAATGGGCCACGCCCCGGGGCCCCTTCATTCCTATAGACTCATAATGTAAAAAAGCTTCAAAAATCTTCTTCTCTGAAACCACAGGGCCCAGAGCTTAGATATTAAGCATGTAGCAACGGCAAGTGGTCACTTACATATTTCCTGCTAATCATGCCCCTGGGGTCCAAATGGGCCACGCCCCAGGGCCCCTTAGCTCCCATATACTCATGATGGAAAAAAAAAGCTTCAAAAATCTTCTTCTCTGAAACCACAGGGCACAGAGCTTAGATATTTAGCACGTAGCATTGGCAAGTGGTTACCTACATAATTCCTGCCAATCATGCCCCTGGGTTCCAAATGGGCCTCACCCCGGGGCCCCTTTGCTCCCATAGACTCATAATGGAAAAAAGCTTCAAAAATCTTCTTCTCTGAAACCACAGGGCCCAGAGCTTAGATTCGGCATGTAGCAATTGGAAGTGGTCACCTACATAATTGCTGCCAATCATGCCCCTGGGGTACAAACCGGCCACGCCCCGGGGCCCCTAAGCTCCTATAGACTCATAATGGAAAAAAGCTTCAAAAATCTTCTTCTCTGAAACCACAGGGCCCAGAGCTTAGATATTTAGCATGTAGCAATGGCAAGTGGTCACCTACAAAAATCCTGCCAATCATGCCCCTTGGGTCCAAATGGGCCACGCCCCGGGACCCCTTAGCTCCCATAGACTCATAATGGAAAAAAGCTTCAAAAATCCTCTTCTCTGAATCCACAGGGCCCAGAGCTTAGGTATTTAGCATGTGGCAATGACAAGTGGTCACCTACATAAATCCTGCCAATCATGCCCCTGGGGTCTAAATGGGCCACACTCTGGGACCCCCTTAGCTCCCATAGACTCATAATGGAAAAAAGCTTCAAAAATATTCTTTCTGAAACCACAGGGGCCAGAGCTTAGATATTAAGCATGTAGCAACGGCAAGTGGTCACCTACATATTTCCTGCTAATCATGCCCCTGGGCTCGAAATGGGCCACGCGCCAGGGCCCCTTAGCACCCATAGCCTTATAATGGTAAAAAGCTTCAAAAATCTTCTTCTCAGAAACTGTGAAGCACAGAACTTAGATATTTAGTATCTAGCAGCTTAAAATAGCCAGCTACATAAATCCTGCTAACTCTGCCCCTTGATTCAAAATTGGCCACGCCCGAGCTCATCAGCTCCAATAGACTTATAATGGAAAAAAAAACAACTTAAAAAATCTTCTTCTTTGAAACCATAAGGCCCTGAGCTTAGATTTTTAGAATGTGGCAACGTCAAGTGGTCACCTACATAAATCCAGCAAGTTATGCCCCTGGGATCCAAATTGGCCACACCCCAGGGCGCTTTAGCTTCCATAGACTTACAATTGGAAAAACTTCAAAAATCTTCTTCTCTGAAACCTCAGGGCCCTTATAATGAAAAAAAACAACAACAAAAAACAAACTTAAAATGGGGAATAAAATCTTCAAAAATCTTCTTCTCTGAAACCATAAGTCCCAGAGCTTAGGTATTTAGCATGTAGCAATGTCGAGAGGTCTGCTACATGAATCCTGCCAATCATGCCCCTGGGGTCCAAATTCGCCAAATCCTGTGGCCCCTTAACTCCAACAAACAAACTAGCAAATTCCACAGAGAATTTATGTCCCCCCGCCTTATTTTCATTTGAGCTGTTAAAAATTAAGTGAGTTAACCAGGCAACCATTGGTATCACTTAACGCGGGTTCGATACCTACCGGATTTGGCAACATTCCGTCATAAACTGACCTTTGTCCTGGATGCCTCAGATTCAGTTTTTTTTTTAGCTCACCTGAGCACAAAGTGCTCAAGGTGAGCTATTGTGATCGCTTTTTGTCCATCCATGTGTCCATCCGTCCGTCCGTCTGTCCGTCAACAATTTCTTTAAATGACATCCCCTCCTAGCAGGGCTCGAGAAAATGCCGGTTTTCAGGTTCTGGACCGAATTTGGCCTCCATAAACCGATTTTGACTTCAGAAGAAGATAAAAAAATCGGTCCGTAACTCTGTAACATTTTAAAAAAATCGGTTCGAAAATTTTCGCTAAATCATTATGTTGTAAAAACAAGCTGACCGTTTGCCACTGATAATCCAAGCATGTATACAAAACGCCTGCAGCACAAGGTGTTAGACAGGATCATTATCTAACTAGGTGAAAATTGGACAAGTCCACTTTGGGTTCTTTGATCTTATCGCAGCGCAATTTGACCTGTGTGTCAAAATTATTAACCTGTGAAAACTGGACTGAGGCGTTATCGGCAAGCTGGCAAGGTGAGAAAATAAGGTCAATAAATGCAGGACATACGCTAGTTTGTTTAGACAAGTCATTAATTTATGGCTTACTATAGAACCGGTATTTGAATATAATTTTTTTTTTCACAGGGCGCAATTTTCAATACACACCTGTCATGTCTGAACATTGCGTGTTATGCGTTCGCGGGAAAATACCTTATTTCACCCATTCTAAACGATATTTTTATTTAAGAATACGCTCCATTGAAACCAATAACATAAACCACGTCATTTGTAGACAAAGCGATTTGTTTCAGGCTTGTGTAATCGTGAAATATGTATTTATATTTTTTTAAAAACGGTTCGGCCATGTAAGATTTTCAATGACTCTCGTTCGGCCATGTTTTGTTTTGAGAGTAAAGAAATGTTTTTTGATTTTTTAACCCGTTCAAAACGATTTTTTTAGAAATACGCTCTATTAAAATCAATCACTTAAAACAGGTGTGTGGGTTACGTCCTTGACTGCATTAATGTGTATCGTGTAAACGGAAACCGTATGACGTCATTTTAAGACCACGTTGTTGCCATTTGTAAACAAAGCAATTTGGGCAAAATAAAATGCGTGAAATAAGAGAAATATTTTAAAGGTTTTAAAAAGGGGGAAAAATATAGTGACCAGCTAACTGGTCTTTTACTGCCCCACGTCGGTTGTTTCCCTTTAGCGGTCTTCAGGTTCTGAGTGACCTGGATATTGGGAAAATGAAGGTAGATGAAATCTAGCGTAGAAAATGAAAGTAGATGAAATCTGAACAATGTGAGCAATAATTGCTGTTTATAATCGAGATACTGGTGCTCATATCCGTTGACAAGTGTAAGCGCAACATCGGTATGTCATTCGTTCTGCTAATAACACGTTTTGAAATTGAAAATCGCCAATTGAGTTTACGGATATTACCGAAACCGATCGGCAATTTCCGTAATTTTTTGGCGAAATCTGGCTGGACCGATTTGGATTCTTCAGTTTCTCGAGCCCTGCCTCCTAGGCCAATGGCCCGATTTCAAAATCATTACACAGAAATGTTCCTCGGGTGACCCTCTACCAAAATTGCTAAAATGGTTCTGCTCCGCTGAACAAAATGGTCACCACATCTAAAAATAGAAAAACCTTAAAACGATATCTCCTAAGCCAATGGACGGATTTCAAAATCATTTCACAGAAATGTTCCTCGGATGACCCTCTACCAAAATTGCTAAAATGGTTCCGCATGGCTGAAAAAATTGCCGCCAGAATTAAAAATAGAAAAACCTTAAAACTACATCTCCTCCTAGGCCAATGTCCCGATTTCAAAATCATTTCACGGAAATGTTCCTCTGGTAACCCTCTACCAAAATTGCTAAAATGGATCTGCTCCGCTGAACAAAATGGCTGCCAGAGCTAAAAATAGAAAAACCATCAAACGACATCTCCTAGGCCAATGTCCCGATTTCAAAATAATTTCACAGAAATGTTCCTTGGGTGACCCTCTACCAAAATTGCTAAAATGGTTCTGCTCTGCAGAACAAAATGGCCACCACATCTAAAAATAGAAAAACCTTAAAACGATATCTCCTCCTAAGCCAATGGACGGATTTCAAAATCATTTTACAGAAATGTTCCTCGGATGACCCTCTACCAAAATTGCTAAAATGGTTCCGCATGGCTGAAAAAAATTGCCGCCAGAATTAAAAATAGAAAAACCTTTTAATCACATCTCCTCCTAGGCCAATGGCCCGATTTCAAAATAATTTCAAAGAGAAGGTCCTTGTCTGATCCTCTACCAAAATTGCTAAAACAGTTTCGTTTTGCTGAATAAAATGGCCACCAGAGCTAAAAATAGAAATACTTTTAAACGACATCTCCTCTTAGGCCAATGTCCCGATTTCAAAATGATCCTTGGGTGACCTCTACCAAAATTGCTAAAATGTTTTTGCTTTGCTGAACAAAATGGCCACCAGGTATAAAAAAAGAAGAACCTTTAAACGGTATCTGCTGCTAAGCCAATGGCCCGATTTCAAAATCATTTTACAGAATGTTCCTTGGGTGACCCTCTACCAAAATTGCTAAAATGGTTCTACTCCGCTGAACAAAATGGCCACCAGAGCTAAAAATAGAAAAAACCTTTAAACAACATCTCCTCCTAGGCCAATCGCCTGATTTCGAAATAATTTCACAGAGACAGTCCTTGGCTGACCCTCTACCAAAATTGCTGAAACAGTTCTGCTTTGCTGAACAAAATGGCTGCCATACTTTTGCAGAAATTTTCCTAGGGTGACCCTCATCCAAACTTGCGAAAATGGTTTTATGCCAATCAGCAAAATGGCCACCAGAGTTAAAAATAGAAAAGACCTTTAGATGACAGCTTCTCCTAGGCCAGTGGCTAGATTTGGAAATAATTTTACTGAAATGTTCCTTGGGTGACCTTTTACCAAAGCTGCTAAAATGTTTTCCCTTGCTGAACACAATGGCTGTTGGATTTTATTATTTTAGGTCTAGCCTGCCCAGGCAAGGTGGTGCAATTTGGACCATCTATGCACATGAACTATATTGGTTTCTTTTGGTGGCAGGGCTTGAGATGTCTTCTCAGTGTTTGGTCAAATTCCAACAAAATTGGATACAACATCTTCAAAATTACCTAAATAGTGTTGACTGGGATGTTAAATCTCAATTTAAACAAAAAAGGGCATAAGAGGACCAGTCTGATCTGGATCCACACTGTTTGCAATAATGACTTTAAAGTAACCAGTCAACACAAAGCAGAAGATAATTCTGAAGGGTTAAACAGAAACATCTTAATCACTCTTTGAAATTGTACATTTATATAAAAACAACAAGGTTTTAGACCTGTCAAAATATCAACAGGCAGTTGAAGATAAGACTATTATACATAGCTCTGTCACTGCTTGCATAATATGGTATGAATCAGTAGGACTCAAAATAAACTGTGAAGTGACTAATATTGTTATGCCAGAAGGTATTCATATTAAAATGTGCAGTGACTCTGGCTTTCATTGTATAAAAAAGTCACATAGAGTTTAGGACCCAGGTGTTTGACCTAGTTATAAACAGAGCTGCAAACATGGGCTAGATAACTACTAGGCTCTTGAAAATAATATAGGTGGCTTAAGGATCTGCGCTGCAGTATACAGAATCAGCACCAAAAACTGTTTATTTTGGATGGAGTGATGTAGATAAGGTGGGTATATGTTGATAGTTAAAGGATAATTTTCCTTATCAATAAAATATATGTTGTGGGTATTTATTAGAATCACCTTGCTCTTAATGAATATATACACACCATACATTTTTATCAAAAAATAAGGGAGACTTTAGCTAATGTACCACTAAATACCCACCATATCTACAGCTCTATGAACTAAAGATTTGACTGATTGATTGTTTTGGGTTTAATGACACATCAACCCTTGTGGGTCATTTTGTGTCCTCTCAGAGAAACGGAGAAAAGAGGTAGGAGAGATAGCAGAGGACATGAAAGTGAGGGACAGAGGAGAAGAGGCAAATGAATGGAAGGAAGTGTATATAGAAACAGAAGAAATAACATTCCCTCCTCTACCCCTACTTGCAGCAAGGACAGTAGGCCTTGTCCAACTGTGAGCCAATATCAGTTGGACACAACAGTGATACAAGATACACTTATAGAGATTTAATTATGGTATTAATAAATGAATTCTGAGCCAAGGCACAGAAAAGAATCAAGCTGGCATATAGTATTGGCATGCCTAAATAGTGTTGACATGGATGTAAAGCTCAACACAAACAAACAAATTAACCCTTGCCCTGCTGCGCCTGGATATGCCTTATCTTTCAAACAATGTAGATTCTGATAAGATGGCTTCTTGGCGTCTAAAGAAGCCATCTGATCAAGATTTACACTTACATTCCAATCGGAATTTACACATTTTGCTTACAGTACAGAAATGTACAAGTAATAAACGAAATGTAAACAGTCTATACCGCAATTCAGGATCATTTTCCAGGCCTACATTCCGACACAATTTGCCCACCAGTGCTGTCAGTGCTTTGAAATATGCTATTGTTTCCCAAAATTAAACTGACTTCATAACAAACTTAAGTGTTTATGCTCGAAAATCTAATGTCATTATTTCCAAAAACAAAACTTGACGTCATTTATATTCAAATACAAAAACTCCAGTGCAAACTAACACAATTTCATGTTATCAGAAAATTAGTGTTAAAAGCTTCTATGGTGAAATGGTTAAACTACTTGCCTAATAAACCAAGTTTCATGGGTTCAGTCCCAAGCTTCTCCACACTTGAGGCATTTATGATGCCGAGAATCCACATCCTTTGAACACAGTGACTGAATTTAAGAATATTTTACAAAATCTCGACCTAAGTTCTTAAATGGTTTTGCTACATTGAACAAATAGCACATAGACCAAAATAAGAACATCATCAAAAGATAATACAACTTGACTCAGGTGAGCGAATTAGGTCCATCATGGACCTCTTGTTTTATCTTCTTCTCCACTTAAACTGGTGGGTTGATGGAAACCAAATTACGTTTGCAGCCTCTATGGGTAGGGGGAATGAAATTTGTTTGTAAGGACTGGGTAACATGACCGATATTGCTACAATATATGGTAAAAAAAAAACAACATTAAACATTTTCTTCCCAGAAACCAAATTGCTGATGACCTTAAAATTTGTTATGTAGCATCGGGGACTCAGACTTTACCAAATTTTTTCAAATGATGACCTTTGGTTGACCTTGACCTGTTTCTTCAAGGTCAGATTTGGTCACTTAGACATTTGTATGGAAAAAGGCAAGACAGTGGATTTTACTGCTTGCATGGTAGCCTGTTGATGTCACATGACCCAGATGGGCACCATACCTGTGTATGTTATAAACCACATGGCGTCTGGTGAGCGTAGTGGCCCATTGGCCTCTTGTTTGCCGAGGTGACAAGATAAACTTTTATTGTAACATTCTTCTCTTCTGTTTAGTTTCTTTCCCAGGTAATAAGATGAACTTTAATTGCAGCATTCTTCTACTGTTTAATGTATGATAAACTTTAATTGTAACATTTCTTCTGTTCTGTTAAGTGTTTTGCCCTGGTGAGAAGATAAACTTAAACTGTAACATTCTTCTGTCCGTTTAGTGGAAGATGTTCACTTGTTCTTTTTTCCTGTTACAATTTTATGGGCCTTTTCAGAATTTCTTTAGAAGGTTTTGGTCTGTCAGGACATGTTTTTGGTACACTTTAGGGGCACGTGGAAATCGTTGTAATGCTGTTGGTCTGTGGCTTCCACTTTTAGCATAGACGATATACTCGCTGATTTACTCAAGTTGTCAACACTATTAAACTGTGAACACTCACCTTAGGCCTTATCGATAAGCTGACAATTTAACAGTGTGACAAGATGTGAACTCTAGGTCCATAGGGGCTTGAATTATGAAAAATGAAAAAAAAAAAAAAAAAAAAAAAAAAAATTTTTTTTCATTTTTATTTTTTTCATTTTTTTTTCCATGATTCAAGCCCCTGAAGGTAATGTCTTAGTCAAAGATATACCAGTTATGTCTCAATTAATCCCTTTGTAAATGATGCATACAGATGCTAAATATTTTTACCTCCAAAACAGAGCAAAGTAGAAGTAAAACAAAGATCAGTAATCGATACAATTAACTTACTCCACCCATCAAAGACACCAAAGCAGACGCTGGGTTTTTCTGCGCATCTGCATGCGATTATTCATATAATGAACATTCCAGACAAACCGTTTTCATAATTAGCCTGCGAGAAAAATATTGTTTGCCATTTTTTTCAACGGATTTTTATGCAGTTTTTGCCCTGTTTGTTTGTTTGTTTGTCTGTCCGTCATAAAAACTTTAACCTTGATCATAACTTCAAAAGTATTCGACCTAGCCCCATGAATTTTCACACACTTATTCACCATCACAAGGGCTACATTCTGACCAAGGGCCATAACTCTGTTGTCATTTTGGGCTGAATTATCTCCCCTTGAAATTTTGCATGAACTCAGAAATTGGCTCCCACGGTGGGCATTGGTCACCTATAGTGACAGCTCTTGTTTTATGAAAGTAGTATGCCCCACATGAAATCAATGAAAATTGGTGCATGCTTATGGTTTCAGAGAGGCCTTTTGGGGGAACCTAGACATTGAAAAAGCATGGAAATTAATTCACAGGTAAACAAAACATTTAGGCATTACAAAAAGTTCTGTACTTCACTATCTTTAGTTTTGTTTACTGATGTACAGCTGAAGCTATCTATACTGCAAGACTATTGCAGTTAGTTCCCTTAATTGGGTGCGCTTCGTTAGTCATAAAAGAACAACAAACATTCTAAAGTTTACAAATTTATTATTCACTGGTTATAAACAAATTATTATTCACAAAGAAAAGGAAATCAAGCAGGGTATTTCCACAAGGTTTCAACAATAAACAAACATAAACAAAATGCAATATAACTTATAAAATACATGCAATATGTAACATCCATAATAACTGGCAGAACCGACAAACATGCATGCAAAAACGTGGATGGGGATAGTGGAGATCTGTATAATGCGGAACGTGTAAATCGCGATCCACATTGATGGATCCCGAACACTAAAGTGTATGTCTTATAATTACTATGTAATCACAAAAGCCTCCTGAAATGTAACAGTTATGTTTGGATTCCTCATAAAATATTGACAGGTATTTTTCTGTTTACAGCAGTGTTATCAGTATACCCCATTTTTAGCATAACATTGCAGCTTATATTGTTGTTCTTTTATAGCAAGCATATGATTAAGGGCTTGGTGTTAATAAATTATTCGATTTAAACAATATTTATTTCAGTGAAGTAAGAACATGTTCAAATAAGATTAATAGAAATTTCATGACAGGATTTGAAAACAAGCCATAGGCTTATGTGAATCATCTCCTGTAATTCACTATGAGCTAGTGTAAATGGCATATTATATGCAAACATGCATAAATGGAAAATAAATTGTTAAACTTGTTCGAAGGGAAACTATTTGTGTGTAAAAAACTGCAGTATAATAATAATAATAATAATAATAATAATAATAACATCAATCATTATAATAATAACAATAATAATTGAAGTATATGGTTTTAAATGCTGTGGTTGTAAATGTAGTAGTAACAATGATAGTCATAGTAATACTCTAAAAAGTACATGTACCAATAGTAGATAAAATAGTAATAGTATTAGTAAGAAATAATAAATTATTTGAAACCCATTCAAATTCTTCCCTAAACATGTCCTTTGCTAGTACTTGAGTTGATAACATCCTAGTCTGTAGTTTTATTACGATTGTTTTTGAGGATTCTGCTTTATGTTGTATGAATTATGGCTTGCTGTATGAAGCACAGTGAATTTGCACTGTTTAGACTAGCTAAAATTGACTCTGATTCGTCTTTTAACCCTTCTCTTGCTGAATATTCAGTTCAGCCACACCCATTTTTGAACCAATCAGATTTCTTCATGTAAATTATTCCTACAATTTCATAAACTGAATGTCAAACAGTGTAGATCCTGATCAGATGGCTTCTTCAGAAGCCATCTGATCTGGATCTACACTATTTCCAAAGATATGGGTTGTCGTGAACAGCATGATAAGAGTTAAAAGCATATGAAAATGGTCAGTCTGAAATTCTGTAATTCTTTGCAAGCTAGGGCCCTAAACTTCGGTGTGATTGGTCAGTTAGTCATTATTGTGTTAGCTGGAGTTTGCATGAAAAAGTTTTTTTTTCTACCTGCAACTTTGTGTTTTTTTACCCAAGCACATTTTTTAGGGACCAGCTGCATTCTTTCGTGGAAATGGATCATGAAACCACTTTACGGTCTCAGTCAAAAGGGCAGATTAAGTTAGCAGAGAAAGAGGTTGCTTTATACTCGTTAACTGCTTACAAATATTAAGCCTTGTCGCAGATAACTGGCTCACTCCATATTTTATTGGGCTGTTAGATGTCAAAACAAAAAAATAAAAATACATTCTTCATATTCTTCCTTTGCATGTCATGACTTCAAACAATCCTTTTTGAGACTGGATTCTTAATCATCAAAATAGGCTTGAGGCCTTTGTTAACCCTTTATCATTAGGGCCCCGCACTGAAAGTGTGGGTGCCCTATAGTAATCACTCTGTCCGTCCGTCTGTCCGTCCACAAATTTTCCTACTCCTCTGATAGTGCTGCCGGGGCCCTAGTCAGTTTCACTGAGAGCTCTAGTTCACACTGAGACAGCCTGTATGTGATGGTTGGAGCCTGATACTTATGTCCTTGTTTACCTACCTGCCTGATCTCACTGGTGGTATTCATCAGCTTTGATACTGGGATGTCCAACTGATATTGACTTACAGCTGGGCAAGGCCTGCTGTCCTTGCAGCAAGTAAAGGGTAGATGGACAATTTTTCCTCTTTCTCCCCTGTCCTACCTTTCATCTCCTCTAGCAGAAGCATCCGTGGTGCAGTGGTTATGCTACTCGCCTTGTAAACCAGGGATCGTAGGATCGATCCCGGGCTTCTCCAGACTTTCGGATGAGTCTTTAAACCCAGGTCCCGTCGCTGTATGACCTTAGCTGTTTGTGGGATGTAAAACTAAAAAAAAAAAAAAAAAAACTCATCTCCTCTAGTGTCTCTGTTATCTCTTTTCACCCCTTCTCTGGGAGATGACACAAAATGACCCATAGTGATTGACATATTGTTAAACCTCAACATAATCAGTTAATCCTCTGCTTTGATGTCAGATTGTTGTTGGGTCCTCAATCCAGATTAATTGTTGAACTTCTTAACTCACAGTTGAGCTAGGATTCAATTTATTGTTCTTTTATGCAAATGTAGGAGAGGAGTCAGCTGACTATCCTAAGGTGGCTTTTCATATGCAGTTTCTTATCAGCACACTTGAGCATGAAGAGTTGATGGTGTGTTATTATGATTGGTCGATGTCTTGTACTGTGCAGCGTCAACAACTGTAAATTACAAGTCTTTCAATACCATTAGGCCAGCTACTTTCAAACTTCACATCAGTTTTGCACAAGTGACCCCTTACCAAAATAGTTGAAACAGTTCTGCTCCAGTGAACAAGGTGGATGCCATAGCTAGGGGATAAAAGCTTGGATGAGTTCGAACACTGGTGAGGGTGGCTTTTTAGTCACAGCGTTATGCCCCATTGGTTGCTTAAAATGCCTGTTTTCGATTTTGTCATCAGTTGTAATTGGATCTTCCTGAAACATACATACAAGTAGACTGGAGATGAAAGCTTAGAAGAGTGAAAAA
This sequence comes from Lucinisca nassula, assembly GCA_963580285.1. NCBI lineage: Eukaryota > Metazoa > Mollusca > Bivalvia > Lucinida > Lucinidae > Lucinisca > Lucinisca nassula. The sequence continues at coordinate 114,815,234 of OY757014.1, forward strand.
AGGGCTAGGTCGACATTTTACTCATAGAGTTACCTCCCATTCATTAGCTCACCAAGCATATAATCCTCATATAGAGCTATTGTGATCGGTCAATATCTGTCACCTGTCATGCTGCGTCAACAATTTGCTTTAAATGCTAACTCCTCCTAAATCCTAGGGCCAATTTCAATCAAACTCCAAGGAATGCTGCTGAGTTGACCCTCTGCCAAACTAGCTAAAATCGTTCTGCTCCGATGAGCAAAATTGCCACCTGAGCTAGAAATAGAAAAACATCAACAATTTGCTTTAAATGCCAACTCATTTTTAGCCACCAGAGCTAAAAATAGAAAAAAATCTTAAAATGGTAACTCCTCCTATATCCTTGGGCCAATTTCATTCAAACTTCAAAGGAATATTGCTTAGATGACCCTCTACCAAAATAGCTAAAATGGTTTCGCTCCAATGAGCAAAATGGCCATCTGAGCTAGAAATAGGAAAACATCAACAATTTGCTTTAAATGCCAACTCCTTCAAAAGCTTTGGCCAATTTCAATCAGACTTCATAGGCATGTTGGTAAGGTGACCTTCTACCAAAATAGCTAAAATTGTTCCACTCTGATGAATAAGATGACCAACAGAGCTATAAATAGACAAAAGCTTTAAACTACAACTCCTCCAATACCTTTGGGCCAGTTCAATTCAAACTTCATAAGAATGTTGCTTAGGTGACCTTCTACCAAAATAGCTAAAATGGTTTCACTCTGATGAGAAAAATGTCTGCCAGAGTTAAAAATAGAAAAGCAAAAATTTGCTTTTCATACCAAATCCTAAACCCTTGTGCCATTTTCAATCAAGCTTCATAGGAATGTTGCTTTGGTGACTCTCTACCAAAATAGTTAAAATCATACTGCTCTGATGAACAAAATTGCCACTAGAGCTAAAAATAGAATATTCTTATTACTACAACTCCTCCTCTATCCTTGGGCCAATTTCATCCAAACTTCATAGGAATGTGGTTTTCGTGACCCTCTACCAAAATAGCTAAAACGGTTCTGCTCTGATGAGCAAAATGGCCAACAGAGCTCAAAATAGAAAAATGTCAACAATTTGCTTTAAATGCCACTTGGGCCAATTTCAGTCAAACTTCATAATGTTGCTAGGTGACCCTCTACCAAAATATCTAAAATCATTCCGCTCCGATGAACAAGATTGTCGCCAAAGCTAGAAAAGGAAGAGATCTTTATACAACTTCTCCTGTGCTCTTGGGCCAGTTTTATTCAAACTTAATAAGAATGTTCCTCAGGTGAACATTTACTAAAATAGCTAAAACTGGTCCGCTTAAATGAGAAAAATAGCTACCAGAGCTAAAAATAGAAGAAAAAAACGTCAACAATTTGCTTTAAATACCAACTTCTCCTAAATCCTTGGGCCAATTTCAATCAAACTTCATTGGAATGTTGCATAGGTGATCCTGTTACCATAATAGCTAAAATCGTTCTGCTTTGATGAAGAAGATGGCCACCAGAGCTAAAAATGAAAAAGATCTTTAAACGATAACTCCTCATAAGAATGTTGCTTAGGTTCTGCTCTTATGAACCATTTTAGCCACCAGAGCCAAAAACAGAAAAATTGTCAACCATTTGCTTTAAATGCCAATGCTAAACCCTTGGGTCAATTTGATTCAATATTTGCAGGAATGTTGCTTTGGTGACCCTCTACCAAAGTAGCATTATGTTCAAATCCGACTTTCTATCAAACAAACATTAATCATTTATTATACGCCCGTTTGAAAAAAAGAACATTTTATGTCATACCCCGGCTGTCCGGCCGTCTGTAAACTTTGTTTCCGGATAACTCCTACAGTTTACATCCGATCGAGCTGAAACTTCATACATAGTTAGACCATGATGTGGGGCAGCACTTATTGTTTCGAGATTACGGTCCACCAAATATTAATAGAGTTATGCCCCTTTCAAATTTTTTGTAATCTTTCTGTTTCCGGATAATTCCTCCTACAGTTTACATTGAATCAAGCTGAAGTTAGTTAGACCATGATGTGGGGCAGTGCATATTGTTTTGAGGTTACAGTTCGCCAAATAACAATAGAGTTATGCCCCTTTGAAATTTTTGTAAACTTTTCGTTTCCGGATAACTCCTCCTACAGTTTACATCTCAGCTCAAGCTGAAACCTCATACATAGTTAGGCCATGATGTGGGGCAGCGCATATTGTTTGGAGGTTACCATCCACCAAATAATAATAGAGTTATGCCCGTTTGAAAAATTCTATAAACATTTTGTTTCCGGATAACCCCTCCTACATTTTACATCCGATGATGCTGAAACTTTACATACAGTAAGGCCATGATACGGTCAGCCAAATATTACCAGAAATATACATCTTTCACAGATTTTTCTAAACATTCCATTTCCGGATAACCTCACCTACATTTTACATCTGATGAAGCTGAAACTTTACATATAGTAAGACCATAATGTGGAACAGTGCATAATATTTTGAGGTTACAGTCTGCCAAATATTACCAGAGTTATTCCCCTTTCACAGGTTTTTTAAACATATTTTGTTTCCGGATAACTCCTCCTACATTTTACATCTGATGTAGCTGAAACTTTACGTATAGTTAGACTATAATATGGAGCAGCGCATATTATTTCAAGGTTACAGTCCACCAGGTATTGCCAGAGTTAGGCCCATATTATTTTGAGGTCATGGTCCACCAAATATTACTGACCATGAAAAATTGTTGGAGACAGGTAGTTTGAGCCATTGATGGTTATAAATAGTGCCAGGTAAGAATATATGGAGCACATATTGTTCCTTGGTTACGTTCCACAAACCCAAACTTGTACAACAGTCAGTATATATATGCTCCATATTACTAATTGCCATGGGGGTATAATGACCCCTTGCTTCTATTGTAATGGGACATCAGCCCATTCTTCACTGATCGACACAAACAGATAAATATGCATCCGTCTGTTAATCATCCACCATTTTCAAAGGTCTTCTTCTCTGACACCACTATGCCAATTTCAATTATATTTCATATGCAGCCTCCTGACAATGTGGGAAAGAAAATTTGCAAGTATGGTCCAGGTCATATGACCAAGATGGCTGCCATGCCCAAATATGGTAAAAAACTTAAATAATTTTCTTCTCCAGAACCACTGGGCCAATGAGCTTGAAACTTGGTATGTAGCATTGGGTGACTGAGTACTACAAAGTTTGCAAATATGGTGACCCTAGGTTGACCGTGATATATTTTACGCTAATGTCAAATTTGGTTCCTTAGTCTTTTCAATGGGAAAAGGGTAAACAATGCCATTTTCGAAAAACATTGTGGTCCATGACATGAGAATAGGTACAAAATGAATGTCCATGAATGCTAAAGGTCAATGTCATTTAGTGACCTTGGCCACAGGTCATGTGGATTGCAGGTCCATGGACATTGCAAAATATACTGTAACGGCGCTGAGCTGTGGTTGATTATTTTTGGATTATCCCACCTGGCTGTTCGCGACCATGCTCTTTTCAAGCAACCACTAGTCGCCAACTTCGCCAGTCAATAATGCGGTAAAATCATATGTCAGCGCTATTTCCCGTGGTGAATGAATGACAACTAACTTTGTTTACCTCTTACCCTCGCTCTCCCTTGCTGATTACTCTTTATTTGGCTGTATTTTCACATTATTTAGCCAATTTCTACAATATTTTTCTCTATCTGTCAAAGCCGGTAACATTTGGATGCGTTCGGACTTTTTCGTTGTGTACCCAGAATGTCCGGAAACTAACCGCATCTCCGGCATTGATCGGAAATGTCCGTTGTGACGTTGTTATTGTTTACGTCAACAAAGTCACGTGGTCTCCTGTCACGTGGCCGGAGACTATATAAGGAGGCTGGGCGCAGCCTTCTGCGTCAGAGGACCGGCTTGAAAGTTTGTAAAAGCTGTAAGCTCTACTTGATTGCTATTGTACAGATCTGTTTGTACTAGAAGACTGTTTATATAACCAGAATGCCTCCAAGATGCTGCTTTGGCCCTAAGGAGGTCTCATAATCATTTATAATACAGATTTCTCTATCTCTCTATCCTGTTTCTCTACGATCTATCTATCTTCCCGTTTGGGTGACTTGCATTTTGGGTGCAAGTAAATGCTAGTTTTTTATCTTCTCCCATTTTCTTTTATGACTGGCAGAGTTGGCACTAGCTTTTAGGATAATCTAGTGAGATTATGCATTGTTCTTTCATTTATTTTATCAGATTTTCCACCTCTTAAGGGGTTTGTTTACATGTCAGACTGTGCTGTCAAATAATGGCCGCTCTGCTGGTTAGCCTTGTAGAGTTTTAGGTGAGAATCCAATCTCCAGACATCTGTTCCTAGACTGGTTAAATTCATACTGTGGTGCCAAAAAGGGCACAAACTAGCTTTATATTTCATTCTACTCATACTGGAGATCTTGGAGATAGCTAAAAAATCACCATAATTGAGCATTCTTGAGATTTAGGTGAGCTCTAAATATAGGTGCATTATTGAGATTTGGGTGAGCTCTTCCAATTTGGGTGACGTCTTCAGATTTGGGTGAGGGCTGAAATTCTTGAACTTTGGGTGATACCGTGGATTTAGGTGACATTACTAGATATATACACAGCTTATTAACTGTAACTTGGGGTGAATAGAAATGAATGTTTAGCAATCAGTTCTTCCTAAAACTAACACCGGCTAAGCCAGTAGAGCGTGTATGTAAGGTAAAAGTAATCTATAGGGCTCCACTCTAGTATGTACCATAGTTATTTTTCTAGTATCTAGAAGTTTATTAGATGTCATGCTCTTCTTGCATTCAAAGGACCTTAATTAAATTACTGGAGCATGAAATTAATAGTTGTAGTCTTTCATCTACCACTAGCATTGCTGCCAACCAAGGCGAACTCACAATTTACATTGTAACACCACCTTGAGCATCCTGTTCTGATTGTTGTGTTGTTGCTTCGGCGAGGTGGTCCCGTTACAATTTGGTGTCAGTCGTCAGGGATAAATGAATGAAAATCACATATGAATAAATTTTATTTGACATAAAATTTCAACAATAAAAAAAAAAAAATCAGGCTTCCAGTGGATGAAATCTCTGGTTGAGAAGAGTTGTTGAACGTTTGGTCTCTCGATCTTCACTCAGCTGCAAGCCTGAAAATAGAAAAGTAAAATAAATTAATGACACTTTAATTAATGTTGATTGACTGTGACGTTAAAAAAAACAACAAAAAAAACCTGTGTTTGGCCATTGCTTGTGGCGGGAATAGACTGTTAAATAACTAGACTAGTGAAATAAATTAACGGCACAGTGATTAACGATGGTTAACTCTTGCATACTTAACGTTACATAAAATACAAAATCCTTGTGTTTGGCCATTGCTGGTGGTAAGAATAGACTGTTAAATTAATAGACTTGGAAAATAAATTAATGGCACAATAATTAATGTTAGTTAAATAATGAATACTTAACGTTGAATAAAAATACAAAATTCTTGTGTCAGGCCATTACTAGTGGTGAGAATAGACTGTTGAATAAATAAATAGATAAATAAATAAAGGAGTGAGTGAGTGAGTTTTAGTTTTACGTCCCACCAACAGCTAAGGTCATACGGAGACGGGACCTCGGTTTAAGACTCATCCGAAAGTCTGAAATAAATAAAGGAAAAATGGCAGAAAATCATCCTTCACAATCTAGTGAAAATCTTAACACAAATCAGTCGATTCCGCAGAATGCTGCAAACGGTGATTTTTATGATAATGAAGATGCATTGTCTACGGCTAGTTCGGCTAGCGCATTGAATGTGTCTAGGCTTGAGAGCAAGCTTGAATCAGAGATGGTAAAGACGGCACAAATGGTACAGGGTACAATATCGTCACTCACTGAGAGACTTGAAAAACAAAAATCTGAAACAGATCAGAAACTTAACGAACTCGCTTCAAGAGTTGATGCCTCCAAAAGCTTGACCTCGAACAACTGCACTTCAAATACCCAAACTAACCAGAACAGCTTGACCTCAGATTATTCCTTTCCAAACCCCATTGCTTGTAGCTCTCGGTCAAAGGGAGATAACCACAATTTTAAAATGAAACCTCAAAATTTTAGTGGCTCATCTGACTTTGAGGAGTTTTTATCACAGTTTTAAATTAGTTGTGAGATAAATGACTGGCAATATAAGGAAAAATCACTGTACTTGGCAAACTGTCTAACTGGAGATAGCTAAAAATCACCATAATCGAGCATTCTTGAGATTTGGGTGAGCTCTAAATATAGGTGCATTATTGAGATTTGGGTGAGCTCTTCCAATTTGGGTGACGTCTTCAGATTTGGGTGAGGGCTGAAATTCTTGAACTTTGGGTGATACCGTGGATTTAGGTGACATTACTAGATATATACACAGCTTATTAACTGTAACTTGGGGTGAATAGAAATGAATGTTTAGCAATCAGTTCTTCCTAAAACTAACACCGGCTAAGCCAGTAGAGCGTGTATGTAAGGTAAAAGTAATCTATAGGACTCCACTCTAGTATGTACCATAGTTATTTTTCTAGTATCTAGAAGTTTATTCCATGTCATGCTCTTCTTGCATTCAAAGGACCTTAATTAAATTACTGGAGCATGAAATTAATAGTTGTAGTCTTTCATCTACCACTAGCATTGCTGCCAACCAAGGCGAACCCACAATTTACATTGTAACACCACCTTGAGCATCCTGTTCTGATTGTTGTGTTGTTGCCTCGGCGAGGTGGACCCGTTACAATTTGGTGTCAGTCGTCAGGGATAAATGAATGAAAATCACATATGAATAAATTTTATTTGACATAAAATTTCAACAATAATAAAAAAAAAATCCAGGCTTCCAGTGGATGAAATCTCTGGTTGAGAAGAGTTGTTGAACGTTTGGTCTCTCGATCTTCACTCAGCTGCAAGCCTGAAAATAGAAAAGTTAAATAAATTAACGACACTTTAATTAATGTTGATTAACTGTGACGTTAAAAAACAAAAACAAAAAAAAAATGTGTTTGGCCATTGCTTGTGGCGGGAATAGACTGTTAAATAACTAGACTAGTGAAATAAATTAACGGCACAGTGATTAACGATGGTTAACTCTTGAATACTTAATGTTACATAAAATACAAAATCCTTGTGTTTGGCCATTGCTGGTGGTAAGAAAAGACTGTTAAATTAATAGACTTGGAAAATAAATTAACGGCACAATAATTAGCGTAAGTTAACTCATGAATTCGTAACGTTGAATAAAAATACAAAATTCTTGTGACAGGCCGTTACTAGTGGTGAGAATAGACTGTTGAATAAATAAATAGATAAATAAATAAAGGAAAAATGGCAGAAAATCATCATTCACAATCTAGTGAAAATCTTAACACAAATCAGTCAATTCCGCATCATGCAGCAAACGGTGATTTTTATGATAATGAAGATGCATTGTCTACGTCTAGTTCGGCTAGCGCATTGAATGTGTCTAGGCTTGAGAGCAAGCTTGAATCAGAGATGGTAAAGATGGCACAAATGGTATAGGGTACAATATCGTCACTCACTGAGAGACTTGAAAAACAAAAATCTGAAACAGATCAGAAACTTAACGAACACGCTTCAAGAGTTGATGCCTCCAAAAGCTTGACCTCGAACAACTGCACTTCAAATACCCAAACTAACCAGAACAGCTTGACCTCAGATTATTCCTTTCCAAACCCCATTGCTTGTAGCTCTCAGTCAAAGGGAGATAACCACAATTTAAATTGAAACCTCAAAATTTTAGTGGCACATCTGACTTTGAGGAGTTTTTATCACAGTTTTAAATTACTTGTGAGATAAATGACTGGCAATATAAGGAAAAATCACTGTACTTGGCAAACTGTCTAACTGGAGATAGCTAAAAATCACCATAATCGAGCATTCTTGAGATTTGGGTGAGCTCTAAATATAGGTGCATTATTGAGATTTGGGTGAGCTCTTCCAATTTGGGTGACGTCTTCAGATTTGGGTGAGGGCTGAAATTCTTGAACTTTGGGTGATACCGTGGATTTAGGTGACATTACTAGATATATACGCAGCTTATTAACTGTAACTTGGGGTGAATAGAAATGAATGTTTAGCAATCAGTTCTTCCTAAAACTAACACCGGATAAGCCAGTAGAGCATATGATCTCTCCGTTGTACCTCTTGGAATATTACGAGAGAGTCTTCCCATAACTTTCAACCATAATAGTCCATGCCACTCGTTAAGGCTCAGCTCCTGTATATATTTAAGATTTAAACCTTGAATGTAAGGTAAAAGTAATCTATAGGACTCCACTCTAGTATGTACCATAGTTATTTTTCTAGTATCTAGAAGTTTATTCCATGTCATGCTCTTCTTGCATTCAAAGGACCTTAATTAAATTACTGGAGCATGAAATTAATAGTTGTAGTCTTTCATTTACCACTAGCATTGCTGCCAACCAAGGCGAACCCACAATTTACATTGTAACACCACCTTGAGCATCCTGTTCTGATTGTTGTGTTGTTGCTTCGGCGAGGTGGTCCCGTTACAATTTGGTGTCAGTTGTCAGGGATAAATGAATAAAAATCACATATGAATAAATTTTATTTGACATAAAATTTCAACAATAAAAAAAAAAAAAAAAAAAAAATTCAGGCTTCCAGTGGATGAAATATCTGATTGAGAAGAGTTGTTGAACGTTTGGTCTCTCAATCTTCACTCAGCTGCAAGCCTGAAAATAGAAAAGTAAAATAAATTAATGGCACTTTAATTAATGTTGATTAACTGTGACGTTAAAAAAAAAAAACAAAAAAAAAAACTGTGTTTGGCCATTGCTTATGGCGGGAATAGACTGTTAAATAACTAGACTAGTGAAATAAATTAACGGCACAGTGATTGACGATGGTTAACTCTTGAATACTTAACGTTACATAAAATACAAAATCCTTGTGTTTGGCCATTGCTGGTGGTAAGAATAGACTGTTAAATTAATAGACTTGGAAAATAAATTAACGGCACAATAATTAACGTTAGTTATCTCATGAATACTTAACATTGAATAAAAATACAAAATTTTTGTGTCAGGCCATTACTAGTGCAAGGTGGGGAACCCACGTGACCATTTGATACAGTAAACGGAATTTTATGAGGAAAATCGCTCGCTTCAGGTACGGTTTTCCCCCGATATTTTGGTTATTACAGCACGCATTTTTACGAGTCATATACCAAAGTACTCTGCTCAACTTCCGATTTTTTATGACGTTTGCTTTGAAGGCAGAAACTGCCTGGTTTTCGAGAAATGCTCGCCCAAATGTTTCCCCCGAGCCCGACAGATCGTGATAAAGACCACGGCAAACAGAAGAAATCTTTAATTTATTGCAAACAGAGTGTTTTAGATGATCCTACCGCATCCGAAATTGCAAATATTACCTCTAGCATGTTTCCATGTAACAGTTAACACCGATACACCGTTTGTTTGCCTGGTAAGCAAAGTTTTATAAAATGATCCAGTTCACGGTACAAAAATCGGGAAGGTAAAGTTCACGGTAATTTCCACAATTGTGATAACGTAAACGCCATATTGATGATGCTTTTCAACAAAAATAGATCGCGACAGAAAGACCGCCTTGGAACGGTCAGCGGAAACGAATTCCACTGGGGGGCTTAAATCGATTTTACGTGGCCACAATCCTCGCCCTTACTTCCGTCGCGATTTAGACAAATAATTTGTTCAGTCCGCATGAAGGCCTCCTAACTCATCAAAGCCCGCCAGTTATTGTTACTGACCGTTTCGAGTCGTTGCATTTGCTGTGGTGTTGGTGAGTCTGATAATTTCCTCAGTAATGTATATTAATTAATTTTAATGACAGATTCAGTCTGTGATTGTTCGCTGTGCTGCAAGTTTTAAAGAAGTTTGCCCCCCACTCCCCCGGCATAGAAATATGAGTCAGCACAAACTGTGGTCCGTTCTTTTTTTTCAGTTTTATGCTAGATTCATTCATTCCGGTGATTGTTTTGAACATTTTCTCGCGCATATTTGTATACATGCACTGTCTTAAGTTGAAAAATTCCAGGAATGATCAGATGACACATGCCTTTTGAAAAACCAACAATGAATATCTACACAAGCGTACTGGCGTGTTAGTGTCTTAAAAGTGCCATACAAAAACTTAAGGCAGACGACTTTATAAAATTTTCAGAGATTGGAATCAGCATTTCATATGAACCAGCTGTCTGAAGATTATTCATAAGAAATGTGAAATTGTGGCGAAATATAAGAATAAAAAACGAAATGTCTTTTGCAACGTTTAAAAATGGCCAGGTTAAGATTTTACCGCTTCCACACGAGTTTCTCAGTTTCAGTCTCCAATCACTATTTGTAAACGTCCGTTCTACACATGTAAACTGGGTGTATAGTCAATAATAGTCAACAGCAGTGCAAACCATGTAGAACAGAATGAGATGTCTCATTATAAGCCATTTCACCAGTTCTACACTGTTTGCAAAGGTATCTGTACTTGGCTATAAATTGCTGAAAGGGTACACAATCATAACGTTGACATGCTAAGTACGTGACGCAAGAAACTTCAACCGTACGGTATCATGCCAACAAAATACACTCCAAACAGTTGTCACTGTCCAACAATATGTAAGCACAGTTGTGACAAATAATTAGTAACACGCCGCAAAACTTCAAATATCGCACAAAAAGCGATTTCATTGATTGTAGTGCACGACGATAAGACAGGTTGTTGACTGAGCCGCGCATTTGGATATATATATTTTCAAGAGTCTGCACTTAGCACCTTATTTATTTCTATTGTCATAAAACTGGCAATTTGTTTGTTTGTTTGATTAATTCGAAACTATACCAATTTTAGTGACACAGAGGCCTTACTGATATTTAATCTTCATCAGTGTGTCTCAACCCCAAAGTTTTGAAACCGGTTTACCAGTACTCGTGTGCGGTCGGATTCAGCTCTGAGTGGAAGCATCATGCAGCCCATCTATTTCTTCAAGCCCCGATGAGCGGGGTCGGACTGGTAATTTGTATGTTGTATTAATGTGCAAGTAAAATTAAAGTGTATAACAGCCGAAGATTCGTAATGTTCATCTGAGTATTGTGAACCAAAGAACAAAAACCACTCCACCGCTCATAGAGAATTTTTTCGCTCATCACTTTAGAAAATAAGTCCGAAACCTCCTCACAAAGGCCTAGATATTTTTTCACAGAATCTGCCATTTCAGTGCCTTTTGGCGCTTTGATTAGTTACGTGAATCTATTTCTTTACCTCATAATGTGTGTTTCTCCTTTACTTATGTCATAAATGTTTGTTTGTACCACACTGAAAATGAGGGCAAGGGTTAATATCCTGTGATATCCACCAGTATCGTTTACTGACAGTTCTAAGTCGGTACTTTTGCTGTGGTTCCTTCCTATTTAATGTTAGTAGTTCTGGTTCTTCCGCTAATTATATATGTTGATGATTCTGATTATGTCCCACTCTAAAGGAGAGCTGGGTGCATATTGTTTATGGTGAAAAATATGTTTAATTTCGGCCAACTTTAGGTTCGCGCAGTATATATCTGGAAAGACTGGCTGGATTTCATTCAATCTTGTATGGATATAACATGGCGATACATTGAAGAGCTGAGTAGGTTTTGGTGACATTGAACTTATTTTCAAGTCAAAGCTGTGCTATATAGGTCAAATTTAGGCCAACATTAGATTGTTTGCAGTATCTCATTAACTACTGAATGGATTTAAGACAAATTGCAATGGATAAAACATTTGGTCAGGATGAAGAACCTATCAGGGTGCCGTAACCTTGATATTCTTTTCATGGTTTGTTTGTTTGATTTGAGGTTTAACACTGTAAAGGTCATTTTTGAGACGTTGCTTCCAATTTTGTGGGACTTTTACCCGACATTGAGATGAAATGGCATCTCAAGCCCTGTCGCCCAATGAAACCAATAGGGTTTTCTGTGTGTGTTTGCTGTGTCACCAAGTTTGCTGTGTGTGTTAACGAAGGCCATGACAAACTTCCTACGCTATACTGGTTACCAAAACTTCATTAAAGACCTTACAAAGCACGGTTTATTGCAAATTCTAGCTCTTGCACTACCACTGAATTTTCTAAATTATTAACATCCTGTCTTACTGCTATTAAAACGCATGTAATTAAATATTGGGATAAAGTCTTTGAAAGATCAGGAAGAAATCTGTTTTGGTCTATAAAAAATTCGAATGAGGTTTTAAATAAATTGAAATCCAGACATTTTCGTGCTTCAAGTCTGTCTACTTACGATTTTTCCACTCTTTACACTACACTTCCTCATAATCTTATAAAAGAAAAGCTTAATGATTTAATTGAATGGGCTTTTCACAGAGAAGATTCTCTCTATCTTGCATGTAATGTCAGAAATGCATTTTTCACTTCTAAAGAGCATAAGAATTATACACTTTGGTCATGTCAGAAAGTGTGTGATGCCCTCACCTTTCTACTCGACAATATTTATATTAGATTCGGTACTAAGTTATTTAGACAAATTGTGGGTATTCCGATGGGTACGAATTGCGCACCTCTGGTGGCTGATCTGTTCTTGTATTGTTATGGAAGAGACTTCATGTTGTCGCTTTCCATTGATAACCAGTCTGAAATTATTGAAGCTTTTAGCTCCACTTCTAGAATTTAGATGATTTATTAAATATTGATAATACCTATTTCGATGGTTTGATCAGTCAGATTTACCCCCCAGAACTTCAGTTAAATAAAGCAAATTCTTCTGATACCCAGGCCCCGTTTTTGGATTTACATCTATCTTTTGTAGATGGATTTGTTTCATGCAAAATTTATGATAAACGCGATGACTTTGATTTTGAGATTGTAAATTTTCCTTTTTTTGGATGGTGATGTTCCTCGTGCGCCATCCTATGGCGTTTATATTTCGCAATTAATTCGATTTGCTAGAGTGTGTAGTCATGTAACTGACTTCAACACTCGTAATAAATTATTAACGGCTAAACTCCTTAATCAGGGTTATCAGTATCATAAACAACGCAAAGCCTTTTCAAAATTTTATAGACGCCATTCTGATTTAATTTCAAAATTCAATATTGGATTTAAATCTCTTCTGCAACAAGGTCTATCGGAACCCGAATTTTATGGTGACTTAGTATATAAATTCAGAAAAATATATAATCTTCTGACTTCAGCACCCAATTTCGTAAAATCATTCTTCGATATAAAAAGATTGGGTACAACATGGATGTTATACGACAGACTGCATGCATGGTAGTTAACCCAATCACGGTTGGCAACTTTGCTTCCATCTTTAATTGCACGCCTGTGGGTCAGGCCTCAGATTCTATGACGGCTCCAACGTAAAGGCTTATTGAGAATTAGAGAGATCTAATTCAAGGTAATGTTGGTTGGTGCCTGATTCTCTGTCTCTGGTCGGGCCCATCGGAGTCTAACTGTTGGTTTTCTTTTGCTCCAGCATTATAGTGGTTTCTTGCTGTCGAGTCCTCACCGTTGTCTCACCTCTGTGGTTCTTTGATTTTTGTGTTCACGGAGATGTTGCACTGATGAGTTAGGAGGCCTTCATGCGGACTGAACAAATTATTTGTCTAAATCGTGATGGAAGTAAGGGCGAGGATTGTGGCCACGTAAAATCGATTTAAGCCCCCCCCCCCCCCCCCCCCCCCCCCCCCCAGTGGAAATCATTCCACTGACCGTTCCAAGGCGGTTCTTCTGTGGCGGTTTACTTATGGTGTTGTTTGTTACTTACTGTGTGTATCACTTGTGTCTTTTTATTTTGGATGGCCATTGTGGGAAAGTAACTGTCCTTATGGCCTTCCTTTGTTTAGGTTTCCATTATGGTCTGGTCGCTTAGTGTTTGTGTTTCTTTCCCTTTGGTGTCTTTGATGGGTGGAGTAAGTTAATTGAATCGATTCCTGATCTTTGTTTTACTTCTACGTTTCATTGCTCTTAAAGGAATTTTTATTTCCCTTCACTGCAGCTGGTGTTGTGCCATGTGGCGGCCGTAAAACGTCTCCCCGTACATCAACCATAGTGCAGTTTATATTTTACTTTTGGTCCTTTGAGATCAGCGTGAATATTCTGAGAAATCAGAAATAAATTATTGGTTTAGACTAATATTTTAGACAAGTTTTTAATTATTTGGACCCCATTTTGATTTATATCAGTCTTTGAATCGACTGCCTATTCGAAATTCGCAAAATTGCAGTATGTTTCCTCTGGGTTTCTTTGCCGGATCATTACAGGGTCACTGATGAGGCTTTATTAGCCGAAACTACGTAGTATGATCCATCTTTTTTCTTATGAATTTTTTCATTGCTCTTAAAGGAACTCATTTTTGATTTTTATTAGCATGGGCGGTCTGCCTCGCACCGCGGTTCCTGGACAGGCTCTATTCCTTGCTTCCAGGGGATAACCCTTTTATAGAACATATTTAACTTCACTACAGCTGGTGTGTGGGAATGTGTGGCGGCGGTAAAACGTCTCCCTGCCCTACATCATAGTGTAGATTATATTTTCTTGTCCTTTGGGATCATTGATTCCATTGTGGAATTTTGAAAATATCTGAGGGTCACTGATGAGGCCTTATTGGCCGAAACTAGCTAGTCTGGCCCAGAAAACATGTACACTCCATATTTTTTGGTTCTGTGGTGTATTCCTTGCTTCCAGGGGATAACCCTTTTATAGAACATATTTAGATCCTCTAAGCGGTTTACCAGTACTAGTGTGCGGGCCGGATTCAGCTCTGCGTGGTTTCATGATCACAGTGGGGTGGTTAAATTAAGCTTGTTTTGAAAGGGGTATGTGGTTGTGGGAGATCTGTTTTCTCAGACAACAAGTCTTGTTCTTCCCCCTTTTTGGTTGTTCATTTTTCGTTTCGTTTGTCCTTCCAGTTTATTTTTGTCATGTTGGTGAGTCTGATTCTTTTCTGGAACTTTTATGTCTGTTGCTCCAGGGTGGCTATCCCATGTGACCATTGGGACATTAAACGGAATTTGGAAGAGTAAACACGCTCGCGTCAGGTACGGTTTTAACCGATGATGAAAAAGTCCATGGTAAATAGAATATTGCAAATAATGTGTTTTAAATGACCCTACCACATTCTGAATTACAAGTGTTATCTCTAAAACGTTTCCATGTAACAGTTAACAATGATGCACCGTTTGTTTGCCCGACATGCACAGTTTTTGTAAAATGATTATCAGTATGGCGTTTACGTTATCACAATTGTGGAAATTACCGTGAACTTTACCTTCCAGATTTTGTACCGTGAACTGGATCATTTTATAAAACTTTGCATACCAGGCAAACAAACGCAGTATCGGTGTTAACTGTTACATGGAAACATGCTAGAGGTAATATTTGCAATTTCGGATGCGGTAGGATCATCTAAAACACTCTATTTGCAATAAATTAAAGATTTCTTCTGTTTGCCGTGGTCTTTATCACGATCTGTCGGGCTCGGGGGAAAAATTTGGGCGAGCATTTCTAAAAAACCAGGCAGTTTCTGCCTTCAAAGCAAACGTCATAAAAAATCGGAAGTTGAGCAGAGTACTTTGGTATATGTCTCGTAAAAATGCGTGCTGTAATAACCAAAATATCAGGGAAAAACCGTACCTGAAGCGAGCGATTTTCCTCATAAAATTCCGTTTACTATATCAAATGGTCACGTGGGTTCCCCACCCTGTAGTGGTGAGAATAGACTGTTGAATAAATTAATAGATAAATAAATAAAGGAAAAATGGCAGAAAATCATCCTTCACAATCTAGTGAAAATCTTAACACAAATCAGTCAATTCCGCATCATGCAGCAAACGGTGATTTTTATGATAATGAAGATGCATTGTCTACGTCTAGTTTGGCTAGCGCATTGAATGTGTCTAGGCTTGAGAGCAAGCTTGAATCAGAGATGGTAAAGATGACACAAACGGTACAGGGTACAATATCGTCACTCACTGAGAGACTTGAAAAACAAAAATCTGAAACAGATCAGAAACTTAACGAACTCGCTTCAAGAGTTGATGCCTCCAAAAGCTTGACCTCGAACAACTGCACTTCAAATACCCAAACTAACCAGAACAGCTTGACCTCAGATTATTCCTTTCCAAACCCCATTGCTTGTAGCTCTCAGTCAAAATGAGATAACCACAATTTTAAAATGAAACCTCAAAATTTTAGTGGCTCATCTGACTTTGAGGAGTTTTTATCACAGTTTGAAATTACTTGTGAGATAAATGACTGGCAATATAAGGAAAAATCACTGTACTTGGCAAACTGTCTAACTGGAGATAGCTAAAAATCACCATAATCGAGCATTCTTGAGATTTGGGTGAGCTCTAAATATAGGTGCATTATTGTGATTTGGGTGAGCTCTTCCAATTTGGGTGACGTCTTCAGATTTGGGTGAGGGCTGAAATTCTTGAACTTTGGGTGATACCATGGATTGAGGTGACATTAATAGATATATACACAGCTTATTAACTGTAACTTGGGGTGAATAGAAATGAATGTTTAGCAATCAGTTCTTCCTAAAACTAACACCGGATAAGCCAGTAGAGCATATGATCTCTCCGTTGTACCTCTTGGAATATTACGAGAGAGTCTTCCCATAACTTTCAACCATAATATTCCATGCCACTCGTTAAGGCTCAGCTCCTGTATATATTTAAGATTTAAACCTTGTATGTAAGGTAAAAGTAATCTATAGGACTCCACTCTAGTATGTACCATAGTTATTTTTCTAGTATCTAGAAGTTTATTCCATGTCATGCTCTTCTTGCATTCAAAGGACCTTAATTAAATTACTGGAGCATGAAATTAATAGTTGTAGTCTTTCATCTACCACTAGCATTGCTGCCAACCAAGGCGAACCCACAATTTACATTGTAACACCACCTTGAGCATCCTGTTCTGATTGTTGTGTTGTTGCCTCGGCGAGGTGGCCCCGTTACAATACATTTTCTCTGAAACCACTGGGCCAATTTCATTTAAATTTTATTTGCAGCCTTAGGACAGTTCGAATTGGTTTGAATGGTCCAGGTCACATGACCAAGATGGCCACTATGCCCAAATATGATAAAAAGCTTAAAAAATCTTCTTCTCCAGACCCATTGGGCTGAACGTCTTGAAACTTGGTATGTAGCATTGGGTGACTGAGTACTACCAAGTTTTGCAAAAATGATGACACTGGGTTGACCTTGACCTATTTTATGCCAAGATCAAATTTTGTTCCATACTCTTTCCAATGGGAAAAGGGTAAAACAATGCATTTTAGCTCACCTGTCATGTAGTGACATGATGAGTTTTTTTACCACTTTTTGTCTGTCGTCCGTGCGTCCTTGCATCTGTCCGTCTGTGCATCCGTAAACAATTTCTTCAAATGACATCTTCTAAAGCACTGATCAGATGTTGACCAAACTTCACAGGAATGATCCTGATGGGGTCACCTTTCAAAGTTGTTCAAATGGTTCCAGTCTGTTGCACATCTAGGTCACAGGAGCTAAAAATAGATTTTTTCAATGAAAACTTAAAAAATCTTCTCTGAAACCCCAAGGCCCTGGTCTTTGATTTTTGGTATGAAGCTTCATCTAGTGGACCTCTACAAAGAATTTTCCAAATTGCCAAAAATGCCCCTGCGCCAGGGCTCATTGGTTTTACACAGACTTATATGGGGAAAACCTTTAAACATCTTTGTCTGAAACCAGAAGGCCCAGATGTTTGATATTTAGTATGAAGTTGTATCCAGTGGACCTCTGCCAAGTTGTTCAAATTATAGCCCTGGGACCAAAAATGCCCCAGCCCCAGGGCCCACTGGTTATAGGGAAATCCATTAAAATTTTTCTTGTCTTAAGTCCTAGGTGTTTGATATTTGGTATGAAGTTGTATCTAGTGGGCCTCTACCATGATTGTTCAGATTATAGCCCTGGGACCAAAAAATGCCCCCGTGCCAGGGCCCACAACTTTTCCATAGACTTATGTAGAGAAAACCTTTAAAGACTTATATAGGAAAACCTTTAAAAATCTTCTTTTACCAGTACTCGTGTACATTATAGCCCTGGGCCCAAAAATAGTCCCACTTCGGGGCCCCACTGATTTTACTTAGACTTATATTGAAAAACCTTCAAAAATCTTCTTGTCTGAAACCAGAAGGCCCAGATCATTGATATTTGGTATGAAGCTTCATCTAGTGGGCCCTTACCAAGATTGTCCATATTACAGCTCTGTGGCCATAAATGGCGCCGCCTCGGGGCCCACTGGTTTCACATGGACTTACTAGCTCACCTGGGCCGAAGGCTCACAAGGTGAGTTTATAGTATACCAACGGTCTGTTGTCCATCGTCCGTCCACACTTTCAAACATCTTCTCGGAAACCACTGGGACATACTATATATACAGTACCTATGCCTCACGGGAACTAAAGTTTATATAATTGGTCCAGGTCACATGACCTAGATGGCCACTATGCCCATATAAGGTGAAAACCTTTAAAAATCTTCTTCTCCAAAACAGATAATCAGATGACCTTGAAACTTGGCAAAAGGGACTCAAGTCCTACAAATTTATATAAATGATGACCCTGCATTAACCTTGACATATTTTACGGCAAGGTGAATTTTGGTCCCTAAGGACTTTGAATGGGGAAACAGGTAAAATAGTGCTTGTATGCAATACAATCATAGTTTATGAAATGAAAATAGGACTTATATGAACCTCCATGATTGTCAATTTGTTGGTTTGATTCGAGGTTTAACGTCTCCGGCAACACTTTAAAGGTCATTTTGGAGACGTTTCTTCCGTTTTTGTGGGACTTTTACCCCTACATTGAGATGAAATGACATCTCAAGCCCTGTCGCCCAATGAAACCCATAGGGTTTATAAGCATGGATGGTCCGGCACTAGCACCTCTTTGCCTGGGCAGTACTTGTGTACATTCGGTTTCAGCTCTTCGTGGAAGCATCATGCAGCCCATCTATTTCTTCAAGCCCCGAGGGGTGGGGGCCATCCATGATTGTCAAAGCAATATATGTAGATACTGCACAAAACTACGCACTCCTAGTTGGACGGGTTTTTAAAAAAATCCATTTTTTTTTCGTTCTTTTTTTTTCTTTCTTTTTTCTTTATTTTTCTTTTCTTCTCCATAAACACATATGAACAATTATTATCTTCCTCCCCTGATAGTTGCTAGTAATAATACATACATGCATGCACAGGCATGGAATTTTTTTTTTTTTTCGTTCTTTTTTTAGCTCACCTGAGCACGAAGTGCTCAAGGTGAGTTGATGTCCGTCATCCGTCAACAATTTCTTTAAACGACATCTCCTCCTGGGATGATGGCCCGATTTCAAAATTATTTTACAGAAATGTTCATTAGGTGACCCTTTTTCAAAATTGCTAAAATCAGTGGCCACTAGAGCTAAAAATAGAGCTAAAAATAGAAAAAAACTTTTTTTCTTCGTAAAACACATAAACAAATCAACCCCCCCCCCTCCACAAAAAGTTGTTACTGGGTTAGGATATTGCATTTGTTCTGTACATACATGCATACATAGTTTTACATACATACAGAAATGTTCATTAGGTGACCCTATTACAAAATCCCTAAAATCAGTGTCCACCAGAGCTAAAAATAAAAAAAAAATCATTTTTTTTTTTCTTCTTAAAACACATAAACAAATCATGCCCCCCCCCCCCCCTCCACAAAAAGTTGTTACTGGGTTAGGATATTGCATTTGTTCTGTACATACATGTACATGCATACTTAGTTTTACATACATACCCTACCCACCCTACCCTAGCATACACAACCCCACCCCACCCCCATCCCAAAACAACCCCAGTCCACCCCCAACCCCACCCCATCCCACCACTCCCCACCTTACCCGACCTCACCCCATCCCATCCACCCAAGCCCACCCCACTCCACAACCCCACCACACCCCATCCCACCCCACACCCCACCATAAATTCCACCCCATCCCACCCGACTCCTAACCCATCCCCCCCACCCCACCCTACCCCACACCAGCACACCCCACCCATGCCACCACCATCCTAACTGTACTGAAAAAAAAAAACCCACAACCCCACCCCACCCCCATCCGAAAACAACCCCAGTCCACCCCCAACCCCACCCCATCCCACCACTCCCCACCTTACCCGACCTCACCCAATCCCACCCACCCAAGCCCACCCCACCCCACAACCCCACCACACCCCATCCCACCCCACACCCCACCCCACCATAAATTCCACCCCATCCCACCCGACTCCTAACCCATCCCACCCCACCCCACCCTACCCCACACCAGCACACCCCACCCATGCCACCACCATCCTAACTGTACTGAAAAAAAACCCTGTCCATTATGCCATTAGGCATTTTTCTTGTTCTGTAACAGAACGTAACATGTAACGAAGTGTTTGTGATTGTGTCTATATATACCAAGTTCCAGTAAAAATAGAAGTTACAGTCCTGTTATGAACTGTTTCAGTCCGTTGAAACTTGGCAGACAGTAAAAGGGACTTGAGCCCTACAAAAATTATATAAATGATGACCCTGAATTGACCTTGACCTATTTTATGGCAAGGTCAAATTTGCTCCATACAGCAATTGAATAAGAAAATGGTAAGTTAGTGCTTGTATGCAATACAATCATAGTTAATGTTTTGTTTGTTTGATTTGACTTTTAACGTCCCAGTCAACACTGTATAGGTCATTTTGTAGATGTAGCTTCCAATTTTTTGGGACTTTTACCTGACATTGAGATGAATTAAGGTGTAACTATACCAAATTTAGTGACACAGAAGCCTTTCTGATATTTAATCTTCATCAGTGTGTAGGGGTGAAACGATTCATTGAGATCGTATCGTATCATGATACTTTTGCTGACGATACGCATATCGTATCGTGGGTCTAATATAGCGATACCTGACGATACTCTCCAAAGTACAATTTCCCAAGAAAATGACAATTCAATATATTTATGTCTCCCCCGAGAAAATGTTTTTCGGAGAGACATATTGTTTTTCCACCGGGCTTCTGTCTGTCTGTCGGTCTGTCCATCTGTCACACATTCGTGTCTGCTCTATAACTTGAAAACCGTTCAAGCTATCTTCACGAAACTTCATATAAAACTTCATATAAATAATTCAGCTTCATATAATTAATCAGCATTAGACGACGTGCATTGCCCAAGAACTATAACTCTCGCATTTATACTTTTTGAATTATCTCCCTTGGAAGTTTGTCGGTATGTATATATGTATGGGCAAATTGTGTCCGGTCAATAACTTTCTTATTTTCAGATGGATTTTTAAAATTACTTGGCAGAAATATTAACAACCATAAGACGATGTGTGTCGCGCATGAGGCAGGTCAGTACCTCAAAGGTCAAGGTCATACTTAGAGGTCAAAGGTCAAAAAGTGGCCTTTTTTCGTGTTTGGTCAATAACTTTCTTATTTTGAGATAGATTTTAAAAATACTTGGCAGAAATATTAACAACCATGAGAAAATGTGTGGTGCGCATGAGGCAGGTCGGTACCTCAAAGGTCAATGTTATACTTAGAGGTCAAAGGTAAAAAAGGGGCCTTTTTTCATGTTTGGTCATTAACTTCCTTATTTGGAGATGGATTTTGAAATCACTTGGCAGAAATGTTAACCAATATAAGACGATGTGTTGCGTGCATGACCCAGGTTGGTACCTCAAAGGTCAAGGTCATACTTAGAGGTCAAAGATAAAAAGGGGCCTTTTTTCGGGTTTTGTCAATAACTTGCTTATTTTTAGATAGAATTTGAAATAACTTGGCAAAAATGTTAACTATCATGAGACGATGTGTTGCATGCATGACTCAGTTTGGTACCTAAAATGTCAAGGTCATACATAGAGATCAAAGGTAAAAGAAGGGGCCTTGCTTCGTGTTCGGTCAAAAACTTTATGTTTAGCTGGATTTTGAAATCGCTTGGCAGAAATGTTACCCACCATGAGTTGATATGTTGCACGCATGACCCAGTTTGGTACCTGAAAGGTCAAGGTCATACATAGAGGTTGAAGGTAAAAAAAGGGGCCTTTTTTGTGTTCTGTCAATAACTTTCTTATTTTTAGATGGATTTTGAAATTACTGGGCAGAAATGTTAACCACCATGAGACGATGTGTTGCGTGCATGACCCAAGTTGGTATCTCAAATGTCAAGGTCGTACTAAGAGGTCAAAGGACAAAAAGGGGCCTTTTTTTAGTGTTCAGTCAATAACTTTCTTATTCCTGGATAGATTGTGAAATTACTTGGCAGAAATGTTAACCATCATGAGACGATGTGGTGCACGCTAGACCCAGGTCGGTACCTCCAAGATCAAGGTCATACTAAGAGGTCAGAGGTAAAAAAAAGTTTTGTTTTTTTTTGTGTCCAGTCAGTAACTTTTTAGCTCACCAGAGCCAAAGGCTCCGGGGGAGCTTATAGGTTAGGCAGTTGTCCGTCGTTGTCGTCGTCGTCTGGCGTTAACATTTTCAAACGACATCTCCTCTGAAGCCACTGGGCCGATTGAGTCCAAATTTCATCTGTAGCATCCTTGGGCTGGGGGATTGAAAGTTTGTGTTTTTTATGAAAATTGGCCCATTAGTTTGGTTGCTATAGCAACTTAGAGCTCCCATAGACTTATTGTCTCACCTCCGTGGTTCTTTGATTTCTGTGTTCACGGAGATGCTGCACTGATGAGTTAGGAGGCCTTCATGCGGACTGAACAAATTATTTGTCTAAATCGCGACGGAAGTAAGGGCGAGGATTGTGGCCACGTAAAATCGATTTAAGCCCCCCAGTGGAAATCTTCCACTGACCGTTCCAAGGCGGCTCTTCTGTGGCGATTTATTTATGTTGTTGTTTGTTACTTACTGTGTGTATCACTTGTGTCTTTTAATTTTGGATGGCCATATGGCCATTTTGTGGGAAAGTAACTGTCCATATGGCCTTCCTTTGTTTAGGTTTCCATTATGGTCTGGTCGCTTAATGTTTGTATTTCTTTCCCTTTGGTGTCTTTTATGGATGGAGTAAGTCCTGATCTTTGTTTTACTTCTACTTTTTATAATGGGGAAAATTGAAAAATGACATTAACTGCCAAGCCTTTGCAGATATTGGAACAAAACTTTCATAGGAATGTTCCTTAAGCAATCTAGTATCTACCATATGATTTTAGGCCTACTGCTCAATTTTAATGGTTGCCATGGAAACCAAAATGCAAAAAATAGACAAAAATACTTAAAAAAGTACGAATATGGGTCATGTCGGGTCAAAAAGTAGGTCAGTAGGTCAAATCAGAAAAAAAACCTTGTGAAGACCCGAGAGGCCACAGTTTGGGTACGATCATCATCAAACTTGCACAGAATGATTATCTTGACAATATCTCAGTCAAGTTCGAATATGGGTGTTGTCAGGTCAAAATGTAGGTCAGTAGGTCAAATCATAGAAAAACCTTCTGAACACACTAGAGATCACAATTTATGTCCAATCATCATCAAACTTGCTCAGAATGATCATCTTGATAATATCTGCTCACATTTGAATATGAGTCATGCTGGGTCAAAAAGTAGGTCAGTAGGTCAAATCATAGAAAAACCTTGTGAATACACTAGAGGCCGCAGTTTTGGTCCAATCATTATTAAAACTTGCCCAGAATGATCATCTTGACAATATCTCGGTCGAGTTTGAATACGGGTCATGTTGGGTCAAAAAGTAGGTCAGTAGGTTAAATCATAGAAAAACCTTGTGAACACACTAGAGGCCACAGTTTTGGTCCGATCATCATCAGACTTGCCCAGAATGATCAGTTTCACAATATCTCGGTCAAGTTCGAATATGGGTTATGTCGGGTCACAAAGTAGGTCAGTAGGTCAAATCATAGAAAAATCTTGTAATATACTAGAGGCCACAGTTTTTGGTCCAATCATTATCAAACTTGCCCAGAATGATCATCTTGACAATAACTCGGTCAAGTTTGAATATGGGTCATGTCGGGTCAAAAAGTAGGTCAGTAGGTCAAATCATAGAAAAATCTTGTAATATACTAGAGGCCACAGTTTTTGTCCAATCATTATCAAACTGGCCCAGAATGATCATCTTGACAATAACTCGGTCAAGTTTGAATATGGGTCATGTCGGGTCAAAAAGTAGGTCAGTAGGTCAAATCATAGAAAAACCTTGTGAATACACTAGAGGCCACAGTTTTGGTCTGATCATCATGAAACTTGCTCAGATTGATAAACTTGACAGTTTCTTGGTCAAGTTCGTATATGGGTAATGTAGGGTCAAAAAGTAGGTCAGTAGGTAAAATCATAGAAAAACCATGTGAACACACTAGTAGCCACAGTTTTTGTCTGATCATTATCAAACTTGCCCAGAATGATGATCTTGACACTCTCCGGGTCAAGAGTGAATACGTGTCATGTCGGATCAAAAGGTAGGTCAGAAGGTCAAATCAAGAAAAACCTTGTGAACACACTTGAGGCCACAGTTTTGGTCCGATCATTATCAAACTTGCCCAGAATGATCATCTTGACAATATCTCAGTCAATTTCAAATATGGGTCATGTCGGGTCAAAAAGTAGGTCAGTAGGTCAAATCATAGAAAAACCCTCGAACACACTGGCGGCTACAGTTTTGGTCTGATCATCATCAAACTTGCTTAAAATGATCATTTGACAATATCTCGGTTAATTTCGAATATGGGTCATGTCTGGTCAATATGTAGGTCAGTAGGTCAGGTTGTTGAAAAACCTTGTGAACACACTAGAGGCCCAAGTTTTGGTCCGATCATCATCAAACTTGCTCAGAATGATCATCTTGACAATATCTGTGTCTAGTTTGAATATGGGTCATGTCGGGTCAAAAAGTAGGTCAGCAGGTCAAATCATAGAAAAACGTTTTGAACACTCTATGAGGCCACAGTTTCAGTCAAATCATCATAAAACTTGCTCAGAATGATCATCTGGACTCAGTTAAGTTCGAATATGGGTCATGTCAAATCAAAAAGTAGATCAGTAGGTTATTTTGTCATAACTTTTTAGATAGAGCCTTCATATTTGGCGTGTAGGTTCCTTCTGACAAGGGCTTCCCATTCATAAATATTTGACCTGTGACCTCTTTTATCATACCTTTTGAACCATATGAGATGGAGCCTTCATATTTGGCATGCATGTTCCTTGTGACTAGGTTTTCTCAGCCATTCAAAACTGTTGACCCATGACCTTGACCTTTGACCTACTTTGTCATTACTTTTTAAGCATTTGAGATACAGCCTGCATATTTAGCATGTAGGTTCCTTGCGACAATGTTGCTTACATGATCCTCTACCAAAAAGGCTAAAACAATCCCACTCTGATGAACAAAATGGCCACCGGAGGTAAAACTAGAAAAATATTGTACATTTGAAGCAAATGGAAACTCCCCCTAAACCCTAAGGCCAATTTGATTCAAAGTTCCCAGGAATGTTGCCAAGGTTACTCCCTACCATATAAGCTAAAATCACTCTGCTGTTGAACAAGATGGCCACAAGAGCTAAAAATAGAATGTACTGGAGACAGTGACACACAGGTGAGCGAACCAGGGCCCTCTGGGCCCTCTTGTATAGGGAAAATCTTTAAAAATCTTCTACTCTGTAACTGCAAGGCCCAGGACTTTGATATTTGGTATGAAGCTTCATCGAGTGGACCCCTACAAAGATTGTTCAATTTATAGACCTGGGGCCAAAAATGCCCCCGCCCGGGGGCCCTTTGGTTTAACATAGGCTTATATAGGGAAAATATTTAAAAATCTTCTTCTGTGAAACCACAAGGCCTAGGTCTTCGATATGTGGTGTGAAATTTTATCTAGTGGATCTCTATCAAGATTGTTCAGATTATAGCCCTGGGGCCAAAAATGCCCCCGCCCAAAGACCCTTTGGTTTTACATAGACTTATATAGGGAAATCTTTAAAAATCTTCTTCTCTGAAACTGCAAGGCCCATGTCTTTGATATTTTGTATGAATCTTCATCTAGTGCCCCTCTACCAAGATTGTTCAAATTATAGCCCTCGGGCCACAAATGCCCCCGTCCTGGGGCCCTTTGGTTTTACATAGACTTATATAGAGATAATCTTTGAAAATCTTCTTCTCTCTAAACAGCAAGACCCAGGTCTTTGATATTTGGTGTGAAGCTTCATCTAGTGGACCTCTATCAAGATTGTTTAAATTATAGCCCTGAGGCCAAAAATGCCCCTGCCCAAGGCCATTTGGTTTTACATAGGCTTATGTATGTAATATCTTTAAAAAATCTTCTCTGAAACTGCAAGGCCCAGGTCTTTGATATTTGGTGTGTAGCTTCATCTAGTGGACCTTTGCCAAGATTGTTCAAATTATAGCCTTTGTTGATATTTGGTTTGAAGCTTCACCTCCCTCAACATTATGCACATTATAGCCCTGGGATCATTAATGGTCCTCCCGGGGCCCACTTGTTACTCTATGGATCAGGTGAGCGATCCAGGGCCATCATGGCCCTCTTGTATGAAATGAAAATTGGACTTATATGAACATTCATGATTCAAAGGTCATTGTCATTCAATGACCTTGGCTCAAGGTCACAAGGATTAAATGACCAATCTATGCAACATAGGAACTAGGTTTATATAATTTGTCCTGGTCACATGACCCAGATGGCTGCCATGCCCAAATATCTTCTTCTCCAGAAGCGTAAGTCAGATGACCTTGAAACTTGGCAGACAGCATAAAGGATTTGAGCCTTACAAAAAGTTATATGAATGATGTCTCTTGGTTGACCTTGACCTACTTTATGGCAAGGTCAAATTTGGTCCCTCAGGCATTTGAATGGGAAAAAGGTTAAATAGTGATTGTATGCAATACAATCGTAGTTTCTGAAATGAAAATAGGACTTATATGAACCTCCATGAATGTCAAAGGCCAAGGTCATTGAGGCCAAGGTCATTCAATGACCTTGGCTCAAGGTCACAAGGATTAAATGATGATCAGAATTTCAAACATCTTCTCATCAGAAACCACAAGGCCAATTGAAGGCATATTTTATATAGGACATCTATGCATCATGGGAACTAAAGTTTATATAATGTGTCTGGTCACATGACCAAGATGGCCACCATGCACATAAGGTAAAAACCCCTGAAAAATCTTCTTCTTCAGAACCATAAGTCAGATGACCTTGAAACTTGGTAGAGAGCATAAGCTACTCGAGCCCTACAAAAATTATATAAATGATGACCCTGGGTTGACCTTGACCTATTTTACATCAAGGTCAAATTTTGTCCCTCAGAGGCGTTTGAATGGGAAAATGGTAAAATAGTGCTTTTATCAATACAATTTTAGTTTATGAAAAGAAAATAGGCCTCAAATGCACCTGTATTAATGTCAATTTTTTTTTTTTTTTTGGGGGGGGGGGGGGGGGGGTGGGGGGGGGGTGGTTTTACGGCCCTTTCAAGATTATTTCACTCATATCGAGCCGATCATTAATCAGAGGTGGGCGAAAACCGGAGTACCCAGAGAAAAACCACCTGACCTTCCGTTGCAGAACTTGGTGTCTCACATATGACCCGAGCGAGGCTCAAACCACAGTGGTGAGAGACCTAATGATCAAGAGTCAGCGCTCTTAACCACTAGGCCACGGAGGCCCGTATTAATGTCAAAGGTCAGTCATCTAATGACCTTAGCTCAATGTCACAAGGATTGAATTGGGGCTTGAAGAAATAGATTGGGCTGCATGATGCTTCCACGCTGAGCTGAAACCTGCTGCACACGAGTACTGGAAAACCGCTAATGGGTCTAAGCCTGCCCAGGTGAAGTGGTGAGAAATGGACCGTCCCTACAGATTAACCCTTTTGGTGTTTTGGGTGGCAGGGATTGAGATGTCAGGTAAAAGTCGTAAATAGTGTTGACAGGGACGTAAAACTTCAATTCAAACAAACAAATCAGGGATTGAATCACCATCAGAATTTCCACCATCTCCTCAGAAACCACTGAGCCAATTGAAGTCATATTTTATGTAGAACATCTTTGCCTCACGGGAACTAGAGTCTATATTATTGGTTCTGGTCACATGACCAAGATGGCTGCCATGCCCATATAAACTAAAAACACTTCAAAAATCTTCTCCTGAAGCATAAGTCAGATGACCTTGAAACTTAGCAGACAGGAAAAGGCACTTGGGCCCTACACAAGTTATTTAAATGATGATCCTGGGTTGACATTGACCTATTTTATGGCAAGATCAAATTATTTGTTCCCTCAGGCTTATGTATGGGAAAAAGGTGAGACAGTGCATTTATCAAAAACAATTATCGTAGTTCATGAATTGACAATAGGTCTTTTATAAATGTCATTGGTCAAGGTCATTTTTATGCCCGCGCCCTTGTCAAATGATGCCTGGGGTATTTGGTTTTTGGATTTTCCGTACGTGTGTCCATGAGTACGTGGGTATGTGCGTAACAATGTATGTCCGTGTGTACGTACGTAATCCTGTTAGACTCCGGTACTTGTACCAGGTAGAACCTGAACTCATATTTCCCAAACTACGTGTTGGATTTGGTTCATATATGGTATGATGATATAGGTCCAAAGATTTATTCAGCAGTACCCCACCTATGCCCATGACCTCAAGGTTAAGATCAGGGACTTAGAATTTTTTAATGTTAAAGACTCGGGTTAAGTTGTATCTACCAGGTAGAAACTTATTATTATATAAGAGCTCATGTCTTCCAAACCAATTGATGGCTTTGTTTCATATTTGGTCTAATGCTAGATATAAGTCCAAAGTTTTATTCAGCAATGCCCCCACCCATACCCATGACCTCAAGATCAAGGACTTAGAAATTTTTAATGTTTAATACCCAGGTTAAGGTATTTGAACAAGGTAGAACACGAGCTCATATTTTCCAAACCATACAATGAATTTGGTTAATATTTGGTATGCTGATAAATATAAGTGCAAAGTTTTATTCAGCAATACCCCACCAATATCCATGGCCTCAAGATCAAGGTCACAGACTTAGAATTTTTAATGTTTAAGACTCAGGTTAAGGTATTTGTACCAGGTAGAACCTGAACTTTTATGATTCATTTGGTTTATATTTGGTTTTAGGTAGATACAGGTCCAAAGTTTTATTCATTAATACCCGCACTCATCCCTATGGCTACAAGGTCATGGTCTCAGAATTTTTAACATTATTATTTTATAAGAGTTCATATTTTGAAAACCATATGATGGATTGGGTTTATGTTTGGTATGATAATAGATACAGGTCCAACGTTACATACAGCAATACCCCACCTATGCACGTGACCTCAAGGTCTAGGTCACCGAAATAAATTTTTAAATTCAAAGTATGTTAAAGGCTTATATTTTCCAAACCATATAATGGATTTGCTTCATATTTGGCATGGTGATAGTTACAGGTCCAAAGTTTTATTCAGCTTTACCACCACCCTTGATGTCAAGGTCAAGGTCACAAACTTGGGGATTTTTGATGTTCAAGATTTTTAGAGCTCATATTTTCATAACCATATAAGAGAGAGAGAGAGAGAGAGAGAGATTGAGTTTTACGTCCCACCAACAGCTAGGGTCATACGGAGACGGGACCTGGGTTTAAAAGACTCATCCGAAAGTCTGACAAAACCATATATTGGATTTGCTTCATATTTGGAGTGATGATAGATACAGGTCTAAAGTTTCATTCAGTCATTACCCCACCCTTTCCCCCGGAACTCAAGGTCAAGGTCACTGACTTAGAAATTTTTAATGGTAAGTTTTAAGAGCTCATATTTTCCAAACCATTTGATGGATAGGGTTGACATTTGGTATGATTATTGTTATTTTTTTAAAGGATGAATCGGCAATATCTTCACCTATGCCAATGACCTCAAGGACACAAATCCAGGTCAGTTATGCTATGACAGCTATTGTTGCAACATGATTTTTTTCGGGGTGAGATGGCCCCTGGGTGGGGGCGTCTGTGTCGTATTGACACATTTTTAGCTCACCTGAGCCGAAGGCTCATGTGAGGTATTAGTATACCACGAGCCGGCGTCCGTCGTCCGTCGTCCACACTTTCAACGAAGTATATCTCTGGAACCAGTGGGCCGTCCTTGATCAAATTTCATATGAACCATCATCAGGTAGAGGGAAAGGCTGTATTAGGTTTTCGTGCAGATCGGATGAGAACTCTGGTTGCCACAGCAACAAAGAGCTTCCATAGGCTTAACATAGGAAAAAGCTTGTCATCACTCTAGCTCCGTCAATTTTTTTCTGATCGACTTCATTCTTGCAGATAACGAGGACAGGCATGAAATCTCGATCAAGTTCGATTTTGGGCTGAATCGGATTATTCACTCAGGAGTTACGTGCCCTTGAGCGTTGAAAAAATTGCCTATTGACTTAACATGGGGAGAATGTTGTCATCACCGTAGCTGCTTCAATTATTTTCAGGTTGGCTTTATTCTTGCAGATAACCAGCACAGCCATGAAATCTCGGTCAAGTTCGATAACTTGCAGAATCGGATCATTCACTTGGAGTTACCTGCCCTTGTGTGTTTTTGCATTAGGGTTAATGGGAATTTCAAAAATGTTTATCTTAAAGACTACTTGGCCAACTTTGATCAAATTTCATGTGTCGCATTATTGGGCAAGTGGAAAGGCTTCATTAGGTTTTCAGGCAGATCTGAGTGGAACTCTGGTTGCCATGGCAACATCTAGCTCCCATAGACTTCACATAGGAAAAAGCTTGTCATCACTCTAGCTCCGTCAATTTTTTTCTGATCGACTTCATTCTTGCAGATAACCAGTACAGGCATAAAATCTCGGTCAAGCTCGATTTTGGACCGAATCAGATAATTCACTCAAGAGTTACGTCCCCTTGAGCGCCCGAAAAATTGCCTATCGACTTAACATGGGGAAAATGTTGTCATCACTGTAGCTGCTTCAATTTTGTTCGGATTGGCTTCATTCTTACAGATAACCAGCACAGCCATAAAATCTCGGTCAAGTTCGATATTTGGCAGAATCGGATCATACACTTAGGAGTTACATGCCCTTGTGCATTTTTGCATAAGGGTTAATGTGAATTTCAAAAATGTATATCTTGAAGACTACTTGGCCGACTTTGATCAAATTTCATGTGTAACATTATTGGGCAAGTGGAAAGACTGCATAAGGTTTTCATGCAGATCTGAGTGGAACTCTGGTTACCATGGCAACATATAGCTCCCATAGACTTAACATAGGAAAAAGCTTGTCATCACTCTAGCTCTGTCAATTTTATTCTGATCGACTTCATTCTTGCAGATAATAAGGACAGGCATAAAATCTCGGTTAAGTTCGATTTTGGGCAGAATCGGAATATTGATCTCGGAGTTACGTGACCTTGAGCGACAAAAAATTTGCCCATAGACCTAACATAGGGAAAATGTTGTGACTACGATAGCGACTTGAATTTTTTTCAGATCAGCTTCAAACTTGCAGGTAACGAGGACAGACATAAAATCTCGGTTAAGTTCGATTTTGGGCCGAATCGGATCATTTGCCTTGGAGTTACCTGCCCTTGAGCATAAAAAATTCGTTGTGACCACGAAAGCAACTTTATTTTTATTCAGATCAGCTTCAAACTTGCAGGTACGAGGACAGGCAAAAAAATCCCGGTTATGTTCGATTTTGGGCCGAATCGGAATATTGACCTCGGAGTTACGTGACCTTGAGCGACAAAAAATTTGCCCATAGACTTAACATAGGGAAAATGTTGTGACTACGATAGCGACTTGAATTTTTTTCAGATCAGCTTCAAACTTGCAGGTAACTAGGACAGACATAAAATCTCGGTTAATTTAGATTTTGGGTCGAATCGGATTATTTGCCTTGGAGTTACCTGCCCTTGAGCATAAAAAAATACGTTGTGACCACGATAGCAACTTTTTTTTTATTCAGATCAGCTTCAAACTTGCAGGTAACGTGGACAGGCATAAAATCTCAGTTAAGTTCGAATCGGAATATTGACCTCGGAGTTACATGACCTTGAGCGACAAAAAATTTGCCCATAGACTTTACATAGGGAAAATGTTGTGACTACGATAGCGACTTGAATTTTTTTTCAGATCAGCTTCAAACTTGCAGGTAACGAGGACAGACATAAAATCTCGGTTAAGTTCGATTTTGGGCCGAATCGGATTATTTGCCTTGGAGTTACCTGCCCTTGAGCATAAAAAATACGTTGTGACCTCGATAGCAACTTTATTTTTATTCATATCAGCTTCAAACTTGCAGGTAACGAGGACA
This sequence comes from Lucinisca nassula, assembly GCA_963580285.1. Classification (NCBI taxonomy): domain Eukaryota; kingdom Metazoa; phylum Mollusca; class Bivalvia; order Lucinida; family Lucinidae; genus Lucinisca; species Lucinisca nassula. The sequence continues at coordinate 114,847,615 of OY757014.1, forward strand.
GGCATAAAATTTCGGTTAAGTTCAATTTTGGGCCGAATTGGAATATTGACCTCGGAGTTACGTGACCTTGAGCGACAAAAAATTTGCCCATAGACTTAATTAGGGAAAATATTGCGACTACGATAGCGACTTGAATTTTTTTCAGATCAGCTTCAAACTTGCAGGTAACGAGTACAGACATAAAATCTCGGTTAAGTTCAATTTTGGGCCGAATTGGAATATTTGCCTTGGAGTTACCTGCCCTTGAGCATAAAAAAATACGTTGTGACCACGATAGCAACTTTATTTTTATTCATATCAGCTTCAAACTTGCAGGTAACGAGGACAGGCATAAAATCTCGGTTAAGTTCGATTTTGGCCGAATCGGAATATTGACCTCGGAGTTACGTGACCTTGAGAGACAAAAAAAATTGCCCATAGACTTAACGTAGGGAAAATGTTGTGACAGAAATAGCGACTTGAATTTTTAGCTCACCTGAGCCAAAGGCTCCAGTGAGCTGATAGTATACCAAGGCTCCGGAGTCCGTCGTCTGTCGTCCGTCCATCCGTCGTCCACACTTTCAATGAAGCATATCTCAGAAGGCAGTCGACCAATCTTGTATAAATTTTATGTGTAGCACCATTGGGCAAGGGGAAAGGCTGCATTAGGTTTTGGAGCTTGTCTGGTTCATTTGTTCCTTCATTCTTCTTTCTCTCCATATAGAGATATTATACCAATGTTAAATTTTTAATCAAAGATTTCTCAGGAACTATAAAAGCTAGAAGCATCAAATTTGGTATTCAATAGAATAATGATGACTTATTTTGTGTAAGAGACATTGGGCTTTCTCAGCTTATTTGTTCATCTGTTTTTCATTCTTCTTTCTCTCCATTTTGACCAATGTTAAATTTTCGTCAAAGATTTCTCAGGAACTATAGAAGCTAGAAGTCTCAAACTTGGAATGCAATGCAATAATGATGGCTTATATCCTGTAAGGGTCAATGGGCTGGATTCTATTAGCAGATTTAGTAGTCAAGTCTGTGAATTGTTAAAACTTAAGTTCCTCAGGTGAGCGGTTTAGGCTCATTGAGCCTCTTGTTTGTTGATTTTGGCCCAAAGTCACTAGGAGTGAATTTCTGACTTCATCTTCTGAAAATGCTTGGCCAGTTGCTATTGAATTTGATGTGCAGCTTTCAGGGAAGTGGGGAACAAAAGTTTTGTTTAAATGATCCAGTTCAAATGACCAACATGTATGGTATAAACCTGAAGAGATTTTTTTCTCCAGTGCCATTGGGCCAATTATATCAGTGACTCAGGTGGGCTACTTGTATAGGGAACCCTTTAAAAATCTTCTCGTTGAAACCAGAATGCGCAGGTCTTTGATGTTTGGTATGAAGCTTCATATAGCTGACCGCTGCGAAGATTATTCAAATTATAGCCCGGTGGCCAAAAATGGCTCCGCCCAGGGGCCCACCAGTTTAACATAGACATATATAGGTAAAAACTTTAAAAATCTTCTTGTCTGAAACCAGAAGGCCCAGGTGTTTGATATTGTTTTGAAGTTGTATCTAGAGGGCCTCTACCAAAATTGTTCAAATTGTAGTCCTTGGGCCAAAAATGCCCCCGCTCCCGAGCCCACCAGTTTTACATGGAGGGAAAACCTTAAAAATCTTCTTGTCTGAAACCAGAAGGTCTTTGATATTTGGTGTGAAGTTTCATCTATTGGACCTCTACTATGATTGTTTATATTATAGCCCTTTGGCCTCACCGATTTTACTAGACTTATATAGGAAAAAACCTTCAAAAATCTTTTTGTCTGAAACCAGAAGGCCCAGGTCTTTGATATTTGGTATGAAACTTCATCTAGTGGGCCCTTACCAAGCTTGTCCATATTATAGTCATGGGGTCAAAAATGGCCCCACCCCAAGGCCCACAGGTTTTACATAGACTTATATAGGGAAACCCTTTTAAAAATCTTCTAGTTTGAAACCAGAAAGCCCAGATCTTTGATGTTTGGTATGAAGCTTCATCAGGCGGATTGTCAAATTATAGCCCTAGGGTCAAAAATGACACCATCCCAGGGCCCACTAGCTTTACATCCCCATATCGGAAATTTTTTTTTTATAATCTTCTTGTCTGAAACCAGAAGGCCCAGGTCTTTGATATTCGGTATGAAGCTTCATCTAGTGGACCTCTCATATGAATTTTTTTGCCCCCGCATCGAATGATGCCAGGGCATATAGTTTTTTTTTTTTTTTTCAGTATGTGGGTAGGTGCGTAACAATGTACATCCGTCTGTATGAATGTGTGTACGTACGTTATCCTGTTAGACTCATATTTTCCAAACTGTGTGTTGGATTTGGTTCATATTTGGTATGATGATAGATATAGGTCCAAAGTTTTATTCAGCAGTACACCCACCCATGCCCATGACCTCAAGGTCAAGTCAGGGACTTATAGTTCGAATTTTAAAAACCATATGATGGATTGGGGTTTATGTTTGGTGTGATAATAGATACGGGTCCAACGTGACATACAGCAATAGCCCACGTGACCTCAAGGTCAAGGTCACAGAAAGAAATTTTAAATTGAAAAATATGTTAAGAGCTTATATTTTCCAAACCATATAATGGATTTGCTTGATATGTGGTATGGTGATAGTTACAGGCCCAAAGTTTTATTAAGCCATACCACCACCCCTGATGTCAAGGTCACAGACTTGGAGATTTTTGATGTTCAAAATGTTTAGAGCTCATATTTTCCAAACCATATAATGGATTTGCTTCAAATTTGAAATGATGATAGATACAGGTCTAAAGTTTCATTCAGTCATTACCCCCACCCGACTTGCCCCAAGGCCTCAAAGTCAAGGTCACAGACTTAGAAATTTTTAATGGTAAAGTTTTAAGAACTTAATTTTCCAAACCATTTGATGGATAGGGTTGATTTTTGGTATGATAATAGTTACTTTTTTCAAAGGCTAAATCGGGGTGAGGTGGCCCCTGGGCAGGGGCATCTGTGTCGTATCGACACATTTCTAGTTCAGATTATAGCCATGGGGACAAAGGTGGCCCCGGGGCCCACTGCGGTTTTAAATAGACTTATATATGGAAAACCTTCAAAATTTTTCTTCCATGAAACCACAAGGCCCAGGTCTTTGATATTTTACATGAAGCTTCATAAGGGGGACCTCTACCAAAATTATTCAAATTCTGGGGCCAAAGATGGCCCCGCCCCAAGGCCCAACGGTTTTCCATAGACTTCTATAGGAAAAACTTTTAAAAATCTCATAGTCTGAAACCAGATGGCCAGAGTCTTTGATATTTGGAATGAAGCTTCACCTGGTGGCCCTCTACCAAGATTGTTAATCTCCTGCCGTATAGCGGAGCAATGGCCTTCGTCTGTCCATCTGTCTGTCCATCCATCTGTCCATCTACTTGTCTGTAACACTTTCTTGTCTGCATCTTCACCAGATGAATCTGCTCCGTATCTCCTGAACCCTTTGATATATTTTCATTAAACTTTGGTAAAATATTCTTCACAGTGAATCCATAAATGAACCACGCCGGCTCAAGGTCAAGGTCACATTTCAAGGTCAAGCATTTGAAACTGAAGCAAGCAAGCAAGCATTTGAAACATTTGAAGCATTTCTTACTGCTATTAAAACCCATGTGATTAAATATTGTGATAAAGTCTTTGAAAGATCAGGAAGAAATCTGTTTTGGTCTATAAAAAATTCGAATGAGGTTATAAATAAATTGAAATCCAGACATTTTCGTGCTTCAAGTCTGTCTACTTACGATTTTTCCACTCTTTACACTTTCTCATAATCTTATAAAAGAAAAGCTTAATGATTTAATTGAATGGGCTTTTCACAGAGAAGATTCTCTCTATCTTGCATGTAATGTCAGAAATGCATTTTTCACTTCTAAAGAGCATAAGAATTATACACTTTGGTCATGTCAGAAAGTGTGTGATGCCCTCACCTTTCTACTTGACAATATTTATATAAGATTCGGTACTAAGTTATTTAGACAAATTGTGGGTATTCCGATGGGTACGAATTGCGCACCTCTTGTTGCTGATCTGTTCTTGTATTGTTATGAAAGAGACTTCATGCTGTCACTTTCCATTGATAACCAATCTGAAATTATTGAAGCTTTTAGCTCCACTTCTAGATATTTAGATGATTTATTAAATATTGATAATACCTATTTCGATGGTTTGATCAGTCAGATTTACCCCCCAGAACTTCAGTTAAATAAAGCAAATTCTTCTGATACCGAGGCCCCGTTTTTGGTTTTTACATCTTTTTATTGTAGATGGGTTTGTTTCGTGCAAAATTTATGATAAACGGGATGACATTGATTTTGAGATTGTAAATTTTCCTTTTTTGGATGGTGATGTTCCTCGTGCGCCATCCTATGGCGTTTATATTTCGCAGTTAATTCGATTTGCTAGAGTGTGTAGTCATGTAACTGACTTCAACACTCGTAATAAATTATTAATGGCTAAACTTCTTAATCAGGGTTATGGGTACCATAAACTACGCAAAGCCTTTTCAAAATTTTGTATACGCCATTCTGATTTAATTTCAAAATTCAAAAATATTCAAAATATTGGATTTAAATCTCTTCTGCAACAAGGTCTATCGGAAACCGAATTTTATGGTGACTTAGTATATAAATTCAGAAAAATATATAACCACAATGACTTCAGCACCCAATTACGTAAAATCATTCAAAGATATAAAAAGATTGGGTACAACATGGATGTTATACTACAGACTGCATGCATGGTAGTTAACCCAATCACCGCAAGGCCCAGGTCTTTGATATTTGGTATGAAGCTTCATCTAGTGGACCCCCACCAAGATTGTTCAAATTATAACCCCGGGGGGGGGGGGGGGGGGAGGGGGGGGGCGGGGGTTTACATAGACTTTATTGGGAAAATCTTTAAAAATCTTCTTCTCTGTAACTGCAATGCCCAGGTCTTTGATATTTGGTATGAAGCTTCATCTAGTGGACCTCTACCAAGATTGTTCAAATTATAGCCCTGGGGCCAATAACGACCCCGCCCCGGGGCCCACTGGTTTTACATAGGCTTATATAGGGAAAACCTTTAAAAATCTTTTCTGAAACCAGGAGGCCGAGGTCTTGGATATTTGGTATGAAGCTTCATCTAATGGACCTCTACCAAGATTGTTCAAATTATAGCCCTACGGCCAAAAACGGCCCCGCCCCGGGGCCCACTGGTTTTATATAGGCTTATATAGGAAAAGCCTTTTAAAATCTTCTTCTCTGAAACCAGAAGGCCCAGGTCTTTGATATTTGGCACGAAGCTTCATCTAGCGGACCTCTACCAAGATTGTTCAAATTATAGCCCTGGGGCCAAAAAGACGCCGCCCAGGGGCCCACTGGCTTTACATAGGCTTATATAGGGAAAACCTTTAAAAATCTTCTTTTCTGAAACCAGAAGGCCGAGGTCTTTGATATTTGGTATGACGCGTCATCTAGTGGACCTCTACCAAGATTGTTCAAAATATAGCCCTTGGGCCAAAAACGGCCCGCCCCTGAGCCCACTGGTTTTATAAAGGCTTATATAGGGAAAACATATAAAAATCTTCTTCTCTGAAACCAGAAGGCCTAGGTCATTGATATTTTGTATGAAGCTTCATCTAGTGGACATCTACCAAGATTATTTAAATTATAGCCCTGGGGCCAAAAACGACCCCACCCCGGGGCCCACTGTTTTTACATAGGCTTATATTGGGAAAACCTTTTAATATCTTCTTTTCTGAAACCAGAAGGCCAAGGTCTTTGATATTTGGTATGAAGCTTCATCTGGTGGACCATTACCAAAATTGTTTAAATTATAGCCCTTGGGCCAAAAACGGCCCCGTCCCGTGGCCCACTGGTTTTATATAGGCTTATATAGGGAAAACATATAAAAATCTTCTTCTCTGAAACCAGCAGGCCTAGGTCATTGATATTTGGTATGACGCTTCATCTAGTGAACCTCTACCAAGATTGTTCACATTATAGCCCTGGGGCCAAAAACGCCCCCGCACCGGGGTCCACTGGTTTTCCATAGGCTTTTATAGGAAAAACCAGTGGACCTCTGCTTAGATTGTTCAAATGATAGACCTGGGTCCAAAAATTGAACCGCCCTGGGACCTACATGTTAATCTTTTAGCTCAGGTGAGCGATATAGGACCATCATGGTCCTCTTGTACACAGACTTATATAGGGAAAATCTTTAAAAATCTTCTTCTCAGAAACCGCAATATTTGGTATTTGGTATGAACCTTCATCTAGTGGACCTCTACAAAGATTGTTGCTAAATTATAGCCCAGGGGCTAAAAATGCCCCCGTCCCGGGGCCCACCAGTTTTACAAAGGCTTATATAGGGAAAATCTTTATAAATCTTCTTCTCTGAAACCACAAGGACCAGGTCTTCGATAATTGGTGTGAACTTCATCTAGTGGACCTCTATCAAGCTTGTTTAAATTATAACCCGGGGGCCAAAAATGCTTCCGCCCTAGGGCCCTTTGGTTTAATATAGGCTTATGTAGAGAATATCTTTAAAAATCTTCTACTCTGAAACCGCAAGGCTCAGGTCTTTGATATTTGGTATGAAGCTTCATCTAGTGGACCTCTACCAAGATTGTCGAAAAGTTATACCCCAGGGGCTAAAAATGCCCCTGCCCCAGGGCCCACCAGTTTATCACAGGCTTATATAGGGCAAATCTTTAAAAATCTTCTTCTCTGAAACCGCTAGGCCCAGGTCTTTGATATTTTGTATGAAGCTTCATCTAGTGGACCTCTACCAAGATTGTTCAAATTATAGCCCTGAGGCCAAAAAATGCCCCCGCCCTGGGACCCTTTGGTTTTACATAGACTTATATAGGGAAATCTTTAAAAATCCCTTCTCTGAAACCACATGGCCCAGGTCTTTGATGTTTGGTATGAAGCTTCATCTAGTGAACCTCTATCAAGATTGTTTAAATTATAGCCCTAGTGCCAAAAATGCCTCCGCCTTGGGGCCCTTTAGTTTAACATAGGCTTATGTACGGAATATCTTTAAAACTCTTCTTCTCTGAAATGGCAAGGCCCAGGTCTATGATATTTGGTATGAAGACCTTTACCAAGATCGTTCAAATTATAGCCCTGGGTCCAAAACTGCCCCCACCCCGGGGCCCATTGATTTTACATTGACTTACTTATACAGGGAAAATCTTTAAAAATCATCATGTCTCAAACCTGAAGGTTCAGGTGTTTGATTTTTGGTATAAAGCTTCATCTAGTGGACCTATATCAAGATTTTTCAAATTATAGCCCTGGGGCCAAAATGCCGCCTTCCCCAGGGCCCACTGGTTTTACATTGACTTATATAGGGAAAATCTAAATAAATCTTCTTGTCTGAAACCCGAAGGCTCTGTTCTTCGATATTTGGTATGAAGCTTTGTCTAGTGGACCTTGACCAAGATTAATTAAATTATAGCCCTGGGGCCAAAAATGGCTCTGCCACGGGGCCCACAGGTTTTACATAGACTTATATAGGGAAAACCTTTAAGAGTCTTGTCGGAATCCAGAAGGCTCACGTCTTTGATATTTGGTATGAAGCTTTGTCTAGTAGACCTCTACCAAGATTGTCCCAATTATAACTCTTAGCCCAAAAATGGGCCCACTCTGGTGCCCCACTGGTTTTACATAGACTTCTGAAGGGAAAACCTTTGAAAATCTTATCGTCTGAAACCAGAAGGCCAGATCTTTAATATTTGGTATGAAGTTTCATATAGTGGACCTCTAACAAAATTGTTCAAATTGGTGCCCTGGGGCCAAAAATGGGCCCACCCCCAAGCCTACTTGTTTTACATAGACTTATATTGGGAAAATCTTTGAAAATCTTCTTGTCTGAAATCAGAAGGCCAAGGTCTTTGATATTTGGTATGAAGTTTTGTTGTGTGGATTTCTACCAAGATTGTTCAAATTATAGCCCTGGGGCCAAAAATGGCTGCACTCAGGACCCGCAGGTTTTATATAGACTTATATAAGGAAACCCTTTAAAAATCTTCTTGTCTGAAACTAGAAGGCTCCGTTCTTTGTTTTTGGTATGAAGCCACTACCAAGATTATGCAAATTATAGCCATGGGGTCAAACGGGGTACTCCGGTTTTCACCCACATCTGATTAGCGATCGGCTCGATATGTGTGAAATAATCTTGAAAGCGCCATAAAACCAAAACCAAAAAAAAAAAAAAAACCTTCTGAAACTGAGAGGCCCAGGTCTTTGATATTTGGTATGAAGCTTCATCTAGTGGACCCCTACCAAGATTGTTCAAATTATAGTGCTGGGGCCAAAAAAGCCCCCACCCCGGGGCCCTTTGGTTTTACATGGAAATCTGTAAAAATCTTCTTCTCTGAAACCGCAAAGAAGCCTCCGTGGTGCAGTGGTTACGCTACTCGCCTTTTAAACCAGGGATCGCAGGATCGATCCCGGTCTTCTCCAGACTTTCGGATGAGTCTTTAAACCGAGGTCCCGTCTCCGTATGACCTAAGCTGTTGGTGGGACGTAATACTCGAACACTCACTCACTCACTCACTCTGAAACCGCTAGGCCCAGGTCTTTGATATTTGATATGAAGCTTCATCTAGTGGACCCCTACCAAGATTGTTAAAATTATAGTGCTGGGGCAAAAATGCCCCTGCCATGTGGCCCTTTGGTTTTACATGGGCTTATATAGGGAAAATCATTAAAAATCTTCTTCTCTGAAACTGCAAGGCCCAGGTCTTTGCTATTTGGAATGAAGCTTCATCTAGTGGACCCCTACCAAGATTGTTCAAATTATAGTGCTGGGGCTAAAATGCCCCCGCCCCAGGCCCTTTGGTTTTACATAGACTTATATAGGGAAAATCTTGAAAAATCTTCTTCTCTGAAACTACAAGGCTAGATCTTTGATATTTGGTATGATGCTTCAGCTAGTGGACCGCTACCAAGATTGTTCAAATTATAGCCCTGAGACCAAAAATACCCCCACCTGGTGGCCCTTTGGTTTTACATAGACTTTTATAGGGAAAATCTTTAAAAATGTTCTTCTATAAAACCACAAGGCCTAGGTCTTTGATATTCGGTGTGAAATTTCATCTAGTGGACCTCTATCAAGATTGTTCAAATTATGGCCTTGGCGCAAAAAATGCCCGCGCCCTGAGACCCTTTGGTTTTACATAGACTTATATAGGGAAATCTTTAAAACTCTTCTTCTCTGAAACTGCAAGGCCATGTCTTTGATATTTGGTATGGAGCTTCATCTAGTGGACCTCTACCAAGATTGTTCAAAGTATAGCCCTCGGGCCACAAATGCCCCCGCCGGGGACCCTTTGGTTTTACATAGACTATATTGAGATAATCTTTGAAAATCTTCTTCTCTGAAACAGCAAGGCCCAGGTCTTTGATATTTGGTATGAAGCTTCAACTAGTGGACCTTTATCAAGATTGTTAAATTATAGCCCTGAGGCCCAAAATGCCCCTGCCCCGGGGTCATTTGGTTTTACATAGGCTTATGAAGGGGAATATCCTTAAAAAAATCTTTTTTTCTGAAACTGCAAGGCTCAGGTCTTTGATATTTGGTGTATAGCTTCATCTAGTGGACCTTTGCCAAGATTGTTGAAATTATTGCCTTTGTTGATATTTGGTATGAAGCTTCACCTTTTTAGACCTCCCTCAACATTATGCACATTATAACCCTAGGGTCAATAATGTCCCTCCCCGGGGCCCACTTGTTACTCTATGGATCAGCTGAGCGATCCAGCCTCAACATTATGCACATTATAACCCTAGGGTCAATAATGTCCCTCCCCGGGGCCCACTTGTTACTCTATGGATCAGCTGAGCGATCCAGGGCCATCATGGCCCTCTTGTTAGCTCACCTGTCACGTAGTGACAAGGTGAGCTTTTGTGATCACATTTTGTCCGTCGTGCGTCCGTCCGTCCGTCCGTGCGTCCGTAAACAATTTCAAATTAGTATATATCTAATACCCCATGGCCAATCTTGATCAAATTTTATGTGAAGCATCATCAGGTAGGGGGAAAGGCTGCATAAGGTTTTTGGGCTGATCAGATTGGAATTCCGGTTGCCATGGCAACATATAGCTCCCATAGACTTATAATGGGAAAAAATTAAAAAATCTTCTTCTCTGAAACCACAGGGCCCAGAGCTTAGATATTTAGGTTGTAACAATGTTAAGTGGTCACCTACGTAAATCCTGCCAATAATGCCCCTAGGGTCCAAATTGGCCACACCCCGGGGCCCCTTAGCTCCTATAGACTCATAATGGAAAAAAAGCTTCAAAAATCTTCTTCTCTGAAACCACAGGGCCCAGAGCTTAGATATTTAGCATGTAGCAACGGCAAATGGTCACCTACATAATTCCTGCCAATCATGCCCCTGGGTTCCAAATGGGCCACGCTCCGGGGCCCCTTCGGTCCCATAGACTCCTAATGGAAAAAAGGTTCGAAGATCTTCTTCTCTGAAACCACAGGGCTCAGAGCTTAGGTATTTAGCATGTAGAAACAGCAAGTGGTCACCTTCATAATTCCTGCCAATCATGCCCCTGGGGTTCCAATTGGCCACGCCCCGGGGCCCCTTAGCTCCTATAGACTCATAATGGAAAAAAGTTTCAAAAATCTTCTTCTCTGAAACCACAGGGCCCAGAGCTCAGATATTTAGCATGTAGCAACGACAAGTGGTCACCTAAATAATTCCTGCCAATCATGCCCCTTGGGTCCAAATGGGCCACCCCTAGGGGCCCCTTAGCTCCCATAGACTCATAATGGAAAAAAGCTTAAGAAATCTTCTTCTCTGAAACCACAGGGCCCAGAGCTTAGATATTTAGCATGTAGCAACGGCAAGTGGTCACCTACATAATTCCTGCCAATTGTTACATCTGGGTTTACGGCGTCCCGCAAACCCCCATGCTGACAAGACAACCGAGCGTGATCTCTGACAGGTGTACGGCAGCTGTGGGGTAAGGCACAAGAAAGATATTAGATGAATGACATGAATTATTTACAGTATCTACATTTAACACTTACTAACACAAAACATCACAATTTGTTGCTTCTGTAGCCAACTCACGACGTCCGCTCCGAAGGCAAAACAATGTTCTGTGCTCGGAACGGGTGACGTGAATACCTACAGAAGCAAACAACCAAAACAACAACAAAAACAAAAAGAAACAACACAAGACGCGACTGGCCAGTTTATAACTTCGGGTGAATCCCCCTCTCGCGTGAATCTTCCTCTCGCGAACTAGTGCAAACTAGTCTATCGACATTGTTGCCGATCACAGGTTTAGCGATTGCACTAATCTGATTCGTCCGAATCACCTGCAGGTTATTTAGTTGACCTCTTCCATTTGGATGGTCTCACATTTGTTCACAATGGACAATGGTATGCGCTGATTACGGTGGTCTGTCCGCCCTTGCTGGACCCTAACCCCCAGCGTCGTACCTGTACCTGCTGCTATGAAGCAGGGAGCAGCAGGTCACCACACATTGTTGTGCCTGCAAACCACGACAACCGGACCAAGACACAAGTCACAAAACATACATGCTATATCATGATCCCCCTCCCGGAGAAGTAAGAATATGTTCATGCATATACCGTTATTGCGCATGCGCCGACCAGACACACAGGCTGATTAGTGCATGCGACAAATAACCGTACAGCAGAACTCAACTTGACTGTGCATCAAATTATCAGCACCCAGCGCTTGACACAATAATACTCAAAGTTCATGTTTCCTTACTGAGCACTACAGAAATCAATTAATGCTCACTACTACTGAGCATAATACTCATCAAATTTGTGCTCACTACATTATCACAAGTAAGAGGCAATCCAACAGACCACGCCTTTGCGCTACCTGGTCAGCCGCCAATTACAGGAAACATAACAATCTCTATTTCATATCCTTCTCCGCGACACGGCTCACAAATATAGCTATTCACAAATTCATTACATTAATAACAGATAGAAACTACAAACAGAAGATTTTCATCTATAATCCACAACGTTTGTTAGTGTCTCATAAGGGCCAACACTGTTTGCCGTAAATTCTCTCTGTATTTGGTAGGCACCCCGTCACAACCGTCCTCGCGACGCCGATGACGCAGCTGACGTCATCCCCGCCACTCAGGCCGTTATGACGTGTGGCGACCAAATACTCCCACTTATCATCATCACGTTCTTTATATGTACATACATGCACAAACTGAGTTATCAGACAAAAACGACATCATTACAAAATGAACTCGTAATTCTTCTTGAACAAAATTATTTCTAATCAACGTGAACACGCTTGTAAAATAAAATTCATTACGGTTCATCATCACGGATAACCCGACAGGCTCTTGTAAGAGTTTGCCCTGATGATGAAGATATGGTTAAATCCGTCTTAAGTTTACGACCCCTCTACACCTAATATCATATTGGGACGGAACCACGGTTTTCTAACCACAGCTAGACAAAAGTCATGGGTCAAACAAGTGACCCGGCGTTTATTAATTACATTCTACAAAATGGGTCTAAAAGCTTAAATGAATTTAGAATGAGCGGGTGTCCAAACTTTATGTCTCACCAACATCTAGGGTCAGAATGAGACAGGACCTCACTTAGAAAGACTCATTCTACTACTGGAGAAGCCTGGGATCGATCCTGCGACGTCTAGCTGACAAAGCTAGTAGCCTAATCACTACAGGCTTCAACAGTGAATTCAGAATAGGCTTCAGAAAGTTGGGGTATACTAGAAGTAAACCTCTCCAAAACCTACAAGCATGTTCATACAAAAATAATACTAAACATAGATTTAACATACCTTTCAATGTACTTTCAATTTCCCGACACAATGTTGTAGATACTCGTTACAACTTGACCTGCTGCTAAAGTGTTCGTTTTTCTCAGGGTTTTTATATCTATGAATACTACCAGAAAATCATGCCTACTCATATTACCTTGCTTAAATCGTGGCGATGTGGAGATACCGTCCACAATTGAAGCCAGATAGCAAAAATCGAGTAGATAATGGATTTGCGTTCAAATAGTATATTTCCCATAGGGAAAATTGATGAAACGACCCTATAAATCAATGCCATGACTCCTGTCAAAACGAACACCCACACAACACGTGACGGGAATGAAAATCATATATGGCACAATTTGGCGGTTGGCGATTTTTAGGCAAATTTTATAGAACTCAGCCTTATAGCGGCCCCCCTGTATTGTAAAAACAGATCTCCATAAACCACTCATGCATACATCGTATGATATGTGCATGACTTGTTCATGGAGCAGCACATTTTGCCTACCATATTTCACCTAAAATATTTCACTCGCACCGCCCTACCATATATCTACTAAAATAATTTAGATGTGCATAAGCACCAGAGAGGTTTCCTATTCCATCTCGTAACAAAGGTTTCCCCTTTTGGAGAAAAAACAATCAGAAATGTTTTTTCTTTGTGTACAGAGATGGAATAGGATGAACCTATCTAAACAAGACAGCTATTTACACAACAACCGTGCGAAAAATTACCTACTAAGGTAGTCTGCCCCCAAATTTTCTTGGCCCCGAATTGCAATAATCCGAAATCTATACGGCTGTAGTTTCATTGCCCAACGCATAATTCGAGGATTGAGAACTTTTGCTGTTTGCATATAAGACAAGGGCTTGTGGTCTGTCTCAAGCAAGAATTCTACTCCGTAAAGATACTTGCGAAATTTCTCAACACCCCAGATAATAGCCAAACAAACCTTCTCTATCACAGAATAGTTTTTCTCACGAGGCAAAAGTTTCTTGCTGGCATAAGCAATGGGAAGTCGTCCTTCCCCTTCAAATTCTTGGAGCAAAACGGCTCCTATACCAACATCAGAAGCGTCCGTCCGGAGTATGAACGGATTCCCATCATGAAAGATAGGAAGACGGAGAATAGGACTAGACGTGAGTCTATTCTTCAGGGTCTGGAAAGCTTTTTCATGATGGTCCTGCCAGTCTGTGATCTTGTTAGGTCTGCTTTTCTTAGTTAAATCTGTCAAAGGGGCAGCAATAGATGAGAAATTTGGAATGAAACGGCGGTAGAAACCAGCCAACCCAAGAAATGACCTCATTTGTCTCTTAGTAGAAGGTCGAGGAGCATCCTTTATAGCTTGTATCTTGTCTTCTTGCGGTCTAACTGACTGAGCAGCTACACTGTGACCAAGACATTCGATACTGCTATACCCAATCATACACTTGGAAGGTTTTGGCGTCAACTTGGCTGTCCTAAGTCTATCCAAAACTTCACATAATGACGTCAAGTGGTCTTTCCAAGTTTCGGTAAAGATCCACATATCATCGACGAAGCTATCAACGTTAGAAAGTTCGGACAGAATCATTCTCATCAACCTGCAAAATGTTGCTCCTGAGTTTACCAAACCGAAGGGCATAGTTTTGAATTGAAACAAGCCTTTGGGGGTTTCGAACACAGTTAAGGGTTTTGCCTTAGACGTCATTTTTACCTGCCAATAACCTTTTGACAAATCTAATTTGCAAAAGTATTTGTGCCCCGACATTCTATTTATAACCTCCTCCATATTTGGCATTGGTTCTGCATCGAACTCCGTCACTTTATTAAGTTTACGGAAGTCAATGCAGAACCGCACCGAACCATCTTTTTAGGGACAAGTACTACAGGGGATGAGTAGGGAGATATTGATGGCTCAATAACTCCTAAATCTAACATATCTTGAATTTCCTTTTCCATTACATCCCGTACTTTATATGGTATGGCATAACCTTTTGACCTCACTGGTTCCGACGTCAGCAACTTTTTGTCGTGTTCTATTTGGTCAGTTCGTCCTGGTACACTGGACAGTACGTCCGGGTATTCTTTTATCAACGTCTCTATTTCTTTACGCTGATCCTGCGTTAACATTTCTGAAATATTGACGTCCTTAAACGTCTCTGGTTGCTTTGCAGTAGGAAAAGCGCAATCTTCCAATGAGAATTCGTCAACGTCATCATTTTCAGTTGACGGAATGGACTCTACAGAAAGCAAGCAATGTGACGCCACATTTTGACGTTCCACATATTGCTTCAGTATGTTAGCGTGATATGTGTTAACATTTCCATTGACGTCAATCTTATAATCCATTCTTTTCACTACCTCAACCACTTCATAAGGACGTCAAATTTACGCGACCTCGCGCCTTTATCATAATAAGCTTTCTGCTTAATCTGAACCTTCTTTAAATTACCACGCGCTAATTTGCATGTCTGCTCTAACCGTTCCCTCAGCTCAATAACGTATTGATACGTCGAAAGAACTTGCTCATCGCGTACCTCTTCAGCCCATAATTCTCTTAATATTGCCATTGGACCTCTGACGTTACGTCCATATAACAACTCAAAAGGGGAGTATCCTAAAGACTCTTGTGAGACTTCCCTAACCGCAAATAATAAAGCTGGAAGATATTTATCCCAATCTTTTGGACGTTCAGCACACATGCGACGTAACATCTGCTTTAACGTAGCGTGGAAACGCTCAATCAAGCCGTTGCAAATTGGGTGTCTCGGACTACACGTTAACTGTTGAAGAGAAAGAAGTCTGCTGACTTCTTTCATTACCTCAGCAGTAAACTGTAATCCACAATCAGTCAACATTTCATCAGGAATGCCAACCCTACTAAACATTTCAATAAGCGCTACCGCGACACGTTCCGTCTCAATACTCGGTAAAGCTATCGCCTCTGGATACCTTGTCGCATAATCTATCATGGTTAAAATATACCGAGATTTCCTATCAGATCGAAGCTCAATTGGACCAACTATGTCCACTGCCACCCTCTTAAATGGCGTATCAATTAATGGCATTTTCCCTAGAGGTACTTTAGTGACCCGACCTTTCTGAATAGTTCTCTGACAAATATCACAAGATTTACAAAATCTAGCGACATCACCGCAAATACCGGGCCAGTAAAACTCAGTTACAACTCTATCCAATGTCTTCCTAATACCAATATGTCCAGAGATAAGCGTTTCATGAGCCAGTTTCAACACCTTTCCTCGGAAACTTTGAGAGACCACAAGTTGGAAAGAGACTTTGTTACCCTTTGTGAACTCCCTATATGCCAAACCCTTTTTCTCAATAAACCTAGTTTCACCTCGGTTTAAACCACGACTCACAGTCTTGTTCCCAGATACAACCCTTTTCCTGATGTTTTCCAAAGTTGGATCATCAACCTGAGCTTGCTTGAAAGCCTCCTTGTCATCGTTAATGATCTGATTGGGAACCTTAAGTTTTCTGTAAGGCTTCTCATCCTGCCTAGTTTGAGACCTAGTTACAGCCGCAGCTGAGAAATGAGACATATCAGGAAGTTTTGATCCAGCAATGTTACCGATAACCAAATCGTACAACGTATCATCCATACACAAAGCTTCAGTTTTCCCAGTGAAAAAAGGACAATCAATGTCAATCATTGCCAAAGGATACCTTTGTGTGGATTCATCAATCAACGTAACATTTGATTCCTTCCCTATTAACTGACTATCCGAAACCAAACTTCTCCGAACGACACAACCTGTACACCGAGTACCTCTTAATACAACCACCTTTTTATTATTAACCAATCCTTGTGTCGTCGGTAACCTTGCCTTTAAGAAGTAACAGACACCTTCCCTAGTTTCCTTACTACACTCCTCCCTATCCGAAATCAAAGGGTCACCAACCTTATTTTCAAAAATACTTCCAATCTCATCACCTTTCCTAGTTACTTCTGTTTGAGAAAAACTAACTTGGTGTGCTGCGCCACGTGGTGTGCTTTTATTCTTACCGCGTCCGCGAAAAGACCCTCTAAAATTACCACGACCAAGTGTATAACCACGACCTACATTCTGCATATTCTCATTCTTAACCTGAGAACCTTGAGTCTCTACGCGCGTGTTAAAATTTTCCTTAACACCGCTATCCCCAACTCCAGTTGCTCCTACCTCTGCGCTATACAATTGTTTTCTGTCGGGGTTCTTAAAACATTTAATTGTTAAATGCCCCTTACCGCATATGCTACACTTGATATCCAATCTACCACTCGGTTTGTTCGAGTCAACTTTGTCCTGTTTACCCTGCGCTGCGCCTCTATTATCGCGTTGCCCCTTATTAATGCAACTATATACGCCCCCGAGCGCTTCTGCAAACAAATCTGCCTCCCTAGCCATTTCATCTAAATTACCAAACTGTTTTGGCTTCAGATGTACATTACATGACTCCAGGAACTGATCCCTTGCCATGAAATCACAGACAGCCGGAAAAGATTTTTCTATCTTTGCCATATTAAGCCATTTTTCTAAATAACTTCTCAGTCTACTACTGAACTGTATGAACGTTTCTGATTTTCGGGCCTACTATAACGAAACTGCTTCCTAAATCCGCGCTTTCATGTCAAAATTCTTTAATAAAGCGTCCTTTAACTTATCATAATCCGCCGCATCCTCATTTGACAATCGGTCATATACGTCAAGTGCGCGCCCTTTGAGCAATGCACTTAAATACGCGGCCCAAACACTCTTATCCCATTTATTAGCCGTAGCATATTTCTCAAACCTAGATAAATAACTATCCATTTTATCTTTACCCTCTTCAAAATAAGGTAACTTAGGATCCCGGGCATGAGCCACCTTCTCAGCTTTTTGCTTTTCAAATTCTAGCTCGAGCTTCGGTCTCTGCATTTCTAATTGATTCCTTAATTCTTGGTGCTGAAGCTCAAACCCATGTTTTATTTGTTCTAAATGGGTCTCACTAATCTCTTTTGCCTCCCTTCCAGTCTTAATGCGTGCCATTTCAAGTTCCTTATTAACATTCAACATAGCTAGTTCATGTGCCCTTTCCTTTTCCTTTTCCTCTAACTTAGCTAGTTCATGTACCCTTTCCTTTTCTTTTTCAGCCCTTTCCTTTTCCTTTTCTTCAGACCTTAACCTTTCTAAATCCCTTTGCTCTTGCCTTTCTGCCCGCTCAATATCTTGCTGCTCCTTAACAAAACCTTGTAACTCCTTCCCCTCATAACCTAAGTCCTTTCCCATTTGCATTAAACGCTCCATTATTGAAAACGTAAATCTCACGTTACTATCAAAACCACTATAAACTGATCAGTTATGATCAGTGATGATTGAATGGGCTTAACTAAAACGTTAAGATATGTGTTATACGCGTTAATCTAACTAAAACGTTAGTTATTAAAGCACACGCGATTTGAAATGTCAAATGCTTTCAGCAAAGTATGACGTTGCGTACTGGTAGTCTAATATGACGTCATAAACTGACGACGTTTACAGTAAAATGCTACAATCCGAAGTTTCATCACATTACAAAACACCGATCATAACAAGTCACCATTAATGTTTCTATTACGTCATACCTAACCTCAAGCCACAGCGTAAATATTAACGCTACCGTTATGTCAACGTCAGTAAATTGTTAACGTCACTACGTCAGAACCATGTGTGGGTAAGATCAATTAGTAACTCCAGTTTAACTTAGTAGAATTTCAGGTAACACAATTAAGTGGGGTCTACTTAAATTTTTCGTTACCAAGAAAAAGTGGGGTTTGCCTTGCCTTCCTGCTGAGAAATTATCAACTTGTCAGTATCCATTTAGTTGAATACATGGGTTTCGCACTTCATCAACGCAGGAAGGAAGATTCAAGTTAATTTCTAAATGTGGCTGTCAATAATTTTTTTTTTTAAATTGATGATTCAGAGTATCAATGTGCTGTTCCACAGCCGGGAACACCAGCCAGAGATCAAATCCTCACTTCACTGACACCAAATGTTACATGTGGGTTTACGGCGTCCCGCAAACCCCCATGCTGACAAGACAACCGAGCGTGATCTCTGACAGGTGTACGGGCAGCTGTGGGGTAAGGCACAAGAAAGATATTAGATGAATGACATGAATTATTTACAGTATCTACATTTAACACTTACTAACACAAAACATCACAATTTGTTGCTTCTGTAGCCAACTCACGACGTCCGCTCCGAAGGCAAAACAATGTTCTGTGCTCGGAACGGGTGACGTGAATACCTACAGAAGCAAACAACCAAAACAACAACAAAAACAAAAAAAGAAACAACACAAGACGCGACTGGCCAGTTTATAACTTCGGGTGAATCCCCCTCTCGCGTGAATCTTCCTCTCGCGAACTAGTGCAAACTAGTCTATCGACATTGTTGCCGATCACAGGTTTAGCGATCGCACTAATCTGATTCGTCCGAATCACCTGCAGGTTATTTAGTTGACCTCTTCCATTTGGATGGTCTCACATTTGTTCACAATGGACAATGGTATGCGCTGATTACGGTGGTCTGTCCGCCCTTGCTGGACCCTAACCCCCAGCGTCGTACCAGTACCTGCTGCTATGAAGCAGGGAGCAGCAGGTCACCACACATTGTTGTGCCTGCAAACCACGACA
The DNA here is from genome assembly GCA_963580285.1 of Lucinisca nassula. Taxonomy (NCBI): domain Eukaryota; kingdom Metazoa; phylum Mollusca; class Bivalvia; order Lucinida; family Lucinidae; genus Lucinisca; species Lucinisca nassula. The sequence continues at coordinate 114,867,098 of OY757014.1, forward strand.
ACCGGACCAAGACACAAGTCACAAAACATACATGCTATATCATGATCCCCCTCCCGGAGAAGTAAGAATATGTTCATGCATATACCGTTATTGCGCATGCGCCGACCAGACACACAGGCTGATTAGTGCATGCGACAAATAACCGTACAGCAGAACTCAACTTGACTGTGCATCAAATTATCAGCACCCAGCTCTTGACACAATAATACTCAAGTTCATGTTTCCTTACTGAGCACTACAGAAATCAATTAATGCTCACTACTACTGAGCATAATACTCATCAAATTTGTGCTCACTACATTATCACAAGTAAGAGGCAATCGAACAGACCACGCCTTTGCGCTACCTGGTCAGCCGCCAATTACAGGAAACATAACAATCTCTATTTTATATCCTTCTCCGCGACACGGCTCACAAATATAGCTATTCACAAATTCATTACATTAATAACAGATAGAAACTACAAACAGAAGATTTTCATCTATAATCCACAACATTTGTTAGTGTCTCATAAGGGCCAACACTGTTTGCCGTAAATTCTCTCTGTATTTGGTAGGCACCCCGTCACAACCGTCCTCGCGACGCCGATGACGCAGCTGACGTCATCCCCGCCACTCAGGCCGTTATGACGTGTGGCGACCAAATACTCCCACTTATCATCATCACGTTCTTTATATGTACATACATGCACAAACTGAGTTATCAGACAAAAACGGCATCATTACAAAATGAACTCGTAATTCTTCTTGAACAAAATTATTTCTAATCAACGTGAACACGCTTGTAAAATAAAATTCATTACGGTTCATCATCACGGATAACCCGACAGGCTCTTGTAAGAGTTTGCCCTGATGATGAAGATATGGTTAAATCCGTCTTAAGTTTACGACCCCTCTACACCTAATATCATATTGGGATGGAACCACGGTTTTCTAACCACAGCTAGACAAAAGTCATGGGTCAAACAAGTGACCCGGCGTTTATTAATTACATTCTACAAAATGGGTCTAAAAGCCTAAATGAATCTAGAATGAGCGGGTGTCCAAACTGTACGTCTCACCAACATCTAGGGTCAGAATGAGACAGGACCTCACTTAGAAAGACTCATTCTACTACTAGAGAAGCCTGGGATCGATCCTGCGACGTCTAGCTGACAAAGCTAGTAGCCTAATCACTACAGGCTTCAACAGTGAATTCAGAATAGGCTTCAGAAAGTTGGGGTATACTAGAAGTAAACCTCTCCAAAACCTACAAGCATGTTCATACAAAAATAATACTAAACATAGATTTAACATACCTTTCAATGTACTTTCAATTTCCCGACACAATGTTGTAGATACTCGTTACAACTTGACCTGCTGCTAAAGTGTTCGTTTTTTTCATGGTTTTTATATCTATGAATACTACCAGAAAATCATGCCTACTCATATTACCTTGCTTAAATCGTGGCGAGTTGGAGATACCGTCCACAATTGAAGCCAGATAGCAAAAATCGAGTAGATAATGGATTTGCGTTCAAATAGTATATTTCCCATAGGGAAAATTGATGAAACGACCCTATAAATCAATGCCATGACTCCTGTCAAAACGAACTACCACACAACACGTGACGGGAATGAAAATCATATATGGTACAATTTGGCGGTTGGCGATTTTTAGGCAAATTTTATAGAACTCAGCCTTATAGCGGCCCCCTGTATTGTAAAAACAGATCTCCATAAACCACTCATGCATACATCGTATGATATGTGCATGACTTGTTCATGGAGCAGCACATTTTGCCTACCATATTTCACCTAAAATATTTCACTCGCACCGCCCTACCATATATCTACTAAAATAATTTAGATATGCATAAGCACCAGAGCGGTTTCCTATTCCATCTCGTAACACCAATCATGCCCCTAGGGTCGAAACGGGCCACGCCCCGGGGCCCCTTAGCTCCCATAGGCTCATAATGGAAAAAAGCTTCAAAAAGCTTCTTCTCTGAAACCACAAGGTCGAGAGCTAAGATATTTAGCATGTAGCAACAGCAAGTTGTCACCTACATAAATCCTGCCAATCATGCCCCTGGGGTCCAAATGGGCCATACCCCGGGGCCCCTTAGCTCCCATAGACTCATAATAGAAAAAAAATCAAAAATCTTCTTCTCTGAAACCACAAAGCCCAGAGCTTAGATATTGAGCATGTAGCAACGGCAAGTGGTCGCCTACATTATTCCTGCCAATCATTCCCCTGGGTTCCAAATGGGCCACGCCCCGGGGCCCCTTCGCTCCCATAGACTCATAATGGAAACTTTTTTCGATAATCTTCTTCTCTGAAACCACAGGTCCCAGAGCTTAGGTATTTTGCAGGTAGCAACGGCAAGTGGATACCTACATAATTCCTGCCAATCATGCCCCTGGGGCCCAAATTGGCCACACCCCGGGGGCCCCTTCGCTCCCATAGACTCATAATGGAAAAAAAACTTCAAAAATCTTCTTCTCTGAAACCACAGGGCCCAGAGCTTAGATATTTAGCATGTAGCAACGGCAAGTTGTCATCTACATAATTCCTGCCAACCATGCCCCTGGGTTCCAAACGAGCCACGCCCCGGGGCCCCTTAGCTCCTATAGATTCATAATGGGAAAAAGCTTCAAAAAGCTTCTTCTCTGAAACCACAGGGCCCTAGAGCTGAGATATTTAGCATGTAGCGACGGCAAGTGGTCACCTACATAAATCCTGCCCCAGGAGTCCAAATGGGCCACGTGCCAGGGCCCCTTAGCTCCCATAGACTCATAATGGAAAAAAGCTTCAAAAATCTTCTTTTCTGAAACCACAGGGCCCAGAGCTTAGATATTTAGCATGTAGCAACGGCAAGTGGTCACCTACATAATTCCTGCCAATCATGCCCCTGGGTTCCAAAAGGGCCACGCCCCGGGGCCCCCTTGCTCCCATAGACTCATAATGGAAAAAAGCTTCAAAAATCTTCTACTCTGAAACCACAGGGCCCAGAGCTTAGATATTTAGCACTTAGCAACAGCAAGTGGTCACCTACATAATTCCTGCCAATCATACCCCTGGGGTCCAAACGGGCCACGCCCCGGGGCCCCTTAGCTCCCATAGACTCATAATGGAAAAAAAAAACTTAAAAAATCTTCATCTCTGATACCACAGGGCCCAGAGCTTAGATATTTAGCATGTAGCAACGGCAAGTGGTCACCTACATAAATCCTGCCAATCATGGCCCTGAGGTCCAAATGGGCCAGGCTCCGGGGCCCCTTAGCTTTCATAGACTCATAATGGAAAAAAGCTTCAAAAATCTTCTTCTCTGAAACCACAGGGCCCAGAGCTTACATATTTATCATGTAGCAACGGCAAGTGGTCACCTACATATTTCCTGCCAATCATGCCCCTGGGGTCCAAATGGGCCACACCCCGGGGCCCCTTAGCTCCCATAGACTCATAATGGAAAAAAGCTTCAAAAATCTTCTTCTCTGAAACCACAGGGCCCAGAGCTTAGATATTTAGCATGTAGCAACAGCAAGTGGTCACCTATATAATTCCTGCCAATAATGCCCCTGGGTTTCAAATGGGCCACACCATGGGGCCCCTTTGTTCCCATAGACTTAAAATGGAAAAAAGCTTAAAAAATCTTCTTCTCTGAAACCACAGGGCCAAGAGCTTAGATATTTAGCATGTAGCGACGGCAAGTGGTCACCTACATAATTCCTGCCGATCATTCCCCTTGGGTCCAAACAGGTGAGCGATATAGGGCCATTGGGCCCTCTTGTTAGCTCACCGTCACGTAGTGACGAGGTGAGCTTTTGGGATCACTTTTCGTCCGTCGTCCGTCCGTCCGTCCGTCCGTGCGTGCATGCGTCCGTAAACAATTCTTTAAACAACATCTCCTCCTAAACCATTGATCGGATTTTGACCAAACTTCACAGGAGTGATCCTTAGGTGGTCCCCTTTCAAAGTTGTTCAAATGGTTCCGGTTCGTTGCACATCTAGGTCATAGGATAGGAGCCAAAAAATAGATTTTTTTCACCAAATACTTAAAAAATCTTCTCTGAAACCACAAGGCCCAGGTCTTTGATATTTGGTATGAAGCTTCATCTAGTGGACCCCTACCAAGATTGTTCAAATTATAGTGCTCGGGCCAAAAATGCCCCCGCTCCGGGGCCCTTTGGTTTTACATGGGCTTATATAGGGAAAATCTTTAAAAATCTTCTTCTCTGAAACCGTAAGGCCCAGGTCTTTGATATTTGGTATGAAGCTTCATCTAGTGGACCCCTACCAAGATTGTTCAAATTATAGTGCTGGGTCCAAAAATGCCCCCGCTCTGGGGCCCTTTGGTTTTACATGGGCTTAGATAGGGAAAATCTTTAAAAATCTTCTTCTCTGAAACCATAAGGCCTAGGTCTTTGATATTTGGTATGAAGCTTCATCTAGTGTACCTCTACCAAGATTGTTCAAATTATAGTCATAGGGCCAAAATGCCCCTGCCTTTGGGCCCTTTGGTGTTACATAGGCTTATATAGTCAAAATCTTTAAACATCTTCTTCTGTGAAACCACAACGCCTAGGTCTTTGACATTTGGTGTAAATGTCATTTAGTGGACCTCTATCAAGATTGTTCACATTATAGCCCTTGGGCCAAAAATGCCCCTGCCCGAGACCCATTGGTTTTACATAAGACTTATATATAGATAGTCTTTGAAAATCTGCTTCTCTGAAACTGCAAGGCCCATGCTTTTGATATTTGGTATGTAGCTTCATCTAGTGGACCTCTACCCGGGCCCTTTGGTTTTACATAGGCTTATAATATATAGAGATAATCTTTGAAAATCTTCATCTCTGATACAGCAAGGCCCAGGTCTATTTGGTGTGAAGCTTCATCTAGTGGACCTAGCCCCGGGGCAATTTGGTTTTACATAGGCTTATGCAGGGAATATCTTTAAAAAAATCTTCTTCTCTGAAACTGCAAGGACCAGGTCTTAGATATTACTGGACCTTTGCCAAGATTGTTCAGTTTATAGCCTTTGTTGACATTTGGTATGAAGCTTCACCTTTTTAGACCTCCCTCAACACTATGCACATTATAACCCTGGGGTCAATAATGGCCCTTTCCTGGGCCCACTTGTTACTCTATGGATCAGGTGAGCGATCCAGGGCCATCATGGCCCTCTTGTGTTTTATATTAGGATCACTTTTTGTCTGTCATCCGTGCGTAATCAATTTCTCCAAACGACATCTCCTAAACCACTGATCGAATTTTGACCAAACTTCACATAAATGATCCTAAGGTGGTCCCCTTTCAAAGTTGTTCAGATGGTTCTGGTCCGTTGCACATATAGATCACAGGAGCCAAAAATAGATTTTTTTCACCAAAAACTTAAAACATCTACTTCTCTGAAACCACAAGGCCCAGGTCTTTGATATTTGGTGTGAAGCTTCATCTAGTGGACCCCTACCAAGATTGTTTAAATTATAGTGCTGGGGCCAAAAATGCCCCCGCCCCGGGGCCCTTTGGTTTTACATGGGCTTATATAGGAAAATCTTCAAAAATCTTCTTCTCTGAATTCACAAGGCCCAGGTCTTTGATTTTTATGCCCCCGGAATCTAAGATTCTGGGGGGCATATAGTTTTTGGTCTGTCCGTCTGTTTGTCTGTTTGTCCGTTTGTCTGTTTGTCCGTTTCTCCGTCTGCAAAAACTTTAACATTGGGCATAACTTTTGAATGGTAAGTGATACAGCTTTCATACTTCACATGTGCATTCCTTGTCACAAGACCTTTCAAGAGGTACCATAAATTTTGACCTCGTGACCTTCACCTTGACATTTGACCTACTTTTGGCCTCATTTTTAAAAACTTTAACATTGGCCATAACTTTTGATTGGTAAGTGATAGAGCTTTCATATTTCACATGTGCATTCCTTGTCACAAGACCTTTCTATTGGTACTATAATTTTTGACCTCATGACCTTGACCTTGGCATATGACCTACTTTTTTAAAAACTTTAACATTGGCCATAACTTTTGATTGGTAAGTGATAGAGCTTTCATATTTCACATGTGCATTCCTTGTCACAAGACCTTTCTATTGGTACTATAATTTTTGAGCTCATGACCTTGACCTTGGCATTTGACCTACTTTTTAAAAACTTTAACATTGGCCGTAACGTTTGATTGGTAAATGGTAGAGCTTTCATATTTCACATGTGCATTCCTTGTCACAAGACCTTTCTATTGGTACTATAATTTTTGACCTCATGACCTTGACCTTGGCATTTGACCTACTTTTTAAAAACTTTAACATTGGCCGTAACGTTTGATTGGTAAATGGTAGAGCTTTCATATTTCACATGTGCATTCCTTGTCACAAGACCTTTCTAATGGTACCATAATTTTTGACCTCATGACCTTGACCTTGATGTTTGACCTACTTTTTAAAAACTTTAACATTGGCCATAACTTTTGATTGGTAAATGGTAGGGCTTTCATATTTCACATGTGCATTCCTTGTCACAAGACCTTTCTAGTGGTACTATAATTTTTGACCTTGTGACTTTGACCTTGATGTTTGACCTACTTTTTAAAAACTTTAATATAGTCCATAACTTTTGATTGGTAAGTGATAGAGCTTTCATATTTCACATGTGTATTCTTTCTCACAAGACCTTTCCAGTGGTACCATAATTTTTTACCTCGTGACCTTGTGGCCTCAACCATGACATAATTTAGTGATGGGGCTTTCATATTGCACAGGCGCTGTCCGGGGGCATCGGTGTTTCACAAACACATCTTGTTGGTATGAAGCTTCATCTAGTAAACCCCTACCAAGATTGTTCAAATTATAGTGCTGGGGCCAAAAATGCCCCCGCCCCGGGGCCCTTTGGTTTTATTAGCTCACCTGTCAGGTAGTGACAAGGTGAGCTTTTGGGATCACTTTTTGTCCATCGTGCGTCCGTGCGTGCGTGTGTGCGTGCGTGCGTCCGTGCGTCCATAAACTTTTTCTTCAAACAACATCTCCTCCTAAACCACTGATTGGATTTTGACCAAACTTCACAGGAATGATCCTTAGGTGGTCTCCTTTCAAAGTTGTTCAAATGGTTCCGGTCTGTTGCACATCTAGGTCACAGGAGCTAAAAATAGATTTTTTTTACTGAAAATCCTAAAGAATCTTCTTCTCTGAAACCGCAACCCAGGTCTTTGATATTTGGTATGAAGGTTCATCTAGTGGACCTCTACCAAGATTGTTCAAATTATAGCCCTGGGGCCAAAAATGCCCCTGCCCCGGGGGCCTTTGGTTTTACATAGGCTTATATAGGGAAAATCTTTAAAAATCTTCTTTGAAACAGCAAGGCCCAAGTCTTTGATATTTGGTGTGAAGCTTCATCTAATGGTTCTCTATCAAGATTGTTCAAATTGTAGCCCTGGGGCCAAAAATGCCCCTGCCCCGAGGGCCTTTGGTTTAACATAGGCTTATATAGGGAAAATCTTTAAAAATCTTCTTCTCTGAAACCACAAGGCCCAGGTCCTTGATATTTGGTATGAAGCTTCATCTATTGGACCTCTACCAAGATTGTTCAAATTATAGCCCTGGGGCCAAAGTGCCCCCGCCCAGGGGGCCTTTGGTTTTACATAGGCTTATATAGAGAAAATCTAAAAAAAATCTTCTTCTCTTTTACCGCAAGGCCCAAGTCTTTGATATTTGGTGTGAAGCTTCATATAGTGGACGTCTATCAAGATTGTTCAAATTAAAGCCCTAAGGCCAAAAATGCCCCCGCCCCGGGGCCCTTTGGTTTGACATGGGCTTATATTGGGAAAATCTTTAAAAATCTTCTTCTTTGAAACCACAAGACCCAGGTCTTTGATATTTGGTATGGAGCTGCATCTAGTAGACCTCTACCAAGATTGTTCAAATTATAGCCCTGGGGCCAAAAATGCCCCCGCCCCGGGGGCCTTTGGTTTTACATAGGCTTATATAGGGAAAATCTTTAAAAATCTTCTTCTCTGAAACTGCAAGGCCCAAGTCTTTGATATTTGGTGTCAAGCTTCATCTAGTGGACCTCTATCAAGATTGTTCAAATTATAGCCCTGGGGCCAAAAATGCCCCTGCCCCGAGGGCCTTTGGTTTTACATAGGCTTATATAGGGAAAATCGTTAAAAATCTTCTGCTCTAAAACCACAAGGCCCAGGTCTTTGACATTTGGTATGAAGCTTCATCTAGTGGACCTCTACCAAGATTTTAAAATTATAGCCCTGGGGCCAAAAATGCCCCCGCCCAGGGGGCCTTTGGTTTTACATAGGCCTATATAGGGAAAATCTTTGAAAATCTTCTTCTCTGATACCACAAGGCCCAGGTCATTGATTTTTAATATGAAGCTTCATCCAGTGGACCTCTACCAAGATTGTTCAAATTATAGCCGTGGGGCCAAAAATGCCCCTGGCCTGGGGGCCTTTGGTTTTACATAGGCTTATATAGGGAAAATCTTTAAAATCTTCTTTTCTGAAACTGCAAGGCCCAGTTCTTTGATATTTGGTATGAAGCTTCATCTATTGGACCTCTACCAAGATTGTTCAAATTATAGCCCTGGGGCCAAAATGCCCCCGCCCAGGGGGCCTTTGGTTTTACATAGGCTTATATAGAGAAAATCTAAAAACAAAAATCTTCTTCTCTTTTACCGCAAGGCCCAAGTCTTTGATATTTGGTGTGAAGCTTCATATAGTGGACGTCTATCAAGATTGTTCAAATTTAAGCCCTAAGGCCAAAAATGCCCCCGCCCCGGGGCCCTTTGGTTTGACATTGGCTTATATTGGGAAAATCTTTAAAAATCTTCTTCTTTGAAACCACAAGACCCAGGTCTTTGATATTTGGTATGGAGCTGCATCTAGTAGACATCTACCAAGATTGTTCAAATTATAGCCCTGGGGCCAAAAATGCCCCCGCCCCGGGGGCCTTTGGTTTTACATAGGCTTATATAGGAAAAATCTTTAAAAATCTTCTTCTCTGAAACTGCAAGGCCCAAGTCTTTGATATTTGGTGTCAAGCTTCATCTAGTGGACCTCTATCAAGATTGTTCAAATTATAGCCCTGAGGCCAAAAATGCCCCTGCCCCGAGGGCCTTTGGTTTTACATAGGCTTATATAGGGAAAATCGTTAAAAATCTTCTGCTCTAAAACCACAAGGCCCAGGTCTTTGACATTTGGTATGAAGCTTCATCTAGTGGACCTCTACCAAGATTTTAAAATTATAGCCCTGGGGCCAAAAATGCCCCCGCCCAGGGGGCCTTTGGTTTTACATAGGCCTATATAGGGAAAATCTTTGAAAATCTTCTTCTCTGATACCACAAGGCCCAGGTCTTTGATTTTTAATATGAAGCTTCATCCAGTGGACCTCTACCAAGATTGTTCAAATTATAGCCGTGGGGCCAAAAATGCCCCTGGCCTGGGGGCCTTTGGTTTTACATAGGCTTATATAGGGAAAATCTTTAAAATCTTCTTTTCTGAAACCGCAAGGCCCAGTTCTTTGATATTTGGTGTGAAGCTTCATCTAGTGGACCTCTATCAAGATTGTACAAATTATAGGCCTAGGGCCAAAAATGCCCCAACCTGCAGGCCCTTTGGTTTTTCATTGGCTTATACAGGGAAAATCTTTAAAAATCTTCTTCTCCAAAACCTGATGGCCCAGTTCTTTGAATTTGGTGTGTAGCTTCATCTAGTGGACTTCTACCAAGATTGTTCAAATCAATGCCCCCACCCTGGGGCCCTTCATTTTTACATTGACTTATATAGGGAAATTTAAAAAAAATCTTCTACTCTGAAACTGCAAGGCTCAGGTCTTTGATATTTGGTGTGAATCTTCATCTAAATTGTTCAAATTATAGCCCTAGGAAATAGAAGTCAAGGCAATGAAAACCTTTGAAAATCTTCTTGTCTGAAAGCAGAAGGCCAAGGTCTTTGATATTTGGTATGAAGCTTTGTCTTGTGGATTTCTACCAAGATGGTTCAAATTATAGCCCTGGGGACAAAAATGGCCTGCCCGGGAACCCCAAGGTTTATATAGACTTATATAAGGAAAACGTTTAAAAATCTTGTCTGAAACCAGAAGTCTCCATTCTTTGATATGTGGTTTGAAGCTTCACCTTTTAGACCACTGCCAAGATTAATCATATTATAGCCTGGGGCCAATAATGGCCCTCTCAGGGGCCCACTTGATACCCTAGTGATCAGGTGAGCGATCCAGGGCCATCATGGCCCTCTTGTATAGGGATAATCTGTAAAAATCTTCTTCTCTGAAACTGTAGAAGCCCCCCTGGTGCAGTGGTTAAGCTACTCGCTTTGTAAACCAGGGATCACAGGATCGATCCCGGGCTTCTCCAGACTTTCGGATTTAAACCGAGGTCCTGTCTCCGTATGACCTTAGCTGTTGGTGGGACGTAAAACTAAAACTCACTCACTCACTCAATTCTCTGAAACTGCAAGGCCCAGGACCTTTATATTTGGTATGAAGCTTCATCTTGTGGACCTCTACCAAGATTGTTCAAATTAAAGCCCTGGTGCCAAAAATGCCCCCGCTATGGGGCCCTTTGGTTTAACATAGACTTATATAGGGAAAATCTTGAAAAATCTTCTTCTGTGAAACCACAAGGCCTAGGTCTTTGATATTTTTTATGAAGCTTCAGCTAGTGGACCTCTACCAAGATTGTTCAAATTATAGCCCTGAGGCCAAAAATGCCCCAGCCTCGGGGCCCTTTGGTTTAACATAGACTAATATAGGGAAAATCTTTAAAAATCTTCTTCTATGAAACCACAGGGCCTAGGTCTTTGATATTTGGTGTGAAATCTAATCTAGTGGACCTCTGTCAAGATTGTTCAAATTATAGCCTTGGGGCCAAAAATGCCCCTGTACCGAGACCCTTTGGTTTTACATAGACTTTTACAGGAAAATCTTTAAAAATCTTCTTCTCAGAAACTGCAAGGCCCATGTCTTTGATATTTGGTATGGAGCTTCATCTAGTGGACAATTATAGCCTTTGTTGATATTTGGTATGAAGCTTCACCTTTTTAGACCTCCTCAACGTTATGCACATTATAACCTTGGGGTCAATAATGGCCCTCCCCGGGCCCCCTTTGTAACTCTATGGATCAGGTGAGCGATCCAGGGCCATCATGGCCCTCTTGTGTTTTATATTTGGATCACTTTTTGTCGGTCATCCGTGTGTAAACAATTTCTTCAAACGACATCTCCTCCTAAACCACTGATAGGATTTTGACTAAACTTCACATGAATGATCCTTAGGTGGTCCCCTTTCGAAGTTGTTCAAATGGTTCTGGTCCATTGCAAATCTAGGTCACAAGAGCTAAAAATAGATTTTTTTCACCGAAAACTTAAAACATCTTCTCTGAAACCACAAGGCCCAGGTCTTTGATATTTGGTATAAAGCTTCATCTAGTGGACCCCTAACAAGTTTGTTCAAATTATAGTGCTAGGAGCAAAAATGCCCCCACCCAGAGACCCTTTGGTTTTACATAGGATTATATAGGGAAAATCTTGAAAAATCTTCTTCTCTGAAACCCCAAGGCCTAGGTAATTGATATTTTGTATGAAGCTCATTCTAGTGGACCCCTACCAAGATTGTTCAAATTATAGTGCTGGAGCCAAAACTGCCCCCGCCCCGGGGCCCTTTGGTTTTACATAGGCTTATATAGGGAAAATCTTTTGAAGTCTTCTTCTCTGAAACCACAAGTCCTAGGTCTTTGATATTTGCTATGAAGCTTCATCTAGTGGACCCCTACCAAGGTTGGTCAAATTATAGTGCTGGGGCCAAAAAACCCCTCGCCCCAGGGCTCTTTGGTTTTACATGGGCTTATAAAGAGAAACTCTTTAAAAATCTTCTTCTCTGAAACCGCATGGCCCAGGTTTTTGATATTGGATATGAAGCTTCATCTAGTGGACCCCTACCAAGATTATTCAAATTATAGTGCTGAGGCCAAAAATGCCCCTGCCCCCGGGGCCTTTTGGTTTTACATAAACTTATATACGGTAGGGAAAATCTTTAAAAATCTTCTTCTCTGAAACTGCAAGGCCCAGGTCTTTGATTTTTGGTTTGAAGCTTCATCTTGTGGACCTCTACCAAGATTGTTCAAATTATAGCCCTGGGGCCAAAGATGCCCCCCCCCCCCCCCCCCCATTTGGTTTTACATAGGCTTATATTTAGGGAATATCTTTAAAAATATCTTCTTCTCGGAAACCGCAAGGCCCAGATCTTTGATATTTGGTGTTTAGCTTCATCTCATGAACCTTTTCCAAGATTGTTCAGATTATAGCCTTTGTTGATATTTGGTTTGAAGCTTCACTTTTTTAGACATTATGCACATTATAGCCCTGGGTCAATAATGGCTCTCTCTGGGGCCCCCTTGTTACTCTATGGATCAGGTGAGCGATCCAGGGCCATCATGGCCCTCTTGTTATTTTGGATGGCCATATGGCCATTTTGTGGGAAGGTGACTGTCCTTATGGCCTTCCTTTGTTTAGTTTTCCATTATGGTCTGGTTGTTTAATGTTTGTGTTTCTTTCCCTTTGGTGTCTTTGATGGGTGGAGTAAGTTAATTGTATCGATTCCTGATCTTTGTTTTACTTCTACTTTGAATTTTGTTTCCATTCCATATCTCCTCAGGCTCTACCCCTGCAAGGATTCTCATTAAAGATTGGTCAGTTATTCCCTTCAGTGAGCTATTGTGCAGAACCCATAAATGAACCATGCCAACTCAAGGTCAAGGTCACATTTGAAGGTCATGAGTTTAAAACTTTGAAATTTGTGTCAGTTCCATATCTCTTTTACACCTCAAAGGATTCTCATTAAACTTTGGTCAATTATCCCATTTAGTGAGCTCATGTGCATAGCCCATAAATGAATTGTGCTGACTCCAGGTCAAGGTCACATCTGAAGGTCACGAGTTTGAAACTTTGAATTTTATGTTTGTTCCAAATCTCCTTTACCCTTCAAAGGATTTACGTTAAGCTTTGGTCAAATATCCCCCTTAGTGAGCTGATGTGCACAAGCCATAAATGAACCCTGCTGACTCAAGGTCAAGGTCGCATTTGAAGGTCATGAGTTTCAAACTTTTAATTTTATGCCCGTTCCATATCTCATTTACTCCTGGAAGGATTTTCATTAAACTTTGGTCAAATATCCCCCTCAGTGAGCTGATGTGCAGAACACATAAATAAAGCATGCTGACTTAGGGTCAAGGTCACAGGTGAAGGTCACGAGTTTGAAACTTTGAATTTTGTGTCCATTCCATATCTGCTTTATCCCTCAAAGAATTTTCATTTTACTTTGGTGAAATATCCCCCTTCAGTGAGCTGATGTGCAGAACCCATGAATAAACCATGCCGACTCAAGGTCAGGGTCACAGGTGAAGGTCACGAGTTTGAGGTGAATTTTATGTCCGTTCCATATCTCCTTTACCCTTGGAAGGATTTTCATTGAACTTTGGTGAAATGTCCCCCTCAGTGAGCTGATATGCAGAACCCATAAATAAACTATACCAACTCCAGGTCAAGATCACAGGTCAAGGTCACAAGGTTGAGCCTTGATATAAAGTGCAGCGGGATATTTGGTTTTCCCTTAGACTGCTTTCTTGCTCAAATTATAGCCCCTTGGGGCCAAAAATGCACCTGCCCCAGGGCCCACTGGTTTTATATAGAGTTATTGTATTGTTATTTAGAGTGAGCTGGTTCATATCCGCCTGGGGCACTAGGTCCCGTCCCTCGATGTTCGCAAAGTGCCCAGATAGTGAAATACAAGTCAGCTCTGTATTGTCAAAGGGAACCACAAACTCATAAGTCTAATTTCTGATTCCCACCCCCCCCCCCCCCACCCCCCCCCCCCCCCCTTGTCACCATGAAGCATTGTATGTTACACTGAGCCAGTGTATCTCTGTCTGTGTCTGGTGCACTAGGACCTGACCCACAATGTGCACAAGGTGACTAGACCGTGACATAAAATAAGGATCAGGTGAGCGATCCAGGGCCATGATGGCCCTCTTGTTTGGTCCTTGATATGAGAATAGTTACAAAATGAATGACTATGAATGCTTAAGGTCAAGGTCATTCAGTAACCTTCACCCAAGGTTACTTGGATTGCAGGTCCATTGACATTTCAAAATACATGTTCTTAGAAACCACTGGGCAAATTTCATTTGAATTTTATATTCAAATTGGCCGCCATGCCCAAATGTGGTAAAAAAACCCCAAAAAACTCTTCTACTCCATAACCACTGGGCCGATTGTCTTGAAAATTGATAAGTAGCATCAAGTGTCTAAGTGCTACCAAGTTTGCAAATAATTTTGACCCTAGGTTGACCTTGACCTTTTTATGCCAAAGTCAAATTTGGTTCCTTAGGCTTTTCAATGGGAAAATGGTAAAACAATGCATTTTTAGAAAATCGTTGTCTTGAAAATTGATATGTAGCATCAAGTGACTAAGTGCTACCAAGTTTGCAAATAATTTTGACCCTAGGTTGACCTTGACCTTTTTATGCCAAAGTCAAATTTGGTTCCTTAGGCTTTTCAATGGGAAAATGGTAAAACAATGCATTTTTAGAAAATCTTTGGTCTATGACATGAGAATAGGTACAAAATGAATGTCTATGAATGCCCAGATCTGGTAAAAACCTTAAAAAATCTTCTCCAGAAACACTGTACAGATTGTTTTGAAACTTGTTATACAGCATTGGGTGACTGAGTACTTCCGAGTATGCAAATATGATGACCCGAGGTTGACCTTCACCAAGGTCAGATTTGGTTCCTTACGCTTTTCAATGGGAAAATCATGTAAAACAATGCATATTTCGAGAAAAATATTGTCGTCTGTGACATAAGAATAGGTACAAAATGATAGTCTATGAATGCTAAAGGTCATTCAGTGTGACCTTGTCCCAAGAGACATTGAACCCCAGCCCCCCCCCCCCCCCCCCCCCCCCACACACACACACACACACACTAGCTAGAGCTGACCAGTCATCAAATTCTATGTCAGACCGATGGGATGAAACAAAAGGGTCTAGGAATCTGCTGCTCTATCAAAATGATACATTTTGAACACGCAACATATTCTGGTATTAAATACCGCATTTTCTGGCCGGTTGTTGCTTTGTTGTGTTAGTCATGGTGTTCATGTTGCATAGTTTACCATCTTTTGGGTCGATTATTTATCATTCGACCCAAAGTAACAAGCTACTGAAGCTGCTCGCCTGCTATTGTCCACGTGACATCGCTGACCATCTACACCATGAAGGTAACCGTTACTTAAGGAGGCCGACCTTAATTTTTTTTCTGAGATACCTGCCCTAGAGAATTTCCTTATATTATAACAAAGTATCCAGCAAGGACTTAACTTTAGATTAAAGTCATAAAAATATCATGTCACCGAGACTGGGAAAGAATGGGGGTCAATCCAAAAGTAACGCCATTTTACACATATTTTGCATTGATTGTAATGGGAAATCCCTAAAATTTGACACAAATGCGAAAATTAAAGTGACTTCTGCACTAGAGATTTTGGACTTACTAAGTTAAATTATGTATATTCATATGACATTCAAAAACATGAAATAAAAATGGGGGGTCACCAGCCATGTAAGAGAATGAGGGTCGTTTCAAAAGTAAAAATTGCAGGCAAAATACCTTTTTTCGTGAAGATTGCTAACATTAAAATAACTGTTTTGCTAGAAATTATAACTCCACGCAAATAGATGATATTTATGCTTAATATCTGCCGCAATATGATGAAAGAATTCGGTTATAGTGTTATTTCAAGCAAAAAGGGTCGTTTCAAAAGTTATCATAACAGGCAAAACTTATTTTTTTGAAAACATCACAAAAATTATAGTTGCTTCTGAGCTTAGGCATGATAGGTGATGTATATATATGTAATCCGCAAAACTATGAAATGACAACAGGATGACAGGTTTCCAATAAGATAATGTGGGTCGTTTCAAAAGTAAACATAAACTGAAAAATATGAACATATATACACATATTTTTCAAATTATTATAGGAATTTCTGCCATATAAATGATATGATCACTAAGAAAGGTATTATATCTAAATATTATTTGCAAAACCTAACAAATAAAAACAGTAGGTCGTTCATACAAAATGGGGGTCGTTATAAGAGTAAGCTTTTCATGCAAAATACCTTTTTTTTATTTTTATTTTTTTTTGGTCAAAATCTCTTTTTTTAAGTGAATTATATATTAAAACAATGGTGTCACGCAGATAGGGCATGCATCTACATATGATTTGCCAAACTGAAGTAAAGGCAATGAATAGGTATCGATAAAATTACCTAACACCTCCCATTCAAGACAACAAAGGGAAAGAAACACCAACATATTACAATTTCGCTCTTCAGTGAGCAAATGTGGCACCAACCTAGCGCAAATCATTCTCAAGCCCAGTACTTTGTCAGAATAGTTTGTACACTGCCTTCTGATAAGCCAGTGCATTCAGATATCTTTTTCACTGACAGTCGCGCATCTTCTTTGGCGGCTCCCTTTACAGCAGTGATGGTTGCCTTGGTGATGGAGGTCTTGGGCCCACCACCACGGGCATCATCTTTGGTCGATTATTTACCAGCTTTAAAAGCTTTGACCCACGGATAAATTGTGCGCTTTGTATTTACAAGAGGTTCATTTTTGCCACACAATTCATCAACCTATGTCAAGCCTTACACGGCATTTAATTTAGCTGCGAATTTCAGTCTTTTTGTCCATTTTACATTAATTTTTATTTGACTGCATGCATTTCAATTTGACAAATCTCGGTCATTATAAATGCAATTTGCTAGAAATAAACTGTTATCGGTGGCTATCTGAAAGGCTATTCAAATGCAATAATGCGTTATCAGAAATACTTATGATAAAAGTAGGGAAACCTATTAGTGACAAAACTTTTTGAAGGACCCTCGTACACCAACTTCTATTTAATGATTGGCTCGAAATTAGCGAAATATTCCTGAAAGGCCTCTAAAGCTAGAAACAACAACAACAACATCAATAACAACAAAAAAAAAAAAAAAAAAAAGACAGAGAAATCATTTGTGATTTCAATTTTCCGTTCCATGCGTTTAGGATTTAACCGTGAAGCTTTTACGGTTCCAGATTTTGATGTATTTTGACCAAGATCTCTCTCACTCTTTCGCTCTCTCTCTCTTAACTATGAATGACCTTACTGTGTTTTAAATCCGCCTACTCAAATATATCATAGCACCCGCCCATTGGGGCGTGCAAAAATAATGGGCTGCACGATGCTTCCACGCAGAGCTGAAACCGACGGCACACGAGTGCTGGTAAACCGTTTAGAGGATCTAAGCCTGCACAGATAAAGCGGTGCGAGTCGTACCGTCCATGCTTATAAATCCTATTGGTTTCATTGGGCGACAGGGCTTGAGATGTCATTTCATCTCAGTGTCGGGTAAAAGCAATGTTTCAAAAATGACCTGTACAGTGTTGACGGGGACGTTAACCTCAAATCAAACAAACAAACAATACTCAAATATAACAATTTTTTTTCCACCACAAAAGGAGAATTTTTAACTGATTTTTCTGCTTTAACGAGTAACAGAAATTAGAAAAATAATGTTTACTCCTGTAATCCTCAATTTTACTGGATAAAAGTGGTTTTAGGGGGTTAAATTTAGATAGACGTATTTTCGTGATGCCGAGTGCGAGCGTGATAACTCAGTTCATCCTGCATACCAGGGGCCAGTTGTTCAAAGCATCGTTAGCTTAACGAGCTTGTTAGTGGTCATATTGTTAAGTGTTCCAGCAAGTACAATATCTAAAATTTTGGTATTTTCGCTGAAAACATGTGAGCAGCTTTTGCATATGCAAATGATCAAAGTTTTAACGATACGTTAACTAACGACGTCGTTTGTTTCGATCAACTGCCCCTGGTGTGTATGTAATGTACACCTGCGAGTATTGGTTAGATGTGACCGATTGCAGTATATAAGTAGAAAGAAAGCCAAGGGACTTACTGGAGAGAGAGAGAGAGAGAGAGAGAGAGAGAGAGAGAGAGAGAGAGAGAGAGAGAGAGAGAGAGACTGCCAGCAGTTCTCGACCACAATAAAATTTAGTAGTAGGCCTATGCAGACAGAATGATTCATTCTACGGGCATAATTGTCAGTTCTCAGCCAGCAAAAAAAAAAAAAAAATCAGTAGAATGTGGACTTTGATTCAATCCATCGGCTGTTTATCATGACGTCATAAATATGATTAAGTCACAGCAAACTAAAAGTTTACACACAGGCCGTGTGTAAACGAATATCATTTTAGTGTGTTGCAAGCGTAAACAAACAGGATAGCAAATGGATTGTACTTTAAAGGAGATATAGAGTGGCATTCAACATGTTGTCCTGTTGAGGATTGACTAAGGAGGTGTCACCAGTAAACAATTCTGATTCTGATCTAATACTTAGATCTATACACTAATATACAAATTTAGCTGGAACTGCCATTATGGAAAGATGACACACTTTCAGACGGGCTTTTCAATGTCATGTAAGGTGCCTCCAGGAGCAAAAGATATATTCGAGAAAAAGACGAATAAAAAGGTAAACAGTTCTGCTATTGTAAATGAGCTGCCTTATTGGCTCAATTGTGACCGACACATTTGATCGTTTCTGAACTCGATTTTTTTTCTACTTTCACTCTGCTTTAACAGTGATAAGAAATGATAACTGTTGGCGTATTTTATGCATGTGTGGTGGAAAAGACGGTCAATCGTAGAAAATTTACTTCGTTTTAGAGATCGAAAAGAAAATATAAATACCACTTAAAAACTGAATGTCGTTACAGTGCCGATTGACGGCAATGCGCAGAACGTTGCGCAACCGAAATTAAGGTCGGCCTCCTTAATGCAGCTCTGTTCTGCGGTGTCTGATCAGGGTCTACACTGTTTGCAATGTCCATGTTCACCGACCCAGTCTACATGGCGCACTGACGATGCAAGGAAAGACTAGCGCTGCTATAAATAACTGGTACATGGATTTTGAACATGGTCTGTGATAGTCACGTGGACAATAGAAGGCGGGAAGCTTCTGTAGTTAGTAACTTTTAGTCAATTGATATTTAATTGACCCAAGCTTGGCGTCTGATCAGGATCTATATGTTTTTTCATATAGTATAGGAATTTAAATGTTAAACGAAACATGTACCAATCCACACTCAAAGACAAATAACCCACCAGTGCTGTCAGTGCTTTGATCTATAAATGGTTTTTACAGCAATCATTTAATGAGAAAGTTTGACACCGAAACCACTGCAATAGCTAAAACTGTCAAATATGACTTTTAGCCCGCTTTCAATTTACTGAAACAGGATTGAATGTGTGACGTCCTGATGAGTCAGAAAACCCTCTGTCTCTTACATGATACACATGTTTGAGGCCTCTAGTTTTATAGTTCTTGAGAAATATTTGATAAAAATTAACATTCGCCAATACAGAGAGAAAGAACACATGACAGAACACATCTTAAAATACACCGAGAAAGGCGTGGCTTTTACACAATACAAGTAAGCCGATAATGACCATAGTCTCTGCACAATGTTATCACATAATTTGCATAATCTGCTTCTAGCTTTTATGGTTCTTGAGAGGAACAGCTGTATACCAAATACTCGCACTTTTTTTCAAAGCGGGGGTATAATGAAACAGGGGTGTTTGACATTAACTGTGTGTATAGGATTTAATATCTCATATTGTCTTGATAGTAAGTCGAAATTTCGAGTTATTATGTCAAAATTTCGAGAAAGTAAGTCAAAATTTCGAGCTACTTAGTTGAAATTTCGAGATACTAAGTTGAAATTGCAAATTAATAAGTCGAAATTTCGAGATACTAAGTCGAAATTTCGAGTTAAAAAGTCCAAATGTCAAGTTAATAAGTCGAAATTTCGAGTTAATAAGTAAAAATTTCGAGGTATTATGTCAAAATTTCGAGATACAAAGTCGAAATTTCGAGTTATTAAGTCAAAATTTCGAGATAGTAAGTCGAAATTTCGAGTTATTATGTCGAAATTTGGAGTTACTAAGTCAAAATTTTGAGATACTAAGTCGAAATTGCGAGTTAATAAGTCGAAATTTCAAGATACTAAGTCGAAATTTCGAGTTAAAAAGTCGAAATTTCGAGTTAAAAAGTCGAAATTTCGAGATACCTATCAAGAGAAAAAAATATACCTGGCCCTATTGCTCTTCCGTATCTATGACATGAGAGTAGGTACAAATTGAATGTCTTTCAAAAACCTTGGCCCAAGCATGTCCATTGACATTTCAAAGGACCTTTTATCCTTAACAGGTGACCAATTTCGTTTCCTTTAATTTGCCACCTTCAGACAATTGGGGATTGAAATCTTGATTGAATGGTCCAGGTCACATGACAAAGCTGGTCCCAATGCCCAAGAATTATAAAAACCTGTAAAAGATCTTCTCTGGAAGTGCTGGGCCAATTTTATGTAGCATTCAGGTCACATGACAAAGATGGCCGGCATGCCTTAATACGGTAAAACCCCTAAAAATCTTCTTTGCCAGAACCTCTTGCCCAATTACCTTGAAATTTAGTATATAACTGTATGTGACTGACAGCCAAATTTGTTCCATTGATGACCCTGGACTTATCCCTTTGGTAAGTTCAAATTTGGTCCCTCTTGCTTTTGAATTGGAAAGAGGTTAAAAATGTATTTTTCAAAAACTGTTGTGATATTGAAATGACAGAGGTACTATATGAATGTTTGTGAATGCTATGATATGTTAAGGTCATTCAGCGACCTTGGCCCCAGGTGTCCATCAACTTTTCAACTTAAATTTTACATACAACTGCCTTTGCAATGGATGAAAGTTTGTTCAAATGGTCCAGGTCACATGACCAAAATTGGCTGCCATGGCCATATATAATAAGTTTAAATCTTCTTCAGAACCTCTGGGCCAATTTCTTGAAACTTTATGTGCAGCTTCAGGTGACTTGAGTACTACAATATTTTATGTATGAGGACCCCAGGTTTCAATGACCTTCACCTGTTTATCAGTACCAAAGATCATAGAAACTCAGATGAGGGAAAAAGGGAGCAAATATAACACAGGGCACAGGGGAGCCATCAGGACCTCATGGTCCTCTTGTTTAGCTCACCAGGGCCGAAGGCTCTAGGGGAGCTTCTTCCGCCGATCCAAGAAGGTCAGTTTCTGGCCAAGGAATGTGCACTGTACTGGTTAACCCCTTATGTATAAGCCTGCCCAGGAAAAGTGTGGATTGGTAAATTGACCGGCTAAAAATGACCTAAATAATGTTGACTGGGCCATTAAACTCCAAAACAAACAAACAAATCTAGGGGAGCTTATAGTATAGTCTTCTGTCTATGTCCGTACCACATTTGACCAGTTATATCTCTGCAACCTGCCTGTTTATCTCAGTCATTTCTCATCTGTATCATGCCTATGGTGTGGGATTGATGACATAAGCTTTTTATTGAAATCAAATAAAAACTTTGGTTGCTATGGCAATCACAAGGTCCCATAGACTTACAATGGGAAAATGATTGTCATTCTTGTGAGCCCTCTAGAGGGCACAGTTTTGGTCCAATCATCATTATTAAACTTCATCAGAATAATCATCATAACAATATCTTGGTCAAGTTTGAATATGGGTCATGGTGGGCAAAAAGTAAGTCAAATCATAGAAAAACCTCATGAGCACTCCAGAGGCTTCAGTTTTAGTCCAATCATCAACAAACCTGCTCAGAATGATCTTTATATGACAGTATCTGTCAAGTTTGAATATGGGTCATGTTGGGTTAAAAGTAGGTCAGTAGGTCAAATAATAGAAAAACCTTGTAAGCACTCGAGAGGTTGCAGTTTTAGCCCAATCATCATTAAACTTGCTCAGAACGATCATCTTGACAATATTCCTGGTAAGGTTCGACTATGGGTCATGTCAGGTGAAAAGTAGGTCAGTAGGTCAAATTACAGAAAAACCTTGTGAACACATACCACAGTTTGGGTTCAATCATCATCAAACTTGCTCAGAATGGTCATCTTGACAATATCTCGGTCAGGTTCGAATATGGGTCATGTAAGATAAAAAAGTAGGTCAGTAGGTCAAATCATAAAAAACCCATGTGACCACTCTAGAGGCCACACTATTGATCCAATCCTCATACAACTAGCTCAGAATATCAGAATATCTTGACAATATCTCAGTCAAGTTCATAAATAGGGTCATGTCGGGTAGGTTAAATCATAGAAAAACCTTATGAACACACTAGAGGCCACAGTTTTGGTCTGGTCATCATAAAACTTGCTCAGAATGATCATCTTGACAATATCTCAGCCAAGTTCGAATATGGGTCATGTCGGATCAAAATGTAGGTCAGTAGGTCAAATCATAGAAAAACCATGTGAACACTATAGACAATACTTTTGGTCCAAACTTGCTCAGAATGATCATCTTGACGATATCTCGGTCAAGTTCGAATATGAGTCATGTGGGATCAAACAGTAGGTCAACAGGTCAGATCATGCAAAAACCTTGTGAACACTCAAGAGGCCCCACTTTTGGTCCAATCCTTATTAAACTTGCTCAGAATAATCATCTTGACAATATCTCACTAAAGTTCAAATATGGGTCATGACAGGTCAATAAGAATGGCCAATAGGTCAAATCATAGATAAACCTTGTGAACACTCTAGAGGCCAGAGTTTTGGTCCAATTATCATAAATCTTGCTCAGAATGATCATCTTGACAATATCTCGGTCAAGTTCAAATATGGGTCATGTCAAATCAAAAAGTAGATCTGTAGGTCATTATGAAATAACTTTTGAACCATTTGAGATAGAATCTTCATATTTGGCATGTAAGTTCCTTGTGGCAAATGCTTCCCACACATACCAAAAGTTACCTGTGACCTTGACCTTGACCTTTGACCTACTTTATCATAACTTTTGAACCATTTGAGATAGAGCCTTCATATTTGGCATGTTCCTTGTGTCAAGGTCTTCCCACCCATACAAAAATTTGACCTAATGACTTTGACCTATGACCTACTTTGTCATAACTTTTGAAGCATTTGAGATAGAGCCTTCATTGGCTCTTGCCCATTGGGGCTTGAAGAAATAGATGGGCTGCATGATGCTTCCAAGCAGAGCTGAAATCGGACCGCACACGAGTACTGGTAAACAGCTTAGAGGATCTAAGCCTGGCCAGGTAAAGCGGTGACCGTCCATGCTTATAAACCCTATTGGTTTCATTGGGCCACAGGGCTTGAGATGTCATCAAAAAGTAGATCAGTAAGACATTTCGAAATAACTTTTGAACCATTTGAGATAGAGTCTTCTTATTTGGCATGTGAGTTCCTTGTGTCAAGGTCTTCCCACCCTATAAAAATTTTGACCTATTACCTTGATATTTGACCTACTTTGTCATAACTGTTAAAGAATTTGGGATAGAGCCTTCATATTTGGCAAGTAGATTCCTTGTGACGAGGGCTACCTATTCATACAAAAATATTACCTGTGACCTTGACCTTGACATGTCACCTACTTTATAGTAACTTTTGAATCATTTGAAATAAAGCCTTCATATTTGACATGTATGTTCGTTGTGACAAGGACTTCCCATAGATACAAAAATTTTGAAACGTGACCCTGACCTTTGACTTAGTTTGTCATAACTTTAGAACCATCTAAGATAGAACCTGTGACCTTGACCTGTGACCTACTTCATCATAACTTTTGATCCGTTTGAGAATGATCCTTCATATCTGGCATGTATGTTCCCTATTTCATCATAACTTTTGATCCGTTTGAGAATGATCCTTCATATCTGGCATGTATGTTCCTTGTGACAAGGGCTTCCGACCATACAAAAATTTTGAGCTGTGGCCTTGTCCTTTGACCTACTTGGTCATAACTTTTGAACCATTTGACATAAACCCTTCATATTTTGGCATGTAAGTTCCCAAATGGCGCCATAAATGCTGAGCACTCAAGTTAGCGGTTCCGGACCATTGGTCCTCAGGTGTTTTTTTTTTTTTTAAATTACCAAAACATTTCATCGAGTGTGTTGAAAACATCAGAATTTTCATGAGTGCTTAGCAATACTAGTGAAAATTCATGTTTTCAACACACTCAATAAAATATTTTTGGTATTCATCTCAAAAAAGTAAATATCCTCTACATAATCTTGATTGTCACAGCTGTCATTTTGTTGTTACTATGCTAAACTGTAAGAGACATTATTAATTGACTATCCTGTTTTGATCGGAGGTCATCCGTATTAATACCAGGTCAGCCAATATTAACCTATGGAACAGTATTTAGGTAAAAACTCAATTATGCAACATTGAGATTGCAATATGCAATTTTGATATTCTGTTATGCTATATTCAGTTACAATTGTGCAAAATATTCCGCTTCTGCTTCTTCTAGTTCTCATTATTCTCGTTAAGTGGCGCTGTGATCGTTTTTCCGTAAACGTCCGCCTGTATTCGGAAGATAACAAAAAGAATCTGCAAGCGTATTGGTGACACGGAGGAGTGAAAGAAACAAGAGAACTATATTTTTGGCATAAAACGGACGATTTGGGGACATTACACCCTTCCCGATAAAATCATTTACACATAATTTTTATTTAATATGTCAGACCAGGAATCAGCTTTGCTGTGTTTGTTTTGTGTCCAAGTTTTATCTAAATATATCGCAAATGTGTTCAGGCCATTGCACCTCTAAAATATAAATTTGTTGTAAATACTTATAATAATTTTGTATGGCACAGAAAGGCTCCTGTCCAATGTCGTGTAGACCTTGGTGAGACTGCTCCTTTATGATCACCTGAAGCAAACATAGTTACAACTCTCTTTTGTGAAAATGCTTTCAGATGAGAAACGACTTACGTTCCCTCTAACATTTATTTCTGAAGACCTTTCGAACTCTAATTTTCACAGTTTAAAAGATCTTATTACTATTAATTCACTGCAGAATATTA
This sequence comes from Lucinisca nassula, assembly GCA_963580285.1. Taxonomy (NCBI): domain Eukaryota; kingdom Metazoa; phylum Mollusca; class Bivalvia; order Lucinida; family Lucinidae; genus Lucinisca; species Lucinisca nassula. Next base: position 114,892,126 of record OY757014.1, read on the forward strand.
TTCATGAAGGTACTCGTTTACAAGCTATATTAGATCCTATTCTAATACCTGACGATATGTTATACTCAGATTCTTGTGTTCTAGAAACTCCAACTGATATAAGTGATCACAGAGCGACCTTTATTAGAATCCCTTTCCATTACAGTTGTCAGGCAACTTTTAAGAGACTTGTATGGTTATACAGAAATGCTGATTTTCAACAACTGAAAACTTTAGTTTCAAACTATGATTGGAGCATCCTGTCTGAGGGTTCTGTAAATGAAGCTTGTATGAAGTTCACTGATAAATTTCTGGAATTCGTAAAATTATGTATACCTTCCAAAATTGTAACAGTTCGTCCAAATGATAAACCTTGGTTTGATGCAGAAATTCGCCATTTTATTCGTATAAGAGATAAACTTAGAAAGAAATCAAATAATTCTGGCAGTATCAATGATTGGAATAAATTTAAACAAATGAGAAATAAAGTTAACAATCTGAAAAAAACACGCCAAAGAAAAGTTTTATAACAGTTTGGAAATTTCTTTGTCTGATTTTCAAAACAATGACAAGAAAAAATTTTGGCAGGTCATCCGGCATTTTGTAAAAAATAACAGCAACTCTGGAAATATACCTCCATTGTTAAATTCACTTCAAGACCAGAATGTCTATTGTTTTAATGACAGTGAAAAGGCTGAATGTCTTAATTCCTATTTTAGTTCAATTTGTGATCTAGGTGATAATAACACACAACTGCCTGCATTTCAATCTATAACTGATAATTCTCTTTCTAATATTGTTTGTACTCCGGAAGAAATAACAGAACTGATATTAATTCTGAATCCTAACAAAGCTACGGGTCCTGATGCCATAAGCAATAGGATGCTTAAGGCTGTTGCTAGGGAAATATCTATCCCTTTGTCAATTATCTTTAACAGATCTTTTCGTGAAGGTTGTTTTGCGGATATATGGAAAACATCCAATGTGCTGCCTCTATATAAGAAAGGGGACAAATCGATTTTATCCAATTATAGACCAATTTCACTTTTAAATGGTGTTGGAAAGCTCCAGGAAAGAATAGCACATAAAAATATGTATAATTTCTTCCATGAAAATAACCTTTTATATACAACCAGTCTGGATTTTTACCACAACATTCTACTACTTTCCAATTAATAGACATCTTTCAGCATATATGTCAGACATTTGATAATAATCAGTTTTCCTGTATGATATTTTGTGATGTGTCAAAAGCTTTCGATAGAGTATGGCATAAAGGGCTCCTTTTCAAATTAAAACAGAATGGTATAACTGGTTCTCTTCTTAATTGGATAAACGATTATTTAAGCAACAGAAGGCAAAAAGTTGTTATAAGGTCCTGCACTTCAAGTTCTAGAGATATACATGCTGGAGTCCCTCAGGGTTCTGTGCTAGGACCACTGTTATTTCTCATATATATAAACGACATTTCTGACTCACTGCTAAGTTTGACTCGACTTTTTGCCGATGACAGCTCTTTGTATTATGCAGCGTCCTCAATTGCTGATATAGAAGGAATCATAAATCATGACTTACATATTCTTTCTGGGTGGGCTAAGCAATGGTTAATTACCTTTAACCCTTTAAAAACCGAGGCAGTGTTTTTTACCCTTAAACACTTTGAAAATTATCCTCAAATTATTTTCGATGATACCCCGATACAATTTGTAGAGGCTCACAAGCATCTAGGTTTAACTTTTAGTAACAACGGCCAATGGCATAGACATATAGAAAATATAATAACCAGCGCATCCAAGGTCATAGGGATAATGCGAAAACTGAAGTTTACATTTCATAGAACTGCTTTAAACCAGATATATATTTCATACGTATTACCTATCCTTGAGTATTCTTCAATAGTATGGGACGGCTGTTCTGCTTATGATAAGCAAGCCCTTGAAAAGCTTCAAAACGAGGCGGCTAGATTAGTCACGGGTCTTACAAGGTCCGTGTCACTTGAAAATCTTTATAGATAATGTGGTTGGGAACCCTTATCTGACAGACGAAATTATCAGAAATTGGCTTTTATGTACAAGGTAAATAACAGCTTAGTTCCCTCATATATAACCGATCTTATTCCTCCGCTAGTTAGAGAAGTCACAAACTATCCTCTGAGAAATAGCAGCAACATCACAGTTCCATATACTCGCACAGAAATTTCTAAACGGTCCTGTATACCCTCTTCTATCTCCTTATGGAACTCTCTTGATAACGATGTTCGTGCAGCAGGAAGTATATCAGCCTTTAAACAACATTTAAAAAATAGTTCCCTTCGAATTCCTAAAATTCCTGTTTATTATACGAGTGGAGAAAGGTTCTTCTCTGTTATACATGCAAGGATTAGGAACAAATGTAGCAATCTCAAAGGAGACTTATATTCAAATCATATTTGTCTTTCGCCATACTGCAGTTGTTCAGAAGTTATTGAAGACGCTGAACACTTCTTTTTTAGATGTCCAAATTTCCTCACAGAACGTGTTACTTTGTTCCAGACTGCAAGACCTTTTCACCCTCTGTCCTTGAACAAGATTTTATTTGGGGATCCTTTCTTGACTGATCAGGATAATCTACTTATTTTCGGTGCTGTCCAAAAATTTATCAAAGATACTAAACGTTTCAATAATTCTTAAAAAATACATGTATGAATATGCATCTCTTTTGACAGATCATGAACCTGTCTATTATTTACTTGTTAAAAGTGGCTGCCTTGACTTACAGAATTTCCCAACATATTTATTTATTTATTTATTTATTTATTTATTTATTTATTTATTTATTTATTTATTTATTTATTTATTTATTTGTATTCATTTATTTATTTCAATACGCTGTATTATAATTAGCCATTACCATGTGCATAAATAATTTGTGTGTATAATTGTAGGGGACGGGCCGTAACTAATGTTGTGAGAACTTGTGGCCCAACCCCATTGCTTGCTATTATATGCAATAAAATATGATTAAACTAAATTTATTTCTGATTTAGGGCATATCCAACGGAATTCTAAAACTAGGCATTTTGGTTCTGTTGTTTGATTTGATGTTTAACGTCACCTTCAACACAGTATAGATCATTTTGGAGACGTTGCTTCCACTTTTGTGGGACTTTTACCCGACACTGAGATGAAATGACATAGGGTTTGTAGGCACCGCTTTGGCTCGGTAGACTTAGATCCTCTAAGCGGTTTACCAGTACTGGTGTGCGGGTCGGTTTCAGTTCATGCAGCCCATCTATTTCTTCAAGCCCCGATGGCCGGGGGTCTGATTCCCAGTTTGTTTTGTCACATGTTTATATAGATGTTCGTAACTGTTTGTGTTAAATGCATTCATTAATTTATAAGAAAATAGAAAACTATCTGACTTTTTATACTAGATTTTTGGCTTCAAGTGACAAAACGCAAAGGTTTCCACTTTTTAGCTCACCGTCACGTAGTGACGAGGTGAGCTTTTGGGATCACTTTTCGTCCGTCGTCCGTCGTCAGTCCGTGCGTCCGTGCGTGCGTGCGTCCGTAAACAATTTCTTCAAACGACATCTCCTCCTAAACCACTGATCGAATTTTGACCAAACTTCACAGGAATGATCCTTAGGTGGTCCCCTTTCAAAGTTGTTCAAATGGTTCCGGTCCGTTGCACATCTAGGTCATAGGAGCCAAAAATAGATATTTTTTTTCACCAAAAACTTAAAAAATCTTCTTCTCTGAAACCACAAGGCCCAGGTCTTTGATATTTGGTATGAAGCTTCATCTAGTGGACCCCTACCAAGATTGTTCAAATTATAGTGCTGGGACCGAAAATGCCCCCGCTCCGGGGCCCTTTGGTTTTACATGGGCTTATATAGGGAAATCTTTAAAAATCTTGTTCTCTGAAACCGTAAGGCCCAGGTCTTTGATATTTGGTATTAATCTTCATCTAGGGGACCCTTACCAAGATTGTTCAAATTATAGTGCTGGGGCCAAAAATGCCCCCGCCCCGGGACCCTTTGTTTTACATGGGCTTAAATAGGAAAAATCTTTAAAAATCTTCTTCTCTGAAACCGCAAGGCCTAGGTCTTTGATATTTGGTTTGAAGCTTCACCTAGTGGACCCCTACCAAGATTGTTCATATTATAGCCCTGGGGCCAAAAATGCCCCTGCTCGGGGGCCCTTTGGTTTTACATGGGTTTATATATGGAAAATCTTGAAAAATCTTCTTTTCTGAAACCGCAAGGCCCAGGTCTTTGATATTTGGTATGAGGCTTCATCTTGTGGACCCCTACGAAGATTGTTCAAATTATAGTGCTGGGGCCAAAAATGCCCCCGCCCCGGGGCCCTTTGATTTTTCATAGGCTCATATAGGGAAAATCTTTAGAAAAATTTCTTCTCTGAAACTGTAAGGGCCATGTTTTTGATATTTGGTATGAAGCTTCATCTAGTGGACCCCTACCAAGATTGTTCAAATTATATTGCTGGGGCCAAAAATGCCCCCGCCCCGGGGCCTTTTGGTTTTACATGGGCATATATAGGGAAAATCTTTAAAAATCTTCTGTGAAACCACAAGGCCTAGGTCTTTGATATTTGGTGTGAAATTTCATCTAGTGGACCTCTATCAAGATTATTCAATTTATAGTCCTGGGGCCAAAAATGCCCCCGCCCCGAGACCCTTTGGTTTTGCATAGACTTATATAGGTAAATCTTTAAAAATCTTCTTCTCTGAAACCACAAGGCCCATGTTTTTGATATTTGGTATGGAGCTTCATCTAGTGGACCAAGATTGTTCAAATTATAGCCCCTGCCCTGGGGCCCTTTGGTTTTACATAGACTTATATATAGAGATAATCTTTGGAAATCTTCTTCTCTGAAACAGCAAGACCTAGGTCTTTGATATTTGGTGTGAAGCTTCATCTAGTGGACCTCTATCAAGATTGTTTAAATTATAGCTCTGAGGCCAAAAATGTCCCCGCCCCGGGGCCATTTGGTTTTACATAGGCTATGTAGGGAATATCTTTAAAAATGGTCTCTGAAACCCCAAGGCCATGGTCTTTGATATTTGGTGTGTAGCTTCATCTAGTGGACCTTTGCCAAGATTGTTCAAATTATAGGCTTTGTTGATATTTGGTATGAAGCTTCACCTTTTTAGACCTCCCTCAACATTATGCACATTGTAGCCCTGGGGTCAATAATGGCCCTCCCAGAGGCCCACTTGTAACTCTATCATATGGGTCAGGTGAGAGATCCAGGGCCATCATGGCCCTCTTGTTTGAGAAAAACACAACGCGCAGCAAATTCTTTCATACCGGAGTGCAGGTGGAAAACCCGCACCTGCTACAATGTAACATATCAAGCGCTGGAAGCCTCTGTGGTGTAGTGGTTATGCTACTCGCCTCATTAACCAGGGATCGCAGGATCGACCCCGGCTTCTCCAGAATTTCGGATGAGTCTTTAAACCCAGGTCCCATCTCCGTATGACCTTAGCTGTTGTCGAGACGTAAAACTAAAAACGCACTCACATACCAAGCGCATCCCACCATAAAATAACATCTTTATAATTCTCTCCCCCCCCCCCCCCCCCCCCCCAAACACACACACACTTGATCCCCACTTTTATAGGGTAAAACTGGGATTGACAGGAGTAAACATTATTTTTCTCATTTCTACTCCAAAATATAGATTGTGGGTACCCGTTAAAACCGCATCGAAGAGGCGCTTATAACGTGTACCCAAAATGTATATTTTAAGCAACAGTCAGAAAAATATCATCACGACTTTTCATCTTTCAATTTTTTTTGTTGTATTTTTCGGCGGTAAAATATACAAATCTAATGCATCAAAAACAATTTTTTTTTCTAGATTCTGTAAACTTTAATAATAAGTAAATAAATAAATAAATAATGTCGTTAAGTTCCGCCAGGTAAACCTGGGTACGCTGTACGCGGTCTAACTGTAATAAAACAAGAAGAAAAAAAAAAACTTTGGTGTAGACCTAATACATGGAAATACATGTAAGTACAAAATGGTTTGGATTCAGCCACTCCATTTGCCAAATCGTTACATGTAGAACTTGAAGAAATATGTAGTAGGCTGGTTAAGACAGTCGCGACACTAGCTCAGCAAGGTTTTGCTGGCTGAAGACAGACGGACGGACGGACGAACTGACAGACGACCAGCTAATATTTTCGCGTTGTGATTCTGTTGGATGAAAGCTATCCTGCCCCAGTCTAACTTATGAAGACAGACAGACGGACATATGAATAGGACAGCTGTCATTGTGACCACAGGTGCGTTTCTATGGTTGCGGGTCGGGGCTGAGGATGAGTAAGTACTGTTCATGTTAATTGATGAAGTATTTACATCAGAATTACAATGGGAATTGGGGAACTAGTTGTTGTTTTCCAAATTCCCCGTGTGGTCAGCTGGGGAAGTCCCAGGGAACGAATCCCCGTTGCCGGTGAACAGAGACAAACTGGTTTTGAAGGTAAACGGGCGTCATAAGCACATAGGGGTTACCCCACCGCTCGGCCATACGCTGTGCGGACATAAACATACTTCTATAATATCCAAACATTTGAGTTTTGAGTGAGGTTGCAATTAGTAAATAATATCTTTATAAGTAACACCTCAGAAGGATCAGATTTATGAAAATTGTATGAATTAATCAATTTTTATCAATAATTGCTCATTTCAAATCCACGGATTCGGCACAGACTAATCCCTCATGGTAATTTTAGTAAATGTTCAACGATAGAGTATTTTCCCCTTCGTCAAACAAGTATTAACTTTTAAATAAAAATCCTGTTTCTCATAAATAAGGAACCGCGCTGTAAAATTTATTTTAAGGATGCAAACGTACACATTATTGTAAATATCCGAATTATTGAATAGCTGGATAAAATTTATCGCTGCTGGCTTGAATTTGGCCCCTGGAAAAGCGAATGCGATCTTCTCAAACGGACGCTTGTCATCGGAAAAAATACGGCAAATCCACGGACATTACCGAACGTTACCGTCACCTCAATGACTGGTACCCCGTCTAACCACAGCAGAATCGAAACTGAATAATGCAAAATAGGACGTCCAAATGCCATATTTAAATACAAAGGTCTCAAATTAGAATGTGCATGTTGCATATTCGAATAAAGTAGTAAGATATGGAAAGGTTCATAATGCAAAGTGCGGTTTCAACAATTCATATTGTAATTGCACATTGCATAATTGAGTTTTTACCTTAATACTGTTCCATATTAACCGAAGGTCAAAAATCAATAATCAAGTTTTTAATTGTGTCAATTAATAAAATTTTCATTCGGCCTTGGGCCAATACAGCAAACCTCGGACTTGTAACTGGGCCAATACGAAATTACTTGATTGATAACATTATATTATAGCATTTGCCACATGCGTCAGTGATGTCATTATTTTCATATTGCAGTTGAAGATATCAGATCAGACATATTCTTTGGGGGCATTTCTAGGTAAAGATCCAGATGAAGTTAAACAAAATAAACAGGACAAGCTCGATAACCAAATATCAGAGGTAAGAGATACACCATATTCATTTACAGTTCAGCTAGCTTATGTGAAAATGGTACTTATTTATTTGTACTGATAGTTTTATAAAACTTCTTGTCCTTTAAGCAAACGTTATTGATCAGATGCTGCTTTCTGTTGCATTTGATCTGGGGCTTCATAGTTTGCCAATGCCCCAAAATAGGATGCAAGGCATAAGTGGGTTAATTGTTTAACAGAAGAAAGATTGTTGTACAGTTTTATATGTGCGCATTTAACTATTTTATGAAAATGGATCTTCGCTACTACTGTTCAAATATTTTTAATATTTAAGAAAAGGGAGGCTTACATATGTATAGGTGGCCCCCACCCATAGGGGCTTGAAGAAATATATGGGCTGCATGATGCTTCCACGCAGAGCTGAATCTGGCCCGCACACTAGTACTGGTAAACCGCTTAGAGGATCTAAGCCTGTCCAGGAACCGCGGTGCGAGGTGAAACGTCCATGTTAATAAACCCTATTGATTTCATTGGGCGACAGGGCTTGAGATGTCATTTCATCTCAATGTCGGGTAAAAGTTCCACAAAATTGGAAGCAACGTCTCCAAAATGACCTTTACAGTGTTGACAGGGACGTTAAACCTCAAATCAAACAAACAAATACATATGTATAGGACAACAACTGTGCTGTTGCCTTGTCTGTGGCAATGTATATTGGATCTTCAAACAGTTACTAAAGTAAGCACAGCCCCCGCCCATCAACACTTGAAGAAATAGATTGGCTGCATGATGCTTCCACGCAGAGCTGAAACCAACCGCTCTTGAGTACTGGTAAACCTTTTAGAGGCCCTAAGCCTGCCCAGGCAAAGCTGTGCTAGTCGAAGTGTCCATGCTTATTGGTTTCATTGGGCGGCAGGGCTTGAGATATCATGTCCCCCCCCTTTTATGTCCCCCCCTTTTGTTTTTCCCCTGGGCATCTGTCTGTTACAAAATCGTGTCCGCTCTATAACTTGAAAACCGTTCAAGCTATCATCACTTAACCTCATATAAATTCTAATCAACATTAGACAATGTGCGGAGTGCAATAATCATAACTCTTGCAGTTCTACTTTTGAGTTATTTCCCTTAGAAGTTTATTTGTCACAAAATCTTGTATGTATGGGCAAATTGTGTCCAGTCAATAACTTTCTTATTTTTTGGTGGATTTTGAAATTACTTTGCAGAAATGTTAACCACCATGAGATGGTGTGTTGCACGCATGACCTAGGTCGATACCTCAAAGGTCAACCTCATACTTAGAGGTCAAAGGTCAAAAAGGTCTTTTTTCGTGATCGGTCAATAACTTTCTTATTCCTGAATGGATTGTGAAATTACTCAGCAGAAATGTTAATCATCATGAGACGACATGTTGCCCCCAAGATCCAGGTCCTTTCCGCCAAGGTCAGGTCATACTTAGGTAAAAAAAAGGTCTTTTCTTTCGTGTTTGGTAAATAACTTTCTTACTCCTGGATGGATTTTTCTATGTATGGGCAAATAGTGTCCTGTCAATAACTTTCTTATTTTTAGATGGATTTTGAATTACTTGGCAGAAATGGATACCATGAGATGATGTGTTGCAGTCATGACCAAGGTCGGTACCTCAAATGTCAAGGTCATACTTAGAGGTCAAAGGTCAAAAATGGGTCTTTTTCGTGTTCGCTCAATAACTTTCTTATTCCTGGATGGAGTATGAAATTACTCAGCAGAAATGTTAACCATCATGAGACGATGTGTTTCCCCCAAGATCGATGTGTTGCCCCCAAGATCATACTTAGAGGTCAAAGGTAAAAAGGGGCCTTTTTTCGTGTACAATCAATAACCTTCTTATTCTTTGATGGATTATGAAATTACTTCCATCGTTAGACTCTGTGTTGTGTGCAAGACTCAGGTCAGTACTTCCAAGGTCAAGGTCATACTTAGAGGCCAAAGGTAAAAAAGGGGTCTTTTTTGGGTCCGGTCAATAACTTTTTTATTTATGGATGAACTTTTTAAAGTAACCTTGCAGAAATTATCACCTTCATTAGACGATGTGTAATGTGCAAGACCAAGATCCATACCTCCAATGTCAAGGTCTTACTTAGAGGTCAAAGGTCCAAAAAGGGCCCTGTTTTTGTGTACAATCAATAACTTTCTTATTGTTTGATGGATTATGAAATTACTTGGCAGAAATGTTAACCATCATGAGATGATGGGTTGCATCCCAGATCCAAGTCGGTACCTCAAAGTTCATGGTCATACTTAAAGGTAAAATGTCAAAAAAGGTTTTTTTTAGCTCACCTGAGCATTAAGTGCTCATGGTGAGCTATTGTGATTGATCAATCTCCGTCTCCGTCGTGCGTCGTCCCTCATCAATTGCTTTAAAAGATTACTCCTCCTTTTTCGTCAGAAAAACTTCGCAGGAATGTTGCCTAGGTGGATTTCTACCAAAAAAGCTAAAATGGTTCCGCCCTGATGAACAATATGGCCACCAGAGCTAAAAAAAGAAAAATCTTTAAACGACTACTCCTCCAATACCCCTGGGCCAATTTCAATCAAACTTCATAGGAATGATGCTTAGGTGATCCTCTACCAAAATAGTTAAAATTGTTCTGCTCCGATGAACAATATAGCCGGCAGAGCTAAAAATAGAAAAAAATCGTAAATTTGCTTCAAACGCCAACTCCTATACCCTTGGGCCAATTTGATTCAGAATTCACAGGAATGTTGCCCGGGTGACTCCCTACCAAAAGAGCTAAAATCGTTCCTCTCTGACAAACAAGATGGCCGCAAGAGCTAAAAATAGAAAAAAATATATAAATGACAACTCCCCCTGTACCCTTCGGCCAATCTCATTCAAACTTCATAGAAATGTTGCTTAGGTGACCCTCTATTAAAATAGCTGAAACGGTTCTGCTCTGATGAGCAAAATTGCTGCCATAGCTAAAAATAGAAAAACATCGTAAATTTGCTTCAAACGTGAACTCCTCTGTAACCGCATGGGCCTATTTGATTCAAACTTCACAGGATTTTTTCGTGGGTGACTCCCTACAAAAATAGCTAAAATTGTTCTGCTCTGACAAAAAGATGGCTGCCAGAGCTTAAAATAGAAACAATCTTCAAACAACAACTCCTCCTTTACCCTTGGGCCAATTTCATTCAAACTACATAGGAATGTTGCTTAGATGACTAAAATAGCTAAAATGATCCCGCTGCGATGAACAAAATGGCCACCAGAGCTAAAAATAGAAAAATGTTAATTTGCTTCAAACGCAAACTTCTCCTAAACCCTTGGGCCAATTTGATTCAATCTTCACAGGAATGTTGCCCAGGCGACTCCCTACCAAAATAGCTAAAATCATTCCGCTCTGATGAACGAGATGGCCACCAGAGCTAAAAATAGAAAAAAATCTTCAAACGACAACTCCTCCTGTACCCTTGGGCCAATTTCATTCAAACTTCATAGGAATGTTGCTTAGATGACCCTCTACCAAAATAGCTCAAATGATTATGCTCCAATGAACACTATGGCCACCAGAGTTAAAAATAGAAAAACATTGTAAAGTTTCTTAAAATGTGAACTCTTCCTAAACCCTTGAGTCAATTTGATTCAAACCTCACAGGAATGCTGCCTAGGTGCCACCTTACCAAAATAGCTAAGATCGTTCCTCTCTTACAAACAAGATGGCCACCAGAGCTAAAAATAGAATGTACTAGAGACAGTTGCATTCAGGTGAGCGAATCAGGGCCCTCTGTGCCCTCTTGTTTTTTGTGTCCAGTCAGTAACTTTCTTATTCCTTGATGGATTTGGCATAGTTTTGCAGAAATGTTAACGATCCTGAGATGATGTGCCACGTGCTAGACACAGGTAGGTAGCTCCAAGGTCAAGGTCATACTTAGAGGTCAAAGGTTTTTGTTTGTTTGATTTGAGGTTTAACGTCCCCGTCAACACTGTAAAGGTCATTTTGGAACCAATAGGGTTTATAAGCATGGACGGGCCGACTCGCACAGCTTTACCTGGGCAGGCTTAGATCCTCTAAGCGGTTTACCAGTACCTGTGTGGGGGTCGGTTTCAGCTCTGTGTGGAAGCATCATGCAGCCCATATATTTCTTCAAGCCCCGATGGTCGGGGGGGCCAAGAAGTCAGAGGTAAAAAAAAGGCCTTTTTAGCTCACCTGAGCCTTTAGGCTCATAGGTGAGCTTATAGTATAGCCATGGTCCGTCGTCCGTCCGTCCGTCCGTCCGTCCGTCCGTCCGTCCGTCCACCATTTTCAAAGATCTTCTTCTCCTATACTGCAGGGCCAATCAAAGCCAAATTTCATATGGAGCCTCAGTGGGATGGGGGAACGAAAGTTTGTTCGCGGGGTCTGGATCACATGACCAAGATGGCCGCCATGCCCATATATGGTAAAAAGCCTTCAAAAATCTTCTTCTCCAGAACCATAAGGCCAATGGCCTTGAAACTTGGCATGTAGCATATGGTACTTGGGCCCATCATGGCTTGTACAAATGGTGACCCTGGGTTGACCTTGACCTATTTTACAGCAATGTCAAATATGCCGACTTAGGCTTTTGCATGGAGAAAAGTGAAAATAATGGATTTTTAGGAAACCATTGAAGACAGTGTCACCAAAATTTGTAGATCAGGTAAAGTAATTGAATACATGAAGATCTATGGGTTAGAAAGGTCAAGGTCATTCATTGACCTTAGACCAAGGTCATTCAGGTTCCAGATTTCAAACATTTTTTTCTCAGAAACTACCAAACCAATTGAAGTGAAATTCGATATGGAGCCTTTGTGAGTTGAACAAATGAAAAGTTGCTCATATGGTCTAGGTCACATGACCAAGATGGCGGCCACGCCTATATATGATAAAAAGCCTTCAAAATTCTTCTTCTCTAGAACTGTAAGGCCAATGGCCTTGAAACTTGGCATGTAGCATATGGTACTCGGGCCCATCATGGCTTGTACAAATGGTGACCCTGGGTTGACCTTGACCTATTTTACAGCAATGTCAAATATGCCGACTTAGGCTTTTGCATGGAGAAAAGTGAAAATAATGGATTTTTAGGAAACCATTGAAGACAGTGTCACCAAAATTTGTAGATCAGGTAAAGTAATTGAATACATGAAGATCTATTGGTTAGAAAGGTCAAGGTCATTCATTGACCTTAGACCAAGGTCATTCAGGTTCCAGATTTCAAACATTTTTTTCTCAGAAACTACCAAACCAATTGAAGGGAAATTCGATATGGAGCCTTTGTGAGTTGAACAAATGAAAAGTTGCCAATATGGTCTAGGTCACATGACCAAGATGGCGGCCACGCCTATATATGATAAAAAGCCTTCAAAATTCTTCTTCTCTAGAACTGTAAGGCCAATGGCCTTGAAACTTGGCATGTAGCATATGGTACTCAGGCCCATCATAGTTTGTACAAATGGTGACCCTGGGCTGACCTTGACCTATTGACCAGCAATTAAAGTTTCTTTGCGGGGTCTGGATCACATGACCAAGATGGCCACCATGCCCATATATGGTAAAAAGCCTTCAAAAATCTTCTCCAGAACTGTAAGGCCAGTGGCCTTGAAATTCGGCATGTAGCATATGGTACTCAGGCCCATCAGAGCTTGTACAAATGGTGATTGTGGGTTGATCTTGACCTATTCTACAGCAAAGTCAAGTTTGCCGACTTAGGCTTTTGCATGGAGAAAAGTTAAAATAATGGATCTTTAGGAAACCATTGAAGATAGTGTCACCAGAATTTGTAGATCAGGTAAAATAACTGAAAACATGAGCTATGGGTTAGAAAGGTCAAGGTCATTCATTGACCATAGACCAAGGTCATTCAGGTTCTATATTTCAAACATTTTTTTCTCAGAAACTACCGAGCCAATTGAAGTGAAATTCAATATGGAGCCTTTGTGAGTTGAACAAATGAAAAATTGCCAATACCATCTAGATCACGTGACCAAAATGGTGACCACGCCCAGATATGGTTAAAAGATTTCAAAATTCTTCTTCTCTAGAACCGTAAGGCCAATGGCCTTGAAACTTGGCAAGTAGCATATGGTACTCAGGCCCATCATAGTTTGTACAAATGGTGACCCTGGGTTGACATTGACCTATTTTACAGCAATGTCAAATTTGCCGACTAAGACTTTTGCATGGGAAAAAAGTGAAAATAATGGATTTTTAGAAAACCATTGAAGACAGTGTCACCAAAATTGTAGATCAGGTAAAGTAACTGAATGCATGAAGATCTATAGGTAAGAAAGGTCAAGGTCATTCATTGACCTTAGACCAAGGTCACTCAGGTTCCATATTTAAAAAAAAAAACATTTTTTTTTCTCAGAAACTACTGAGCCAATTGAAGTGGAATTCAATATGGAGCCTTCGTGTGTTGAACAAATGAAAAGTTGCCAATATGGTCTAGATCACCTGACCAAGATGGCTGCCATGCAGATATATAGTAAAAAGCCTTCATAAATCTTTTTCTCCAGTACTTCTCTAAAAATCTTCTTCGCCAATGGCCTTGAAACTTGGCGTATAGCATATGGTACTCGGGCCCATCATAGTTTGTACAAATGGTGACACTGGGTTGACCTTGACCTATGTTATGGCAATATCAAATTTGTCAACTTAGGCTTTTGCATGGGAAAAAGTGAAAATAATGGATTTTTTGGAAACCATTGAAGAAAGTCTCACCAAAATTTGTAGATCAGGTAAAGTTACTGAATACATGAAGATGTATAGGTAAGAATGGTCAAGGTCATTCAGTGATCTGGGACCATATTTCAAACATTTTTTTCTCAGAAACTGCTGGACCAATTCAAGTGAAATTTGATATTGATCCTTTATGTGATGAACAAATGAAAATTTGCTGATATGGTTCAGGTCACATGACCAAGATGGTGGCCATGCCCATATATGGTAAAAACCCTTTAACATTCTTCTTCGGAACCGTACGGCCAATGACCTTGAAACTTGGCACATAGCACTCAGGCCTATCATAATTTGTTCAAATGGTTATCCTGGATTGACCGTGACCTATTTTACGCCAATGTCAAATTTGCCGACTTAGGCTTTTGCATGGGAAAAAGTGAAAATAATGGATTTTTATAAAACCATTGAAGACAGTGTCACAAAAATTGGTAGATCATGTAAAGTAACTGAATACATGAAGATTTATGGGTAAGAAAGGTCTGGGACCAAGATCACTCAGGTTCCATATGTCAGAAACTACTGGGCCAACTGAAATAAAATTTGATACGGAGCCTTTATGCGATGAACTAATGAAAACTGCTAATACGGTCAAGGTCACATGACCAAGATGGCGTCCATGCCCATACAAAGTAAAAACCTTTCAAATTCTTCTTCTCTGGAACCATAAGGCCAATGACATTGAAACTTGGCAAGTAGAATTGGGTACTTGGACCATTATTGGACGGATTTTTAAAAAAAATTGGACTTATTTACTCGGACCTATCATAGTTTGTTCAAATGGTAGCCCTGGGTTGATGTCAGGTGAGCGTTTACAGGACCACTGGTCCTCTGGTTTTGTCTACAGTCAATAACTTTCTTATTTTGCGATGGACTCTTTAGCTCACCTGAGCACAAAGTGCTCAAGGTGAGCTTTTGGGATCGGTCTTTGTCTGTCGTCTGTGCGTCCATGCATCCGTCGTCAACTTTTGCTGTAAACAACTTCTTCTCCAAAACTGCTGGACAAATTTTGATGTAATTTCTCAGGAATGCTCCTTGGGTGATCCTTTACCAAAATTGCTCAAACTGTTCTGCTCGGGTGAACAAGATGGCTGCCAAAGCTAAAAATAGAAAAACCTTAAAACGACTTCTCCTGCTTAACCAGTGGATGGATTTTGAAATTATTTCACAGGAATGTTCCGTGAATGACCCTCTAGCAAATTTGCTCAAACTGTTCCGCTTGTGTGAACAAAATGGCCACCAGAGCTAAAAGTAGAAAAACCTTTAAAAGACTTCTTCACCTTAACTGGTGGATGGATTTTGAAATTATTGTACAGGAATGTTCCTTGGGTGCCCCTCCACTTAAAATTGCTCAAACTTTTCCGCTCTGGTGAACAAAATGGCCACCAGAGCTAAAAATAGAAAACCTTTAAACAACTTCTTCTCCTTACCAGTGGATGGATTTCGAATTTACTTCACAGAAAAGTTCCTTGGGGGACCCTCTACCAAAATTGCTCAAAATGTTGTGCTCGGGTGAACAAGATGGCGGCCAGAGCTAAAAATAGAAAAACCTTTAAACGACTTCTTCTCCTTAACTAGTGGATGGATTTTGAAATTACTTCACAGGAATGTTCCTTGGGTGACCCTCTACCAAAATTGCTCAAACTGTTCTGCTCGGGTGAACAAGATGGCCGCCAGAGCTAAAAATAGAATAACCTTTAAACGACTTCTTCCCCCTAACCAGTGGATGGATTTTGAAATTATTTCACAGGAATGTTCCTTGGGTGATCATCTACCAAAATTGCTCATACCGTATCGCTCCGGTGAACAAAATGGCCCCCAGAGCTAAAAATAGAACACATTTAAAGAACTTCTTCTCCTTAACCAGTGGATGGATTTTGAAATTATTTCACAGGAATGTTCCTTTGGTGACCCTCTACCAAAATTGCCCATACCATTCTGCTCGGGTGAATGAAATGGCCGACAGAGCTGGAAATAGATAAACCTTTAAACGACTTCTTCTCCTTAACCAGTGGATGGATTTTGAAATTATTTCACAGAAATGTTCATTTGGTGACGGTCTACCAAAATTGCTCATACTGTTCCCCTCGGGTGAACAAAACGCCGCTAGAGCTTAAAATAGAAAAAACTTTAAACAACTTTTTCTCCTTAACCAGTGGATGGACTTAGAAATTATTTCACTAGAATGTTCCTTGGGTGACCCTCTACCAAAATTGCTCAAACAGTTCCGTTCAAGTCAACAAAATGGCCACCAGAGCTAAAAATTGAAAAACCTTTAAAGGTCTTCTTCTCCTTAACCAGTGGATGGATTTTGAAATTATTTCACAGGAATGTTCCTTGGGCAACCCTCTACCAAAATTGCTCAAACTGTTCCGCTTGTGTGAACAAAACTGCCACCAGAGTTAAAAATAGAAAAACTTTGAAATTACTTCACAGGAATGTTCCTTGGGTGACCCTCCACCAAAATTGCTCAAACATTCCGCTCTGGTGAACAAGATGGCTGCCAGAGCTAAAAATAGAAAAACCTTTAAACTTCTTCTCCTTAACCAGTGGATGGATTTTGAAATTACTTAACAGGAATGTTCCTTGGGTGACCCTGTACCAAAATTGTTCAAACCGTTCCACTCTGGGGAACAAGATGGCCACCAGAGCTAAAAATAGAAAAACCTTTAAACAACTTCTTCTCCTTAACCATATATTATGAAATGATAGGAATGAGGTTGGAGGTTTTTAGCTGTGGTTGCCATCCTGCTCAGTTTAGTAAAATATTTTGAGCAATTTTGTTAGAGGGTCACTCATGGAACATTCCTATAAAATTGCTTCCTTTTAGAGACAGATGGCTTTTGAAAGTTTTGGCCCCAACCCACCTTGGCTGCAAGGTGCTTCTACAGGAGTATTGGTAAACCACTTTGAAGGTCTTAGCCTGGCCAGGCAAAGTGGTGCAAGTGGAACCATCTGTGCACTTAAACCCCATTGGTTCCATTGGGTGGCAGGCTTGAGATGTCATTTAATCGAAAATGACTTCTACTTCTCAAAATGACTTCTACTCCTAAACAGGCAGACTGATTTTGAATTAATTTCACAGAAATGGTCTTTGGGTCCAACCAAAATTGGTCAAACCCTACACACCACCATATATTACCCAAAATTCTGTTTGTACAATATGGATCAGGTGAGCAATCCAGGGCCATCATGGCCCTCTTGTTAAAGTTACTTTGCAGAAATGTTCACCTTCATTAGATGATGTGTTGCACACAATACCCGGGTCAATACCTCCAATGTCAAGGTCATACTTAGAGATCAAAAAGGGGAGACATCTGTGTTTTTTTAGAAAAACAAATTCTAGTTTCATCTCAATGTCGGGTAAAAGTCCCACAAAATTGGAAGCACAGTCTCCAAAATGACCTATACAGTGTTGATGGGGACATTAAACCTCAAATCAAACAAACAAAACTAAAATAAGCACTTAATCACAATTTCATTGTGCCCAAATGATGCTGCAAGGCTGTTGCCTACAGAATTTTGCAAAGTGTGTAAGGCAAAGTGTTAACAGAAGTTGTAATCTGCAGTCCATAAGGGAGCCTGAAAATATGTTTGTAAAGTATGCCCTAAACAGAACATTGGCTTTATAAGGGCAGTAGTGTTGTTGCTGAATGCCAGACTTCAGTAATGGTATCACTTGTTCCAAGCATTATGATAACACATCTGCACGACTTAATGCATTGTCTCATGTCTCCAAAATGGTTATTTTTCTGATGAAAAAGTGTGATATTATTCCCATTTATACCCAAAACATAGGTTGTGGATGCTGGCTTGAACTGCCACAGCCTCAGGCACAACACAAGCTATGCCTTTGAGCAGAAATGGAAAAAAATAATGTATACCATACTAAACTGCATTTTTGTGTGTATGAAATCTTGTTAACATGAGGAAAGAAGCAGAAGAGGATATGTACTCTACAAATAGTTCTGAGGTCACACAAATGGTTGAAAGAGTGAGTGTTTCGAGTTTTACATCTAACGAATAGCTAAGGTCATACTGAGACGGGACCTCGGTTTAAAGACCCGTCCGAATGTCTGGAGAAGCCCCGGATCAGTCCTGCCACCCCTGGTTTACAAGATGAGTAGCATAACCACTACATCACAGAGGCTTATACAAATTGTTGAAAAATTAGAAAAAGTTATAGTAATGGTGAAAACAACCTGATTGTAAAGAATTGCTTATATTTAAGAAGTAATTTTTCCCAACATTGTATTATTGTGAACTCTGTATGTTTTTACAGGGAGAATTGCGTAGTGTTTTGTTACAGTCATAAATTGTTGTTAAATGCATTATGATAAAACTTAGGACAGAAATAATTATTTCAATATTATGGAAAATAAGTATGTGTTACATATGAAGTTATCAAATGTGCAGTTGCACTATGTTAGTAATGTGTATTATTGGAAAATTTCACACAATGAGCTTGCTATATTGTTGTAAGGGGAAGTTAACATTGTTTGAATTTACAGGGCTTTCTAATTAAAAATACTTTTTGACACAGCTTTCCAAGCACATGGAGGTGTTAAATGACAAGACAGTATGTGCTGATAGTGATCTCAGAGCAGACATGGAGAGATGGCACAGAAGTAAACATAAAGATATGAGAGATCTATTCATGGATATGGCTGATAGGCAGATCAAGCATTACCAAATGGTAAATGAGTTCTGAATAGATGAAGAGTGAGAAGTCTGACCTACAGAGAATTTTCTTTTTATACCACACCACTTGATAGCAGCTGGGTGTCATGATTTATCTTCTGGTGTCCATCCATCCATCTGCGCATTTTCTGATTGTTATTTTGAGTACTTTTTCAAAGATTTTATTTTCAAATTCTACTTACACATTTTTACCGGGTGATGTGTGGTTTGGAATTGTTAATGAGCAAATTTCATGTATTTTCTTTAGATTTTGCATATACATGTACATTGCTATTGTCACTGGGCAAAATTTGCTAACATTTCAATTTTGAGTTATGGCCCTTAACCCTTTTTGTACCAAATGGAATCTTCCTCATTATATATAGCATGAGTCCATTTCAAAATTAAGGGGTGTCAGGTTGTTTTTTCTTCAAAATTAATTAGGAAAATGATGAAACATTTTGCAAACAGCGTAGGCCCTGATAAGACGCCGCCGCAAAACGCGGCGTCTGATCTGGACCTGCACTGTTTGCCCTGGTACCCGTTTTGGGGTTTCCGGTACTAAATGGGTAAATAATCTCCATTAATTGGTTCCTTTACTAAACAGACTATATAGATGAAACTTCACAGGTATATAGACCACTAAAGGCAGCGCATTGTGGCCAAGGACACCACTCTGACTATCCTTGATCTTGATCATCCCTTAATGGATGTGAAAAAATGTTTTTTGTTTGTTTCTCCTTTGCTAAAGGGAATATCTTGATGAACTTTTACAGATGTATAAAACACTAAATGAAGTATATTAAGGACAGTCTCTTTGCCAGTTCTGAATCTTGAGTTATTTGCCCTTAATATATGTAAAAACGGTTTTTGGCCAATAGCTCCTTTACTTTATTCAATTCCTTGATGAAATTTTACAGACATATAGAACACAAAAGGAAGATGATTGTGGCCAAGGAACTATATTCTATGTTAATTCTTGAATTAACTTATCATCATCACCGGATTTTTAGCTCATCTGTCATGTAGTGATGATGTGAGCTTTTGGGATCACTTTTTGTCTGTCGTGTGTGTGTATGTATGTGCATAAACTTTTTCTTCAAACAACATCTCCTCCTAAACCAATGATCGGATTTTGACCAAACTTAACAGGAATGATCCTTAGGTGGTCCCCTTTCAAAGTTGTTCAAATGGTTCCAGTCTGTTGCACATCTAAGTCACAGGAGCTAAAAATAGATTTTTTTACTGAAAACTTAAAAAATCTTCTTCTCTGAAACCGCATGGCCCAGGTTTTTGATATTTGGTGTGTAGCTTCATCTAGTGGACCTCTGCCAATATTGATCAAATTATAGCCCTTGGGCCTAAACTGCCCCCACCTCAGGGTCCTTTGATTTTACATTAACTTATATAGGGAAAATCTTTAAAAATCTTCTTCTCTGAAACCACAAGTCCCAGGTATTTGATATTTGTTGTGAAGCTTCATCTAGTGGACCTCTATCAAGAGTGTTCAAATTATAGCCAAAGAGCAAAAAAATGCCCCCACCCCGGGGCCCCTTTGGTTTTACATAGACTTATATGGGGAAAATCTTTAAAAATCTCATTCTCTGAAACCGCAAGACCAAGGTCTTTGACATTTGGTGTGAAGCTTCATCTAAAGGACCTCTATAAAGATTGTTCCAATTATATAATAGCCCTAGGGTCAAAAATGCCCCCGCCTTTGGCCCCTTTGGTTTTACAAAGAATTATATAGGGAAATCTTTAAAAATCTTCTTGTCTGAAACCAGAAGGTTAAGGTATGAAGCTTTGTCCAGTGGACCTCTGTCAAGATTGATCTAATTATAGCCCTGGTGCCAAAAAAGCCCCCTTCCCTGCGGCCCACTGTTTTTACATTGATGTTTTAGGGAAAATCTTTACATAACTTCTTGTCTGAAACCAGAGGGCTCAGTTCTTTGATATTTGGTATGATGCTTTGTCTATTGGACCTCTGCCAAGATTGATCAAATTGTAGCCCTGGGGCCAAAAATGGCTCAGCCCCGGGACCCACTGGTTTTACATAGACTTACATAAGGAAAACCTTTAAAAATCTTCTTGTCTGAAACCAGAATACTCAGGTCTTTGATATTTGGTATGAGGCTTTGTCTAGGCGACCTCAACCAAGATTGTTCAAATTATAGCGCTGGGTCAAAAAATGGGCCCACCCTGGTGCCCACTGGTTTTCCATAGACTTATATTGGGAAAACCTTTGAAAATCTTCTTGTTTGAAACCAGAAGGCCTAGGTCTTTGAAATTTGATATGAAGCTCTGTCTTGTGGATGTCTACCTTGATTGTTCAAATTATAGCCCTGGGGCCAAAAATGGCTCCACCCCGGGACCCGCAGGTATTATATAAACTTACATAAGGAAAACCTTTGAAAATATTTTGTTTGAAACCAGAAGGCTCTGGTCTTTGATATTTGGTATGAAGCTTCACTTTTTAGACCACTACCAAGATTATTCAAATTATAGCCCTGGGGCCAATAATGACGCTCCTCGGGGCCCACTTGTTCCCCTATCGATCAGGTGAGTGATCCAGGGCCATCATGGCCTTATTTAGTTGCTGGTACAGGGGCAACATCCACATAAGTGGGTCCCCCTCCAGGTAGCTGGCTTGCTGCAGGCATGGCAGATCTCACACCAGATCTCCAGGTGTGTCTATCATTAGGATTGATATCCGAGAGCATCCAATCTCTGTGATCTCTCTCTGTCAGCTGTTAGAGCGTTCCATACCAGCAGAGCCTTCTCTCCTTCAGGATGAGGTCCAGGTCCTCAATGCCAATTCTGTTTGACTATTTGCCGATGACTACCTGTTATATAGAATAATCCGTACCAAAGAAGACCAGACCATACTTCAGGAGGATCTATGCAAACTGCAAGAATGGGAGCGCAGGTGGCAGATGCAGTTCAATGCGGACAAGTGCGAGGTGCTAAGGATTGCTAAGAAGAGGAATCCTATCATCTGCAGCTACAGTACCCATGATCAGCATCTGCAAACTGTCAAGCAGGCCAAGTACCTTGATGCTACAATCAGCTCAGATCTATTCTGGAATCACCATGTGACAACACTATCAAGAAAGCTACAAACAATCTCAACTTCCTGAGACGAAACATCCAGGACTGGCCACCAAGGGTCAAGGAACAGTGCTAGAAGACGTTAGTTCGTCCAGATTATGGAGTACCTTCATGTGTCAGGGACCCCTATACAAATGCCAACATCAACAAACTTGAGATGGTCCACTTTGTAAAGGGAGGCTACGACAGGACAAGCAGCGTCACTGCCATGCTGAACAAACTGGGTTGGGATACTCTAGAAGAGCGAAGACAACAAGCCAAGGCTACAGTGTTCTACCAAATTGTGTATGCCTTGGTTGCTGTTCCAGTTTCTACATTCCTGATCACTTCTCCAGCCTGTGCTACAAGAGGACACAACAAGAAGTTCCTAGTCCACAGTAGTCTGTCAACGCACACCTGTATTCCTTCTTCCCTAGTGATACGAGGATAGGGAATCAGCTACCACAGTAGGTTGTCTCAGCCACCAGTTTAGAGGCCTACAAGCTGCTGCTCCATGTAAACAGCCGACCATTTTTTAATCCGCATATAGATTGATTTTAACCTGCTACATATTTTCGTCTCGTGCGACACATGAACAGCACAAGTTGGAAAAAAAACCTGGTTTTCCAACGGATTTCAATGGAAGAAGAAGAAGAATCGCAAGTAGCCCAATGGACCTGATGGTGACAGTGGCTTGTGGCTTGAGATTGCAGATCTGTCTGATCATTGCTGTGTCATTCAGCTGCAGACTTTGTAGGTTTGGCTTTGTCAGTGGCCTCTATGCCAATGACCTTGTCGTCATACCTGAATCACTTGAGGGATGTCTCAGGAGGTTCTTAACTTGAAAAGAAGTAATGGAGATGCAATGAGCTGAGAGTAAATGCAGGAAAGATGAAGATCATGATCTGTGGTACGGGTCGGATGAGAACTCTGGTTGCCACAGCAACAAAGAGCTCCCATAGGCTTAACATGGGGAGAATGTTGTCATCACCGTAGCTGCTTCAATTATTTTCAGATTGGCTTTATTCTTGCAGATAACCAGCACAGCCATGAAATCTCGGTCAAGTTCGATAACTGGCAGAATCGGATCATTCACTTAGGAGTTACCTGCCCTTGTGTGTTTTTGCATTAGGGTTAATGGGAATTTCAAAAATGTATATCTTAAAGACTACTTGGCCAACTTTGATCAAATTTCATGTGTCGCATTATTGGGCAAGTGGAAAGGCTTCATTAGGTTTTCAGGCAGATCTGAGTGGAACTCTGGTTGCCATGGCAACATCTAGCTCCCATAGACTTCATATAGGAAAAAGCTTGTCATCACTCTAGCTCCGTCAATTTTTTTCTGATCGACTTCATTCTTGCAGATAACCAGTACAGGCATAAAATCTCGGTCAAGTTCGATTTTGGGCCGAATCAGATAATTCACTCAAGAGTTACGTCCCCTTGAGCGCCCGAAAAATTGCCTATCGACTTAACATGGGGAAAATGTTGTCATCACTGTAGCTGCTTCAATTTTGTTCGGATTGGCTTCATTCTTACAGATAACCAGCACAGCCATGAAATCTCGGTCAAGTTGGCAGAATCGGATCATACACTCAGGAGTTACCTGCCCTTATGCATTTTTGCATAAGGGTTAATGTGAATTTCAAAAATGTATATCTTGAAGACTACTTGGCCGACTTTGATCAAATTTCATGTGTAACATTATTGGGCAAGTGGAAAGACTGCATAAGGTTTTCATGCAGATCTGAGTGGAACTCTGGTTACCATGGCAACATATAGCTCCCATAGACTTTTTTTTTTTTTTTTTTGGTTTGGGTTTTACGGCCCTTTCAAGATTATTTCACTCATATCGAGCCGATCGTTAATCAGAGGTGGGCGAAAACCGGAGTACCCGGAGAAAAACCACCTGACCTTCCGTTGCAGAACTTGGCGTCCCATAGACTTAACATAGGAACGATAGCAGCTTTATTTTTATTCAGATCAGCTTCAAACTTGCAGGTAACGAGGACAGGCATAAAATCTCGGTTAAGTTCGATTTTGGGCCGAATCGGAATATTGACCTCGGAGTTACGTGACCTTGAGCGACAAAAAATTTGCCCATAGACTTACCATAGGGAAAATATTGTGACTACGATATGACTTGAATTTTTTTCAGATCAGCTTCAAACTTGCAGGTAATGAGGACAGACATAAAATCACGGTTAAGTTCGATTTTGGGCCGAATCGGATTATTTGCCTTGGAGTTACCTGCCCTTGAGCATAAAAAAATACGTTGTGACCACGATAGCAACTTTATTTTTATTCATATCAGCTTCAAACTTGCAGGTAACGAGGACAGGCATAAAATCCCGGTTAAGCTCGATTTTGGGTCGAATCGGAATATTGACCTCGGAGTTACGTCACCTTGAGCGACAAAAAATTTGCCCATAGACTTAACATAGGGAAAATGTTGTGACTACGATAGCGACTTGAATTTTTTTCAGATCAGCTTCAAACTTGCAGGTAACGAGGAAAGACATAAAATCTCGGTTAAGTTAGATTTTGGGCCGAATCGGATTATTTGCCTTGGAGTTACCTGCCCTTGAGCATAAAATAATACGTTGTGACCACGATAGCAACTTAATTTTTATTCATATCAGCTTCAAACTTGCAGGTAACGTGGACAGGCATAAAATCTCAGTTAAGTTCGAATCGGAATATTGACCTCGGAGTTACATTACCTTGAGCAACCAAAAATTTGCCCATAGACTTTACATAGGGAAAATGTTGTGACTACGATAGCGACTTGAATTTTTTTCAGATCCGCTTCAAACTTGCAGGTAACGAGGACAGACATAAAATCTCGGTTAAGTTCGATTTTGGGCCGAATCGGATTATTTGCCTTGGAGTTACCTGCCCTTGAGCATAAAAAAATACGTTGTGACCACGATAGCAACTTTATTTTTATTCATATCAGCTTCAAACTTGCAGGTAACGAGGACAGGCATAAAATCTCGGTTAAGTTCAATTCTGGGCCGAATCGGAATATTGACCTCGGAGGGTCGTGACCTTGAGCGACAAAAAATTTGCCCATAGACTTAATTAGGGAAAATGTTGCGACTACGATAGCGACTTGAATTTTTTCAGATCAGCTTCAAACTTGCAGGTAACGAGGACAGACATAAAATCTCGGTTAAGTTCGATTTTGGGCCGAATCGGAATATTTGCCTTGGAGTTACCTGCCCTTGAGCATAAAAAAATACGTTGTGACCACGATAGCAACTTTATTTTTATTCATATCAGCTTCAAACTTGCAGGTAACGAGGTCAGGCATAAAATCTCGGTTAAGTTCGATTTTGGGCCGAATCGGAATATTGACCTCGGAGTTACGTGACCTTGAGAGACCAAAAAATTTGCCCATAGACTTAACGTAGGGAAAATGTTGTGACAGAAATAGCGACTTGAATTTTTAGCTCACCTGAGCCAAAGGCTCCAGTGAGCTGATAGTATACCAAGTCTCCGGAGTCCGTCGTCTGTCGTCCGTCCATCCGTCGTCCACACTTTCAATGAAGCATATCTCAGAAGGCAGTCGACCAATCTTGTTTAAATTTTATGTGTAGCAACATTGGGCAAGGGGAAAGGCTGCATTAGGTTTTGGAGCTAGTCTGTATCATTTGTTCCTTCATTCTTCTTTCTCTCCATATAGAGATAATAGACCAATGTTAAATTTTTAATCAAAGATTTCTCAGGAACTATAAAAGCTAGAAGCATCAAATTTGGTATTCAATAGAATAATGATGACTTATTTTGTGTAAGAGACATTGGGCTTTCTCAGCTTATTTGTTCATATGTTCTTTCATTCTTCTTTCTCTCCATTTTGACCAATGTTAAATTTTCGTCAAAGATTTCTCAGGAACTATAGAAGCTAGAAGTCTCAAACTTGGAATGCAATGCAATAATGATGACTTATATCCTGTAAGGGTCAATGGGCTGGATTCTATCAGCAGATTTAGTAGTCAAGTGAATTGTTAAAACTTAAGTTCCTCAGGTGAGCGGTTTAGGCTCATTGAGCCTCTTGTTTCCAGATAGCTCAATAATGCACCTTTAAGCTGTAAAAATGCTACATTTAACATGTTTTATTGCAATTCAGCTTTTAGCTCACCTGATGCTTACTTCAGCTTATTCCATGGCCTGTTATTCCCTATCTATCGATCGTCGATCCTTCCGGCCATCAACCGTCTTTAGCGTTTCACATTTTCAACATATCCTCCAAAACCGCACATCAGTTTGAGCTGATACTTGGTGGGAGGCATTTGGGAAACATGGAGATTTAGAATTGCTAAAATCGTGCCGTTTTGATGTCCAAGATGGCCGTCTGCCCCCACAGGGGCCATTTTGAAATTCTTTCGAGGACATCTCCAGAATCAAAGGTTAGATTCTGTTGAAACTTGATTTGAGACATAGGGTTGACCTGGAAAAACAGAATTGCTAAAATAGTTCCATTCCATGTTCAAATGGCCACCATGGCAGCCATCCTGCAATTCTTTTAACAACATCTTCTCCTGAACTAAAGGTCTGAAAGAGCTGAAAATTGATGGGAGGCATGGGTGCAACATGGAGATTCAGATTTGCTGGAATCATTCCATTTTGGTTTCCAAGATGCCATCTTCAAACTCTTCAAATGATATCTCCTCCTGAACCAAAGGTGTGATCGAGCTGAAACCTATTGTCGAGGACTGGGGCAACATGGAGATTCAGATAAACTGAAATTGTTCTGTTCCAGTTTCAAAGATGGCCATTATGGCGGCCGTCCTGAAATTCTTCAAAGGACATCTCCCAAACCAAAGGTCGTATCAAGCTGAAATTTGAAGGAAGCCATAGGGGCAACATAGAATTTCAGATTTGCTGATGGTGGCCATCTTGAAATTCTTGGAATGTTACCTCCTCAGAAGCTAAAGGTCTGATGAGTTGGAGTCAGTGACTTGGAGACTCAGATTTGCTATAATCATTCTGTTCAGTTATCCAAGATGGCGGCAATCTTACTAATCTTCAAACGATATGTCCTGAACCAGAGATCTGATCGAGTTGAAACATGAGGGGAGGCATTGGGGCAATATGGAGATTCAGAATTGCTAAAACCATTCATTGATATTCATGATGGCCACCATGGCAGCCAACTTGAAATTCTTTAAAGGACATCTCCTCCAGTACTGAAAGTCGGATTGAGCTTGAACTTGATAAGAGCCATCAGTGTATATGAATTTCTAGATTCATTCCATTCCAATATCCAAGATGGCTGTGATGCTGGCCATCTTGAAATTCTTCAGACAAGATCTCCTCCCGAATGAAAGTCTAATTGAGGTGAAATGTGATGGGAGGCACTGGGGCAAATTGGAGATTCAGAATTGCTAAAATAAATCAATTGCTTTATCCAAGTTGGCTGCCGTGGTGGCCCTCTTGAAAATCTTCAGACGACATCAAGTCGAATTGACCCGAAACTTGATGGGAGCCATTTGGGCAACATGTAGAATCATTCAGACTTGTTGAAACCATTGTGTTCTGATATCCCGGATGCGCACCAAGGTGGCCACCTGGTGACCATCTTGAAAATCTTCAAATTATATCTGCTCCCGAATGGTCAGTTGCATTGCCTAGATTCAGTGGGCAGGAGATTCAGAATTGCTCAAATTGTTGCATTCCTATATCCAAGATGATGGCCATCTTGAAATTCTTCAAAGCATATGTTAAGTAATGGATTAAAAGATTGGCCTGGCGGAGCAGGGTAGCTCAAGTGTTGTCAATATATGTCAACAATGAGATTCTGTAGAGTGCCTTTTGCATGCCATTTGTCCGCCAAAGTTAGTCGAAGGGGACTATAGTAATGGCCTTGTCCATCCATCTGTCAGCCTGTCCATCCGTAGACACAGTCTTGTCTCCCGAACTCCTCCTACAATTATCATGGGATTTTGATGAAACTTTCCAGTTATTGTTCCCATGACCTGAAGATGATCATATTTTATTGAGGTCATGCTCGACTGATTTTAGCTCACCTGAGCCAAAGGCTCATAGGTGAGCTTATAGTATGATAAGGCTCCGTTGTCTGTCTGTCGTCTTTGTCTGTCAACATTTTCAAACATTTTCTCCTCTGAAACCACATGGCCGATTAGAGTCCTATTTCATGTGGATCATTCATGGCATGGGGGAACAAAAGTTTGTTCGCAGGGTCCAGGTCACATGACCAAGATGGGAGCCATGCCCATATAAGGTAAAAACCCTTCAAAAGTCTTCTTCTCCAGAACCAGTGGGCCAATAGGCCTGAAGCTTGGTATGTAGCATTTGGGACTCTGGGCCCATCATATTTTGTTCAAATGATGACCCTTGGATGACCTTGACCAATTTTATGCCAAGGTCAAATTTGATCGCATAGACTTTTGTATGGGAAAAAGTCAAAACTGTGTATTTTTTGGAAACTTGCAGCCTGTAATCTGAAAATTAGTAGCTGCAGTAAGCTAAATGGGTGGATGAAACTCCATGAGTATTCAAGGTCAATGTCATTCTTTGACCTTTGTTCAAGGTCATTCAGATATGAGAATTATAGCTTATTTTTTTTCAGAAACCACAAAGCCATTTGAAAGGAAATTTTGGTCGCATAGACTTTTGTATGGGAAAAAAAGTCAAAACCGTGTATTTTTTGGAAACTATTGCAGCCTGTAATCTGAAAATTAGTAGATGCAGTAAGCTAAATGGGTGGATGAAACTACATGAGTATTCAAGGTCAAGGTCATTCTTTGACCTTTGTTGAAGGTCATTCAGATATGAGAATTAAAACTTATTTTGCTCAGAAACCACAAAGTCATTTGTAACGAAATATCATATGAAAGATTTTAAGAACAAGGAAATGACAATTAATCAATATGAATTTGGTCACATGACCAATATGACCATCATGCCCATATAAGCTAAAAACCCTTCAGAACCCTTCTTCTTCTTCGGAACCAGTGGGCTGATTATCATGTAACTTGGTATGTGGCATTGGGGACTCTGGCCCATCAAAATTTGTTCAGGTGATGACTCCTGAATGACCTTGACCTATTAGGTCAAGGTCAAATTTGGCCGCATAGACCTTTATATGGGGAAAAAGTCAAAACTGTATTTTTTTGAAAATATTGCACCTGGTGATCTGAAAAGTGGTAGATACAGTAAGCTAAATGAGTGGATGAAATGACATTCAAGGTCAAGGTCATTCTTTGATCTTGATTCAAGGTCATTCAGATGAGAATTAAAACCTATTTTTCTCAGAAACCACTGAGCTGTTTGTAACCAAAATTTCATATGCAGCATTGGGGGCTCGGGCTCATCACAGTTTATTCAAATGATTACCTTCGGATACCTATTTTACGCCAAGGTCAAATTTGGTCACATAGATTTTTGTATGGGAAAAAGATCAAAACCATGATTTTAAGCTCCCCTGGGCAGAAGGCTCCAGGGGAGCTTATAGTATAGTGGATCCTCCGTCGTCCGCCCACACTTTTGAGCAGCTATATCTCTGCAACCTGCAGGCTGATCTCAATCATTTCTCATCTGTAGCATGCCTCTGGTGGGGCATTGATGACATAAGCTTTTTTTCAAAATCACTCTAAAATTTTGGTTGCTATGGCAACCACAAGGTCCCATAAACTTACAATAGGAAAATGCTTGTCATCACCGTTGCGCCTTCAGATTTGATCAGATCTTTCTGAAACTTATATGTAAGGTGGCTGGGTACAAAAACTTGAATGAGTTCGAAAACTGACCAAGTCGGCCCATTTTTCATAGAGTTACAGCCCTTTGATTTCTGAAAATGCCGATTTTTTACCTTGTCATCACCGTAGCCCCTTCAGTTTTGATCGAATCTTTCTGAAACTTATATGCAAGGTGGCTAGGGATTAAATATCGGATGAGTTCTAACACCAGCCAAGTTGGCCCATTTATCATAGAGTTACAGCCCTTTGATTGCTGAAAATGCCAATTTTTGACCTGTCATCTCTGTAGCCCTTTCAGTTTTGATCGGATTTTTCTGAAACTTTATATGTAAGGTGGCTGGGGATAAAACCTCGGATGAGTTCGAAAACCAGCCAAGTCGGCCCATTTATCATAGATTTATGTCCCTTTGATTGCTGAAAATGCTGATTTTTAGCTTCACTGGCAGAAGGCCAGCGGGGTTATTGTCATGGCCCTGTGTCCGTCTTGCGTCGGTGCGTTAACTTTTTCTTTAAACATCTTCTCCTCCTAAACTACTGGGCCAATTGTAACCAAACTTCACAGGAATGTTCCTTACATAGTCCTCTTCTAAATTCCTTCAAAGAATTTTGTTACACCCAGAACTCTGGTTGCCATGGCAACAAAACCAAAAAAGATTAAAAATCTTTAGAAATCTTCTCCTCCAAAACCACCTGTTGGATTTCATTTTTATTTTGCATGACTGTTCCTTGGGTTGACCTTTTTCAGATTCCTTGAAGAAATTTTGATCCGACAAAAAACATGGCCGCCATGGGCGGGGCTTATTTTCCCTATTTAACATATAGTGTAATGCTAAAACATCTTCTCCTCCTAAACTATTGGGCCCATTGTAACCAAACTTCACAGGAATGTTACTTACTTAGTCCTCTTCTAAATTCCTTCATAGAATTTTGTTACACCCAGAACTCTGGTTGCCATGGCAACAAAACAACACAAAATATTAAAAATCTTTAAAAATCTTCTCCTCCAAAACCACCTGTTGGATTTCATTTTTATTTTGCATGAATGTTCCTTGGGTGGACCCCTTTCAGATTCCTTGAAGAAATTTTGATCCGACAAAAAACATGGCCGCCATGGGCGGGGCTTATTTTCCCTATTTAACATATAGTGTAATGCTAAAACATCTTCTCCTCCTAAACTACTGGGCAAATTGTAACCAAACTTCACAGGAATGTTCCTTACTTTGTCCTCTTCTAAATTCCTTCAAAGAATTTTGTTAGACCCAGAACTCTGGTTGCCAGATCTTTAAACATCTTCTCCTCCAAACCCATCTGTTGGTTTCATTATCCCCTCGCACAACATAGTTGTGAGGGGGGAAATAGCATTTGTCCTGTACGTACGTACGTAAGTACGTACTTTTGTCATCGCTCTAGCGCAACGTTTGTACAGACTTTTGTCATCGCTCTAGCGCCACGTACGTACGTACTTTTGTCATCACTCTAGCGCCTACATTTCTTGACCGATTTTAATATAACTTCACACAAACGTTCCTTACGACAATATCTGGAGCAAGATCGACTTTCAAGGTCATGACCTCAAGGTCAAGGTCACTCTGGCTATTTTTTTGAAAAACTTTGTCATGGCTCTAGCGCCTACATTTCTCCCCCAATTTCAATATAACTTCAAACAAATGATCCTTATAAAAATATCTCGAGCGAGTTGGACTTTCAAGGTCATGACCTCAAGGTCAAGGTCACTGTGGCTATTTTTAGAAAAACATTGTCATCGCTCTAGCTCTTACATTTCTTCACCAATTTCAATATAAC
Organism: Lucinisca nassula; assembly: GCA_963580285.1. NCBI lineage: Eukaryota > Metazoa > Mollusca > Bivalvia > Lucinida > Lucinidae > Lucinisca > Lucinisca nassula. The sequence continues at coordinate 114,923,656 of OY757014.1, forward strand.
TTCACACAAATGATCCTTATAAAAATACCTTGAGCGAGTTCCACTTTCAAGGTCATGGCTTCAAGGTCAAGGTCACAGTGGCTATTTTTAGAAAAACTTTGTCATCGCTCTAGCTCCTACATTTCTTCACTGATTTCAATAATTTCAATATAACTTCACATAAATGTTCCGTATGACAATATCTGAAGCAAGATCGACTTTCAAGGTCATGACCTCAAGGTCAAGGTCACTCTGGCTATTTTTTGAAAAACTTTGTCATGGCTCTAGCGCCTACATTTCTCTCCCAATTTCAATATAACTTCAAACAAATGATCCTTATAAAAATATCTCGAGCGAGTTGGACTTTCAAGGTCATGACCTCAAGGTCAAGGTCACTGTGGCTATTTTTAGAAAAACATTGTCATCGCTCTAGCTCTTACATTTCTTCACCAATTTCAATATAACTTCACACAAATGATCCTTATAAAAATACCTTGAGTGAGTTCCACTTTCAAGGTCATGACCTCAAGGTCAAGGTCACTCTGGCTATTTTTTGAAAAACTTTGTCATGGCTCTAGCGCCTACATTTCTCCCCCAATTTCAATATAACCTCAAACAAATGATCCTTATAAAAATATCTCGAGCGAGTTGGACTTTCAAGGTCATGACCTCAAGGTCAAGGTCACTGTGGCTATTTTTAGAAAAACATTGTCATCGCTCTAGCTCTTACATTTCTTCACCAATTTCAATATAACTTCACACAAATGATCCTTATAAAAATACCTTGAGCGAGTTCCACTTTCAAGGTCATAGCTTCAAGGTCAAGGTCACAATGGCTATTTTTAGAAAAACTTTGTCATCGCTCTAGCTCCTACATTTCTTCACTGATTTCAATAATTTCAATATAACTTCACATAAATGTTGCTTATGACAATATCTTGAGCGAGTTTGACTTTCAAGGTCATGACCTCAAGGTCAAGGTGACTGTGGCTATTTTTAGAAAACCATTTTCATCGCTCTAGCGCCTTCATTTCTTCCTCAATTTCAATATAACTTCACACAAATGTTCCTTATAAAAATATCTCCAGGGAGTTCGACTTTCCAACTCATGGTCTCAAGGTCAGGGTCACTGTGGCTATTTTTAGAAAAAACTTTGTCATCGCTCTATCGCCTATATTTCTTCACTGATTTCAATATAACTTCACACAAATGTTCCTTATGACAATATCTCAAGCGGGTTCGACTATCAATGTCAAGGCCTTAAGGTCAAGGTCAAGGTCACTGTGGCTATTTTTTAGAAAAACTTTGTCATCGCTCTAGCGTTTACATTTCTTCACCAATTTCAATATAACTTCATACAAATGTTCCTTATGACAATATCTCTAGCGAGTTCCACTTTCAAGGTCAAGGTCACTGTGTCTATTTTTAGAAAAACTTTGTCATCCCTCTAGCGCTTACATTTCTCCATCGATTTCAATATAACTTCACACAAATGTTCCTTATGACAATATCTCACCATTTCGACTTTCAAGGTCAAGGTCACTATGGCTATTTTTAGAAAACTTTGTTATCTCTCTAGCGCCTACATTTCTTCACTGATTTCAATATAACTTCACACAAATGTTGCTTATGACAATACCTCGAACGAGTTTGACTTTCAAGGTCAAGGTCACTTTGGCTATTTTTAGAAAAACTTTGTCATTGCTCTAGCGCTTACATTTTTTTCACCAATTTCAATATTACTTCACTCAAATGTTCCTTATAACAATATCTCTAGTGAGTTCCACTTTCAAGGTCAAGGTCACTGTGGCTATTTTTAGAAAAACTTTGTCATGGCTCAAGCGCTTACATTTCTTCATCCATTTCAATATAACTTCACACAAATGTTCCTTATGACAATACCTCGAGCGAGTTTGACTTTCAAGGTCAAGGTCACTGTGGCTATTTTTAGAAAAACTTTGTCATTGCTCTAGTGACTACATTTTTTCACAAATTTCAATATAACTTCACACAAATGTTCCTTATGACAATATCTCGAGCTATGTAGACTTTCAAGGTCAAGGTCACTGTGACTATTTTTAGAAAAACTTTGTCATCGCTCTAGCGCCTACATTTAATGATGGATTGTAATAGAACTTTACACAAATGTTTCTTATGATAATATCTCGACTTACTTCGACTTTCAAGGTCATGACCTCAAAGTCAAGGTCACTGTGGCTATCTTTAGAAAAACTTTGTCATCCCTCTACCGCCTACATTTAGTAACAGATTTTAATATAACTTCACACAAAAGATGCTTATGATAATATCTTGAGCAAGATCTACTTTCTTGGTCATGGCCTCAAGTCAAGGTCACTATGGCTATTTTTAGAGAAACGTCATCACTCTAGAATGTACATTTATTGGAGGATTTTTAAACAAACTTTACACAAATGTTGCATATGATAATATCTCAAGCAAGTTGGACTTTTGCCATTTCAATGTTTTCCACACACAAAGTTGTCTAGTGCGAGGGGATTTGTATCGCATGCGATGCCTTGTTTTTATTTTGCATGAATGTTCCTTGGGTGGACCTCTTTTTGATTCCTTGAAGAAATTTTGATCGGACAAAAAACATGGCCGCCATGGGCGGGGCTTATTTTCACTTTTTAACATATAACGTAATGCTAAAAAATCATTTTCTGCAAAAGTACTTGTGGGATTTCATTGTAATTTGCATGAATTGTCCTTGGGTGGACTGTTGTCAGATTCCTTGAAAAAAATTTGATCTTACAAAAAAACATGGCCGCCATGGGCGAGGCTTATTTTCACTATATAACATATAGTGTAATGCTGAAAATATTTTCTGCAAAAGTTCATGTTTTATTTCATAGGTATTTGGCATGCATGTTCCTTGGGTGGACCTCTGTCAGATTCCTTGAAGAAATTTTGATCCGACATAAAACATGGCTGCAGTGGGCGGGGTTTATTTTCACTATATAACATGTAATGTAATGTTAAAAAAGTCTTCTCTTCTTCAAAAGTTCTTGTTTATTTATTTATTTATTTATTTATTTAAAAGTACCTTCCTGTATCTGAATTAATCTCCTCCAATTTTGCTGACTATCACATATCTATAGAGGTCCACCTACAAATTGTCATTCTAAAATTCAAAACATCAGAAATTTCACATGCCCATCACACTGGTGATAGAACTGATGTTTTCAACACAAACTCTCTTTATACGACTTGATGTTTCAAAATAAATTCAAAATACATGTACTGAGGGAGATTGATTTATTAGACCTAATTATACTACAGTGTCAACAGTTCTCCAGATCCCTGAGGGTTAAAATGGCTTAGTTGAAAAGGGAGGCATACCAAATCAGACGGAGGAAAGGAAAAAATAAATAAATAAAGAAATAAAAACATAAATCTGTTCATTTTTTAGCTCCACTGGCCAAAGACAGGCGGGTCTTATGTTATATGTTATGGCCCTGTGTCTGTTGTGCATCTGTGCGGTTGTGCATCCGTGCGTTAACTTTTTTCTTTAAACATTTCCTCCTTAACTACTTGGTCGATTGTAACCAAACTTCACAGGAATGTTTCTCACATAGTCCTCTTCTGAATTCCTTCAAAGAATTTTGTTACATGCAGAACAAAATGGCATCGAAAGCAAAAAAAAATATTTAAAAATCGTCTCCTCCAAAACCGCTCGATGGATTTTATTCTTATTTTGCATGAATGTTCCTTGGGTGGACCTCTGTCAGATTCCTTGAAGAAATTCGGATCAGGCAAAAAACATGGCCACCATGGCCATGCCCCACATGACTGCCATGGCCATGCCCCTTGGCTCATTAGCTTTCAAAGACTTATATGGGGAAAAGTTTTAAAAACCTTCTCCTCCAAAACCGCTCAACGTAATGGATTTCATTCTTACTTTGCATGAATGTTCCTTGGGTGGACCTCTGTCAGATTCCTTGAAGCAATTTTGATCAGACAAAAAACATGGCCGCCATGGACACGCACATTGGCTAATTAGCTTCCATAGACTCATAAAGGGATCTTTTTTTTTTTTTTTTTAATCTTCTCCTCCAAAACCGCTAAATGGATTTCGTTCTTAATTTTCATGAATGTTCCTTGTGTCTACCATTGTCAGATTCATTGAAGAAATTTTGATCAGACAAAAAACATGGCCGCCATGGCCACCACCTTTGGCTCATTAGCTTCCATAGACCAATAAACGGAAAAACTTCTTCTCTGAAACCATAAAGCCTAAAGCTAAGACATTTACATGTAGTATGTAGCAAAGTTATGTGGTCACCTACTAAGTCCTGCGAACTATGACTCTTGAGTCCAAATTGGCAACGCCCCGGTGCTTAGTAGCTCCCATAGACTAATAATGACAAAATCTTGAAACTTTTCTCCTCTGAAACCATAATGCCAAGAGCTTAGTATGTAGCAACTTGAAGTATTCATCTGCATAAATCCTGCCAACTATGCCCCTGGGGTCCAAATTGGCCACACCCTGAGGCCCATAAGCTCCCATAGACTTATACTGGGAAAAACTGACAAAAATCTTCTCTGAAACCATCAGTGCCCAGAGCTTAGATATTAAGTATGCAGCAACGTCAAGTGGTCACTTAAATAAATCCTGCCAACAATGCCCCTGGGGTAAAAAATTGGTCACGCCCAGAGGCATATTAGTTCCCATAGACTGATAATAGGAAAAACTCCCTGAAGCCATAAGGCCCAGAGCTTTGGATATTTAGAACGGAGCAATGCCAAATGGTCACTCACATAAATCCTGCCAACCATGGCTCTGGGGTCCAAAAAATATAGAATGGACATTCCTTGGGTGGATCACTTGTTTCTTTTTTACCCATTGCATGCGGGAAAACCCTAAATGGGTACCTTGGCAAACAGTGCTGGCCCAGATCAGACCCCACAGAACACCATGTCTGATCAGGGCCTGCACTATTTGCTAACAGAAATTTCCATCAAAAATAGAAAACAAATAGGCCTGACACCCCTTATATGACAAATGGACTGGTCCAACATATAGCAATAGAAGAGTCCACTAGTATACCATTGGTTAATGTAATAAATATGACAATTGTCTGAAGTTAGCCGGTGGAGCGACAGGCCCTCTTGGGCCTCTTGTTTACCTTGTCATCACCGTAGCCCCTTCAGTTTTGATCGGATTTTTCTGAAACTTATATGTAAGGTGGCTGGGGATAAAAACTCGGATGAGTTCCAAAATGGGCTAAGTCGGCCCGTTTATTAGCTCACCTGAGCCGAAGGCTCATGTGGGGTATTAGTATACCACGAGCCGGCGTCCGTCGTCCACACTTTCAACGAAGTATATCTCTGGAACCAGTGGGCCGACCTTGATCAAATTTCATATGAACCATCATCAGGTAGTGGGAATGCTGTATTAGGTTTTCGTGCAGATCGGATGAGAACTCTGGTTGCCACAGCAACAAAGAGCTCCCATAGGCTTAACATAGGAAAAAGCTTGTCATCACTCTAGCTCCGTCAATTTTTTTCTGATCGACTTCATTCTTGCAGATAACGAGGACAGGCATGAAATCTCGATCAAGTTCGATTTTGGGCTGAATTGGTTTATTCACTCAGGAGTTACGTGCCCTTGAGCGTTGAAAAAATTGCCTATTGACTTAACATGGGGAGAATGTTGTCATCACCGTAGCTGCTTCAATTATTTTCAGATTGGCTTTATTCTTGCAGATAACCAGCACAGCCATGAAATCTCGGTCAAGTTCGATAACTGGCAGAATCGGATCATTCACTTAGGAGTTACCTGCCCTTGTGTGTTTTTGCATAAGGGTTAATGGGAATTTCAAAAATGTATATCTTAAAGACTACTTGGCCAACTTTGATCAAATTTCATGTGTCCCATTATTGGGCAAGTGGAAAGGCTCCATTAGGTTTTCAGGCAGATCTGAGTGGAACTCTGGTTGCCATGGCAACATCTAGCTCCCATAGACTTCACATAGGAAAAAGCTTGTCATCACTCTAGCTCCGTCAATTTTTTTCTGATCGACTTCATTCTTGCAGATAACCAGTACAGGCATAAAATCTCGGTCAAGTTCGATTTTGGGCCGAATCAGATATTTCACTCAAGAGTTACGTCCCCTTGAGCGCCCGAAAAATTGCCTATCGACTTAACATGGGGAAAATGTTGCCATCACTGTAGCTGCTTCAATTTTGTTCGGATTGGCTTCGTTCTTACAGATAACCAGCACAGCCATGAAATCTCGGTCAAGTTCGATAATTGGCAGAATCGGATCATACACTTAGGAGTTACCTGCCCTTGTGCATTTTTGCATAAGGGTTAATGTGAATTTCAAAAATGTATATCTTGAAGACTACTTGGCCGACTTTGATCAAATTTCATGTGTAACATTATTGGGCAAGTGGAAAGACTGCATTAGGTTTTCATGCAGATCTGAGTGGAACTCTGGTTACCATGGCAACATATAGCTCCCATAGACTTAACATAGGAAAAAGCTTGTCATCACTCTAGCTCCGTCATTTTTTTTCGAATTCATTCTTGCAGATAATAAGGACAGGCATAAAATCTCGGTTAAGTTCGATTTTGGGCAGAATCGGAATATTGACCTCGGAGTTACGTGACCTTGAGGGACAAAAAATTTGCCCATAGACTTAACATAGGGAAAATGTTGTGACTACGATAGCGACTTGAATTTTTTTTTCAGATCAGCTTCAAACTTGCAGGTAACGAGGACAGACATAAAATCACGGTTAAGTTCGATTTTTGGCCGAATCGGATTATTTGCCTTGGAGTTACCTGCCCTTGAGCATGAAAAAATACGTTGTGACCACGATAGCAACTTTATTTTTATTCAGATCAGCTTCAAACTTGCAGGTAACGAGGACAGGCATAAAATCCCGGTTAAGTTCGATTTTGGGCCAAATCAGAATATTGACCTCGGAGTTACGTGACCTTGAGCGACAAAAAAATTGCCCATAGACTTAACATAGGGAAAATGTTGTGACTACGATAGCGACTTGAATTTTTTTCAGATCAGCTTCAAACTTGCAGGTAACGAGGACAGACATAAAATCTCGGTTAAGTTAGATTTTGGGCCGAATCGGATTATTTGCCTTGGAGTTACCTGCCCTTAAGCATAAAAAAATACGTTGTGACCACGATAGCAACTTTATTTTTATTCAGATCAGCTTCAAACTTGCAGGTAACGTGGACAGGCATAAAATCTCAGTTAAGTTCGAATCGGAATATTGACCTCGGAGTTACATGACCTTGAGCGACAAAAAATTTGCCCATAGACTTTACATAGGGAAAATGTTGTGACTACGATAGCGACTTGAATTTTTTTCAGATCAGCTTCAAACTTGCAGGTAACGAGGACAGACATAAAATCTCGGTCAAATTCGATTTTGGGCCGAATCGGATTATTTGCCTTGGAGTTACCTGCCCTTGAGCATAAAAAAATACGTTGTGACCACGATAGCAACTTTATTTTTATTCATATCAGCTTCAAACTTGCAGGTAACGAGGACAGGCATAAAATCTCGGTTAAGTTCAATTTTGGGCCGAATCGGAATATTGACCTCGGAGTTACCTGCCCTTGAGAGGGAAAATGTTGTGACAGAAATAGCGACTTGAATTTTTAGCTCACCTGAGCCAAAGGCTCCAGTGAGCTGATAGTATACCAAGGCTCCGGAGTCCGTCGTCTGTCGTCCGTCCATCTGTCGTCCACACTTTCAATGAAGCATATCTCAGAAGGCAGGCGACCAATCTTGTTTAAATTTTATGTGTAGCACCATTGGGCAAGGGGAAAGGCTGCATTAGGTTTTGGAGCTAGTCTGGTTCATTTGTTCCTTCATTCTTCTTTCTCTCCATATAGAGATAATAGACCAATGTTAAATTTATAATCAAAGATTTCTCAGGAACTATAAAAGCTAGAAGCATCAAATTTGGTATTCAATAGAATAATGATGACTTATTTTGTGTAAGAGACATTGGGCTTTCTCAGCTTATTTGTTCATCTGTTCTTCCATTCTTCTTTCTCTCCATTTTGACCAATGTTAAATTTTCGTCAAAGATTTCTCAGGAACTATAGAAGCTAGAAGTCTCAAACTTGGAATGCAATGCAATAATGATGACTTATATCCTGTAAGGGTCAATGGGCTGGATTCTATTAGCAGATTTAGTAGTCAAGTCTGTGAATTGTTAAAACTTAAGTTCCTCAGGTGAGCGGTTTAGACTCATTGAGCCTCTTGTCATAGATTTATGTCCTTTTGATTACTAAAAATGCCAATTTTTGACCTTGTCATCACCGTAGCCCCTTCAGTTTTAATCGGATCTTTCTGAAACTTATAGGTAAGGTGACTGGGATAAAACCTCGGATGAGTTCGAAAACCATCCAAGTCGGCCTATTTATCATAGAGTTACATCCCTTTGATTGCTGAAAATGCCGATTTTTAGCTCACCTGTCACTACGTGACAAGGTGAGCTTTTGGGATCACTTTTTGTGCGTCCGTGCGTGTGTGTGTCCATAAACTTTTCTTTAAACGACATCTCCTCCTAAGCCACCGATCGGATTTTGACCAAACTTCACAGGGATGATCCTTAGGTGGTCCCCTTTCAAAGTTGTTCAAATGGTTCCGGTCCGTTGCACATATAGGTCACAGGAGCCAAAATAGATTTTTTTCATCGAAAACTTAAAAAATCTTCTTCTCTGAAACCGCAAGGCCCAGGACATTGATATTTGGTGTGAAGCTTTATCTAGTGGACCCCTACCAAGATTGTTCAAATTATTGTGCTGGGGCCAAAAATGCCCCCGCCCCGGGGCCCTTTTATTTTACGTGGGCTTATATAGTGAAAATCTTTAAAAATCTTCTTCTCTGAAACTGCAATGCCCAGGTCTTTGCTATTTGGTATGAAACTTCATCTAGTGGATCCCTACCAAGATTGTTCAAATTATAGTGCTGGGGCCAAAAATGCCCCCGCCCCAGGGCCCTTTGGTTTTACATGGGCTTATATAGGGAAAATCTTTAAAAATCTTCTTCTCTGAAACCACAAGGCCCAGGTCTTTGATATTTGGTATGAAGCTTAATCTAGTGGACCCCTACCAATATTGTTCAAATTATAGTGCTAGGGCCAAAAATGCCCCCGCCCCGGGGCCCTTTTATTTTACGTGGGCTTATATAGTGAAAATCTTTAAAAATCTTCTTCTCTGAAACTGCAAGGCCCAGGTCTTTGCTATTTGGTATGAAACTTCATCTAGTGGATCCCTACCAAGATTGTTCAAATTATAGTGCTGGGGCCAAAAATGCCCCCGCCCCAGGGCCCTTTGGTTTAACATAGGCTTATATATGGAAAATCTTTAAAAATCTTCTTCTCTGAAACTGCAAGGCCCAGGTCTTTGATATTTGATATGAAGCTTCATCTTGTGGACCTCTACCAAGATTGTTCGAATTATAGCCCTGGGGCCAAAAATGCCCCTGCTCCATGGCCCTTTGGTTTTACATAGACTTATATAGGGAAAATCTTGAAAAATCTTCTTCTCTGAAACCACAAGGCTTAGGTTTTTGATATTTGTTATGAAGCTTCAGCTAGTGGACCTATACCAAGATTGTTTAAATTATAGCCCTGAGACCAGAAATGCACCCATGGCGCCATGTGGCCCTTTGGTTTTACATAGACTTATATATAGAAAATCTTTAAAAATCTTCTCCTCTGAAACCACAAGTCTTAGGTCTTTGATATTTGTTATGAAGCTTCATCTAGTGGACCTCTACCAAGATTATTCAAATTATAGCCCTGGGGCCAAAAATGCCCCGCCCCGGGGGCCTTCGGTTTTACATAGACTTATATAGGGAAAATCTTGTTTTGCATAGACTTCTTTATGCAGGGTAAACCTTTAAAATCTTTTTCTCTGAAACCACAAAGCCCAGATTATTTATATTCGATATGAAGCTTCATCTTGTGGACCTCTACCAAGATTGTTCAAATTATAGCCCTTGGGCCAAAATTGATCCTGCTCAGGGCCCACTTATTATACATTGGATCAGGTGAGCGAACCAGGGCCCTCTGGGCCCTCTTGTTGACCTTGTCATCACCGTAGCCCCTTCAGTTTTGATCGGATCTTTCTGAAACTAATATGTAATGTGGCTGGGGATAAAAACTTGGATGAGTTCAAAAACATGCCAAGTCGGCGCATTTTTGACCTTGTCATCAACAAGCCCCTTCAGTTTTGATCGGATCTTCCTGAAACTTACATACAAATAAGTTGATGTAAAATGCTTGGATAAGTTCGAAAATTGAAGATGTCAGTTATGAGTTATATCCACTACTTTGCTGAAAATGCTTAGTTTTGAACTTGTCATCAACGTAGCCCCTTCAGTTTTGATCGGATCTTCTTGAAACTTACAAACAAGTAAGTCAGGGATAAAAGCTTGGATGAGTTCCAAATCTGACGAGTTGGCTTATCTATCATAGAATTATATCCCCTTTACTGCTGAAAATGCCTATTTTTGACCTTGTCATCACCATAGCCAACTTCAGTTTTCATGGGATCGTCTTGAAACTTATATGTAAGTAAGTAAGGGATAAAACCTAGGCATAATTAAAAAATTGGTGAGGTCAGCCTATATTTCAGAGAGTTTTGTCCCCCTTAATTACAGAAAATGCCTATTTTTGACAGCTCCTTCAATTTTCAATTAGGATATGTAATCAGCTACCACAGTAGGTTGTCTCAGCCACCAGTTTAGAGGCCTACAAGCTGCTGCTCCATGTAAACATCCGACCATTTTTTAACCCGCATATAGATTGATTTTAACCTGCTACATATTTCCGTCTCGTGCGACACATGAACAGCACAAGTTGGAAAAAATACCTGGTTTTCCAACGGATTTCAATGGAAGAAGAAGAAGAATCGCAAGTAGCCCAATGGACCTGATGGTGACAGTGGCTTGTGTCTTGAGATTGCAGATCTGTCTGATCATTGCTGTGTCATTCTGCTGCAGACTTTGTAGGTTTGGCTTTGTCAGTGGCCTCTATGCCAATGACCTTGTCGTCATACCTGAATCACTTGAGGGATGTCTCAGGAGGTTCTTAACTTGAAAAGAAGTAATGGAGATGCAATGAGCTGAGAGTAAATGCAGGAAAGATGAAGATCATGATCTGTGGTACGGGTCTGCAGATTTTGTGCAAGTTCCTGGGCAGGTCCTCCAGGTGACTCCAGAGTGGAGCTCTTATGACAAGGCTTCAAGCACAATAATGATAAGCAGTGAGCTGATTACAGAGCTTTGATGAATATGGACATTCACTTCAAACTCTTCACTGAAACCGTCACCAACACGGACATGGCCCTGCACATTGGCATACAGTAAAACATGTCTTAGTGGCCACCTCTATTAAGCAAGCAACCTGTCTTCAACAAGCAGGCCTTCAGTTCCCCCAAAAGGCAAATGTGTTAAATTTCACCTGTATTAAGCAAGCACCTGTCTTAAGCAAGCATATTTTGGTTATCCCTTAGGCGCTTGCTTAATACAGGTTGGACTGTACATCCCCTGGACCATTCCCACAATACGTTTGTCCACTCCAAGTTTTCTCAGATAACCTTCCTAGGCACTTGATCAAACGCCTTTTCCAGGACTCCGAAAGCCATTTAGTCTCTTGTTTGCAGCCAGATACTTCTCTTGCAGCTGCCTGACAACAAAGATTGCATCTGTTATGCCTCTGCCTGGGACAAAGCCAAACTGGGAACCGTCGATATACACCAACTGTGTGATGAGGCCATCCACATTCCTTTCAAGAACTTTCATGACCTGTTCCAAGGCCGTAGGAATAGGGGCGGCAGGGGCGGCGGCCGCCGCCCCAATATTTTGGCCAAAAATGCATTTTTTTTTCAATGCAAAAATCTAAAACCTAAGACACCTGATCTCTTATTTAACATAAATCTACATCAATCCGCGCGTGTCATGTCGCTTATTGTTTATTGGAGCGGCGGTACAATTATTGCAATTAGGCAATAAGATGGTAATTAACGACCGTTTAAAGTAAGTGGACCCTAAATTGGACAACTACAATAAAGACAATTCCGGTTTAATGGTCTATTGCGGTAAAACAAGTTACCATTTTAGGGAATATAACATTGGTTAACTGAAACGCACTTTTGAAAGTTTGGTATAAATGTGCTCTCTATTGTTTGAATGCTTGACTTTAAAAGGAATAAACACAATGAAATTTACTGTTGTTTTATGTCAGAATTTGCAGGAAATCGCACCATTTTAGAGTCATATTTTCAAAAATCTCCAATCGGAAGGGGGACACCCCCTTCCGAACCTTCCCCGGTTCGCCGCCCCAATCTCAAAATCATTCCTACGGCCTTGCCTGTTCTGTCAGATTGAGACCACAGTAGTTGCCCCAGTCCAATGCATCCCCCTTACCCTTGTGGAGACAGACAATGAAACTCTGCGATGTTAGTGATGTTTTATTTCTTGTTAAAGAAGGTACCAATTAATCTGTCTATTTGTCCATTATGCATGACTATTCAAAATATGAGAGTGGATACATAAGGTTTTATAACGCTTGAAGAGGTCTATATGCTGAAGGACATCCTATATATGGTTATTGTTTATGACTTGAAGGTACATCAGTGCATCTTTATGTCGCTGTTTCTGCAATAATGTCAGAAACTGTTTGATTGGCATTATGTAACTATTTCTCATCCTCGTCTGCTGCAACTTAGGCCAGTCCTTGTCAGAACGGTGTGGTTACATTTCAGCTAACTGTCTCATTGTAGAGGGAAATGCTAGTGGCGCTTAAAGGTGCATTATTGAGCTACAATGTCTCAAAAAAAAATTTCTGGCTTTTATCTTCAATGCATACCCCTTTGTCATGTGTACACTTTTGGAGCCAAATACAGCTTCAGAACTTTGTGTAAATGGTCGTTATCATTCATGTTTACCCTTAGCTCTGAACATTTGTTCGGAATTTCTGTTCTAAAAATAAATCTGTCACTTTACACATACATGGTGACAGTATCGTCTCTGAGTGTCGTTACTTATGGCATGGTATTCAGCGTCATATTTCCTCCGATTCAGGCATGGCCTAAGCAAACAAGGCCAAAATGAACGTCACATAACGTCATATATGGGGATTCTATTTTTGTTACGAACTAAAAATAGATCTAACTAGTGTGCGAAACCTAGTTAGGGGAATCCCTCTCAAACTCGTTTATCTGTCATCATAATTGTTCGCATTTTTGCATAAAATGCATTCATTTGTAATGTTTTAAAGAAAAATACCAGCTATATGTATTTTATTTTTGGAAGCATTTTTTCCAGATAGCTCAATAATGCACCTTTAAGCTGTAAAAATGCTACATTTAACATGTTTTATTGCAATTCAGCTTTTAGCTCACCTGATGCTTACTTCAGCTTATTCCATGGCCTGTTATTCCCCATCTATCGATCGTCGATCCTTCCGGCCATCAACCGTCTTTAGCTTTTCACATTTTCAACATATCCTCCAAAACCGCACATCAGTTTGAGCTGATACTTGGTGGGAGGCATTTGGGAAACATGGAGATTTAGAATTGCTAAAATCGTGCCGTTTTGATGTCCAAGATGGCCGTCTGCCCCCACAGGGGCCATTTTGAAATTCTTTTGAGAACATCTCTAGAATCAAAGGTTAGATTCTGTTGAAACTTGATTTGAGACAGGGTTGACCTGGAATACAGAATTGCTAAAATAGTTCCATTCCATGTTCAAATGGCCACCATGGCAGCCATCTTGCAATTCTTTTAACAACATCTTCTCCTGAACTAAAGGTCTGAATGAAAATTGATGGGAGGCATGGGTGCAACATGGAGATTCAGATTTGCTGGAATCATTCCATTTTGGTTTCCAAGATGCCATCTTCAAACTCTTCAAATGATATCTCCTCCCGAACCAAAGGTGTGATCGAGCTGAAACCTATTGTGGAGGATTGGGGCAACATGGAGATTCAGATTAACTGAAATTGTTCTGTTCCAGTTTCCAAGATGGCCATTATGGCGGCCGTCCTGAAATTCTTCAAAGGACATCTCCCAAACCAAAGGTTGTATCAAGCTGAAACTTGAAGGAAGCCATAGGGGCAACATAGAATTTCAGATTTGCTAATGGTGGCCATCTTGAAATTCTTGGAATGATATCTCCTCAGAAGCTGAAGGTCTGATGAGTTGGAGTCAGTGACTTGGAGACTCAGATTTGCTATAATCATTCTGTTCAGTTATCCAAGATGGCGGCAATCTTAATAATCATCAAACGATATGTCCTGAACCAGAGATCTGATTGAGTTGAAACATGAGGGGAGGCATTGGGGCAATATGGAGATTCAGAATTGCTAAAACCATTCATTGATATTCATGATGGCCACCATGGCAGCCAACTTGAAATTCTTTAAAGGACATCTCCTCCAGTACTGAAAGTCGGATTGAACTTGAACTTGATGAGAGTCATCAGTGTATATGAATTTCTAAATTCATTCCATTCCAATATCCAAGATGGCTGTGATGCTGGCCATCTTGAAATTCTTCAGACAAGATCTCCTCCCGAATGAAAGTCTAATTGAGGAGAAATGTGATGGGAGGCACTGGGGCAACTTCGAGATTCAGAATTGCTAAAATTAATTAGTTGCTTTATCTAAGATGGCTGCCGTGGTGGCCATCTTGAAAATCTTCAAACCACATCAAGTCGAATTGACCCGAAACTTGATGGGAGCCATTCAGACTTGTTAAAACCATTGTGTTCTGATATCCCGGATGGGCACCAAGGTGGCCACCTGGTGACCATCTTGAAAATCTTCAAATTATATCTGCTCCCGAATGGTCAGTTGCATTGCCTAGATTCGGTGGGAAGGAGATTTAGAATTGCTCAAATTGTTGCATACCTATATCCAAGATGATAGCCATCTTGAAATTCTTCAAAGCATATGTTAAGTAATGGATTAAAAGATTGGCCTGGCGGAGCAGGGTAGCTCAAGTGTTGTCAATATATGTCAACAAGAAGGTTCTGTAGAGTGCCTTTTGCATGCTTTTTGTCCACTGAAGTTAGTCGAAGGGGACTATAGAAATGGCCTTGTCCATCCGTCTGTCGGCCTGTCCATCTGTAGACACAGTCTTGTCTCCGCAACTCCTACAGTTATCATGGGATTTTGATGAAACTTTCCAGTTATTGTTCTCATGAACTGAAGATGATCATATTTTATTGAGGTCATGCTCGACTGATTTTTAGCTCACCCGAGCCGAAGGCTCATAGGTGAGCTTATAGTATGGTAAGGCTGCGTTGTCTGTCTGTCGTCTGTTATCTGTCAACATTTTCAAACATCTTCTCCTCTGAAACCACAAGGCCGATTGGAGTCCTATTTCATGTGGATCATTCATGGGATGGGGGAACAAAAGTTTGTTCGCAGGGTCCAGGTCACATGACCAAGATGGGCGTCATGTCCATATAAGGTAAAAACCCTTCAAAAATCTTCTTCTCCGGAACCAGTGGGCCAATAGGCCTGAAACTTGGTATGTAGCATTGGGGACCAGGGCCCATCATATTTTGTTCAAATGATGACCCTTGGATGACCTTGACCAATTTTAGGCCAAGGTCAAATTTGGTCGCATAGAAAGTAAAAAGTCAAAACTGTGTATTTTTAGCTCACCTGAGCTGAAGGCTCCGGGGAGGGGGGGGGGCTTATAGGATAGGCAGTTGTCCGTCGTCGTCGTCGTCTGTCCCATGACGTCAACATTTTCAAAGGACATCCACTCTGAAGCCACTGGGCCGATTGGGCCCAAATTTTATCTGTAGCATCCTTGGGCTGGGGGATTGAAAGTTTGTGTTTTATGAAAATCGGCTCATTAGTTTGGTTGCTATGGTAACTTATAGTTTCCATAGACTTATAATGGGGAAAATTGAAAAATGGCATTTACTGCCAAGCCTCTGCAGATATTTTGACAAAACTTGCATAGAAATGTTCCATAGGCAATCTACTTTCTACCATATGATTTTAGGCCTTCTGCTCATTTCTATTGGTTGTCATGGGAACCAAAATGCAAAAAATAGAAAAAAAAAATACTTAAAAAATCATCTCCTCAGAAACCATATGCTCTAGGAGGCTGAGACTTTATGAAAATATTCACCATATTTGCCTTTACAGGTTTTGTGTTTTTTATGAAATTTGGCCTTTGAGTTTTGTTGCTATGGAAACTTAGAGTTTCCATTGACTTATAATGGGGAAAACTGAAAAATTGCATTTACTGCCAAGTCATTGCAGATATTTTGACAAAACTTACATAGACATGTTCCTTGAGTAAACTTCTCTCAGTCATATGTTTTTATGTCAACCTGGGTGTCCCCTAGGTTGTGCCGGGGCCATGCCCCACACCCTCCACTTAATAAAATGCCTTTTATCTCAGAAACCTTACAGATCCCAACCCCTAAACCATATATATTCTTGTTCCTTATGATAAGATGCATTAAGTGACACCAACCTGGGGGTCCCCCTGGACGTGCCTGGGACATGCCCTGACCCCTTTTTAGCTCACCTGTCACGTAGTGACAAGGTGAGCTTTTGGGATCACTTTTTGTCCGTCGTCCGTCGTGCGTCCGTGCGTCTGTGCGTGCGTGCGTCCGTAAACTTTTCTTCAAACGACATCTCCTCCTAAACCACTGATTGGATTTTGACCAAACTTCACAGGAATGATCCTTAGGTGGTCCCCTTTCAAAGTTGTTCAAATGGTTCCGGTCCATTGCACATATAGGTCACAGGAGCCAAAAATAGATTTTTTTCACTGAAAACTTAAAAAATCTTCTTCTCTGAAACCGCAAGGCCCAGGTCTTTGATATTTGGTATGAAGCTTCATCTAGTGGACCCCTACCAAGATTGTTCAAATTATAGTGCTGGGGCCAAAAATGCCCCCGCACGGGGGCCCTTTGGTTTTGCATGGGCTTATATGGGGAAAATCTTTAAAAATCTTCTTCTCTAAAACCGCAAGGCCCAGATCTTTGATATTTGGTATGATGCTTCATCTAGTGGACCCCTACCAAGATTGTTCAAATTATAGTGCTGGAGCTAAAAATGCCCCCGCACGGGGGCCCTTTGGTTTTACATGGGCTTATATAGGGAAAATCTTGAAAAATCTTCTTCTCTGAAACCGCAAGGCCCAGGTCTTTGATATTTGGTATGAAGCTTCATCTAGTGGACCCCTACCAAGATTGTTCAAATTATAGTGCTGGGGCCAAAAATGCCCCTGCACGGGGGCCCTTTGGTTTTACATGGGCTTATATAGGGAAAATCTTTAAAAATCTTCTTCTCTGAAACCGCAAGGCCCAGATCTTTGATATTTGGTATGAAGCTTCATCTAGTGGACCCCTACCAAGATTGTTCAAATTATAGTGCTGGAGCTAAAAATGCCCCCGAACGGGGGCCCTTTGGTTTTACATGGGCTTATATAGGGAAAATCTTGAAAAATCTTCTTCTCTGAAACTGCAAGGCCCAGGTCTTTGATATTTGGTATGAAGCTTCATCTAGTGGACCCCTACCATGATTGTTCAAATTATAGTGCTGGGGCCAAAAATGCCCCCGCACGGGGGCCCTTTGGTTTTACAAGAGCTTATATAGGGAAAATCTTTAAAAATCTTCTTCTCTGAAACCGCAAGGCCCAGGTCTTTCATATTAGGTATGAAGCTTTATCTAGTGAACCCCTACCAAGATTGTTCAAATTATAGTGCTGAAGCTAAAAATGCCCCCTCACGGGGGCCCTTTGGTTTTACATGGGCTTATATAGGGAAAATCTTGAAAAATCTTCTTCTCTGAAACCGCAAGGCCCAGGTCTTTGATATTTGGTATGAAGCTTCATCTAGTGGACCCTTACCAAGATTGTTCAAATTATCGTGCTGGGGCCAAAAATGCCCCCGCACGGGGGCCCTTTGGTTTTGCATGGGCTTATATGGGGAAAATCTTTAAAAATCTTCTTCTCTGAAACCGCAAGGCTCAGATCTTTGATATTTGGTATGAAGCTTCATCTAGTGGACTCCTACCAAGATTGTGTAAATTATAGTGCTGGAGCTAAAAATGCCCCCGCACGGGGGCCCTTTGGTTTTACATGGGCTTATATAGGGAAAATCTTGAAAAATCTTCTTCTCTGAAACCGCAAGGCACAGGTCTTTGATATTTGGGATGAAGCTTCATCTAGTGGACCCCTACCAAGATTGTTCAAATTATAGTGCTGGAGCTAAAAATGCCCCCGCACGGGGGCCCTTTGGTTTTACATGGGCTTATATAGGGAAAATCTTTAAAAATCTTCTTCTCTGAAACCGCAAGGCCCAGGTCTTTGATATTTGGTATGAAGCTTCATCTAGTGGACCCCTACCAAGATTGCTCAAATTATAGTGCTGGAGCTAAAAATGCCCCCTGCACAGGGGCCCTTTGGTTTTACATGGGCTTATTTAGGGAAAATCTTGAAAAATCTTCTTCTCTGAAACCGCAAGGTCCAGGTCTTTGATATTTGGTATGAATCTTCATCTAGTAGACCCCTACCAAGATTGTTCAAATTATAGTGCTGGGGCCAAAAATGCCCCCGCACCAGGGCCCTTTTGTTTTACATAGGCTTATATAGGGAAATCTTGAATATCTTCTTCTCTGAAACTGCAAGGCCCAGGTCTTTGATATTTGGTATGAAGCTTCATCTAGTGGACCTCTACCAAGATTGTTCAAATTGTAGCCCTGGGTCCAAAATGCCCCCGCTCCGGGGCCCTTTGGTTTTACATAGACTTATATAGGGAAAATCTTGAAAAATCTTCTTCTCTGAAACCACAAGGCTTAGGTCTTCGATATTTGTTATGACGCTTCAGCTAGTGGACCTCTATAAAGATTGTTCAAATTATAGGCCTGAGACCAAAAATGCCCCCGCCATGTGGCCCTTTGGTTTTACATAGACTTATATAGGGAAAATCTTTAAAAATCATCTTCTCTGAAACACAAGGCTTAGGTCTTTGATATTTGTTATGAAGCTTCAGCTAGTGGACCTCTACCAAGATTGTTCAAATTATAGCCCTGGGGCCAAAAATGCCCCCGCTCCGGGGCCCTTTGGTTTTACATAGACTTATATAGGGAAATTCTTGTTTTACATAGACTTCTATATGCTGGGTAAACCTTTAAAATCTTCTTTTCTGAAACCAGAAAGCCCAGGTCTTTCATATTAGATATGAAGCTTCATCTTGTGGACCTCTACCAAGATTGTTCAAATTTTAGCCCTGGGGCCAAAATTGACCCTGCCCGGGGCCCACTTGTTATGCTTTGGATCAGGTGAGCGAACCAGGGCCCTCTGGGCCCTCTTGTTTTTCATAAAATGCCATTTATCTCAGAAATCATTCAGATCCCCACCCCTAAACTATATATATATTCTTGTTCCTTATGCTAAGATGCATTAAGTGACACCAACCTGGGAGTCCCCCGGGATGTGCCAGGGACATGCCCCACCCCCTCCACTTCATAGAATGCCATTTATCTGAGAAACCATTGAGATCCCCACCCCTAAACCATATAAACATTTGTTCCTTATGATAAGATGGACTCAGTGACACCAACCTGGGGGTCCCCCGGGATGTGCCGGGGCCAAGCCCCACCCCCTCCACTTCATAAAAGGCCCAATATCCCAGTAACCTTACAGCTCCCCACCCCTAAACCATATATATTCTCGTTCCTTATGATAAGTCGCATTCAGTGACACCAACTTGGGGGTCCCCCGGGATATGCAGGGGCCATGCCCAACCCCCTCCACTTCATAAAAGGCTAAATATTCCAGAAACCTTACAGATCCCCGACCCAAAACCATATATATTCTTGTTCCTTATGATAAGACACATTCAGTGACACCAACCTAGGGGTCACCCGGGCCACACTCCACCCCTCAACTTCACAAAAGACCATATATCTGAGAAACTTCAGAGCCCACCCCTAAACCATATATATTCTTGTTCCTTATGATAAGATGCAAGCATTGACACCAGCATGGGGGTCCCCTGGGGTGCCATGGGCCATGCCCCACCCCTTTACTTTATTAAAATCCATATATCTCGGAAACCTTTCAGATCCCAACCCCTAAACCATATATATTCTTGTTCCTGATGATAAGACTCCACTTAATAATAGGCAATATATCTCAGAAACCATTCAAATCCTCATCCTATAATCACATATATTCTTGTTCATTGTTGTTAGACACATTCAGTCAACCCTGTCTTGGGGGGTCAGCAGGGGCCATTTCTCTCCCTTCCACTTCATAAAAGGGCCTCATATCTCAGAAACATTTCAGATCCCCACCATTTAACCATATATATTCTTGATCTTTATGATAAGACATATTCAGTGACAACAATCTTTTGCTTTTCTGGGATCTGCCATGCCCGAATCCCTCCATTGCTTAAAAGGCCTTACGTCTCAGGAACCATACATATCCCCACCGCTAAATCATATATGCCTCTGTTCCTTTTTATAAGACCCATTTAGTGACACCAATCAGGGCTCTGGTTTGTTTGCTATGGCAAGTTAAGAGTTTCCATTGACTTATAGTGGGGAAAATTGAAGAATGACATTTATGCCTCTCAAGATATTTTGTCAAACATTCATAGAAATGTCCCTTAAATAATGTTCTTTTTGGCCTATTGCCACAGATGGGAAATTGTCAATTGTCATCTGTTGTCTTCAAGCGACATCAGACCTCTGAAGCCACTAGTCTGATTGGGTCGAAATATTATCTGTAGCAGCCTTGGGAGCAGGGCTTCCATGGTTTATTAAAATACATTGCTGCCAGTGGGCAGTGGCCCCCTGAGCTCTGGTGAGCATTGTGGCCCATGGGCCTCTTGTTTGGAAACTATTGCAGCCTGTAATATGAAAATTAGTAAATGCAGTAGGCTAAATGGGTGGATGAAACTACTTGAGTATTCAAGGTCAAGGTCATTCTTTGACCTTTGTTCAAGGTCATTTAGATATGAGAATTTTAACTTATTTTTCTCAGAAACCACAAAACCATTTGTAACGAAATTTCCTATGAAAGTTTTTAAGAACAAGGAAATGACAATTAATCAATATGAATTTGGTCACATGACCAAGATGGCAATATAAGATAAAAACCCTTCAAAATTCTTCTTCTCCAGAACCATTTGGCCGATTGGCCTGAAACTTGCTATGTAGCATTAGGGACTTGGGTCCATCATATTTTGTTTAAATGATGACCCTTGGATGACCTTGACCAATTTTAGGCCAAGGTCAAATTTGGTCGCATAGACTTTTGTATGGGAAAAAAGTCAAAACCCTGTATTTATAGCTCACCTGAGCACACAGATTGGTCTTTGTCCGTTGTCTGTGCGTCCGTCCGTCCGTCATCAACTTTTGCTTTAATTAACTTCTCCAAAACTGCTGGACAGATTTTGATCTTATTTCACAGGAATGCTCCTTGGGTGATCCTCTACCAAAATGGCTCAAATTGTTCCACTCGGGTGAACAAGATGGCCACCAGAGGTAAAAATAGAAAAACCTTTAAACGACTTCTCCTACTTAACCAGTGGATGGATTTTGAATGTGTTTCACAGGAATGTTCCTTGGATGACCCTCTACCAAAATTGGTCAAACTGTTCCGCTCTGGTGAACAAAATGGCCGCCAGAGCTAAAAATAGAAAAACCTTTAAACAACTTCTCCTTAACCAGTGGATGGATTTTGAAATTATTGCACAGGAAGGTTTCTTTGGTGCCCCTCAACTAAAATTGCTCAAACCATTCCACTCGGGTGAACAAAATGGCCGTCAGAGCTAAAAATAGAAAAACTTTTAGAGGAATTCTTCTCCTTAACCAGTGGATGGATTTCGAAATTACTTGACAGGAATGTTCCTTGGTTGACCCTCTATCAAAATTGCTCAAACGTTCCGCTCGGGTGAACAAACTGGTCGCCAGAGCTAAAAATAGAAAAACCTTTAAACTCCTTTTTCTCCTTAAGTAGTGGATGGATTTGAAATTATCTCACTGGAATGTTCCTTGGGGGACCCTCTACCAAAATTGCTCAAACTGTTCCGCTCGGGTGAACAAAATGGCCACCAGAGCTAAAAATAGAAAAACCTTTAAACACCTTCTTCTCCTTAACCAGTGGAGGGATTTTGAAATTATTTCACAGGAATGTCCTTTGGTGAAGCTCTACCAAAATGGCTCATACGGCTCCCCTCGGGTGAACAAAATGGCCGCCAGAGCTAAAAATAGAAAAACCTTTACACAACTTCTTCTCCTTAACCAATGGACGGATTTTGAAATTATTTCACAGGAATGTTTGTTTGGTGATCCTCTACCAAAATTGCTCATACTGTTCCGCTTGGGTGAACAAAATGGCCGCCAGAGCTTAAAATAGAAAAACCTTTAATTGACCTCTTCTCCTTTACCAGCGGATGGAATTTACAATTACTTCACAGGAATGTTCCTTGGGCATGTTGGGTTGCCCTCTACCAAAACTGCTCAAACTGTTCAGCTCGGATAAACAAAATGGCCACCAGAGCTAAAAATAGAATAACCTTTAAACACACTTTTCTCCTTAACCAGTGGATGGATTTTAAATTATTTCACCAGAATGTTCCTTGGGTGACCCTCTACCAAAATTGCCCAAACTGTTCCGCTCAGGTCAACAAAATGGCCGCCAGAGCTAAAAATAGAAAAACCTTTAAACGACTTCTTCTCATTAACAAGTGGATGGATTTTGAAATTATTTCACAGGAATGTTCCATGGTGACCCTCTACCACAATTGCTCAAACTGTTCCGCTCGGTTCAATAAAATGGCCACCAGAGCTAAAAATAGAAAAACATTTTAAATGACTTCTTCTCCTTAACCCGTGGATGGATTTTGAAATAACTTCACAGGAATGTTCCTTGGAAGACCCTCTACAAAAAGTGCTCACACACTTCTGCTCTGGTGAACAAGATGGCTGCCAGAGCTAAAAATAGAAAAACCTTCAAACGACTACTTCTCCTTAACCAGAGGATGGATTTTGAAATTACTTGACAGGATTGATCCTTGGGTGACCCTCCATCAAAATTGCTCAAACTATGCTGCTCTGGTGAACAAGATGGCTGCCAGAGCTAAAAATAAAAAAAAAACCTTTAAACAACTTCTTCTCCTTAACCAGTGGATGGATTATGAAATTATTTGACAGGAATGAGGTTTGAGGTTTTTAGCTGTGGTGACCATCATGCTCAGTTAAGCAAAATATTTTTAGCAATTTTACTAGAGCGTCACTCATGGAACATTCCTATAAAATTGCTTCCTTATAGAGACAGATGTCTTTTGAAAGTTTTGGCCCCCACCCACCTTGGCTGCAAGGTGCTTCTACAGGAGTATTGGTAAACCACTTTGAAGGTTTTAGCCTTTCAGGCAAAGTGGTGGGAGTGGAACCATCAATACATTTAAACCCCATTGGTTTCATTGGGTTGCAGGGCTTGAGATGTCATTTCATCAGAAATGACTTCTACTTCTCAAAATGACTTCTACTCCTATACAGGCAGACTGATTTTGAATTAATTTCACAGAAATGGTCTTTGGGTCCAACCATAATTGCTCAAACCCTCCACTCCACCATATATTACACACAATTCCGTTTGTACAATAGGAACAGGTGAGCGATCCAGGGCCATCATGGCCCTCTTGTTTGGAAACTATTGCAGCCTGTAATCTGAAAATTAGTAGATGCAGTAAGCAAAATGGGTGGATGAAACTACATGAGTATTCAAGGTCAATGTCATTCTTTGACCTTTGTTGAAGGTCATTCAGATATGAGAATTCAAACTTATTTTTCTCAGAAACCATAAAGCCATTTGTAACGAAATATCATATGAAAGTTTTTAAGAACAGGGAAATGACACTTAATCAATATGAATTTGGTCACATGACCAGTAATCTTCTTCTTCGGAACCAGTGGGCTGATTATCATGTAACTTGGTATGTGGCATTGGGGACTCGGGGCCCATAAAAATTTGTTCAGGTGATGACTCCTGAATGACCTTGACCTATTTTAGACCAAGGTCAAATTTGGTCGCATAGACCTTTATATGGGGAAAAAGTCAAAACTGTGTAGTTTTTGGAAAATATTGCACCTGGTGATCTGAAAATTGGTAGATATAGTAAGCCATCTGAGTGGATGAAATGACATTCAAGGTCAAGGTCATTCTTTGATCTTGATTCAAGGTCATTCAGATAAGAATTAAAACCTATTTTTCTCAGAAACCACTGAGCCGTTTGTAACCAAAATTTCATATGCAGCATTGGGGGCTCGGGCTCATCACAGTTTATTCAAATGATGACCTTCGGATACCTACTTTACGCCGAGGTCAAATTTGGTCACATAGATTTTTGTATGAGAAAAAGGTCAAAACCATGATTTTTAGCTCTCCTGGGCTGAAGGCTCCAGGGGAGCTTATAGTATAGTGGATCCTCCGTCGTCCGTCCACACTTTTGAGCAGCTATATCTCTGCAACCTGCAGGCTGATCTCAATCATTTCTCACCTGTAGCATGCCTCTGGTGGGGCATTGATGACATAAGCTTTTTTTCGAAATCACTCTAAAACTTTGGTTGCTATGGCAACCACAAGGTCCCATAGACTTACAATAGGAAAATGCTTTGTCATCACCATAGCGCCTTCAGTTTTGATCGGATCTATCTGAAACTTATATGTTAGGTGGCTGGGGATAAAAACTCGAATGAGTTCGAAAACCGGCCAAGTCGGCCCATTTGTCATAGACTTACGTCCCTTTGATTGCTGAAAATGCCGATTTTTTACCTTGTCATCACCGTAGCCCCTTCAGTTTTGATTGAATCTTTCTGAAACTTATATTTATGGTGGCTAGGGATAAAACCTCGGATGAGTTCGAAAACCGGCCAAGTCCACCCATTCATCATAAGAGTTACATCCCTTTGATTGCTGTAAATGCCAATTTTTGACCTGTCATCACTGTAGCCCCTTCAGGTTTGATCGGATTTTTCTGAAACTTTATATGTAAGGTGGCTGGGGAAAAAACCTCGGATGAGTTCGAAAACCAGCCAAGTCGGCCCATTTATCAAAGATTAATGTCCCTTTGATTGCTGTAAATGCCGATTTTGACCTTGTCATCATCGCAGCCCCTTCAGTTTTGATCAGATCTTTCTGAAATTTATATGTAAGGTGGCTGGGGATAAAACCTCGGTTGAGTTCGAAAACCGGCCAAGTCGGCCTATTTATCATAGAGTTACGTCCCTTTGATTGCTGAAAATGCCAATTCTTGACCTGTCATCACTGTAGCCCCTTCAGTTTTGATCGGATTTTTTACTGAAACTTATATGTAAGGTGGCTGGGGATAAAACCTCAGATGAGTTCGAAAATCGGCCAAGTCGGCATATTTATCATAGATTTATGTCCCTTTGATTGCTGAAAATGCCGATTTTTGACCTTGTCATCACCGTAGCCCCTTTAAAGTTTTGATCAGATCTTTCTGAAACTTATATGTATGGTGGCTGGGGATAAAAACTCGAATGAGTTCGAAAACCGGCCAAGTTGGCCCATTTATCATAGAGTTACATCCCTTTGATTGCTGAAAATGCCCATTTTTGACCTTGTCATCACCGTAGCCCCTTCAGTTTTGATTGGATCTTTCTGAAACTTATATGTAATGTGACTGGGGATAAAACCTCGGATGAGTTCGAAAACCGGCCAAGTCGGCCCATTTATCAAAGTCCCTTTGATTGCTGAAAATGCCAAATTTTGACCTTGTCAGCACTGTAGCCCCTTCAGTTTTGATCGGATCTTTCTGAAACTTATTTGTAAGGTAGCTGGGAATAAAACCTTGGATGAGTTCGAATACCGGCCAAGTCAGCACATTTGTCATAGAGTAACTTGCCTTTGATTGCTGAAAATGCCGATTTTTATACCTTGTCATCAAAGTTGCCCCTTCAGTTTTGATTGGATCTTTCTGAAACTTATGTGTAAGGTGGCTGGGAATAAAATCTCAGATGAGTTCGAAAACCGGCCAAGTCAGCCCATTTATCATAGAGTTACATCCCTTTGATTGCTGAAAATGCCGATTTTTGACCTTGTCATCACCGTAGCTCCTTCAGTTTTGATCGTATCTTCCTGAAACTAATATATAATGTGGCTGGGGATAAAAACTTGGATGTGTTGGAAAACATGCCAAGTCGGCCCATTTTTTACCTTATCATCAATGAGCCCCTTCAGTTTTGATCGGATCTTCCTGAAACTTACATACAAATAAGTTGGTGTAAAATGCTTGGATAAGTTCGAAAATTAGAGATGTCACTTATGAGTTATATCCACTACTTTGCTGAAAATGCTTAGTTTTGACCTTGTCATCACTGTAGCCCCTTCAGTTTTGATCGGATCTTCTTGAAACTTACAAACAAGTAAGTCAGGGATAAAAGCTTGGATGAGTTCGAAACTGACAAGTTGGCTTGTCTTTCATAGAATTACATGCCCTTTACTGCTGAAAATGCCTATTTTTGACCTTGTCATCACCATAGCCCCCTTCTGTGTTCATGGGATCGTCTTGAAACTTATAAGCAAGGGATAAAACCTAGGCTGAATTAAAAAAATTGGTGAGGTCAGCCTATATTTCTGAGAGTTTTGTCCCCCTTAATTACAGAAAATGCCTATTTTTGACAGCTCCTTCAATTTTATTGGATCTTCTTGAAACTTACATGTTAGTAAGTCAGGGATAAAATGGATGAGTTTGTGAACTGATGAGGTCAGCCTACTTATCATAGAGTTACATCCCTTGGATTGCAGAAAATGCCTCTTTTTTTACCTTAACTCCTTCAGTTTTCATCGGAACTTCTTGAAATTTATATGTTAGTAAGTTAGAGATAAAAGCTCAGACAAGCTTGAAAACTAGCAATGCCAGTCAATTAATCATGAAGTTATGTCCCCTGCTTGGCTGAAAATGCTTATTTTTAAGCCCCTTCAGTTTTGATCGGATCTTTCTGAAACTTATTTGTAAGGTAGCTGGGAATAAAACCTTGGATGAGTTCGAATACCGGCCAAGTCAGCACATTTGTCATAGAGTTACTTGCCTTTGATCCCCTTCAGTTTAGATAGTATCTTCATGAAACTCACAAACAAGTAAGTCAGGCAGAAAAGCTCGGAGGAGTCTGAAAACTGCTGAAGTTTGCCTATTTATCATAGAGTAACATTCTTTTGATTGCAGCAGTTAATTGCTTATTTTTACCTTGTCATCACCATAGCCCCTTCAGTTTATATTGGATCTTCTTGAAAGTTACATACAGACCAGCTACCGGTAATAACCCATATTTTTTGTTTCGAGAAGAAACCGCCTAACGCGAAAACGGCTATTTTCTACGCAAAACAGCGAGAAAACATAAAATGTGCGAGAAATTTCTCGCTGAAATTTCTCCCGGTTTCGCGGAGAAAATTCTCGGAGATTCTCGGCGAAAATTTGACCGACTGCTTTCATTGAAAGTGAAATTACCCGCGTTTCGCGGAGAAATAAAATACAACTGGGCTTACGTAAAATTTTCGGCTCATTATTATTTCTTCGTTTGTGCGCTGTTTTTGTATAAGGTAAATGGTAGTCATTGTTAAATCATAATCAAATATTCTTTCATGTTACACAATTTCATTTTAGTAATTTATTTCTCCGTTGTATAATCCCTTTTTAAAAGTCTCATGACAACTGTTATTCACATCACGAAAATACGCCTATTTATTTGTTACCCGCTTAAACCCCACTTTTAACTGGGGTTTACAGGGGTATACAGTATTTATCTATTTTCTGCTCACATAGATTGTGGGTACTCATTAGAACCGCCTCGCCGAGTCGTTTTAAAGTTTACCCAAAATCTTGAGCAGAAATATGAAAAAATGCCAGAATTTTTATCCGAAAATTTTCTGTTTTTAGTGGTAAAATTTGACAATATATTTGAATAGGCGAGTTCTCATAATGAGTCGTACATGTAGGTTATTAACACCATAATGATGTGTGACATTTACCAAAAGCTCAGCTTGATAAAATAGATGGGATGCATGATGCTTCCACGCATAGCTGAAACCGACCCGCATGCGAGTACTTTTAAACCGCTTACAGGATCTAAGCCTGCCTGGGCGTGTTTTCATATGTGGCCGGAGCGAGGCGCAAACCACAGCGGATAGACCTAATGGCCAGATAATTAACCCTTTTTGTACCAAATGGAATCTTCCTCCTTATATATACAGGAGTCCATTTTGAAACTTAGGGGTGTCAGATTGTTTTTTCTTAAAAATTTATTTCGGGAAATGGCTTAAAGTTTTGCAAACAGTGTAGGGCCTGATCAGAGGCCGCGTACTGCGGTGTCTAATCTGGGCCTGCACTGTTTGCCAAGGTACCCCCTTAGGGGTTTCTGGTACTGAATGGGTTAAGCAGTAGCGCTCTTACCCATTAGGACACAGGGGCCAGTTACCTTCGGGGTGTACAGTAGACTTAACAAGATACCCAGGTTGCATGTCTGTACGAACTTCGCTGATTATCTTGGAGAATTTTGTAGTTCTGCTCCAAGTTAGAGATCAGACTTATAAGCAGCCTTGGAATGCTTGCCGCGGAATTTCCCCATATTACCCTTTTTGTACCAAATGGAATCTTCCTCCTTACATATAGCATGAGTCCATTTCAAAATTTAGGGTTTCCCTTTGTGTTTTCTTCAAAATTTATCAGGAAAATGGCCGAACTTTTTGCAAACAGTGTAGACCCTGCCACGATACCCGTTTAGGGGTTTCCAGTCTGAAATGGGTTAATGTACATGTATGAGCAAAATTTAATTGTAAAAGCAAGAAACACAAGCGGGCCTCCATGTGAGCTTAAGTGTAAGCATCAGTGTAAGAAAAAGATCAACCAAAATGTAGAGTGAGATCAACGCCCACATATAAATTTACAAACAGGATCCCTGTTATTATATACATTGAGTTTGATTTTTCTACAGTATTTACTTGAGAAAAAAATAAAGTACTCCCAATATGGTGAACCGATAGAAAATCAAGTTTTCAATTTATGATGCGTTAACACAACAGTAAAAAAAGAAAACAGAAAACATCCATGATGTTCATACTGCATTGTAAAGTGCATAAGATGCAAATCATTATGATTCCAACTGGATCAAAATCATACTTTACGATCGCTAGAGTTGTCAATCTTTGTACAAAGAACATGCATTTCGTCATATGCTTCAAACTTTGTGTACCAAATTTTAATGCCTGAAAAAAATACATGCACATGAACAAATATACATGTAGGTATAGGCAGATTTTGCGGAGAAACACCGTGAACGACTTCACCTGTACTAATTGGCTTTCTCCGAGAAAAAGCGATGTTCGTGGAGAAATTTTGCGGCATTTCGCGGAGAAATTAA
Source organism: Lucinisca nassula (assembly GCA_963580285.1). Classification (NCBI taxonomy): domain Eukaryota; kingdom Metazoa; phylum Mollusca; class Bivalvia; order Lucinida; family Lucinidae; genus Lucinisca; species Lucinisca nassula. The sequence goes on from OY757014.1 coordinate 114,953,078, forward strand.
CCGCTTTGAAACGCGATTTTTTTTTCTTCTCGGAGAAATTTCTCGATTGTTCTCCGAGGAAAAAAGGCCTTTTACCGCGTAGAAAAATAAAATATGGATTATTACCGGTAGCTGGTCTGTACATGTATAAGCAAGTCAGGAATAAAAGCTTGAATGAGTTTGAAAACCAGTGAGGTCAGCCAATTTATCATAGAGTTACACTTAAACCACTAAGAGGATCTAAGCCTGTCTAGGAACAGCGGTTCGAGGCGGACCGTCCATGCTAATAAACCCTATTGGTTTCATTGGGCGACAGGACTTGAAAAGTCCCACAAAATTGGAAGCAACGTCTCAAAATGACCTTTACAGTGTTGACGGGGACGCTATACCTCAAATCAAACAAACAAACAAACATTCCTTGACCTTGGCCTAAGGCCTTTCAGATATGAAGATTAAAATTTATTATGCTCCCCGAAGAATTTTGGGAGAGCATATAGTCGCCACTTCGTCTGTGCGTCCATCCCGCTCTTGTCCAAGCGAATTCTCAGAAAATACTGGTCGGATTTCAATGAAACTTCATGGGAATATTAAGTTTTGAAGGTGGATGTGCGTATCACCTGCGTGTTTTGGTTCGATGATTTTTCAACAGTTATGGCCCTTTGATGAATTCTGCATGAATATATAGGGTACTGTTCGTGTCCACGCGAATTCTCAGCAACTTCTTGCAGAAATTCAACGAAAGTTCAATGGAATCTTAAGCAGCAATAGGGGATGCACATAATATCCGTGCTATCTGGTTAGATGATTTGTCACAGACTTATGGTACTTTGTTTAAAGCTGCAATGTAAGGTCACTGTGGCTATTTTTGTGAAAAACTTTGTCATCACTCTGGTGCCTACATTTATTGATGGATTTTAATATAACTTCACACAAATGTTGGGTATGATAATATCTTGAGCATGCTTGACTTTCAGGGTCCTGGGCTCAAGGTCAAGGTCACTGTGGCTATTTTTAGAAAAATCTTTGTTTTCGCTCTAGTGCCTTCATTTATTGATGGATTTTTATACCCCGCCACACGATAGTGGCGGGGTATTATGTTATACCCTCCGGTGTCCGTCCGTCCGTCCGCACTTCGTTTCTGATCGATAACTTGAGTATTTTTTCACGGATTTTGTTCAAATTCTGCATATATATTGGTATCGGGGATGAGTGGTTTGGGATTGTTAATGGGCAAAATTCGTTAATTTTTAGCACAGTTATTGCCCTTTTCAGTATCTGAAAAATGGTTTTTGGCCTCTAATTCCCTTACTATATGGAATATCTGGATGAAACTTCACAGATATATAGAGGACTAAACGGTTCATATTGTGGCCAAGGACTGCTACTCTGGCTGTTCCAGTTCTTGAGTTATCTGCCCTTGACATATTTAAAAAATGCATTTTAGACTGTAGTTCGTTTATCATTTACAATATCTTGCTGAAACTTCATAGATATGTAGTAGATGAATTGTTATATACTGTGGCAAAGGAACATGACTCTGGCTTTCCCAGGGATTGAGTTATCTGCCTTTGAAATATCTGAAAAATGGTTTTTGGCCTCTAGTTCCCTTACTATATGGAATATCTCGATGAAACTTCACAGATATATAGAGGACTTAATGGTTCATATCGTGGCCAAGAACCGCTACTCTGGCTATACCAGTTCTTGAGTCATCTGCCCTTGAAGTATTTAAAATGCATTTTAGACTGTAGTTCCTTTATTATTTACAATATCTTGCTGAAACTTCATAGGTATAAAAACATGAAATTCTTACATGTACCACATAAAGATACATGTTCCACAGCCATTTAAGGTAAATACTTGCCTCCATAATTTTCTAATAATGTCAACTTATTGAGTTGCCTTCCCATCAAATGTCTGAAAAATGGATTTTTACATATGCTTCCTACATCTTCTAACAACTTCATCCACTCACATTAAGACATTACACTTGCAGATCATATCTCTGCTATCCCCTTTCTAGTTATTTAGCCTTGATATATTTTCAAATAAGTTACATTGCTTAGCAGTGGCGGGGTATTATGCAGTGTCTGCGGTGCTTTTATTAATATAATTTCACACAAATGTTGAGTATGATAATATCTCAAGCAAGTTCAACTTTCAGGGTCCTGGGCTTAAGGTCAAGGTCACTGCGGCTATTTTTTGAAAAAAAACTTTGTCATCGCTCTAGCGTTGTCATTTGCTGATGGATTTTAATATAACTTCACACAAATGTTGGGTATAATAATATCTCGAGCAAATTCAACTTTCAGGATCCTGGGCTCAAGGTAAAGGTCACTGTGGCTATTTTTAGAAAAACTTTGTCATCTCTCTAGTGCCTACATTTATTGATGGATTTTAATATAATTTCACACAAATGTTGTGTATGATAATATCTCGAGCAAGTTTGACTTTGAGGGTCCTGGCTATTTTTAGAAAAAACTGTCATCACTCTAGCATCGTCATTTGCTGATGGATTTTAATATGGCTTCACACAAATGTTGGGTATGATAATATCCCGAGCAAGTAAATGAAGTTTTAAATGCATGCGTTTGGTCAAATGACCAAAATGGCCACCATGCCCATATTAGGTAAAAACACTTCAGAAATCTTCTACTCCTGAACCTTTGGGCCGATTTTCATTAAACTTGATATGTAGCATTTGGGATTTCGGCCCACTATAGTTTCTACAAATGATGACCCCTGGATGGCCCTAACCTGTTTTATGCAAAGGTCAAATTTGCTTGCCAAGACATTTTGTATTGGAGAAACTAAAAAAAAAATGTGTATTTTTTGGAAACTATTGCAGTCTGTGATCTGAAAATTGGTAGATGCAGTAAGCTAAATGAGTGGATGGAAATAAGGTAAACATTCTCTTGACTTTGGCCCAAGGTCATTCAGATGAAATTAAAATTTATTTTTCATAGAAACCACTACTCCATTTGTAGCCAAATTTCACATGAAAGCTTTTAGGAACAAACAAATGAAAATTTATTAATATGAATTTGGACACATTACTAAAATGGCCACCATGCCCATATGCATGTATACCCTTCGGATTTATTTTCTTCGAACCAATGGGCCCATTATAAAGTCACATGACCGAGATTAATACTTGGTAAAAACCCTATAAAATCGTCTTCTCAGAAATGAAATGGCTCCATAAGCTCTCAATACTCAGGTGAGCGGCTCAGGACCACTGGTCCTCTGGTTACCAGAGTTATGACCCACTTGTCACTTTTAGCCATTTTATCAACAGATGTTCTTGCCCCACAACTCCTCCTACAGTTTTCAAGGGATTTTGATGAAACTTTCCAGTTATTGTTATTATTGTTATTACCTGAAGATGATCATATTTTTAGCTCACCTGACCGAAGGTCATGGTGAGCTTTTGTGACTGTCAGTTGTCCGGCGGCGTTGTTTTCCGTGCGTGCGTAAACTTTTCTTGTTAACACTCAAGAGGCCACCCTTTTGATCCAATCATCATCAAACTTGGTCAGAATGATCATCATGACAATATGTCGGTCAAGTTCGAATATGGGCCATGTCGGGTCAAAAAGTAGGTCACCAGCTTAAATCAAAGGAAAACCTTGTTAACACTCTAGAGGCCACAATTTTGGTCCAATCATCCTCAAACTTGCTCAGGATGATCATCTTGATAATATCTTGGTCAAGTTCGAATATGGGTCAAAAAGTAGGTCAGTAGGTCAAACCACAGAAAACCCTTGATAGCACTCTAGAGGCCCCGGTTTTGGTCCAATCATCCTCAAGCTTGTTCAGAATGATCAGCCTGACAATATCTCGATCAAGTTCGAATATGGGTCATGTTGGGTCAAAAAGTAGGTCAGTAGGTCAAATCATAGAAAAACCTTGTTAACACTCTAGAGGCCACAGTTTTGGTCCAATCTTCCTCAAACTTGCTCAGAATGTTCATCCTGACAATATCTCGGTCAAGTTTGAATATGGGTCATTTCAGGTCAAAAAGTAGGTCAGTAGGTCAGATCATAGAAAAATCTTGTTAACACTCTAGAGGCCACAGTTTTTGTCCAGTCATCATCAAACATGCTCAGAATGATCATCCTGACAATATCTCGGTCAAGTTCGAATATGGGTCATTTCTGGTCAAAAAGAAGGTCAGTAAGTCAAACCACAGAAAAACCTTGTTAGCACTCTAGAGGCCACAGTTTTGGTCCAATAATCCTCCAACTTGCTCAGAATGACCATCTGACAATATCTCGGTCAAGTTCGATTATGTGTCATGTCGGCCAAAAAATAGGTCAGTAGGTCAAATCATAGAAAAACCTTGTTGACACTTTAGAGGCCAAAGTTTTGGTCCAATCATCCTCAAACTTGCTCAAAATGATCATCCTGACAATATCTCGGTCAAATTCGAATATGTGTCATGTCGGGTCAAAAAGTAGGTCAGTAGGTCAAATCAAAGAAAAACCTTGTTAACATTCAAGATGCCACAGTTTTGGTCAAATCATCATCAAACTTGCTCAGAATGATCATCTCTACAATATATAGGTCAAATTCGAATATGGGTCATGTGGGGTCAAAAGAAGGTCAAATCATAGAAAAAACCTTTATTACACTATTAAGACTTCTATTTGTAGTCTAATTATCATTAAACTTGCTCAGAATGATCATCTTGACAATATCTAGGTCAAATTCGAATATGGGTCATGTGGGGGCAAAAAGTATTTCATTGTGTTAAATCATTGAAAAACCTTGTTAACACTCTAGAGGCCACAGTTTTAGTCCATTCATCATCAAACTTGCTCAGAATTGTCCTTTTTAGCTCACCTGAGCTTTTAGGCTCATAGGTGAGCTTATAGTATAGCCATGGTCCGTCGTCCGTCCGTCCGTCCGTCGTCCGTCCACCATTTTCAAAGATCTTCTTCTCCTATACTGCAGGGCCAATCATAGCCAAATTTCATATGGAGCCTCAGTGGGATGGGGGAACGAAAGTTTGTTCGCGGGGTCTGGATCACATGACCAAGATTGCCGCCATGCCCATATATGGTAAAAAGGCCTTCAAAAATCTTCTTCTCCAGAACCATAAGGCCAGTGGCCTTGAAACTTGGCATGTAGCATATGGTACTCGGGCCCATCATGGTTTGTACAAATGGTGACCCTGGGTTGACCTTGACCTATTTTACAGCAATGTCAAATTTGTCGACTTTGGCTTTTGCATGGGGCAAAGTGAAAATAATGGATTTATAGGAAACCATTGAAGACAGTGTCAACAAAATTTGTAGATCAGGTAAAGTAATTGAATACATGAAGATCTATGGGTCAGAAAGGTCAAGGTCATTCACTGGCCTTAGACCAAGGTCATTCAGGATCCATATTTCAAACATTTTTTTCTCCAAAACTGCTGAGCCAATTTAAGTAAAATTTAATATGGAGCCTTTGTGAGTTGAACAAATGAAAAAATGCCAATACGGTCTAGATCACATGACCAAAATGGCCGTCACGCCCATATATGGTAAAAAGCCTTAAAAATTCTTCTCCTCCAGAACCGTAAGGCCAATGGCCTTGAAACTTGGCATGTAGCATATGGTACTCAGGCCCATCATAGTTTGTACAAATGGTGACCCTGAGTTGACCTTGACCTATTTTACAGCAATGTCAAATTTGCCGACTTAGGCTTTTGCATGGGAAAAAGTGAAAATAATGGATTTTTAGGAAACCATTGAAGACACTGTCACCAAAATTAGTAGATAAGGTAAAGTAGCTGAATACATGAAGATCTATGTGTAAGAAAGGTCAAGGTCATTAATTGACCTTAGACCAAGGTCACGCAGGTTCCATATTTCAAACATTTTTAGCTCACCTGAGCACGAAGTGCTCAAGGTGAGCTATTGGGATCGCTTTTTGTCCGTCGTCCATCTGTCCGTCCGTCCGTCTGTCCGTCAACAATTTCTTTAAATGACATCTTCTCCTAGGCAAATGGCCGGATTTCAAAATCATTTCACAGAAATGTTTCTCGGGTGACCCTCTACCAAAATTGCTAAAATGGTTCTGCTCTGCTGAACAAAATGGCTGCCAGAGCTAAAAATAGAAAAACCTTTAAACGACATCTCCACCTAGACTAATTTCCCGATTTCAAAATAATTTCACAGAAATGGTCCTTGGGTGACCCTCTACCAAAATTGCTAAAATGGTTCCGCTCTGCTGAACAAAATGGCCGCCACATCTAAAAACAGAAAAACCTTAAAACGACATCTCCTCCTAGGCAAATGGCCGGATTTCAAAATCATTTCACAGAAATGTTCCTCTGGTGACCCTTTACTAAAATTGCTAAAATGGTTCTGCTCCGCTGAACAAAACGGCCACCAGAGCTAAAAATAGAAAAACCTTTAAACGACATCTCCTCCTAGGCCAATGTCCCGATTTCAAAATAATTTCACAGAAATGTTCCTTGGGTGACCCTCTACCAAAATTGCTAAAATGGTTCCGCTCTGCTGAACAAAATGGCCACCACATCTAAAAATAGAAAAACCTTAAAACGACATCTCCTCCAAGGTCAATATCCCGATTTCAAAATAATTTCACAGAAATGTTCCTTGGGTGACCCTCTACCAAAATTGCTAAAATGGTTCCTCTCTGCTGAACAAAATGGCCGCCACATCTAAAAATGGAAAAACCTTAAATTGAAATCTTCTCCTAGGCAAATGGCCGGATTTCAATATCATTTCACAGAAATGTTCCTCTGGTGACCCTCTACCAAAATTGCTAAAATGGTTCTGCTCCGCTGAACAAAATGGCTGCCAGAGCTAAAAATAGAAAAACCTTTAAACGACATCTCCTAGGCTAATGTCCCAATTTCAAAATAATTTCACAGAAATGTTCCTTGGGTGACCCTCTACCAAAATTGCTAAAATGGTTGCGCTCTGCTGAACAAAATGGCCGCCACATCATAAAATAGAAAAACCTTAAAACGATATCTCCTCCATAGCCACTGGCCGGATTGCAAAATCATTTCACAGAAATGTTCCTCGGATGACCCTCTACCAAAATTACTTAAATGGTTCTGCATGGCTGAACAAAATGGCCGCCAGAGCTAAAAATAGAAAAAAACCTTTAAATCACATCTCCTCCTAGGCCAATGGCCCGATTTCAAAATAATTTCAACGAGAGGGTCCTTGTCTCACCCTCTACCTGAATTGCTAAAACGGTTTCGTTTTGCTGAACAAAATGGCTGCCAGAGTTAAAAATAGAAAAACTTAAACGACATCTCCTCCTAGGCCAATGTCCCGATTTCAAAATAATTTCACGGAAATGTTCCTTGGGTGACCCCACTACCAAAATTGGTAAAATGTTTTTGCTCTGCTGAACAAGATGGCCACCAGATATAGAAATAGAAGAACCTTTAAAAGATATCTGCTCTTAAGCCAATGGCCTGATTTCAAAATCATTTGACAGGAATGTTCCTCGGGTGACCCTCTACCAAAATTGCTAAAATGGTTCTACTCCGCTGAACAAAATGGCCACCAGAGCTAAAAATAGAAAACCTTTAAACAACATCTCCTCCTAGGCCAATGGCCTGATTTCGAAATAATTTCACAGACAGTCTTTGGCTGACCCTCTACCAAAATTGCTTAAACAGTTCTGCTTTGCTGAACAAAATGGCTGCCATACTTTTGCAGAAATGTTCCTAGGGTGGCCCTCATCCAAACTTGGGAAAATGGTTTTATTCCAATGAACAAAATGGCCACCAGAGTTAAAAATAGAAAAGACCTGCAGATGACAGCTTCTCCTAGGCCAGGGGCTAGATTTCGAAATAATTTTACTGAAATGTTCCTTGGGTGACCTTTTACCAAAGCTGCTAAAATGGTTTCCGTTGCTGAACACAATGGCTGTTGGATATTATTATTTTAGGTCTAGCCTGCCCAGGCAAGGTGGTGCAATTTGGACCATCTATGCACATGAACTATATTGGTTTCTTTTGGTGGCAGGGCTTGAGATGTCTTCTCAGTGTTGGGTAAAATTCCAACAAAATTGGATACAACATCTTCAAAATGACCTAAATACTGTTGACTGAGACGTAAAATCTCAATTTAAACAAAAAGGGCATAAGGGGACCAGTCTGATCTGGATCCACACTGTTTGCAATAATGACTTTAAAGTAACCAGCCAACACAAAGCAGAAGATAATTCTGAAGGGTTAAACAAACATCTTAATCACTCTTTGAAATTGTACATTTATATAAAAACAACAAGGTTTTAGACCTGTCAAAATATCAACAGGCAGTTGAAGATAAGACTATTATACATATATAGCTCTGTCACTGCTTGCATAATATGGTATGAATCAGTAGGACTCAAAACAAACTGTGAAGTGACTAATATTGTTATGCCAGAAGGTATACATATTAAATTGTGCAGTGACTCTGGCTCTCATTGTATAATAGAAATCACTTAGAGGTTAGGACCCAGGTGTTTGACCTTGTTATAAACAGAGCTGCAAACATGGGCTAGTTAACTACTAGGCTCTTGAAAATAATATAGGTGGCTTAAGGATCTGTGCTGCAGTATACAGAATCAGCACCAAAAACTGTTTATTTTTGATTGAGTGATGTAGATAAGTGGGGTATAGGTTGATAGTTAAAGGATAATTTTCCTTATCAATAAAACATGTTGTGGGTATTTATTAGAACCACCTTGCTCTTAATGAATGTTCCTTGGGTGACCCTCTACGAAAAATTGCTAAAATATTACACACCATACATTTTTATCAAAAATAAGGGAGACTTTAGCTAATGTACCACTAAATACCCACCATATCTACAGCTCTAGGAACTAAAGATTTGACTGATTGACTGTTTTAAGTTTAATGACACGTCAACCCTTGTGGGTCATTTTGTGTCCTCTCAGAGAAACGGAGAAAAGAGGTAGGAGAGATAGTAGAGGATATGAAAGTGAGGGACAGAGGAGAAGAGGCAAATGAATGGAAGGAAGTGTATATAGAAACAGAAGAAATAACATTCCCCCCTCTACCCATACTTGCAGCAAGGACAGTAGGCCTTGTCCAACTGTGAGCCAATATCAGTTGGACACAACAGTGATGCAAGATACACTTATAGAGATTTAATTACAGTATTAATAAATGAATTCTGAGCCAAGGCAGAATTCAGTATTAATAAATGAATTCTGAGCCAAGGCACAGAAAAGAATCAAGCTGGCATAAACTATTGGCATGCCTAAATAGCGTTGACCTGACCTGCTTCTTGGAAACACATGTTTCAAGAAACGTGACAGTCATCTTATCACATACAAGTCAGGAAGCGCAGCGACGCAGATAGATTTCATCCTTTACCGCAGGACAATGCGCAAACTTGTCACAGATGTGAAAGTGATCCCTGGAGAGGAAGTAGCCCTGCAACATCAGCTACTCATATGCGACATGAGGATTGATGTGCCACCAAAACCCAAGCGCAAGTTCACCCCCAGACTAAAAGTTTGGAAGCTGAAAGAATCTCAGACAAGAAATCATTTCCAGGAGGTTTTCAGCCAGCATGTGAGTGCTTCGGCAGGTGTAGCAGATGCTACCACTGAGGATATATGGAACAGCATCAAGACCGGTCTGCTCAAGACAACTGAAGAGGTGTGTGGCACAACTCGGCCCCACCGCTGGCGTCGCGAAACCTGGTGGTGGAATGAGGATGTTAATAAGGTCATAGCAGCCAAGCGGCAAGCCTTTAAAGCTTGGAAGACTGGTAAGGGCACCCGTGCATCATATCTTGCGGCCAAACGCATAGCCAGACGTGCGGTGCACCATGCTCGCCAAGAAGCTGAGAAGGAGATCTACAAGAATATTGACCCTAAGTCCTCAGAAGTATACCGCCTTGCTAACCAGATGAGAAGAGAGAATGCCGAGGTTGTAGGTGACAAACCAGTAAAGAATGATGCAGGGGAGATGTCAATGAGTGATGACTCAAAGCAGAGGGCCTGGTTAGAACACTACCAAAGGCTACTCAATGTTGAGTTCGACTGGGACCCAGACCACCTGTCTGATGAACCACCAGTGGAAGGGCCACCCATCCCAATCACTATTGATATGGTTAAGAAGGCTATCTCTCAGATGAAGACTGGCAAAGCACCTGGTCCCTCTGGCATAGTGGTGGAGATGATAAGAGCTGCAGGTGATGCGGGTGCCTCGATGATCCGTGACCTTGCAGCTGCAATCATCCGTGATGGGAAGGTACCCTCTGACTGGGAACAGAGTTTCATTGTCTGTCTCTACAAGGGCAAGGGCGATGCATTGGAACGGGGCAACTACCGTGGTCTCAAGCTGACAGAACAGGTCATGAAAGTCCTGGAGAGGATTGTGGATGGCCTCATTAGGCAGTTGGTGTCCATCGACGATTCCCAGTTTGGCTTCGTCCCAGGAAGAGGCACAACAGATGCAATTTTTGTTGTCCGACAGCTGCAAGAGAAGTATCTGGCGGCCAACAAGAGACTCTACATGGCTTTTGTAGACCTGGAGAAGGCATTTGATCGAGTGCCTCGGAAAGTCATCTGGTGGGCACTAAGAAAACTTGGAGTGGACGAGTGGATTGTGAAACTGGTCCAAAGGATGTACGCAAATGCTCGGAGCCGTGTCCGCGTCGGTGATGGTTACAGTGAAGAATTCGAGGTGAAGGTGGGTGTTCATCAAGGCTCTGTTCTCAGCCCACTGCTTTTCATCATTGTGCTTGAAGCCTTGTCATGCGAGTTCCGCTCTGGAGTCCCCTGGGAGGACCTGTATGCTGATGACCTTGTCATCATAGCTGAATCCCTTGAGGAATGTGTCAGGAGGCTCTTAACTTGGAAAGAGGCAATGGAGGCGAAAGGGCTGAGAGTGAATGCAGGAAAGACAAAGATCATGATCTGTGGTACAGGTCTGGACCTCTTGCAGAGTACAGGCCAGTTCCCATGCGCTGTATGTCGCACTGGAGTTGGCAGCAACAGTATCTTTTGTAATGGCTGCAAGTTCTGGGTGCACAAGAAATGCAGTGGGCTCAAACGCTTGATAGAGGACCCTGAGTACAGGTGTACACGGTGCCAAGGAACTGCACGCCCCTTAGATGGCAGACCACAGAGGGAAGTTCAAGTCGGATCAGACAAGCTGGAGGTTGTAGCTTCCTTCTGCTACCTAGGTGATATGCTCTCTGCAGGGGGTGGTTGCGACCTTTCAACTACATCACGTGTGAAAACAGCCTGGAAGAAATTCAAGGAGTTGCTACCAGTTCTCTCTTCCCGCCACCTCTCGTTCAAGACACGTGGCCGTGTGTATAGCTCTTGTGTGCGGAGCGCAATGCTCCATGCCAGTGAGACATGGCCATTGACAAAGCCAAACCTCCAACGTCTGCAGCGAAATGACAGGGCAATGATCAGACAGATCTGCAATGTCAAGCCACAGGACACTGTCACCATCAGGTCCAGTGAGTTACTGGAGCATCTTGGCATTGAGGACCTGGATCTCATCCTGAAAGAGAGAAGACTTCGCTGGTATGGACATGTGGAACGCTCCAACGGTGCAATCAAGACTGCCTGTGACATACAGGTAAGTGGAAAGCGGGGGCCAGGAAGGCCCAAGATGACCTGGAAGCAGCTAACAGAAAGAGATTGCAGAGAATGGAAGCTCTCTGCTATCGATCCTCATGATAGACAAGCCTGGAGATCTGGTGTAAGATCTGCCATGCGTGCAGCAAGCCAGCTACCTGGAAGGGGGCCCACTTATGTGGACGTTGCCCCTGTACCTGCACGTTAATCAAAAATCCGTTGATGATGATGATGATGACATGGATGTAAAGCTCAACACAAACAAAAAAATTAACCCTTGCCCTGCTGAGCTTGGATATGCCTTATCTTTCAAACAATGTAGATTCTGATCAGATGGCTTCTTGACATCTAAAGAAGCCATCTGATCAAGATTTACACTTACATTCAGTTTGTGAATTTATAGGAATAAATCACATCATTTTAACCCAGTTTGTGCGGAAAACTTAGAATGGGATACTGGCAACCGGGGATTGGCAAACAGTGAAGGCCCAGATCAGATGCTGCAGAACTTGACGTCTGATCTGGGCCTACATTGTTTGTAAAAGGTTCTGCCATTTTCCATATTAGGGGTTGAGGTTGACAAAACAGAGTAGACCTAGAACAGATGCCACAGAATATGGCTTCTGTCTTATCAAAGTCTACTTTGTTACTTACAGTGTAGGAAATTTTGAGTCAGATGCTGCAGAATGTGGCGTCCAATCGGAATTTACACATTTTGCTTACAGTACAGAAATGTCAAAGTAATAAGCGAAATGTAAAAAGTCTATACCGCAATTCAGGATCATTTTCCTAGCCTACATTTTGACACAATTGGCCCATCAGTGCTATCAGTGCTTTGAAATATGCTATTGTTTCCCAAAATAAAACTGACTTCATAACGAACTTAAGTGTTTATGCTAAAAAATCTAATGTCATTATTTCCAAAAACAAAACTTAACGTCATTTATATTCAAATACAACAACTCCAGTGTAAACTAACACAATTTCATGTTATCAGAAAATTAGTGTTAGAAGCTTCTATGGTGAAATGGTTAAACTACTTGGCTAATAAACCCAGTTTCATTGGTTCAGTCCCAAGCTTCTCCACACTTGAGGCGTTTTTGATGCCGAGAACCCACATCCTTTGAACACAGTGACTGAATTTAAGAAAAATTTTACAAAATCTCCACCTAAGTTCTTAAATGGTTCTGCTACATTGAACAAATAGCACATAGACAAAAATAAAAAAATCATCAAAAGATAATACAACTTGACTCAGGTGAGCGAATTAGGTCCTTCATGGACCTCTTGTTTCTCAGAAACAACTGAGCCAATTGAAGTGAAATTCAATATGGAGCCTTTGGGAGTTGAACAAATGAAAAGCTGCCAATATGGTCTAGATCACATGACCAAGATGGCCACCACGCCCATATATGGTAAAAACACTTCGAAATTCTTCTTCTCAAGAACCGTAAGGCCAATGGCCTTGAAACTTGGCATGTAGCATATGGTACTCGGGCCTATCATAATTTGTTCAATTGGTGACCCTGGGTTGAACTTGACCTATTTTACAGTAATGTCAAATATGCTGACTTAGGCTTTTGCATAGGAAAAAGTGAAAATAATGGATTTTTAGCTCACCTGAGCCTTTAGGCTCATAGGTGAGCTTATAGTATAGCCATGGTCCGTCGTCCGTCCTTCCGTCCGTCCGTCCGTCGTCCGTCCACCATTTTCAAATATCTTCTTCTCCTATACTGCAGGGCCAATCAAAGCCAAATTTCATATGGAGCCTCAGTGGGATGGGGGAACGAAAGTTTGTTCGTGGGGTCTGGATCACATGACCAAGATGGCCACCATGCCCATATATGGTAAAAAGCCTTCAAAAATCTTCTTCTCCAGAACCATTAGGCCAGTGGCCTTGGAACTTGGCATGTAGCATATGGCACTCAGGCCCATCATGGTTTGTACAAATGGTGACCCTGGGTTGACCTTGACCTATTTTACAGCAATGTCAAATTTGCCGACTTAGGCTTTTGCATGGGGCAAAGTGAAAATAATGGATTTATAGGAAACCATTGAAGACAGTGTCACCAAAATTTGTAGATCAGGTAAAGTAACTGAATACATGAATGTATATGGATCAGAAAGGTCAAGGTCATTCATTGGCCTTGTTCGCGGGTCTGGATCACATGACCAAGATGGCCACCATGCCCATATATGGTAAAAAGCCTTCAAAAATCTTCTTCTCCAGAACCATAAGGCCAGTGGCTTTGAAACTTGGCATGTAGCATATGGTACTCAGGCCCATTATGGTTTGTACAAATGGTGACCCTGGGTTGACCTTGACCTATTTTACAGCAATGTCAAATTTTTCGACTTCGGCTTTTGCAAGGGGCAAAGTGAAAATAATGGATTTATAGGAAACCATTGAAGACAGTGTCAACAAAATTTGTAGATCAGGTAAAGTTATTGAATACATGAAGATCTATGGGTGATAAAGGTCAAGGTCATTCATTGGCCTTAGACCCAAGATGGCCGCCATGCCCATATATGGTAAAAAACCTATAAAAATCTTCTTCTCCAGAACCATAAGGCCATTGGCCTTGAAACTTGGCATGTAGCATATGGTACTCGGGCCCATCATGGTTTGTACAAATGGTGACCCTGGGTTGACCTTGACCTATTTTACAGCAATGTCAAATATGCCGACTTAGGCTTTTGCATGATCTAAGTAGGAAAATTGTCACCAGACAGGTGAGCGGTTCAGGACCACTGGTCCTCTGGTTTTGTAATACCTTGGTCGGTGGGGGGGGTATTTTATTTGACAGAAAATGCTGTTAGCAAACAGTGCAGACCCTGATCAGATGCCACATTCTGCGACGTCTGATCTGGGCCTATTCTGTTTGCCAGGCTACCCCTTTAGGGTTTTCCCGCCTTTTAGGGTTATTATAACTTTAAACAAAAGGGGTTATTATAACTTTAAACAAATATTCTGTATGATAATACAGTATGTCAAGCAATTCAGACTTTCAGGGTGTATGGATCATGGTCAAAGTTTTTTTTGGCTATTTTTAGAAAAATCATTGTCATCACTCGACCTACTTTTATTTCATAATTACCCCACCATAAGCATGCTACAGATAAGAAATGATTGAAATCAACCTTCAGGCTGCAGAAATATAAATGCTGTCAGACATGAAGGGGCGGACCTTTCATCTCAATGTCGGGTAAAAGTCCCACAAAATTGGAAGCAACGCCTCCAAATGACCTAAATAGTATAAACCTCAATTCAAAGAAACAAAATTGGTCAAATCATACTTGAGACTGCATTTTTTGTTCAAGCTTCATGAAACTTGCCAAGAATGTTTGCCTTTATAAAATCTTGAATATGTTTGAATATGGGTCATGTGGGATCAAAAACAAGGTGATGAATAGACTCAGGTGAGCGATACAGGACCATCATGGTCCTCTTGTATTGAGGTCATGCTCGACTGATTTTTACCAGAGTTGTCACTTTAAGCCATTTTACCAATAGAAGTTCTTGTCTCTGCAACTCGTCCTTCAGTTTTCATGGAATTTTAATGAAACTTTCCAGTTATTGTTCCGATGATCTGAATATGATCATATTTCATCGAGGTCATGCCCTACTGAGTCATGGCCCTTTGTCAGCTTAAGCCATTTTCTCAACAGAAGTTCTTGTCTCCCAGATACTCTTACAGTGTTCAAGGGATTAGGAAGAAACTTATCATTTATTGTTGACATGACCTGAAAACGATCATGTTTTATCTTGGTCATGCTCGACTGATTTTTACCCTTTGTCAGTTTCAGCCATTTAATGAACAGAAATTCTTGTCTCTGCAGATCCTCCTACAGTTTTCAAGGGATTAGGATGAAACTTTCCAGTTACTGTTCCTATGACCTGAAAATGATTTTTATCGAGGTCGTGCTTGACTGATTTTAGCAGAGTTATGGCCCTTTGGCTATTTTTTAACAGTAGGTCTTGTCTCTGCAAATCCTCTTGTGGTTTTCATTGGATTTTAGTTAAACCTTTCAGTTATTGTTCCCATGACCTGAAGGGGACCATATTATACCGAACTTGCTTGTTGAGCAGGTGTGAAAGTTTGAGAACTAATGATAAGTTCCGAACATTTCGAAAGAAGCATTATGATTGGCCGATAAAAATAGTGCCACCGTTTATTAGTCGATATAAATACAGGGCTTTGTCATTTCCTAAATAAGAAGCGGGGAAATACCAGTTTTAATGTTTTTCAATGATGAAAAAACGTGCGTCCCCCATCAGACGCAGGTGTAAAAAATTTTGGTGTACAGGCGGGACGCAGGATCGGGACGCAGGATCTTGCATTCCATAAAACCTTGTTTTGCGCCAGCATTTCTGTTGTTTCTTGCTGTTGAGTCCACACCGTTGTTTCATCTCTGTGGATGTTTGATTTTTGTGTTCACGGAGATTTTGCGAGTTGGAAGGCCTTCATGCGGACTGGGCGAGTTGTTTGTCTAAATCGCGACAGAAGTAGGGGCGGGGATTGTATCCATGTAAAATCAATTTAAGCCCCCCAGTGGAGTTCATTTCCACTGACCATTCCAGGGCGGTTCTTCTGTTGCGGTTTGTTTTTGTTGTGGTTTGTCTTTGGGTGTTTGCGTCGCTTGTGTTATTTTATTTTGGATAGCCTTTTGGCCATTTTGTGGGAAAGTGACTGTCCTTTTGGCTTTCCACTGTTGTTGTTTCCGTTAGGGTCTGTTGCTTCATGTTTGTGTTTCTTTCCCTTTGGTGTCACTGATGGGAGCTGTGGATTAATTGTATCGATTCCTTATTGTTGCCTCTACTTTTTATGCCCCCGCATTGGATGATGCCGAAAGCATAGAGTTTTTCGGTTTTCCGTACGTGCGTCTGTGGGTAGGTGCGTACTGGTGTCCGAATGTACGTCCTTCTGTACGAAGTACATACGTACGTAATCCTGTTAAACTCAGGATGAGGTTTTTGTACAAGGTAGAACTTGAGCTCATATTTTCCAAACCATACAATAGATTTGGTTTATTCTTAGTATGATGATAGATATAGATCCAAAGTTTCATTCAGCAATACCCCCAATCACACCCATGACCTCTAGGTCAAGGTCACGAACTTAGAAATTTCTAACATTTAAGACCCAGGTTAAGGTATTTGTACCACGTAGAACTTGAGATCATATTTTCAAAACCATACAATGGATTTGGTTTATATTTAGTGTGATGATAGATATAGGTCCAAAGTTTTATTCAGCAATACCCCCACCCATACCCATGACCTCAAGGTCAAGGTCGTGGACTTAGAAATTTTTAATGTTTAAGACTTTGGTTAAGGTATTTGTACCACGTTGAACTTGAACTTTTATGATTAATTTGGTTCGATAATAGATGCAGGTCCAAAGTTATAATCAGTAATACCCCCACCCATGTCTATGACTTCAAGGTCAAGGTCGCAGACATTGAAATTTTCAAATTTAAGTATGTTAATAGCTTATATTTTCCAAACTTTATAATGGATTTGCTTCACATTTGGTATGACAATAGTTGCAGGTCCAAAGTTTCATTGAGCCATACTCCCACCCCTTACCTAAAGGTCAAGGTCACAGACATAGAAATTTTTTTATATTATATTTTTTGAGAGTCCATATTTCCTGAACCATGTGATGGATTTGCTACATATTTGGAATGATGATTGATGCCGGTCAAAAGTTTCATTCAGCCATAATCCCGCCCCTGCCCATGACCTTAAGGTCAAGGTTGCAGACGTAGAAATGTTTAATGTTAAAGTTTGTAAGAGCTTATATTTTCCAAACCATTTGATGGGTTGAGTTCCTATTTGGTATGTTGATATTTATTTTTTCAAGGTTTAATCAGCCATACACCAATCTATGCCAATGACCTAAGGACAGGTGTTATTGTAATATGTCATTTTTTTTAGGGGCAGGGGAGGTAGGCCCCTGGGTGGGGGCATTTGTGTTGTATTGACATATTTCTAGTTTGTTGAGTAATAAGTCACAATTTGTCGGTGAGTTTAAAGTAGCCAAATCACTCTATCAGAGCTGGAAAATTTCCACTTGTCCGCTCTCAATGACAAGTTAAATTTTTTTTAGGACAAGTAAAACTTTTGTCTGGCCCCTAAGCTACATTATGTAGCCTAGTGACTAGACAAAAATTTTACTTGTATGTAGTACATACCCTTGGTCATGCAGGAGCAGTGAAATTTTGAAGAATTTTCCAGCCTAAGTATGCACTCATGATTTGATCTACTTTACAACTGACCTAAACCGTGATTTACTTGTCAACAGTTCTCTTTTAAAGCCAGCGTGTTTCTTAAGTGAAAAAAAAATCAGAATTAAAAGTACCCATGCACATGCAGAAAGATTGTTCTTGTTTTAGATAGGATTATAGTTGGTACAGAAGAAATATTTTGCCATAGATCTTGGGCAAATTCATTTTCATATGCAAATGGTCTGTTAGTGAATAATATAATTAAGAGATTACCTATGATCTCACTCACTACCTTGGTGTACATAAATAGAGAATACCAGGTGAGTGTCTTTTGATATCAAGTTTATCAGGCAAGGCTTCGAGAACGCTTGTAGTATCGCGAGGCTTGCCAAGCGATTCTACATGCGTTCTCGAAGCCGAGCGTGATAAACTTGAAATCACATGACACGAATCTGGTATTCTATTTGTCAGTTTACCCCCTTGTACACTCTAAATTTAGCAATTTACAATCACTTACCGATGGTCCCAAGTGCGTCTGAACATTCCGTAGGTGATATATCTTGTATCAGCTAACTATATTTTTCCTATCATATTTTTTTCTATCATATTTTTTTTCCATTTTGTCCAGTAATAATAACATTTTTGCCATTTTTCTAGTAGCCCGGTTCATTCATAAAAGTGCAATGTTATGTTGACCTGATAAACTCACTTGTCCTGAGATAGCATTCTTTATCAGGTCAATCTGCTGCAATGCATTTAATATAAAGGGTAACTGATAAATATAATTTTACTGTCAGTGAAGTATGATAGGGGGAACGAAACATTCCAGTGGTAGCATCAATCAAAACTTTGAGAGTACTGATGAGTTGATTGTCTCAGAGTGTAGGCTGGTAAATTGTCCTGGACTGAGTATTAAACTCTGTCTTTTAAACCTTCAATTCCAGTTTTTGTAAGCAAAAATTGTAGACCCTAATCAGATGCTCCATTTAGCATTATCTGATCTGGGTCAACACTGTTAGCCAAGCCATACCCATAATTCCAGTCCAGATTCTATAGTCGCCCCCGACCATTTGGGCTTGAAGAAATAGATGGGCTGCATGATGCTTCCACGCAGAGCTGAAACCGGCCGCACACAAGTACTGGTAAACCGCTTAGAGGATCTGGGCCTGCCCAGGCAAAGCGGTGCGAGTGGACCGCCCATGCTAATAAACCCAATTAGTTTCATTGGGTGACAGGGCTTGAGATGTCATTTCATCTCAATGTCGGGTAAAAGTCCCACAAAATTGGAAGGAACGTCTCCAAAATGACCCGTACAGTGTTGACGGGGACGTTAAACCTCAAACCGAATCACACCAGATTCTATAGATAATTCTCTTATGCAACACTATAAGAATAGTTTGGCTGTTTTCTGTAAAAAACCATTGCCTGAAATGATAGTCACATGGACTTCAGCACTGAAGAGCTACTCGTGCTATTTAAGTTTGTGTTTGATAAACAGTCTACCCAAAAATGACCTGATAAACAATCCACACAAAAATGACCTGATACACACGGAATAACAACCCATAATGACCTGATAAACAGTCAACCCAAAAATGACCTGATAAACAGTCAACCCAAAAATGACATTATAAACAATCAACCCAAAAATGACCTGAAAACAATCAACCCAAAAATGACCTGATAAACAATCAAGTTGAACCCAAAAATGACCATTATTATGCAATTTCTAACCTAACCACACTATCCTTGAGCACGCTTTCTCATAAGTGGTTAACTGGAAACTGACAACTGCCCTTATTGAAGCTGCAGTAGGTAGAAAAAGACCATGGAAAAGATTCAAAGAAAACGTCAATCTCCAAGAAAGAATATTGCCAGCCTAACTGATATCGAACCTACAAACTCCTGAGATCACAAGTCAGAGATGCATCAGACTGAGCTACTGAGTCCGGTGATCAGAATGACACTCCATTTGTCAGGTACTACAGAAACATTGTGGGTGCTTGATCAGGTAATTTTAACAAGTACCCACAATATACCTGAGGACCTGCGCTATAACGACAGTATTTGTTATTTGTTCCCTGTTATTGTGCCGTTATAATGAAAGTTGTTATAAAAAATCCCAGTTAGGAGTATGGTAGGTTATAAAAGGTCTTTTCCACATTACTCCAAGAAACAAATGTTATAGACATTTGTTAGAATCCCCTCGTTATCTCAAACTCTGATATCTCAAACTATGGCTATCTAGAAGAACTATTTAAGTACTTGTGCTTTCGTTCTAATCCCAAACTGAATCTACTTGTCTCATATTGTAATGATGTTACTGCCATAATAAATATGTTTAAAGCAAACAATGGCTTATGTCAAACTAAATTTTGTGCACTGTTATGTTAGTTATGCTACTTGTTCCTTGGACTCCAATTCCTTTTATCTCAAACTTCTGTTATCTCAAACTAAATATTCCAGTCCCTTGGAGTGTTGAGATATTGAGAGTCCACTGTATCTGTAACATTTGTTTCTTGGAGTATTTAATTACAAGAATCTTTCATGACTATGGATTCGATTGGGATATTTTCAACCTGAGGGAAGCCCTCGTTGTTCAGAATTGAGGCTAAGCCTTGAGCTAAGAATTTATTCCATTGAAATTGTCGTTTATAACAAGTTTTGTCATTAAAATGAATGTCGGTATAAAGATGGTTGACTGTATTTACATGAAATTACCAAACAATCTCTTTGTCGCGCCTGCTAATAGCATGGCGCGATATAGGCGCCCGGTTTTCCGTCCGTCCGTCCGTCCTTTCGTTCGTCCGTCCGTTCGTCAAGGCGTCAACATTTGCGACCACCCTAGCGTTCACCCTAATGGTCAAGTTTATTTCTCAAGAACTAAAAGAGCTTCATTAATGATACTTGGTACAAACTTGTGTCTTGGGATGACAACTTACATGCAAGCATCCATATTTCACCTTGACCTACATTTCATGGTTCACTGACTTTGTAAAATATTGCGACCACCCTAGCGATCACCCTGATGGTCAAGTTTATTTCTCAAGAACTATTACAGCTTCATTAATGATACTTCATACAAACTTGTGTCTGGGGATGGCAACTTACATGCAAGCATCCATATTTCACCTTGACCTACATTTCATGGTTCACTGACTTTGTAAAATATTGCCACCACCCTAGCGTTCACCCTAATGGTCAAGTTTATTTCTCAAGAACTATACGAGCTTCTTTAATGATATTTGGTACAAACTTTAATCTGTGGATGGCAACTTCAATGCAAGCATCCATATTTGACCGTGACCTAAATTTCATTGTTCACGGACTTTGTAAAATATTGCGACCACCCTACTGGTCAAGTGAATTTCTCAAGAACCATAAGAGCTTCATTAATGATACTTGGTACAAACTTATATCTCAGGATGGCAACTTAAATGCGAGCATCCATATTTGACCTTGACCTACATTTCATGGTTCACTGACTTTGTAAAATATTGCCACCACCCTAGCGTTCACCCTAATAGTTAAGTTCATTTCTCAAGAATTATTTGAACTTCATTGATGATACTTAGTACAAGCCTTTTATGCAAGCATCTATGTTTGATCTTGGCCTAGATGTCATGGTCCAGTGACTTTGCGCCCCCACAGGCGCGACCTAGCCTTCGGCGGAATTCTTGTTTTATTATTACAGTGTTTGAAGGCCTGGGAAGATGCAATACGAGAAATTCAAGCCAAAGATCCTGTACTACAAACAACTAAACTTGATTCTATAGAATCATCATCCCAGGGTGACAGAGAATCTACAGAAACAGAGAAAATTGAGTCAGATGGTTAGGGATGTAATAATCTTCTGGATTTAAATCTATCTGATTCTGTGAACAACTCTTTCTGCTGATATAGTCAATATTCACAACAACAGACACTAAGACTTTAATTTGGTAAAGAAGAATTGTAGAAAACAAGAATTGTTCCCAGTCATGGAAGCTGGCATCCCTTGGCTTTAAAGCATAATGTTTACATTCTTAATGCATCTACAAGAAAGCCGTGTAGTTAAGCACTGATACATTCTAATGGATTTCTAAAGCAATGTCTGATTGGATAACGTCAAAAATTTGTGACAGTATATTCTTCGATATTCTGTTGGAAACCTGACATCATCATGTGACGTCACTTTTCATTGGTGGGTATATGGTTTTATGCAGCTCAAAGCACTTGCCGCTTTGTTCAACAAAGTACATTTGTAAACAAAACAAAAGAATAAGTGCACAAGAATGGGAATAACTGAATTGAAAATTGTCAATTGGGGAGGTTAATTGTCAATTTTACAATCGCAAATTCAGTTTTACAAAACAAAATTTCCAATCATAAAACCTCCTCAAATGGTGATTTTGAATACAGTTATCCCCTAATTGTGTACTTGGACCCCACAAAGTGAACAGGGTTTTAGAGCAAGTACAACTGCATAGGCTCAAACCAGCCTGTGCATCCACAGTCTGATCAGTCTTCACTGTGTACTAACTGGTAGCCCCTTCACTCGATGTTTCTTCACATCACGAAAAAATTCCTATGTAATTTTAACCCCCTTTAAACCCCACTTTTATAAACAGGTTTACAGCTGGTGTTGTGCCGTGTGGCGGCCGTAAAACGTCGTCCCGTACATCAACCATAGTGCAGTTTATATTTATAGCCCCGCTTTGAAAAAGTGGGACTATATTGGATTTGCCATGTCCTTCTGTCATTCCGTAATTCCGTGATTCCGTTAATTTGTGTTGGCTCCATAACTTTGTATCTGCTTAACATATTTTCATGAAACTTCACACAAATGTTAAACACCATAAGACAATGTGCAGAGCGAAGGAATTATAACTGTGGATTGCCTACTTTTGGAGTTATTGCCCTTTGAACATTTTCCGTAATTCCGTGATTCCGTTAATTTGTGTTGGCTCCATAACTTTGTATCTGCTTAACATATTTTCATGAAACTTCACACAAATGTTAAACACCATAAGACAATGTGCAGAGCGAAGGAATTATAACTGTGGATTGCCTACTTTTGGAGTTATTGCCCTTTGAACATTGAAAAATGGCAATTTTAATTGTGTCCGCTTCATAACTCGAAAACCGTTTGAGATATTTTTAGGAAACTTCACAAAAATGTTAAGCACTATGAGACGATGTGCAGAGCGCAGGAACCATAACTCTGCATTGCTTATTTTTGGAGTTATTGCCCTTTGAACATTGAAAAATGGCAATTTTAACAGTGTCCGCTTCATAACTCGAAAACCGTTTGAGACAATTTCATGAAACTTCACACAAATGTTAAGCACTATGAGACAATGTGCAGAGCGCAAGAACCATAACTCTGGTTTTCGTATTTTCTGTGTGTCTGTCTGTGTGTGTGTCTGTGTCTGTTAACAATTTTCGTGTCCGCTCCATAACTAAAACCCATTCACATATTTTCATGAAACTTCACACAAACATTAAACACCATGAGATGGTGTGCAGAGTGCAGGAACCATAACTCTGGATTGCCTAATTTTTGAGTTATTTCCCTTTGAATATTGAAAAATATCAATTTTAGCCGTCTTTGCTCGATAACTCAAAAACCGTTTGTGATAATTTTATAAAACTTCACACAAATGTAAAGCACCATATTACGTGTGCAGAGCGCAGGAACCCAAACTCTGGATTGTCTACTTTTTCAGTTATAGGCTTTTGAATATTAAAAAATGGCAATTTTAACTATGTCCGCTCCATAACCGTTTCTGATATTTTCATGAAACTTCAAATAAATGAAAAGCACCTTGAGATGATGTGCAGAGTGCAGGAACCATAACTCTGGTTTGCCTACTTTAGGAGTTATTGCCCTTTGAACATTTAAAAAGGCAATTTTGACTGTGTCGGCTCCATAACTCACAAACCATTTGAGATATTTTCATGACACTTCACACAAGTGTAAAGCACCATGAGACAATGTGCAGAGCGCAGGAACCCTGACTCTGATTTGCCTACTTTAGGAGTTATTACCCTTTGAACATTGAAAAATGGAAGATGAAATTTAGTATAAACATGGACATTCTGGTAATGTATCATGCTCATTGAAATGAGGGACAAGGGCTCACAACTCTTAGAGTTTTTCCAGATAATGTAAAATTTTCAACAGTTATTTCTTGTTCATAACTGTTTTCTCTGCAGCTTAAATAAATTTCTTCTCTGACAGCGCTGAAGCGGGGCTATAGTCAGATCCTCTGACAGCTCTAGTTTACTTTTGGTCCTTTGAGATCAGAGTGAATATTCTGAGAAATCGGAAATAAATTATTTGTTAAGACTATATTCTAGACAGAGAATTTTTCATAGAAAAACATCCCTTTGATTGCTGAAAATGCCAAATTATGACCTTGTAATCACCGTAGCCCCTTCAGTTTTGATCGGATCTTTCTGAAACTTACATGAAAGGTGGCTGGGAATAAAACCTCAGATGAGTTCGAATACCGGCCAAGTCGGCACATTTATCATAGAGTGATGTGCCTTTGTTTGCTGATAATGCCTATTTTCGACCTTGTCATCACTGCTGCCCCTTTAGTTTTGAACGGATCTTCATGAAACTTACAAACAAGGAAGTCAGGCAGAAAGCTTGGAGGAGTTTGAAAACTCTTGTTAGCTCCACTGGCCGAAGGCCAGCGGGGCTATTGTCATGGCCCTGTGTCCGTCGTGCGTCCGTGATGTCGTGCGTCCGTGCGTTAACTTTTTCTTTAAACATCTTCTCCTCCTAAACTACTGGGCCAATTGTAACCAAACTTCACAGGAATGTTCCTTACATAGTCCTCTTCTAAATTCCTTCAAAGAATTTTGTTACACCCAGAACTCTGGTTGCCATGGCAACAAAACCAAAAAAAAAATAAAAATCTTTAAAAATCTTCTCCTCCAAAACCACCTGTTGGATTTCATTTTTATTTTGCATGACTGTGCCTTGGGTTGACCTCTTTCAGATTCCTTGAAGAAATTTTGATCCGACAAAAAACATGGCCGCCATGGGCGGGGCTTATTTTCCCTATTTAACATATAGTGTAATGCTAAAACATCTTCTCCTCCTAAACTATTGGGCCCATTGTAACCAAACTTCACAGGAATGTTCCTTACTTAGTCCTCTTCTAAATTCCTTCATAGAATTTTGTTACACCCAGAACTCTGGTTGCCATGGCAACAAAACAACACAAAATATTAAAATTTTTTAAAAACCTTCTCCTCCAAAACCACCTGTTGGATTTCATTTTTATTTTGCATGAATGTTCCATGGGTGGACCCCTTTCAGATTCCTTGAAGAAATTTTGATCCGACAAAAAACATGGCCGCCATGGGCGGGGCTTATTTTCCCTATTTAACATATAGTGTAATGCTAAAACATCTTCTCCTCCTAAACTACTGGGCTAATTGTAACCAAACTTCACAGGAATGTTCCTCACTAAGTCCTCTTCTAAATTCCTTCAAAGAATTTTGTTACACCCAGAAGGCTAACAATACTTTGCGGAACGGAACGGAACGGAACGGAACAACTTCAGGGGCACACCACAGGGTATACTGATAGAATTAATATACTTATTTTAGTAAATGTTTTTTGAAAATATTTAGGCTTATTATCGATTACAAGTTTGTTTTCTTCAACATCTAACTGTTTTTGAGTTGTTTTTATATAAGAATAGTTTGTGATTTGCCATTTCTGAACTTTGTTCCGTTCCGTTCCGCAAAGTATAGTTATCCACACTGATAACTATATTTAACGGAACGGAACGGAACAAGATTTTCCAGAATCAAAGTACAGGCAATGTTCCGGAATCTATACACTTACCTCACACCTCCCATCAGTGACACCAACGGGAAAGAAACACGAAGATGAAGTGACTATACCCTAATGAAAACATCCCTAGCGGATAGCCGAAATGGCAGTTACTTTCCCACAAAATGACCAAAGGGTTATCCAAACACAAATCACAACAACGACAGAACTTGAGAACCGCCCCGGAACGGTAAACAAAAAGTACTTCAAAAGTATTTGACCTAGCCCCATGAAACTTCGCACACTTATTCACCATCACAAGGGCTACATTCTGACCAAGGGCAATAACCCGGTTGTAAACACAGCTGTTTCTCATGAATAATTACGTGGGGGTAAACTCCTGACTACTCCAGATAAAGAATTAGAGCAAAATTGCAGCAGCTCAGTGAGTTAAACAACAACGCATTACGAAAACACGCCTGTATACAAATACATTGTCAATTTTACCGCCGAAAATACGAACATTTTGAGATGAAAAATTGCGATATTTTTCTTATTTCTGCTCAAAATATAGATTGTTGGTACCCGCTAGAACCGCCTCGATGAGGCGGTTCTATCGAGTACCTACAATCTATATTTTTGAGCAGAAATAAGAAAAATAAGGTATACGCCTGTAAACCCCAGTTTTACATATAAAAGTAGGGTTGGAGGGGGTCAAAATTATATAGGCGTGTTTTCGTGATGGGTGAGCCGCTATTGCATGGTAGGATACTCATAGCATCAAAACAAGAAAAGCATAGAATTTCAAAATATCCTAACAGATTAAAGATATTTAGAGCTTGCATGATTTCATATAAAAAACATGTTCTTCCACATTAGGCTTACTGTCCAAATGGATTTGCTTACAAGTTTGTTCTCTTCAACATCTAGTTGTTTTTGAGTTGTTTTTATATAAGAATAGGTTGTGATTTGCCATTTCTGAACTTTGTTCCGTTCCGTTCCGCAAAGTATAGTTATCCACACTGATAACTATATTTAACGGAACGGAACGGAACGGAACAAGATTATCCAGAATCAAAGTACAGGCAATGTTCCGGAATCGATACACTTACCTCACACCTCCCATCAGTGACGCCAACGGGAAAGAAACACGAAGATGAAGTGACTATACCCTGATGAAAACATCCCTAGCGGATAGCCGAAATGGCAGTTACTTTCCCACAAAATGACCAAAGGGTTATCCAAGCACAAATCACAACAACGACAGAACTTGAGAACCGCCCCGGAACGGTAAGCAAAAAGTACTTCAAAAGTATTTGGCCTAGCCCCATGAAACTTCACACACTTATTCACCATCACAAGGGCTACATTCTGACCAAGGGCAATAACCCGGTTGTCATTTGTGGCTGAATTATCTCCCCTTGAAATTTTGCAAAAACTCAGAAATTGGCTCCCACGGGGGCATTGGTCACCTATAGACAACATTCTACTGAACAGGTAAACACAGCTGTTTCTCATGAATAATTACGTGGGGGTAAACTCCAGACTACTCCAGATAAAGAATTAGAGCAAAATTGCAGCAGCTCAGTGAGTTAAACAACAACGCATTACGAAAACACGCCTGAATACAAATACATTGTCAATTTTACCGCCGAAAATACGAACATTTTGAGATGAAAAATTGCGATATTTTTCTTATTTCTGCTCAAAATATAGATTGTTGGTACCCGCTAGAACCGCCTCGATGAGGCGGTTCTAACGAGTACCTACAATATATATTTTTTAGAAGAAATAAGAAAAATGAGGTATACGCCTGTAAACCCCAGTTTTACATATAAAAGTAGGGTTGGAGGGGGTCAAAATTATATAGGCGTGTTTTCGTGATGGGTGAGCCGCTATTGCATGGTAGGATACTCATAGTATCAAAACAAGAAAAGCATAGAATTTCAAAATATCCTAACAGATTAAAGATATTTAGAGCTTGCATGATTGCATATAAAAAACATGTTCTTCCACATTAGGCTTACTAAAGTAAGGGCGAGGATTGTGGCCACGTAAAATCGATTTAAGCCCCCCAGTGGAAATCTTCCACTGACCGTTCCGAGGCGGCTCTTCTGTGGCGATTTATTTATGTTGTTGTTTGTTACTTACTGTGTTTATCACTTGTGTCTTTTGGTTTTGGATGGCCATGTGGCCATTTTGTGGGAAAGTAACTGTCCTTATGGCCTTCCTTTTTTTAGGTTTCCATTATGGTCTGGTCGCTTAATGTTTGTATTTCTTTCCCTTTGGTGTCTTTTATGGGTGGAGTAAGTTAATTGTATCAATTCCTGATCTTTGATTTACTTCTACTTTACTGTCCAAATGGATTTGCTTACAAGTTTGTTCTCTTCAACATCTAGTTGTTTTTGAGTTGTTTTTATATAAGAATAGGTTGTGATTTGCCATTTCTGAACTTTGTTCCGTTCCGTTCCGCAAAGTATAGTTATCCACCCTGATAACTATACTTAACGGAACGGAACGGAACGGAACGGAACGGAACGGAACAAGATTATCCAGAATCAAAGTACAGGCAATGTTCCGGAATCGATACACTTACCTCACACCTCCCATCAGTGACGCCAACGGGAAAGAAACACGAAGATGAAGTGACTATACCCTAATGAAAACATCCCTAGCGGATAGCCGAAATGGCAGTTACTTTCCCACAAAATGACCAAAGGGTTATCCAAACACAAATCACAACAACGACAGAACTTGAGAACCGCCCCGGAACGGTAAGCAAAAAGTACTTCAAAAGTATTTGACCTAGCCCCATGAAACTTCACACACTTATTCACCATCACAAGGGCTACATTCTGACCAAGGGCAATAACCCGGTTGTCATTTGTGGCTGAATTATCTCCCCTTGAAATTTTGCAAAAACTCAGAAATTGGCTCCCACGGGGGCATTGGTCACCTATAGACAACATTCTACTGAACAGGTAAACACAGCTGTTTCTCATGAATAATTAAGTGGGGGTAAACTCCAGACTACTCCAGATAAAGAATTAGAGCAAAATTGCAGCAGCTCAGTGAGTTAAACAACAACGCATTACGAAAACACGCCTGTATACAAATACATTGTCAATTTTACCGCCGAAAATACGAACATTTTGAGATGAAAAATTGCGATATTTTTCTTATTTCTTCTCAAAATATAGATTGTTGGTACCCGCTAGAACCGCCTCGATGAGGCGGTTCTAACGAGTACCTACAATCTTTATTTTTTGAGCAGAAATAAGAAAAATAAGGTATACGCCTGTAAACCCCAGTTTTACATATAAAAGTAGGGTTGGAGGGGGTCAAAATTATATAGGCGTGTTTTCGTGATGGGTGAGCCGCTATTGCATGGTAGGATACTCATAGCATCAAAACAAGAAAAGCATAGAATTTCAAAATATCCTAACAGATTAAAGATATTTAGAGCTTGCAGGATTTCATATAAAAAAAAACTTGTTCTTCCACATTAGGCTTACTGTCCAAATGGATTTGCTTACTAGTTTGTTCTCTTCAACATCTAGTTGTTTTTGAGTTGTTTTTGTATAAGAATAGGTAGTGATTTGCCATTTCTGAACTTTGTTCCGTTCCGTTCCGCAAAGTATAGTTATCCACACTGATAACTATATTTAACGGAACGGAACGGAACAAGATTATCCAGAATCAAAGTACAGGCAATGTTCCGGAATCGATACATCTACCTCACACCTCCCATCAGTGACGCCAACGGGAAAGAAACACGAAGATGAAGTGACTATACCCTGATGAAAACATCCCTAGCGGATAGCCGAAATGGCAGTTACTTTCCCACAAAATGACCAAACGGTTATCCAAACACAAACCACAACAACGACAGAACTTGAGAACCGCCCCGGCACGGTATGCAAAAAGTACTTCAAAAGTATTTGACCTAGCCCCATGAAACTTCACACACTTATTCACCATCACAAGGGCTACATTCTGACCATGGGCAATAACCCGGTTGTCATTTGTGGCTGAATAATCTCCCCTTGAAATTTTGCAAAAACTCAGAAATTGGCTCCCACGGGGGCATTGGTCACCTATAGACAACATTCTACTGAACAGGTTAACACAGCTGTTTCTCATGAATAATTACGTGGGGGTAAACTCCAGACTACTCCAGATAAAGAATTAGAGCAAAATTGCAGCAGCTCAGTGAGTTAAACAACAACGCATTACGAAAACACGCCTGTATACAAATACATTGTCAATTTTACCGCCGAAAATACGAACATTTTGAGATGAAAAATAGCGATATTTTTCTTATTTCTGCTCAAAATATAGATTGTTGGAACCCGCTAGAACCGCCTCGATGAGGCGGTTCTACCGAGTACCTACAATCTATATTTTTGAGCAGAAATAAGAAAAATAAGGTATACGCCTGTAAACCCCAGTTTTACATATAAAAGTAGGGTTGGAGGGGGTCAAAATTATATAGGCGTGTTTTCGTGATGGGTGAGCCGCTATTGCATGGTAGGATACTCATAGTATCAAAACAAGAAAAGCATAGAATTTCAAAATATCCTAACAGATTAAAGATATTTAGAGCTTGCATGATTTCATATAAAAAACATGTTCTTCCACATTAGGCTTACTAAAGTAAGGGCGAGGATTGTGGCCACGTAAAATCGATTTAAGCCCCCCAGTGGAAATCTTCCACTGACCGTTCCAAGGCGGCTCTTCTGTGGCGATTTATTTATGTTGTTGTTTGTTACTTACTGTGTTTATCACTTGTGTCTTTTGGTTTTGGATGGCCATGTGGCCATTTTGTGGGAAAGTAACTGTCCTTATGGCCTTCCTTTGTTTAGGTTTCCATTATGGTCTGGTCGCTTAATGTTTGTATTTCTTTCCCTTTGGTGTCTTTTATGGGTGGAGTAAGTTAATTGTATCAATTCCTGATCTTTGATTTACTTCTACTTTACTGTCCAAATGGATTTGCTTACAAGTTTGTTCTCTTCAACATCTAGTTGTTTTTGAGTTGTTTTTATATAAGAATAGGTTGTGATTTGCCATTTCTGAACTTTGTTCCGTTCCGTTCCGCAAAGTATAGTTATCCACCCTGATAACTATACTTAACGGAACGGAACGGAATTAATTTATTCATTAGTGCTGTATCAAGCTTGATACTGATCTAGCTCTTCCATGCCTGAAATGTCTGATTTTGCAGAATTAATCTTTCACCCTTTAGGTACCAAATGGAATCTTCCTCCTTATAAAGCAGGAGTCCATTTTAAAATTTAGGGGTGTCAGGTTGTGCTTTCTTCAAAATTGATCTGGAAAATGGCTGAAACAGTGGAGGCCCTGATCAGATGCCGCATTCTGCGGCGGCGTCTGATCTGGGCCGGCACTGTTTGCCCGGGTACCATTTTTGGGGTTTCCGGTACAAAAAGGGTTAACCTCCTCAACACGAAAACCATTACCTTTGCAAACAGTGTTTATCCAGATCAGATGGCTTCAGAATCTACATCGTGTTGCAGATGGCTTCTGAAGAATCCATCTGCTCAGGATCTACAATGTAATGCAGTTTGTAAATTGACTGACTGCATGATATCAAGTAATTTTCTTGGCTGATAGTCAGAAATGGAGGTGGTTAAATAAATTAATTCAGCAGGATAAGTCAAAGAAGAAAGAAAAAATCTAAAATCAAGAAAAAAAGCCTGAAATCCTGCAAATGCCTGAAAACTACGAGGCCTATATATATAACACAATTCTTTCCTTTGACAAACATTGCATCGACATTGATGAATGATACCCAGCAGGCACACAGTGAGTAGGCAACATCGTATGATCATCGATGCAATGTCCTTGCATTGCAATGAAGGTGTAGCAATGTTGTTTAAGTGTCATGTGTATGTACTGTCTTTGTAACAAGATTACAGCAAATCCAGTTGGACAGTAAGCCTAATGTGGAAGAACATGTATATTACATGAAATCATGCAAGCTCTAAATATCTTTAATCTGTTAGGATATTTTGAAATTCTATGCTTTTCTTGTTTTGATGCTATGAGTATCCTACCATGCAATAGCGGCTCACCCATCACGAAAACACGCCTATATAATTTTGACCCCCCTCCAACCCCTTTTTTATAAGTAAAACTGGGGTTAACAGGCGTATACCTTATTTTTCTTATACCTGCTCAAAAATATAGATTGTAGGTACTCGTTAGAACCGCCTCATCGAGGCGGTTCTAACGGGTACCAACAATCTATATTTTGAGCAGAAATAAGAAAAATATCGCAATTTTTCATCTCAAAATGTTCATATTTTCGGCGGTAAAATTGACAATGTATTTGTATACAGGCGTGTTTTCGTAATGCGTTGTTGTTTAACTCACTGAGCTGCTGCAATTTTGCTCTAATTCTTTATCTGGAGTAGTCTGGAGTTTACCCCCACGTAATTATTCATGAGAAACAGCTGTGTTAACCTGTTCAGTAGAATGTTGTCTATAGGTGACCAATGCCCCCGTGGGAGCCAATTTCTGAGTTTTTGCAAAATTTCAAGGGGAGATTATTCAGCCACAAATGACAACCGGGTTATTGCCCATGGTCAGAATGTAGCCCTTGTGATGGTGAATAAGTGTGTGAAGTTTCATGGGGCTAGGTCAAATACTTTTGAAGTACTTTTTGCATACCGTGCCGGGGCGGTTCTCAAGTTCTGTCGTTGTGGTTTGTGTTTGGATAACCGTTTGGTCATTTTGTGGGAAAGTAACTGCCATTTCGGCTATCCGCTAGGGATGTTTTCATCAGGGTATAGTCACTTCATCTTCGTGCTTCTTTCCCGTTGGCGTCACTGATGGGAGGTGTGAGGTAGATGTATCGATTCCGGAACATTGCCTGTACTTTGATTCTGGATAATCTTGTTCCGTTCCGTTCCGTTCCGTTCCGTTAAATATAGTTATCAGTGTGGATAACTATACTTTGCGGAACGGAACGGAACAAAGTTCAGTAATGGCAAATCACAACCTATTCTTATACAAAAACAACTCAAAAACAACTAGATGTTGAAAAGAACAAACTAGTAAGCAAATCCATTTGGACAGTAAGCCTAATGTGGAAGAACATGTTTTTTTATATGAAATCCTGCAAGCTCTAAATATCTTTAATCTGTTAGGATATTTTGAAATTCTATGCTTTTCTTGTTTTGATGCTATGAGTATCCTACCATGCAATAGCGGCTCACCCATCACGAAAACACGCCTATATAATTTTGACCCCCTCCAACCCTACTTTTATATGTAAAACTGGGGTTTACAGGCGTATACCTTATTTTTCTTATTTCTGCTCAAAAATATAGATTGTAGGTACTCGGTAGAACCGCCTCATCGAGGCGGTTCTAGCGGGTACCAACAATCTATATTTTGAGCAGAAATAAGAAAAATATCGCAATTTTTCATCTCAAAATGTTCGCATTTTCGGCGGTAAAATTGACAATGTATTTGTATACAGGCGTGTTTTCGTAATGCGTTGTTGTTTAACTCACTGAGCTGCTGCAATTTTGCTCTAATTCTTTATCTGGAGTAGTCTGGAGTTTACCCCCACTTAATTATTCATGAGAAACAGCTGTGTTTACCTGTTCAGTAGAATGTTGTCTATAGGTGACCAATGCCCCCGTGGGAGCCAATTTCTGAGTTTTTGCAAAATTTCAAGGGGAGATAATTCAGCCACAAATGACAACCGGGTTATTGCCCTTGGTCAGAATGTAGCCCTTGTGATGGTGAATAAGAGTGTGAAGTTTCATGGGGCTAGGTCAAGTACTTTTGAAGTACTTTTTGCTTACCGTTCCGGGGCGGTTCTCAAGTTCTGTCGTTGTTGTGATTTGTGTTTGGATAACCCTTTGGTCATTTTGTGGGAAAGTAACTGCCATTTCGGCTATCCGCTAGGGATGTTTTCATCAGGGTATAGTCACTTCATCTTCGTGTTTCTTTCCCGTTGGCGTCACTGATGGGAGGTGTAAGGTAAGTGTATCGATTCCGGAACATTGCCTGTACTTTGATTCTGGATAATCTTGTTCCGTTCCGTTCCGTTCCGTTAAATATAGTTATCAGTGTGGATAACTATACTTTGCGGAATGGAACGGAACAAAGTTCAGAAATGGCAAATCACAACCTATTCTTATATAAAAACAACTCAAAAACAACTAGATGTTGAAGAGAACAAACTTGTAAGCAAATCCATTTGGACAGTAAAGTAGAAGTAAAACAAAGATCAGGAATTGATACAATTAACTTACTCCAACCATAAAAGACACCAAAGGGAAAGAAATACAAACATTAAGCGACCAGACCATAATGGAAACCTAAACAAAGGAAGGCCATAAGGACAGTTACTTTCCCACAAAATGGCCACATGGCCATCCAAAACCAAAAGACACAAGTGATAAACACAGTAAGTAACAAACAACAACATAAATAAATCGCCACAGAAGAGCCGCCTTGGAACGGTCAGTGGAAGATTTCCACTGGGGGGATTAAATCGATTTTACGTGGCCACAATCCTCGCCCTCACTTTAGTAAGCCTAATGTGGAAGAACATGTTTTTTATATGAAATCATGCAAGCTCTAAATATCTTTAATCTGTTAGGATATTTTGAAATTCTATGCTTTTCTTGTTTTGATGCTATGAGTATCCTACCATGCAATAGCGGCTCACCCATCACGAAAACATGCCTATATAATTTTGACCCCCTCCAACCCTACTTTTATATGTAAAACTGGGGTTTACAGGCGTATACCTCATTTTTCTTATTTCTTCTAAAAAATATATATTGTAGGTACTCGTTAGAACCGCCTCATCGAGGCGGTTCTAGCGGGTACCAACAATCTATATTTTGAGCAGAAATAAGAAAAATATCGCAATTTTTCATCTCAAAATGTTCGTATTTTCGGCGGTAAAATTGACAATGTATTTGTATTCAGGCGTGTTTTCGTAATGCGTTGTTGTTTAACTCACTGAGCTGCTGCAATTTTGCTCTAATTCTTTATCTGGAGTAGTCTGGAGTTTACCCCCACGTAATTATTCATGAGAAACAGCTGTGTTTACCTGTTCAGTAGAATGTTGTCTATAGGTGACCAATGCCCCCGTGGGAGCCAATTTCTGAGTTTTTGCAAAATTTCAAGGGGAGATAATTCAGCCACAAATGACAACCTAGTTATTGCCCTTGGTCAGAATGTAGCCCTTGTGATGGTGAATAAGTGTGTGAAGTTTCATGGGGCTAGGCCAAATACTTTTGAAGTACTTTTTGCTTACCGTTCCGGGGCGGTTCTCAAGTTCTGTCGTTGTTGTGATTTGTGCTTGGATAACCCTTTGGTCATTTTGTGGGAAAGTAACTGCCATTTCGGCTATCCGCTAGGGATGTTTTCATCAGGGTATAGTCACTTCATCTTCGTGTTTCTTTCCCAGTGGCGTCACTGATGGGAGGTGTGAGGTAAGTGTATCGATTCCGGAACATTGCCTGTACTTTGATTCTGGATAATCTTGTTCCGTTCCGTTCCGTTCCGTTCCGTTAAATATAGTTATCAGTGTGGATAACTATACTTTGCGGAACGGAACGGAACAAGGTTCATAAATGGCAAATCACAACCTATTCTTATATAAAAACAACTCAAAAACAACTAGATGTTGAAGAGAACAAACTTGTAAGCAAATCCATTTGGACAGTAAGCCTAATGTGGAAGAATATGTTTTTTATATGAAATCATGCAAGCTCTAAATATCTTTAATCTGTTAGGATATTTTGAAATTCTATGCTTTTCTTGTTTTGATGCTATGAGTATCCTACCATGCAATAGCGGCTCACCCATCACGAAAACACGCCTATATAATTTTGACCCCCTCCAACCCTACTTTTATATGTAAAACTGGGGTTTACAGGCGTATACCTTATTTTTCTTATTTCTGCTCAAAAATATAGATTGTAGGTACTCGTTAAAACCGCCTCATCGAGGCGGTTCTAGCGGGTACCAACAATCTATATTTTGAGCAGAAATAAGAAAAATATCGCAATTTTTCATCTCAAAATGTTCGTATTTTCGGCGGTAAAATTGACAATGTATTTGTATACAGGCGTGTTTGCGTAATGCGTTGTTGTTTAACTCACTGAGCTGCTGCAATTTTGCTCTAATTCTTTATCTGGAGTAGTCTGGAGTTTACCCCCACGTAATTATTCATGAGAAACAGCTGTGTTTACAACCGGGTTATTACCCTTGGTCAGAATGTAGCCCTTGTGTTGGTGAATAAGTGTGCGAAGTTTCATGGGGCTAGGTCAAATACTTTTGAAGTACTTTTTGCTTACCGTTCCGGGGCGGTTCTCAAGTTCTGTCGTTGTTGTGATTTGTGTTTGGATAACCCTTTGGTCATTTTGTGGGAAAGTAACTGCCATTTCGGCTATCCGCTAGGGATGTTTTCATTAGGGTATAGTCACTTCATCTTCGTGTTTCTTTCCCGTTGGCGTCACTGATGGGAGGTGTGAGGTAAGTGTATCGATTCCGGAACATTGCCTGTACTTTGATTCTGGAAAATCTTGTTCCGTTCCGTTCCGTTCCGTTCCGTTCCGTTAAATATAGTTATCAGTGTGGATAACTATACTTTGCGGAACGGAACGGAACAAAGTTCAGAAATGGCAAATCACAAACTATTTTTATATAAAAACAACTCAAAAACAGTTAGATGTTGAAGAAAACAAACTTGTAATCGATAATAAGCCTAAATATTTTCAAAAAACATTTACTAAAATAAGTATATTAATTCTATCAGTATACCCTGTGGTGTGCCCCTGAAGTTGTTCCGTTCCGTTCCGTTCCGCAAAGTATTGTTAGCCCACCCAGAACTCTGGTTGCCATGGCAACAAAACCACACAAAAAATTTAAAAATCTTTAAACATCTCCTCCAAACCCACCTGTTGGATTTCATTATCCCCTCGCACAACATAGTTGTGAGTGGGGATATAGCATTTGTCCCGTACGTATGTACGTAAGTACGTACTTTTGTCATCGCTCTAGCGCCACGTACGTACGTACTTTTGTCATCGCTCTGGCGCCACGTACGTACGTACTTTTGTCATCGCTCTAGCCCCCTAGTTAGCTCACCTGAGCCGAAGGCTCATTGGTGAGCTGATAGTATGGCCAGGCAAAAATTCTGTGTGTGTGTGTGTGTGTGTGTTCACATTTTCAAACGTCTTCTCCTCCGGAACCGCTGGGCCGATTGTAGTCAAATTTCATGTGGAGGCTCCATGGGGTGGGGGAACGAAAGTTTGCATTTTTGGTCCAGGTTACATGACCAAGATGGCCGCCATGCCCATATATGGTAAAAACCCTTCGAAAATCTTCTCCTCCGGAACCACTGGGCCGATTTGCATGAAACTTGGCATGTAGCACCTGGGACATGGGCCCATCATAAATTGCATAAATGGTGTCCCTGGGATGACCTTGACCTATTTTACGCCAAGGTTAAATTTGGTAACATGGGCATTTGTATGGGAAAAAGTAGAAATGTCTGATATCTTGCAAACTGTTACAAATAATGCCACTAAACCATATATATTCTTATTCCTTATGATGAGGCGCATTAAGTGACATGGATTTTGGGACCCTGGGGCCCCCCGGGGGGGGGGCATGCCCCACCCCCTTCTTTGCACAAAATGCTTAATATTTCGGAAACGGTTAAGATCCCCACCCATAAACCATATATATTCTTGTTCCTTATGATAAGGCGCATTCAGTGACATGGACCTTTGGAACTTTGGGTACCGGGGTTCCCCGGGGGGGGGGGGGGGGGGGGGGGGGCGGGGGGGCATGCCCCACCCCTATTTTGCACAAAATGCTTAATATCTCGGAAACGGTTAAGATCCCGACCCATAAACCATATATACTCTTGTTCCTTATAATGAGGCCCATTCAGTGACATGGACTTTTGGACCATGGGGTACCAGGGGTCCGGGGGGGGGGCATGCCCCACCCCTTTTTTTGCACAAAATGCTTAATATCTCGGAAACGGTTAAGATCTCTATCCATGAACCATATATATTCTTGTTCCTGATCATAAGGCGCATTAAGTGACATGAACCTTTGGACCCGGGGGTCCCAGGGGGGCATGCCCTATCCCCTTTTTTGCATTAAATGCTTAATATCTCGGAAACGGTTAAGATCCCCACCCATAAACCATATATACTCTTGTTCTTTATGATGAGGCGCATTCAGTGACATGGACCTTTGGACCCTGGGGTACCAGGGGTCCGGGGGGGGCATGCCCCTCCCCCTTTTTTGCTCAAAATCCTTAATATCTCGGAAAAGGTTAAGATCCCCACCCACAAACCATATATATTCTTGTTCCTTATGATAAGGCGCATTCAGTGACATGGACCTTTGGACCCGGGGGTCCCTGGGTGAGGGAGGGGGGCATGCCTAACCCCCTTTTTTCCACAAAATGCTTAATATCTCGGAAACGGTTAAGATCCCCACCCATAAACCATATATATTCTTGTTCCTTATGATAAGACGCATTCAGTGACATGGACCTTTGGAACTTTGGGTACCGGGGTTTCCCGGGGGGGGCATGCCCCACCCCTATTTTGCACAAAATGCTTAATATCTCGGAAACGGTTAAGATCCCGACCCATAAACCATATATACTCTTGTTCCTTATAATGAGGCCCATTCAGTGACATGGACTTTTGGACCATGGGGTACCAGGGGTCCGGGGGGGGGCATGCCCCACCCCTTTTTTTTGCACAAAATGCTTAATATCTCGGAAACGGTTAAGATCTCTATCCATGAACCATATATATTCTTGTTCCTGATCATAAGGCGCATTAAGTGACATGAACCTTTGGACCCGGGGGTCCCAGGGGGGCATGCCCTACCCCCTTTTTTGCATTAAATGCTTAATATCTCGGAAACGGTTAAGATCCCCACCCATAAACCATATATACTCTTGTTCTTTATGATGAGGCGCATTCAGTGACATGGACCTTTGGACCCTGGGGTACCAGGGGTCCGGGGGGGGGGGGCATGCCCCTCCCCCTTTTTTGCTCAAAATGCTTAATATCTCGGAAAAGGTTAAGATCCCCACCCACAAACCATATATATTCTTGTTCCTAATGATAAGGCGCATTCAGTGACATGGACCTTTGGACCCGGGGGTCCCTGGGTGAGGGAGGGGGGCATGCCTAACCCCCTTTTTTCCACAAAATGCTTAATATCTCGGAAACGGTTAAGATCCCCACCCATAAACCATATATATTCTTGTCGCATTCAGTGTAATGCACCGTTGGACCTACGGTTCCAGTGGGGGGGGGGGCTGGGGGCCAACTCCCTTTATTGCATTGAATGCTTAATATCTCGGAAACAGTTGAGATCCCCACCCAGTTACACAGACCTTCGGTCCCTCTTGGCCAAAGATCACATATTAAAGTCTTTGAGGACTTCCTCAGAAAAGTCAGGTGAGCGATTCAGGACCAATGGTCCTCTGGTTTTCTTGACCGATTTTAATATAACTTCACACAAACGTTCCTTACGACAATATCTGGAGCAAGATCGACTTTCAAGGTCATGACCTCAAGGTCAAGGTCACTATGGCTATTTTTTGAAAAACTTTGTCATGGCTCTAGCGCCTACATTTCTCCCCCAATTTCAATATAACTTCAAACAAATGATCCTTATAAAAATATCTCGAGCGAGTTGGACTTTCAAGGTCATGACCTCAAGGTCAAGGTCACTGTGGCTATTTTTAGAAAAACATTGTCATCGCTCTAGCGCTTACATTTCTTCACCAATTTCAATATAACTTCACACAAATGATCCTTATAGAAATATCTTGAGCGAGTTCCACTTTCAAGGTCATGGCTTCAAGGTCAAGGTCACAGTGGCTAGAAAAACTTTGTCATCGCTCTAGCTCCTACATTTCTTCACTGATTTCAATATAACTTCACACAAATGTTCCTTATGACAATATCTTGAGCGAGTTGGACTTTCAAGGTCATGACCTCAAGGTCAAGGTCACTGTGGCTATTTTAGAAAAACATTTTCATCGCTCTAGCGCCTACATTTCTTCACCAATTTCAATATAACTTCACACAAATGTTCCTTATAAAAATATCTCCAGCGAGTTCGTCTTTCCAACTCATGGCCTCAAGGTCAGGGTCACTGTGGCTATTTTTAGAAAGAACATTTTTCATCGCTCTATCGCCTATATTTTTTCACTGATTTCAATATAACTTCACACAAATGTTCCTTATGACAATATCTCAAGCGGGTTTCGACTATCAATGTCAAGGCCTCAAGGTCAAGGTCACTGTGGCTATTTTTTAGAAAAACTTTGTCATCGCTCTAGCGTTTACATTTCTTCACCAATTTCAATATAACTTCATACAAATGTTCCTTATGACAATATCTCTAGCGAGTTCCACTTTCAGGTCAAGGTCACTGTGTCTATTTTTAGAAAAACTTCGTCATCCCTCTAGCGCTTACATTTCTTCATCGATTTCAATATAACTTCACACAAATGTTCCTTATACAATATCTCACCATTTCGACTTTCAAGGTCAAGGTCACTATGGCTATTTTTAGAAAACTTTGTTATCGCTATAGCGCCTACATTTCTTCACTGATTTCAATATAACTTCACACAAATGTTGTTTATGACAATACCTCGAACGAGTTTGACTTTCAAAGTCAAGGTGGCTATTTTTAGAAAAACTTTGTCATTGCTCTAGCGCTTACATTTTTTTCACCAATTTCAATATTACTTCACACAAATGTTCCTTATAACAATATCTCTAGTGAGTTCCACTTTCAAGGTCAAGGTCACTGTGGCTATTTTAGAAAAACTTTGTCATGGCTCTAGCGCTTACATTTCTTCATCCATTTCAATATAACTTCACACAAATGTTCCTTATGACAATACCTCGAGCGAGCTTGACTTTCAAGGTCAAGGTCACTGTGGCTATTTTTAGAAAAACTTTGTCATTGCTCTAGTGACTACATTTTTTCACAAATTTCAATATAACTTCACACAAATGTTCCTTATGACAATATCTCGAGCTATTTAGACTTTCAAGGTCAAGGTCACTGTGGCTATTTTTAGAAAAACTTTGTCATCGCTCTAGCGCCTACATTTAATGATGGATTGTAATAGAACTTCACACAAATGTTTCTTATGATAATATCTCGACTTACTACTTCACACAAAAGATGCTTATGATAATATCTTGAGCAAGATCTACTTTCGTGGTCATGGCCTCAAGTCAAGGTCACTATGGCTATTTTTAGAGAAAGGTCATCACTCTTGAATGTACATTATTGGAGGATTTTTAAACAAACTTTACACAAATGTTGCATATGATAATATCTCAAGCAAGTTGGACTTTTGCCATCTCAGTGTTTTCCACACACGAAGTTGTCTAGTGCGAGGGGGATTTGTATCGCATGCGATGCCTTGTTTTTATTTTGCATGAATGTTCCTTGGGTGGACCTCTTAGATTCCTTGAAGAAATTTTGATCCAACAAAAACATGGCCGCCATGGGCGGGGCTTATTTTCACTATTTAACATATAACGTAATGCTAAAAAATCATTTTTCTGCAAAAGTACTTGTGGGATTTCATTGTAATTTGCATGAATTGTCCTTGGGTGGACTGTTGTCAGATTCCTTAGAAAAAAATTTGATCTACAAAAAAACATGGCCGCCATGGGCGAGGCTTATTTTAACATATACTGTAATGCTGAAAATATTTTCTGCAAAAGTTCTTGTTTTATTTCATAGTTATTTGGCATGCATGTTCCTTGGGTGGACCTCTGTCATATTCCTTGAAGAAATTTTGATCCGACAAAAAACATGGCTGCAGTGGGCGGGGTTTATTTTCACTATATAACATGTAGTGTAATGTTAAAAAAGTCATCTCTTCTTCAAAAGTTCTTGTTTATTTATTTATTTATTTATTTAAAAGTACCATCCTGTATCTGAATTAATCTCCTCCAATTTTGCTGACTATCACATATCTATAGAGGTCCACCTACAAATTGTCATTCTAAAATTCAAAACATCAGAAATTTCACATGCCCATCACACTGGTGATAGAACTGATGTTTTCATCACAAACTCTATTTATACGACTTGATGTTTCAAAATAAATTCAAAATACTGAGGGAGATTGATTTATTAGACCTAATTATACTACAGTGTCAACAGTTCTCCAGATCCCTGAGGGTTAAAATGGCTTAGTTGAAAAGGGAGGCATACCGAATCCGACGGAGGAAAGGAAAAATAAATAAATAAAGAAATAAAAACATAAATCTGTTCATTTTTTAGCTCCTCTGGCCAAAGATCGGCGGGTCTTATGTTATATGTTATGGCCCTGTGTCTGTTGTGCGTCTGTGCGGTTGTGCATCCGTGCGTTAACTTTTTTCTTTAAACATTTCCTCCTTAACTACTTGGTCGATTGTAACCAAACTTCACAGGAATGTTTCTCACATAGTCCTCTTCTGAATTCCTTCAAAGAATTTTGTTACATGCAGAACAAAATGGCATCGAAAGCAAAAAAAAAATATTTAAAAATCGTCTCCTCCAAAACCGCTCAATGGATTTTATTCTTAATTTGCATGGATGTTCCTTGGGTGGACCTCTGTCAGATTCCTTGAAGAAATTCGGATCAGGCAAAAAACATGGCCACCATGGCCATGCCCCACATGACTGCCATGGCCATGCCCCTTGGCTCATTAGCTTTCAAAGACTTATATGGGGAAAAGTTTTAAAAACCTTCTCCTCCAAAACCGCTCAACGTAATGGATTTCATTCTTACTTTGCATGAATGTTCCTTGGGTGGACCTCTGTCAGATTCCTTGAAGCAATTTTGATCAGACAAAAAACATGGCCGCCATGGACACGCCCATTGGCTAATTAGCTTCCTTAGACTCATAAAGGGATCTTTTTTTTTTTTTTTAATCTTCTCCTCCGAAACCGCTAAATGGATTTCGTTCTTAATTTTCATGAATGTTCCTTGTGTCTACCATTGTCAGATTCATTGAAGAAATTTTGATCAGACAAAAAACATGGCCGCCATGGCCACCACCTTTGGCTCATTAGCTTCCATAGACCAATAAACGGAAAAACTTCTTCTCTGAAACCATAAAGCCTAAAGCTAAGACATTTACATGTAGTATGTAGCAAAGTTATGTGGTCACCTACTAAGTCCTGCGAACTATGACTCTTGAGTCCAAATTGGCAACGCCCCGGTGCTTAGTAGCTCCCATAGACTAATAATGACAAAATCTTGAAACTTTTCTCCTCTGAAACCATAAGGCCAAGAGCTTAGTATGTAGCAACTTGAAGTATTCATCTGCATAAATCCTGCCAACTATGCCCCTGGGGTCCAAATTGGCCACACCCTGAGGCCCATAAGCTCC
Organism: Lucinisca nassula; assembly: GCA_963580285.1. Classification (NCBI taxonomy): domain Eukaryota; kingdom Metazoa; phylum Mollusca; class Bivalvia; order Lucinida; family Lucinidae; genus Lucinisca; species Lucinisca nassula. The sequence continues at coordinate 114,996,110 of OY757014.1, forward strand.
CATAGACTTATACTGGGAAAAACTGACAAAAATCTTCTCTGAAACCATCAGTGCCCAGAGCTTAGATATTAAGTATGCAGCAACGTCAAGTGGTCACTCAAATAAATCCTGCCAACAATGCCCCTGGGGTAAAAAATTGGTCACGCCCAAAGGCATATTAGTTCCCATAGGCTTATAATAGGAAAAACTTAAAAAAGTCTTCTTCTCTGAAACCATAAGGCCCAGAGCTTTAGATATTTAGAACGGAGCAATGCCAAACGGTCACTCACATAAATCCTGCCAACCATGGCTCTGGGGTCAAAAAAATATAGAATGGACATTCCTTGGGTGGATCACTTGTTTCTTTTTTACCCATTGCATGCGGGAAAACCCTAAATGGGTACCTTGGCAAACAGTGCTGGCCCAGATCAGACCCCACAGAATACCATGTCTGATCAGGGCCTGCAGTATTTGCTAACAGAATTTTCCATCAAAAATAGAAAAAAAATAGGCCTGACACCCCTTATATGACAAATGGACTGGTCCAACATATAGCAATAGAAGAGTCGACTAGTATACCATTGGTTAATGTAATAAATATGACAATTGTCTGAAGTTAGCCGGTGGAGCGACAGGCCCTCTTGGGCCTCTTGTTTTTGAACTTGTCATCACCATAGCCACTTCAGTTTAGGTCGGATCTTCTTAGCAAGTCAGGAATAAAAGCTTGAATGAGTTAGAAAACTGGCGAGGTCAGCCTGTTTATCATAGAGTTACATTCTACTTGATTTGCAGAAAATGCTTACCCTGTCATCACCATGTCCTCCCATAAAGCCTTCAGTAAAGGTTGGCACTTCCTTAAACTTTGAATCTGTTAGCTCAGGTGAGCGATACAGGACCAAGCTAGCTTGGTCCTCTTGTTAATTATTTGGACCCCATTTTGATTTATATCAGTCTTACGGCTCCAACGTAAAGGCTTATTGAAAATTAGAAAGATAATGTTGGTTGGTGCCTGATGCTCTGTCTCTGGTCGGGCTCATCGGAGTCTAACTGATGGTTTTCTTTTGCTCCAGCGTTTCGGTGGTTTCTTGCTTTCGAGTCCTCACCGTTGTCTCGCCTCTGTGGTTCTTTGGTTTTTAGCTCACCTGTCACGTAGTGACAAGGTGAGCTTTTGGGATCACTTTTTGTCCGTCGTCCGTCGTGCGTCTGTGCATCCGAAAACTTTTCTTCAAATGACATCTCCTCCTAAACCACTGATCGGATTTGACCAAACTTCACAGGAATGATCCTTAGGTGGTCCCCTTTCAAAGTTGTTCAAATGGTTCCGGTCCATTGCACATATAGGTCACAGTAGCCAAAAATAGATTTTTTCACCGAAAACTTAAAAAATCTTCTTCTCTCAAACTGCAAGGCCCAGGTCTTTGATATTTGGTATGAAGCTTCATCTAGTGGACCCCTACCAAGATTGTTCAAATTATAGTGCTGGGGCCAAAACTGCCCCCGCACGGGGGCCCTTTGGTTTTACATAGGCTTATATAGGGAAAATCTTTAAAAATCTTCTTCTCTGAAACCACAAGGCCCAGGTCTTTGATATATTGCTCTTAAAGGAAGTCATTTTTTATTTTTATTTACAGAAGTATATATTATTTTTTCATATTTCTGCTCAAAAACAGAGAATGTGGGTACTTGTAAGAACTGCCTCATTGAGGTGGTTCTAATGAGTACCCACAATCTATGTCCTGATTAGTTCTAACAAGTGCTCACTATGTTTTTGAGCGGAAATATCTGTATTGAAATTTGGAACACAAGGTGAAAGATTAAGGTCACATAATACATGTAGTAGTTTCTAAAAGTTTGTTCTCCTTTGAATTTATTATATATTTTATACAATGACCTTGACCCAACATCAAAGTCACAATGAAACTGGTTCTTGATTGTTTTTTTGAACATAAACTAACTGTTTACTTTAACCCATTTAGTACCACAAACCCCAAAAATGGGTAACCTGGCAAACAGTGCAGGCCCAGATCAGACACCGCAGAACGCGGCTTCTGATCAGGGCCTACACTGTTTGCAAAAAGTTCAGCCATTTTCCTAATCAATTTTGAAGAAAGGGAGATTCCATTTGGTCCAAAAAGGGTTAAAAAGTACTTCTGGAATCAAAAGTGAATTTTATTTCAAGCTGGGGTGATCCTACTTTACAAACCGTCTTGAGAGAGATCTCGGTGGATTTTTGTGTCTGATTTAAAAATAAAACTATTGATTTAGCAGAGGTGAGGTTGTAGATATTTGAGCTATGGGATTTCCTCTTGATAACATCAGTAGAATGGTTGCTTGACCTTTTGAAAGTACAAAGAAGTGAAAGAATAGGATCAGTTGGAAGAAGCTACAATACTGTCAGTAATTCCTAGGACCTGGTATGACATGAACATTCCATTATGTTATACTGCAAAGACATTGTATGCTTTTGATTGGGCAGTGCAAGGGCAATTATTAGCTCACCTGAGCCAAAGGCTCCGGGGTGGCTATTGTGATGGGTCACCGTCCGTCGTGGTCCGTCCGGATGTCCATCAACAATTCCTTGAAATGACATCTCCTCCTAAACCACTGAACAGATTTTGACCAAACTTGGCAGAAATGATCTTTGGGTGGTCCTCTTATAAAGTTGTTCAAAGAATTCCATTCCATACAGAACGCTTGTTGCCATGGCAACAAAGGGGGAAGATAAGGAAAAAAGCTTTAAAAATCTTCTTGTCTGTAACCAGAAGGCCCAGGTCTTTGATATGCAGCTTCATCTAGTAGACCTCTACCAAGATTGTTCAAATTATTGCCCTGAAGCCAAAAATGGCCCCACCCCAGGGCCCATTGGTTTTACATAGGCTTACATAGGGAAAACCTTTAAAAATATTCTAGTCTGAAACCAGAAGGCCCAGGTCTTTGATATTTGGCATGAAGCTTCATCAAATGGACCTCTACCAAGTTGGTTCAAGTTGGCCGAAAATGCCCCCACCCCGGGGCCCTTTGTTTTGACATAGGCTTATATAGGAAAATCTTTAAAAATCTTCTTCTCTGAAACCGCAAGGCCCAGGTCTTTGATATTTGGTTTGAAGTTTCATCTAGTGGACCTCTACCAAGATTGTTCAAATCATAGCCCTGGGGCCAAAAATGCCCCCGCCCCGGGGCCCACTAGTTTTACATAGGCTTATATAGGGAAATCCTTTGAAAATCTTATTTCTGAAACCAGAAGGCCCAGGTCTTCACTGTAGCTGGTGTTGTGCCGTTTGGCGGCAGTAAAACGTCTCCCTGTACATCAACTATAGTGCAGTTTATATTTTACTTTTGGTCCTTTGAGATCAGCGTGAATATTCTGAGAAATCAGAAATAAATTATTGGTTTAGACTCATATTCTAGACAGGTTTTTAATTATTTGGACCCCATTTTGATTTATATCAGTCTTTGAATCGACTGCCTATTCAAAATTCGCAAAATTGCAGTTTGTTTCCTCTGGCTTTCTTTGTCGGATCATTACAGGGTCACTGATGAGGCTTTCTTAGCCGAAACTACGTAGTATGACCCATCTTCTTTCTTATGAATGTTTTCATTGCTCTTAAAGGAACTCATTTTTGATTTTTATTTGATATTTGGTATGAAGCTTCACCTAGTGGACCTCTACCAAGATTGTTCAAATTATAGCCCTGGGGCCAAAAAATGCCCCCGCCCTGGAGCCCTTTGGTTTTACGTAGGCTTATATAGGGAAAATCTTTAAAAATCTTTTTCTCTGAAACTGCAAGGGCAAGGTCTTTGATATTTGGTATGAAGCTTCATCTAGTGGACCTCTACCAAGATTGTTCAAATTATAGCCCTGGGACCAAAAAATGCACCCGCGCCGAGGCCTTCTGGTTTTACATAGGCTTATATAGGGAAATCCTTTGAAAATCTTCTTGTCTGAAACCAGAAGGCCCAGGTCTTTGATATTGGGTATGAAGCTTCATCTAGTGGACCGCTACGAAGATTGTTCAAATTATAGCCCCGGGGCCAAAAATGGCCCCACACGGGGGCCAACTGCTTTTACATAGGCTTATATAGGGAAAATTTTTAAAAATCTTCTTGTCTGCAGACTGAACAAACCATTTGTCTTAATCACGACAGAAGTAAGGGCGAGGATTGTGGCCACATAAAATCGATTTAAGCCCCCCCCCCCCCCCCCCCCCCCCAGTGGAATTCGTTTCCGCTGACCATTCCAAGGCGGTTCTTCTTTTGCAGTTTATTTTTGTTAGGGTTTGTGTTTGGGTATTTGTGTCGCTTATTATTTTATTTTGGATAGCCTATTGGCCATTTTGTTGGAAAGTAACTGTCCTTTTGGCTTTCTGCTGTTGATGTTTCCGTTGGGGTCTGTTGCTTCATATTTGTGTTTCTTTCCCTTCGGTGTCTCTTATGGGAGCTGTGGGTTAATTGTATCCATTCCTGATCTTTGCCTCCGCTTCTATTTTATTATGATAAAAATCTTCTTGTCTGAAACCAGAAGGCCCAGTTCTTTGATATTTAGTATGAAGCTTCATCTAGTTGACCTCTACCAAGATTGTTCAAATTACAACCCTGGGGCCAAAAATGCCCCCCGCGCTGGGGCCCACTGATTTTACATAGGCTTATATTGGGAAATCCTTTGAAAATCTTCTTGTCTGAAACCAGAAGGCCCAGGTCTTTGATATTTTGTATGAAGCTTCATCTAGTGGACCGCTATGAAGATTATTCAAATTATAGCCCTGGGGTTCCAAAAATGGCCTCAGACGGGGGCCCACTGATTTTACATAGGCTTATATAGGGAAAACCTTTAAAAATCTTCTTGTCTGAAACCAGAAGGCCCGGGTATTTGATATTTGGTATGAAGTTTCATCTAGTGGACCTCTACCAAGGTTGTTCAAATTATAGCCCTTGGGCCAAAAAGGCCCCTGCTCTGGGGCCCACTGGTTTTACATAGGCTTATATAGGGGAACCCTTTAAAAATCTTCTTGTCTGAGACCAGAAGGCCAAGGTTTTTGATATTTGATATGAAGCTTCATCTAGTTGACCTCTACAAAGATTGTTCAAATTATAGCCCTGGGGCCAAAAATGGCCCCAGACGGGGGCCCACTGGTTTTACATAGGCTTATATAGGGGAACCCTTTAAAAATCTTCTTGTCTGAAACCAGAAGGGCCAGGTCTTTGATATTTGGTATGAAACTTCATCTAGTTGACCTCTACCAAGATTGTTCAAATTATAGCCCTGGGGCCAAAAATGGCTCACTTGCTTTACATAGACATATTAGAGAAAAATCTTTAAAGTCTTGTCTCAAACAGGACACTGGGACACATGCAAAACTCTTAGCTCAGGTGAGCGATATAGGACCATCATGGTCCTCTTGTTTGAAATAAAAGCAAAATAATTTCATGCTCCATAAAAGTTTTCAACTAATAAATAAATAAAAAACTTTTGATTGCTTTATTTGGTTCTTTATTTCATTGTTTTTTGCTTTAAAACTCATTCTAAAATTATGTAAATGTTTTCCCACTGAGCAGTGTGATCAATGTGGTGTATGTATTGTGGTGGTGCTTTTGATGACATCACATGTAAACACGGAATATCTCGTGATGTGTGCTACAAAGAAAATTCACTGGAATCATTGCAACAATATACAAAATGTCATAAACAAGCTTTGTACTATAACAAATTAGATTTTTTGACAGGAAGCATGAGATCACATTCCCTGCCTGAAATCTTTATTTGCCCTGGCAGAACGACTTTAGCAAATATCGCTTTCAGGCTAGGAATGCGATCCAATTTTCCCCACCAAGTATGAAAGTAATAATGTACACCAATTTGTTTTGTTGTCTTGGTTGTTACCTGTTGTAAAGATAAATTAGCCGTATCATAAGAAAACCTGTTTTTACCTTTTGAAAACATCAGGCGCCAGTTGTTCAAAGCATGTTAGCTTACTGAGCTCACATTTGCAATATTAAATGATCAAAATTTTAACGATATGTTAACTAACGACCTCATTAGTTTTGAACAACTGGGCATAGTCTGATCTGCACCTAAGTGTTTGTTGCTTGAATTGTGCAATACCTCGGGCCCAGTTGTTCAAAGCATCATTCGCTTAACGAGCTTGTAAGTGGCTATATTGTTAAATGTGAGCAGCTGCTGGCATTTTTTCAGCAAAAATACTAGCATGTATGCCAAATTAAATGGTCAAAAGTTTTAACCATATGTTAACTAACGACGTCGTTAGTTTTGAACAACTGGACTCTGGTTTCTCTATATAAAATTTCAATACTATTGCTAGTGTGACTTAGTGAGCAGGCCAGGTGGTGTCTTACCTGGTTTTATCGTGATGGAGCTCATATGTCTGTGTAAACTGATTGCTATGATAGGTCTATATAGGCTTTACTGTGTAAGAGAAAATCACACTTTATTCTGTCATGTTACTGTGTTTATCCATTTTAACTTGCATGTGCCATATGTCCATGGACAGCTCAGTTGTTGTCTTTTCTCATTGGCTAGAATTTTCTTTAAACTCCAACCCATTTCCAGTAGTGCACCGGAACAGTTATTAGCTCACTTAAGCATGAAGTGCTCAAGGTGAGCTATTGTGATCATTTTTTGTCTGCTGTCATTTTTTGTCCATCTGCATGTCTGTCCATCTGTCAGTAATTTCTTCAAACAACATCTCATCTTAAACCACAGTACCAATTTTTAGCTCAGCAAAGCCAAAGGCTCCAGGGGAGCTAATAGGATAGGCAGTTGTCCGTCGTCGTCATCCCTCGTCCATCAACACTTTCAAATGACATCTCTGAAGCCACAGAGCTGATTGGGCCCAAATTTCATCTGTAGCATCCTCGGGCTGGGGAATTGAAAGTTTTTGTTTTTTGCAAAATTTGGCTTATTAGTTTGGTTGCTATGGCAACTTAGAGTTTCCATAATCTTACAATGGGGAAAATTTTAAAAATGGTATTAACTGCCAAGCCTGTGCAGATATTTTGACAAAACTTTCATAGAAATTTTCCTCAGTCAATCAACTATCTGCCATATTATTTTAGGCCTACCTCTCATTTTTGTCGTGCCTGCTATTAGCATGGCGCGATATAGGCGCCCGGTTTTCTGTCCGTTCGTTCGTTTGTCAGTCCATTCGTCCGTTTGTCAAGGCGTCAACATTTGCGACCACCCTAGCATTCACCCTAATGGTCAAGTTTATTTTTCAAGAACTATAAGAACTTCATTAATGACACTTGGTACAAACTTGTATCTGGGGATAGCAACTTAAATGCAAGCATCCATATTCGACCTTGACCAAAATTTCATGGTTCACTGACTTTGTAAAATATTGCCACCATCCTAGCATTCACCCTAATGGTCAAGTTTATTTCTCAAGAACTATAAGAGCTTCATTAATGATACTTGGTACAAACTTGTATCTCAGGATGGTAACTTAAATCCAAGCAGCCATATTTGACCTTGACCTACATTTCATGGTTCACGGACTTTGTTGTAGAAGCCTCCGTGGTGCAGTGGTTACGCTACTCGCCTTGTAAACCAGGGATCGCATGATCGATCCTGGGCTTCTCCAGACTTTCGGACGAGTCTTTAAACCGAGGTCCCGTCTCCGTATGACCTTAGCTGTTGGTGGGACATAAAACTAAAACTCACTCACTCACCGACTTCGTAAAATATTGTGACCACCCTAGCATTCACCCAAATGGTCAAGTTAATTTCTCAAGAACTATAAGAGCTTCATTAATGATACTTGGTACAAACTTGTATCTGGAGATGGAAACTTAAATGCAAGCATCCATATTTGACCTTGACCTACATTTTATGGTTCACTGACTTTGTAAAATATTGCAACCAACCTAGCGTTCACCCTAATGGTTAAGTTCATTTCTCAAGAATTATTACAGCTTAATTAATAATACTTAGTACAAGCTTGCATTTAAGAATGGCAACTTTTTTGCAAGCATCTATGTTTGACCTTGGCCTAGATGTCATAGTTCGTTGACTTTGCACCCTCACAGGCGCAACGCCCTCACAGGCGCAACATAGCCTTCAACAGAATTCTTGTTATTGGTTCGCATGGAAACCAAAATGCAAAAAAGGAAAAAAATCATCTCCTCTGAAACCATTAATGCTCTATGAGACTGTGACTTTATGAATATATTCACCATATTTGCCTCAACAGGTTTTATGTTTTTTAGCTCACCAGAGCCGAAGGCTCCGGAGGAGCTTATAGTATAGGCAATGGTCTGTCGTCCGTCGTTGTCTGTGTCGTCTGCGTTGTCAACATTTTCAAACAACATCTCCTCTGAAACTACTTGGCCAATTGAAACAAAATTACATGTGGAGCCTCTGTGGGAAGGGGGAACGAAAGTTTGTTCATGAGGACTGGGTCACATGACAAATATGGCTGCTATGCCCATATATGGTAAAAACCTTTAAAAATCTTCTTCTCAAGAACCAAATGGCTGATGTTCTTGAAACTTGGTATGCAGCATCGGGGACTCGGGGCCCTACCAAGTTTGTTCAAATGAATACCTTTGGTTGACCTTGACCTGTTTTACATCAAGGTCAAATATGGTCACTTAGACATTTGTATTGAAAAAAGGCAAAACTGGATTTTCCGATTGCATGGTTGCTAGTGGCATCAGAAATGATATTTACACGCAGCTGAATGGAATTTTGACAGTTCTGAAGGTCAAGGTCATTTACTGATCTTTGTCCAGGAAGGCTCAGATTCAGTATTTCTATCTTCTTCTCAACTTGAACTGCTGAGACAATTGAAACCAAATTACATGTGGAGCCTCTGTGGGAAGGGGGAACGAAAGTTTGTTTGTGAGAACTGGGTCACATGACCAATATGTCTGCCATGTCCATATATGGTAAAAACCTTTAAAAATCTTCTTCTCAAAAATCGAATGGCCGATTTTCTTGAAACTTGGTATGCAGCATCAGGGACTCGGGCCCTGCCAAGTTTGTTCAAATGATGACCTTTGGTGGTTTTACGTCAAGGTCAAATATGCTCACTCAGACATTTGTATGGACAAAAGGCAAAACAGTTGATTTTTCTGATTGCATGGTAGCTAGTGGCAGCCAAGTTTGTTCAAATGATGACTTTTGACCTTGACCTATTTTACCTCAAGGTCAAATATGGTCACTTAGACATACGTATGGAAAAAAGGGCTAAACAGTGGATTTTTCTGATTGCATGGTAACCTGTGGCATCAGAAATGATATTTGCAATCAACTGAATGGAAGTTTTTCAACAAAGGTCAAGGTCATTTTCTGACCTTTGTCCTAGATGGCTGAGATTCAGTATTTTAATCTTCTCTACTCAAACTGCTAGGTTGAATGAAACCAAATTACATGCATGTGTGCGTGTGAATTCAGATTTAACATCGCTTTCAACAATTTTTCAGTCATATCACGACGGTGTCTGGTTGGGACAGGGAGCTCAATGCTAACTTTTATAGTGCTGCCTCACTGAAGTATCATGTCCAATACACATTACATGATACCACACCCAGTCACATTATCCTGATACTAGGTTGACCAGTCCTAGCTCTTCCCCGTAAATCTGAGTGCCAAGCGAGAAGCAGCTAGTACCATTTTTAACGACATTGGTATGTCGAGACCCGGGATTGAACCTTTGACCTCCCAAATTACATGTGAAGCTTCTATGGGAAGGGGGAATGAAAGTTTGTTTGTAAGGACTAGGTTACATGACCAGTATGGCTGCCATGCCCATATATGGTAAAAACCTTAAAAAATCTTCTCAGGAACCAAATGGCTGATGATCTTGAAACTTGGTATGCAGCATCGAGGGCTCGGGCCCTACCAATTTTGTTCAAATGATGACTTTTGGTTGACCTTGACCTGTTTTTACGTCACGGTCAAATTTGGTCACATAGACAGTTGTATGAAAAAAAAGGTAAGACAGTGGATTTTACTGATTGCATGGTGGCCTTTTGTTGTCACATGACCAAGATGGGCACCATGCCTGTATATGGTATAAACCACATGACCTCTGGTGAGCGTAGTGGCCCATGGGCCTCTTGTTATGAAATTCGGCTCTTTAGTTTGGTTGCTAATCAACTTTAAGTTTCCATTGACTTATAGTGGGGAAAATTAAAAAATGGCATTAACTGTCAAGCCTTTGACAAAACTTTCATAGAAATGTTCCTTAAGCAATCTTCCATCTGCTGTTTGATTTTAGGGCTACTGCTCATTTTTTGTCGCGCCTGCTATTAACATGGCGTGATATAGGCACCCGGTTTTCCATCCGTTTGTCAAGGCATCAGCATTTGCGACCACCCTAGCATTCACCCAAATGATCAAGTTTATTTCTCAAGAACTATAAGAGCTTCATTAATGATACTTGGTACAAACTTGTATCTGTGGATGGCAACCCATATTTAACCTCAACCTACAAACATGGTTCACTGACTGTAAAATACTGCAACCACCATAGCGTTCACCCTAATGGTCAAGTTTATTTCTCAAGAACTATAAGAGCTTCATTAATGATACTTTCTACAAACTTGTATCTGGGAATGTTTACTTAAATGCAAGCATCCATATTTGACCTTGACCTTCATTTCATGGTTCACTGACTTTGTAAAATATTGCAACCACCCTAGCGTTCACCCTTATGGTCAAGCTTATTTCTCAAGAACGATAAGAACTTCATTTATGATATTTTGTACAACCTTGTATCTAGGGATTTCAATTTTAACGCAAGCATCCATATTTGACCTCGACCTACATTTTATGGTTCACTGACTTTGTGAAATATTGTAATCACCCTAGTGCTCACCCTAATGGTCAAGTTCATTTCAAAAGAACTATAAGAGCTTTATTAATGATATTTGGTACAAACTTGTATCTAGGGATGGCAATTTTAATGCAAGCATCCATATTTGACCATGACCTAAATTTCATGGTTCACTGACTTAGTGAACTATTGCATCAACCCTAGTGTTCAACCTAATGTTTAAGTTCATTTTCAACAGCTGTTACAGCTTCATTAATGATACTTGGTACAAGCTTGCATCTAGGAATGACAACTTTTATGGAAGCATTAATATTTGACCTTGTCCTAGATTACATGGTTCCGTGACTTTGCGCCCCCACAGGCGCAACATAGCCTTTGGCGGAATTCTTGTTATTGGTTGCCATGGAAACCAAAAATTAGAAAAAATACTTCAAAAATCATCTCCTCAGAAACGATGTCGATATCTAATCTGCCAGTTACTCCAAACATCTCATAAGAGTATTACATGGAGTGCGTGTGCAAATGAATGGAATCAAAAACAAAAGTAGCAAAGAGTTCCCAAAAATGATATTTAGGTAGATAGTGTATTTTTGTACATTTGTAGAATTCGGAGTTTAATTGTTTTGGATTGGATACTTAGGGCACTATGAAATAAGCATAACAGAATGGTGTGGATAAAACAAAAGGGCCCACAGGGACCTGAATCGCTCACCTGATTATCAGTGTCTCCAGCACATTCTTGGCCCAAGGGCTATAATTTGAACAAACTTGGTAGAGGTCCACTAGATGAAGCTTCATACCAAATATCAAAGACAGGGGCCTTCTGGTTTCAGACAAGAAGATTTTTTTTTAAAGTTTTTCCCTAAATAAGCCTATGTAAAACCAGTGGGCACTGGCGCAGGGGCATTTTTTGGCGCCAGGGCTATAATTTGAACAATCTCAGCAGAGGTCCACTTGATGAGAAGCTTGACCAGACCATACTATAGCCCCAGAATTCCTCAGAATTCCTTATTCTGTGGATGACCTCTATGAAATTTAAGAAGGGATCATAACTGTAAAGAGATTTGCTGTAATTGTTTATTTCCCAGCCAAGAAAACCACTCCATTTATACTACACTGTATGACAGCCCCATAGATTAAGAGAAAATAACACAAAATGCAGACGATAAATTTATGGTTGCAAAAATTCGGAGAACAGACTTTTTTTTACTCATATAATATAGTGAGTTACTAGTTTAAACAGTATCCATTATGAGAGCTCTATCTCGTCTGGATCTGGCGCAACAGTTACAATGATTAATACTGTGTAACAGAATCAACTCCGACATTCTATTTTTTGGGATGTATTTTTTAAAAAGATATCACATAGTTCCTGAATTTAGCAATTCTTTTCAAAGTGACGTCTTTACATGTGCTAGAATCTAAAATTTATCTCAAACATTCAAAGATACCGGGAAAACTTTTAGGATTAAGACCCTGTAAACAAATTTCAAATTGGCCAAGCATCATGGCTAATATAGCGTAAAGTCATCATGAAAACTTGCTTTTATGAACGTCCAAAGCTGAATCATGTGATCAATAGTTCGAGAACCAGAATAAAAAAAGCTGCTGAAAAATTCGCATTTTCATCAATTTGACTTTTTTTCTAGGCATTAATTATTCAACATTTCTTTATTTGAGTAGTCACAGAATTAAGAGAATACTCTTTAAACCATTTAGTACCGAAACCCCAAAATGTGTACTCTCGCAAACAGTGCAGGCCCGGATCAGACGCCGCAGAACGCGGCGTCTGATCAGGGCCTCCACCGTTTGCTAAAAGTTCATTTTCCAAATTAATTTTGCTGAAAGCACAACCTGACACTCCTAAATTTTGAAATGGACTCCTGCTTTATATAAGGAAGATTCCATTTGGTACAAAAAAGGTTAAAATGCCTATTACTGTATCTGGTATTATATTAGACTCTTTCGGTAGGGGGTGTGTCAGGATGACATTGTCATAAAAATAGCTGTATATCACATATTTATTAAAGGAGATTGTGGACATTTCAATACGTACATAATTGTTTGTAAAAGAAGTTGGTTATCATTTCTTGCAAGCTTGTAGATTTTTTTAGTCAAAGACTGAAAATAATACATATTTTCATTTAAAGGCTTAAATATGACTTCTTGTTCATTTGTTCTAAGGGATACTGTTGGTTCAGATGCTGCAGTTTGTCTACCTTTTTGGGGAAAACATTGAAAACCGGAGTACCCGGAGAACAACCTCCTGACCTTCAGTTGCAGAACTTGGCGCCTAGTCAGTCTCAAAACACTTCAGCGCTCTTATCCACTAAGCCATGCGGAGGTACCTTCAAGCCATTAATTTATAATCAGATGTGGTTGAAAACTAGAGTACCCGGATCAATCGGCCAGAAAAAAGGAAATAAATGGCTTAAGTTTCGTACTTGTTTATAAATCTTGTATTATGGTTACTTACTAAAATAACCTCAATGAGGCCATATCAACAAGTACATGTATCCAATACATAGGTTTCATATAAATAATGCGCTTATTAAATGTTTATACTGTTAAGAAATGTTGATAAGATGTAAAAATGGATTTTTTGAAAAATGTTTTGGTTTTACGGTCCTTCTAAGCTCATTTCACCCATTTCGAGCCGATCGTAATCAGGTGGGCGAAAACCGGAATACTCCCAGAAAAACCACTGACCTTCCCTTGCAGAACTTGGCATCCCACATTTCGCCTGAGTGAGTATTGAACCACTCTAATGATTAAGATTAAGAGTCAGCGCTCTTACCCATTATGACACGTAGCCGTCAAAAATACATTGTAGATAAATAAATAAATAAATAAATAAATAAATAAATAAATAAACAAATAAATAAATGAATAAATAGATAGATAATAAAAAAAGGATAAAAAAATATGTTTTTAAGTTTTTTAGCTCGGCTCTTTTCGAAGAAAACGACGTGGTATTGTTATAGCTCTGGCGTCGTCGTCGTGCAAAAACTTGGACATTTTGTAATTTCTCTGTAATTACCGAACATATTTACTTGAAACTCGGACTAGTTGTTCATTATGAAAAGGGGAACTCATACCAATAGGTGAGGTAACCCTCAAAATATTTTTGGCACAGTTATGCCCCTTTTTCGACTTAGAATTTTTGCAAAAAACTTGGACATTTTGCAATATCTCTGTCATTACAAAGCGTATTTACTTGAAACTCGGACTAGTTGTTCATTATGAAAAAGGGGAACTCATACCAATAGATGAGGTAACCCTCAAAATATTTTTGGCACATTTATGCCCCTTTTTCGACTTAGAATTTTTGCGTCGTTTTGGTGCAAAAACTTGGACATTTTTATAATATCTCTGTCATTACTGAACATATTTACTTGAAACTCGGACTAGTTGTTCATTATGAAAAAGGGAATTCATACCAATAGATGAGGTAACCCTCAAATATTTTTGGCGCAGTTATGCCCCATTTCGACTTAGAATTTTTGCAAAAACTTGGACATTTTGTAATATCTCTGTCATTACTAAACATATTTACTTGAAACTCGAACTGGTTGTTCATTTTGAAAAGGGGAACTCATACCAATAGATGAGGTAACCCTCAAAATATTTTGGCACAGTTATGCCCCTTTTTCGACTTAGAATTTTTGTGTCGTTGTCGTGCAAAAACTTGGACGTTTTGTAATATATCTGTCATTACTGAACATATTTACTTGAAACTTTGACTATTTGTTCATTATGAAAAAGGGAACTGATACCAATAGGTGAGGTAACCCTCAAAATATTTTTGGCACAGTTACGCCCCTTTTTCGACATAGAATTTTTGTTTTACTAAACGTAACTGCAGCCGAGCGTTGGCACCCGCATGCGGTGCTCTTGTTTTATTTGCTGTAGATTGTTTCCCATAGACCAAAAAATTAAAAAGCGCAGTAGCTTCTTGTTTACTTAAGTCCATATGATTATAACGTGATGACATTACGCTTTTCCAACAGGACAATGCACGTGCTCATTCTGCAAGGCTAACCCTGGACTTTTTCAATCAAAATGGTGTGCAAGTTCTTCTGTGGCCTAAGTTTTCGCCGGATTTAAACCAATTTAGCACATTGTGGACCAGCTCGGAAAAAATATTTGTCTACTATTTTCTCATGAAAAGTCCATATATGAAATTTTAAAACACTAGCATACATGGTTCTAAAGTTATGCGATGCACAAGAAAGGAACGCAATTAAATGGCAAGAAATTTCAAAGGAACATAACTCCATCAAAATTTCATCAAGCTTGAGATCTCGTCCTCAGCCCCAGTCAGTGTACATAATATCAAGACTCTGACCCAAATGCTGTCAGTTTCTGGCGGAAGAATGTGCACTGTGCTGATTAACGGTTTACCTATAAGCCTGCCCAGGAAAAGTGGGAATCGGTAAACTGACCGATTCAAAACTGACCTAAAATAGTGTTGATGGGCCATTAAGCTCCAATACAAACTAATCTAGCTCAAATACTTATTCTGTTATCTTGCTAATCTCTTTGTTATTTAATTAAAAGAGAAATAAATCGAATAGGGGAGATAATTTGGAAGAAAAAAAAATGGGTCAACTTTTTTCATGAGAAATCTATATATGAAATTTCAAAACAATAACATATATGAGTATAAAGTTATAGTGTGATGTACAAACGAACGGATTAACGGACAAGTCAGAAGCAATATGCCCTCCAACATTTTAAAGTTTGGGGCATCATTATTGGAGCTAGTGCCTTGAAAGTGGGTGAAAGTGGATGAAAGTGGGTATTTGATTGGTGGTGATAAGTATATGACCTGATTAACTTTTGACTAAATTCCGAAAAATACTTTATGAGTTATGGCCCTTTGTCACTTTGGATATTGTACATTGCATGCTTTGTGATGCAGAGCATAACTTTAGAAGCGTGTATGCGGGGGTTTTGAAATTTCATATATGAATTCCTCATGGAAAAAATAGCTGACGTTTATTTTTTTTTTCTCATCCGGATTATTTTCCTTTCAAGAGTCATTTCCCTTTGAATTTTGTTTTATAAAATCTTGTCAGCAAAATGTCTCAATAATTATTGGAGCTAGAGCCTTGAAAGTTGGTGAATAGATTGGTGGTGATGAGTAGATGACCTGATTAACTTTTGACTGAATTCCGAAAAATACTTAATGAGTTATGGCCCTTCGTCACTTTGGGTAGTTGTATATTGTATGCTTTGTGATGCACAGCATAAGTTTAGAACCTTATATGCAAGAGTTTTGAAATTTCATATATGAATTCCTCATGGAAAAATAGCTGACAGATATTTTTTTCTCATCTGGATCCGGAAAACGGCGCCCCATATTCGACTCTCGACAGACGAACGACATCAGACAACGATGACAAAGGACAACTGTCTATCCTGTAAGCTCCCCCGGATCTTTCGACTCTGGCCAGTTAAAAATCAGAATGTTCAACATGTGAAAAACAAAGCCCTGACTCGGGTCACAGGTTGAGACACCCAAGTTCTGCAACAGGAGGCCAGTTGGTTTTTCTCCAGGTACTCAGGTTTTCCCCACCTCAGATTAATGATCAGCTCAATAAGATTGAACTAATATTGAAAAGGCTGTAAAACCAAAAGCCAAAAAAAAAAAAAGAAAAAAAAAAAAAAAACACAAATGTTAATATACATACACAGCATAATTCAATTGTGACAGCGGACAACAATGCCTTGGTGACATGCAAATCAACAACGGAACAAATTGCAAGTGGAATAAGATGAATAATTCATTTGATATTCAAACCTGAACAAAGCTAGCTTTTAATCATTTTACTGTTATTATCCCCCGCCGAAGGCGGAGGGATATAGTTTTGGCGTTGTCCGTCCTTCCGTCCGTCCTTCACACTTTTTTGTCCGGAACCGTTTCTCAGCAACTATTGCATGGAATTAAATGAAACTTGAAATAAATATGTATTATTATGCTGTGGTGATGCACGCGCAATTTTTTTTCGGATTGACTTTTTACATCCAGAGTTATGGCCCCTTGAATGATTGAAATTCTGGATTTTTTGTCGTCTCACTTTGTCCGGAACCGTTTCTCAGCAACTATTGCATGGAATTAAATGAAAATTGAAATAAATATGTATTATTATGCTGCAGTGATGCACGCGCATTTTTTTTTCGGATTGACTTTTTACATCCAGAGTTATGGCCCCTTAAATGATTGAAATTCTGGATTTTTTCGTCATCTCACTTTGTCCGGAACTGTTTCTCAGCAACTATTGCATGGAATTAAATGAAACGTGAAATAAATATGTATTATTAGGCTGCGGTGATGCACGCGCAATTTTTTTCTGGATTGACTTTTTACATCGAGAGTTATGGCCCCTTAAATGATCGAAATTCTGGATTTTTCGTCGTCTCACTTTGTCCGGAACCGTTTCTCAGCAACTATTGCATGGAATTAAATGAAACTTGAAATAGATATGTATTATTATGCTGTGGTGATGCACCCGCATTTTTTTTTTCCGGATTGACTTTTTACATCTAGAGTTATGGCCCCTTAAATGATTGAAATTCTGGATTTTTCGTCGTCTCACTTTTTTGTCGGGAACTGTTTATCAGCAACTATTGCATGGAATTAAATGAAACTTGAAATAAATATGTATTATTATGCTGTGGTGATTTTTTTCGGATTGACTTTTTACACCCAGAGTTATGGCCCCTTAAATGATTAAAATTCTGGATTTTTCGTCGTCTCACTTTGTCTGGAACCGCTTCTCAGCAACTATTGCATGGAATAAAATGAAACTTGAAATAAATATGTATTATTATGTTGCCGTGATGCACGCGCAATTTTTTTTTCTCAATTTTGGCCAGATATATTTTCTTGCCATTCTACACGAAAAACCCATTCGGCGGGGGATATCAATTCAACGAATTTGCTTGTTATTATCATTGTTTTAGTCGCACTTGTCTACACTGTTTGCATTTTTAGAAGCCAGAATTTTCCCAGCTTTGGCAACGTTGTATCAACGTCGATGAAACGTCGTGACTTTGCATTGCGTTGATGCGATGTTGCGCAGACATCATTTGCCGGTTGGGTTGTTAACCCTTGTTGTACCAAATAGAATCTTCCTCCTTATATATGACAGGAATCCATTTTGAAATTTAGGGATGACAGGTTGTGTTTTCTTCAAAATTTGTATGGAAAATTGCTTAACTTTTTGCAAACAGTGTAGGTCCTGATCAGATGCCGCATTCTACGGCGTCTGATCTGGGTCTTCACTGTTTGCAAATTACCCGTTTTGGGGTTTCTGGTACTCAATGGGTTAAACTTACACCAAACAAGGTTGTTTCTGTATGATGTATGATCATCAAGGTCTAAAATACTGTATCTTAATTTTAATAACATAGAGTAATTGGAACTGACATATAAAAAAATGATAATAATAAAGTGTTATATTAAGTAAAGTGGGTAAAAACCAAAAACTGCGAAGTGTTGGGAGATATATTTTTTATAAAGAAAATAAGAAAATACTTTCACTAAAATGAAAACACTGATTCTTTTAACCAACAAGAACACTCACATACAGATAACATAGTATAAACTGTAATGCTAGGCATTGTTTATTTTACTGGGGGAGTAAAGATATCTGATACATTAACAGCTCATTATAACTCTCTGGCATGTGGTAGAGTACCAAAGGTCACCTTGCAAATTCTGCAAGCTTTGCTGGGGCTGTAGTATGGTCTGTGACGCCAAATATCAAAGACCTGAGCCTTCTGGTTTCAGACAAGAAGATTTTTAAAGGTTTTTCCTGTATAAAGTAGAAGTAAAACAAAGATCAGGAATCGATACAATTAACTTACTCCACCCATCAAAGACACCAAAGGGAAAGAAACACAAACATTAAGCGACCAGACCATAATGGAAACCTAAACAATGGAAGGCCATAAGGACAGTCACTTTCCCACAAAATGGCCATATGGCCATCCAAAATAAAAAGACACAAGTGATACACACAGTAAGAAACAAATAAGCCTATGTAAAACTAGTGGGTCCCGGCGCAGGGACATTTTGGCACCAAGGCTATTATTTGAACAGTCTTGGTAGAGGCCCATTAGATGAAAATTCATACCAAATATCAAAAACCTGGGCCTTCTGGTTTCAGATAATAAGATTTTTAAAGTTTATCCCTGAATACACCTATGTGAAACCAGTGGGCCCCGGTGCGGGCATTTTTGGCCCAAGGACTATATTTTGAACAATCTTGGTAGAGGTCCACTAGATGAAGCTTCATGCCGAATATCAAAGACCGGGCCTTCTTGATCAGACAAGATTTTCAAAGGTATTCCGTATATACGCCTATGTGATACCAGTGGGCCCCGGCGCGGGGGCATTTTGGGCCCCAGGACTATATTTTGAACAATTTTGTAGAGGTCCACTAGATGAAGCTTCATGCCAAATATCAAAGACCTGAACCTTCTGGTTTCAGACCAGAAGATTTTTAAAGGTTTTCCCTATACAAATCTATGGAAACCTGGTTGGCCCAGGTGCGGCAGCATTTTTGGCCCCAGGGAATAATTTGAAAATCTTAATAAAGGTCCACTAGATGGAAGCTTCACGCCAACTATCAAAGACCTGGGCCTTCTGGTTTCAGACAAGATTTTTAAAGGTTTTTAGCTCACCTGTCACGTAGTGACAAGGTGAGCTTTTGTGATCACTTTTTGTCCGTCGTGCGTGCATCCGTCCGTCCGTGCGTCAATAAACAATTTCAAATAAGTATATCTCTAATACCCCATGGTCAATCTTGATCAAATTTCATGTGAAGCTTCATCAGGTAGGGGGATAGGCTGCATAAGGTTTTTGGGCTGATCAGATTGGAATTCTGGTTGCTATGGCAACATATAGCTCCCATAGACTTACAATGGGAAAAAATTAAAATGTCTTCTTCTCTGAAACCACAGGGCCCAGAGCTTAGATATTTAGCATGTAGCAACAGCCAGTGGTAACCTACATAATTCCTGCAAATCATGCCCCTTGGGTTCAAATTGGCCACGCCCCAAGGCCCCTTCGCTCCCATAGACTCATAGTGGAACAAAAAGCTTCAAAAAATCTTCTTCTCTGAAACAACAGGGCCCAGAGCTTAGATATTTAGCATGTAGCAACGGCAAGTGGTCACCTACATAATTCCTGCCAATCATGCCCCTGGGGTCCAAATTGGCCACGCCCCGGGGCCCTTTCCCTCCCATAGACTCATAATGGAAAAAAGCTTCAAAAATCTTCTTCTCTGAAACCACAGTGCCCAGAGCTTAGATATTTAGCATGTAGCAACGGCAAGTGGTCACCTACATAATTCCTCCCAATCATGCCCCTGGGGTCTAAACGGGCTACGCCCCGGGACCCTTTAGCTCCTTTAGTCTCATAATGGAAAAAAGCTTCAAAACTCTTCTTCTCTGAAACCACAGGGCCAAGAGCTGAGATACTTGGCATGTAGCAACGGCAAGTGGTCACCTACATTATTCCTGCCAATCATGCCCCTGGGGTCCAAATGGGCCACACCCCGGGGCCCCTTAGCTCCCATAGACTCATAATGGAAAATAAGCTTCAAAAATCTTCTTCTCTGAAACCACAGGGCCCAAAGCTTAGATATTTAGCATGTAGCAACAGCCAGTGGTCACCTACATAATTCCTGCCAATCATGCCCCCGGGTTCCAAATAGGCGACGCCCCAGGGCCCCTTCGCTCCCATAGACTCATAATGGAACAAAAAGCTTCAAAAATCTTCTTCTCAGAAACCACAGGGCCCAGAGCTTAGATATTTAGCATGTAGCAACGGCAAGTGGTCACCTACATAATTCTTGCCAATCATGCCCCTGGGTTCCAAATGAGGCCACGCCCCGGGGCCCCTTCGCTCCCATAGATTCATAATGGAACAAAAAGCTTCAAAAATCTTCTTCTCGAAAATCACAGGGCCCAGAGCTTAGATATTTAGCATTTAGCAACGGCAAGTGGTCCCCTACATAATTCCTGCCAATCATGCCCCTTGGGTCCAAATGGGCCATTCCCAGGGGCCCTTTAGCTCATATAGACTCATAATGGAAAAAAGCTTCAAAAATCTTCTTTTCTGAAACCACAGGGCCCAGAGCTGAGATATTTGGCATGTTGCAACGGCAAGTGGTCACCTACATAATTCCAGCCAATCATGCCCCTGGGTCCAAATTGGCCACGCCCTGGGGCCCCTTTGCTCCCATAGACTCATAATGGAACAAAAAGCTTCAAAAATCTTCTTCTTGGAAACCACAGAGCCCAGAGCTTAGATATTTAGCATGTAGCAACGGCAAGTGGTCACCTACATAATTCCGGCCAATCATGCCCCTGGGGTCCAAACAGGCCACGCCCGGGCCCTTTTGCTCCTATAGTCTCATAATGGAAAAAAGCTTCGAAAATCTTCTTCTCTGAAACCACAGGCCCCAGAGCTGAGATATTTGGCATGTAGCAACAGCAAATGGTCACCTACATCATTCCTGCCAATCATGCCCCTAGGGTCCAAATTGGCCACGACCCGGGGCCCCTTAGCTCCCATAGACTCATAATTGAAAACAAGCTTCAAAAATCTTCTTCTCTGAAACCAGAGCTTGGATATTTAGCATGTAGCAACGACCAGTGGTCACCTACATAATTCCTGCCAATCATGTCCCTGGGTTCCAACTGGGCGACGCCCCGGGGCCCCTTCGCTCCCAAAGGCTCATATAGGAACAAAAAGCTTCAGAAATCTTCTTCTCGGAAACCACAGGGCCCAGAGCATGTAGCAACTGCAAGTGGTCTACTACATAATTCCTGCCAATCATGCCCCGTGGGTCCAAACGGGCCACGCCCTGGGGCCCTTTAGCTCTTATAGACTCATAATAGAAAGAGCTTCAAAAATCTTCTTCTGTGAAACCACAGGGCCCAGAGCTGAGATATTTGGCATGTAGCAACGGCAAGTGGTCAACTACATATTTCCTGATAATCATGCCCCTGGGGTCCAAATGGGCCACGCTCCGGGGCCCCTTAGCTCCCATAGACCCATGGAAAAAAAAGCTTCAAAAATCTTCTTCTCTGAAACCACAGGGCCCAGAGTTTAGATATTTTGCATGTAGCAACAGCAATCCTGCCAATCATGCCCCTGGGTTCCAAATGGGCCACACGCCAGGGCCCCTTTGCTCCCTTAGACTCATAATGGAAAAAAAGCTTTAAAAATCTACTTCTCTGAAACCAGAGTGCCCAGAGCTTAGATCATTAGCACGTAGCAATAGCAACTGGTCACCTACTAAATTCCTGCCAAGCATGCCCCTGGGGTCCAAAAGGGCCACGCCCAGGGGCCCCTTAGCTCCTATAGACTCATAATGGAAAAAAAGCTTCAAAAATCTTCTTCTCTGAAACCAAAGGGCCCAGAGCTTAGATATTTAGCATGTAGCAATGGCAAGTGGTCATCTCCATAAATCCTGCAAATCATGCCTTGGGGTCCAAATGGGCCAGGGCCCCTTAGCTCCCATAGACACATAATGGAAAAAAGCTTCAAAAAACTTTTCCCATGAAACCACAGGGCCCAGAGCTTAGATATTTAGCATGTAGCAATGACAATTGGTCACCTACATAAATCCTGCCAATCTTGCCCCTGGGGTCCATATGGGCCACACCCTGGTCTCCCTTAGCTCCCAAAAGACTTATAATGAAAAAAAACTTCAAAAATCTTCTTCTCTGAAACCACAGGGCCCAGAGCTTAGATATTTAGCATGTAGCAAAGGCAAGTGGTCACCTACATATTTCCTGATAATCAAGCCCCTGGGGTCCAAATGGGCCATGCCCCGGGGCCCCTTAGCTCTAATAGACTCATAATGGAAAAAAAGCTTCAAAAATCTTCTTCTTAGAAACTGTGAAGCACAGGACATAGATATTTAGTGTCTAGCAACATAAAATAGCCAGCTACATAAATCCTGCTAACCCTGCCCCTGGGGTCAAAATTGGCCACGCCCGGGCTCATCACCTCCAATAGACTTATAATGGAAAAAAAACTTAAAAAATCTTTTTTTTTTTTTTTAATCAATTAGAAGTTTTATTTTGTTTTTAAACTACAACATTTGCTCACAAAACAATTAACACATTTAGTACCAGAAACCCCAAAACGGGTACCCTGGCAAACAGCACAGGCCCAGATCAGACGCCGCAGAATGCGGCGTCTGATCAGGACCTCCACTGTTTGCTAAAAGTTCAGTTATTTCCAAATATTTTTTTTTTTTTGTCAGGAATCTGACATTTATTTTTTATTTGCTTTGTTTTTCCCGTTAACAAACATCTTTTGAGACCCGGGAAGTCCCAAAAGTTTTCCAGACCTTACATTCTACAGTTTGTTTCATTTTTCCACCTTTCTTAATGTGCACTACCCATATAATCATTCACTCATTCTGACAGTCTGGATTCTGTCACACGAAACACATATGGTATATTCAAAATGTTCATTAATATTGTTGGTAGTGCACCTTTCATTCCATCAACCATACTGTTTTACCTATAATACATATATACAAATAGTAATCAGGTCTGAATTTTAACTGGAATGTTATGAGCTATTCAGGATTCCCAACTTTTTAGTCTGGCAACCATTCCCAGTGGGGCAAATTGGGGGGAAGTGGGGGGTGGGGGGTATAGGTGGTTTGCACAGGAAATATGCTTTTTGTTATGTTTATATGTATATACTCTGTATTCATGGTCTCTACTATATGGGCTTTGTGTAGTAATTGGAAAATTAAACAAGACTTACCTTCGAAGAAGGGAAGGTGAAGTTTAGTTGAAATTTCATCGACCACAAACTCCTTAAGGGGGTCACACAGAGAGATGACGCAGCTGCTCAGCTTCCAGGAACTCATCAGTCTTCAGAGATATATGGCTCAAGATATTATTGCTTGCATACCAAGAAACAAATCTTGAGCCCTGTTATGAAGAATCAAGCATATGTCACGGGATTTTGGGAGGGAGGGTGTGTGACCCCCTTAAGGAGTTTGTGGTCGATGAAATTTCAACTAAACTTCACCTTCCCTTCTTCGAAGGTAAGTCTTGTTTAATTTTCCAATTTCATCTCCCACATAACTCCTTAATGGGGCCTCACAGAGATTTTAGAGATGATTCTTCATGAACAGCAATACAGAGACTTTTTAACTTGGTCATAAGTATATTTAGCATGTAAATGAGTCTACATTGAACCTTATGTGTTTATATCTAGGATAGCTTCTTGTACTGATTTCGAAGAAGTGTCTATAGGTTTGTCATAAAATTTTGCAAAAACTGATTTGCTGGACCAGCCTGCTGTTTTCATGATAGTGTCTAATGAAATTCCAGCTAATTTAGCTTTAGATGTGACTGCCGCCCTAGTACTGTGCGGTTTGAAAGTTGAGTCTATGCCTGCCTTTTCCAAAATTGTTTTTATCCATCTGGACACAGTGCTCTTTGATATTACCCCGTGAGGCTTCACAGTACTGATTAATAGTCTTTCAGTACTTCTTAGGTTCCTGGTTCTGTCAATGTAATTTGATAATGTTTTTACAATGCATAAATTTTCATCTTTAGCATAAGCATTCAAAACTAGCATTTCTAAATGTTTGCCAGGTTTCGATTGTTTCAAGAGATGATTTGGTGCTATAAAGACCTCCCTGTGCTGACAACAGCAGAAACAACATGCTTAATTTACAGGACAGCTGCAGCAATGTGCTAGTAGGTGTTGTTCTGAGATAATTTAACACTATGTCAACTGACCATGTTGTTGTATATCTGGGGAGAGCCGGACGAGCAATGAAGACCCCTTTCATGAAACGTGTAACCTCTTCAAAGCTATTTATGTCGATATTGCTGCAAATTTTAAGAAAGGTGCTTACTGCTGATCTGGCTATCCCCAGAGACCTGTATTTGAGCCCTTTAGAATACAGGTTTGACAGAAATTTTAAGACATTATTGACTGTGGGTCGAAGGGGATTAATCTTTCCTCCGCAGAATGCAAACCACTTAGAAATGTATGTGTTGTATTGTTTCTTTGTTGAGGATCGCCATGATTGAAGAATAAGGTCTCTTGCTTGTCTTGGTACTCCTCTGTCTTTGAGGGCATCCCGGATATGGGAAAACACCCCAGGTGCATTCTCTTCAATGGGTGTTGTTTCCGCGGTTTGTGTGGGAGTGACAAAATTTCCTGTGGATTTGGTAGGCGATAACATTGTCCCACAATGAGACGTAGAAGGCTTGGCCACCAACTCTGTGTCGGCCAAAGCGGGGCGATCAGAACTGCTGTTGTGTGGTCTTCTTCCACCTTCTGGAGTATACGAGGAAGCAGGCTGAAAGGTGGAAAGACGAAGAAAAGTTCATTAGACCATGTAAGAGCAAACGCATCTATGGCAAAAGCATTAGGATCTGGCCGACGTGAAACATATCTGTCTAATTTATTATTTAGCCTTGATGCGAACAGGTCTACTGCTAATGCGGGGAATTGATTTTGAATGGTAATGAAAATGTCAGGATGTAATGACCATTCTGTATCGTCACTTTCAGTACGCGACTCTTCGTCGGCTTCACAGTTGTCCTTCCCTGGGACATGAGCGGCACTGATATGAATATGGCGTGCCATACACCAGAACCAAATATCCCGTGCAAGAGCATTTAACTCTGTAGTTTTCCCCCCGTATTTGTTAATGTAAGCACAGCTGGTTGTGTTATCCATGTACACTCTTACATGTGAATTGTTGATAGTTTTACAAAAACTTTGTAAGCTCAACTGACAAGCTTTCAATTCCAAGATATTTATATGCGCCTCCTGTTCCGCTTCTTTTCTGTTTCATTGTATGCCCCCAGCCTTTCTTTGAGGCATCAGAAAACAAAACTAGTTGAGGTGGGCCATGTGAAATTACTTTGTAGCTAGCACTAACGTTGTCAATCCACCACTTTATTGTGGGAAAGACTTGTTTTGGAATTGTCATGAAACAATTGTAATTGCCTAAGCGCCTTTTCAGTTCTTGTTCTTTAACTTTTTCCAAGGGCTTATAGAACAGAGGTGCATACTCAACCCCTTGTTGTGTAGCAACTAATTTTCCTATTAATTTAGAGAAGTCTCTAATGGTCACCCTCTTATCACATAAGAATTTTTTACATATATCCTTGATTTCTTGGCGCCTTTCAGGCGTAAGTCTGACTGTCATAGTCACTGAGCAAAGCAGGAAACCTAAAAAGGTAATTTGTTGTGTTGGTTCAAAGACAGATTTATCTGGCTGTACAGTAAGCCCCAAAGAATCCATAATATTTACTGTGTCCCTTATATTTTGTTCACACTGTTCATATGTGGAGCCTTGCAAACAGGAGTCATCAATATAGGCTGAGCTAATGTGTCCTTTTGATCGCAACTTTGCGAAGACCGGTTTCAAAAGTTTTGTGAATACCCTAGGTGAATGGGTTAGTCCCATGATTAAAGCCGTGAATTGAAATTTTTCATTGTTGTGTATGAATCGGAAGTATTTTCTGTCTCTTTCCGTGACTGAGATTGAATAGAAAGCTTCTGCTAAGTCAACTGATCCGAAAAAGCAGTTTTTCCTCATGGCATCAATTGCTGATTGCAGCGTCTTCAAAGTTTTCAGGAGTGTTTCTAAGTTTGAATGATTTGTAAATTTCTGAGTTTTTGTCTGATTTCACATATTCTAAAAACTTGACTGGGATGAAAGGGTTTGATAAAGTGTTACCTACTGAATTTATTTCTTTGCTGAGTGTTGGTTCTTTCTCTTGAAGTTGGATTGGTTCCTGTTGTTGTTGTTGTTGTTGTTGTTGTTGCTGTTGCTGTTGAATTTGTTTTTGCTCAGGTTTTTAAGGTTAAGAATAATTCTGATCTTTCCCTCTTTTTTGGGTCGAAAGAAGATGTTCGAAATGTATTCTCCCTAGCGGAAAGTTTTGAAATTTATTACTTTTAGAAGTATTTCACTTACCGTTTTACGAACCAGATTAAAGTCTCGTATGTTTCTAAATTTCTTATCACTTTATTTTGTAAAAATACGTATTAAAAGTCGGTAAAATTGAACTTTTTTCCACGTTAAAAACTCCGAAGACTTGAGCGTGGTTGCTGATAAGCCTCGTTCTGATGAGTTCCTGGAAGCTGAGCAGCTGCGTCATCTCTCTGTGAGGCCCCATTAAGGAGTTATGTGGGAGATGAAATGTTGATTATACAATGTCGTTAATAAGTACTTGGTATTGGCTCCATTCCTTTTCAAACTTTTGAACAAGATCATTTTTGAATGCAATATTTAAATGCACTTTATACATGAATTTCAGCTTCTTTTTAAAAATATTGAGAATCAAGGGTTGTTGTTTACAGCGTGATACATAAATGAAATATTTTGCATAAAATAAAATGAAATTAATTGCCTCTGGAAATACTTGCTCCTCCTGTTTACCAAATATGAAAAACTTCTCTGAAATGTTACATATAATGCCATAAGAATTCAGCCATATTATCAGTTCTCTAACAAACTTTTGGGTTAATGTACATTTCCACAGGAGATGCACTGTAGTTTCATTATTTAGTTTACAGAAGGTGCACATAGAATCATTTTGTATTTTCATTTGATAAAGAAGTTTATTTGTAACAAAAATGTTATGATTTATACTGACTTGGAACCAAATGAGAGCTGGGTATTTTGTAACATTAAACGGATAGCTGTAAATCTGAGTCCAGTCTTCTTTACTTAGATCATATAATTTGTTCCAAGTTATTTGTCCTGTTGGTACATCTTTATTTTGATTAAGCAAGTCGTACATTGTTTTTGATCCTTTAAGTTGTATTAACAAGAGGGCCCAATGGCCCTATATCGCTCACCTGTGTACCAGAAAATCATTAGTGTAGGAGACCACTTGACATTGCTACATACTAAATATCTAAGCTCAGGCAAAGCAGTGTCCATGCTTATAAACCCAACTGGTTTCATTGGGCGACAGGGCTTGAGATGTAATTTCATCTCAATGTCTGGTAAAAGTCCCACAAAATTGGAAGAGACATCTCCAAAATGACCTATACAGTGTTGTCGGGGATGTAAAACCTCAAATCAAACAAAATCTGTGCCTTATGGTTTTGGAGAAAAAGATTTTTTTAAGTTTTTTCCAGTATAAGTCTATAGAAGCTAATGAGCCCTAGGGCTTGGCCAATTTTGACCCAAAGGGCACGGTTGGCAGGATTTATGTAGGCGACCATTTTGTGTTGCTATAAACTAAATATCTAAGGTCTGTACTTCATGGTTTCAAAGAAGATGTTTGAAGCATTTTTCCATTATAAGTTTTTTGGAGTTAAGGGGCCACAGGATTTGGACCCCAGGGGCATGAATGGCAGGATTCATGTAGGCGACCACTCGACATTGCTACATGCTAAATACCTAAGCTCTGTGACTTATGGTTTCAGAGAAGAAGATTTTTGAAGATTTTTTTCCCCATTTTAAGTTGTTTTTTTTTCTTTTCTTTGTTTTTTTTTATTATTAAAAGGGCCCTGTGGTTTCAGAGAAGAAGATTTTTGAAGTTTCTCCAATTGTTAGTCTATGGAAGCTAAAGAACCCTGGGGTGGGGCCAATTTGGATCCCAGGGGCATAACTGGTAGGATTTATGTAAGTGGCCACTTTACGTTGCTACATACTTAAAATCTAAGCTCTGGGCCTTATGGTTTTATAGAAGAAGATTTTTTAAGTTTTTTTCCATTATACCGGAGGTGATGAGCTCGGCGTGGCCAATTTTGACCCCAGGGGCAGGGTTATCAGGATTTATGTAGCTGGCTATGTTATGTTGCTAGATACTAAATATCTAAGTTCTGTGCTTCACAGTTTCTGAGAAGATTTTTGAAGCTTTTTTCCTTTATGAGTCTATGGGAGCTAAGGGGCCCCGGGGCGTGGCCCATTTGGACCCCTGGGGCATGATTAGCAGGAAATATGTAGGTGACCACTTGCCGTTGCTACATGCTAAATATCTAAGCTCTGGGCCCTGTGGTTTCAGAGAAGAAGATTTTTGAAGTTGTTTTTTTTTTCCATTATAAGACTATGGGAGCTAAGGGGCCCCGGGGCGTGGCCCATTTGGACCCCCACGGGCATGATTGGCAGGATTTATGTAGGTGACCACTTGCCGTTGCTACATGCTAAATATCTAAGCTCTGGGCCCTGTGGTTTCTGAGAAGAAGATTTTTGAAGTTTTTTTTCCATTATGAGTCTATAGAGGCTAAGGGGCCCTGGGGCGTGGCCCTTTTGGACCCCAGGGGCATGATTGGCAGGAATTATGTAGGTGACCACTTGCCGTTGCTACATGCTAAATATCTAAGCTCTGGGCAATGTGATTTCAGAGAAGAAGATTTTTTAAGCTTTTTTCCATTATGAGTCTATGGGAGCAAAGGGGCCCCGGCACGTGGCCCATTTGGAACCCAGGGGCATGATTGGCAGGAATTATGTAGGTGACCAATTGCCTTTGCTACATGCTACATATCTAAACTCTGGGCCCTGTGGTTTCAGAGAAGAAGATTTTTGAAGCTTATTTTTCCATTATGAGTCTATGTGAGCTAAGGGGCCCCAGGGCTAGCCCATTGGGACCCTAGGGGCATGATTGGCAGGATTTATGAAGGTGACCACTTGCCGTTGCTACATGCCAAATACCTCAGCTCTGGGCCCTGTGGTTTCAAAGAAGAAGATTTTTGAAGCTTTTTTCCATTATGGGTCTATAGGAGCTAAAGGGCCCCGGGGCATGGCCGTTTGGACCCCAGGGGCATGATTGGCAGGAATTATGTAGGTGACCACTTTTCGTTGCTACATGCTAAATATCTAAGCTCTGGGCCCTGTGGTTTCAGAGAAGAAGATTTTTGAATCTTTTTCCATTATGAGTCTATGGGAACTAAGGGGCCCCGGGGTGTGGCCCTTTCGGACCCCACGGGCATTATTGGCAAGATTTATGTAGGTGACCACTTGCCATTGCTACATGCTAAAATCTAGGCTCTGGGCCCTGTGGTTTCAGAGAAGTAGATTTTTGAAGCTTTGTTTTCCATTATGAGTCTATAGGAGCTAAGGGGCCCGGGGCGTGGCCCTTTTGGACCCCAGGGGCATGATTGGCAGGAATTATGTAGGTGACCACTTGCCGTTGCTACGTGCTTAATATCTAAGCTCTGGGCACTGTGGTTTCAGAGAAGAAGATTTTTTAAGCTTTTTTCCATTATGAGTCTATGGGAGCAAAGGGGCCCCGGCGCGTGGCCAATTTGGAACCCAGGGGCATGATTGGCAGGAATTATGTAGGTGACCAATTGCCGTTGCTACATGCTAAATATCTAAACTCTGGGCCTTGTGGTTTCTGAGAAGAAGATTTTTGAAGCTTTTTTCCATTATGAGTCCAAGGGAGCTAAGGGGCCCCGGGGCGTGGCGCATTTGGACCCTAGGGGCATGATTGGCAGGATTTATGTAGGTGACCACTTGCCGTTGCTACATGCCAAATACCTCAGCACTGGGCCCTGTGGTTTCAGAGAAGAAGATTTTTGAAGCTTTTTTCCATTATGAGTCTATAGGAGCTAAAGGGCGATGCCCGTTTGGACCCCAGAGGCATGATTGGCAGGAATTATGTAGGTGACCACTTGCCGTTGCTACATGCTAAATATCTAAGCTCTGGGCCCTGTGGTTTCCGAGAAGAAGATTTTTGAAGCTTTTTGTTCCATTTTGAGTCTATGGGAGCGAAGGGGCCCCGGGGAGTCACCTATTTGGAACCCAGGGGCATGATTGGCAGGAATTATGTAGGTGACCACTGGCCCTTGCTACATGCTAAATATCTAAGCTCTGGGCCCTGTGGTTTCAGAGAAGAAGATTTTTGAAGCTTTTTTTCCATTATGAGTCTATGGGAGCTGAGGGGTCCCGGGGTGTGGCCAATTTGCACCCCAGGGGCTTGATTGGCAGGATTTATGTAGGTGACCACTTGCCGTTGCTACATGCCAAATAAGTCAGCACTGGGCCCTATGGTTTCATAGAAGAAGATTTTTGAAGCTTTTTTCCATTATGAGTCTATATGAGCTAAAGGGCCCCGGGGCGTGGCCCGTTTGGACCCCAGGGGCATGATTGGCAGGAATTATGTAGGTGACCACTTTCCGTTGCTACATGCTAAATATCTAAGCTCTGGGCCCTGTGGTTTCAGAGAAGAAGATTTTTGAAGCTTTTTGTTCCATTATGAGTCTATGGGAGCGAAGGGGCCCCGGGGCGTCACCAATTTGGAACCCAGGGGCATGATTTGCAGGAATTATGTAGGTGACCACTGGCCGTTGCTACATGCTAAATATCTAAGCTCTGGGCCCTGTGGTTTCAGAGAAATTAAAGATTTTTGAAGCTTTTTTTTTTCCATTATGACTCTATGGGAGCTAAGGGGGCCCCGGGGTGTGGCCCTTTCGGACCCCACGGGCATTATTGGCAAGATTTATGTAGGTGACCACTTGCCATTGCTACATGCTAAATATCTAAGCTCTGGGCCCTGTGGTTTCAGAGAAGAAGATTTTTGAAGCTTTTTGTTCCATTATGAGTCTATGGGAGCGAAGGGGCCCCGGGGCGTCACCAATTTGGAACCCAGGGGCATGATTTGCAGGAATTATGTAGGTGACCACTGGCCGTTGCTACATGCTAAATATCTAAGCTCTGGGCCCTGTGGTTTCAGAGAAATTAAAGATTTTTGAAGCTTTTTTTTTTCCATTATGACTCTATGGGAGCTAAGGGGGCCCCGGGGTGTGGCCCTTTCGGACCCCACGGGCATTATTGGCAAGATTTATGTAGGTGACCACTTGCCATTGCTACATGCTAAATATCTAAGCTCTGGGCCCTGTGGTTTCAGAGAAGTAGATTTTTGAAGCTTTGTTTTCCATTATGAGTCTATAGGAGCTAAGGGGCCCGGGGCGTGGCCCTTTTGGACCACAGGGGCATGATTGGCAGGAATTATGTAGGTGACCACTTGCCGTTGCTACGTGCTAAATATCTAAGCTCTGGGCACTGTCGTTTCAGAGAAGAAGATTTTTTAAGCTTTTTTTCCATTATGAGTCTATGGGAGCAAAGGGGCCCCGGCGCGTGACCAATTTGGAACCCAGGGGCATGATTGGCAGGAATTATGTAGGTGACCAATTGCCGTTGCTACATGCTAAATATCTAAATTCTGGGCCTTGTGGTTTCAGAGAAGAAGATTTTTGAAGCTTTTTTCCATTATGAGTCCAAGGGAGCTAAGGGGCCCCGGGGCGTGGCGCATTTGGACCCTAGGGGCATGATTGGCAGGATTTATGTAGGTGACCACTTGCCGTTGCTACATGCCAAATACCTCAGCACTGGGCCCTGTGGTTTCAGAGAAGAAGATTTTTGAAGCATTTTTCCATTATGAGTCTATAGGAGCTAAAGGGCGATGCCCGTTTGGACCCCAGGGGCATGATTGGCAGGAATTATGTAGGTGACCACTTGCCGTTGCTACATGCTAAATATCTAAGCTCTGGGCCCTGTGGTTTCCGAGAAGAAGATTTTTGAAGCTTTTTGTTCCATTTTGAGTCTATGGGAGCGAAGGGGCCCCGGGGAGTCGCCTATTTGGAACCCAGGGGCATGATTGGCAGGAATTATGTAGGTGACCACTGGCCGTTGCTACATGCTAAATATCTAAGCTCTGGGCCCTGTGGTTTCAGAGAAGAAGATTTTTGAAGCTTTTTTCCATTATGAGTCTATGGGAGCTGAGGGGCCCCGGGGTGTGGCCAATTTGCACCCCAGGGGCTTGATTGGCAAGATTTATGTAGGTGACCACTTGCCGTTGCTACATGCCAAATAAGTCAGCACTGGGCCCTATGGTTTCATAGAAGAAGATTTTTGAAGCTTTTTTCCATTATGAGTCTATAGGAGCTAAAGGGCCCCGGGGCGTGGCCCGTTTGGACCCCAGGGGCATGATTGGCAGGAATTATGTAGGTGACCACTTTCCGTTGCTACATGCTAAATATCTAAGCTCTGGGCCCTGTGGTTTCAGAGAAGAAGATTTTTGAAGCTTTTTGTTCCATTATGAGTCTATGGGAGCGAAGGGGCCCCGGGGCGTCACCAATTTGGAACCCAGGGGCATGATTGGCAGGAATTATGTAGGTGACCACTGGCCGTTGCTACATGCTAAATATCTAAGCTCTGGGCCCTGTGGTTTCAGAGTAAAAGATTTTTGAAGCTTTTTTTTCCATTATGACTCTATGGGAGCTAAGGGGGCCCCGGGGTGTGGCCAATTTGGACCCCAGGGGCATGATTGGCAGGAATTATGTAGGTGACCACTTGCCGTTGCTACATGCCAAATATATCAGGGCCTTGGTTTCAGAGAAGAAGATTTTTGAAGCTTTTTTCCATTATGAGTCTATAGGAGCTAAAGGGCCCCGGGGCGTGGCCCGTTTGGACCCCAGGGGCATGATTGGCAGGAATTATGTAGGTGACCACTTGCCGTTGCTACATGCTAAATATCTAAGCTCTGGGCCCTGTGGTTTCTGAGAAGAAGATTTTTGAAGCTTTTTGTTCCATTTTGAGTCTATGGGAGCGAAGGGGCTCAGGGGCGTGGCCAATTTGGACCCCAGGGGCATGATTGGCAGGAATTATGTTGGTGACCACTGGCCGTTAATACATGCTAAATATCTAAGCTCTGGGCCCTGTGGTTTCAGAGAAGAAGATATTTAAATTTTTTCCCATTGTAAGTCTATGGGAGCTATATGTTGCCATGGCAACCAGAATTCCAATCTGATCAGCCCAAAAACCTAATGCAGCCTTTCCCCCTACCTGATGATGCTTCTCATGAAATTTGATCAAGATTGACCATGGGGTATTAGAGATATACTTATTTGAAATTGTTTACGGACGCACGCACGCACGGACGGACGCACGCACGCACGACGGACGACGGACAAAAAGTGATCACAAAAGCTCACCTTGTCACTACGTGACAGGTGAGCTAAAAATGGTTGAACATGAGATGGGATAAATGGTATTGTTGATTTATGTTTTATATTAATATTATTTTCTCTTAGGCATATTTTTACTGCACATATAGTTCCATGAAACTGAATTGTATTTGAATGTATCCCTGACATTTCTGTGAATTCTTCATGGGTATAGAAATCTCCATTTTCTTTTATCAAATCATTCAAAAATCTGATCCCCTTTTTGTACCAAGAACTGTAAAAAATATGGGAACCCCCTATATTTATATTTTCGTTATAAAATATTGGGGTTTGTAAAATGTCATTTTCGTTTATGGGCTTTTTTTATTGACATTAATAAAGGACTGAAAAACATCTTTCCAAAAATCATTTTTTATATTAGCTATACATTTTTCTACATATTTTGTATTACATCCAGATAATTTATCTATTTCGACATCAAGTTTTATAAGGTCTTGCCATTTGCAGTCATTTATAAGAAGACGCCTGGTCCCTGTTGATTTCAAAGCATCTATAAAGGCGTTCAAGTTAATCATTTGCAGACCACCTTCACAGTACTGCTTGACTACGACTGCTTTTTTAATTTTACTTGTTTTATTGTTCCACAAAAAATCAAACAGTGTATCATTGATGTAGTCAATTGTTCTTTGGTTAGGATTCGGAAGGGCTAAAATAGATGATTGAATGCTGGTATCATGAATGTTTTTATTACTGTTATTTTACCAATTGGTGTCAAAGCTCGTTTACTGCATTTTTAGCTCACCTGAGCCGAAGGCTCATGTGAGGTATTAGTATACCACGAGCCGGCGTCCGTCGTCCGTCGTCGTCCGTCGTCCACACTTTCAAAGAAGTATATCTCCGGAACCAGTGGGCCAATCTTGATCAAATTTGATGTGAAGCATTATCAGGTAGGGGGAAAGGCTGCATACTGTTTTCGGGCAGATCGGATTGGAACTCTGGTTGCCATGGCAACAAATAGCTCCCATAGACTTAACATAGGTAAAAGTTTGTCATCACTCTAGCTCCGTCAATTTTTTTCTGATCGTCTTCATTCTTGCAAATAACGAGGACAGGCATGAAATCTCGATCAAGTTCGATTTTGGGCTGAATCGGATTATTCACTCAGGAGTTACGTGCCCTTGAGCGTTCTTAACATAGGAAAAAGCTTGTCATCACTAGCTCCGTCAATTTTTTTCTGATCGACTTCATTCTTGCAGATAACGAGGACAGGCATGAAATCTCGATCAAGTTCGATTTTGGGCTGAATCGGATTATTCACTCAGGAGTTACGTGCCCTTGAGCGTTGAAAAAATTGCCTATTGACTTAACATGGGGAGAATGTTGTCATCACCGTAGCTGCTTCAATTATTTTCAGATTGGCTTTATTCTTGCAGATAACCAGCACAGCCATGAAATCTCGGTCAAGTTCGATAACTGGCAGAATCGGATCATTCACTTAGGAGTTACCTGTCCTTGTGTGTTTTTGCATTAGGGTTAATGGGAATTTCAAAAATGTATATCTTAAAGAATACTTGGCCAACTTTGATCAAATTTCATGTGTCGCATTATTGGGCAAGTGGAAAGGCTTCATTAGGTTTTCAGGCAGATCTGAGTGGAACTCTGGTTGCCATGGCAACATCTAGCTTCCATAGACTTCACATAGGAAAAAGCTTGTCATCACTCTAGCTCCGTCAATTTTTTTCTGATCGACTTCATTCTTGCAGATAACCAGTACAGGCATAAAATCTCGGTCAAGTTCGATTTTGGGCCGAATCGGATTATTTGCCTTGGAGTTACCTGCCCTTGAGCATAAAAAAATACGTTGTGACAACGATAGCAACTTTATTTTTATTCAGATCAGCTTCAAACTTGCAGGTAACGTGGACAGGCATAAAATCTCAGTTAAGTTCGAATCGGAATATTGACCTCGGAGTTACATGACCTTGAGCGACAAAAAAATTTGCCCATAGACTTTACATAGGGAAAATGTTGTGACTACGATAGCGACTTGAATTTTTTTCAGATCAGCTTCAAACTTGCAGGTAACGAGGACAGACATAAAATCTCGGTTAAGTTCGATTTTGGGCCGAATCGGATTATTTGCCTTGGAGTTACCTGCCCTTGAGCATAAAAAAATACGTTGTGACCACGATAGCAACTTTATTTTTATTCATATCAGCTTCAAACTTGCAGGTAACGAGGACAGGCATAAAAGCTCGGTTAAGTTCAATTTTGGGCCGAATCGGAATATTGACCTCGGAGTTACGTGACCTTGAGCGACAAAAAATTTGCCCATAGACTTAAGGGGAATGGGAATACCTTCATGTCATGATTTAGTATTACCCAAAGGGAGGTAATGCTACTCTTCAAAAGGAGATTCGGAAACATAAACAAATATGGCTGACATTACCAGGAAGTACAGGTGAAATGACAGCAAAAATGATGTTTTTGGAGTGCAAAGGACATGTTTGTTAAAGTTGACTCCTTGTCAGAGCAAGTAAACGAAATTTACATATGCAGCTACTCGAAAAAGTGCTGAGACAAAGAAAGTGTGAGTGTTCCGCCAGTCTTCGCCTGTTGAACTTGAAGCCTGTTCTGTTATCAGGCTATCTTTCAAGAACTTGGCATTTAATATGTACACACAATGGTTCAAAATTAAAACCAGACAAAAATAATTAATCACTCTGTGGATCTGATCCAGAGGAGCCCCAGAATGTTATTGATAAGTATAAATAAAAATAATCAGATACCAGCATAACAAGTACTGGCTTACCTAGAAAAATTGCCATTTTTTTTATTGTTACTAACAGTTGTCATGTGACAGTTAAAGAATCATATGTCAGCCAATAATTTTGGACTAAAAAAGCAGAGGCTGTGTCATTCACTTGTGTAGATCTGCTTTGATCAGGGTTTTGCATAAAGCATGGTGGGGGTCCTTCGTCCTAGCTGGATGGTTTCTTCCACCATGAATTCCACATTATGCCAGCCGTAGTGCCTTCAAATTCATTGGAGCCTTCATTGTAAACAAAGAATTATAACTGAAGTTTGAAACTCTAACAGGAAAGAATTTCCTATTCAAAAGCAAAATTGCTCCTGAGGAGCAAATTCTTTCCTTTTTAGTAGTGAAAGTGCTGTGGAACAGTACACATGTTGTGTCTTTGAGCAAGATGCTTTTTACACAATATTTTGTATTTGTTTTTACCCAAAAAGAAATCCTAAAATGCCTGTGAGGCAGTATTACAGAACACACTGATAGAAGGATAGAGCAAGATGCCTCTCCAGGAGGGCTCATTTGATAAAAAAAATAAAACAAGAGAAAGAAAGATAAAAAAGGCATGGAAGTTGTCTCTCTAGTGAAACAATGACAGATAGACTGCTTACACAGAGTTGATGGTTGTCAGTGAGAATCTGAATCTGTAAAATGATCCCATACATGTAGCTTTAAGGCATTCAAGTGACTTAATTCTATCCACAAAAGTGACTGCTCAAAATATATAAATTAAGCATGACTTCATTTAAAATTCTTAGTTAGAAATTAATATCCTGCTCTGTCTTCCACCTCCCCCTGGTGAGCAGGGGGCAACGGATATATGCCTTCTATTAAATTTGGAAGGTACTTATTCGGCTAACGGAAGCTACAGAAAATTATTCATTTTTGCAATATAAATAGAATATTGCATTTTAATGGAAAGGGCATTCAAATGAATTAGATGTGTTAATTTACAGCTTCAAATTATAGGATAATAACCCTTACCCTGCTGAATAGATAAATTAAGCCAAACTCAGTTGCTGATTATCAAACAATCAAATTACTGAATATAATGAATTCATTCAAATCACAAACTGCATATCAAAAAGTGAAGATTCTGATCAGACGGATCATTCATAAGCCATCTGAACTAGATCTACATTGTTTGCAAAGGTAGGGTTTGTTCTTTAAAACAGCAGGATAAGAGTTAAGTACATGATAAAAACTTTTGTTGTTTTTGTATCAGTAGTATCAGTAACTTGAGACTTTTTGGACTGTTTTTTTTTTTTTTTTTCATTATTGCCATCCATGGCAGTCAGTTGTTGCCCCATTCAGAACCAGAAACCCCTAAAGGGGTACCTTGGCAAACAGTGCAGGCCCAGATCAGACGCCTACACTGTTTGCAAAAAGTTAAGCCATTTTCCAAATAAATTTTGAAGAAAACTCAACCAGACAACCCTAAATTTCGAAATGGACCCCTGCTATATATAAGGTTAAGCTTGTTAATTTTTGCTTTTATGGCAAGGTGGTATCCACTTTATATTATAACACCCCAGTGTGACAGGCTATCCTTTGTGTCTCAAAATATGGCATTATTTCTGTCTAAGTTTTGGGATTATTATTCTTATCTTTGCTACAAACATGGTATATTGTTGTACATAATGACCTTATTGTAGATTTTTAATACCATAGAAATCCTAAAAATTTGAACATTTTGAGGACATGCTTTCGCAAGGTTGGGTAGTTATGGGGAATGGGAACACCTTCATGTGAGACAACTCCTGCAAAAGTATTTATGTCTCCCATTTCAATAGGGGTCAACTCTTAAAGGAAAGAATTTGCAAATTAGTTTTGTTTAAAATTGGCAAACATTGTAGGCGCTGGTCAGACAGAAGCAGTTTGATATGGGTCTGCAGTGTTTGCTTAGGCCTGTTCATCACTATACGGCATCCCTAATCTGTGTTTTGAGCAGCACTAAGAAAATAATCCATACCCTTGTAACCCCCAATTCTCTATATAAAGTGTGTTATCCAAAGATAGCCATGGGTTAAAAAAATATAAGGTTTGAAATGAATAACAGAAAAAAACTTGGGCATTAAATTTGGACAATTTTAATGAAGATAAATTCAACAAATATGCTGAATTTTGAGATTTCATGCTTAAGAATTAATGCTCACCAATGATCAAGAAAAACACAACTACTAAACTCGTTTAATAAATTAATTATCTATCTGTTATAACCTTAAATTGAAAGAACTCAAAAGTCAATTTATTTCATGCTCTGGTTATAGATCTCAAGACATGTTAAAATACACGTATGTAGGTGGGTGGGGTAATCTTACAAAACTGATATAGAATTATGCCCCTGTCTGACACAATTTCATGGCAGATAATAAGATTATCAAACCAAATGTTACATTTATGCCAGTGATGTAATTCAATGTCAATGAGATAGTAAAAAGTATTGAAGTAATATTGAAGTAACTATTTGACAAGAAATTATCATGTTTATGTGAAATTTCCATTTTTACAAGCCATCATGAAATTATGCATGTCAGTATGACCAATAGACCATGAGTGAAAGCTGTGCTGTTTTAAAATATTGTTTATGCTCTCATGGTGTCATATGCCAAAAACTGCACTTAATTTAACTTCTTGAAGCTTACACATTCTTGGCAGTACACCAATAAATTGACTTTTGTGAAATATGAGGGTGGGGTAGTCGGAACCCCTGAATAGCTGATTTCTTTGGCAGTGGTGGGAATAAATACTGTAAATGACCTTTAATATGATTTATTTTTGCATGTTTTCTATACTTGATTTCAAAAATGTACACACATATAGTATGCACATGATGAAAGTGTTGCTCTATGTATATTTTTGATTAAAAATCTTTTTTCTTTTCTTTTGGGGGTATATGTAAATTTGGAAAAATATATGAGAAAGTAATCCATATACTTGTATTTTTCTCTGTCTGGTATTAACCCACATACCTTCTTGCATGACATAGTAGTTTTTGACAGTAATCTAAGGAGAATTTTTTTTTACAGATCAGATTTTGTTAAAAAATATGTGCAGTGAAATAGTTAAATTATCAGAGGCTGAATTCTTTGCCATTACATTGATATTTTATTTTTATTCTTTTGTGGGTATAGATTTGACAGTTTCTCATTATGAGTAAATATTATGAAGATTGCTTTTGAAATATTGATGATTACCAAACTGTTCTGTTGCCCAGTGATTTAGAAATCAGATACCAGGAATGCAATGTCTGTTCCAAAATTGTGTAACTTTTATTACTCAAAATATGCTGTATGTCCTGACTTTGGTGACCTAGTATCTTGAAAACTAATCCATGTACCATCGATTTTCTTTTCATATTTCAAAAGCACAAAGTGCAAATATTCAAAATGACAAGTTTCATCACAATCTATGGATAGCAATTTTTGGGTCAGGTGTACCCATTCCCCTTAATTAGGGAAAATGTTGCGACTACGATAGCGACTTGAATTTTTTTCAGATCAGCTTCAAACTTGCAGGTAACGAGGACAGACATAAAATCTCGGTTAAGTTCGATTTTGGGCCGAATCGGAATATTTGCCTTGGAGTTACCTGCCCTTGAGCATAAAAAATACGTTGTGACCACGATAGCAACTTTATTTTTATTCATATCAGCTTCAAACTTGCAGGTAACGAGGACAGGCATAAAATCTCGGTTAAGTTCGATTTTGGGCCGAATCGGAATATTGACCTCGGAGTTACGTGACCTTGAGAGACAAAAAAATTTGCCCATAGACTTAACGTAGGGAAAATGTTGTGACAGAAATAGCGACTTGAATTTTTAGCTCACCTGAGCCAAAGGCTCCAGTGAGCTGATTGTATACCAAGGCTCTGGAGTCCGTCGTCTGTCGTCCGTCCATCCGTCGTCCACACTTTCAATGAAGCATATCTCAGAAGGCAGTCGACCAATCTTGTTTTAATTTTATGTGTAGCACCATTGGGCAAGGGGTAAGGCTGCATTAGGTTTTGGAGCTAGTCTGGTTCATTAGTTCCTTCATTCTTCTTTCTCTCCATATAGAGATAATAGACCAATGTTAAATTTTTAATCAAAGATTTCTCAGGAACTATAAAAGCTAGAAGCATCAAATTTGGTATTCAATAGAATAATGATGACTTATTTTGTGTAAGAGACATTGGGCTTTCTCAGCTTATTTGTTCATCTGTTCTTTCATTCTTCTTTCTGTCCATTTTGACCAATGTTAAATTTTCGTCAAAGATTTCTCAGGAACTATAGAAGCTAGAAGTCTCAAACTTGGAATGCAATGCAATAATGATGACTTATATCCTGTAAGGGTCAATGGGCTGGATTCTATTAGCAGATTTAGTAGTCAAGTCTGTGAATTGTTAAAACTTAAGTTCCTCAGGTGAGCGGTTTAGGCTCATTGAGCCTCTTGTTTAACAGTGTTCTCTAATTGCTGTATTTTTGTTGTATAATTATCTTTTATCATCTGTTCCAAATTAACGTTAAAAGAGATTCCCAGAACTTTAAATGTGTTACTTCCCCATGATAGTTTCCATTTTGTTTTTATTGCACTTGTACTGTACTTTTTGGAGCCAATCCATACCACCTGTGTCTTCTCATAATTAATTTTAAGGCCTGATATATTTGCAAATCTATCTAGTTCATTTAGAGAATGAAAGA
This sequence comes from Lucinisca nassula, assembly GCA_963580285.1. Lineage (NCBI taxonomy): Eukaryota > Metazoa > Mollusca > Bivalvia > Lucinida > Lucinidae > Lucinisca > Lucinisca nassula. The sequence continues at coordinate 115,037,320 of OY757014.1, forward strand.
GAGATTCAGAGGACCCATCTAAAAACATTGAAGTATCATCCGCATATTGTGAAATTTTGAATTCTAAATTTTGTACTTTAATTCCTGATATATGCTTGTTTTGTCTAATTTTCACAGCCAAAAATTCTGCACATAGGATGAAGATATATGGTGATAGTGGATCACCCTGACGGCATCCTCGCCCTATATTAAAGAATTCAGACATGTGTCCGTATTGAATAACAGATGAAGATATTTTACAATAAAATGTTTCAATCCATCTACATAATTCTGGGCCAAAGTTTAAGAATTTTAGTACTTTCTGAATGAACGCCCATGATAAAGAATCGAATGCTTTTTCAAAATCTATCAATAGCAAGAGCCCTGGTATATTATTTTGCTCAGTGTAGTTCATCACATCATATATTAAGCGGGTGTTTTCTCCTATATATCTGCCTTTTAAGAATCCTGTCTGATCTTTGTCTATTAATTTATCTAAAACTAATTTTAACCTATTCGCTATTGAACCTGATGATATTTTGTATATTACATCTAAAAGAGTCAGTGGTCGCCAGTTCTTAAGAAAAAGTTTTGATTTACCTTCTTTAGGGATACACATTATTAATCCTTGTCGTTGAGTTATTGAAAGTTCTCCATTTGCAAATCCTAAATTCAGTGATCTGAGAACAAAATGGCCTAGCTGTTTCCAAAATGTTTTAAAGAATTCTGCTGTAAAACCGCTTATACCAGGGCTCTTGTCAGATTTCATTTGATACAATGTGTTACTTATTTCTTTATATGTTAACATTCCCTCTATACTGTTTGCCTGTTCATTATTAAGTTTTGTCATTTTATTAAATTTCATGTAGGTTTCTAACTCTGTATCTTCTAATGTTTCATCTCTTGATTTATATAAATTTTCATAAAAAGTTTTTGTTTCTTTTAATATTTCTTCTTGCTTAGTTATTTTTGTTCCATCTTCCTGTTCCAGACAACATATTGTTTTGGACACAGAATTATGTGTTTCCAATGCACAAAAATATTTTGTTGGCCTCTCACCCTGATCTATATACTGTGCTCTAGATCTAACCATATGTCCTTTAAGTTTCTCATGACGTATATTTATTAATTCAGTTTTTAAAATTTCAAGTTCTTCTAAATTATCCTCATTATCATTATTTTCCATGTCTGCTATATTTTTTATTAATTGCTTTTCCCTGGTATCCCTGTTTTTATTTTTATAACTTGCATAAGAAATGGATTTCCCTCGAATTTCCATTAGTAGAACATCTAGGAATAACTGGTCATTTATTGTTAGTTGAAGTTCTTCATCAGGAATATGTTCTAAATTTTGCATATTATATACTGGTAATGCATATTGTTTTTTAATTTCTAAGATTTTTGAATTAATCTGATTTAGGTATTCAATATCACTTAATAGAGAATCATTATGTTTCCAGTATGATTTTCCTTTCCTAAAGTTTGTGAGATTAAGTTCTAATGTTATATTTGCATGATCTGATCTATAACTAGGGTTAATGTCTGACTTTTTTACAAACTGTAATAACTTTTCTGAAATTAGGAAATAATCTAGTCTTGCCTGTTTGCATGGATGTTTCTTTTTCCAAGTAAATTTTTTACTCATTGGAAAATTTTCCCTAAATGGATCAATTAAATATTTATCTTGTATCAGTTTCAACACTTCATCTCTTGCTTTTTGATTATTGATACCTTTATAATTATAATAGTCTAAGACTGGATTTTGGACTAAGTTATAATCTCTACACATGATGATTTCTGTATTGCCAATGTCATCTATATAACTCGAAATATCCTTAAAAAATGAAGGGCTGTCTATATTTGGTCCATATAAATTTATTAAAGTAAGTCGCTGGTTATGAATAGTTATATCTACAATTAAGAAATTACCTCTGTCGTCAGTTATTTTTTGGTGTATTTTAAAGTCTAGATCCTTATTAAATAATATTGCAACACCTCTTGCATTTGATCTAAAGTTACTGAAGATACTATTACTGTTTCCCCATTGGTCTATGATCTGTTTTTCATTCTCATCTGTAAAATGTGTATCTTGTAAACAGTAGATGTCATAATTCTTACTCTTAATGTAGTCAAATACATCTATTCTTTTCTCTGTAGATTGCAGGCCTTGTACATTGCAAGACAAAATACATATATCAGTCATTTTTAAATGTTATTTTGAGATGTGTTTGTATGTCCTGTGCAAGAAGGGGGTGTATGGGAATGGTTGCCAAGCATTTAAAGTGAAAAAGAAACAAAAACAGAAACAACATAATAATTATGAAGTTGCAAAAAACATGTCCTGCTTGAATTTATGTTCTATTTTTTCCATTCATGGCTTAAACATATTTCAAGTAATAGTTTTGTTCCATTTAGTTTTCATCGTCATCACGTGAACAAGTCCGTGAAATGAAAACCCGCCCCCCCCCCAAACCCCACTTTATATAGAGAAAACTGGGGTTTACGGGGGTATTCATTATTTTTCTTACTTCCACCCCAAGACATAGGCTGTGGGTACCTGTTAAAACCGTCTCAATGAGGCGGTTCTAACGAGCACCCACATCCCATGTCCTGAGCATTTATAAGAAAAATATGAAGGATTTTCATTAGAAAAGTAGCCATTTTTGGAAATGCACTATGTCGTACGGACGAGTTATCGTAATGGTGAGGAGAGAAACAAGAGAGAAAAAAAAATACATGTATATACATATTGAAAGTTTAGCCACCAAAAAATTATTTTTGTTTAAAAAAAAAAAAATAATAATAATAATAATAATAAAAATAATTAGATATGGGGAAAAAAAAGAGAAAATCTTGATACTAACCCTCATCCTGTTGTTCACGACAACCCCTACCTTTGCAAACAGTGTAGATCCAGATCAGATGGCTTCTTAACCCCTGATCAGTATCTACCATGCTTGACATTTAGTTTATGAATTTGTAGGAATAAATTACCTCAAGTAATCTGACCAGCCCAAAGCCAGAAACGGGGGTAACATAATTGAATTTGAATTTTCAGCAGGATAAGGGTTAATATTCCTCATATAATAAATCGATGATATTTGAGAGTTAAAAGTTCAAGCGCGAAGAGACTATTCCAGTTTTTAGGGAAGGCAAGTTTCGGATACCTTCTTTCATAATTTCTAAAATTATGGTGTTTGAATGAATTCCAGATGGTTATTCTACATGTCTATATGGTAACACCAGGAGCATATAATTTCACTCACGGGGCTATCAGCTCTCTATACAATCTTCTGTAGAGCTTATGTGATGGTAAGTCCACTAACCATTGGTTTCTGCTCTGAAAGGAAACTCCAAGGTTATCAGGAACCTGTCAGCATCATTTATTTTATTAGCATTTTTCAAGAGCTCCTGTGGCTAGTGTAAACAAATTTTAATGGTTTACTGCAGAACATAGGCCACATCAGGGAAAAGCGATGTTATACATGTAGACCGTAACAAAATCAACAAGTCAGAATGCACTATAAAAATGAACACATTTACTTTTGCAGTCTTGTGTAATGTTATTTTCAAGTTTCTTTTAGCATTTTTATGAAAGCCCAAGTTGAGAAAATAGAGATACATGGAAAAATGCATGTTCATGTTGAAAATTTGCTTGACACAGCCTTCATTTTTTTTGGCTGCATAAACAGATAAATGCCAATCTCTGCTGGGAAGCAACAGCCAATCAGATACTACTTTCATAGGCTTAACATCAACCCTAGCTGATAGCCCCGTGAGTGAAATAATATGCTCCTGGGTAACACAAAATGTAAAATTAACAACACAATTGCAAGTATTGAGCAATGTAAAATAATAGCTGAAGGTGACTTAGCTAAAGCATTGGCAAGTTTAAAAATAGAAGTGCAGTCAAATCTAAAGATTACCGGCATACTCCCACCAAAACACAAAGACCGTGGGAACTCGCTGGAGCCATCTCAGCCAGACAGTTCCAACAAGGACCCACAATCTCATCCCCGGACAGAAGTGGAAAAAAGTTATGCATACCCCTGCAAACCCCAGTGGGATCCAGAGGTTTCAAAATCCAGTCTCTTGTTATTTGAGATACCGAGAGTTGACTGCAATTCAAATAATTTGTCAGTATATGAAAATACAGAGTACCTATTACCAGCAGGAAACACTAAAAGGGTGACCTGGCAAACAATGCAGGACCATATCAGAAGCAACAGAAAACATGGCCACTAACAGAATTTTCTGTCAAAAAGGAATAAAAATGAACAAAACTAGGCCTCAATCTCCTTAAATGACAAATGGGCTTGTCTACATAAAGCAGTGGAAGAGTCCATCAGTATACAATTTTTCTGAGTTCAAGAAACATTCACAGAAATTCTTATATTATAATAGAAGTACTTGAACATATGTCTTTGCAGAGCTTCCTATGTTCCAACCTCAGCGAAACGAAACATGAGAATATTTAAGGAGCTCTGCAAGTTTCTCCCATCAACTGTCTCAGACTGCCTCAGTCTTGTCTGTGCAAGGCTAAAGCACGGAGACCAGAGTAGTTGCATTAACTTATCCTACATTAAAAACTTGAAAATCAGGTCATTAGCAAACACTGAAGGCCCATACCAATTGCTCACATTGCCAGGTACATTCTCCATAAAAAAAATAATAAGAAGAATCCATGCACCGTGTCCATATTATTATTTATTAATTGACTATCCTGTATTGATCGGAGGTCATCCGTATTAACACCAGGTCAACCAATATTAACTGAGGTCTAGTGAAGTCAAAAAAATCAATAATCATGTTTTTTAATTGTGTCAATTAATAAAATTGTCGTTTATCAAGCAATTCCGCATCGATGCAGTTACAGGACCTTGGTCAGCTGCATTGGCCCTCGGCCTCGGGCCAATGCAGCAGACCTCGGACCTGCACCTGGGCCTACACAAAACTACCCGATTAATAACATTACAGTAAAACCCGTCTAAGTGGCCACATGTATTAAGCAAGCAACCTGTCTTAAGCAAGCAGGCATTCAGTTCCCAAAAAGGGAAAATGCATTAAAATTCACCTGTGTTAAGAAAGTACCTGCCTTAAGCAAGCACTTTTTGAATATCCCATAGGTGGCTGCTTAATACAGGTTGGACTGTGCAGTAATAATACCCATCTTAACCCTTGTCCTGCTGAGCCCGGATATGCCTTATTTTCCAAACAATGAAGATCCAGATCAGATGGCCTCTGACGAAGCCATCTGATCAGGATCTACATTGTTTGCCATTCAGATTGTGAATTTGTTCCAATAATTTGCATCAAGTAATCTGGTTGGTTGATAATCTGTAGTGGGTGTGGCATATATGAATATTCAGCAGGACAAGGGTTAATATTTCAAACATTGTAAATTGCCTTACTATCCCTACTTGTAGATATCACCGCAGATCTAGGTGCCCCCCGGCAATCGGGGGATGCTTCCACATAATACTGATAAACAAAGCCTGCCGAGGCAAAATTGTGCAAGTCGGACCGTCCATGCACATAAACCCTATTGACTTCACTGGTCGGCAGGGCCCGAGATGTCATTTCCTCTCAATGTCGGGTAAAAGTCACACAAAACTGGAAACAATGTCTCAAAAAAAGCCCTGTACAGTGTTGACGGAGATGTTGCCCCAATCCTGCTGTCCACGACAACCCCAATGTTTGCAAACAGTGTAGATCCAGATCAGATGGCCATCTGATCAGGATCTACACTGCTTCAGTCTTGGCATTCAGTTTACGAACCCGCAGCAACAAATTACATCAAACAATTTGACTGGCCGACGGACAGAAACGGGAGTGGCTCAAACGAACATTCATCAAGATAAGGGCTAAACCTCAAATCAACCAACCATCCCAACACATCTTAACCAAACACAGCGGCCCATTTGAAAGAGATGGTTGAATTACCTATACCATAGATTCATAATATTAAGAAAAAAAATGTGCCTATTCGAGTATATTGGAAATATTATCCACCAAAATGACAAATTTCCTGTAAAAATGACACTCACAGGTAGGTATTATGAGTCTGTTAACCCTTTCTTCTATGAAACCATAAGGCCCAGAGCTCAGATTTTTAGTATGTAGCAACGTCAAGTGGCCACCTACATCAATACTGCCAGTTATGCCCCTGGGATCCAAATTGGCCACACCCCAGGGCTTACATAGACTTACAATTGGAGAAGCTTCCATAGACTTACAATTGGAGAAACTTCAAAAATCTTCTTCTCTGAAACCACAGGGCCCTTATAATGAAAAAACAAGAGGGCCCAATGGCCCTATATCGCTCACCTGTTAGGACCCCAGGTGCATGATTGGCAGGAATTATGTAGGTGACCACTTGCCGTCGCTACATGCCAAATATCTAAGCTCTGGGCCCTGTGGTTTCAAAGAAGAAGATTTTTTAATCTTTTTTCCATTATGAGTCTATGGGAGCTAAGGGGCCCCGGGGCCTGGCCCATTTGGACCCCAGGGGCATGATTGGCATGAATTATGTAGGTGACCACTTGCCATTGCTACATGCTAAATATCTAAACTCTGGCCCTGTGGTTTCAGAGAAGAAGATTTGGACCCCACGGGCATGATTGGCAGGATTTATGTAGGTGACCACTTGCCATTGCTACATGCTAAATATCTAAGCTCTGGGCCCTGTGGTTTCAGAGAAGAAGATTTTTGAAGCTTTTTTTCCATTATGAGTCTATAGGAGCTAAGGGGCCCCGGGGCGTGGCCCTTTTGGACCCCAGGGGCATCATTGGCAGGAATTATATAGGTGACCACTTGCCGTTGCTACGTACTATATATCTAAGCTCTGGGCGCTGTGATTTCAGAGAAGAAGATTTTTTAAGCTTTTTAGCTCACCTGAGCACGAAGTGCTCAAGGTGAGCTATTGTGATCGCCCTTTGTCCGGCGTCCGTCGTGCGTCGTGCGTCTGTGCGTCGTGCGTCGTGCGTCGTCAACAATTCACTTAAATGACATCTCCTCCTAAACCAGTGAATGGATTTCAAAATACTTTCATAGAAATGTTCCTTGGGTGACCCTCTACCAAAATTGCTAAAATGGTTCTGCTCCACAGAACAAAATGGCCGACAGAGCTAAAAATAGAAAAACCTTTAAACGACATCTCCTCCTAGCCCTTTGGCCCGATTTCAAAATAATTTCACAGAAATGTTCCTTGGATGACCCTTTACCAAAATTGCTAAAATGGTTCCGCTCCGCTGAACAAAATGGCCGCCAGAGCTAAAAATAGAAAAACCTTTAAACGACATCTCCTCCTAGCCCTTTGGCCCGATTTCAAAATAATTTCACTGAAATGTTTCTTGGATGACCCTCTACCGAAATTGCTAAAATGGTTCCGCTCCGCTGAACAAAATGGCCGCCAGAGCTAAAAATAGAAAAACCTTTAAACGACATCTCCTCCTAACCCTTTTGCCCGATTTCAAAATAATTTCATAGAAATTTTCCTTGGATGACCCTCTACCAAAATTGCTAAAATGGTTCCGCTTTGCTGAAAAAAATGGCCACCAGAGCTAAAAATAGAAAAACCTTTATACGACATCTCCTCCTAGCCCTTTGGCCCGATTTCAAAATAATTTCACTGAAATGTTCCTTGGATGACCCTTTACCAAAATTGCTAAAATGGTTCCGCTCCGCTGAACAAAATGGCCGCCAGAGCTAAAAATAGAAAAACCTTTAAACGACATCTCCTCCTAGCCCTTTGGCCCGATTTCAAAATAATTTCACAGAAATGTTCCTTGGATGACCCTCTACCAACATTGCTAAAATGGTTCCCCTCTGCTGAAAAAATGGCCGCCAGAGCTAAAAATAGAAAAACCTTTAAAAGACATCTCCTCCTAGCCCTTTTGCCCGATTTCAAAATAATTTCACTGAAATGTGTCTTGGATGACCCTCTACCGAAATTGCTAAAATGGTTCGGCTCCGCTGAACAAAATAGCCGCAAGAGCTAAAAATAGAAAAACCTTTAAACGACATCTCCTCCTAGCCCTTTGACCCGATTTCAAAATAATTTCACTGAAATGTTTCTTGGATGACCCTCTACCAAAATTGCTAAAATGGTTCTGCTCCACAGAACAAAATGGCCGACAGAGCTAAAAATAGAAAAACCTTTAAACGACATCTCCTCCTAGCCCTTTGGCCCGATTTCAAAATAATTTCACAGAAATGTTCCTTGGATGACCCTTTACCAAAATTGCTAAAATGGTTCCGCTCCGCTGAACAAAATGGCCGCCAGAGCTAAAAATAGAAAAACCTTTAAACGACATCTCCTCCTAGCCCTTTGGCCCGATTTCAAAATATTCACTGAAATGTTTCTTGGATGACCCTCTACCGAAATTGCTAAAATGGTTCCGCTCCGCTGAACAAAATGGCCGCCAGAGCTAAAAATAGAAAAACCTTTAAACGACATCTCCTCCTAGCCCTTTGGCCCGATTTCAAAATAATTTCACAGAAATTTTCCTTGGATGACCCTCTACCAAAATTGCTAAAATGGTTCCGCTTTGCTGAAAAAAATGGCCACCAGAGCTAAAAATAGAAAAACCTTTAAACGACATCTCCTCCTAGCCCTTTGGCCCGATTTCAAAATAATTTCACTGAAATGTTCCTTGGATGACCCTTTACCAAAATTGCTAAAATGGTTCCGCTCCGCAGAGCTAAAAATAGAAAAACCTTTAAACGACATCTCCTCCTAGCCCTTTGGCCCGATTTCAAAATAATTTCACAGAAATGTTCCTTGGATGACCCTCTACCAACATTGCTAAAATGGTTCCCCTCTGCTGAAAAAATGGCCGCCAGAGCTAAAAATAGAAAAACCTTTAAAAGACATCTCCTCCTAGCCCTTTTGCCCGATTTCAAAATAATTTCACTGAAATGTGTCTTGGATGACCCTCTACCGAAATTGCTAAAATGGTTCGGCTCCGCTGAACAAAATGGCCGCAAGAGCTAAAAATAGAAAAACCTTTAAACGACATCTCCTCCTAGCCCTTTGGCCCGATTTCAAAATAATTTCACAGAAATGTTCCTTGGATGACCCTCTACCAAAATTGCTAAAATGGTTCCGCTCCGCTGAAAAAAATGGCCGCCAGAGCTAAAAATAGAAAAACCTTTAAACGACATCTCCTCCTAGCCCTTTGGCCCGATTTCAAAATTATTTCACTGAAATGTTCCTTGGATGACCCTTTACCGAAATTGCTAAAATGGTTCCGCTCTGCTGAACAAAATGGCCGCCAGAGCTAAAAATAGAAAAACCTTTAAATGACATCTCCTCCTAGCCCTTTGGCCTGATTTCAAAATAATTTCACTGAAATGTTTCTTGGATGACCCTCTACCGAAATTGCTAAAATGGTTCCGCTCCGCTGAACAAAATGGCCACCAGAGCTAAAAATAGAAAAACCTTTAAACAACATCTCCTCCTAGCCCTTTGACCCGATTTCATATTATAGCCTGGGCCAATAATGGCTCTCTCAGGGTCCCACTTGATATCCTATGGATCAGGTGAGCGATCCAGGGCCATCATGGCCCTCTTGTTTCCATTATGAGTCTATAGGAGCTAAAGGGCCCCGGGGCGTGGCCCGTTTGGAACCCAGGGGCATGATTGGCAGGAATTATGTAGGTGGTCACTTGCCGTTGCTAGATGCTAATTATCTAAGCTCTGGGCCCTGTGGTTTCAGAGAAGAATATTTTTGAATCTTTTTTCCATTCTGAGTCTATGGGAGCTAAGGGGCCCCGGGGCGTTTCCCGTTTGGACCCCAGGGGCATGATTGGCAGGAATTATGTAGGTGACCACTTGCCGTTGCTACATGCTAAATATCTAAACTCTGGGCCCTGTGGTTTCAGAGAAGAAGATTTTTGAAGCTTTTTTCCATTACGAGTCTATGGGAGCTAAGGGGCCCCGGCACGTGGCCCATTCGGAACCCAGGGGCATGATTGGCAGGAATTATGTAAGTGACCAATTGCCGTTGCTACATGCTCAATATCTAAACTCTGGGCCCTGTGTTTCAGAGAAGAAGATTTTTGAAGCTTTTTTTTCCATTACGAGTCTATGGGAGCTAAGGGGCCCCGGCGCATGGCCCATTTGGACCCCAGGGGCATGATTGGCATAAATTATGTAGGTGACCACTTGCCATTGCTACATGCTAAATATCTAAATTCTGGGCCCTGTGGTTTCAGAGAAGAAGATTTTTTAATCTTTTTTCCATTATGAGTCTATGGGAGCTAAGGGGCCCCGGGGCGTGACCAATTTGAACCCCACGGGCATGATTGGCAGGATTTATGTAGGTGACCACTTGCCATTGCTTCATGCTAAATAGCTTAGCTCTGGGCCCTGTGGTTTCAGAGAAGAAGATTTTTGAAGCTTTTTTCCATTATGAGTCTATAGCAGCTAAAGGGCCTCGGGGCGTGGTCCGTTTTGACCCCAGGGGCATGATTTGCAGGAATTATATAGGTGACCACTTGCTGTTGCTACATGCTAAATATCTAAGCTCTGGGCCCTGTGGTTTCTGAGAAGAAGATTTTTGAAGCTTTTTGTTCCATTATGAGTCTATGGGAGCGAAGGGGCCCCGGGGTGTGGCCAATTTGGACCCCAGGGGCATGATTGGCAGGAATTATGTAGGTGACCACTGGCCGTTAATACATGCTAAATATCTAAGCTCTGGGCCCTGTGGTTTCCGAGAAGAAGATTTTTGAAGCTTTTTATTCCATTATGAGTCTATGGGAGCAAAGGGGCCCCGGGGCGTGGCCCATTTGGAACCCAGGGGCATGATTGGCAGGAATTATGTAGGTGACCACTGGCCGTTGCTACATCCTAAATATCTAAGCTCTGGGCCCTGTGGTTTCAGACAAGAAGATTTTTTAAGCTTTTTATCCATTATGAGTCTATGGGAGCAAAGGGGCCCCAGGGTGTGGCCAATTTGGACCCAAGGGGCATGAATGCAGGAAATATGTAGGTGACCACTTGTCGTTGCTACATGCCAAATATCTCAGCTCTGGGCCCTGTGGTTTCAGAGGAGAAGATTTTTGAAGCTTTTTTCCATTATGATTCTATAGGAGCTAAAGGGCCCCGGGGCGTGGCCCATTTTGACCCCAGGGACATGATTGGCAGGAATTATAAAGGTGACCACTTGCTGTTGCTACATGCTAAATATCTAAGCTCTGGGCCCTGTGGTTTCTGAGAAGAAGATTTTTTAATCTTTTTTCCATAATGAGTCTATTGGAGCTAAGGGGCCCCGGGGCGTGGCCCATTTGGACCCCACGGGCATGATTGGCAGGATTTATTTAGGTGACCACTTGCCATTGCTACATGCTAAATATCTAAGCTCTGGGCCCTGTGGTTTCAGAGAAGAAGATTTTTGAAGCTTTTTTCCATTATGAGTCTATAGGAGCTAAAAGGCCCCGGGGCGTTGCCCGTTTGGACCCCAGGGCCATGATTGGCAGGATTATGTAGGTGACCACTTGCCGTTGCTACATGCTAAATATCTAAGCTCTGGGCCCTGTGGTTTCCGAGAAGAAGATTTTTGAAGCTTTTTGTTCCATTATGAGTCTATGGGAGCAAAGGGGCCCCGGGGCGTGGCCCATTTGGAACCCAGGGGCATGATTGGCAGGAATTATGTGGGTGACCACTGGCCGTTGCTACATTCTAAATATCTAAGCTCTGGGCCCTGTGGTTTCAGAGAAGAAGATTTTTGAAGCTTTTTATTCCATTATGAGTCTATGGGAGCAAAGGGGCCCCGGGCGTGGCCCATTTGGAACCCAGGGGCATGATTGGCAGGAATTATGTAGGTGACCACTGGCCGTTGCTACATGCTAAATATCTAAGCTCTGGGCCCTGTGGTTTCCGAGAAGAAGATTTTTGAAGCTTTTTGTTCCATTATGAGTCTATGGGAGCAAAGGGGCCCCGGGGCGTGGCCCATTTGGAACCCAGGGGCATGATTGGCAGGAATTATGTAGGTGCCCACTGGCCGTTGCTACATTCTAAATATCTAAGCTCTGGGCGCTGTGGTTTCCGAGAAGAAGATTTTTGAAGCTTTTTATTCCATTATGAGTCTATGGGAGCAAAGGGGCCCCGGGGCGTGGCCCATTTGGAACCCAGGGGCATGATTGGCAGGAATTATGTAGGTGACCACTGGCCATTGCTACATTCTAAATATCTAAGCTCTGGGCCCTGTGGTTTCAGAGAAGAAGATTTTTAAAGCTTTTTATCCATTATGAGTCTATGGGAGCTAAGGGGCCCCAGGGTGTGGCCAATTTGGACCCCAGGGGCATGATTGGCAGGAATTATGTAGGTGACCACTTGTCGTTGCTACATGCCAAATATCTCAGCTCTGGGCCCTGTGGTTTCAGAGGAGAAGATTTTTGAAGCTTTTTTCCATTATGATTCTATAGGAGCTAAAGGGCCCCGGGGAGTGGCCCATGTTGACCCCAGGGGCATGATTTGGTAGGAATTATATAGGTGACCACTTGCTGTTGCTACATGCTAAATATCTAAGCTCTGGGCCCTGTGGTTTCTGAGAAAAAGATTTTTTAAGCTTTTTATCCATTATGAGTCTATGGGAGCTAAGGGGCTCCGGGGTGTGGCCAATTTGGACCCCAGGGGCATGATTGGCAGGAATTTTGTAGGTGACCACTTGTCGTTGCTACATGCCAACTATCTCAGCTCTGGGCCCTGTGGTTTCAGAGGAGAAGATTTTTGAAGCTTTTTTCAATTATGAGTCTATAGGAGCTAAAGGGCCCCGGGGCGTGGCCCATTTTGACCCCAGGGGCATGATTGGCAGGAATTATATAGGTGACCACTTGCTGTTGCTACATGCTAAATATCTAAGCTCTGGGCCCTGTGGTTTCTGAGAAGAAGATTTTTTAATCTTTTTTCCATTATGAGTCTATTGGAGATAAGGGGCCCCGGGGCGTGGCCCATTTGGACCCCACGGGCATGATTGGCAGGATTTATGTAGGTGACCACTTGCCATTGCTACATGCTAAATATCTAAGCTCTGGGCCCTGTGGTTTCAGAGTAGAAGATTTTTGAAGCTTTTTGTTCCATTATGAGTCTATGGGAGCAAAGGGGCCCCGGGGCGTGGCCCATTTGGAACCCACGGGCATGATTGGCAGGAATTATGTAGGTGCCCACTGGCCGTTGCTACATGCTAAATATCTAAGCTCTGAGCCCTGTGGTTTCCGAGAAGAAGATTTTTGAAGCTTTTTGTTCCATTATGAGTCTATAGGAGCTAAAGGGCCCCGGGGCGTTACCCGTTTGGAACCCAGGGGCATGATTGGCAGGAATTATGTAGGTGACCACTTGCCGTTGCTACATGCTAAATATCTAAGCTCTGAGCCCTGTGGTTTCCGAGAAGAAGATTTTTTAAGCTTTTTGTTCCATTATGAGTCTATGGGAGCAAAGTGGCCCCGGGGCGTGGCCCATTTGGAACCCAGGGGCATGATTGGCAGGAATTATGTAGGTGACCACTTGCCGTTGCTACATGCTAAATATCTAAGCTCTGAGCCCTGTGGTTTCCGAGAAGAAGATTTTTTAAGCTTTTTGTTCCATTATGAGTCTATGGGAGCAAAGGGGCCCCGGGGCGTGGCCCATTTGGAACCCAGGGGCATGATTGGCAGGAATTATGTAGGTGCCCACTGGCCGTTGCTACATTCTAAATATCTAAGCTCTGGGCCCTGTGGTTTCAGAGAAGAAGATTTTTGAAGCTTTTTTTTCCATTATGAGTCTATGGGAGCTAAGGGGCCCCGGGGTGTGGCCAATTTGGACCCCAGGGGCATGATTGGCAGGATTTATGTAGGTGACCACTTGCCGTTGCTACACGCCAAATATCTCAGCTCTGGGCCCTGTGGTTTCAGAGAAGAAGATTTTTGAAGCTTTTTTCCATTATGAGTCTACAGGAGCTAAAGGGCCCCTGGGCGTGGCCCGTTTTGACCCAAGGGGCATGATTGGCAGGAATTATATAGGTGACCACTTGCTGTTGCTACATGCTAAATATCTAAGCTCTGGGCCCTGTGGTTTCTGAGAAGAAGATTTTTGAAGCTTTTTGTTCCATTATGAGTCTATGGGAGCGAAGGGGCCCCGGGGTGTGGCCAATTTGGACCCCAGGGGCATGATTGCCAGGAATTATGTAGGTGACCACTGGCCGTTAATACGTGCTTAATATCTAAGCTCTAGGCCCTGTGGTTTCAGAGAAGAAGATATTTTAATTTTTTCCCATTGATAGTCTATGGGAGCTATATGTTGCCATGGCAACCAGAATTCCAATCTGATCAGCCCAAAAACCTTATGCAGCCTTTCCCCCTACCTGATGATGCTTCCCATGAAATTTGATCAAGATTGACCATGGGGTATTAGAGATATACTTATTTGAAATTGTTTACGGACGCACGCACGCACGCATGGACGGACGCACGCACGCACGCACGACGGACGACGGACAAAAAGTGATCACAAAAGCTCACCTTGTCACTACGTGACAGGTGAGCTAAAAAGTGAAAAAAAAAACTTAAAATGGGGGAAAAATCTTCAAAAATCTTCTTCTCTGAAACCATAAGTCCCAGAGCTTAGGTATTTAGCATGTAGCAATGTCGAGTGGTCGCCTACATGAATCCTGCCAATCATGCCCCTGGGGTCCAAATCCTGTGGCCCCTTAACTCCAACAAACTTATAATGGAAAAAAGCTTCAATCATCTTCTTTGAAATCATGAAGTACAGACCTTAGATATTTAGTATATAGCAACACAAAATGGTCGCCTACATAAATCCTGCCAACCGTGCCCTTTGGGTCAAAATTGGCCAAGCCCCAGGGCTCATTAGCTCCTATAGACTTAAACTGGAAAAAAACTAAAAAAAAATCTTTTTCTCCAAAACCATAAGGCACAGATTTTGTTTGATTTGAGGTTGTACACCCCCGTCAACACTTTATAGGTCATTTTCGAGATGTCTTCCAATTTTGTGGGACTTTTACCTGACATTTAGATGAAATTACATCTCAAGCCCTGTCTCCCAATGGAACCAGTAGGGTTTATAAGCATGGACACCGCTTTGCCTGAGCTTAGATATTTAGTATGTAGCAATGTCAAGTGGTCTCCTACACTAATGATTTTCTCGTACACAGGTGAGCGATATAGGGCCATTGGGCCCTCTTGTTTTCCTATATAAGCTTATGTAAAACTAGGGATATTTTTAGCCTCAAGGCTATTATTTGGACAATCTTGGTAGAGCTTCATTAGATGAAGCTCATTGTTTCAGAACCTTCTTGTTTCAGACAAGATTTTTAAAGGTTTTCCTTATATACGCCTATGTGAAACCAGTGGGCCCAGCGCAGGGGCATTTTTGGCCCCAGGACTATATTGTGAACTACCTTGGTAGGGGTCCACTAGATGAAGCTTCATACCAAATATCAAAGACCTGGACCTTCTGGTTTCAGACAAGAAGATTTTTAAAGGTTTTCCCCTATATAAGGCTATGTAAAACTGGTGGTCCCGGCACGGGGGCTTTTTTGGCCCCAGGGCTATAATTTGAACAATCTTGGTAGAGGTCCACTAGATGAAGCTTCATACCAAATATCAAAGACCTGGACCATGCTGTTTTTTAGCTAAACTGACCGAAGGTCATGGCTTTTGTGACTGTGAGATGTCCGTTGTTGTCGTGCGTCGTTCATCGTGCGTTGTTCGTCTTGTGTAAACTTTTCTTGTTCACACTCTATAGAGGCCACAGTTTTGATCCAACCATCATCAAACTTTGTCAGAATGATCATCATGACAATATCTTGGTCAAGATCGAATATGGGTCATGTCAGGTCAAAAAGTAGGTCACCAGGTCAAATCAAAGGAAAACCTTGCTAACACTATTGAGGCCACAATTTTTGTCCAATCATCCTCAAACTTGCCCAGGATGATCATCTTGATAATATCGTGGTCAAGTTCGAATATGGGTCATGTCAGGTCAAAAAGTAGGTCAGTAGGTCAAACCACTGAAAACCCTTATTAGCACTCTAGAGGCCACAGTTTTGGTTCAATCATCCTCAAACTTGCTCAGAATGATCATCCTGACAATATCTTGGTCAAGTTCGAATATGGGTCACGTTGGGTCAAAATATGGGTCAGTAGGTCAAATCATAGAGAAAGTAGAAGTAAAACAAAGATCAGGAATTGATACAATTAACTTACTCCATCCATAAAAGACACCAAAGGGAAAGAAATACAAACATTAAGCGACCAGACCATAATGGAGACCTAAACAAAGGAAGGCCATATGGACAGTTACTTTCCCACAAAATGGCCATATGGCCATCCAAAATTAAAAGACACAAGTGATACACACAGTAAGAAACAAACAACAACATAAATAAATCGCCACAGAAGAGCCGCCTATGAACGGTCAGTGGAAGATTTCCACTGGGGGGCTTAAATCGATTTTACGTGGCCACAATCCTCGCCCTTACTTCCGTCGCGATTTAGACAAATAATTTGTTCAGTCCGCATGAAGGCCTCCTAACTCATCAGTGCAACATCTCCGTGAACACAGAAATCAAAGAACCACAGAGGTGAGACAACGGTGAGGACTCGACAGCAAGAAACCACTGAAATGCTGGAGCAAAAGAAAACCAACAGTTAGACTCCGATGAGCCCGACCAGAGACAGAGCATCAGGCACCAACCAACATTATCTCTTTAATTTTCAATAAGCCTTTACGTTGGAGCCGTCATAGAATCTGAGGCCTGACCCACCGGCATGCAATTAAAGAGGGAAGCAAAGTTGCCAACCGTGATTGGGTTAACTACCATGCATGCAGTCTGTCGTATAATATCCATGTTGTACCCAATCTTTTTATATCGAAGAATGATTTTACGAAATTGGGTGCTGAAGTCATTGCGGTTATATATTTTTCTGAATTTATATACTAAGTCACCATAAAATTCGGGTTCCGATAGACCTTGTTGCAGAAGAGATTTAAGTCCAATATTGAATTTTGAAATTAAATCAGAATGGCGTCTATAAAATTTTGAAAAGGCTTTGCGTAGTTTATGGTACCGATAACCCTGATTAAGGAGTTTAGCCGTTAATAATTTATTACGAGTGTTGAAGTCAGTTACATGACTACACACTCTAGCAAATCGAATTAATTGCGAAATATAAACGCCATAGGATGGCGCACGAGGAACATCACCATCCAAAAAAGGAAAATTTACAATCTCAAAATCAAAGTCATCGCGTTTATCATAAATTTTGCACGAAACAAATCCATCTACAATAGATAGATGTAAATCCAAAAACGGGGCCTCGGTATCAGAAGAATTTGCTTTATTTAACTGAAGTTCTAGGGGGTAAATCTGACTGATCAAACCATCAAAATAGGTATTATCAATATTTAATAAATCATCTAAATATCTAGAAGTAGAGCTAAAAGCTTCAATAATTTCAGATTGGTTATCAATGGAAAGCGACAAAATGAAGTCTCTTTCATAACAATACAAGAACAGATCAGCCACAAGAGGTGCGCAATTAGTACCCATCGGAATACCCACAATTTGTCTAAATAACTTAGTACCGAATTTAATATAAATATTGTCAAGTAGAAAGGTGAGGGCATCACACACTTTCTGACATGACCAAAGTGTATAATTCTTATGCTCTTTAGAAGTGAAAAATGCATTTCTGACATTACATGCAAGATAGAGAGAATCTTCTTTGTGAAAAGCCCATTCAATTAAATCATTAAGCTTTTCTTTTATAAGATTATGAGGAAGTGTAGTGTAAAGAGTGGAAAAATCGTAGGTAGACAGACTAGAAGCACGAAACTGTCTAGATTTCAATTTATTTAAAACCTCGTTCGAATTTTTTATAGACCAAAACAGATTTCTTCCTGATCTTTCAAAGACTTTATCACAATATTTAATTGCATGCGTTTTAATAGCAGTAAGACAGGAAGTTAATAATTTAGAAAGTTCAGTGGTAGTGCAAGAACTAGAATTTGCAATAAACCTTGCTTTGTAAGGTTTTTATGAAGTTTTGGTAACCAGTATAGCGTAGGAAGCTTGTCTTGGCCTTCGTTAACACACACAGCAAACTTGGTGGCTGAAAGACAAACATGTTTATCTACTATAGCTCTCTCTTCAGCCAAAGGCTGAAGTTCATAGGCCTTAGTACCACCAAGCTCCTGCTTAAGCGTGTTAACATAGTGGAGCCGTCACACAACGACGACGTTGTTAGCGGCCTTGTCTGCAGGGGCCAAAACAAACTTCTTATGAAATTCTTGAATACCTAGTTTAAGATGACGTAAAGACGTCTTGGGCTTAGGAGGTAATAAGTTAGTATTTTGAGAATAGAAAGAAATGCGTTTATTCACTAGTCTTAAAATGCTAAGTTTCCAGTCCTTTAGGGCTTTACACTCAACATACTCTCGCTGACACCATCGATTACCGAATTCATTCAAGGAAGCAGCGATTTCATCTCTACATTTACTGAAATCAATTTTAGAAGGAAACCGATATTTCGGTCCTTTAGAAATTATATTCCTTATCCTAGAATCAGGAATAATTTTCAAATTGCCAGTAATTACATGACCAGCAGCAGGATAGCAATACTTTGAGTTTTTACAATCACATGAATCAGGAGTATTAGTATCAATATCAAGATCTGAAACAAGTTTATTGAAATTAAAAATGATAGATCCAACAGGTTTGTTATATTTATAGCAAATTATAGGTGTTTCAGTATTTTGAAAATAAGCAGGAATGGAAGAAAGCACCGATCTCTCACGGAAGATACTGGGCAAATCTATAAAATCCATACCCTTATTAATGAAGGATATTTTGAAGAAATGACGTTTATGATTAATTTCAGAATCAATGTAAGGACGGAGAGTATGCTGAGTATAGCCTCTAGTTAAGAGAGCCGCATCATATAACTGATGAGAACTATCGTAGAATTTATTCGCCTCGGTGTCCAGAAGACGTAAAACAGAAACGGGTAATGAACTTAAAAATGAAAGCATAGAGTGGCGTCCATGATTTAATAATATAATTGACAGTCACTTCAGTCTAGTATTGTTTCGTTTAAACGCACGTGATTTACGTTTAAAGTTACCATTTTTCCTGGTGCCGTGAGATCTAGTTCTGCGTTTTCGACATTCCAGGAGTGAGAAAATATCAAAGTAGAAGTAAAACAAAGATCAGGAATTGATACAATTAACTTACTCCATCCATAAAAGACACCAAAGGGAAAGAAATACAAACATTAAGCGACCAGACCATAATGGAAACCTAAACAAAGGAAGGCCATATGGACAGTTACTTTCCCACAAAATGGCCATATGGCCATCCAAAATTAAAAGACACAAGTGATACACACAGTAAGTAACAAACAACAACATAAATAAATCGCCACAGAAGAGCCGCCTTAGAACGGTCAGTGGAAGATTTCCACTGGGGGGCTTAAATCGATTTTACGTGGCCACAATCCTCGCCCTTACTCGTCCGGCATTCTGGAAATATTACCCTCATGATAAATGTCATTAAATCCCAGTGGAAAAGGGGTCTGTAAAAATTTAATCCATTTCAGTTCAGCTTCATGTCTTTTGATTATTTTGAATCTAGATGTAGAATTTGCATCGTAATAAAGTTTTTCCACTGGTTGTATAATAATGTTATTTACAGAATGACCTGTACGTCGAAAGTGACGGTACAAGAAAGTGTCAGTTTTCTTAGACTTACTCATTCTACGATAATGCTCGTTCAATCTAGTTTAAAGCATGCGGTTAGTTTGACCGACGTACTGCATATTACAGTTTGCAGCACGTCAAGTAACTAGATAAATTAAATCTGTAGACTGTCATGTCAAATCAGACATGTTAACTACAGAGAAGCGTCTACCGTTTACAGATGAAGTAACAGTAGACGCAGTGCTTAAATGCGAACAACATCTGCACCTCTTGGCATTGCACTTAGAAATACTAGGATACATTCCACTTCTTTTCCACGGATTAGTATATTTTCGAAGGATGGGTGATTTGAGAGGAGATAGTCTTATACGAAGACTACTCCCAAAAACATTGGTATTGCCTGCTCCTTTGAGATTAACTGAAGTTACAGAAGACAAATTTAAGGGTCTAACCAATACCGAAGGCAACATAGTATTAAAGTTCTTAATAGAATGGGGAATCCGTACAGAAGAAGCAGAGTGTAACCTAAGGGGTGATATTGATATTTTAAATGTATTTGTAATACTCATTTTGGTTAGTAAGGTTGTGATACCGTCAAAACTAAAGCGATGTTCATACCGGTTATTAAATAAATAAAATTACTGAAGAAGATTCCTTCGAATAGAAGGAAGGTACAACAAAAGCCCACAAAACATCCTAGTCTACTTAAAGTACAGGGATGTCAAACAAGCAGTTGTTATACAACGAGGAACGAACATCGGTTTAATAATGACCTTCAACAGGTATCTAAAGGATGTCAATTGATGGAACAGTGAAAAGCAATTGCATAAGCAATCCCTGAGGATTGGAAAAATAAGAGCATTAAATGCATGTACGGGGAGACCTTTTACAGCCGCCACACGGCACAAACAAAACAGCCCTGATATGCAAAGTAGAAGTAAAACAAAGATCAGGAATTGATACAATTAACTTACTCCATCCATAAAAGACACCAAAGGGAAAGAAATACAAACATTAAGCGACCAGACCATAATGGAGACCTAAACAAAGGAAGGCCATATGGACAGTTACTTTCCCACAAAATGGCCATATGGCCATCCAAAATTAAAAGACACAAGTGATACACACAGTAAGTAACAAACAACAACATAAATAAATCGCCACAGAAGAGCCGCCTTGGAACGGTCAGTGGAAGATTTCCACTGGGGGGCTTAAATCGATTTTACGTGGCCACAATCCTCGCCCTTACTTCCGTCGCGATTTAGACAAATAATTTGTTCAGTCCGCATGAAGGCCTCCTAACTCATCAGTGCAACATCTCCGTGAACACAGAAATCAAAGAACCACAGAGGTGAGACAACGGTGAGGACTCGACAGCAAGAAACCACTGAAATGCTGGAGCAAACGAAAACCAACAGTTAGACTCCGATGAGCCCGACCAGAGACAGAGCATCAGGCACCAACCAACATTATCTCTTTAATTTTCAATAAGCCTTTACGTTGGAGCCGTCATAGAATCTGAGGCCTGGCCCACCGGCGTGCAATTAAAGAGGGAAGCAAAGTTGCCAACCGTGATTGGGTTAACTACCATGCATGCAGTCTGTCGTATAATATCCATGTTGTACCCAATCTTTTTATATCGAAGAATGATTTTACGAAATTGGGTGCTGAAGTCATTGCGGTTATATATTTTTCTGAATTTATATACTAAGTCACCATAAAATTCGGGTTCCGATAGACCTTGTTGCAGAAGAGATTTAAGTCCAATATTGAATTTTGAAATTAAGTCAGAATGGCGTCTATAAAATTTTGAAAAGGCTTTGCGTAGTTTATGGTACCGATAACCCTGATTAAGGAGTTTAGCCGTTAATAATTTATTACGAGTGTTGAAGTCAGTTACATGACTACACACTCTAGCAAATCGAATTAATTGCGAAATATAAACGCCATAGGATGGCGCACGAGGAACATCACCATCCAAAAAAGGAAAATTTACAATCTCAAAATCAAAGTCATCGCGTTTATCATAAATTTTGCACGAAACAAATCCATCTACAATAGATAGATGTAAATCCAAAAACGGGGCCTCGGTATCAGAAGAATTTGCTTTATTTAACTGAAGTTCTAGGGGGTAAATCTGACTGATCAAACCATCAAAATAGGTATTATCAATATTTAATAAATCATCTAAATATCTAGAAGTAGAGCTAAAAGCTTCAATAATTTCAGATTGGTTATCAACACTCAAGAGGCCACAGTTTTGGTCCAGTCATCCTCAATTGGTTTAGACTCATATTCTAGACAGGTTTTAATTATTTGGACCCCATTTTGATTTATATCAATCCTTGAATCGACTGCCTATTCGAAATTCGCAAAATTGGAGTATGTTTCCTCTGGCTTTCTTTGCCGGATCATTACAGGGTCACTGATGAGGCTTTATTAGCCGAAACTACGTAGTATGACCCATCTTCTTTCTTATGAATGTTTTCATTGCTCTTAAAGGAACTCATTTTTGATTTTTATTTGCCTTCACTGCAGCTGGTGTTGTGCCGTGTGGCGGCCGTAAAACGTCTCCCCGTACATCAACCATAGTGCAGTTTATATTTTACTTTTGGTCCTTTGAGATCCTTGTGTATATTCTGAGAAATTAGAATTAAATTATTGGTTTAGACTCATATTCTAGACAGGTTTTAATTATTTGGACCCCATTTTGATTTATATCAATCCTTGAATCGACTGCCTATTCGAAATTCGCAAAATTGGAGTATGTTTCCTCTGGCTTTCTTTGCCGGATCATTACAGGGTCACTGATGAGGCTTTATTAGCCGAAACTACGTAGTATGACCCATCTTCTTTCTTATGAATGTTTTCATTGCTCTTAAAGGAACTCATTTTTGATTTTTATTTGCTCAGAATGATCATCCTGACAATATCTCGGTCAAGTTCGAATATGGGTCATTTAAGGTCAAAAAGTAGGTCAGTAGGTCAAACCACAGAAAAACCTTGTTAACACTCTAGAGGCCACAGTTTTGGTCCAATCATCCTCAAACTTGCTCAGAATAATCATCCTGACAATATCTCGGTCAAGTTCGATTATGGGTCATGTCGGCCAAAAAAATAGATCAGAAGGTCAAATCATAGAAAAACCTTGTTAACACTCTAGAGTCCACAGTTTTAGTCTAATCATCATCAAACTTGCTCAGAAGTGTCCTCTTTTTGTAATACCTTGGACAGGAGGGGTATTTTATTTGACAGAAAATGCTGTTAGCAAACAGTGCAGACCCCGATCAGATGCCACATTCTGCGACGTCTGATCTGGGCCTATGCTGTTTGCCAGGCTACCCCTTCAGGGTTTTCCCGCCTTTTAGGGGTTATTATAACTTTAAACAAATATTCTGTATGATAATACAGTATCTCAAGCAATTCAGACTTTCAGGGTATTTGGATCATAGTCAAAGTTCTTTTGGCTATTTTTGGAAAAAACTGTCATCACTCGACCTACTTTTATTTCATAATTTCCCCACCATGAGCATGCTACAGATTAGAAATGATTGAAATCAACCTTCAGGCTGCAGAAATATATGCTGGTAATGGTATATTTACCAAGTTGGGATGAGTTTTGTAAAGCATGACCAGAGAAGCTGTTTTTCTACGGCTCTCCATTTTTGGCAAATTTAGCTTGGACAGCATAGATTTGTTTGTTTGAATTGGGGTTTAACATCCCCGTCAACACTATTTAGGTAATTTTGAAAACGTTGCTTCCAATTTTGTGGGACTTTTACCAGACATCGAGGTGAAATGACAACTCAAGCCCTGCCGCCAGGGCCCCAGAAAATGCCGGTTCTGCATGGACCGAAATCCAAGGCATGGACCGATTTGGACTTCAAAAGAAGACAGAAAAATCTGTCCATAATCCTATCATATTTTTATGCCCCACCCATCAGCATGCCGGAGGCATATAGTTCTATGGTTTTCCGTATGTGCGTACATGCAAACGTCCATCTGTATGTGTGTGTGAATGTCCGTCTGTACGTGTGTGTGTACGTATGTACGTGATCCTGTAACCTCAGGTTAAGGTTTTTGTAACAGGTAGAGCCTGAACTTTTTAGAACTCATATTTTTCCTAACCATTTGATAGAATTGGTTCATATTTGGTATGATGATAGATATAGGTCCAAAGTTTCATTTTGCGATACCCCCACCCATGCATGTGACCTCAAGATCATGGTCACAGACTTAGAAATTTTCAATTTTAAAGACTCCGGTTAAGGTTTTTGTAACAGTTAGACCCTGAACATTTTAGAACTCATATTTTCCAAACCGTTTGATGGAATTGGTTCATATTTGGTATGATGATAGATATAGGTCCAAAGTTTTATACAGTGATACCCCGCCAATGCCCATGAGCTCAGGGTCAAGGTCATGGGCTTAGAAATTTTTCAACGTTAAAGACTCTGGTATAGATATTTGTACCAGGTAGAACCTGAACTTTTAGGATGGACTTGGTTCATATTTGGTATAATGATAGATATAGGTCCAATGTATTATTCAGCATTACCTCCACTCATGCCTATGAGCTCAATGTCAATGTCACAATAGACAATTTTAATGTTAAAGATTTTAAAAAGCTCAAATTTTCCAAACCCATATTATGGATTTGGCTTATATTTACAATGATGATAGATACAGGACCAAATGTTTATTTGGTAATACCCCCACTCGTGCCTATGGCTTCAAGGGCACAAAAACTTTTTTATTTTTTAATAAGATTTTCTTTTTCCGGATAACTCCTTCATTTTACATCTAATCATAAAGTAAGACCATGATGTGGAACAGCAGATATTATTTTCAGATTACAGTCCGCCAAATATTACCACCGCTGTCACAGATTTTTCTAAACATATTTTGTTTCCGGATAATGCCTCCTACATTTTACATCTGATGAAGCTGAAACTTTACGTATAGTTAGACTATGATGCAGAGCAGCGCATATTATTTCAAGGTAACAGTCCACCACTTATTGCCAGAGTTATGCCCATATTATTTTGATATTTTGGTCCGCCATGAAAATTTGTTGGAGACAGGTTGTTTGAGCCATTCAGGGTTATTAACCCTTTTTTTACCAAATGGAATCTTCCTCTTTACATATAACAGGAGTCCATTTCAAAATTGGGAAATGGCTTAACTTTTTGCAAACAGTTTAGGCCCTGGTCAGATGCTGTGTTCTGTGGTGTCTGATCGGGGCCTGCACTGCACTGTTTACCAGGATACCCGTTTTGGGATTTCTGGAACCAAATGGGTTAATAGTGCCAGGTAAGAATATATGGAGCACATATTGTTCCTTGGTTACATTCCACAAACCCAAACTTGTACAACAGTCAGTATATGTATAGTCCATCTCACTAATTGCCACAGGCATATAATGCCCCGCTTGCAGAGCTCTTGTTGACCTTGTCATCACCATAGCCCTTTCAGTTTTCATTGGATCTTTTTGAAACTTATATGTGAGTGAGCAGTTGATAAAAACTCAGCTGAGTTTAAAAATTGGTGAGGTTGACCTTTATTTCAGAGTTATGTCCCATTTGATTACAGAAAATGCCTTTTTTGACCTTGTCATCACCGTAGCTCCTTCAGTTTTAATCGGATCTTCTTGAAATTTAATTGTAGGCGATTCGGGGATAAAAGCTTGGAGGAAATTGAAAACTGATGAGGTCAGTCTATTTTTCATAGAGTTACTTCCCTTTGAATGCAGAAAATGCCTATTTTTGTCCTTGTCATCACAGTAACTCCTTCAGTTTTAATCAGATCTTCTTGAAACTTACAGGTAAGTCAGGGATAAAAGCCTGGATAACTTCGAAAACTAGCGGTCAGTCAGTTAGCCATGGAGTTATGTTCCCTACTTCGCTGAAAAATGCATATTTGCGACATTGTCATCACCGCTGCCCCTTCAGTTTGGATCAGATCTTCTGTCATCACCGCTGCCCCTTCAGTTTGGATCGGATCTTCTTAGTAAGTCAGGGATAAAAGCTCAAATGAGTTAGAAGACTAGTGCGGTTGGCCTATTTATCGCAGAAAACGCCAATTTTTGACCTTGTCATCACCATAGCCCCTTCAGGTTATATCCAAACTACTTGAAAGTTACATATAATCAAGTCAGGGATAAAAGCTTGAATGAGTTTGAAAACTGGTGATGATGGCCTATCTATCATAAAGTTACATCTCCCCGAAGGCTCCGGGGGAGCTTATAGGATAGGCAGTTGTCCCTCGTCGCCTGGCGTCAACACTTTCAAACGTCATCTCCTCTGAAGCCACAGGGCCGATTCAGCCCAAATTTCAAGTGTAGCATCCTTGGGCTGGGGGATTGAAAGTTTATGTTTTTAATGAAAATTGGCTCATTATTTTGGTTGCTATGGCAACATATAGCCCCCATAGACTTACAATGGGAAAAACTTAAAAACTCTTCTTCTCTGAAACCACAAGTCCCAGAGCTTAGATATTTAGTATGTAGCAAGGTCAAGTGGTCCCTATATAAATCCTGCCACTAATGTCCCTGGGGTTTAAATTGGCCTCACCCCAGAATCAAAATCAGAATTGTTACTGGTACCACGTCAAATGACATTCATACACCAGGACCTGTGATGTGGGAAGTTAGTCCCTAGCTCTAACCAAAGAGGTAAATTTAGCTACACAATCATCAGCACCTTCAGCTGTCGAAATAATCGAATCGGGAAGGGCATTCCAATCTCTAATGGTTCTGGGGAAGAACGACTCTTTATAAATGTCAGTTCTTGCGCTAAGGGTCTGAAACGCCAACGAATGGTGATTTCTACAGTGTCTAGCTGGGGCAACAAGGTCATCTGTTGGAATGCTGGCAGCACCCTTTAGACCTTTGTATAAAAGGATTAGCCTACTGTCTTTTCTCCTTTTCTTGAGAGACTCCCATTTTAATTTTCCAAGTATTCAAGTCATGCTCCCAGTTTCAAAGCAGTAATTGCCTGTTACAAATCTAGCAGCTCTATTCTGAACTTTCTCAATTTCATCGTTAAGGACCACTCCACTGGGGTCCCAGATACAACTACCATATTCCAAGATTGGGCGAACAAGACCTTTATATGCTGCTTATATGCTGCCTCTTTTACATCCTGAGGGCACTGATGAAGATTTCGCCTCAGGAAACCAAGCGTTCTATTTGCCTTAGTACACATATTGCTAATATGAGTATTCCATCTCAAGTTGTGTGAGATTGTCACGCCAAGGTATTTAATGGAGTCCACATTCTCGAGGACCGTTCCCTCTAAGGTGTAAGAAGCCTCAACTTTATTAGATCTCTTCCTAGTTATCTGCATAATATTGCATTTAACTGGCTGAAATCTCATGCCCCATTTATGTGCCCAACATCCTAATCTATCTATGTCAGCCTGAAGTTTCAATGAGTCATCTGTATCTCTAATTTCCCGGTAACAAACACAGTCATCTGCGAACAGTCTTATTTCTGAGTCTATGTCAGTGGAAATATCATTGATGTACAGGGAGAACAAAAGTGGACCAAGAACGGTCCCTTGCGGGACTCCAGACAAAACTGGAGCCCATTCCGAAGATTCACCATTAACAACAACCCGCTGTTTTCTGTAGCAAAGAAAGGAATCTATCCATTTGAGGGTCTTTCCCCCAATTCCATAACCAAATAACTTAGATTTAAGTAGTTCATGAGGAGGGGTGTCAAAAGCCTTCTCGAAGTCCAGAATAAATGTGTCCACCTGTCCCCCTTTGTCCAAGATTTTTGCCCAGTCATTAATAACTGTGCTTAGCTGAGTTTCACAACTGTGCCTTTTCCTAAATGCATGTTGTCTGTCTGACAAAAGTTTATGTTCGTCCAAGTGGGCCATGATGTTTGAGCAGACTATATGTTCCAGCGATTTACACAGAACACAAGTCAGAGACACAGGGCGATAATTACGGGCAAGAGCCCTATCTCCTTTTTTGAAGAGTGGACAAATGTTTGCTAAGAGCCATTCTTTGGGGATTTCACCCGTATCAAGAGACTGTTGAAACAAGTGTGCAAAAACTGGACCCAACTCATTTGCTAGTTCCTTCAGGACTCTAGGATAAAGCTCATCAGGTCCTAAGGCCTTACTGGGGTTTAAGCCTTGAAGTAATTTGATCACTCCTGCAGCTGTCACAACAATATTATTCATGAATGGGGCCGATCTTCCAGTCAATGGAACCTCCGTGAACTCAGTTTTATTAAATGCATCATCGAATTGACCAACTAGTTCTTCTGCCCTTTCAGAGTCTGATTCAGCAACCCCGCCCCCTCCTCTTTTATTAAGGGGCGGAATACCTTGCCTGTCTTTCTTCTGGCTATTAATATATCTATAGAAGTCTCTGGGATTTGCCTTTACATCACCTACCAAGTTATTCACATACAAATCATGCTGATTTTTTTATATCAGTCTTGATTTCACGTCTCAAGTTTTCAAATTTTGTCCGGAGTTTACCACTTCCCGTCTTTTTTGCCTTTGCATGAATCTTATTCCTTCTGCGAATTTTCCTTCTTATCTCTTGAGTGATCCAGGGAATAGAAGATACAGACCTACTAGTTTTTGAGGGGATATGATTTTCGGCCGAAGTATGAATGAAAGAAGTTATCAAATCAAAATTCTCCTGTACAGACCGAGCATCTGAATGACCATTAAAGTAATTCTCCTTTGCAAATCTGAGTGCATCCTTCCTCATAGTTTCATAGTCACCTTTCTGATATGAGTACACCTTCCTCCGAGGTTTCTTTATTGGTGGGATGTGAATTTTTAAATATCCGGAGACAACATCGTGGTCACTTAGTTTATCTGGGGAATGAATGTCTTCGAATTGTCCTGGCAAAGTCGTAAGGATCAGATCCAATGTGTTCTTATCACGAGTGGGGAAGTTAACAATTTGTTCAAGGCCATGATCGTTCATAATGTCAATTAATATTTGTCCTTCCGACTGACTCAGCATTGTGCCTTGTTTGCTGAGCCTGTCGGGCCAAGCAATGTCTCTGAAGTTGAGGTCACCTAGAACATGTACAGCCGGGAGTTTTTTACCCCTATGCTGCGATTTAATGATATCCAGTTGGTCTTTAAACAACTGGAAGTTTTCGATTGTACCATTAGGTGGTCGATACCAACTTGCTACGAAGTGGGAAGTTTTATTTGCAAAAACCTTAAACCAGACCGATTCGGTGTCATTTTCAAGTTCCATGAAAGGCATGTGAGGGATGTCTCTATGAATGAGCAACATCACCCCACCGCCATGAGAGTTCCTATCTTTTCTGTACACACAGTACTGACAGGTTTCAGGGAAAAGCTCAGATGTAGTAATTGAACTGTCAATCTTTGTTTCCTGAATAGCAACAATATGAGGTTGAGATGTATCGAGGAAAGCTAAAAGTTCAAGAATTTTCCCTCTAATTCCATTTATGTTCATACTGCAAAGTTTCAAACCTTTCACAAAATTTGACTTAGTTTCATCAGCAGTCGAAGATTTGCCTCTCTTATCCTCTGACAGAGGTTCAAACCTGTTTGGCTTACTCAGTTCTACATATTCATCAAAGAAGGAGTCTGAAAAGTTACAGACCTCACATTTTGGACATATCCAGTGGCAGCTTGAATTTACCAAAGTGCCATATTCTGCATCTGAAATGAAGGAACAGTCAGTGTGTATCCACATTTCACATTGATCACACTGAACGGCTTTGTGGCCATTAAGGACAGCAACACTGCAAAGTCCACAGTCAGCTTTGCAGTCTTTGCAATACCAAGTTCCAGCTCTAGATTCTATTTCTAACAATATTATTGACTGTTATCCAAATCAGAACATGAGGAGTGAAAGCGCTTGTTACAGTCCTCACATTCTATCCATTTCTCCGAACCTTTGCAATATTTTTTGCAGAGTCCGCAGCGAAACCTTGGGCCGGGGTTAGTTTCAATGTCTCCGGCCAAGATTAGAAGTAAAGCCAAGTTTGTACCGCGCGAGGACTTGAAGTTTCGCAAGCCCTCCGAACACCTTCTGTTCCCATTCTTCCTTGTAAATGCCAAGTACTGGGAAATTCTACTACTACTCTCCTTCATAGTAATCTTGCACTCCTGATTTCCTTCATCTGGATGCATTCTAGAAGTTGTTTTCCAAAGAGTGAACCCAAGAATTAAGACCATGGGGAACAGGGAGACCTTCATTTTAATATACCGGGTAGTGATTTGATGATTTCTAATAATTTATTATGGGGTGTCAAGCAACAATCCTGATTCCGAGTTTGTCACAGCCAGCACACTGACAGCTACAAAGGACTATTCAGTATACTGGTCTAATTATATACAGCTCAACACACTCAAATATCCTTAGTTTCAGTAGACTTATAATGAGGGAAAAAAGCTTCAGAAATCTTCTTCTCCGAAACCATAAAGACCAAAGCTAAGATATTTAGTATGAAGCAACGTAATATGGTCACCTACATAAATCCTGCCAATCGTGCCCCTGGAGTCAGAATTGACCACGCCCCGGGGCTCATAAGCTCGCATAGACTAACAATAGGAAAAACTTAGAAAATCTTCTTCTCTGTAACCACAAGGCCCAGAGCTTAGATATTCAGTACCAAGCAACGTCGAGTGGTCCCCTACATTAATCCTGCCAATCATGCCCCTGGAGTCTAAATTACCCATGCCCAGGGGCTCCTTAGCTTCCATAGACTTATAATGGGGAAAAAAGCTTCGAAAATCTCTTTCTCCGAAACCATAAAGCCCATATAGTTCAGTTGCCAAACCTCGATTTGGCCTGTGACCTGGAATTTTGTACCACGTAAAATTTATTGTTGTTTTCACTTCTTGATACCTTCCCGATGAAGAAACCGAGTGATGCCACCCTGGCATCATTGAGCATGTTGAAATATTCACGATGGCGGACAAAATGGCGGAATAGTGTAAAATCCATGAAATTATGTGTTTGTAGAGCCAATAAATATTCTTTCATGTTGAAATTCATGTTCATTAGTGTTGTTTTTACTTCTTGATACCTTCCGGGTGAAGAAACTGAGTGATGCCATCCTGGCATCATTGGGCATTTTGAAATATTCCAGATGGCGGACAAAATGGGGAAAATTATAGTGTAAAATCCATGAAATTACACGTTTGTAGAGCCAATAAATGTTCTTTCATGTTGAAATTCATGTTTATTATTGTTGTTTTCACTTTTTGAAACCTTCCGGATGAAGAAACCGAGTGATGACATCCTGGCATCCCTGAACATTTTTAAATGTTCAAGATGGCGGACAAAATGGTGGAAATAATGAAAAATCCATGGAATTACGCGTTTGTAGAGCCAATGAATATTCTTTCATGTTGAAATTCACGTTAATTTGTCCGGAGAGTCCCCAATATATTATACAGTAATGAAAAATATTGTCTATGTCACCTGATCAATGGATTGGTAATAAACTAATGCGTGCAAATTTGCCGTTTGTATAACAGTTACTTATACATGTATATGATAACAATCATGGAGACATGGTCATATCTTTATACATGTTCCTTTCTTTTTATTGCTTCATGTTCCATCCATATCGAAATACGTTTTAGTTTTATAAGAGCTTAAATAATATAAATTACATTGACACAAAACGTTTACACAACGTTGAAAAATGCAGCGCTACAAACTTACGTTTTTTGTATGAAGTGACTTCAGAATCACGTCACTTCGCCTATAAAGTGACGTCAAAATCGTGCCACCTTATTAGGGCCCCGCACTGAAAGTGTGGGTGCCCTATAGTAATCACTCTGTCCGTCCGTCTGTCTATCTGTCTGTCCGTCTGTCCGTCCACAAATTTTTACTCCTCTGATAGCGCTGCCGGGGCCCTAGTCAGTTTTACTGACAGCTCTAGTCTATCGTCTGTTTCTTGCCAGATCATTGCTACAAAGTGATTTCTGACTTTCGATAGCAGTTGATACGCATAAATATCACATTTTGAGGTGTCATGGTGTGTGTGTGTGTGTGTGTGTGTGTGTGTGTGTGTGTGTGTGTGTGTGTGTGTGTGTGTGTGTGTGTGTGTGTGTGTGTGTGTGTGTGTGTGTGTGTGTGTGTGTGTGTGTTTCATTTCTACCTTGCATTACCCTTGCCAAAGCAGGCAGTTTTGTTTTATTGTATTATTAATATTATCACGTTGGTTGTTTGATTGATTTAGAATTTTCGCCTTGTATTAGTTGTGTTAATTTCCTTCATTTGTACAAATGGCAGAGTGTTATTCAAATGTTGAAGCTCTGACCCGAATCTGTCAGTGGCCGGCCCAGAACATATCAGGAGTGGTCGGCCCAGAACATATCAGGAAGACAATTGACTCGAGTAAGATATGGTCAGATAGTCTTCACAATGAGCTTCAAATACAATTGGACGAAAACCCGGAGTTGACTGTCTTGTGTCATTGTACCTGTGTTTCGACCTACACATCCAGTGCGCACATAAAACGCCACTTAAAGCGTCATGGGTCCGATATCCCCCCATTGTAGGACAGGACCGTTCCCTATAAAACGTGTACAAAAAGGTCAGAGGTGATACAATTCAACTTTAAAGATCATTGCTTGTTCTGTGGAGACATTTGTGTGCTTGACAAAGATAAAAAGAATCCATCTCGTTGGCGTCCCGCTTTATTGTGTAAAACGGCAGATCGAGGCGAAGGACTGGAGTCCTTCAAAGAAATTATCTGACGAATATATAAAGAACGCAACGATGAGTGGTCAAGGTATGTTCAAGTGCGCTTTCAGTCTGCTGTTAGCGACCTTCATGCAGCCGATGCTCGATATCATGACGATTGTAGAAAACCAGTGCTTCAGCTGAAGTGCACGACCCACCTGATGCTTTTAGCTTTATGAGTGTTACCATATATGGGCATGGCGGCCATTTGGTCATGTGACCTGGACCTAAAACGGTTCGCCCAATAAATGCGCCTTATCGCAAGGAGCAAAAATATATCCTATACTTTAGTACTGTATTCTGAATCGTTTGCAGGATAAAATGCATTCTCACATTTTGCAATACAAAAGCATATGTGTCAAAGTTTGACCTAGGCACAAAGAAGGTCAAGGTCAACCCAGGGTCACCATTTTAGCAATTTATGATGGGCCTACGCCCCAGATGCCATTTATCAAGTTTCGTGGAAATCTGCCCAGTGGTTCTGGAGAAGACTATTTTTGAAGGGCTTTTACCATATATGGCTTGGCGGCCAGTTTGGTCATGTGACCTGGACCCCATGAGCAAATTTTGGTTTCCCCCATCCCATAGAGGCTCAATATGAAATTTGACTTCAATCGGCCCAACGGTTTCCAAGGAGAAGCAGTTCGAAAATTTTCACATTTTTCGCCTCGGCGAGGCTATACTAAATGGAATGTAATATTTGATAAGTTCATTGGTTAGATCTCATCGATATCTATCAGTATGCCAAAAATTGTTTAAATATTCCAAGCGGTTAAGTCACTATCACCAATTGTCACAAACGGGTTACGGACGGACAGACAGACAGACCATATATGGCTTGGCGGCCATTTTGGTCATGTGACCTGGACCCCATGAGCAAATTTTGGTTAGCCCCATCCCATAGAGGCTCCATATGAAATTTGACTTCCAATCGGCCCAACGGTTTCCGAGGAGAAGCAGTTCGAAAATTTTCACATTTTTCGCCTCGGCGAGGCTATACTAAACGGAATGTAATATTTTGCAAGTTCATTGGTTAGATCTTATTGATATCTATCAGTATGCCAAAAATTGTTGAAATATTCCAAGCGGTTAAGTCACTATCACCAATTTTCACAAACGGGTTACGGATTTTTCGCCTCGGCGAGGCTATACTAAATGGAATGTAATATTTCGCAAGTTCATTGGTTAGATCTCATTGATATCTATCAGTATGCCAAAAATTGTTTAAATATTACAAGCGGTTAAGCCACTATCACCAATTTTCACAAACGGGTTACGGACGGACAGACAGACAGACCATATATGGCTTGGCGGCCAGTTTGGTCATGTGACCTGGACCGCATTAGCAAATTTTGGTTTCCCCCATCCCATAGAGGCTCAATATGAAATTTGACTTCAATCGGCCAAACGGTTTCCGAGGAGAAGCAGTTCGAAAATTTTCACATTTTTCGCCTCGGCGAGGCTATACTAAATGGAATGTAATATTTCGTAAGTACATTGGTTAGATCTCATTGATATCTATCAGTATGCCAAAAATTGTTTAAATATTCCAAGCGGTTAAGTCACTATCACCAATTTTCACAAACGGGTTATGGACGGACAGACAGACTGACAGAATGACACGGTGATTTTAGGGCACTCTTAGAAAATCAACCGACTTCAGTCGGTCGCTTTTTCTGCGGGTCGTGCAATCGTTCACCAGAAATCGGGCTGATAAGTCAAAGAAGGTTTCTACTGACACAGAGACAAAAGACATATCCTTTGACGCCGTAATAAATCAAATCAAATCTGACAAAGATCGCGTTTGGACGTCTGTAGATATTTTTACCCTATACAAAGAACATAATGGTTTTGTACTTTCACATCGACGCCTTGTTGGACGTATAATAGACGTCTTTGAAGGCGATATGGTTATGTTTTCAAGTGCCGGTCTGGCCAATGTACTCTTATTCCGTGATAGAGCTGCAGAGGTTCTTAGGTTAGTTGATGACGAAGACGATGGCGTATCGGGCTATAAAATAGCAAAGCAGATGATTAAAGAGTCAAAGATATAAGTGCCAGACAAACAGACATATAGAACTCGAATTGACGAGGAAACAATTTCTGAATCCACGGCTCCTACATTTATGAATTTGCTTTCATTGGTATCTAGTGAAGTAAATTCTACTCTTACTGCAGCCACGACTGGAAACATGGTGGCAAGCTGTGTTACAAATCGGCCAACACCACTTCATATAGCTCTTGGCATACTTGTAAGAGAGAAAGCCCTGATAGAAACATTTTCCGCCATTCGAAGAATGGTGGAAAGGGCATATAGCGTTGCCCCTGTCCATCCGTCTGTCCGTGCGTCCGTTTCGCGATCAATAACTTTCTTGATGGATTTCAAAATTACTCGGCAGAAATGTTAACCATCATGAGACGATGTGTCACGTGCAAAACCCACGTCCGTACTTCCAAGGTCAAAAGTCAAAAAAAGGGGTCCGAAACTTAAACGCAGTCAATAACTTTCTTATTTCTGGATGAATTTTGAAATTACTATGTAGAAATGTTAACCATTATGAGACGATGTGTCACGTGCAAAACCCAGATCCGTACCGCCAAGGTCAAGGTCATACTTAGAGGTCAAAGGTAAAAAAAGGGTCCGAAACTTAAACGCAGTTAATTAACTTATTACTGGATGGATTTTGAAATTACTTTGGAAAAAATGTTAACCATCATGAGATGATATATCACATGCAAACCCAGATCCGTACCTCCAAGGTCAAGGTCATACTAAGAGGTCAAAGGTAAAAAAATGGTCCGAAACTTAAACGCAGTCAATAATTATCTTATGTCTGGATGGATTTTGAAATTACTTGGCAGAAATGAGACAATCTGCCTCACACAAAACCAAGGTCCTTACCTCCAAGGTCAAGGTCATACTTAGAGGTCAAATGTGAAAAAAGGGCCCAAAACTTAAACACGGTCAATAACTTTCTATGGATGAATATGAACATAGACATATTTTCAGGCGGGGCATCCGTGTCCTATGGACGCATTTCTAGTATGACTTTGGGATTACGTGCTCTAATGACGAGGTCCTCAGATTTAAATCATGAGCTGCGAAATCCGCATCATTAGACAGGACCAAATGTCCGATATGGAATTCCGAGGCTGGTCTTATACAATTTGTTGCTGACAATTTTGACGCCAATATTTCGTCACAAAACGGGCTTCGGTCAACACATGCCCTTGCACTGATACTAACTCAGCTCCAGCCGAATGTCCCAGATGTTATAGAAACCATTCCTCGAATCAAGAAAGCTGAAGTGCAGTCAAACTTTTTTCAGACATTGAAATAGAGTATTATAATGGCCCAACGAAGCCAAATATGCCAGACATACAAGCCAAACGTATTTTTTTGCCACTGAAAGTGTTAGCACAACAAAACCTTACCAAGAGAAGAGCTGGGGATATCGATTAGGCATTTATTCAAAATGCAAGTCCAGAGTTTGGTGGTTTCAATACAAAGCTGGCGCGCGAGCAAGGCCAGAGCATACAACCAGCTTCTAAAGTTATGTACGCACCACTTCTTTATATGACACCATCAGATCCTGACAATGATGACCGCTATGGTACAAGCGCAGAAGCTTACCAACGAAATTGGCCAGACGTTTACAGTTTTCACGGCGGACCAACAACTTTAATCATGTCATGGTCAATGCAATGTGGGCAAACCCAGACACTTTTTCTCATTTTGTTCCTAGACATGGTGGGATGCATATGCTTATGAGCTTTGTTGGCTGCGTTGGGACATTAACGGCAAATAGTGGTCTTGAAGAAATCTTGAAAGTTGCCTTTGGTGGCGTCCCTCGCATGCTTTCTGGTAAAAACTTTCCACAAAATGTGAGGGCTCTCCGACTTGTTACCGAAGGAAAAGAAGATATGAATAGTCTGATTGATATGTTGGAAGACAAGGCTTCTAAGAACGACACTTCTAAAGCGTGGGTAACCTGCCTCATAAGACCAGTAGAAGCCTTTGTGGTGTAGTGGTTAAGTTACTCGCCTTGTAAACCAGGGGTCGCAGGATCGATCCCGGGCTTCTCCAGACTTTCGGATGAGTCTTTAAACCGAGATCCCGTTACCGTATGACCTTAGCTGTTGGTGGGACGTAAAACTCGATCACCCACTCACTCACAAGACCAGTGTTGAAAATGATGATGTTTGTAAGAGCAGAGAGAGGCTGATTGGCCATTGCATTTTTGTGCTGTAAATGAAATGATGACATATTTCTTTGCAGCTGGGCATATTAATTATGCTAGGTATGGCCTGTATTATTTAAGATCGATGGAGCGCCTACCAAAGGATGTGCTAGACAGGTTCCTTAAAGGTGAACACGTGATGCATCATCAGTCAGGGTTGTGGAATGGGCTGTGGTCCGACATGTTCATTGAAACCACATTTATGCGTTACGGCCATGGGCCGGGGGTGGGGGGGGGTTGATAGGCATTACTCTTAATGGGTCAGCTATGAAACGATGTCTTCATGTCTGAATGAAAGATACTGCGGATCTGAGAGATGCAGATTCAGACAGATCAGTTTTGGTTCACAAGGAAGAAATGACAAGTCGTATTGAAGCTAATGCAAAGGACAGAGAAAAGATCAGAGAAAAGCTTAAAACCTGTATCGATCCTCTGTGTATGGAAGGGCAGCCCCGGGGCTTTGTAAATGTAGTCATTGGCAGAATAAGCACACCTTCGGTTAATCTTGATCAGGCTATCACACGGTGTAAAGATGTAGGACGACTTTGGAAAAGGCTTGCCAGAAAGTTTCTATAATACGCTGACGTCAAAGGTTGCCAGACAGTAAGAAAAGAGTTAAGGTCGGAGCAGGAAAGACTTTTGACACACAGCTTATTTATTCCAGAGTTATGGAAACAATGGCTTCAAGAGAGATTGATCTGGCTAGTGTATTCCATCACGAGTTGGCTCCTATTCCTACTTCAATGTTCGAAGTTAGTGGGGACATGAGAAGCACGAAAACAAAATCTGCTTTGCAACGAAAATTGCAGGTTGAGAAATCCGCACGCACTACACTAAAGCCAAATGCAATCGTTATAGATGGCTGTGCTATTCTTTGGACGATCCACTGGCCTACGCACGGAACCGTACAAGACTATGTGAACCGTTTCTGTGGTTATATTCTGAACTATTTGTCAGATATTGATATTCACTTGGTCTTTGACCGATACTTTGACTTTAGCATAAAGAGCATCACCAGAACTGTTCGCGCAGGGCAGCATGTACGACAAAAGCACCAGCGTTCACTCAACACCATTCAGCAAGTAATGCTAACTGTTACAAGCAATAAAGTAGAGTTGACTGACTTTATATGCGCATGTGTGGTCGAGGTCAAAATGCTACCACAGACTGGTGAAAGGCATGCTCACTCCTTGGTCGTGATAGGCTCGGAATTAACGCCTGTTGAAGTGAGACTCGGAGTAAGAATAGAAAGAAATGATCTGAAAACAAAATGACCTTTACAGTATTGACGGGGACGTTAAACTCAAATCAAACGAATCATAAAAGGCGATATATCTAAAAATCAAAGTACTCAAAGTACTGAGGAAAGTTGATTTATGAGGAATAATTATCATATAACAATTTTAGTCGTAGATCAAGCAGTTATCTAGATATTTTGTTGAAAAAATCTAGAGACTAACTTCCCATATCACAGGTCCTGGTGTATGAATGTCATTTGACGTGTCACCAGTAACAATTCTGATTCTGATTTGACAAGGTCCCAGAGGGTTAAAAAATTCGACAAAAAAAAAAAAAAATGATTTATCGCTTGTTTTGAGTTAAACGACAGGACAACCCTAGTGAATCATTTTTGTCGTCTCCAAGAGAAAGGGGGGAGAGAGATAGAAGAGACAGTAAAGATGCTTTGTTTGTTTGTTTGATTTGAGGTTTAACGTCCCCTTCGACACTGTAAAGGTAATTTTGGAGACGTTGCTTCCAATTTTGTGGCACTTTTACCAAACATTGAGATGAAATGACATCTCAAGCCCTGCCGCCAAATGAAACCAATAGGGTTTATAAGCATTGGCGGGCCAACTCGCACCACTTTGCCTGGGCAGGCTTAGATCCTCTAAGCAGTTGACCAGTACTAGTGTGCGGGTCGGTTTCAGCTCTGCGTGGAAGAATCATGCAGCCCATATATTTCTTCAAGCCCCGGTGGGCGGGGCCGTTGTAGACGAGATGAAAGTGAGGGAAAGAGGAAAATGAATGGACGTGTAAAAATAGAAGAAATAACAACCCCCCCCCCCCCCCCCACACACACACACACACACTAACGTTACCTGCTGCAAGGACAGCAGGTGTTGCCCAACTGTAAGTCAATATTATCTGGACTCCCCAGTGACACAATATTGCCTCACTCAACTACCCCCACGAAGAAAAAACGGAAGAAAGAAAGATAAACGTGTCTGTCAATTTCTTCATGGTCAAACCATAAATTTCTTAATTAGCTCAGTACCCGCTAATAATCTTATAGCGGGCACATGGTGTCTTAGCAACGTCGCAGCAACGTCGCAATGATACGACGATGTACATACGTTGTGCAGCCGCTTGGAGCTATGTTCCTTCGGGCGTTGGGACATAAAAAGGAGAATAATTTGACAAAAAAAAAAAACATCTTTAAACCTTATGATTTAAACATTATAACCCTGATCAGACGCCGCGTTTACATAAGGCGAATTAAAATACGTTTATTCCAACCTGTACATGGTCCTAAAACATTAACACATAAATGCAAATTGTTTCAATACTGGGACATTATAGATTAGAGGCCACAGAATGTTGATTGGTGTCTTCACTATTTGCTAAAGTATAGAACACAGCTTGCAACACGTGTTTTGTAATTAGAGCTCTCGAAAGCAGGCGAATTGTAGATCAGTAAAGGGTGTTTTAGTTGATCACTGATAAGCTTACCCTTTTAACCCTGTAGACCTGTGCAGACGCCGAGGTAGAAATACACTGTATCTATGCAAACCTTGCAGATCCTGATAAGACGGCACTACATACCGGACTTATACGGACATCACCTTTCTCAGCTGTGCTGAAAATCACGGGAATTAACGCGAACAAGACAGAAAATAAATGGTTATCTCCCCAAGGACTCGACTACCTCCTGTGCAAATTGTAAATCGTACATTTTTAGGACCGCTTTTTATATACTATATAGGTGACTGTTTTAATTTAAGAAAGTGGAGGTTCTGTTATGGTGTATCTTGAAAAAAAAAATTGAATGAAAAAGAATAAACATAGATGATGTATTACATATGATTACAAATAGTATCTTCCAGTGTGAAATATATCAATTGTATTTAGCGACATAAATCAGTCTGAAATACATAAATGTACAAGCCAACAGTGTAAAATGCAACAAGGTTTTGCTCACTTTATAATGTGCAACATAAATTTTCAAGAATTGCTGAAATGAAATATTATACAAAATAAGATAAAATAAAATAAAATAAAAAATAAAACGATCAGTAGCGTATGATCAAGAAACGCAAAGTTGTTAAACACAACATGACTAGTCCGATGAAAATGATCTAATTATCAAGTTTTTTTTTTTTTTTTTTTTTAAATATTTTTGTTGTAAATTCTAAGCCCAAATGATGTTTCATATCACTTGTGAATCGTCTGCAGCAAACGATTCACGTGAAATGTCAAGCCTTATTCGCGTTGGAAATTAAGAAAAAAATATTTGAAAGTGTCAGGCTTCTGCTACTGATTCCCAGAGCTTGGAAGATAGTATTGTTCGGTAGCCGGACAAAATCCCCCCGGACATAATCCACCCGGACAACACCCCCCCCCCCCTTTTTTGTAAAGGCGGACAAAATCCCCCTCGGACAAAATCCCCCCGGACAAAATCCCCCTCGCTGTATGTCAGGTTGGACAAAATCCCCCCCCCCCCCCCCCGGAAAAAATCACCCTTGCTCTAAATGGTTCTAGTTAATTATCCTTCCACTACCCACAATCTATTTTTTTGAGCAGAAATATGAAAAATATTGGAATCTGTTATTGGAATATGTCAATTTAACTGATCATGCCAGACATAATCCTAATGGGTTGAGAGGTCCATAAAACCCCAAAGCACACATGTACAATTACAAAAAGTTAATACAAGTATGTCCTTTTTACTTTGATCTTACAAGCAACGTCTCCAAAATGACCTATACAGTGTTGACGGGCAATAATTTCTCCATGAGCACCAATATAGCTTTGATAGTACTGCACCAAATCGGATATGGAATCTGCAGTTTTCAAAACGACAAACTGATTTTCAAAAACCAGTAATTGTGCATGTGGAGGTGTGCGGGATACTGTCCACCTTTATAAACAGCAGGGGGAACTATGTTCGGGGGATTTTGTCCAGGGGGGATTTTGTCCACCTGAACAAATGTTGGGGGGGGGGGGATTTTGTCCGCCTTTACAAAAAGGGGGATTTTGTCCCTGGGGGCTTATGTCCGGGGGGACTTTGTCCTGGAATTTATTGTTCATGTTGCTATTACATTAAATCATATTTAGCCGATCAATCGAAGACGCAATCTGTGTGAAATTATTCATCGGGTCTCTGTATGTAGAAGAATCTCATCTCCCCTCAGGCGAATTAAACAGACTCGGACCAGACTGCGTGTTTTCGCAAACTGATCCCAGTCTTTGTTTATTGCACACAATAAGGTCATAATATTGAGCCGGAACCCATGATTTAGTTTTTGCTTGCTTTGACAGTCCAATGACTCAGATCAGACTGCACCCGTTCGTATTCCTCTATCCGATTCGCGTTTGGCCAGAGCACCAGGATAATATAAATCAATGCTATAAAAAACAACCTAGTTGATTGCTCTCTATTCATTTAAAAGGTGATATTCTTATATACTTAATGCCTCGGGCGGTCCTCAGTCTACCTTTCCAATGATGTTCATCCGTGACTTCGCGATGTTACGCGGTATTTAACCCATTTTAGTACCGGAAACCCCAAAACAGGTACCCTGGCAAACAGTGCAGGCCCAGATCAGACGCCGCAGAACGCGGCGCCTGATCAGGGCCTACACTGTTTGCTAAAAGTTCAGCCATTTTCCATATGAATTTTGAAGAAAACACAACCTGACACCCCTAAATCATGAGATGGACTTGTACTATATATAAGAAGGAACATTCCATTTGGTACAAAAAGGGTTAACAGGGATTAATATAATTATTGGTTTGTTACGCCAAGGTCATTTTCTAGAAAAAACACTATTGATTTAGCCTTTATCTCTTTATAATGAAATCAAAGTCTTAAGTAAATCTGATGGGTCCGAGCTTAAAGTGAGACAGAGAGGGAGGCGATTACAAAAAAAAAAAAAACAAAAAAAAAAAACAGACTGAATTATTATTCTTGCTATTATTATTTTTATTATTATTATTATCATTATCATTACCTTCATTTTTTGACTTTGATTAGTATATTATCATCACAAATACCAACAATCTATATTTTAGAAATAATATTGGAAAATTTTCGAAAGACGCCTATTCAAATATATTGAAAAAAAAAATCCACTAAAATTTTCCACAGAAAAAAATGGTATTCTTCATATTTCGGCGGTTATAACGAGTACCCACAATCTATGTTTTTGAGCAGAAATAAGAAAAAATAATATTTACCCCTGTAAAACCCAGTTTTACTTAATAAAAGTGGGGTTTAATAAGGTATTAATTATATAGGCGTGTTTTCGTGATGATTCATCCAATACGTTTGCATAGTCGTGAAAAAAAAAAAAAAACTGTTAACAGGCGCCCGCTTGACACGCGCCAATCTGTGCGTCGATGTGTAAGAAAATGATTAATTATCAGCTCTACTCAACAGGGCAATAAATGGACAATAAACGATTGCAGGGAATAATGGTGGAGGCAGAGAATAATGGAAGCCAGAACTGATAATGTATGTTAGCTTTTTTCCTCGGCCAGACATTCGAAAACAGGGCTGTGCTCTGACACATTTGGCAGTCGAAATTGGCAACACGTCATCACATACTAGAGCCCGTCTTTGGTCTGATTACTGCACTCAAAATTCTAAAATCGCTATAGAACTGTGTTTCTTAGGACAAACGCTGTACCTTGGGTGCGATTTGTGCCTTCCTCCGATTAAGAGTTCAGTATATTCCCATTGGTCAGCTGACACCTGTCGAATTGACAAGTGCCAGCACATTGGAGGCCCTGGGAAGAGCAGTTCATAAACTAATCCCATTTAGCGAGATGGGGGTAGCCCCTATGTGCTTTTAGCGCCCGGTTACCTTACAAAATCTATCAAGTCAAGTCAAGTCAGGGAATAATCCTGGACTCAAACGTTTTTTGTAACACGAGCAAAAATACGATAAACATTTTACCACCAAATCATGAAAAATTGCGGATAAAATCTGATATTTTTATATTTCTGCTCAAAGCATAGATTTGGGCTACATAGTAGAACCACCTCGGCGAGGTGGTTCTAGCGAGTAATCACAATCAAGGTTTTTGAGCAGAAATAAGAAAATATATATCCCAGTTTTACTATATAAAAGAGGGCTTAAGGGGGTCACAATAAATCCAGAAAAAAGCTGTTTGTCTTACAATTACGTGCATGAGAGAGATCTTTGTCATTTCTAAATAAATATTTATCCACTCCAGGACTGGTTTTTAAGGTCCATTTCTCCAAATGTAAATTCCTACCAGAATCTAGCCTTTAGTAGTCTTTAGGTTGGTGCGGTTTTAATGTTAATATCATGATCTGTAAAGCATTCTGACTAGATTTCAGTTTGTCGAGGTGTAAACGAGATAATGTTTTAAGCAGTAAGTGACAGGTCTGTAAAACATTGCATAATCTTCACAGTTTTCAGAACAATAAGATTATCTGTCTTTTCTGGCCCCTGTCGGAAAATCTACTTCAATATAATTTAATACAATTTGGAGCCACATTTAGAACAGAACGTCACTTAATGAAACTAAACAATTACAAAACCAGGCCTATTCAAATACACATGTACATTGAAAATTTTATCACTAAAATGATTCAAGAAAGGCAGTTGACAGTTTCTGGAGGAAGAATGTTCACTCTACTGGTTAACCGCCTACGTAAAAGCATGCCCAGGATTAGTGTAGATAGGTTAACTAAAATGATCTAAATAGTGTTGACTGGACCGTGAATCCATCACAAACAAAGAGTCAAACAAACAAACAAAATCATTATAAATGAAAATCATCAGTTAAAAATACGTTATTTTCTAATTTCTGCTCAAAACAAAGTTTGTGGATACTCACCAGAACCGCCTCGACGAGGCGGTCAAACTGGCACAAAACATAGTTTGTGGGTACTCGTTAGAACCGTCTCGGCGTTGCAAACGGGTACCCACAATCTATGTTTTTAAGCAGAAAAAAATGTGTACAACTGTAAACCCTGTTTTACTACATAAAAGTGGGGTTTAAGGGGGTCAAAATTATGCAGCGTGTTTTATGATGGTCAAACCAAAGTAACAAACACATTATTCCATTTCAAACTGATAATTAAGCATATCGTAGGCGTAATAAAGTCTTTGTTTTCGAAAACATTTACATTTGAGAATACATCTAAATAAATAAAAAATAAATAAATAAATAAATAAATAAATAAAAATCCCGAACCATACAGTTCAAGAAGCACGTCGTAGGCGTAATATATTCTTTGTTATTGTTTACCTTAGTAACAACCACTGACTGCTGGTTACCAAGGTAAACTGGAAATAGAAAAGGAGGGTAGTGTATTTCATTTTCAGAAAGGACCAAATTATTCTCATTTCTATTTTACAAAATTTATATGGACGTGTTCGCAATACATTTGCCAACATACTCCCGCTTGCACAGAATAAAAATAACAACTTACAAAAAAGTTATGACAATATATTCATCAGTTTTTGTCGCTTCACTCAGTAGTTTTACTATATATTCTATACATTTAGAGGGTGCCTCCAATTATATGTAAAAAGGACCAAAAAGTTGTTGATAAAACTTCATGAAAAATACATGTGTGCATTCGTGAAAGAATGCAGAATCATGAACCGCTGG
Source organism: Lucinisca nassula (assembly GCA_963580285.1). NCBI lineage: Eukaryota > Metazoa > Mollusca > Bivalvia > Lucinida > Lucinidae > Lucinisca > Lucinisca nassula. The sequence continues at coordinate 115,081,828 of OY757014.1, forward strand.
CACAGAAAAGATATTGCTATAACTATTTATTTTATAGGGAAATAATTATCAATTTCCTATATAAATCTATGTATTTACTTTAACCGACTGCAGTTACCTGGATGTCCGTTAAAGTTCGACATGAGCTAGAATGTCTCGCCAGAATCTACATGCACACCGTTTGTTTTCATGTCAGTGAACTAATCAGAAATCCCTTTCTATAAGAATATATTTGAAGCGAGAAGAGTCCTGTTTAGAAACTCAGGAATGAAAGAGTAAAACATAAATATCATCGGAAAGCGCGAAGGAAAATAGTCCCAGAGTACTGTTTTCTTTTCAGAATTCGTCTTTCTGTGCCAATTTATATTCAATCCGTATAAATAAAAATCAAAAATGAGTTCCTTTGAGAGCAATGAAAAAATTCATAAGAAAGAAGATGGGTCATACTACGTAGTTTCGGCTAATAAAGCCTCATCAGTGACCCTGTAATGATCCGGCAAAGAAAGCCAGAGGAAACATACTGCAATTTTGCGAATTTCGAATAGGTAGTCAATTAAAAGACTGATATAAATCAAAATGGGGTCCAAATAATTAAAAACCTGTCTAGAATATGAGTCTAAACCAATAATTTATTTTTTGATTTCTCAGGATATTCACGCTGATCTCAAAGGACCAAAAGTAAAATATAAACTGCACTATGGTTGATGTACGGGGAGACGTTTTACCGCCGCCACACGGCACAACACCAGCTGCAGTGAAGGCAAATAAAAATCAAAAATGAGTTCCTTTGAGAGCAATGAAAAAATTCATAAGAAAGAAGATGGGTCATACTACGTAGTTTCGGCTAATAAAGCCTCATCAGTGACCCTGTAATGATCCGGCAAAGAAAGCCAGAGGAAACATACTGCAATTTTGCGAATTTCGAATAGGTAGTCGATTAAAAGACTGATATAAATCAAAATGGGGTCCAAATAATTAAAAACCTGTCTAGAATATGAGTCTAAACCAATAATTTATTTTTGATTTCTCAGAATATTCACGCTGATCTCAAAGTCTCGAAAACTGAACTATTTTGAAAGACGTTCCATGCCTGCAAAATTAATTTTCAAGAGTTCCTTTGGACTATTTTATGCAGCGCACGAACAGCGGAAGTGGAGTAACGCGGTCCAGTACCGGAAGTAGAAATGCAATGACATAGAAACTTGATTTTAAAAATCAACTTTCAAAAACATTCAGGTCCCCACCCCAAAACCATTTATATTCTTGTTTCATATAATAAGACGCAATCAGTGACACCAACCTGGGTGTCCCCTGGGATGTGCCCGGCCATGCCCCACCCCATCCACTTCATAAAAGGCCTAATATCTCAGAAACCGTTGAGATCCCCATCACTAAACCATACATATTCTTGTTCATTATGATGAGACGCATTTAATGATTCCAACCTAGGGGTCTCCCGGGATGTGCCGGGGCCATGCCCCAGCCCTCCACTTCAGAAAAGGCGATATAGCTCAGAAACCATTCAGATCCCCACCCCAAAACCATATATATTCTTGTTCCTTTTGGGTAATGAGCATTCAGTGACACCAATCTGGGGGTCTCCTGGGATGTGCCCGGGCCATGCCCCACGTCTTACACTTTGTAAAAGGCCCGATATCTCAGAAACCATTTAGATCCCCACACCTAAACCAAATATATACTTTTTCCTTATGATAAGACAAATTCAGTGATACCAACCTAGGGGTTTCTCAGGGTGCGCTTGGGCCCTGTCCCACCACTCCACTTCATAAAATGCCATATATCTCAGAAACTGTTCAGATCTCCACCAATAACTCATGTATATTTGTGTTCCTTATGGTAAGACTCATTCAGGGTCTCTGTGCTAGGGCAATGTGTCGATGCCATGGCCCGCCTCTCCACTTCATAAAAGGCCATATATCTCAGACACCATTAAGATCCCCACCTCATAATCATATATATTCTTGTTCCTTGTGGTTAGACACATTCAGTCACACCAATTTTGCGGTCCTAAGTGGCCATTCCTCTCCTCTTCGCTTCATAAGAGGGCCTTATATCTCAGAAATAAATCAGATCCCCACTCCTAAACAATATATTTTCTTGGTCCTAATGATTAGACACATTCAAGGACAACAATCTTGGATTTTCTGGGGTCTGCCAGGGCCACGCTCCAACCCCTCCACAGCTTAAAAGGCTTTATATCTCAGGAACTATACACATCCACACCCCTAAACCATATATATTATTGTTCCTTTTGATAAGAAGCATTCAGTGATACCAATCTGGGCTCTGTTGGGTCCATGTCCCACCCCCCACTTCATAAAAGACCTAATTTTCAGATACAGAGTCCACATGGGTGCTCATTTGGAAATGCTGGTTCGTTCGGCAACAAATTAAAACCATATATGGCTGCCAGTGGGCAGTGCCCGCCTGAGCTCTGGTGAGCATAGTGGCCCATGGGCCATCTTCTGGAACTGTCACAGCTGTTCCGTAATGGTGCTTTTAGCTTCGATAGATAACATGAAAGCGTCTTTACAGACAACTTAAATGCAAAACATGCACAATTTCTAAAAGAATTAGTGTAAGTACCAGAAATGAAACCGATTTATTCAAAGATGTCATTGTAGCTTGAAAGAGAAATAGTCCTTGTTCAAAAATAAACTCCTATATACTTGTGCCATACGTTTCTCGGGCAGCAATAAGCATGGACTTGAGTGCACCATGCTGAAAGAAGATAATATTTACGACAGACGGATTTCTTTGATGTTACCATGAAACGCAGACGATGGATACCAATGACGGATTTACAATTAATGGCTAAATCAATGCCTACTTCCATATCTCCTTAATTTTGAGGTCCAAAAAGCACGGTTATGAACAGTGTTGAATATTTCCCATGCCGTATATAAACAACGATGGTGAAAATAGCGTAAGAGGAGTAAATGGTTATTCTCTCTCTCCTTCTCTCTCTCTCTCTCTCTCTCTCTCTCTCTCTCTCTCTCTCTCTCTCTCTCTCTCTCTCTCTCTCTGCATGTGTCTGGTTTAGGGATTATGAATTTCAACGACTTCCATTTCAGGAAATGTTTGGATAGTTCATGTTTCCTATACTTACGTAAGTGTCTTCAGAAGATAACTGATGAAGAGGAACAGTCAGAGAGCCTTTCCTTCGTTCTAATATTTTTTTTACTATAATAGTTCCACATTTTATTGAATAAAATAATAAAAAATAGCCATCGAAGAGATGGCAAATCCCCCCGACCAAAAGCCAATATGGCCTTCAGAAGATTGTTCACCAATAAAACGTGCACTAGAATTAAACCAGCAATATATCACAAAAGTTACTGCAGTTATGGCATTCACAAGATTATACTGTCAGGTGAGATAACTACAAAACCAGGGCACTCAGAATTGTGGTTCTTGCGCATGACATGCCTGCTTAAGCTCATGTATTTCTGTACAAAGTGCCATCAATATATCTCAAAGGGTATTTGAGATATGATGATCAGAAGCTGGTCATACTGTTATATTGGAAAGGTAGGTAACTCAAATACCACAGCACCAACTGTTGTGTTTCTTGCACATGCCACCCCTTCTGTACCTTGTATACAATTGCGACAAGTTCCTCGAATATATCTCAAAGGGGGTTGGAGCTATGGTCATCACAAGGTTATATTGGCAGGGGAGAATACCCAAAAGCCAGAGCACCCAGAGTTGTAATTCTTGAGCATGACACACTTGCTTAACCTCATGTACATCTGCATCAAGTACCACCAATATATGTCAAATGGTATTGGAGGTACGGTGATCACAAGGTAATCAGACTGTTATATTGGAAGGGGAGATAACTCAAATATCATAGCACCCAGAGTTGTGGTTCTTAGGCATGAAGCGCCGTATCAACCTTGCATACAAGTGGCCATCACAAGGTTATATTGTCAGGGGAGATAATTAAAAAACCAGGGCACCCAATGTTGTGGTTCTGGCACGTGACACACCTGCTTAAACTCATTTATAACTGTACCAAGTACCATCAATATGTGGCCATCACAAGGTAGTGATTTTATATTATTGGAAGGGGAGATAACTCAAAAACCATGGCACCCAGAGTTGTGGTTCTTATGCATGACACACCGTCTCGGCCTTGTGAACAACTGTGCCAGGTATCGTTAATATATCTTAAAGGGTATTGGAGTTATGGCCATCACAAGGTATTACTCTATTGTATTGGAAGGGGAGATAACTCAAAAACCATGGCAACCAGAGTTGTGGTTCTTGTGCATGACACGCTGTCTCAGCCTTGTGAACAGCTGTGCCAGGTGTCATCAATATATCTCAAAGGATATTGAAGTTATGGCCACCACAAAGTAATCATTTTATTTTATTAAAAAGGCAGATAACTAAAAAAAGTATGGCATCCAGAGTTCTGGTTCTTGCGCATGACACGCAGTCTCAGCCTTGTGAACAATTGTGCCAAGAACCATCAATGAATCGCAAAGGGTATAGGAGTTATGGCCATCAGAAGGTTGCGTCTACGGACGGACGGACGGACAGACGGACGGACGCCAGGCTGATCGCTATATCCCCCGAACCTATTCGGTCGGGAGATAAAAAGAGAAATTACAACTCACAGAGGATTTTCCAGATAAATCATTCATAGAGGATTTTCCAGACAGACCACAAATCGGCTGATAAATGTTCGAGGTTTCATGCAAGTATTCTAATGTTTGACGTTTCATTCCGTTATTCTATTTAGAAGTCTATCTCTAGACCCAAGCAAGTTTTTTCTTCGGATGTTTGTGAAGGGCAGGAAACTGAAGAGGCAGAAAACTAAAAAAGTCTGATCGACAGTGGTGGTTCTTGAGCAAATATATGTTTATGTGCATTTAAACTTCTAAAGGTCCGCATTTGTTGGCGGTTTCGTTCAGATAGTCTATCTTAACCATATCGTCTCTCACTGCTGTGGGTTCTAACCTCGCGCGGGTCACATTTGAGACGCCAAGTTCTGCAACGGATTGTCAGTATAGTAGTAGTAGTAGTAGTAAGAAGAAGAAGAAGAAGAAGAACCGCTACACAAATAAAAGTGGCGGATTTTATCCGAGACGATCGTGTATAGGAAATGTGAATGCAATCCGTCAAAACTGTTCGTGAGAAAGCAGGTTTCAACTGCTGACGGATAGATGTTGCTCCAACCTGTTCATGTTTAAAAACTGTTGTGCATCTGCAGGCTATTGCACAAAATGCGTGCTACTTCTTAATTTCTGTCATTCTTAGCAAACTCTAGACATTCATGACACTGTTTGTTCGAAATATTTAGACATGTTGCGCATTCATTCAATCACGTCATATTAAATCATTTCTGCACCGAGATGCATCTGAAAGCAATCAGATTGTACAGCTACACATGTTGATATGATTCTTACCTGGTCGCAGGCGCCTTTCATGATGCATGTACCCATATATGACAACCAGAATCTTTCAAATAACAATACTTGACAGGTGGGTTTCTCCTTTGTTTTATTTGTTGTAAGTTTTTTTTCAAATAGACTGGCCGTTTAAGCAAACGGTGTACGTAGACAAATAACCGATTTTGCGGCGTCTCAACTTGATCTGCATTGTCATATTTGACAAATATTGATCTCATACTACACAGCTGAATTGCTCAGACAGCTCACCAAATATCTACACTTACGCCCTGAGTTTCTGCCTCTTTCATCTTGGAATTTTGCGAAAAAAATGCATAGTTGCTACTATGTTAGATGTACGGAACACTGGAAGAGACATAATTTTTTTTATTATTATTTTATAAGTTGTGCGCACAAGATAATATTTTGTTCGCACAACTTCCCAAGCTCTATGTTGTGCAAACAAGATATGTTGTGCGAACAAGATATTATCTTGTGCGCACAAGATAATATGTTGTCCGCACAAGATAAATTATGTTGTCCACACAAGATAAATTATGTTGTCTACACAAGATAATATCTTGTGCGCACAACATATTATCTTGTTCGCACAAGATAATATCTTGTTCGCACAACTTAATATCTTGTTCGCACAACATATTAAAACAAATCATGTCCCTTCCCGGGTTCCGTAAAGATGCTTCAATTAAAATCATCAAAATGCGAGATATAGACAGCTCCCAATGAGAGGTCTCATCTCGGCATACTGTGCATAGGCATCTGTAAAAACACCATGTTTTACATGCAGGTACTTTGTATTCATTCCGTTTCGGTATTATATCCCATATATGTCAATTAGAAGCCTCCGTGGTGCAGAGGATAATCTACTGGCCTCGCAAACCAGTGGTCGTGGGATCGATTCCGGGCTTCACCAGACTTTCGGGCGAGTCTTTAAACAGAGGTTCCATCTCCATATGATCTTGTTGTTGGTGGGGACGTAAAACTCAAACGCAATCGCCTATCGGGGTTTGAAGAGATAGATGGGGTGCATGATGCATTCACGCAGAGCTGAAACCGACCGCACACGAGCATTGGTAAACCGCTTAGAGGATCTAAGCATGCCCAGGCAAAGTGATGCGAGTCGGACCGTCCATGCTTATAAACCCAATCGGTTTCATTGGGCGACAGGGCTTGAGTTGCCATTTCATCTCAATGTCGGGTAAAAGTTCCAAAACATTGGAAGCAGCATCTCCAAAATGACCTAAATAGTGTTGACGGGAACGTTAAACCTCAATTCAAACAAACAAATATCCTGGCAATATTTAATTTTGGACAACTGTTTGGGCATTCATTCTTTTCTGCTAAAGGGAGTGGGGTGAGGGAAACAAACTATTCTTCGTATGTTTTAATCCATATGTGACATGGAGTCTTCCACCTAGTAAGTTTGGAGTTGTCACTTCCTATTATTAGTTTGTCAGGTTGTCAGGTTTGTTTTTATTTGTGGCAAATTTTACAAAAATGAATTTTCTTTTAGCAAACAATGTAGACCCAGATCAGACGCCGTGTCTGATCTGGATCGGCACTGTTTGCTAATATCCCAGAAGAGGGCATATATGGGTTAATTATATTGCCATTCGTTCAGGTGCGTCATTCTTTCCCGAATTTTTTCTATAAATTTCACATTGTTTATCTAATAAGACCGATTCGTAATTTCGTAGGACCCGATCCTACCAACACGTACCACACACTGGAACAACGCCATATCAACGTCGTTGCAATAATGTTTGTTTGATTTGAGGTTTCACGTCCACGTCAACACTGTAAAGGTCATTTTGGAGACGTTGCTTCTAATTTTGTGGGACTTCTACCCGACATTGAGATGAAATGACATCTCAAGCCCTGTCGCCAAATGAAACCGCATGGACGGTCCGACTAGCACCGCTTTGCCTGGGCAGGCTTAGATCCACTAAGCAGTTTACCAGTACTCGTGTGCGGACCGGATTCAGCTCTGCGTGGACGCATCATGCAGCCCATATATTTCTTCAAGCCCCTATGGGCATTGCAATAATGTATAATCGTATTTATCTGTCAAAATAATGAAACAAACTCTTACAGTTCTAATACGATATGTTTTGAGTTCGAGCCTGGCTCGGGTCACATGTGAGACGCCAAGTTCTGCAACGGAAGGTCAGGTCGTTTTTCTCGGGTTTTCGTCCACCTCTGATTAACGATCGGCTCGACATGAGTGAAATAATCTTGAAAGGACCGTAAAACCAAAAAAAAAACGATCTGTTTTGAAATTTAATGTACAGTGAAACTTCGATGACTCAAACACTGATGGTCCATTTACTACGGCCGAGTCGAACTCTTTCTTGAGTCCCTAAAAAGAAAATGCCATAACTGCAGATATAAATATAGTTTGTAAATTGTCTTATTTGATCTTGAAAATGTATGTTTTGTGTACTCACAAGAATCGCCTCGATGAGGCGATTCTAATGAGAACACACAACATGCATTTATTTTGAAGAAAACTGAAAATATGTCCGTATTCGGCCTCCTCCCCTAGCTCCAAGATCAACCCCCTGTGGCTCGAACCACCGTGGTCTCGAATAAATTTTCTTGGTCCCAAAAGTGTTCGAGCCATTGAAGTTCGACTGTATATTCATATTTATCTGTCAAAATAATGAATTTAAAAGTACTCTGCGTGGACTAAAGGTAGCGAGAAGGACTGAATTCATGTCCGTGGTTGTTTTGTGGGACTACGCTATTAATATACCTAAGGAAATTTACAAATCGTGCCTATTTGATCGTAAAAGTATCTAACATTATGAAATCACAGATTTATGACACCTAATAAGAATTGACGGGTCATGTGCGCTACATAAAGTCATATGCGCGAATATGGCCCACGTGTGGTATTAAGACAAACCGTCACGTTGGTGTCTTTTGGCGAAAAGCGAAAGGCAATCGTATCGATTCCTGGTCATTGCCTTCCCTTCTACATCGAGAATACCCTCTTTGGTCGAGGTACACTGTGGTAAGACTCAGTGTCTAGATTAACTTTCCAATTAAACGAAAACAGAATGTATTTTACTCCTTTTTTATTTTTCCACGCTTGTGGTTTCCACGTCAATTGTAACCATAACTTTGTGCCGTCTGCATTGTGTGGTATCTGTGCGGGTCGTCATTGGTATCCTTATTCGAACACCCTCATCAAGAAATTCACATCTATAATTCTAAAATCCTGCTTTTTGCTAATTCTAATAACGCATGGCAGGTACTCAATACATTAGTATTTTATGCTATTCAGGAAACATTGGAAATTATATACGAATTATTGCTGTAAAACTAAAAAAACTGTCGACTTGCATCAAGCATCTATATTTTGCCGAATAAAATAGGTCATAATTCGTCATTGACAGAAGGATTTGCATCCACAGTTCGTGGAAAGTATTCTGAGACACTGCGAAACAGATTGCTATCAACATCTGTGGGCATCTATTTGATATATGCCCGTAAAATGCGATTTGTTCAACTCACCACGAATGTTTGTTGTTGTTTTTCCGTCGGCGTTTTTGGTATCCGTCTGCGTTCCAGGTAGTCGAATACCCCGTGTGTAGGTTAAATCATAGAAAAACATTGTTAAGACTCCAGAGGCTACAGTTTTGGTCCAATCATCCTCAAACTTGCTCAGAATGATTGTCCTGTCAATATCTTGGTCATGTACGAATATGGGTTATGTCGGGTCAAAAAGTAGGTCAGTAGGTCAAATCATAGAAAAACATTGTTAAGACTCTAGAGGCCACAGTTTTTGGTCCAATCATCCTGAAACTTGCTCAGATTGATCATCCTGACAATATCTCGGTGAAGTTCGAATATGGGTCATGTGGGATCAAAAAGTAGGTCAGTAGTTCAAACCATTGATAAACTTTGTTAACACTCTAGAGGCTAAAGTTTTGGTCCAATCATCCTCAAAATTGCTAAGAATGATCATCCTGACAATATCTCGGTCAAGTTCAAATATGGGTCATGTGGGATCTTCAAATATGGGTCATATGGGATCAAAAAATAGGTCAGTATGTCAAATCAGAGAAAAAAGGGCTAGGGTCGATAAGGGCCATTTTTGGCCTCATCTTCAAAACCATTCAAATTTTGCCGAATGACAAAATATTAGTTGTGATTTTGAAAAATGTAACTATTTGTCACATTCGAAGTCTGTTGCCATGGCAACACGCGTTGAAAGAAAGACACTGTTTTCCGTTGCAAACAATGGTGCTTCCTTCTTTTTGATTGTTAAACTGGCATATATCATCAAGTTTTTTATTCAACGTTGTATTGGTATATGCTAAACGAGGCTTTTATTTATGTTGTTGTTTGTTACTTACTGTTTGTATCACTTGTGTCTTTTGGTTTTGGATGGCCATATGGCCATTTTGTGGGAAAGTAACTGTCCTTATGGCCTTCCTTTGTTTAGGTTTCCATTATGGTCTGGTCGCTTAATGTTTGTATTTCTTTCCCTTTGGTGTCTTTTATGGGTGGAGTAAGTTAATTGTATCAATTCCTGATCTTTGTTTTACTTCTACTTTTAGTTAAGGAAAGTCATATTATCCAATAAGAATACCACCTGGAATGGCCAACTTACCGTAGCAACAATAAAAAAATATGCAAAAACTGCTAGTAAGTTGGTACAAAATTTCATTGCGACCAACCAAAGATTTTATTAGACTTTCGTGAACTATGCCTTAATTTCAAGGTCACAGGCTCTCGAAAACTGTCAATTTTTTTAACAAAAATAGATTGACTGAACATAAACGCTTATATGAATATTGGTCAAACTTGGTACATATGTGGCATCTTTCTGAAGATTTATTCAGATTTTGGTGACGATGACTTAGATTAAAGGTAACAGTATCCCCAAAACAGTCAAAACAATGCTAGCAGTGACGATAGGAAAATGCTATTTACTTTATACCACAAACTACACTTGTCAGCAGAACGGGTCACATCACAGACTGAAAATGCCACTGAGCTATTTTTAGTAATTTTAGTTCTAGGGAGTGGTATATAGTATACTTACAGGTTTGAGATCATAGATAACGTCATATCAAGCAGAGCTTTCAGTGCGTCCATTTCGGCAAAAGATTACCAATGTGACCTAGTTTTCTAAACGGAGACATAAAGGCATTTAGTTCAAGAATTAGTAACGTTCTGCGAATCCTTTGCTTACAGAACATAATACGAGTAGCCATGTAAGAAGCATACCCTTGAAAACTTGACATATGCACAGTTTGGCAAATAGTAAATGTGCCTGGTGTAGCTTGATGGCACATGTTCATTTCTGCAGAAGTTGGTCACTGTCTCCTTCAAAGTGGCACATATTAACAGTAACTAATATTCTGCTTTTACTAATGAGATAAAAAATGTTTGTGTATGGATAGACGGACAAACAAACGAATATATCCGCTGACAAATGTACTTGAACGGAGGCAATATCATCAAATGACTGTGTCTATGAGTTTCCTAACCACAAGTAGACTCACCCTCTATATCAAAAGGTATATAAGGCACCGTGACTCAGGCTCATGAAGGACCAATGCTTTCGGACGGACCGACTTGCAATTACCGGGCAGAAAAGTGGGTTCCAAGTAACATGTTGCTTTGTTGTCCATGTCACCGAGACGTTAAAAACAAACCGCTGATATCGCACAAACCCACATTGGGTAAAAAAATGAGCTGCTTCCAATACTGCAAAATGACAGTTAAAAAGATCCAGCTGAGATAGAGAGAGAGAGAGAGAGAGAGATACTTCGATCATATGTGCGACTAGAGACGATGCAGGTAAGAGAGAGAGAGAGAGAGAGAGAGAGAGAGAGAGAGAGAGAGAGAGAGAGAGAGAGAGAGAGAGAGACGATGCAGGTATGCCTGGGCAACCATAAATTCTGATCAGAATCTTGACTGTTTTAGCTTAATAATACAAAGAGCTGCTTTACTGCATCGAGCTCGTTGCAGGCCGTGAATGTGTTTGAAATTTTGTCCGGCTGTGGTGCATTCAAGAAAAAATGTATCTTGCAACAGTAAATAACATTAAATGTTTCTTTTTGCATTGTCGCGGGGGTGGGGATGCTTTTATGGTCCTTTCAAGATTATTTTACTACTTTCGAGCCAATAGTCAACCAGAGGACGATAAAAACCGTGGTATCTGGGAAAAACACCTGACTTTCCACTGCAGAACTTGACGTCTGTCATGACCCGAGTGGGGCTCGAACCAACAACACAGAGAGACCTAATCAAATGAGAGACAGCCAGCACTCTTACCCAATTAGCCAATGAGGTCTGTAACAGTATATGTGCCCTACGGTGCCCGAAAGCAGTACACTGTTTAAACAATCTCCGGTTTGAACCGTCTCTCTCTCTCTCTCTCTCTCTCTCTCTCTAATGTTTTTTTCTGTTAGCAGTACATATGGCAAACTGTGCAGTACCATATCAGACGCCGCGTTCTGCTCCGTCTAATCTGGGTCTTCATTGATTGCCAAGCCCAATGCATGACCCTTTGATCTCACAACGAAAAGAAAAACTTGGCTATAAATAACCTGATCAACAACGTACGGCTAATGTGCATAATATCTTTGGGTCGATTGACAGTGTAAGAATTGTCCATCCAAGAGAAAAAAAGGACCCCGGCATAAATAACCAAAGCATACCACATCCCGGCCATATCCCCGTAATAAGCCTTGGTTTTTGTTTGATTTGACGTTTTAACGGCCCCGTTAACACTGTAAAGGTCATTTTGGAGCCGTTGCTTCCAATTTTGTGGGACTTTTACCCGACATTGAGATGAAATGACGTCTCAAGCCCTGTCGCCCAATGAAACCAATAGAGTTTATTAGCCTGAACGGCCCGCCTCGCACCGCGGTTCTTGGACAGGCTGAGATCCTCTAAGCGGTTTACCAGTACTAGTGTGCGGGCCAGATTCAGCTCTGCGTGGAAGCATCATGCAGCCCATATATTTCTTCAAGCCCCTATGGGCTAATTAGCCTTGGTACACCCGCGTCACTTGAACAGCAAGACAATAATTGAGGAAGGCACAGTGTATACTCCAATCGGCCGAGAAAACAGTATTTGGTTAAATATCGTGGAATACAAGGGAAGTAACAAACGACAACAAGCGAAAAGAAAAAAATAAATTGAGAAAATTGACGTGTGAGTGAGTGTTTGAGTTTAACGTCTCACCAACAGCTAAGGTCATACGGAGACAGGACCTCGCGGTTTAAAGACTCATCAGAAAGTCTGGAGATGCCCGGGATCGATCCTGCGACCCTTGGTTTACAAGGCGAGTAGCATAACCACTACACAACCGAGGCCTTTAAAAAAGAAAAAAAAATAATGAAGTAGGCTTAACCATGACGATATTTCCTTCTAAGGAGAAATTAAAACTGACTGTCTCAAGAGCGTGGTAGCTCAATGATTAGTGCACTTGCCTATCATGCTAGAGGTACCCGGTTCGATTCCCGGCAGCGGTAAGAAAATCGAGGTGTCCGATTATGCTCCACTGGCATCATTTGCAGGGATGAATGCTACAAAGTGCACCGTTCTTCGGATTGGGACGTTAATTGCCCCTTTCACCCCCCCCCCCCCCCCCCCGCGTTGGGCAGGTAAAAGATCCCTGATAACTGTGTAGGTTTTCATCATGCAATTTACATAGCTCCAGATAATTTTTTATCCCCACTTCGTATTTACTTATCAAAATTAAAACCTTTTCAGTAAACTAAAAAAATGGGTCAGTAAATATACTGAACAAATCGGGAGGTCGTTTCGTAGTTTTATGAACCTGGTTAACTACCGATTCAATACAATTTAAGCTAGTTAATAGTTCACTGATACTGATTTGGAAGACATATCTAGCCAGTAAACAGAATCACCCTTATGTTTCTGGACAGATGTCTTAGCAAACAGCACACAGCCAGATCAGACTACACTTTCTGAACATATTATGATCAGTGTTTGCGCTAGCGGGAAAGTGGGAGTGGGGCACTCGATATCAGTAGCGTAGACGCGAATAAAAATACCGTCTGTGTCGCAGGACGCTAAGAAACTTTTATGATGCACTGCCAGTTTTTCTGCTTTCATGTTCAAAGACGCCGACGAGACATCTAAGAAGCTTGATAGGACGATAATTCTATTTTCAAATTGAGATGAATAGTTGTAAATAAGCATGCACTTCGTGCTGGCCTGGCCACCTGCGATTCACAGATCGATATATGCATGAAAACTAAAGTATTACAAGTCGATCCTACTAATTGTATTTTGGTTAAATGTGGTATAGAACACGGCAAACAAAGATATCGGTCTGTGCAGCGATAAAGAGTGAAAAAACGGTTCCGTTTGAACTAAAATGTAATAGCACACAACCGTGCATTGATGACCATGTTGTGGGGAAAAAAGCGTCGGAATGATAAAAATATGAATATGGGTCACTGATGAGGTCTAATTGGCCGAAACTAGCTAGTCTGGCCATGAAAACATGTACACTTCATACGTTTCAGTTCTGTGGTGTATTCTTTGCTTCCAAAGGATAACCATTTTATAGTACATATTTATTTAATTGTTTCTTTTATCTTCAGAAAAAGATTTAATAAATTCTAACTGTTTCAATTATAACATACATTACATGCGCTGCATCAAATTATGAATAAATACTGGTAATCCCGTGCAAATCAGCTATTATAACCGAGATGTGTGATCATAGCATGCCGCAAAAACTTTATTAACACCTAATACGCCAGTCAATTTACCGGTTTGTGACAAAAATATATATTTTTTTAGTGAATAGATACTTGAACCGTATCAGAAGTAAACAACCATCATGATTCAATAATCAAAGGCATTGGAAAACGGCAAGAAACACGTTTTTAAGCGATATGAAACCTTGTGAACAGTGACTGCACATTCAAAGATTTTCAGGAAGTCATTTCATGTGAGAGACGTTGAACAGTCTGATCCAAGTACCTATTCACTTACAACGTAACAGTATGCATTCAGGCGCATTCTACGGTCGAAACAAACAAGGTTAATGAGTCTACGAACAGCCAAAAATTTGTTACTTTTTTACAAAAGACCAGATTAACTAGTGAGTCTAGACAACCCGCTTGCTGTTGTTTTAAAACACCAGATGCATAAAAGTATTGTACAGACAGATCAGACTGCACAGGCTTGTCTGCTTTCACCTATCCCACAGTCATATTTTCCGCTAAAGTATTAATGCAACAAACGTACATGCGGGAAATTATGTGCACGGAAAAAAGCAAAACATTTGTGAGACCAGTGAAGTGACTAACTACAGCTGCAGGTGTGAAAACACGTTTCGGATTCTTCTTCTTATTTCTAATCACAGCGGATAGCCGTCGGATAGAGGAAGGGTATTAATTACATACCCTTTCATTGTCTTTGAGCTGACAATTGTAGATGGTCATGTTACGAAACTTTATGCAAGGATTACTGCGTAAATACACGCCATATCATTGTCTCCTTCGTAACCTAAGAAAGGTCTACCGTAAATGGTACGATTTAAATTTTCAACCACTTCGTATTTTGCATTTTTTTGTTTGAAACATGATTCAGTGCAGAGGCGCAGAAAAAAAAAATGAAAACCAGGCAGAATCCTGCACCTCTACTTGATCAGTCCCCATATTGAAATCGATTGCCTTTGAATTCTGCATTACAGAAAAAAAACGTTCTTAAATCTTCTGCTATGAAACAACATTTATAACTTCAAATGCGCAACCATGATCCCTGGCACTAGTTGGGAGTTGTCAGTTTTATACCGTTTTGTCAAAAACTAAGAATGCCATTTAAATATGTGCACTGAAGATGGAACGTTAGTGCACTTGCGTCTTTCTTTCTACTGATACATGTAATGCGTCGGTCATATTTGACCATTACAGCAGGTGTACAATCCAGGTTATGCAGGATGAAAGCTGAGAGTAATCGTGTAATTACGGTAGGGTTCTTTAACCTGCACAGGGGATGGGTTCTCCTGCACAGACCGTTTGACGCTTATGACCTACAAAGAGTGTTGACGCGTCGTTAAGGGTTCATACTGACCAGAAATGGGTGGGGTACGTGTCATTTTTTGGAATAACAATTTTGTCCAAAAAACAAATTTCTATGAAAAGGCTTGAAGCCCGGTAGTTGTATTATTCAATGATAAGCATTTTAATGTATTAAAGTGACAATAAGTGAATTTAGGAAATAAAATAGCTCACCTCATGTACTGTTTTTCTATTAGCGCCCAAATGGCTAGCTTTGAATGTCAAGTCTGAAAATAAAAGGATCAAAACAAGGTCCATGTATCCAAGGACAATGTATGAGAATATAATTTCCCAAAAGTCAAGCATAAAAGAAAAAATCTGAATTTAAAACTGCAACTGTCCATAAAATTTTCCAAATTATCAGCCATATTTGTGTGTGTACCATACCTAAAAAAAGGTATGGAGACCAGTATTTGTTATGAGTTAAAAAAGGATATTTGTCTCCCCTGAAATATTATATTTTATTTTCATGTAAACATGGTAAATGCTGGTGTGTTTGCCAATCATATAAGAAAATATTATACCTACAATAAATACCTAGGAGATGGTAGCTTAAATTTGTTGGATATATTGCAAGAATCATTATTATATTGGCAAGAATCATTCATATCTTACACTTAGATAACATTATGTCAATCACTAGGCTACTGACATCAATGTTTTCCTCAAACATTTAATTTGAAAAAATGCCTCAACTTTTTTCAAAGTTGCAAACAGTGTAGGCCCTGATCAGACACTGCATTCAGCGGCATCTGATCTGGACCTGCACTGTTTGCAAATTACCCATTTTTGGGTTTGGAGTACAAAATGGGTTGCACTTTTCCAGGGCAGGCTTATGTATATGTAAGGGGTTAACCAGTACACTGGACATTCTTTCGCTAGAAACTGACAATTGCCCTTCTTGAATCAGTGAGAAAGAATGTTGCCCGAGCAAACTCCACAAAAGAATGTTATAGACCCTGGCAGGTATCAAGTCTGCGTCCTCCTGATCACCAGTCATACGCTCATCCGACTGAGCTACCAAGTCCGGCTAAATCTGGAGTGTATGTAATATACACCTGCGAGTAATGATCAAATTGACCTATAGAAGTAGCAGTATGCCACACAGTGACTTTTTCAGAATACAGTTGAACATCACTTTCCACATGTTGATAATCAGGAATTGCAGTCTATTTTTAAATCCATATAAAAATAGGAGTGTATGATGTATTTGTGCATCAATTCACTTGACACCAAACCGTCTTTGAATGATGACCTCATGTGAATGCATTTATCCGCAATGCACATATTTGGGATTGAGTGTTGGGTAGTAGAGACTCTATTACAGACGTACCTTAGCATCAATTTTCAATTTCACATTCACATGGCTAACCTTTATTTGTCTTCTCCGGGTATATATTGTCGTGTATTGATCATATTCTACTTATAATTGTGGCGTGGGAATTGTGTGTGTACTATAAATAGTTTACACATTTTGTCAATATCAAGACATCGTCTTAAGGGGATGCCAATGTACAAAAAGTGGGTGGGGTAATGGTGTGGTGTTCAAAATTTGTTTAATTGAATTTTGCAAAACTGTCAAGTTTTTTGAAAAGTTACTTGGCCCATAATTTATTTCAACTTATTCACATGTTCTATTAGATTTTTTTCAGAAATTCAGGAATTATTGAGAAAAACATACCTCTCTTTATGTGCTTCAATCCATTTGCGTTCATACATATTCTCCATGGTAATATAGCCAAATAAAATTGCATAAATAGGTTCATAGGTTATTCTGCTACAATGTGTGAGAATGTCATTGCTCAAAAATATTCCACAGTAGAGTATACAGCAAATTTGTGCCCATACTGTGTATCAAAATAATACAATTTTCAGACATATTTGTTGCTAAAAAGTAGTCTAGAAAAAAGGTATGGTGGACAATAACTGCTGCAGCTACTACAACTGAATCATTGGAAAGTTTTAGTTTTCTCCCTTGTTTTCATGTCACTGTTTTGTTTGATTTGAAGTTTAATGTCCCCGTCAACACTATATAGGTCATTTTGGAGAAGTTGCTTCCAATTTTGTGTGACTTTTACCCGACATTGAGATTAAATGACACCTGAAGCCCTGTCGCCCAAAAAAAACCTTTATAGATAAGAGTTGGTACCTATCTGGAGCTGTTGGAGGATGTAGGAGAACCAGGCCCCATCCCTTTCAGTATCACCTTCCTAATGCTTACATGGATGGTTTTAAGAGACAATTGCAACTTGGAATGGCCTTACAATCGAAGCTGTCTATTTTGAGACAGTTGATGGGTTTCAGGCCAAAATATAATATCATAGGGTTGGGCAGGGGATAGGTATGGATTCCTTCCCCTGATGACTTCTTGTAAATAGTTTTAATCTGCTGGTGGCAGTGTCACAAAGCTCTTTTTTGGGGATGGGGATTGAAAGCTTTTTGTGCCACACCCCAAACCTGTTATCATAGTCAGAATCGACCGAAAACAGTATTGGGAGAAAAAAAAAAAGAAAACCAAAAGGGTTTATAAATAAGCATGGAGGGATGACTTGCACGGATTTTCCTGGGCAGGCTTAGATTCTCTATAAAACCGGTTTACCAGTCCTTGTGTGCTTTCGGATTCAGCTCTGTGTGGAATCATCATGCAGCCCATTTATTTTTTCACGCCCAGATGGGCGGGGGGCCAATGATTACTGTGTAGGCTTTCATCCTGCAAACCTGGTGTGCATGTAATGTACACCTGTGAGTAATGGTCAGATGTGACTGATCGCAGTTTAAGTAGAAAGAAAGGATACACATTCAAAGGAGCCAAATTATTTTTGTCTCCCTTATCAATAAGTGTTTAAATTGAAAAGGAACAATTTTGGTCCTGTGGATCAAATTCTTTCCTTAGAGAACTATGTATCTTTTTCAGGGCCACATATTTTAATTATAACATCATTGACAGTATGCCACAAAATAATTGCAGAGAGCGCATAACTGCCGTCTTCTATTGACCACCATACATGTTTACATTTGGTCACGAGGTGTAGGTTTACTATCAATAACGTAAATTAGACTAGATGTTGAAACACAAATAAGGGGTGTTTTTTCGACAATCGAACTCTCGAACCTATTCATTCTTACAGCAAAATCCATAATCTAAGTCTCTTTATAAATGCTTACCTTGATTCACATGTCTACAGTGCAAAATTTGTGAAATTTGTTAACATGTTTTTTTTTTCAAAGGCTTGTCAATGAAACCGGAAACACCTAAGGACTTCCATATCTGGTGACACGAACGCAAAAATATAGTCCCAAAATATTCATGTTTTTGAAGAATTACCATTTATTCAAGAACAATTTTAAACAATTTAACCACAAAAGTCATTTAGATTTATGAAACAACAAAAACTTTGAGGACATATCGGAATTTTCCCGATGTTTTGTCCTAGTTCCGGTTGAGGCGTAGTAATATTTATGTGATAAAGCCATGACTTCCTCATGCTCAACAAGAAATGTTTCCAATCAGCTGTTATGATTAAAAAATGACTATAAAATTGACCTGATGGATGATTAATCGTAAGTTTGTAAAATACTTAAACTTGCACAAAACTATGCAGGAAGGGTTCCTGTTTCACGGCGCATAGTTGTCATGTTACATCGTCGAGCCGATTTGGCGATATGCGTTTCCAAATAAGTGTTGATATTTTGTTTACAAATCCCATGAATGAAAAATGGCGACCAAAGAACTTATGAAAAATATCTCGTGGTGGCACAAATGTTTCTTAGACAGGAGACAATTTTGGTTAGTAATACTCTAAGACATTGTAGTTCACCCTTCCAAGAACAGTACACTGTACATTTTAGGTCCTGAAAAATTAGGTAAATATGACTTTGAGCGCAAATGCTGTCACCCTCATTTTTTGCATCGGCTGTGTAAACCTACAAGCAGTTTGATAATTGCTTATTAGATAATGTTATGTTTGAAGACGTGTTACTTTCCAGTATATTCAAACTTTTTCTCCGACTCCGTGTTTTGGCTGAAAAGAAAAGTCATGTTGAGGGGTACCCCACCCACTTTTTGTACTTCGGTAAACCCTTAAGTCTCTTACAGACTACAGATAAGGATTTATTACACCCATGTACATGTGGGAGAGTTTTGCTGAAGTCAAGTAAGATCATTTATGTCATTTTAGAACATTCTTGTCAGTATCAAGGCTAGTATTGTAATATATGTACATGTCTTCGTAGATGAGGACATTTGGTAAACAATGGTGTTTTATGTTTTTGGGGACGCGTTTTCTTGTACCAGAATAAAAGTCAAAACACAACTGAGGCTTGTTTCTAGATAGATAAATAGCTAGATAGATTAGGAGCGTAATAGCTCAGTGGTAACAAAGCACTTGCCGACCCCCTTTCACCGGGGCTTGAAGAAATATATGGGCTGCATGATGCTTCCAGGCAGAGTTGAAACTGATCCGCAAACTATTACTGGTAAACCGCTTAGAGGATCTAAACCTGCCCAGGCAAAGCAGCGCGAGTCGGCCTGTGCAGGCTTATAAACCCTATTGGTTTCATTGGGCAGCAGGGCTTGAGATGTCATTTTATCTCAAAGTCGGGTAAAAGTCCCATAAAATTGGAAGCAACGTCTCCAAAATGACCTTTGCAGTGTTGACGGGGACGTTAAACCTCAAATCAAACAAACAAACAAAGCACTTGCCTCTGATGCTAGAGGTCCCTTGTTCGATCCCCGGAGGTGTAGATTATTTCTCTGTTCGAGCACGCTCCATTGGTATCATTTGCAGGGATGGATGAATGCCATATAGTGCATGGTCCTTCGGATCGGGACGTTAACTGGAGGCCCCTTGTGCAGGAACAGTCATCTCCTGTGCAAGTTAGAGACCCCTACCATAATTACATTATTATTGTGTATGCTTTCAACCCTGCAAACCTTGAGTGTATGAAATGTATGTCGCAGGGATGGAAAAAACATGGCTCGACCGGGACTCAAACCCAGGCTCTCTCGCATACCGTGCATGAAACTCAGCCGACTGAGCTACCGAGCCATACTGTCGACCTGTTACATTTTCCCTCTGCCTAATGAGATTCTTCTCGAATCTCTTATCTGACCTGGCTGCGAGACTTATTTTTCATGCCCGCAGATGCAGTGCTGGACCGACACTGGCCACCGCCTCTCGCATACCGTGCAAACACTACCGACTGAGCCACACAGTCGACCTTGTGTATGAATGTCATTTGATGTGTCACCAGTAACAATTCTGTGTACACTTGCGAGTAATGGTCAAATGTGACCTATGACAGTATAAGTATTAAGAACGGAAAGAAAGATAGATTTGTCTAAAAACCAATATCAGCTTTTAAACACAACTAGTCCAATCCACCGTACTTGTTTACAGCTGGTCATGTGTTATTTGTTTTGTGTGATGTACTCGAGCGTAACAAATTTTGTAATGCAAATATCTACCTTTGCGAAGGCGATCAGATTATGGAAAATGTTTCCTGTGGTACTTTAAACAATATTATTTTGAAATGCAAGAATATTTACCTTGATCATGTTTTGGAAACACATATTTTATTCGAAAATTATCTCGCACACGTTGTATTGACAGCATGAAAATATAACAGGAAGTGCCGCACAACTCCAACTTCCAATGCAACCGCCGAGATAATGAGATCCCGTATTTTTCATTATTTCCCTACCAAAGATATGAATTTCAAAATTTGTTGCAAATTCTAGTATATTTTACTTTATTTTCATCATTTGTAAACAAAAATTTTAACAAAGTGGAAAAAAAATCCGATCTTAACCTACAGCTCTGCATGGCGGCGGAGCAATATTTTGGTGATTAGTCCTCGAAAAACTCGTGAAGGTTTGACAAGGCGAAAATAGCACATTTTAGTCGTCGCAGGGCCCAATTTGAATGTTTGATAACAATAACACCAAGCTGTGATCGTTGCTCAAGTGTTAATCACAATACAGAGGATATGCTTCTGTAACTACGGTACGTCTTTTTACATTCCACTGCGATGAAAGACAGCTAAAGTAGGATCTGAAAGTTTTGTTTACATTTTTTCATGAATGACGTATGGCCGCCATGAAAATTTTGGTAAATTTTGTATGAAGAAGCTCATTATTTTCAGTTTTAAAACGTGTGTTAAGCCATAATACTCTCATACATTGCACTTCAGATACCCATTTTTTGACTGTACTATTTTTTGTGGCCGAAAAATATAGCTTTATATGACTTTGAACGCAAATGGAAAAACCTGCATTATTTCCAGTTCTTTTTCTTATGAGCAAATTAATGGAACCATTATATAGTTAGGAGTCATGTAATTGGAACATTTATTACTGTGTTAACAGAAATTTTTTTCACCCCCACTGTTTTGGGAAGAATATCCGGTGTCGTCTTCAACCCTTCCCCACCCACTTTTTTGCATCACTATAAACCCTTAAGGGTTTACCGAAGTACAAAAAGTGGGTGGGGTACCCCTCAACATGACTTTTCTTTTCAGCCAAAACACGGAGTCGGAGAAAAAGTTTGAATATACTGGAAAGTAACACGTCTTCAAACATAACATTATCTAATAAGTAATTATCAAACTGCCTGTAGGTTTACACAGCCGATGCAAAAAAATGAGGGTGACAGCATTTACGCTCAAAGTCATATTTACCTAATTTTTCAGGACCTAAAATGTACAGTGTACTGTTCTTGGAAGGGTGAACTACAATGTCTTTGAGTATTACTAACCAAAATTGTCTCCTGTCTAAGAAACATTTGTGCCACTACGAGATATTTTTCATAAGTTCTTTGGTCGCCATTTTTCATTCATGGGATTTGTAAACAAAATATCAACACTTATTTGGAAACGCATATCGCCAAATCGGCTCGACGATGTAACATGACAACTATGCGCCGTGAAACAGGAACCCTTCCTGCATCGTTTTGTGCAAGTTTAAGTATTTTACAAACTTACGATTAATCATCCATCAGGTCAATTTTATAGTCATTTTTTAATCATAACAGCTGATTGGAAACATTTGTTGTTGAGCATGAGGAAGTCATGGCTTTATCACATAAATATTACTACGCCTCAAGCGGAGCTAGGACAAAACATCGGAAAAATTCCGATATGTCCTCAAAGTTTTTGTTGTTTCATAAATCTAAATGACCTTTGTGCTTAAATTGCTTAAAATTGTTCTTGAATAAATGGTAATTCTTCAAAAACATGAATATTTTGGGACTATATTTTTGCGTTCGTGTCACCAGATATGGAAGTCCTTAGGTGTTTCCGGTTTCATTGACAAGCATTTGAAAAAAAAAACATGTTAAAAAATTTCACAAATTTTGCACTGTAGACATGTGAATCAAGGTAAGCATTTATAAAGAGACTTAGATTATGGATTTTGCTGTAAGAATGAATAGGTTCAAGAGTTCGATTGTCGAAAAAACACCACTTATTTGTGTTTCAACATCTAGTCTAATTTACGTTATTGATAGTAAACCTACACCTCGTGACCAAATGTAAACATGTATGGTGGTCAGTAGAAGACGGCAGTTATGCGCTCTCTGCAATTATTTTGTGGCATACTGTCAATGTTGTTATAATTAAAATATGTGGCCCTGAAAAAGATACATAGTTCTTTAAGGAAAGAATTTGCTCCACAGGACCAAAATTGTTCCTTTTCAATTTAAACACTTAATGATAAGGGAGACAAAAATAATTTGGCTTCTTTGAATGTGTATCCTTTCTTTCTACTTAAACTGCGATCGGTCACATCTGACCATTACTCGCAGGTGTACATTACATGCACAGCAGGTTTGCAGGATGAAAGCCTACACAGAAATCATCGCCCCCCCCCCCGGCTGCATGATGATTCCACGCAGAGCTGAATCCGAAAGCACACAAGGACTGGTAAACCGGTTTTATAGAGAATCTAAGCCTGTCCAGGAAAAGCCGTGCAAGTCGGACCCTCCATGCTTATTTATAAACCCTTTTCGTTTTCTTTTTTTTTTTTCTCCCAATACTGTTTTCGGTCGATTCTGACCATGATAACGGGTTTGGGGCGTGGCACAAAAAGTTTTCAATCCCCATCCCCAAAAAAGAGCTTTGTGACACTGCCACCAGCAGATTAAAACTATTTACAAGAAGTCATCAGGGGAAGGAATCCATACCTATCCCCTGCCCAACCCTATGATATTATATTTTGGCCTGAAACCCATCAACTGTCTCAAAATAGACAGCTTCGATTGTAAGGCCATTCCAAGTTGCAAGTGTCTCTTAAAACCATCCATGTAAGCATTAGGACGGTGATACTGAAAGGGATGGGACCTGGTTCTCCTACATCCTCCAACAGCTCCAGATAGGTACCAACTCTTATCTATAAAGGTTTCTTTGGGCGACAGGGCTTCAGGTGTCATTTAATCTCAATGTCGGGTAAAAGTCGCACACAATTGGAAGCAACTTCTCCAAAATGACCTATATAGTGTTGACGGGGACGTTAAACTTCAAATCAAACAAAACAGTGACATAAAAACAAGGGAGACAACTAAAACTTCCAATGATTCAGTTGTAGTAGCTGCAGCAGTTATTGTCCACCATACCTTTTTCTAGACTACTTTTTAGCAACAAATATGTCTGGAAATTGTATTATTTTGATACACAGTATGGGCACAAATTTGCTGTATACTCTACTGTGGAATATTTTTGAGCAATGACATTCTCACACATTGTAGTTGAATAACCTATGAACCTATTTATGCAATTTTATTTGGCTATATTACCATGGAGAATATGTATGAACGCAAATGGATTGAAGCACATAAAGAGAGGTATGTTTTTCTCAATAATTCCTGAATTTCTGAAAAAATTCTAATAGAACATGTGAATAAGTTGAAATAAATTATGGGCCAAGTAACTTTTCAAAAAGCTTGACAGTTTTGCAAAATTCAATTAAACAAATTTTGAACACCACACCATTACCCCACCCACTTTTTGTACATTGGCATCCCCTTAAACACGAAATCATCATCATCTCCCTGCACAGGGGGCCTCCAGTTAACGTCCCGATCCGAAGGACGGTGTACTTTATGACATTTATCCCTGCAAATGATGCCAATGGAGCGTGTTCAGACACCGAAATTCTATTGCCGCTGCCGGGGACCGAACCCGGGACCTCTAGCATCAGAGGCAAGTGCACTAACCACTGAGCTATCAAGCGTCGGATGTTATTTTGTTTGCTTTGAGGTTTAACGTTCCTGTCAACACTGTATATGTCATTTTGGCGACGTTGCTTCCAATTTTGTGGGACTTTTACCCGACATTGAGATGAAATGGCATCTCAATCCCTGCCACCCAATGAAACCAATATGGTTTATAAGCAAGGGCGGTCCGACACTCGCACCGCTTTGCCTGGGCAGGCTTAGATCCTGTAAGCAGTTTACCAGTATAGGGCGTGTGTGCGTAAACAATTTCTTCAAACGACATCTTCTTCTAAACCACTGATCGGATTTTGACCAATCTTTACAGGAGTGATCCTTAGGTGGCCCCCTTTCAAAGTTGTTCAAATGGTTCCGGTCCGTTGCACATCTAGGTCACAGAAGCCAAAAATAGATTTTTTTTCGCCTAAAACTTAAAAAATCTTCTCGGAAACCACAAGGCCCAAGTCTTTGATATTTGGTATGAAGCTTCATCTAGTGGACCCCTACCAAGACTGTTCAAATTATAGTGCTGGGGCCAAAAATGCTCCCGCCCTAGGTCCCTTGGGTTTTACATAGGATTATATAGGGAATATCTATAAAAATCTTCTTCTCTGAAACCGCAAGGCCTAGGGCTTTGATATTTGGTATGAAGCTTCATCTAGTGGACCCCTACCAAGATTGCTCAAATTATATTGCTGGGGCCAAAAATGTCTCCGCCCCGGGGCCCTTTGGTTTTACATGGGCTTATATAGGGAAAATCTTTAAAAATTTCCTACTCTGAAATTGCAAGCCCATGTCTTTGATATTTGGTATGATGCTTCATCTAGTGGACCCCTACCAAGATTGTCCAAATTACAGTGCCAGGGCCAAAAATGCCCCCGCCCGGGGCCCTTTGGTTTTACATGGGCTTATATAGGGAAAATCTTTAAAAGTCTTCTTCTCTGAAACGGCATGACCAAGGTCTTTGCTATTTGGTATGAAGCTTCATCTAGTGGACCCCTACCGAGATTGTTCAAATTACAGTGCTTGGGAAAAAAATGCCCCCGACCCGGACTCCCAAGATTGTTCAAATTACAGTGCTTGGGCAAAAAATGCCCCCGACCCGGGGTCCTTTGGTTTTACATGGGCTTATAAAGGGAAAATCTTTAAAAAATCTTCTTCTCTGAAGGCGCAAGACCCAGGTCTTTGCTATTTTGTATGAAGCTTCATCTAGTGGACCCCTGCCAAGATTGTTCAAATTACAGTGTTGGGGCCAAAAATGCCCCCACCCCGGGGCCCTTTGGTTTTACATGGGCTTGCAGGGAAATTTTTTTATAAATCTTCTTCTCGGAAACCGCAAGGCCCAGGTCTTTGCTATTTGGTATGAAGCTTCACCTAGTGGACCCCAACCAAGATTGTTCAAATTATAGTGCTGGGACCAAAAATGCCCCCGCCCCGGGGCCCTTTGGTTTTACTTAGGCTTATATGGGGAAAATCTTTAAAAATCTTCTTCTCTGAAACAGCAAGGCCCAGGTATTTTATATTTGGTATGAAGTTTCATCTTGTAGACCTCTACCAAGATTGTTCAAACTATAGCCCTGTGGCCAAAAATGTCCCCGCTCCGGGGTCTTTTGGTTTAACATAAACTTATATAGGGAAAATCTTGAAAAATGTTCTTCTCTGAAACCACAAGGCCTAGGTCTGTGATATTTGGTACGAAGCTTCATCTAGCGGACCTCTACCAAGATTGTTCAAATTATAGCTCTGAGACAAAAAATACCCCCGCCCCGGGGTTAATTTTGTTTTACATAGGCTTATGTAAGGAATATCTTAAAATGCCCCCGCCCCGAGACCCTTTGGTTTTACATAGACTTCTATAGAGAAATCTCATAAAATCTTCATCTCTGGAACTGCAAGGCCCATGTCTTTGATATTTGGTATGGAGCTTCATCTAGTAGACCTCTACCAAGATTGTTCAAATTATAGCCCTCGGGCCACAAATGCCCCCGCCCCGGGGCCCTTTGGTTTTACATATACTTATATATAGAGATAATCTTTGAAAATCTTCTTCTCTGAAAAAGCAAGGCCCAGGTCTTTGAAATTTAGTGTGAAGCTTCATCTAGTGGACCTCTATTAAGATTGTTTAAATTATAGCCCTGAGGCCAAAAATGCCCCCGCCCCGGGGTTAATTTGGTTTTACATAGGCTTATGTAAGGAATATCTTTAAAAAATGTTCTCTGAAACCGCATGAACCAGGTTTTTAATATTTGGTGTGTAGCTTCATCTAGTGGACCTTTGCCAAGATTGTTCAAATTATAGCCTTTGTTGACATTTGGTATGAAGCTTCACCTTTTTCGACCTCCCTCAACAGTATGCACATTACAGTCCTGGGTCAATAATGACCCTCCCCGGGGCCCACTTGTTACTCTATATTTATCAGGTGAGTGATCCAGGGCCATCGTGGCCCTCTTGTTTCGTCAACCCGACGCCCGCAGGAACATAGCTCAAAGCGGCTGCACAGCGTATGTCCATCGTCGTATCAACGCGACGTTGATGCGACGTTGCTAAGACGTCATGTGCCGGCTAGGAGAACTTCACTGTAAGATTATTAGCAGATGAATGTACTTAGATAATTCAGTAATTTATGGTTTTACCATGAAGAAATTAGCAGACAGATTTATCTTTCTTTCTTCCTTTTTTTTCTTCGTTGGAGTAGTTGGGCGAGGCAAAGATGGTGTGTATCTTGTGTCACTGGGGAGTTCAGCTGATATTGACTTACAGCTGGGGACAAGGCCTGCTGTCCTTGCAGCAGGTAACAGTAGAGGTAAGAGGGTGGTTGTTTTTTCTTCTGTTTCTACACTTCCAGTCATTTTCCTCTTTATCCTCTGTCCCTCACTTTCATCTCCTCTACTATCCTTTCTATCTCGTTTCTCCCTTTTTCTTGGAGAAGACAAAAATGATCCGCAAGGGTTGACCTGTCTTTAAACTAAAAACAATAGATGAATCTTTTTTTCTGCGTTGAATTTTTTAACCCTTTGGGACCTTATCAACAAAATATCTAGATAACTGCTTGATCTACGACTGACATTGTTATCATAATAATTATGCCTCTTAAATCAACTTTCCTCGGTACTTTCAGCACTTTGATTTTACCTATTCTCATATCATAGACCACAATACTTTTCGAAAAATGCATTTATTTACCTATTTTCCCATTGAATAGCCTATAGAGCCAAATTTGACCTTGGCGTTAAATAGGTCAAGGTCATCCTTTGGTCATCAGTTTTGCAAACTTGGAAGTACTCAGGCACCCGACGCAACATACCAAGTTTCAAGACAATCGGCCCAGTGGTTCTGGAGATTTTTTAGGTTTGTGCCATATTTGGGCTAGAAGCCTCCGTGGTGTTGTGGTTATGGTACTCGCCTTGTAAACAATGGGTCGCAGGATCGATCCCGGGCTTCTCCAGACTTTGGGATGAGTCTTTTAACCGAGGTTCCGTCTCCGTATGACCTTAGCTGTTGGTGAGACGTAAAGCTCAAACACTCACTCACCATATTTGGACATGGTGGCCACTTTGATCATGTGACCTGGACCATCCGAATACATTTTTGTTCCCTAAGTGTCCTAGGGCTGCATATAAAATTTAAATGAAATTGGCTGAGTGGTACTAGAGAAAAAAATATTCTAATATGCCAATGGACCTGCAATACAATTGACCTTGGGCCAAGGTCACCGAATGACTTGGACCCTAAGCATTTATAGACATTCATTTTTTTACCTATTCTCATATCACAGACCACAATATTTTTCGAAAAATGCGTTGATTTACCTATTTCCAATTGAAAAGCCTAAGGAGCCAAATTTGACCTTGGCGTAAAATAGGTCAAGATCAATCTTGGATCATCGTTTTGCAAACTTGGTAGCACTCCGTCACCCAATGCTACATACCAAGTTTCCAGCCAATCGGCCCAGTAGTTCTGGAGAAGATTTTTTAAGGTTTTTACCATATTTGGACATAGCGGCCATCTTGGTCCAGTGACCTGGACCATACTTGAAAATTTTGTTCCCCCCATCGCAGGGAGCTGCACATGAAATTAAATTGAAATTGGTAAATTGGCCCAGTGGTATCAGAGAAGAAGTCTTTTGAAGATGGTGGATGAGGGACGACGGAGGCCTACCATCCTATTAGCTCCCACGGAACCAAAGAAAGAGCCTTTGGCTCAAAGGAGCTAAAAATCCAAATCAAATCCAATACTACCAGCAAGTCAATACTGAAGGTTCCAAAGGAGATAAAGTTGGTTGTGCGTATGCACGAGTGGTAATCAGGGGAACTAGCTCGAAAATGAGTCAATGGAAATTTGTTCCCTCGACACATCCGGAAACTCTCGAGCTAGCTCCATCACCAAGAAACTCGTAAACAAAGGTAGGTCTCGAAAAGTTTTATCACCATTTTTTTCTTTGTAAGCTATTTATAAAAAAAATCCGGCAATGCAGTTCCACATAGAAATGATTTAACTTTGTACTCCGCTAGAATTTGCCATGGAAATTTGCAGCGCTGGAGTATGAATGAAGGTAAACTTTTTATCACGGACCTGAAAAATTGTCAATTTATGTCATTACGGAGTTTTTGGCCGACGATTTTTCATTTTTCGTCAAAAGTACGCCCTTCACACCCACAGAAACAACATCCCTGCTGAAATGAAACATGGAAAGTTTGAAATAAGCGAAAAAAAAATTGGCCGTGATTACGTAACTTGCGACTTATGACGCAATTACTGTCGGAGCTAGTCTTCTCGACAAGGAGCTAGTTAACTCGACATGAAAAAGAAAATGAAACATTCATCAGATTCGATGTCTTTCTATGGTCCCACCCAGGTTATCCAACTGGTTTCTTTACCTCTGGCTAGTTGGGTAACAAGATGCTATGCCCCAAAGGCGTCCCCCAGTCGTTTCTCCCTGTTCGTTTCGCCCCATTTTGCATCCCTAGTTGTTTTGCCAACAGAGCCTGGTCTTTTCGCCCCCTTAGTCATTTCGCCCACATAGTTGCAAAATGTCCCAGACCCAATGTCTGTGTCTTTGACTGTGCCTCATCATAAGGAACAATGATATATATGGTTTAGGGGTTGGGAGCTGAATAATTTTCAAAATATTAGACATTTTGAGTTTTCCATACAAATGCCTATATGTCAATTTTACGTTTTATGTTATTTTACCCCAATGCCCACCCAGGGGCAATTGTATCATGAACGGAAAGGTCTTGGGCTGAGTAAGTGTCATGCGAAATTTCAACTTTGTAGCATAACAGAAACGGGAATTATGGGCTCCAAGAGAAACGCGGACGTTAACTTTAACGTTTGTTAGACTCTGGTTAGGACTCTTGGGCAATGGTATCTGACACTCGGACACGCCCAGGAGCATGGCCCTGGGACAATCGTATCATGAACTGAAAAGTCACGGACTGAGTAAGCGTCATACCAGATTTCAATTTTGTAGCATAACATAAATGGAAGTTATGGGCTCCAAGAGAAATGCAGACGTAAACTCCGAAATTTGTTAGACTGTTTATGAACGTGACTTTCCATTGCAGAACTGGGACAACCATATATGACTCTAGAGAGGCTCGAACCACACCGGCAGGATACCTAATCGAAATAGATTCATGGTGTTAGGTGATTAGTTGCTTAATAGATCACTGTCTGTCGGTCACAAGTGCAGAGATCACTCGCGGTACGCGCCCGTGATCACTCGCGCTACGCGCTCATGATCTTATCACTTTAACGACTGACTTCCAGTCTGTGATATATTAAGCAACTAATAACTACCATCTTATCTTTCAACAATTTAGTCGAAAACTGTGTTGAGCATTTATGGGTAGGGGAAACGATAGTTTGTTCGCGGCATCTGGGTCACATGACCAAGATGGTTACCACGCCCATTTATGGTAAAACCATTAAAAATCTTCTCTAGAACCAGTGGGCTGATTTCAAGAAACTTGGGTATGTAGTACCTAGGACTGCAGCACAACATAATTTGTTTAACGATGACTTTAGGTTTATCACAAATAATCAGATCACCTGCGGGAACAATATGTGATTATTGAGTAAAACAAAAATCATCAAAAAGATTACCGGTTGGAATCAAATATTTCATTTATTTAATCAATCCTTCACACGACACTGACATTTTGTGTGCATATATAGTTTCTCTCTTTTTCCATCCATCTTTCCATCCATCTACCCACCGACCCATCCATCCGTCCGTCTGTCTGTCCGTCTATATGTTCGTTCGTCCATCCGTCCTCCAATGGACCAATCCATCCAAATACCCACTCATCCCTTTCTGTAGTGTACCCATCCATCCATCAATCATTCCATCCAACATCCATTGATCCGCTCCAGATGGGAGGGGGCGAAGAAACTAGGTTGG
Source organism: Lucinisca nassula (assembly GCA_963580285.1). Classification (NCBI taxonomy): domain Eukaryota; kingdom Metazoa; phylum Mollusca; class Bivalvia; order Lucinida; family Lucinidae; genus Lucinisca; species Lucinisca nassula. Next base: position 115,112,927 of record OY757014.1, read on the forward strand.
CGAAATGACTAAGGGGGCGAAAAGACCAGGTTCTGTTGGGAAAACAACTAGGGGTGCAAAATGCAAAATGGGGGGGGGGGGGGGCGAAACGAACAGGGAGAAACGACTGGGGGACGCCTTTTAGGGCATAGCATCTTGTTACCCAACTAGCCAGAGGTAAAGAAACCAGTTGGATAACCTGGGTAGGACCATAGAAAGACATCGAATCTGATGAATGTTTCATTTTCTTTTTTGATGGGACTATCTCCATGTCAAGTGAACTAGCTCCTTGTCGAGAAGACTTGCTCGGACAGTAATTTCGTCATAAGTCGCAAGTTACGTAATCACGGCCAATTTTTTTTTGCTTATTTCAAACTTTCCATGTTTCATTTCAGCAGGGATGTTGTGTCTGTGGAAGTGAAGGGCGTACTTTTGACGGAAAATGAAAAATCGTCGGCCAAAATCTCCGTAATGACATAAATTGACAATTTTTCAGTTCCGTAATAAAAAGTTTACCTTCATTCATACTCCAGCGCTGCAAATTTCCATGGCAAATTCTAGCGGAGTACAAAGTTAAATCATTTCTATGTGGGATGCATTGCCGGATTTTTTTATAAATAGCTTACAAAGAAAGAAATGGTGATAAAACTCTTCGAGACCTACCTTTGTTTACGAATTTCTTGGTGATGGAGCTAGCTCGAGAGTTCCCGGATGTGTCGAGGGAACAAATTTCCATTGACTCATTTTCGAGCTAGTTCCCCTGATTACCACCCGTGGTATGTTTCTAAAGATAGGCACCAAACCTTGCGCCTTCTATATGATTCATCATTTTTTACAGCTGAAGCCAAAGCAATAGATGCCACCCCGCCCATCGGGGCTTGGAGAAATAGATTGGGCTGCATGGTGCTTCCACGCAGAGCTGAAAATGACCACGCATGAGTACTGGTAAACCACTTAGAATGACTAAGCATGCCCAGGAAAAGTGATGTGAGTTAGACCGTCCAATGCATATGCACGTAAGCTTTTTGGTTGCATTGGGCGGCAGGGCTTGAGATGTCATTACATCTCAATGTCGGGTAAAAGTCCCACAAAATTGGAAGCAACGTCTCCAAAATGACCTCAATTCAAACAAACAAAAACAAAGCAATAGATCTAGCTTTAGATTTTGTCAGTTCTTCAACAATTTAACAAGAGGCCCAATAGGGCCTGTCGCTCCACTGGCTATATTCAGTCAATTGTCATATTTAGTACGTCCGTCCAACTTCGTGTCTGGGCCATAAATCCTAAACCGTATTGACTATATTTATTAAACTTTACAGGTGCATGCATGGCATTGAGACGATGTGTCATGAACAAGGAAGACAACTCTTGCTTTTTAGCTCACCAGAGCCGTACGCTCAGGGGGGTGGGGGCGGGGGGGGGGGGGAGCTTATCGGATAGGCAGTTGTCCGTCGTCGTCTGGCGTCAACACTTTCAAACGACATTTCCTCTGACGCCACTGGGCCGATTCAGCCCAAATTTCATCTGTAGCATCCTTGGGCTGGGGGATTGAAAGTTTGTGTTTTTAATGAAAATCAGCTCATTATTTTGTTTGCTATGACAACTTAGAGTTTCCATTGACTTATAATGGGAAAAATGGCATTTACTGCCAAACCTTTGCAGATACATGTGTATTTTGACAAAACTTTTATTGAAATATTCCTGAATTGAACTTCTTTTAGCCACATGCTTTTATGCTAACCTGGGGGTCCCCCAGGGTGTGCCGGGACCATGCCCCACCCCCTCCAGTGCATAAAAGGCCATATATCTCAGAGGGCCATTCAGATCCCCACCCCTAAACCATATATATATTCTTTTTTCTTATGATAAGACGCATTCAGTGACACCAACCTGGGGCTCCCCTGGGATGTGCCGGGCCCATGCCCCACCCCTCCACTTCATCAAAGGCCCAATATCTCAGAAACCGTTCAGATCCCCACCCCAAAACCATATGTATTCTTGTTTCTTATGATAAGACGCATTCAGTGACACCACCTGGGGGTCCCCGGAGATGTGCCCGGTCCATGCCCCATCCCCTCCACTTCTTAAAAGACACAATATCTCAGAAACCGTTGAGATCCCCACCCCTAAACCATATATATTCTCGTTCCTTATGATAAGACGCATTCAGTGATACCAACCTAGGGGTCTCCCAGGGTGCGCCGGGGCCATGCCCCACCCCTCCACTTCATAAAAGGCGATATATCTCGGAAACCATCCAGATCCCCACCCCAAAACCATATATATATTCTTGTTTCTTGTGGTAAGACGCATTCAGTGACATCAACCTGGGGGCCCTCTGGGATGTGCATGGGCCTTGCCCCACCCCCTCCACCCAATAAAAGGCCCAATATCTCAGAACATATCAGATCCCCACCCCTAAATCATATATATCCTTGTACCTTATGATAAGACGCATTCAGTGATTTCAACCTAGGGGTCACCCGGGGTGCGCCGGGGCCATGCCCCACCCTCCACTTCATAAAAGGTGATATATCTCAGAAACCTTTCAGATCCCCACCCCAAAGCCATATATATTCTTGTTTCTTGTGATAAGACACATTCAGGGACACCAACCTGGGGGTCCCCTGGTATGTGCCCAGGCCATGCCCTACCCCCTCCACTTTATAAAAGGCCCAATATCTCGGAAACTGTTTAGATCCCCACCCCATAACCATATATATTCTTGTTCCTTATGATAAGAGACATTCAGTGATACCAACCTAGGGTTTCCTCAGGGTGCGCCGGGGCTATGCCCCACCCCTCAATTTTATAAAAGGCGATATATCTCAGAAACCATTCAGATCCCCACACCAAAACCATATATATTCTTGTTTCTTATGATAAGACGCATTCAGTGACACCAACCTGGGGGGTCCCCTGCGATGTACCCGGGCCATGCCCCAGCCCTCCACTTCATAAAAGGCAAAAGAAACCATTTAGATCCCCACCCCAAAATCATATATATTCTTGTTCCTAGTGATTAGACGCATTCAGTGACACCAACTTGAGTGTCCCCCTAGGATGTGCCCGGGCCATGCCCCACCCCCTCCACTTTGTATTTGGCCCTATATCTCAGAAACCATTTAGATCCCCATCCCTAAACCATATATACTCTTGTTACTTTTGATAAGACTAATTTAGTGATACCAATCTAGGGGTCTTCCAGGGTGCGCTGGGGCCATGCCCCAACCCCCCACTTCATAGAATGCAATATATCTCAGAAACTGATCAGATACCCACCCCTAAGGCATGTATATTTGTGTTCCCTTTGATAAGACTCATTCAGTCACAACACCCTTGGGTGTATTTTGCTAGGGCAATGTGTCGATGCCATGGCCCACCCCTCCACTTCATAAAAGGCCATATATCTCAGACACCATTAAGATCCCCACCTCACAATCATATATATTCTTGTTCCTTGTGATTAGACACATTCCATCACACCAACTTGGCGGCTACAGGGGCCATTCCTCTCCTCTTCACTTCATAAGAAGGCCTCATATCTCAGAAACAGTTCAGATCCCCACTCCTAAACAATATATTTTTTGGTCCTAATGATAAGACACATTCAAGGACAACACTCTTGGATTTCCTGGTGTCTACCAGGGCCATGCTCCAACCCCTCCACAGCTTAAAAGGCCTTATATCTCTGGAACTGTACACATCCCCACCCCTAAAGCATATATATTCTTGTTCCTTATGATAAGACCCATTCAGTGATACCAACCTGGGCTCTGCTGGATCCATGTCCCGACCTCCACTTCTGCTGGATCCATGTCCCACCCTCCACTTCATAAAAGGCCTAATATTTCAGATACAGAGTCCACATGGAATGGGGGTTCGTTTATAATCGATAACTTGAAACCGTACACGGCTGCCAGTGGGCAGTGCCCGCCTGAACTCTGGTGAGCATAGTGGCCCATAGTCCTCTTGTTTGGTTTTGGAGACTTAGCATCCTGAAATTAGTGAACAAACGCATTTCTTTTTATTCGCAAAATACGAACTTATTACCTCCTAAACCTAAGACGTCTTTACGTCACCTTAAACCAGGTATTCAAGAATTTCATAGGAAGTTTGTTTTGGCTGCAGCTGATAAGGCCGCTAACAATGTGGTCGTTGTCTGACGGCTTCACTATGTTAAAACTCTTCAGCAAGAGCTTGGTGGTACTAAGGCCTATGAACTCCAGCCTTTAGCTGAAGAGAGGGCTTTAGTTGATGACCACGTTTGTCATTCAGCCACCAAGTTTGCTGTCTGTGTTACAGAAGGCCAAGACAAGCTTCCTACGTTATATTGGTTACCTAAACGTCATTAAAGACTATACAAAGCACGGTTTATTGCAAATTCAAGCTCTTGTACCACCACTGAACTCTCCAAATTATTAACATCATGTATTACTGCCATACAAAACATGTAATAAAATACTGCAACAAAGTCTTCGAAAGATCAGGTAGAAATCTGTTTTGGTCTAAAAAAAATCTAATGAAGTTTTAAATAAATTGAAATCCAGGCGTTTTTGTGCTTCAAGTCTGTCTTCTTATGAGTTTTCCACCCTTTACACAACACTTCCTCATACTCTTATAAAAGAAAAACTTATTGATTTAATTGAATGGATATTTCATAGAGAAGACTCCCTCTATCTTGCATGTGATGTAAGAAATGCTTTTTTCACTTCTGAAGAGCATAAAAATTATACTTTATGGTCATGTCAGAAAGTGTGTGAAGCTCTCTCCTTTCTACTTGACAATACTTACATAAGATGTGGTACTAAGTTATTTAGACAAGTTGTGGGTATTCCGATGGGTACAAATTGAGCACCACTTGTGGCTGATCTATGTTTGCTTTGTTGAGAGAGACTTCATGATGTCCCTTTCTGCTGAAAACCAGTCTGAAATCATTGAAGCTTTTAGCTTCATTTCTAGATATTTAGATGATTTATTAAATATTGATAATACCTATTTCGATGGTTTGATCAGTCAAATTTACCCCTCAGAACTTCAGTTAAATAAAGCAAATTCTTCTGATACCGAGGCCCCGTTTTTGGATTTACATCTACCTATTGTAGATGGGTTTGTTTCTTGCAAAATTTATGATAAACGCGATGATTATCCCCCGACCGAATAGGTTCGGGGGATATAGCGATCAGCCTGGCGTCCGTCCGTCTGTCTGTCCGTCCGTCCGTAGACGCAACCTTGTGATGGCCATAACTTCTATACCCTTTGAGATTCATTGATGGTTCTTGGCACAATTGTTCACAAGGCTGAGATGGCGTGTCATGAATAAAATAGAGTGACAACCTTGTGATGGCCATAACTCCTATACCCTTCGAGAGTCATTGATGGTTCATGGCACAATTGTTCACAAGGCTGAGATGGCGTGTCATGCGCAAGAACCAGAACTCTGGATGCCATACTTTTTTAGTTATCTCCCCTTTTAATAAAACAGAATGACTACTTTGTGATGGCCATAACTCCAATACCCTTTGAGATATATTGATGGTACCTGGCACAGTTGTTCACAAGGCTGAGACGGCTTGTCATGCACAAGAACCACAACTCTGGTTGACATGGTTTTGGAGTTATCTCCCCTTCCAAAAAATAGAGTGACAACCTTGTGATGGCCATAATTCTAATACCCTTTAAGATATATTGATGATACCTGGCACAGTTGTTCACAAGGCCGAGACGGTGTGTCATGCGCAAGAACCAGAACTCTGGATGCCATACTTTTTTAGTTATCTCCCCTTTTAATAAAACAGAATGACTACTTTGTGATGGCCATAACTCCAATACCCTTTGAGATATATTGATGGTACCTGGCACAGTTGTTCACAACGCTGAGACGGCTTGTCATGCACAAGAACCACAACTCTGGTTGACATGGTTTTGGAGTTATCTCCCCTTCCAATAAAATAGAGTGACAACCTTGTGATGGCCATAATTCTAATACCCTTTAAGATATATTGATGATACCTGGCACAGTTGTTCACAAGGCCGAGACGGTGTGTCATGCACAAGAACCACAACTCTGGGTGACATGGTTTGTTAGTTATCTCCCGTTCCAATAATATAGAATCACTACCTTGTGATGGCTTCCAACACTCTTTGAGATATATTGATGATACTTGGTACAGTTTTACATGAGGTTAAGCAGGTGTGTCACGTGCAAGAACCGCAACTTTGGGTGCCCTGGTTTTTTAATTATCTCCCCTGACAATATAACCTTGTGATGGCCATAACTCCAATTCCCTTTGAGATATATTGATGGTACTTGGCACAATTGTATACAACACTGAGATGGCGCTTCATGCCTAAGAACCACAACTCTGGGTGGTATGATATTTGAGTTATCTCCCCTTCCAATATAACAGTATGACAACCTTGTGATCATTGTACCTCCAATACCCTTTGAGACATATTTGTGGTACTTGATGCAGTTGTATATGAGGTTAAGCAGGTGTGTCATGCTCAAGAATTACAACTCTGGGTGCTCTGGTTTTTTAGTTATCTCCCCAGGCAATATAACCTTGTGATGGCTATAACTCCAACACCCTTTGAGATATATTGAAGGAACTTGGCACAATTGTTTCCAAAGTACAGAAGGGATGTCATGTGCAAGAACCACAACTGTTGGTGCTGTGGTATTTGAGTTATCTACCCTTTCAATATAACAGTATGACCTGCTTGTGATCACCATATCTCCAATACCCTTTGAGACATATTGATGGTACTTTATACAGAAATACATGAGCTTAAGCAGGCATGTTATGCGCAAGAACGACATTTCTGAGTGCCCTGGTTTTTTAGTTATCTCCCCTGACAGTATAATCTTTCGATGGCCATAACTGCAATACTTTTGTTTAATTCTGGTGCACTTTCTATTGGTGAACAATCTTCTGAAGGCCATATTGGCTTTTGGTCGGGGGATTTGCCATCTCTTCCGATGGCTATTTTTTTGATTTTGAGATTGTAAAGTTTCCTTTTTTGGATGGTGATGTTCCTCGTGCGCCATCCTATGGCGTTTATATTTCACAATTTATTCGATTTGCCAGAGTGCGTAGGCATGTAACTGACTTCAACACTCGTAATAAATTGTCTTAATCAGGGTTATCGGTACCATAAGCTACGCAAACCCTTTCCAAATTTTATAGACGTCATTCTGATTTAATTTCAAAATTCAATATTGGACTTAAATGTCTTCTGCAACAAGGTCTATCGGAACCCGAGTTTTATGGTGACTTAGTATATAAATTCAGAAAAATATATACTCAGAGGCAAAAGAAAGTATACAGTTTTTAAGCCCATATTTTTGTACTGGTTCATCAGCCAGACTCGAATTTTGAAAAACATGGTTTTACCCAATGCACAATATCGTAGTGTGGTAAATTTACCGAATGTAACGCTTGAATAGCCACACTATAGGTACATGACGATTTTGCACTTTTTGCACGTGCACCATATCGGATGATTTCATTTACCGCTGATTCACTTTGTGAACTCTCAGTTGTGTGACTTAACAAACCACAACCTTAGATTTGCAATCACATGATGGCAAGACTATCAAATGCAGACCGAAATCGAGCTATTGGGATGCTGCAGGCCGGCCGCTCGAAGCGGTTTGTGGCTCGCATATTGCAATGCACCAGAGTAGCAATATATCGGCTTTGGAGACGTTTCCAGCAGAATGGAAATGTGGCAGACAGGCCTAGGACATGCAGGCCTAAAGAAACGACGCCCAACCAGGACCGGTACATCCGCCTACAACATGCCCACGAGCGGTTTAGGCCTGCCATTGCAACCGCGAGGGCCACAGTTGGCACACATCACCGCCCTGTGAGTTCTCGCACTGTTAGAAGGCGTCTAGCTTCAGCAGGAATGCGTGCTAGACGGCCTTACATAGGGCCTGTTTTAACAGATCGTCATCGCTGGGCTCGCCTTAATTGGACAACTGTACGTCAGGGACGGGGCAATCGGTTCTGGAACTCAGTACTCTTCAGTGATGAGAGCAAATTCAGTGTAGTCCAGGGCGATGGTAGGGAGCGAATCTTCCGTCGGCGGAATGAGCGATTTGACCAGTGCTGTGTTAGAGAGACAAACCGATGGGTTGGCGGTGGTGTTATGGTTTGGGCAGGGATAAGTGCCCACCACAAAACACCCTTGTATGTTGTTCGGGGACGTCTGAATGCTGTTGCATACAGGGACACCATTCTGCGTCCGATAGTTGTGCCCTTTATGGCAAACCATGGCCTTCGGCATTTTCAGCATGACAATGCCAGGCCTCATACTGCAAGGGTCACTGATGCATTTCTTCAGCAGCAACCATTCAATGTCCTGCCATGGCCGTCCCTCAGCCCAGACCTAAACCCAATCGAACACCTGTGGGATGAGATGGGCAGAAGAGTTCGAGCTCGGCCGGTTCAGCCAGTGAATGATGGCAGCTTGAAGTTGCTCTCCAACAAGAATGGCAGGGGATCCCACAACAGTTCATAAGGCGCCTGATCAATTCCATGTATCGGCGATGCAGGGCTGTGATCCAGGCGGGTGGTGGTCACACCCGTTATTAGTGAAGGAGCTATAGAGAAGCTAGACCTTAACACCAAGTACTGGAAAACCGTGTGTCGAGTTTTAAACCTGCCCAGGAACAGTGTCACTGGATAACATTAAACTGGTAAACCGCTTAGGAGGTCTAAGCATGCTTAGGATAAGTGCCAATTTCTTAATTTCGATCATGTTAATCAACAATCAATCAATTGATCAATCAGTATCTAGTCCAGAGAGTCTGATTCAAATCAAATGTTTCAAATTTGTCTTCTCAAACCTTCGGACTTTGAAGAACAACCAATAAAAATCAAATTTTAACGTGAATGAAATGTTCTTATCAAATGAATTTAAATTGATTTTTTCTGACAATATTTTTTAGATTTTTCTTTTTTTTTTTTCCTTCCTTTGAACGATACAAAACATTTCATTTATTCTGTAATCAACTTGCCAATATCGGGTTTTGAACAAAGTTGGACAAAGCTTCAATCCCTACGTTTTATTGGTTACTCAGTAAATGAATTTTACCAATTTAGTCGATTTAAAATGTCTTTGAACGTTTAAAAAGACAATACTCTACATTCATGAAAAGACAGACATTGAATGAATGCGGTTTAAACAACCGAAACATCGTATCAGCAAATGCCAATTTAATATCACTCTCTAAATCGACCCCTTTGATTGATTATGGCTCCTGTTTTAACAATTATTGGTGACTCATTCACAAAATTCCCATTCACGTATGCCATAATGATTGCTCTATCCAGACATGAAGATTTCGTAAACCTCACTTTAACCGTTTTGACAAAAATCGGGAAAAATTAGGGTGTATACTTTTTTTTTTTTGCCTCTGAGTATATAACCGCAATTACTTCAGCAGTCAATTTCGTAAAATCATTCTTCGATATAAAAAGATTGGGTACAACATAAAGGTTATACGACAGACTGTAGTTAACCCAATCACGGTTGAAAACTTTGCTTCCCTCTTTAATTGCACGCCGGTGGGTCAGGCCTCAGATTCTATGACGGTTCCAGCGTAAAGGCTTACGGAGAATTAGAGAGATCTAATTCAATGTGCCCGATACTCTGTCTCTGGTTGGGCTCATGGGGGTCTAACTGTTGGTTTTTCTTTAGTTCCGGCATTTCAGTGGTTTCTTGCTGTCGAGTCCTCACTGTTGTTTCATCTCTGTGGTTGTTTGATTTTTTTTTGTGTGTGTGTTCACGGAGATGTTGCACTGACGAGTTAGGAGGCATTCATGCGGACTGAACAAATTACTGAATCGCGACGGAAGTAAGGGCGAGGACTGTGGCCACGTAAAATCGATTTAAGCCCCCCCCCCCCCCCCCCCCCCCCCTGGAATTCATTTCCGCTGACTGTTCCAAGGTGGTTCTTCTGTCGCGGTTTATTTTTGTTATGGTTTGTCTTTGGGTGTTAGTGTCGATTGTGTTGTTTTATTTTGGATAGCCTATTGGCCATTTTGTGAGTAAGTAACTGTCCTTTTGGCTTTCCGCTGTTGATGTTTCCATTGGGGTCTGTTGTTTCATGTTTGTGTTTCTTTTCCTTTGGTGTCTCTGATGGGAGCTGTGGGTTAATTGTATCGATTCCTGATCATTGCCTCCGCTTCTATTTTTAATTATCTGCCCTTGACTTAGTTCCTTATAGTAAACTGTGTCATGGCCGTAACTTCTAAACCGTATTGAATATATTTATGAAACTTTACAGGTGCATGCATGGCATTGAGACGATGTGTCGTGAACAAGGAAGACAACTCTTGCTTTTTTTGTTTTTGAATTATCTGCCCTTGACTTAGTTTCTTATAGTAAACTGTGTCCGGGCCATAACTCCTAAATCGTATGGAATATATTTATGAATCTTTACAGGTGCATGCATGACATTGAAATGATGTGCCATGAACAAGAAAGACAACTCATGCTTTTTTGGTTTTTGAATTATCTGCCCTTGACTTAGTTCCATATAGTAAACTGTGTCCAGGCCATAACTTTTTATAAAGGGTAAATAGTATGCATCAACATTCCATTGTTATCTATATTGTGAATGAAATATTCAATTCTTAGATTATAATTAATATTGGACATTTATATTGTGATTTAATTTAAAAGATTGACTGATTCTATGTTGTCTTAATCATTTCTGTCAAATGAAAAGCAAATTTTATGTTTTATTATCATGGCACTTATTGATTAAAGCAAAGGTGTCTCAAAGGTGTAATTGTGTTCTCTTGAAAATGATATCTAAAATTCGCCAACAAATAGCTGGCAGTGACGTAGCTGACTATTTGAGCTATTTTACCGTTAGCCCCATAAGCTGCATTGTTCAGAACAAAAACAAGTCGTGACGTCACTGTCAACTATTCCTCGACGGACAGTACCTTAATAATAACTTCATGCTACGAGGACTATTCAATTATGAATGCAAGTAGAACGTTTTCTCATGCACTAATGCAAAAATCACCTGGAAATAAAGAACACAGCGTAGAAAAACATTTTACCTATACATTGATACCAAACCTGTTAAAACCCGTGCACTTTAGCCATGTATATCGTTCGATAAACACTGTCTACCCTTGTATACTAATACAAAACATGGTTGGAAGAAGGTCAGAGTATGCCGTTGAAATACTGTCCTATATTAAGAATCGTTGTATTCTTGGTATACGGTGCAAAGACATTTTTGATGAAATATGTTCGGTTTATGGGCATAATGAAATGTCTTTTCCGACAGTTTTTCGTTGGTGTAAGAAATTCAGCTGTGGGCTAGATGCACCACGTGATCGTCGGCCGAAAAGTGCAACATCTGCCAAGATGCTAGAGTGAAAGAAATAGTTGCTACCGATGCACGATACACCACTAGGCAAATAACTAGTATGGTTGGCATCTCATTAGGAGCAGCTCATACAATTCTGAAACGGGATTTGAAAATGAGAAAGATCTTTGCTAGATTGATTCCCTATCTCTTAACAGATGAGCAGAAAAAGACACGCGTTCAGTGCGCCAAGAAGTTGCTTAAAAAGTTTCCAAATTACAATGCACGGTCTTTCGCTAATGTCATCACAGGTGACGAGACATGAGTTCACTTTTTTGAGCCAAAACGTAATATTCAGAACAAAATATGGGCAACAAAGTAATGCAAAAGACCATGCATTGCAAAGCGGACCATGAGCGTCAAGAAGGTAATGTATGCCATATTCTTTTCAATTCAGGGCCATGCTATTCAGGTTGCTGTGCCTAAAGGCAAATCTGTAAATGCGAAGTTTTACAAGAATAAAGTTCTTCGAAAATTGAAGAAATATTTCAAAGAACGAAGACCCGCAACTGGTTTGGCCAATGTCAGATTGCTACATGACAATGCGTCATCGCACAAGGCGTTCATTGTGCAAGACTATCTGAAGCAGGAAAAGGTTGTTGAACTCCCTCACCCCACGTATTCCCCAGACCTTGCCCCGTGTGACTTTTTTGTTCCCGCGGCTGAAAAAATACCTTTCTGGTCGAAAATTTGTACAGCGCAAACACCTCGGTTCTGCAATATTCCAGTGCCTTCATAGTATACCTCGAAAAGACTACAAAAATGCATTCAATGACTGGACAGAAGACTGAAGTTTGAATATCTGTTAAAGGGGAATACTTTGAGGGGAAAAATTAATTTTTCATTGAAATCTATCACGGAATCATTTTGATGTGCTTAGTTGCATTCATATTTGAACAGTCCTCGTATACCTGTTACAATTACATATTAACCCTTTTTTTAAGAACCCGCCTATTCGGAGAATAGCGGATGGGAATTAAGTTTAACCCCCCCCCACGTCCGTTCGTTTGTCCGTCCGTCCGTCCCGACATCGTGTCCGGGCCATAACTCCTAAACCGTATGGAATATATTCATGAAACTTCACAGGTGCATTCATCACACTGAGAGGATGTGTCATGAACAAGGAAGACAACTCTTGCATTTTTATGCCCCCGCCTATTCGGAGAATAGCGGAAGGGGATTAAGTTTTACCCCTGTCCGTTCGTTTGTCCGTCCGTCCCGACATCGTGCCCGGGATATAACTCCTAAACCGTATGGAATATATTCATGAAACTTCACCGGTGCATTCATCACACTGAGACGATGTGTCATGAACAAGGAAGACAACTCTTGCATTTTTGGTTTTTGGATTATCTGCCCTTGATTTAGTGCCATATAGTAAACCGTGTCCGGGCCATAACTCCTAAACCGTATTGAATATATTCATGAAACTTCGTAGGTGCATTCATCACACTGAGACGATGTGTCATGAACAAGGAAGACAACTCTTGCGTTTTTGGTTTTTGGATTATCTGCCCTTGACTTAGTACCATACCGTGTCCGGGCCATAACTCCTAAACCGTATTGAATATATTCATGAAACTTCACAGGTGCATTCATCACACTGAGACGATGTGTCATGAACAAGGAAGACAACTCTTGCATTTTTGGTTTTTGGATTATCTGCCCTTGACTTAGTACCATATAGTAAACCGTGTCCGGGCCATAACTCCTAAACCGTATGGAATATATTCATGAAACTTCACAGGTGCATTCATCATACTGAGACGATGTGTCATCAACAAGGAAGACAACTCTTGCATTTTTTGATTTTTGGATTATCTGCCCTTTACTTAGTACCATATAGTTAAACGTGTCCGGGAAGCCCCCGCCCATAGGGGCTTGAAGAAATATATGGGCTGCATGATGCTTCCACGCAGAGCTGAATCCGGCCCGCACACTAGTACTGGTAAACCGCTTAGAGGATCTAAGCCTGTCCAGGAACCGAGGTGCGAGGCGGACCGTCCATGCAAATAAACCCTATTGGTTTCATTGGGCGACAGGGCTTGAGATATCATTTCATCTCAATGTCGGGTAAAAGTCCCACAAAATTGGAAGCAACGTCTCCAAAATGACCTTTACAATGTTGACGGGGACGTTAAACCTCAAATCAAACAAACAAAAAACCGTGTCCGGGCCATAACTCCTAAACCGTATGGAATATATTCATGAAACTTCACAGGTGCATTCATCACACCGAGACGATGTGTCATGAACAAGGAAGACAACTCTTGTATTTTTGGCTTTTGGATTATCTGCCCTTGACTTAGTACCATATAGTAAACCGTGTCCGGGCCATAACTCATAAACCGTATGGAAAATATTCATGAAACTTCACAGGTGCATTCATCACACCGAGACGATGTGTCATGAACAAGGAAGACAACTCTTGTATTTTTGGCTTTTGGATTATCTGCCCTTGACTTAGTACCATATAGTAAACCGTGTCCGGGCCATAACTCATAAACCGTATGGAAAATATTCATGACACTTCACAGGTGCATTCATCACACTGAGACGATGTGTCATGAAAGAGGAAGACAACCCTTGCATTTTTGGTTTTGAAGTACATTTGTGATATTTTTTATGAATGGCATTTGGCGGGGGCATCCGTGTCCTATGGACACTTTTTCTAGTACTGAATGACATTTTGCCGGGGAATCCGTGTCCTATGGACACATTTTCTAGTTTTGTTTTATTCTATTTTTGACGGAACATTCTGTTTGCAAATAGTGCAGTCCCTAATCAGACGCAGTGTTCTGTTGGGTCTGATCTGGGCCTGCACTGTTTGCCAAGGCACCTCTTTAGGGGTTTCCCGCAGGCAATCTGTGGGAGCTAATGAGTCCTGAGGTGTGGCCAATTTGGACCCGAGAGGCATGGTTGGCAGGATTTATGTGGGCGACCACTTACCATTGCAACATACTATACATCTAAGCTCTGGGTCTTAAAGTTTCTGAGAAGAGATTTTTTTTAGTTTTTCCCATTATAAGTCTATGAGAGCTCGGGGCATGGCCAATTTGGACATAGGTACATGGTTGGCAAGGTTTATATAGAAGACCACTTAACATCGCTATTCATTAAATATCTAAGCTCTGGGCCGTACGGTTTGAGAGAAGAAGATTTTCTTTTTTTAAGTTTTTTTCTCATTTTAAGTCTATGGAAGCTAATGAGCTCAGGGGTATGACTAATCTAGACCCAGAGCCATAGTTGGTAGGATTAATGTGAGTGGCCATTTGAGACATTGCTGCATACTAAATATCTAAAGCTCTGGGCCTTAAGGTTTCAGAGAAGAAGATTTTTTTTTTTTAAGTTTTTCCCATTATAAGTCTATGTATGGGAACTAATGAGCCTCTGGGCGTGGCCAATTTTTTACCCCATGGGCATGGTTGGCAGTATTTATGTGAGTGACCACTTGACGTTGCTGCATACTAAATATCTAAGCTCTGGGCCTGATGGTTTCACAGAAGACGATTTTTTTAAGTTTTTCCCAATCTAAGTCTATGGGAGCTAATGAGCATCAGGGTGTGGTTAATTTGAACCCCAGGGACATGGTTGGCAGGATTTATGTAGTTGAACACTTCAAGTTGCTTCATACTAAATATCTAAGCTCTTGGCCTTATAGTTTCAAAGAAGAAAATTTCTCAAATATTTTCCATTATAAGTCTGTGGGAGCTAATAAGCCCCGGGGCGTTGCCAATTTGGACCCCAGGGGCATAGTTTGTAGGATTTATGTACGTAACCACATCACTTTGCTACATACTAACATTATCTTAGCTTAAGGCCTTATGGTTCCAGAGAAGATTGTTGATGTTTTTCCCTTTATAAGTCTATGGAAGCTAAGGGGCGTGGTCATGGCGGCCATGTTTTTGCCTGATCATAATTTCTTCAAGGAATCTGACAGAGGTCAACACAAGGAACATTCATGCAAAACAGGAATGAAATCCATTGGGCGGTTTTGGAGGAGAAGATTTTTTTTAAAAAAAATCCCTTTATGAGTCTATGGAAGCTAATGAGCCAAGGGGAGTTGCCATGGCGGCCATTTTTTTGTCTGATCAAAATTTCTTCACGGAATCTGACAGAGGTCTACCCCAGGAACATTCATGCAATATAGGAATGAAATCCATTGAGTGGTTTTGGAGGAGAAGATTTTAAAAATAGTTTTCCCTTTATAAGTCTATGGCAGCTAATGAGCAAAGGGGCGTGGTCATGGCGGCCATGTTTTTGTCTGATCGAAATTTCTTCAAGGAATCTGACAGAGGTCCACACAAGGAGCATTCATGCAAAATAGGAATGAAATCCATTGAGCGGTTTTGGAGATTAAATTTAAAAGATTTTTTTTGTTTTGTTGCCATAGCAACCAGAGTTCTGCATGTTACAAAATAAAATTCTTTGAAGGAATTTAGAGGATGACTATGTGAGGAACATTCTTGTGAAGTTTGGTTACAATTGGCTAAAGAAAAAAGTTAACCGCCCCCTTTAACCTCTCATAGGTATGTTTTTAATGGGGAGCCGCACGAAAAAAAAAAAAAACAGCCCATTTTTAGGACAGCTAATCCTAATGCAAACATAGCTGTCCAGGGGCGGGGAATGCAGATTTCAGTTAGTTCCGAGGCTCAAAAAGTGTAAGTGTGTGAGGGGATTGGGGGGTGGGGGGGATCAGACACGTAAAAAGACGTATCTGTGTGGGGGAAAAGGTTAGCTGGAATCTTGAAAAAAAAATATAAACTCTTAAATGCATTTTTTATAAAGAATGGTCTGTTTTACCTCAAACTCTGCAGGAGTGTTCACTGGGCAGTAGCCTTTAAACTGGAACCTTTTTAGGCTTAATCATTGTTGCCATGGTAACGATGGGGCATACAAAGTTGTCAAAAAGTGTGATTTCACATGTATTTTTGACCGAATCTTAATCTTCATATTGCTGTCAAGGCAACAATTAAAGGGTTTGGCACTGGCCATTTTCACTGTCTGCAGCATGTTTTGCCAGCGTCTATTTCGAGGCATTATGACCCAGACACCCTCAGATTTAATTTCAGCAGCCGGCTGGGCCATACCCCCAATTTATTTCGGCAGTGAGTGGGGTGGGGGGCTACCGCCTCCTTCAAACATCCCATAGTTATATTTTTAATGGGAAGCCGCACGGCTCAAAAAGGTGTGTGTGTGTGTGGGGGGGGGGGGTCAGACACGTAAGATTTGTTTGATTTGAGGTTTAACGTCCCCGTCAACACTGTAAAGGTCATTTTGGAGACGTTGCTTCCAATTTTGTGGGACTTTTACCCGACATTGAGATGAAATGACATCTCAAGACCTGTCGTCCAGTGAAACCAATAGGGTTAATTTGCATGGACGGTCCGCCTCGCACCGCGGTTCCTGGACAGGCTTAGATCCTCTAAGCGGTTTACCAGTACTAGTGTGCGGGCCGGATTCAGCTCTGCGTGGAAGCATCATGCAGCCCATATATTTCTTCAAGCCCCTATGGGCGGTCTGACTGGGAAAGGGTTAACTTAAATCTTGAAAAAAAAAACTTAATTAAACTCTAAAATGCATTAATTACGTATACAATATCACATTTTACGATCAAATGATGAGAAAAATGATTTTGTTCAGTTTCGATCTTATTCATTTACACATTCCCACTTTGTAAAGTTTGCTGTTGCCTAGGATAGCAACTTCATATAACCATTAACCAACGAATGGTCTGTTTTACCTAAAACTCTGCAGGAGTGTTCACTGGGCAGTAGCCTTTCAAATGGAGCCTTTTTAAGCTAAATCATTGTTGCCATGGTATCGTGGAGGCATACAAAGTTGTCAAAAAGTGTGATTTCACATGTATTTTTTCCCGAATCTTAATCTTCACATTGCTGTCAAGGCAACAACTAAGGGGTTTGGCACTGGCCATTTTCACTGTCTGCAGCATGTTTTGCCAGCGTCAATTTCGAGGCATTTTTGACCCCAGGCACCCTCAGATTTCATTTGAGCAGCCGGCTGGGCTATACCCCCATTTTTTTATCGGCAGTGAGGAGGGCTGCTGCTCCACTTCGAACCCCCATATGTATATTTTTAATCGGGAGCCGCACAAAAAAACAGGTCATTTTAGGACAACTAATCCTAATGCAAACATAGCTGTCCAGGGGTGGGCAATGCAGCTTACAGGTGGTTCTGGGCCTCAAAAGGTGAGCGGGAGGGGGTGGGGTTCAGACACGTAAAAAGACGTATCTGAGTGGGAAAGGGTTAACAAACTTAATTAAACTCTAAAATGCATTTATTAGGTATTACATATCATATTTTACAATCAGATGATGAAAAAAACAACAACATGATTTTGATCTGTTTCTATCTTGTTCATTAACCCATTCTCACTTGGGGACTTTGTGAATTTTGCTGATTTTCACAGTGTTTGCTAGGTCAGCAACTTCATATAACCATTATTTCATAACGAATGGTCTGTTTTACATCGAACTCTGCAATAGTGTTCACTGGGCAGTAGCCAGGTAAAACGGTGAGAGTCAGATCGTTCAAAGCATATAAGCCTTCTGGTTTCATTGGACGGCAGGGCTAGAGATGTCATTTCCCCCTCTATGTCGGGTAAAAAGCCCACAAAATTGGAAGCAACGTCTCCAAATTGGCATAAATAGTGTTGTCGGGGACGTTAAACCTCAATTCAAACAAACAAACTGGGCAGTAGCCATTCAAATGGCGAAATCATTGATGCCCCCTCAAAGTTGTCAAAAAGTGTGATTTCACATATATTTTTGGCCGAATCTTAATCTTCACACTGCTGTAAAAGCAACAATTAAAGGGTTTATTTTTGTTATGGTTTATCTTTGGGTGTTTGTGTCGCTTATACTATTTTATCTTGGATAGCCTATTGGCCATTTTGTGGGAAAGTAACTGTCCTTTTGGCTTTCCGCTATTGATGTTTCCATTAGGGTCTGTTGTTTCATGTTTCTGGTTCTTTCCCTTTGGTGTCTCTGATGGGAGCTGTGGGTTAACTGTATCGACTCCACCTCTATTTAGCACTGGCCATTTTCACTGTCTGCAGCATGTTTTGCCAGCGTCAATTTCGAGGCATTTTTGACCCCCGACACCCCCAGATTTCATTTCAGCAGCCGGCTGGGCCATACCCCCATTTTGTTTTTCGACAGTGCGGGGGAAGGGGTGTGGGGGCGCTGCCCCCCTTTCAAACTCCCATAGTATTATTTTTAGTAGGGATCCGCGCAAAAAAACAGGCCATTTTAAGGACAACTAATCCTAATGCAGACATGGCTGTCCATGCGTTGGGAATGCAGGTTCTCGGGCTCAAAAGGGGGTGGGGTACAGACATGTAAAAAGACGCATCTGAATTGGAAAGGGTTAAGGCTTTATTCATCATCCAAACATTCTCAAATTTAAAAATTGATCGAAAAACATCACGAAATTTCTAAATCACACCGAACCTTGTTTGTTGGCTTCACAGCCATATTGGCATTGTCGGCAACGAGTATGGTGACAAGAAAACAAAGGAATTGCTCAGTCTTGATCCGTCTGTTTTTAAGATTCCTTTTAATAATTTCAAACCCATTTATGAACATATATATCTTATCAGAATGACAAGGCGTATGGGACCGTGCAATAGTTAACAAACTCCATGCCATTCAACCTGGCATCAGAACAAAATGCTTTCCTCCACAGTCTTCCAGGAAAGAGGATGTAGTATTAATGCGACTGCGCATTGGCCATACTTATCCTTTTATTTTAAAATGGTGATGATCGGCCTTCTTGTGTTGGCTGTGATCAGCCTTTCACTGTTCAACTTATCTTAATTGACTGTGTTGAATTTCACCGTCACGTAACTTACACTTCAAAGCTGACACTTTGCAACAATTGTTTCAAGATGTACCTGTTGATAATATTCTCTTATTCTTAAAAGAAACCAGTGCTTCAGCTGAAGTGCACGACCCGCCGGATGCTTTAAGCTTTATGAGTGTTACCATATGTGGGTATGGCGACCATTTTGGTCATGTGACCTGGACCTAAAACGGTTCCCCCAATAAATGCGCCTTATCGTAAGGAGCAAAAATATATCTTATACTTTAGTACTGTATTCTGAATCGTTTGCAGGAGAAAATGCATTCTCACTTTTCCAATACAAAAGCATATGTGTCAAAGTTTGACCAAGGCACAAAGAAGGTCAAGGTCAACCCAGGGTCACCATTTTAGCAATTTATAATGGGCCTAAGTCCCAGATGCTTTTTATCAAGTTTCGTGGAAATCTGCCCAGTGGTTCTGGAGAAGACTATTTTTTAAGGGTTTTACCATATATGGCTTGGCGGCCATTTTTGTCATGTGACCTGGACCCCATGAGCAAATTTGGGTTTCCCCCATCCCATAGAGGCTCCATATGAACTTTGACTTCAATCGGCCCAACGGTTTCCGAGAAGCAGTTCGAAAAATTCATATTTTTCGCCTCGGCGAGGCTATACTAAATGGAATGGAATATTTCGAAAGTTCATTGGTTAAATCTCATTGATATCTATCAGTATGCCAAAAATTGTTTAAATATTCCAAGCGGTTAAGTCACTATCACCAATTTTCACAAACGGGTTACGGACGGACAGACGGACAGACAGACCATATATGGCTTGGCGGCCATTTTGGTCATGTGACCTGGACCCCATAGCAAATTTTGGTTTCCCCCATCCCATAGAGGCTCCATATGAAATTTGACTTCAATCGGCCCAATGGTTTCCGAGGAGAAGCAGTTCGAAAATTTTCACATTTTTCGCCTCGGCGAGGCTATACTAAATGGAATGTAATATTTCGCAAGTTCATTGGTTAGATCTCATTGATATCTATCAGTATGCCAGAAATTGTTAAAATATTCCAAGCGGTTAAGTCACTATCACCAATTTTCACAAACGGGTTACGGACGGACAGCCAGACAGACCATTTATGGCTTGGCGGCCATTTTGGTCATGTGACCTGGACCCCATGAGCAAATTTTGGTTTCCCCCATCCCATAGAGGCTCCATATGAAATCTGACTTCAATCGGCCCACTGGTTTCCGAGGAGAAGCAGTTCGAAAAATTTCACATTTTTCGCCTCGGCGAGGCTATACTAAATGGAAAGTAATATTTCTCAAGTTCATTGGTTAGATCTCATTGATATCTATAAGTATGCCAAAAATTGTTTAAATATTCCAAGCGGTTAAGTCACTATCACCAATTTTCACAAACGGGTTACGGACGGACAGACTGACTGACAGAATGACCGAATGACACGGTGATTTTAGGGCACTCTTAGAAAGTCAGCCGACTTCAGTCGGTCGCTTTTTCTGCGGGTCGTGCAATTGGACTTTTTCATAACATATAATTTTTTCAGTTTTTTAGTCGGTGAACATCTTGTGAATTCACAAGACTTAAGTCATCGTCCGATGACACTTTTCAGCTTCCTTCTATTCAAATGCTTTGAAGTTATAGTGGTCGGGTGGTTGTCTCCGCCTTATGATTACTTATCCCGCCGCTCACGATGCAGTCTCTGCATTTCATCTGAGATCTGGATCTGACTTCCTTAAAGCCTTGGCGCAGAATTGTTTGATTTGGGATAAAGCTTTGATTATATGTATTTAGAATAGATTAACACAAACAGTCTGATCTATTTACGATATTAAAATTTAATGGCGGATGAATAAAATCGGTTGGGGGTCAAGATGGTCAGGGGTCGTTTCGCCCGTGGGTCGTTTCGCCCCGGGTCGTTTCGCCCTGATTTGGTGGGTCGTTTCGCCCTTATTTTTTTCAGGCCCTATGAATTAAGGTATGATATGTTTTTGGTATACACAGGGGTTGGTGGAGGCATGGGGAGTCCCGGAAAGTATTGTGATATCCTCGTTTGGGGCTATATTTGACCTTGATCTACTTTTCATGGTTCACTGATTTTGACACTATTGCGTCAAACCTAACGTTCACCCTACTATTTATGTTCATTTTTCAAGAACTGTAAGAGTTTCTTTAATGATACTTGACATAAGTATCTTGGGATGGCAGCGATAATTCAAGCATCCATTTTTGACCTTGACCCACTTTTCTCGGTTCACTGACTTTGTAAAATATTGCGTCAAACCCAGCGAACACCCTACCATTCAAGCTAATTTCTCAATAACTATAAGAGCTTCGTGAACTTTGTAACAAGCTTGCGTCTAGTGATGACATTTATAGTACAATTATCCATATTTGACATTGATATAATGGGACTTATGGCTATGAAAATAACTGTGTATATGTAACAAGAGGGCCCAGAGGGCCCTGGTTCGCTCACCTCCTGAGTGTCACTGCCTCGAGTACAATCTACTTGTAGCTCTAATGACCATCTTGTTCATCAGCAGAGAGTT
Source organism: Lucinisca nassula (assembly GCA_963580285.1). Classification (NCBI taxonomy): domain Eukaryota; kingdom Metazoa; phylum Mollusca; class Bivalvia; order Lucinida; family Lucinidae; genus Lucinisca; species Lucinisca nassula. The sequence goes on from OY757014.1 coordinate 115,134,709, forward strand.
TAGCTTATTTGGTAGGGAGTAACCTAGGCAACATTCCTGTGAAGTTTGAATCAAATATGCCTAAGGTTTTAGGAGGAGTTCATGTTTGAATCATATTAAAAATATTTTCTATTTTAGCTCCCGTGGCCATTTTGTACATCTGAGCAGGATTGTTTTAGCTTTTTTTGGTATAGGGTTATCCAAGCAACATTACTTCAAAGTTTAAATGAAATTGGTCCAATGGTACTGGAGGAATTGTCGTTTGAAGATTTTTTTTTTTTTTTTTTATTTTTTAACTCTGGCTGCCATCTTGTTCATCGGAGTAGAATGAGTTTACACTATTTTAGTAGGGAGTCACCTAGGCAATATTTCTGTGAAATTCGCATCCAATTGGCCCAAGGGTTTAGAAGGAGTTCGCATTCGAAGCAAATTTACAATGTTTTTTCTATTTTTAGCTCTTGTGGCCATTTTTAATCGTTTATGCTATTTTCCTAGAGGGTCATCTACAAAACACTCCAATGAAATTTAGAAGCCTTCATTGTGAAGTGGTCATGCTTCTTGCCTGGTAAACCAGGGATCCATCCTGGGCTTCTCCAGACTTTCAGATGAGTCTTTTTTAACCGAGGTCCTGTCACCGTATGACATCAGCTGTTGGTAAGACTTAAACTCAAACACTCACTCCTATGATGTTTGAATGAAATTGGCCCAAGGGTACAGGAGTTGACGCGTGAATATATTTTCTATTTTTAGAAAAGGGGCCATCTTGTTCATCAGAGTGGAATGATTATAGGTATGTTGGTATAGAGTCACCTATGTAACATTCCTGTGAAGTTTGAATCAAACTGGCCCAAAGGTTTAGGAGGAGTCCGTGTTTGAAGAAAATTTACAATGTTTTTTTTTTTCTATTTTTAGCTATGGGGTAGACGGTCATCTAAGCAAAACTCCTATGAAGGTTGCATGAAATTGGCCCAAGGTTACAGAAGGAGTTGTCGTTTGAAGATGTTTTTTAAGCTCACCTGACCGAAGGTCATCGTGAGCTTTTGTGACTGTGAGATGTCCGGCGTCGTTGTTCGTTGTGTGTCGTTCGTTGTGCGTGCGTAAACTTTTCTTTTTACCACTCTAGAGGCCACAGTTTTGATCCAATCATCATCAAACCTGTTCAAAATGATCATCATGGCAATATGTCGGACAAGTTCGAATATGGGTCATGTCGGGTCAAAATGTAGGTCAAATCAAAGGAAAACTTGTTAACACTCTAGAGGCGACAGTTTTAATCCAATCAAGTTCGAATATTGGTCATCTCAGGTCAAAAAGTAGGTCAGTAGGTCAAACCACAGAAAAACCTTGTTAGCACTCTATAGGCCACAGTTTTGGTCCGATTATCCTCAAACATGCTCAGAATGATCATCCTGACAATATTTCGGTCAAGTTCGAATACGGGCCATGTCGGGTAAAAAAGTAGGTCAGTAGATCAAACCGCAGAAAAACCTTGTTAGCACTCTTGAGGCCACAGTTTTGGTCCAATCATCCTCAAACTTGCTCAGAATGATCATCCTGACAATATCTAGGTCAAGTTCGATTATGGATCATGTCGGGTCAAAAAGGCCAGTAGGCCAAATCATAGAAAAACCTTGTTAAAACTCTAGAGGCCACAGCTTTGGTCCAATAATTCTCAAACTTGCTCAGAATGTGCATCTTGACAATGTCTTGGCCAATTTTAATATGGTTCATGTCGGATCAAAAAGTAGGTCAGTAAGTCATACCACAGAAAAACCTTGTTAATACACTCTTGAGGCCACAGTTTTGGTCCAATCATCCTCAAACTTGCTCAGAATGATCATCCCGACAATATCTAGGTCAAGTTCGAATATGGGTCATGTCGGGTCAAAAACAAGGTCAGTAGGTCAAACCATAGAAAAACCTTGTTAGCACTCTGGAGGCCAGTTTTGGTCCAACCATCCTCAAACTTACTAAGATTGTTCATCCTGACAATATCTCGTTGTAAGTTCGAATATGGGTCATGTCTGGACAAAAAGTAGGTTAGTAGGTAAAATCATAGAAAAACCTTATTAACACTCAAGAGGCCACAGTTTTGGTCCAGTCATCCTCAAACATGCTCAGAATGTTCCTCCTGACAATATCTCGGTCAAGTTTGAATATGGGTCATTTCGGGTCAAAAAGTAGGTCAGATCATAGAGAACCTTGTTAACACTATAGAGGCCACAGTTTTGGGCCAGACATCCACAAACTCGCTCAGAATGATCATCCTGACAATATCTCGGTCAAGTTCGAATATGGGTCATGTCGGGTCAAAAAGTAGGTCAGTAGATCAAACCATAGAAAAACCCTGTTAACACTCGAGAGGCCACAGTTTTGGTCCAGTCATCTTCAAACTTGCTCAGAATGATCATCCTGACAATATCTCAGTCAAGTTTAAATACATGTAGGTCAGTAGGTCGAATCATAGAAAAAACTTGTTAACACTCTAGAGGCCACGGTTCTGGTCTAATCATTGTCAGACTTGCTCAGAATGATCATCTCTACAATATCTAGGTCAAGTTCGAACATTGGTCATGTGTGGTCAAAAAGTAGGTCAAATCATAGAAAAAACTTGTTTACACTCTTTTGGCGGCAATTTTAGTCTAAATATCATCAAACTTGCTCAGAATGATCATCTTGACAATACTTAGGTCAAGTTCGAATATTTGTCATGTGGGATCAAAAAGAGGGGAGTAGGTTAAATTATAGGAAAACCTTTTTGACACTCTAGAGGCCACAGTTTTAGTCCAATCAACACCAAACTTGCTCAGAATTGACCATCTTGGCATCAAGAGTGTTCGCAAGATTTTTCTATGACCTGACCTACTGACCTCATTTTTGACCAGACATGACCCATATTTAAACTTGATTGAGATTTTGTAAAGTTTCATGATGTTCAGGCTCAAAATGTGGCTGCTACAGTGGTCACAAGATTTTTCCATGATTTGACCTACTGACCTTCTGTTTGACTTGACCCTTTTTCGAACTTGAACCAGATTTCATCAAGGCAATCATTGTGAGCAAGTTTAATGACGAATGGACTTAATATATGGCCTCTAGAGTGTTCACAAGGTTTTCCTATGACCTTATATTTGACCGGAAATGACCCATATTCGAACTTTACTGAGATTTTGTCGAGGTGATCGTTTTGAGCAAGTTTCATGAAGTTTAGTCTGAGAATGTTGCTACTCGAGTGTTCACAAGGTTTTTCCATGATTTGACCTACTGACTTACTTTTTGACCTGACAAAACTGATATTGTCAAGATGATCATTCTGGGCAAGTTTGATGATGATCGGAGCATAACGGTAGCCTCTAGAGTGTTAACAAGGTTTTTCTCTGATTTGATCTACTTTTTGACCCCACATGACCCATATTCAAACTTGACCAAGACATTGTCAAGATGATCACTCTGGGCATGTTTGATGATGATTGGACCAAATCTGTGGACTCTAGTGTATTCACAAGGGTTTTCTATGATTTGACCTACTGACCTACTTTGTAACCCGACTTGACCCATATTCAAACGTTACCAAGATATTATCAAGATGATCATTCTGAGTAAGTTTGATGATGATTGGACCAAACCTGTGGCCTCCAGTGTGTTCACAAGGTTTTTCTATGATTTGACCTACTGGCCTACTTTTTGACCAGTCAACATCCATACTTGAACTTGACTGAGACATTGTCAAGGTATCATTCTGGACAAGTTTGATGATGATCGGACCAAAACTGGTGTGTTCACAAGGTTTTACTCTGATTTGACCTACTGACCTACTTTTTGACCCGACATGACCTATATTCGAACTTGACCCAGATATTGTTAAGACTATCATTCTGAGCAACTTTGATGACGATCAGACCGAAACTGTGGCCTCTAGAGTGTTCATACGGTTTTCTATGATTTGACCTACTGACCTACTTTTTGACCCGACATGACCCATATGCGAACTTGACCGAGATATTGTCAAGATAATCATTCTGAGCAAGTTTGATGATGATTGGACATAAATTGTGGCCTCTAGAGTGTTCACAAGGTTTTTCTATGATTTGACCTACTGACCTATTTTTTGACCCGACATGACCCATATGCGAACTTGACCGAGATATTGTCAAGATAATCATTCTGAGCAAGTTTGATGATGATTGGACATAAAATGTGGCCTCTAGAGTGTTCACAAGGTTTTTCTATGATTTGACCTACTGACCTACTTTTTGACCCGACATGACCCATATTCGAACTTGACCGATATATTGTTAAGATAATCATTCTGAGCAAGTTTGATGATGATTGGACATAAATTGTGGCCTCTAGAGTGTTCACAAGGTTTTTTCTATGATTTGACTTGCTGACCTATTTTTTGACCCGACATGACCCATATTCGAACTTGACCGAGATATTGTCAAGATGATCATTCTGAGCAAGTTTGATGATGATTGGACATAAATTGTGGACTCTAGTATGTTCAGGTTTTCTATGATTTGACCTACCGACCTACTTCTTGACCCGACAACACCCATATTCGAACTTGATTGAGATATTGTCAAGATGATCATTCTGTGCAAGTTAAATGATTATCGGACCAAAACTGTGGCCTCTAGTGTCTTCACAAGGTTTTTTTCTGATTTGACCTACTTTTTGACCTGACATGACCCTTATTCGAACTTGACCGAGATATTTTGTGGTGATACAAACTGTGTGCAAGTTTAGTTAAAATCAAATCATAAAGGAAACAGCTATCGTGCAGACAAGACCAAAATAGGCAATTTTGCCCTTTCAGGGGCCGTTACTCCGCAACACATGATGGGATATGGCTGGTTCAAGAAAGGGACCCAGATCTCATGGTGGTACAAGTTGTGTGCGAGTCTGGTTTGAATCAAACTATAAATGAAGATGCTATCGTGCGGACAAGACCAAAATAGGCAATTTTTTGCCCTTTCAGGGGCCGTTCCTCCGCAACACATGATGGGATATGGCTGGTTCAAAAAAGGAACCCAGATCTCATGGTGGTACAAGTTGTGTGCAAGTCTGGTTAAAATTAAATTATAAATGAAGATGCTATCATGCGGACAAGACCAAAATAGGCAATTTTTGCTCTTTCAGGAGCCATAACTCCTGATGGGATATGGATGGTTCAAGAAAGGAACCTAGATCTCATGGTGGTTCAAGTTTTGTGCAAGTCTGGTTAAAATCAAATCATAAATGAAGATGCTATCGTGCAGACAAGACCAAAATAGGCAATTTTTGCCCTTTCAGGGGCCGTAATTCCGTAACACATGATGGGATATGGCTGGTTCAAGGAAGGAACCTAGATCTCATGGTGGAACAAGTTGTGTGCAAGTCTGGTTAAAATCAAATAATAAATGAAGATGCTATTGTGCGGACAAGATATTGTTTACACACGCACGCACGGACGACAGACGAAATGTGATCACAAAAGCTCACCTTGTCACTACGTGACAGGTGAGCTAAAAATGTGATATTTTTCTCAATTCTTATTATCTATGTTTCAGAAACTGAAATAAGAAAAATAAAGTATATGTGAGGACCCATTAATTGCTGTATAAAGTGTGGTTAAGGGTTGGGGGTTCTTCATTTCATAGACTTGCTAACATTGATTTTCCACACACAAAAAAAAAAATGCATTTTTTTCTGATAAACACATTCTGGTACCTTTGCACAAATCAGAGTCTTTGACAATCAGATATGAGCATCGTCACGAGAAACAATAATCGCTATCGTTTTGTAGGAAAGTAACTGAGTAACTGTCCTGTTGGCTTTCCGCTTGAGATGTCGTTTCATCTCAATGTCGGGCAAAAAAACCACAAAACTAGAAGCAAAATGACCTATACAGTGTTGACTTGGACGTGAAACCCCAACCTATCATTCATTCATTAATTCACTTATCCATCTCCGTATATTCAACCGTCCTTTCGTCTGTCCGTACATATACTAACGCACAACTTCATTCATTCATAAACGACTCACGGGCGAAACGACTCACCCGATAAGGGCGAAACGACCCACCCCCGAAATCAGCCGGGGCGAAACGACCTGGCGAAACGACCCCGATTCGTCAAGATTGTTGCTTCGTTAAACAGTCTGGAATACGGAAAAGTCAGGTAAGAAAAATATATATTACATTTTTGCTACTACTTTAAGTAATTTTTGGGGGAAATAAAAATGATATTTTCCGGTAGGGAAAATATTTCTTTCAGGCGGGGATATATTTCCTATCTATTTACTGCAGAATTCAAAAACAAATCAAAGCTCCAGATAATGGGAAGTCTGATCTTTCTTTTTATATACTGCAACACCCTCTCACTAAGATTACATGCAGTTGATCGTTTGTCAGTTTTCTATACTATAGATCTAATTTTCAAAAAAATATTTGTTGTGGGTATTGGTTAGAATTGGCGGGGCAGTTCTAACGAAGTTTTTGTTCGTGGTGTGTGTGTGTGTGTGAATTCGGGTTTAACGTCGCTTTCAACAATTTTTCAGTCATATCACGACGGTGTCTGGTTGCGACAGGGAGCTCAATGCTCACTTTTATAGTGCTGCCTCACTGAAGTATCATATCCCAGACACATTACAGGATACCACACCCAGTCACATTATCCTGACACTGGGTCGACCAGTCCTAGCTCTACCCCGTAAGTCTGAGTGCCAAGCGAGGAGCAGCTAGTACCATTTTTAACGACTTTGGTATGTCGCGGCCCGGGATGGAACCCGTGACCTCCCGTTCCCCGGAGCGGACACTCTACCAACTGAGCTATCGGGGTCGGTTTTTGTTCGTGGTAGATAACGCATTTTGTCTTTTATGTTAGAAGCCCCCAGTTAGATTCCCGGCAGCGGTAATAACATAATGGTGTTCGAACATGCTACACAGGGATGGTCGCCACTGAGTGCACCATCTTTCGGACGGGGCTTTCGGATGGGGAAGATAACTTGAGCCCCTCCCCCCTGTGCAGAAGAACCATCCAAGGTTAACGACCCATTTTTTTTTTCGCCCGACGCGTCCGTAATTGTGTGCAAAAATGACCTCAATCACATCAAAAGATGACAGCGTGTGTCCTATTGATCTCCAAAAGCTACCGCTTACAGATCAAAAATTTATCGTTAATCGTCGCCGCCAGGCTTGTTCAAGCATTACCTAGCTCGGACAGTCGTCTGTATTGCTCTCTCGGCCAATCAGAGCGTCACGGCTAGAAGATTGATAGGTCAGATTTGCGGTTCACGAGATGCAGGTGTGTGTGATTAAATCAAACACGTGGCTTATTAACATTCAATTAATTGATTGTTTTGTTTCCGGATACTTGCATACACAGTTGGAGTATCGGTAATTTGATTGTTGAAAAAAATGTTGAAGGCATAATTAAAAGGATGCGATAATCAAGTGTATAAATCTTTTTCTTTTTTTTCTCCTACATTACTGCCGCATTACGAGCAGGATTTCCTTGGTGGTAACCAGTACTTTTTTACGTCTTTATTACGATTAAAGAAAATTATGACTCGAGCTTGTCGCACTTTCGTATTAAACAATGTCTTTATTGTTTATGAAGTTACGACCAGGCCTAATTGAATAAAGAAATTAATTATCAGAAACCATGGAATATTAGCATTAAGTAAAGTGTTGAACTGCATTCTAATAGTGGTCCTGAACAGACACCTGTGGCTGGATATCAAATGCCAACAACAAAAGTTGTTTTTTTTTAATGAAAGTCAAAATTTTCGAGTCATGTTCTTTTTCCATCTTATTTCTTCAAATCCTGGTTATTTTGAAGAAACAAAATGGACTTGACTGGAAATTTTGGCTAGTGTTAGCCTTTAATCATTATGCAAAATATTGTAAGAATCCAAAAGTTTCAGATGCCATTTTATGTACTAGGATGTAGTGAATGACCTGAACAGACATGTCCTGTTGGAGCAGCCTGATCACAGCCTGTACTACTGTTAACTACTCACACTCAACTTAAACCATAATCCTGATGAATAAATTAATTTAGCTGCAGTCCACTCTTAACTTTCAAAACCTAATGTATTTCATCCATTCAAATTCACAATCTGGGTGACAGTGTAAATCCTGATTAGATGGAAGCCATCTGATCTGGAACTCCACTGCAAGTAAATAGTTTGTCATGTTAAGCAGGATAAGCGTTCAAGCCCCAAAGTCTTTTGGAGTCTTACAGACACACTCTTCAGTCGTTCGCATTTAGCCATAATTGACACACGTTTTGGAGGTAAAACTCTAACTTTTCAAAATTTGACTCCAACTTTTCAGATTTGAATCCAACTTTTTCTTTGGATGGATTCTTAAACTCCTGCTTTCAAAATCCTAGTGAGAACTCTGGACCCTACCGTAATTAGCTATTACTGTGTAGGTTTTCAGTTACATCCGGCAAACTTGTTGTGTGTGTCTGTGTGGATTCGGGTTTAACGTCGCTTTCAACAATTTTTCAGTCATATCACGACGGTGTCTGGTTGCGACAGGGAGCTCAATGCTCACTTTATAGTGCTGCCTCACCGAAGCATCATGTCTCAGACACATTACATGATACCACACCCGGTCACATTATCCTGACACTGGGTCGACCAGTCCTAGCTCTACCCCGTAAATCTGAGTGCCAAGCGAGGAGCAGCTAGTACCATTTTTAACGACTTTGGTATGTCGCGGCCCGGGATCGAATCCGTGACCTCCCGTTCCCCGGAGCGGACACTCTACCGGCTGAGCTATCGGGGCCGGTTCCGGCAAACTTGGTACACCTGCAAGTAATGGTCAAATGCATTAAATATCCTTATTATCTGGACCTCTCTTGTGTGTGTCAGCCACTGGCTTAAAAAGTTTACATTTCACTTCACCGGCCTGTTGTTTTGGTTGAATCTGCTGATTACAATAATAGGCGATAATCGGAGATCTAGTTAGCGGTAATTGAAGTGATGGCTGCTCTCATTATCTGCCGACTCCATATAAGAAAATAGATAGGTATTTTGAATGCCTCTGTCCTTCCGTCTGTCCGTCCATCGCGCTAACTCCTCCTTGTTGATGTCACCTCCTTAACCACAGGCCGGAAAACAACCAAATTTGGTACATGGCTTCCTTACATGAAGAGGGTGTGCGAGCAGCGTTAAATGTGGGTGCGCCCAGGCCATGCCCCACCCCTCCACTTACAACCACGCAACCGGCAGTTAAGCAGTCGGTTCATTAAAGAGCAGAAACGTAAAAAAAAAAAAAAAAAAAAAAAAACACTGACATGCTACACAAGGATTTGTGTTGCAGGAAGTAACCGCAATCCATACTTTGCACGGTAAACCCACAGAAGAGGGCGGAGCTAAGCGATTGTCAAAAATCTACTGCATCCCGCCTTCAGGTTCGCGCTGGGTCGCCGCGGGTCATGTAATATCACCAAATAGCGTATATGATTGCAGTAGAAAATAGTCGTTGTGAGGTCAGTGTTGCTATAGAGCCTGGGCTGGGGTCGTGGGTTGGGCTTGGCATACATTGGAGACCTAGATCAGGCGCCAAATATCGCTGCATCTGATCGGGGTCTACACTGTTTGCATAACCAGAAATTCAAGTTCGGTAAAGTTGATGTCGCACCTGCTCTTCACCTGCCCAACACAAAAAAATAAAAGTTTATTTAAGGCAGAAGAGATGAATATAGGGCTTTGAGAAGAACCCATAGCCTATATATGTGAGGTAAAAAACTGACTAATTTCACAATGCGATAAAATGAACTAAAATGATCCAAGAATTATATCCAAAGCATATGAATATCCTCATATAATGGAGAAAACACAAGCTAAGTTTCAAAATGATTAGTATAAAACTGTAGAAGGAGTTGCGATGACAAAGAGGTACCTCCTGTATATCAATTGAACCTTAAAAATGACAAAGTTCACAATGTGGAAAAAGTGATAAAAACCAGTGCTTCAGCTGAAGTGCACGACCCGCCGAATGCTTTTAGCTTTATGAGTGTTACCATATATGGGTATGGCGGCCATTTTGGTCATGTGACCTGGACCTAAAACGGTTCCCCCAATAAATGCGCCTATTATAAGGAGCAAAAATATATCTTATACTTAAGTAATGTATTCTGAATCGTTTGCAGGATAAAATGCATTCTCACTTTGACAATGCAAAAGCATATGTGTCAAAGTTTGACCTAGGCACAACGAATGTCAAGGTCAACCCAGGGTCACCGTTTTAGCAATTTATGATGGGCCTACGTCCCAGATACTATTTATCACGTTTCGTGGAAATCTGCCAAGTGGTTCTGGAGAAGACTTTTACCATAAATGGCTTGGTGGCCATTTGGTCATGTGACCTGGACCCCATGAGCAAATTTTGGTTTCCCCCATCCCATAGAGGCTCCATATGAAATGTGACTTCAATCGGCCCAACGGTTTCCGAGGAGAAGCAGTTCGAAAATTTTCACATTTTTCGGCTCGGCGAGGCTATACTAAATGGAGTGTAATATTTCGCAAGTTCATTGTTAAGATCTCATTGACATCTATCAGTATGCCAAACAAAAATTCTTTAAATATTCCAAGCGGTTAAGTCACTATCACCAATTTTCACAAACGGGTTACGGACGGACAGACAGACAGACCATATATGGCTTGGCGGCCATTTTGGTCATGTGACCTGGACCCCATGAGCAAATTTTGGTTTCCCCCATCCCAAAGAGGCTTCATATGAAATTTGATTTCAATCGGCCCAACAGTTTCCGAGGAGAAGCAGTTCGAAAATTTTTCACATTTTTCGCCTCGGCGAGGCTATACTAAATGGAATGTAATATTTCGCAAGTTCATTGGTTAGATCTCATTGATATCTATCATATGCCAAAAATTGTTTAAATATTCCAAAACGGGCCTCCGTGGCCTAGTGGATAAGAGCGCTGACTCTAAGTCATTAGGTCTCTCACCGCCGTAGGTTCGAGCCTCGCTCGGGCCACGTGTGAGACGCCAAGTTCTGCAACGGAAGGTCAGGTGGTTTTTCTCCGGGTACTCCGGTTTTCGCCCACCTCTGATTAACGATCGGCTCGATATGAGTGAAATAATCTTGAAAGGGCCGTAAAATCCAAACCAAAAAAAAAAAAAAAAAAAATATTCCAAGCAGTTAAGTCACTATCACCAATTTTTACAAACGGGTTACGGACGGACCCAAAGAAGGTCAAGGTCAACCCAGGGTCACCATTTTAGCAATTTATGATGGGCCTACGTCCCAGATGCTATTTATCAAGTTTCGTGGAAATCTGCCCAGTGGTTCTGGAGAAGACTATTTTTGAAGTTCTTATACCATATATGGCTTGGCGGCTATTTTGGTCAAGTGACCTGGACCCCATGAGCAAATTTTGGTTTCCCCCCATCCCTTAAGAGGCTCCACATGAAATGTGACTTCAATCGGCCCAACGGTTTCCGAGGAGAAGCAGTTCAAAAATTTTCACATTTTTCGCCTCGGCGAGGCTATACTATATGGAATGTAATATTTCGCAAGTTCATTGGTAAGATCTCATTGATATCTATCAGTATGCCAAAAATTGTTTAAATATTCCAAGCGGTTAAGTCACTATCACCAATTTTCACAAACGGGTTACGGACGGACAGACAGACAGACCATATATGGCTTGGCGGCCATTTTGGTCATGTGACCTGGACCCCATGAGCAAATTTTGGTTTCCCCCATCCCAAAGAGGCTTCATATGAAATTTGATTTCAATCGGCCCAACAGTTTCCGAGGAGAAGCAGTTCGAAAATTTTTCACATTTTTCGCCTCGGCGAGGCTATACTATATGGAATGTAATATTTCGCAAGTTCATTGGTTAGATCTCATTGATATCTATCATATGCCAAAAATTGTTTAAATATTCCAAAACGGGCCTCCGTGGCCTAGTGGATAAGAGCGCTGACTCTAAGTCATTAGGTCTCTCACCGCCGTAGGTTCGAGCCTCGCTCGGGCCACGTGTGAGACGCCAAGTTCTGCAACGGAAGGTCAGGTGGTTTTTCTCCGGGTACTCCGGTTTTCGCCCACCTCTGATTAACGATCGGCTCGATATGAGTGAAATAATCTTGAAAGGGCCGTAAAATCCAAACCAAAAAAAAAAAAAAAAAAATATTCCAAGCAGTTAAGTCACTATCACCAATTTTTACAAACGGGTTACGGACGGACCCAAAGAAGGTCAAGGTCAACCCAGGGTCACCATTTTAGCAATTTATGATGGGCCTACGTCCCAGATGCTATTTATCAAGTTTCGTGGAAATCTGCCCAGTGGTTCTGGAGAAGACTATTTTTGAAGTTCTTATACCATATATGGCTTGGCGGCTATTTTGGTCAAGTGACCTGGACCCCATGAGCAAATTTTGGTTTCCCCCCCATCCCTTAAGAGGCTCCACATGAAATGTGACTTCAATCGGCCCAACGGTTTCCGAGGAGAAGCAGTTCAAAAATTTTCACATTTTTCGCCTCGGCGAGGCTATACTAAATGGAATGTAATATTTCGCAAGTTCATTGGTTAGATCTCATTGATATCTATCATATGCCAAAAATTGTTTAAATATTCCAAGCGGTTAAGTCAATATCACCAATTTTCACAAACGGGTTACGGACGGACAGACAGACTGACAGAATGACACGGTGATTTTAGGGCACTCTTAGAAATCAACCGACTTCAGTCGGTTGCTTTTTCTGCGGGTCGTGCAATTGATTCCAAGATAAAGTCCAAACCACATGCGCATCCTCAGACCATGCTGAAAGCACATGCAAAGTTTCAAAATGATCGGTATAAAACTGCAAGGGGAGTTGCGATGACAAGAAGTACCAATCGTATAACAATTGAACCTTAAAAATGACTGAGTTCAAAACGCGGAAAAAGTGAAAAAAAATATTCTGAGAATTATGTCAAAACCACTTGCACATCCTCATACCATGCCAAAAGCACATGCTAAGTTTCAAAATGATCGGTATAAAACTGCAAGAGCAGTTGCGATGACAAGAGGTACCTATCATATATCAATTGTAGGTTAAAAATGACTAAGTTCACAATGTGGAAAAAGTGACAAAAATTGATCGGACTATAAAGTCCAAACCACATGCGCATCCTCACACAATGGCCAAAACACACGCAAAGTTTGAAAATAATCGGTATGAAACTGTAGGAGGAGTTGCGATGACAAGACACCTAGTGTAAAATGTTGACGGAAAGACGGACGGAAAACCGGACGGACAGACAACCGGACGGACGAACGAACGAACGCACGGACAGACGGAAACTTGCACGCCTATGTCTTCCTGCTAAAGCAGGTGCTACAAAAAGTGGAATTTCGGGTTTGGACGAAACAGTTTGGATGTCAGTCCGGGTCTATTTTCCCACCCTACACTCAGTGACAATCGTTATGGATACGTTTAGTTTTTTATATTCACTGACCACTTCTCATCAGGGCAAATTGGGCGGTCGGGGACGCAAATACAGATTTCGTAATTCACCGACTTTAAGGCTTCTCAAGCCTTTGATTATACATTATCGTTCTAACTTTTTACTTTTAATACCCTCATAATTCTACATACCTTTCGGTCATTAACCGATTGATGCTTATGACCCACAAAGAGGGTTGACGCATCGTTAAACACGAAATCATCATCATCAGTTATCATCACCCCAACATTTAGCAGTAAAAACAAAGAACAAAAATAATATACATGTACACTTTGTATATAATTTATATGTTGCTAACAAAATGCATAAATGATTTCTGTAAAGTTGGAATAAATAATGCTGTATAAAATTCAACAAATGATTATCAGACACATTTACAATAATTTGATTTAAGAAAACAACAAGAGGCTCACTATGCTCACCAGAGCTGAGCGGGGTACTGCCCACTGGCAGCCATGTATTTATATAAACCATGAAAGCCCTGAGCCCAAGGGTGCTACAGATAATATTTGGACCAAATCATTCCAGTGGCTTCAGTGAAGATGTCACTTGAATATGTTGATGCAAGACAACAAATGGCAATTGACAACTACCCATCTGTGGCAACCAATAGGCCTAAAACCAAAAATGGCAGATAGAACATTGCTTTAGCAACATTAGGGTAAAAAACAGTAAAATTCCTGTATTAAGACCACCTTTGGGACTGTTCAAAGTATTTAAGGCCACTTTTGAACAATCCAAAAGGTGGTCCCTGCCCACTTTTGAACCCTGACCAGAGGACACTGTGGCCAGAAAACACAAAGAAATATTAATTGCATACTCAAAATTAAAATCCGCTGATTCAGGGCATTTGTCAGTTTCTGGCGAAAGAATGTGCAATGGTTAACTGCTTACATACAGGCCTGCCCAGGAAAAGTGTGGATAGGTAAACTGATCGGCTCAAAAATGACCTAAAATAGTGTTGACTGGGCCGTTAAACCCCAATACAAACAAACAAACAAAACAAAGCATCCTTAAAAAATAAGTTTTTAAAAGCAGTATTAGTCTGAACTTCAGGTAGTCTTAGTAGCGGAATTTCACTGTATCTTGAAAGACGTAAATGTCACTTTCCAATTTTTATGCACCCGCATCGAATGATGCCGGGGGCATAGAGGTTTTCTGTACGTGCGTGCGTGGGTATGTGCGTACTTGTGTACGAATGTACGTCCTTCTGTACGAAAGTGTGTACGTACCTACGTAATCCAGTTGGACTCTGGTTAAGGTTTTTGTACCAGGTAGAGCCTGAACTTTTAAGAGATCATATTTTCCAAACCATGTGATGGATTTGGTTCATATTTTGGATGATGATAGATATAGGTCCAAAGTTTTGTGCAGCACTACCCCCACCCACGCCCATGACCTAAAGGTCAAGGTTATGAACTTAGAAATTTTTAATGTTGAAGACTCAGGATAAGGTATTTGTACCAGGTAGAGCCTTATTATTTAAGAGCTCATATCTTCCGAAGTATAAGATGGGTTTTGGTTCATATTTGGTATGATGATATATAGGTGCAAAGTTTTATTCAGCAATACCCCCACTCATGCCTATGGCCTCAAGGTCAAGGTCACCAACTTAGAAATTTTTAAGACTCGGGTAAATATATTTGTACCAGTTAATACCTGAACTTTTATTATTGATTTTGGTTCATATTTGTTACGATGATAGATCTACGTCCAAAGATTGATTCAAAAATACCCTAGCCCATGCCCATGACCTGAACCTAAAGGTCACGGACTTAGAATTTTTAATGTTAAAGTTTTCAAAGAGCTAGTATTTTCCTAACCGAATGATAGATTTGGTTTATATAAATTTGTTATGATGATAGATACAGGTCCAAAGGTTTATTTGGCAACACCCCAACTCATGCTTAAGACTTCAAGGTCAAGGTCCCACACTTAGAAATTTTTAATGTTGATTTTTTAAGAGTTCATGTTGTCCAAACCATATGATGGACTGTGTTTATATTTGGTGCTATCATAGATAAAGGTCCAAAGTGATATTTAGCAGTACCCACACCCATGAATATGACCTCAATGTCAAGGTCACAGACATAGAAATTTTCATATTTAAGTATGTTAATAGCTCATATTTTCCAAACTATAGAACAGATTTACTTCATATTTGGTTTGACGATAGTTACAGGTCCAAAGTTTTATTTAGCCATACCCCCACCCCTGACCTCAAGGTCAAGGTCACAGACTTAGAAATTTTTATGTTATGTCTTTGTAGAGATCATATTTCCTAAACCATTTCATGGATTTGCTTCATATTTTGATTGATGATAGATACAGATCAAAAGTTTCATTCAGCCATAACCCCGCCTCTGTTCCATGACCTCAAGATCAAGGTTTCAGCCTTAGAAATTTTTAATTTTAGCATTTTTAAAAGCTCATATTTTCCAAACCATTTGATAGATTGAGTTCATATTTGGTATGATGATAGTTGTTTTTCAAAGGTTTAATTAGCAACACCCAAACCTATGACCACTAGGAAACTTTTTCAGGCGAGTTATGCTATCCAATGCAGGTGTTATTGTAATGAGTCTTTTGGGGTGAGGTGGCCCCTGGGCGGGGGCATCTGTGTCGTATTGACACATTTCTAGTTTCCATTATAATTCTATGGAAACAGGGGTGAGAACAGTCCAAAAATCTCAATCCTGAAAATCTGCTATTTGAATCCTGAAGTGACCCTAATGTTATCTTGAAATAAAAAATAAATGGGTTTACCCTTTCAATATCAATGGAGATTAGTTGTTTCATGCTTAATTGTAGCTAACCATTTAAATAAGACATGTTAAAACTTCAAATGGACAATATTAAATGACAATTTATATGCATCATGCCAAAGCTCTCAATCCTGAAATCAGGATTAATCCTGAACCTTCTCACCCCTGTGGAAATTCTTAAGCTGCCATAGCAACCAAACTAAAGAGCCGAATTTCATAACAAGAGGCCCATGCAGCCGTGTATTTAAACACGCGATTTTAAACAACGGATAATAAATAAAAATCAAAAAGAGTTCCTTTAAGAGCAATGTAAACATTCATAAGAAAGAAGATGGGTCAGTTTCGGCTAATAAAGCCTCATCAGTGACCCTGTAATGATCCGGCCAAAAAAAAACAAAGGAAACATACTGCAATTTTGCGAATTTCGAATAGGCAGTCGATTAAAAGACTGACATAAATCAAAATTGGGTCCAAATAATTAAAAACCTGTCTAAAATATGAGTCTAAACCAATAATTTATTTCCAATTTCTCAGAATATTCACGCTGATCTCAAAGGACCAAAAGTAAAATATAAATAAAGTCTCAAAAACGAAGAAATGAAGTGGATAGGTGAGGTGAGGAACGACCCCTGTGCTCCCCACCCCCAAATATCCCCAAGTTGGTGTGACTGAATGTGTCTAATCATAAGGAACAAGGATATATGAATATGGGGTGGGGATCTGAATGGCTTCTGAGATATATGTCTTTTTATGAAGTGGAGGGGCGGGGCATTGCCCCAGCACATCGCCTCAGCATAAAGAGACCCCTAGGTTGGTGTGACAGAATGAGTCTTAACATAAGGAACAATCACAGGGCTATAATTTCAACAATCTTGGGAGGGGTCCACTAGATACAACCTTATACCAAATATCAATCACCTCGGCCTTCTCGTTTCAGTCAAGAAGATTTTTAAAAGTTCTTCCCTATATTAGTCTATGTAAAACTTGTGGGCCCCGGCACGGGGGCATTTTTGGTCCCAGGGCTATAATTTGAACAATCTTGGGGGAGGTCCACTAGATAAAGCTTCAAAGCAAATATAAAAGACATCGGCAATGCGGTTTCAGAGAAGATTTTTTAAGTTTTCAGTAAAAAAAGAAAAAAAAAACAACAAGAGGACCAAGATGGTCCTATATCGCTCACCTGAGCTAAAAGATTCAAAGTTTCAGGAAGTGCCAACCTTTACTGAAGGATTTATGGTAGGACGAGGTGATGACACAGTAAGCATTTTCTGCAAATCAAGTAGAAACTCTTTGATAAGTAGGCTGACCTCACCGGTTTTCAACCTCATTCAAGCTTTTAACCCTGACTTGCTTACATGTAACTTTCAAGAAGATCCGCTATAAACTGAAGGGGCTACGGTGATGACAAGGTCAAAAAACATAACTCCATGTAATCAATCCTACATCGCTAATTTTCGAACATATCCAAGCTCTTAACCCCAACTTATTTGTATGTAAGTTTCAGGAAGATCCTATCAACGGTGATGACAAGGTCAAAAATAGGCATTTTCTATAATCAAGAGGGACATAACTCTCTGAAATATATGCCGAACTCACCAATTTTTAACTCAGCCAAGGTTTTATCCCTTACCTACTAACATGTAAGTTACAAAAAGATCCGATGAAAACGGAAGGGGCTATTGTGATGGCAAGATCAAAAAAGGATTTTTTAGCAGTAAAGGGGACGTAACTCTACAATAGATGAGCCAACCTCGTCAGTTTTTTAACTCATCCGAGCTTTTATCCCTGACTAACTTGTTTGTAAGTTTCAAGAAGATCCAATCAAAACTGAAGGGGCTATGGAGATGACAAGGTCAAAAATAAGCATTTTCAGCAAAGGAGGGGACATAACTCCATCTGTAATTGACCCACATCGCTAGTTTTCAAAGGATGTCAGAGGATTCGCCATTTTGCATACTCGCAACAAGAGGTTTCGCCACCTCCGTGAGAGGGTTCGCCACTTTTTTCGATTTTTGCTTTTGGAGGATTCGCCACCTTTTTATATATTTTGCTTATAACTATTTGATTTTGAGCAGGGTTTAATGAAAGAAATAAATAAAGATAGTTTATAGTTTTAAACGCCGATTGT
Source organism: Lucinisca nassula (assembly GCA_963580285.1). Classification (NCBI taxonomy): domain Eukaryota; kingdom Metazoa; phylum Mollusca; class Bivalvia; order Lucinida; family Lucinidae; genus Lucinisca; species Lucinisca nassula. Next base: position 115,153,053 of record OY757014.1, read on the forward strand.
TTTTTTTTTATCATTGCCTACTTGATAATAGACGAAAAGGTAACCAGCCTAAGAGAAGAAGGATTACTGTAAGGTGTTTCAAAGGGTGCTGACTCTTCTAGATGATCGTGCCTTTGATGATTATATAGCAACTTATTTATAAGCTGACCTTCAGAATAGCACAGGCGCCTCAACACCAGGGCTAGACAAGCAAAGCTGCCATTCTACGTGCTCGTCAGTAGTTCAGTTCTTCTGTGCTGACGTTCACACATAATGGGACAGGTACCTTCAGGGGATTAATGAGATCTGAGACATCACATTTTTTTTATTATTATATTATTATTTTTTTAAAATGATGATATTTCAAATTGACTTTGTAAAATAAATGGATCATAATGAAAAGCGCCTCCCTGTCGGAAGCTTAATCGTTACTGGAGACAAATCAAATGGTGGTCTGGATACCCAACTTAATACTTTTCATCCATTTTTATATATACATGTTCATTTTCGGTGGCGAAATCTCCGAGGGGCGAAACCCCCCGTGGGGCGGAACCTACTAGTGGCGAAACCTCCGATGGCGAACTTGTTTGGTGGCGAATCCTCTGTAAACATTTTCAAACGCATCCAAGCTTTTAAAGCGGACTTACATGTACGTAAGTTTCAAGAAGATCCAATCAAAACAGAAGGGGCTACAGTGACGAAAAGGTAAAAAATCGACATTTTCAGCAATCAAAGGGATTTAAAAATTTCAAACACGCGATTTTAAACTACGATTTTAAACATCCCATATTCATATATCCTTGTTCCTTATGATAAGACACATTCAGCCACACCAACTTGGGGATATTTGGGGATGGGGAGCACAGGGGTCGTTCCTCACCTCACATCTCCACTTCATTTCTTATTATAGAATAATAATGGAAAGCTCTATGAAAAATGGGCCGACTTGGCGGGTTTTCGAACTCATCCCAGTTTTTATCTCCAGCCAACTTACATATAAGTTTCAAAAAGATCCAATCAAAACTAAAGCGGCTAAGGTGATGAAAAGGTAAAAAGTCGACATTTTCAGCAGTGTGTGTCTGTGTGAATTCGGGTTTAACGTCGCTTTCAACAATTTTTCAGTCATATCACGACGGTGTCTGATTGAGACAGGGAGCTCAATGCTCACTTTTATAGTGCTGCCTCTCTGAAGTATTATGTCCCAGACACATTACATGATACCACACCCAGTCACATTATCCTGACACTGGGTCGACCAGTCCTAGCTCTACCCCGTAAATCTGAGTGCCAAGCGAGAAACAGCTAGTACCATTCTTAACGACTTTGGTAGGTCACAGCCCGGGATCGAACCCGTGACCTCCCGTTCCCCGGAGCGGACACTCTACCAACTGAGTTATCGGGGCCGGTATCAAAGGGATGTATAGTTTGAACAATTTGACCTGAGACTAACCTTTATCATTATTATGCATGGAATAAATTATTGATGTTATCGCCTAATACGTCAGCTTTCGTAAACTTCCCGTGAATTTTCGGCATCACTTGAATTGCGACCCATTTACAGACCTCTATGTATTGAATAACAACAATATCGCCATTTACGGGACACGGCGAAGATAAATACATACTTTCAGTCGGGTGTGAAATTATGTTAATAGAGTTCACCAGTCTCAGGTCAATTTGTTCGAACTATAACTCTATGATAGATGGGCCGACTTGGCCTGTATTCGAGGTTTTATCCCCAGCCACCTTACATATAAGTTTCAGAAAGATCCCATCAAAACTGAAGGGGCTACCGTGATGACAAGGTCAAAAATCGGCATTTTCAGCAATCGAAGGGACGTAACTCTAGGATAAACGGGCCGACTTAGCCGGTTTTCGAACTCCGAGTTTTTATTCCCAGCCACCTTACATATAAGTTTCAGAAAAATCCAGTCAAAACTGAATGATTTATTGGAGGACAAGATGATGACATGGTAAGCATTTTCTGCGATCAAGTAGAATGTAACTCTATGATAAATCGGCTGATAACAAGGTCAAAAATTGGCATTTCAGCAATCAAAGGGACGTAACTCGATGAAAAATGGGCCGACTTGGCTGGTTTTCGAATTCATCCAAGGTTTTATCCCCGGCCACCTTACATATAAGTTTCAGTAAGATTCGATGAAAACTGAAGGGGATACGGTGATGACAAGGTCAAAAATCGACATTTTCAGCAATCAAAGGGACGTAACTCTATAAATCGGCCGACTTAGCCGGTTTTCGAACTCATTCCAGTTTTTATACCCAGTCACCTTACATATAAGTTTCAGAAAGATCCGATCAAAACAATGATTTATTGGAGGACAAGATGATGACATGGTAAGCATTTTCTGCGATCAAGTAGAATGTAACGCTATGATAAATCGGCTGACCTCACCGGTTTTAAAACTGATTCAAGCTTTTATTCCTGACTTTCTTATATGTAACTTTCAAGAAGATCTGATATAAACTGAAGGAGCTATGGTGATGACAAGGTCAAAAATAAGCAATTAACTGCTGCAATCAAAGGGATGATAAATAGGCAACCTCACCAGTTTTCAAACTCCTCCGAGCTTTTCTGCCTGACTCACTTGTTTGTAAGTTTCATGAAGATCCGATCAAATCTGAAGGGGCAGCAGTGATGACAAGGTCGAAAATAAGCATTTTCAGCCAAGAAGGGGACATAACTCCATTATTAATTGACTGGCATTGCTAGTTTTCAAACTTGTCCGAGCTTTTATCTCTAACTTACTAACATATAAATTTCAAGAAGATCCGATGGAAACTGAAGGAGAGAAGGAGGGGACATAACTCCATCAGTAATTGACCCACATCGCTAGTTTTCAAACTCATCCAAGCTTTTAATTGTTTGTTTGTTTGTTTGATTTGAGGTTTAACGTCCCCGTCAACACTGTAAAGGTCATTTTGGAGACATTGCTTCCAATTTTGTGTGACTTTTACCAGACATTGAGATGAAATGACATCTTGCCCATTGAAACCAATAGGGTTTTATTAGCACGGACGGTCCGCCTCGCACCGCAGTTCCTGGACAGACTTAGATCCTCTATGCGGTTTACCAGTACTAGTGTGCGGCTGGATTCAGCTCTGCGTGGAAGCATCATGCAGCCCATATATTTCTTCAAGCCCCTATGGGCTAAATCAGACTTACTTGTATGTAAGTTTCAAGAAGAGCCGATCAAAACTGAAGGGGCTACGGTGATGACAAGGATAAAAATCGGCATTTTCAGCAATCAAAGAGATGTAACTCTATGAAAAATGGCCCGACTTAGCCGGTTTTCAAACTCAACCGAGTTTTTATCCCCAGCCACATTACATATAAGTTTCAGAAAAATCCGATCAAAACTGAAGGGGCTACGGTAATGACAAGGTCAAAAATAGGCATTTTCAGCAATCAAAGGGACATAACCCTATGATCAATGGGCCGACTTGGCCAGTTTTCAAACTATTCCGAGATTTTATTTCCAGCCACCTTACATATAAGTTTCAGAAAGACCCCAATCAAAACTGAAGGAGCTACGGTGATGACAAGCATTTTCCCATAGTAAATCTATGGGGCCTTGTGGTTGCCATAACAACCAAAGTTTTAGAGCGATTTCGAAAAAAAGTTTGTCATCAATGCCCCACCAGAGGCATGCTACAGATGAGAAATGATTGAGATTTGCCTGCAGGCTACAGAGATATAGCTGGTCAAAAGTGTGGACGGACAGACGACGGATGGACGACGGACGACGGAGGGACTACCATCCTATAAGCTCCCCTGGAGCCTTCGGCCTAGATGAGCTAAAAACTCTATCAAATGTTAACGTATTTATGCCATGAGCAATTCCCAAACACACATTCCCGATACCAATATATATACAAAATTTCATCCATTTATTCCATAAAATAAACGAATAAGAGTCCAAAAACCATTAAATGGAAATGGTTAACGGCAATAACTATGTCAAATTTAACGCATTTTGCCTATTAAGAATCCAAAACCCGTTTCTTATGGTGGTCTATATATTAGTGAAGTTTCATTCATATTTGACATTTTGTAAAGGAATAAGTGCCCAAAATCTATTTAATGGGAATTGTTAATAAATGTTTATTTTGCCCATTGACAATCCCAAATCACTCATACCCAATACCAATGTATTTACAAAATCTTTAGAAAAACCATAAAAAATGTTCAAGTTATTGATCAGAAACGCCCCCAAACCCCTTATTTTGAACTAAAAAGGGCCATAACTCTGTCAAATGTTAACAAATGTTGCCAATTAACATTCCCATACCACTCATTCTATGCAAAATTTGGAGAAAAAAATCTGTGAAAAATTACTCAAGTTATTGGTCATAAATTTTGCTGACGGACAGACACTTGACGGTATCTCATAATAGCCCACCACTATCGTGTAGCGGGGTATAAAAATCTAATGATAGACAGACAGGCAGGACAAAACCAACACGCCTTTTCAACCTTTTTTTAAAGTTTCTGTAAATGTAGTTTTATCTTTTCAATGGTTATCTACAAAGATATAATAGATATTGTACATACATGTGACCTGTTAGGGAAAAACGAACCTTGTGGGTGTCCAAAAGCGCTAACCTTTGAACCAAGCAAGATACAGGCGTCGTTCAAATATCTGGTTGTAGGGAATGTCAGACACCCGACCAATTCTTTTAGCTGATCAGAAATCAAGTTCATCTAATTTGCACAAAAAAGCATGTGCAAAAATTTAAAACAGTTTGTTATCATAGTTACATTCTTCTGGATGAAACATTTAGAAAGGATATTGTCCCCAGATTTTAAAGACGTTTTGTTTTTAAATACTGGTAAAGTACAAGGTGAGATAATTCGATTTTACATGTAACTTAATTGCATATTTTTGCATATTATTTACATTGTAATCCAAAATATATTGGCAACCGCTGAACCGCTTTTCAAGACGGAAGCAGTTTTGGAAAGCATTGGGTATCCTCTTTTGATCTGTACTACAAACAAGAATTTACTTACAAGAGGGCCCTCTCTGATTCGCTCACCTGCCTGTCACTGTCTATAGTACATTCTGTTTTTGGCTCTGGTGGCCATCTTGTTCGTCAGAGCGCAACGATTTGAGCTATTTTGGAAGGGATTTACATAGGCAACATTCCTGCGAAGTTTGAATCAAATTGGCCCAAGGGTTTAGGAGTTCACGTTTGAAGCAAATTTACCTTTTTCTATTTTTAGCTCTGGTGGCCATTTTGTTCAACGGAGCAGGATCGTTTAAGCTATTTTGGTAGAGGGTCATCTATAGTCCTATGAAATTGGCCCAAGGGTACAGGAGGAGTTGTCGTTTGAAGATTTTTTTTTTATTTTTAGCTCTGGCTGCCATCTTGTTTGTCAGAGCAAAACAATTTTAGCTATTTTGGTAGTGAGTCACCAAGGCAACATTAATGTGAAAGTTGGATCCAATTGGCCCAAGGGATTAGGAGGAGTTCGCTTTTGAAGCAAATTTACGATGTTTTTTTTTTTTCTATCTTTAGCTCTGGCAACCATTTTGTTCATCCGAGCAAAATCGTTTTAGCTATTTCATTAGAAGTTCATCTAAATAGCACCAGAAAAAAAAACTGCTAATATATTTGCATGAAAAATAAAGATAAAACATTGGATCCTTCGAGACCTCAATTATGTACCCGATTGACTTCCGAATACAACCGTGCGCAGGACAGTGTAACAGACGAACCAAATTGAGCTAGGTGAGAAGTTATTATGGAAAGTATTATTATTATTATAATTATTATTATTATTATTATTATTATTATTATTATTATTATTGGATGCCTCTTTATATTAAATTACATTATTCAAATATATTTTCATGATGCTCGAATATTTGTAATACCGTCAGGAGAGAGCAATAATAGGCCTAGCCTACGCTCAATCCTTGTCTCACTCATTATGTAAACTGTTTTATGTTTTCGAATACTTAGCTATACTGTGTAAATAAGTGTTTGATGACAAAAATTTCTGAATTTCTGAATAAATAAAAAGAAGGTAATCTAAGCATTATTTCTATGAAGTTTGAATGAAATTGGCCCAAGGGTACAGGGTGAGTTGTCGTTTCAAGATTTTTTTCTATTTTTAGCTCTGACGGCCATCTTAATTATCAGAGCCGAACGATTTTAGCTATTTTGGTAGGGAGTTACCTAGGCTTCATTCCTGTGAAGTTTGAATCATATTAGCCCAAGGCTTTAGGAGGAGTGCGCGTTAGAAGGAAATTTACGATGTTTTTCTATTTTTAGCTCTGGCGGCCATTTTGTTAATCGGCGCGGGATCGTTTTAGCTACTTTGGTAGAGGGTACCTAAGCAACATTCCTATGTAGTTTGAATGAAACTGGGCCAAGGGTACAGGAGGAGTTTCCGTTTGAAGATTTTTTTCTATTTTTAGCTCCGGCGGCCACCTTGTTCTTCAGAGTGGACCGATTTTAGCTATTTTGGTTGGGAGTCACCTAGCCAACATTCCTGTGAAGTTTGAAAGAAATTGGGCCAATGGTACAGGAGGAGTTGTCGTTTGAAGTTTTTTTTCTATTTTTAGGTCTGGTGGCCATCTTGTTCATTAGAGGGGAACTATTTTAGCTATTTTGGTAGGGAGTCCCCTAGCCAACATTGTTGTGAAGTTCAAAATCAGATTGGCCCAAGGGTTTAGGAGTTCGTATTTGAAGCAATTTTACGTTTTTCTATTTTTAGCTCTGGTGACCAATTTGTTCATCGGTGGTGAACTGTTTTAGCTATTTTGGTAGAGGGTCATCTAAGCAACATTCCTATGAAGTTTGAATGAAATAGGCCAAAAGAGTACAGGAGGAGTTGTCGTTTCTATTTTTAGCTCTGGTAGCCATCTTGTTTGTCAGAGCGATACGATTATACCTTTTTTGGTCGGGAGTCACCTAGCCAACATTCCTGTGAAGTTTGAACCAAATTTACCCAAGGGTTTAGGAGGAGTTCGCATTTAAAGCAAATTGACGACGCACGACGGACATTCACTGATCACAAAACCTCACAATGAGCCCTCAACATGAGCACTTCATGCTCAGGTAAGCTAATAAAAGCATAAGCATTTCGATTTTTTTGCATGTGACTTTTTTATGCAAATTAGATGGTTTGACGGCCCCCGCCCATCGGGGCTTGAAGAAATAGATGGGCTGCATGGTGCTTCCACGCAGAACTGAAACCGACCCGACTGAGCACTGGTCATCTGCTTAGAGGATGTAAGCCTACCCAGGCGGAGCGTTTCGGGTTGGGCCGTCCATGCTTATAAACCCTCTTCGTTTCATTGGGCGGCAGGGCTTGAGATGTCATTTCATCTCAATGTCGGGTAAAAGTCCCACAAAATTCGAAGCAACGTCCCCAAAATGACCTATACAGTGTTGAAGGGGACGTTAAAATCTCAAATCAAACAAAAACAAACAATTACATGGTTTGATTGCTTATTGCCATAACAATCCAATCTTGTGTCTAACATTCCCTACAAAATGATACATTATTTTAGGGCGACAAAATGATACTTTATTTACGCCCGTATCTTTCAAGAGTCAAAAGTTAGCGCTATCAGACACGCATAAAGTCCGTTTTTCCCTGACGGATCGCATGTAATTTTTATATGCTTTACACTTATGGAGCATGCGCATGGCCGTTGCCCGTACATTTTAACCTGTACCTTAGTTCTTTTTCTTAACTTCGCAATTTTGGTCTTTATTCATAATATATACCATATACACTGCCTATTGCAAAAATAGAATTATTTCGAAACTCAAATGAGGAGAAAGTGTCAAATTTTTCATCCCATAAGCATCGACTTCCAATGCGTAAACCCTGTGCTCCAAGTTGACCGATGTGAACAAGACAAATGACCTTGAACCTTGGGATCATCATGTCTTTTACTCTTGCTTTGATTACCTGTAAGAAATGACAGAAAAAACATTCATTCATCGCCCTTGTGTGAGGGGAATATGACGATTTGTTCACCCGAGCAGGTAATATTGCCCGAGGGCGAAGCCTTAGATGCCTCGGGCAATATTACCTGTTGAGGGTGAACAAATGATTTATTATACCGAATTCTTACTTCTACAGATTCTTTCAGTGAATGCATTTGTACTTTTGAGCAGTGACGTCAGAGGGGAATATTGCAGGGGAATATAATTTATGGCTCTGCGCGTGACTTCTAGAGATGCACTTGTACTTTTGAGCAGTGACATCAGAGGGGAATATTGCATGGAATATGATAATTTATGGCCCTGCGCGCGACATGCTCTCGGTCAACCATAATTCCAGAATAGCTCATGAATATTAATGAGGTATTAAAGAATATTATGCACCTGTCAATATCATCCTCCAGAAGTGGGGGTGATAGGCTCCAGGGAATTAGATAAATTTCAATTTTTAGTCAAATACTCCTCCTTGAGTCATTGGTATGAAATGAAAATCCTTTGGGTGGGACTTAACCCGTTTTCTTCCACTCTATACATAGCAGGAGTCAGCTTAAAAATAGATTGTCCAGGCCACTGGCAGCCATGTTTTTTTAACAAACAAAGTAGAGGTCCAGCCAAGGATAACCGATCCCTAATTATTTTGAAAAGTAGAAGTAAAACAAAGATCAGGAATCGATACAATTAAATTACTCCACCCATCAAAGACACCAAAGGGAAAGAAACACAAACATTAAGCGACCAGACCACAATGGAAACCTTAACAAAGGAAGGCCATTAGGACAGTTACTTTCCCACAAAATGGCCATATGGCCATCCAAAATAAAAAGACACAAGTGATACACACAGTAAGTAACAAACAACACCATAAATAAACCGCAACAGAAGAACCGCCTTGGAACGGTCAGTGGAATGATTTCCACTGGGGGGCTTAAATCGATTTTACGTGGCCACAATCCTCGCCCTTACTTCCGTCGCGATTTAGACAAATAATTTGTTCAGTCCGCATGAAGGCCTCCTAACTCATCAGTGCAACATCTCCCTGAACACAAAAAATCAAAGAACCACAGAGGTGAGACAACGGTGAGGACTCGACAGCAAGAAACCACTGAAATGCTGGAGCAAAAGAAAACCAACAGTTAGAAGTCTTATGTCATAGGCTGCATCAGAGAACGAGAAATCATCCACTGTTTTGCACTGTTCCCATACAAATGCCAAAGTGATGGAATGTCAACCAAATGTCATCATAAGAACAAACTTGGTTAGACCAGGGTCTTCAAGAAAGTTTTTGAAGTTTCACGGTCATGGGCCAATCAGTTCTTGAAATGAAGAATTTCAAATTCTTTTTACCATATATGGGCAATGAAGCCATCTGAGCCATGTTACGCCAATCACACCCAACCCAATTAATACTCTATATTTAGTTTGATTTCACGGCGGTTGGACTTCGAAAATCTATAACGGTCCCATCCAAATCTTTTGAATTCAAGGGGGATGGAGCCTGATTTTTCCTGGGTTCGACCCTCCGTAATCGAACTGGTGGTTTTCTTCTGCTCTGGCGTCGGATTGATGTTCAGTCCCCAACCCTGATTCGTGTTAGCATTAATCTATAAATCGCAATTTTACTGTGTATTTTTATTATGCCTCACTGTTGAGCTAGGAAAGTAGAAGTAAAACAAAGATCAGGAATTGATACAATTAACTTTCTCCACCCATAAAAGACACCAAAGGGAAAGAAATACAAACATTAAGCGACCAGACCATAATGGAAACCTAAACAAAGGAAGGCCATAAGGGCAGTTACTTTCCCACAAAATGGCCATATGGCCATCCAAAATAAAAAGACACAAGTGATACACACAGTAAGTAACAAACAACAACATAAAAAATTCGCCACAGAAGAGCCGCCTTGGAACGGTCAGTGGAAGATTTCCACTGGGGGGCTTAAATCGATTTTACGTGGCCACAATCCTCGCCCTTACTTCCGCCGCGATTTAGACAAATAATTTGTTCAGTCCACACGAAGGCCTCCTAACTCATCAGTGCAACATCTCCGTGAACACAAAAATCAAAGAACCACAGAGGTGAGACAACGGTGATGACTCGACAGCAAGAAACCACTGAAATGTTGGAGCAAAAGAAAACCAACAGTTAGACTCCGATGAGCCCGACAAGAGATACCTCCAAGCAGATAAATGTTATTATGTTTGATACTGCATGGAAAGCGGTCGTTCTTTTGTAGTGTCTTATAAATGGTTAATTGGCTTTGTGCCACTGGTTCACGTTTCGTCTGTTTCTGTGTGTGCCTCCATGCCAACTACTTTCTTTAGGTGACTTGAGATGGATGCGTTCTTTGACTGAGTGACCTTTTCTTACTAGTTCAATTTGCTACGCAGATTCAATGATGAAGGAGTTAAAACATGGATCTGAGGAATGGGGTTTGATTTGAGGTTTAACGTCACGTCAACACTGTAAAGATCATTTTGGAGACGTTGCTTCCAATTTTGTGGGCGTTTTACCTGGCACTGAGATGAAATGACATCTCAAGCCCTGCCGCCCAATGAAACCAAACAGGTTTATAAGCATGGACGGTCCGACTAGCACCGCTTTGCTTGGGCAAGCTTAGATCCTCTAAGTTGTTTACCAGTACTCGTGTGCGGGTCGGTTTCAGCTCTGCGTGGAAGCATCATGCAACCCATCTATTTCTTCAGGCCCCGATGGGCGGGGGCCGAAGAGGTATGGGGGACCAAGGTCAGCAATTTTAACATTAATTTTAAACATTAAAGTGTTAATAAATAAATAAAACCAATTTGAAGTTGTTCTCTGAAAAAATTTCATGAACATTAATTTACGTAAAACAAGAGGGCCATTATGGCCCTGAATCGATCACCTGATCCTTATTGCACAAATGATTTTTGTTTGTTTGTTTGATTTGATGTTTAACGTCCCCGTCAACACTGTAAAGGTCGTTTTGGAGACGTTGCTTCCAATTTTGTGGGACTTTTACCCGACATTGAGATGAAATGACATCTCAAGCCCTGTCGCCCAATGAAACCAATAGGGTTTATTAGCATGGACGGTCCGCCTCGCCCGCAGTTCCTGGACAGGCTTAGATCCTCTAAGCGGTTTACCAGTTCTAGTGTGCGGGCCGGATTCAGCTCTGCGTGGAAGCATCATGCAGCCCATATATTCCTTCAAGCCCCTATGGGCGGGGACTTATGAAGTGGTAGGTAATATAAGTGGGTGGCGGTTTTGAGCAACTTTTATGCCACTATCTGGGCACCATGTGGACATTGAAGATCATGTCCTAGACAAACGGAGACGAACCGGCTCAGTCTAACTTACAATGCCTCGTGGTGACAAAAGGCAGTTCCTAGTACTGATTTTCCTAACACCTTTACCAGGTACTAAGTTCGTCTGACGACACCGCCCTACCCTTTGACCGTTCAAAGGTGGTTCTTATGTCCCGGTTTATTTTTGTTATGGTTTGTCTTTGGGTGTTTGCGCCGCTAATATTATTTCATTTTGGAGCGCCTATTGGCCATTTTGTGGGAACTTAGCTGTTCTTTTGGCTTTCCGCTATTGATGTTTCCGTTAGGGTCTGTTCTTTCATGTTAGTGATTCTTTCGCTTTGGTGTCTCTGATGGGACCTGTGGGTTAAATATATCGATTCCTGATCATTGCCTTCACTTCTATTTCTCATGTAAAACGTTACCTTTCGGTTCCTCAAATACACCACCTGACCAGGCTATTGTCAAGATGATCGTTCTGGGCATGTTTGATGATCATTGGACCAAACATATGGCCTGAAGTCTGATAACAAGGCTTTTCTTTAATTTGACCTACTGACCTACATTTTGACCCAAGAGACCCATGTTCTAACTTCACCGAGATATTGTTAAGATGATCAATCTAAGCAGGCCAATATAAGCAACCATGATGACGATTGGACCAAAACTGTAGCCTCTAAAGTGTCCACAAGCATTTTCTATTTGACCTAATGACCATTATTTTAAACCCGGTATGACCCATATTCGAACATGACCTTGATATTTCTACGATGATAATTCTGAAGTAGTATACATAATGGTGGTTCTGGGACAACAATGTTAACACCCTTCCCCTTGAGGCTCTAGCGGTTCTGGAACAACCCCACCAAATTTTTTGGCCCAACCCCGTATGCACGGCATGATTCTGGGATAATTACCAGGCGGGGCCCGCCCCATGCCCTTGGCGGGCCTATTGCTGATTTATGTTGGCCTGAAGGAAAGAATATCGAGAAGGTCAAGGGTGTAAAGAAGAATGTTATAAAGAAACTCATCATCAGCAGTACAAAGAGGCTCTCTTCGAAAAGATGACCTCCCGACGTGGTATGAATGTCCTACGATCAGAACACCATCACATCTATGGGCACCACCTGACCAAGGTATCATTTTCACCCTTTGATTCCTAGCGCTAGATGGCTGAAAATACGCGCCCTGGTGCGGCAGAGATGGATGCGTACAGTGATGAACTGCTAAGCGCTAGAGAACCCCAGGCGGCGGAAGCTGGGTGTCAGGTGGCACATCTAGGAGTTCCTCGTGGACAAAGCCACGCGGCGGCCTATCCTGCAATTAATACAACACGGGCTCGTCGAGCTTGGTTGCTGAGTGTCCCCGCCGGTACACCTCAAGAGACCCCACGGTGTCTGCGACGCGTCGACAGCCACCTTCCAGCTCGCCAGGCTGGTGTAGGAAGCTTACGCCAACTCTCAATGGGATTTTCGACTCCTTGAGACCAACGAGGAGGGCTTTTGTGCCACAGTCTTGGCCTCGATGGCATCGGAGGGCATTAGAAAACTGCATTAAGCAACTGCACAATGGAAAATATGGTAGTTTAGAATTATTTAAAAAAAATTAAGCCATTATGACATCAAAGATTATTGCAATGTGGGTTAAAATCAAAAACAATTCAAGGGAGGTTACTCTAATAGGAAAATAGGTATGTATTAAATATAAATGAGCATAACTTTAGACTGAACGGGAATTTTTTCATGCGGTTTTCAATAAATGACCCTCTTGGCGTCTGCGTTCCCCCTTCTTCATACTAAAAACAAGAGGCCCATGGGCCACTATGCTCACCAGAGCTCAGATGGGCACTGCCAGCCATGTATGCTTATAAAGTCACCAAAATGAAACCCCAGTTCCATATGAGCACCCATATCTGAAATAATAGGCCTTTTATGAAGTGAAGAGGGTGGGGCATGGACCCAACAGAGCCCAGGTTGGTATCACAGAATGAGTCTTATTATAAGTAACAAGAATATATATGGTTTAGGGGTGGGGATCTGTAAAGTTTCTGCCTGAGATATAAGACCTTTTAAGCTGTGGAGGGTTCATGACATGGCCCTGGCAGACCAAGAAAAACCAAGGTTGTTGTCACTGAATGTGTCTTATCATTAGGACCAAGAAAATATATTGTTTAGGGGTTGGGATCTGAACTGTTTCTGAGATATGAGACCCTTTTATGAAGTAAAGAGGAGACCGGAATGGCCCCTGTGGAAGTTGGTGTGACTGAATGGGTCTAATCATAAGGAACAAGAAAATATATGATTATGAGGTGGGGATCTTAATGGTGTCTGAGATACATGGCCTATTATGAAGTGGAGGGGTGCATCAGCACATTGCCCTAGCACAAAGAGACCTCAGGTTGGTGTGACTGAATGAGTCTTATCATGAGGGACACAAATATACATGCGTTAGGGGTGGGGATCTGTTTGTTTGATTTGAGGTTAAACATCCCCGTCAACACTGTAAAGGTCATTTTGGAGACGTCGTTTCCAATTTTATGGGACTTTTACCCGACATTGAGATGAAATGACATCTCAAGTCCTATCGCCCAATGAAACCAATAGGGTTTATAAGCATGGGCGGTCCGACTCGTGCGCACCGCTTTGCCTGGAAAGGCTTAGATCCTCTAAGCGGTTTACCAGTACTCGTGTGCGGGTCGGATTCAGCTCTGCATGGAAGCATCATGCAGCCCATGTATTTCTCCAAGCCCCGATGGGCGGGGGCCGAGGGTGGAGATCTGAAAGGTTCTGCGATATATGGCATTTTATGAAGTGGAGGGGTGGAGCATGGCCCCGACTCACCCCGGGAGACCCCTAGGTTGGTATCACTGAATGTGTCTTATCATAAGGAACAAGAATATATATGGTTTAGGGGTGGGGATCTGAAAGGTTTCTGAGATATTGGGCTTTTCATGAAGTGGAGGGGATGGGTCATGGCCCCGGCACATCCCAGGGGATCCCCAGGTTGGTGTCACTGAATGCGTCTTATCATATGAAACAAGAATATATTTAGTTTAGGGGTGGGGATCTGAATGGTTTGTGAGATATATGGCCTTTTATGCACTGGAGGGGGTGGGGCATGGCCCCCGCACACCCTGAGGGACCCCCACGTTGGCATAAAAGCATATGGCTAAAAGAAGTTCACTCAAGGAATATTTCTATAAAGTTTTGTCAAATTGGCAGTAAATGCCATTTTTCTATTTTCCCCATTATACGTCTATGGAAAGTCTGAGTCACCATAACAACCAAACTGATGAGCCCATTTTCATTAAAAACACAACTTTCAGTCCCCCAGCCAAAGGATGCTATAAATGAAATTTGGGCTGAATCGGCCTAGTGGCTTCAGAGGAGATGTTGTTTGAAAGCCTTGACGTCAGACGACGACGACGACGGACAACATCCTATCCTATAAGCTCCCCTGGAGCCCTCGGCTCTGGTGAGCTAAAAATCAAAGCGCCAAAGGCACTGAAAAGACAGATTCTATGAGAAAATCATGACACTCTTAATACTAAAGAAAGCCTTTCTAAAAAGATCTTAGAATTTAGAAAAGCAGCTCTGCAAATTCAATTATGAAATGTTTGCAGATGTCTATACACCGGTAGTATTATGAAGTTCAATTCGATGTTTCAAATTTCCAAAAGAAACTGTTTAAGTTTTCAAAATCAAGAGCAGCATCGTATAACTGATAAGAACTATCTTAGAATTTGTTCGCGTCGGTGTCCAGAATACGTAATACAGACCAGAGGACCAATGGTCCTGAAGACGCTCACCTGACAGCAAGCATTGATTATTTTTAGCATTTGGCTGTATGACCAAGTGGTCCTTAATCACATTCCTGACTCTTGAAGATCAGTTGGAAAATTTTGAGTTTGAATTTTCAGTTATATTTAGCCAAGATAAAGCCTTAGATGAGCTAAAAGGTCAGGAGAAAATATATGGTTAATGGGTGGAATGCTTAACCATTTCTAAAGGGGGTGAGGCCCTCAATTTAACCTACGGTGTCCAAAGATCTATGTAACTAAATGCCCCTTATCACAAGAAAATATATGGTTTATGGGAGAGGATCTGAACAGTTTCTGATATTTGATGCATTTTATGTAATGCAGGGGTGGGGCATGCCCCCAGGGTCTCAAGATGCAAGTCACTTAAAGCCCCTTATCATAAGCAATAAGAATATATATATTGTTTATGGGTGGGGATCTGAACAGTTTTCAAGAAATTGGTCACTTTTTGAAAAAACAAAAAAAAGGGGAGGGTTACTTGAGGTGTTACTTCCAATTCTAAAGGGGGTGGCGGCAGGTCGAAGACTCGTACAATAAAATTCTGTATTTTACAAAACACTGTAGAATAAGCTATTAATATTTAACCAAATCGATGAAATACATGTAATTGTTAAAGGGGTAATGTTATTTCTTTTAAAAAGTTGCTTACTGTAAACCCCAGTACACCTGAATGTAAAGGTTGATAGAAGACAATGCATGTTTTGGTGGGTATAAAATAAAATAAACACAAGGAGTAAATGTTTCATTATTTTACTTTATAATTAGTACATAATTTGTACATAGATGAAATAAAATTTTGCAGTACAGTACTGTTTGAAACCAGCCTTTCACTAGGGCACTCTTAAAAAGTGAATGGACGTATGTTGGTCCTAGTTGGTTCCCTTTTCTGTCGGTTGTGCAATATTCAACGAAATTTTGAGTATTTGTTTGTTTGCTGACTATATAATAGGAAATCTGTGCTTTGTAAGCTTGGGTAGTTTTTTATTTTTTATTCCCAAGTACATTAAAAAGCATACACCTGTGGACATAAATCTATGGAAATTGTGACATGTATTGTATTACTGTGAAACCATTCATCAATCAATATTCTTTGACATAGTTTAGATTTTTTTGTAATCCAGTCTACTTGCTCTATAAATAGATCAATAAATACATACTCTCTGTGAGATGACTAGTTAAACAATGAAAGGATAAACATCAGGATTTCCATAGATTAGTGTCCACAGGTGTAACATATGCAAACAATAACAGGCTCAATTATTAAAGCGTTTTACATTCTTTACCATAATAGCTATACTTCCAATTTTCATGCACAATGTTAAAATTTGCATACCGGTAAACTCATGTTCAGATTGAGTAATGAACGATTATTAACAGAGAAACCAACAGAGAAAAAATAAACTTCACTTAAAAAATGCTTTTGAGGAGACGAGCATTTTGATACAAAATTTATCAAAATCGATTGAATGGTTTAGAAGTTATGACCTTTTGAATATTTCATAAATTCTGATAATGTGAGTCAAGAACGAGGCTGTGAGTCAATGACATCATAAATTCACAGTTGGAAAAAGTTTAATTACAGCCATTCTGGTGAAATAACATCAATTAAAGTGAATGACCACCTTTTTTTTTCTCAGATCCATTTTACAGTAATCCCATTGAAAAATCATAAAAGCCATATGATTTTCTCAACTGATGCTCTAATTACCTGTAATGCCTCATTAAACACTGTTACATGTGTGTCAGACATATTTATAGAATTTATTGCCATGAATGACCTCACTGCAACCCTAAGTTCCAGTTCTGATGGCTGCCAGGTGTTTTTATTTTAGCAGCAGAGGATTTTAGAGGAGTACTGAAATAAAAATGCCTTCTTGTAAGGCCAAATACTGCACTGTGATAAGAGGACACCCATCATTCAAAAATAAATTGTGGGTACTCATAAGAACCACAACTAAAATAGATTGTGGGTACTCATTAGAATCGCATCCGTAAGACAGTTTTAACGTGTATCTACAATCTATATCTATAAAAATATTTCTTTTTACTATTTAAAATGTATTTGTTTAGGCCTTTTTCTCTTATTCAGCAGGTAAACATGCCTATATGATTTGAACCCCCATCAAACCCCACTTTTATACAGTAAAACTGAGGTTTGCATGGCTAATTAATATTTTTCTTATTTCTGCTCTAAAACATAGATTGTGGGTACTCGATAGAACCACCCTGTCGAGCACAATCTATATATTAAAGTTAAGAAAAATGTACCGAAACAAATTTATAGATGAAAAATAACATTAGAATATGGGCTAATAATTGTCCTGAAGATCTGAAACTGGTTGGCAATAATAAAACTACTAATAAACAGTCCATGTGCTAATGCTATGTACTTTTTTCATAATGCCTGTATGATTTGAACCCCGCCATCAAACCCCACTTTGCACGGCTAATTTATATGTTTTTCTTATTTCTGCTCAAAACATAGATTGTGGGTACTCTATAGAACTACCCTGTCAAGGCGGATCTATTGAGTCAGCACAGTCTATATTGTGTGAAGAAGTAAGTAAAATATCTTTTTTTATCTGGAATTGTTCTTTTTTAAACTACAAAATTTTCGATGCATTTGAATAGGCATGTTTGCATAATGTGTACAACAGATTGACTGGCTTGATTAATTTTAACTCCTCTTCTGTGAACTCGGCTCATATTGATACCCCTGGGCACCAAACTTGGGTAAACTGTCTTCAAAGTCTGTATTTTCATCCAAAGACATAATGAAGCACATATTTTAGATCCTGAACTGACAGCCTGTAGAAGAATTTTTGAGAATCCACTGCTAATAACTGAGTCTAATTACTTCCAAATTGATAGCTACATATAGAGACTCAGAGCTTGTTTAGGCGCATTGAGGTAAAGATTTTAGCAAACAGGTATAAAGCTGGGAACCATTTGGAATACATTGGGGAACATATGGCAGCTGTCAGAAGGCTTCACTGTGATCATTAAATGTGGATTTAATTACTAAAGCAGATTTTGAATGGTAATAAAAGCCAGAGATAAAACATTTCAGTACCTTTTTCTTGCAAATGGACCAATTATGTTTTTAAGGTGGTCAATCACTTTAATTGTCAGCATGCATTCCATATATGCATTGCAACGAAAATTTACTGTTTTAAGCGCAGAATAAGAAAAGTATATCTTGATATACGTTAACAGTTGCAGTCAACATGTTCAGGTCATTTCAGAGACCAATTTGTGGGACTTTTATCCAACATGAGGATGACATAATATCGCGTCACAACATCCATAGACACCACTAATGAAATTACAAGAGTCTATGGCCGGTTTGACTTGCATCACTTTAGCTGGGCAGGTGACTTTTCATTTTTGAGATTAACCAACATAAAGTGACCACTCTGTTTCTGTCGGTGCAGAAGCATTTTGCTGTCACAGCTACTTCTTAAAAGTGGGGGTGCATTTTATTTATTTTGGACGTCTGACCAGATTAACAAGAATGCCGTCTGAGGGACAGCCATAATCCCCCGCCGCCTTCAGTAACAAAGCTCAACCCTGTGACCTTCACCATGCCCTTGAATTATCAACCTTATAATGGTTAACATTTCTGCCAAGTAATTTTAAAATGCATCCAGGAGTAAGAAAATTATTGACAAAACACCCCAAAAAGACCCTTTTTTCACATTTGACCTCTAAGTATGACCTTGACCTTTCAGAAACCAACCTGGGTTTTGCACACAACACATCGTCTCATGATGATTAACATTACTGTCTAGTTATTTTAAAATCCATCCAGGAATAAGAAAGATATTGATCGGACACAAAAAAAACGCTTTTTTAGCTCACCTGAGCACGAAGTGCTCAAGGTGAGCTTTTGGGATCGGTCTTTGTCCGTCGTCCATCGTCCGTCGTCCGTGCGTCCGTGCGTCCGTCGTCAACTTTTGCTTTAAACAACTTCTTCTCCAAAACTGCTGGACAGATTTTGATCTAATTTCACAGGAATGCTCCTTGGGTGATCCTCTACCAAAATTGCTCAAACTGTTCCGCTCGGGTGAACAAGATGGCCGCCAGAGCTAAAAATAGAAAAACCTTTAAACGACTTCTCCTGCTTAACCAGTGGTTGGATTTTGAAATTATTTCACAGGAATATTCCTTGGATGACCTTCTACCAAAATTGCTCAAACCGTTCCGCTCGGGTGAACAAAATGGCCGCCAGAGCTAAAAATAGAAAAACCTTTAAACGACTTCTTCTCCTTAACCAGTGGATGGATTTTAAAATTATTGCACAGGAATGTTCCTTGGGTGACCCTCTACTAAAATTGCTCAAACCGTTCAGCTCGGGTGAACAAGATGGCCGCCAGAGCTAAAAATAGAAAAACCTTTAAACGACATCTACTCCTTTACTAGTGGATGGATTTTGAAATTACTTCACAGGAATGTTCCTTGGGTGACCCTCTACCAAAATTGCTCAAACCGTTCCGCTTGGGTGAACAAGATGGCCGCTAGAGCTAAAAATAGAAAAACCTTTAAATGACTTCTCCTCCTTAACTAGTGGATGGATTTTGAAATTACTTCACAGGAATGTTCCTTGGGTGACCCTCTACCAAAATTGCTCAAACCGTTCTGCTCGGGTAAACAAGATGGCCGCCAGAGCTAAAAATAGAAAAAACCTTTAAACGACTTCTTCTCCTTAACCAGTGGATGGATTTTGAAATTATTTCACTGGAATGTTCCTTGGGTGACCCTCTTCCAAAATGGCTCAAACCGTTCCGCATGGGTGAACAAAATTGCCACCAGAGCTAAAAATAGAAAAACCTTTAAAAGACTTCTCCTTAACCAATGGCTGGATTTGGAAATTACTTCACAGGAATGTTCCTTGGGTGACCCTCTACCAAATATGCTCAAACCGTTCCGCTAGGGTGAACAAAATGGCTGCCAGAGCTAAAAATAGAAAAACCTTTAAACGACTTCTTCTCCTTAACTAGTGAATGGATTTTGAAATTACTTCAAAGGAATGTTCCTTGGGTGACCCTCTACCAAAATTGCTCAAACTGTTCTGCACGGGTGAACAAGATGGCTGCCAGAGCTAAAAATAGAATAACCTTTAAATGACTCTTTCTCCTTAACCAGTGGATGGATTTTGAAATTACTTCACAGGTATGTTCCTTGGGTGACCCTCTACCAACATTGCTCAAACCCTTCCGCTCGGGTGAACAAGATGGCCACCAGAGCTAAAAATAGAAAAACCTTTAAATGACTTCTCCTTAATCAGTGGATGGATTTTGAAATTATTTCACAGGAATGTCCGTTTGGTGACCCTCTACCAAAATTGCTCATACTGTTCCGCTCCGGTGAACAAAATGGCCGTCAGAGCTTCTCCTGCTTAACCAGTGAATGGATTGATAGCCCTGGGGCCAAAAACGGCCCTGTCCCGGGGCCCACTGGTTTTATATAGGCTTATATAGGGAAAACCTTTAAAAATCTTCTTGTCTGAAACCAGAAGGCCCAGGTCTTTGATATTTGGTATGTATCTTTGTCAAGTGGACCGCTACCAAGATTGTCCAAATTATAGCCCTGGTGCAAAAAACAGCCCCACCCCGGGGCCCACTGGTTTTACATAGGCTTATATATGGAAAACCTTTAAAAATCTTCTTGTCTGAAACCAGAAGGCCCAGGTCTCTGATATTTGGTATGAAGCTTCATCTAGTGGACCTCTACCAAGCTTGTTCAAATTATAGCCCTGGGGCCAAAACCGGCCCCTTCCTGAGGCCCACTGGTTATACATAGGCTTATATAGGGAAAACCTTTAAAAATCGTCTTGTCTGAAACCAGAAGGCCCAGGTCTTTGATATTTGGTAAGTAGCTTCGTAAAGTAGACCGCTACCAAGATTGTTCAAATTATAGCCCTGGGGCCAAAAACGCCCCCGCGCCAGGGCCCACTGGTTTTACATAAGCTTTTATAGGGAAAACCTTTAAAAATCTTCTTGTCTGAAACCAGAAGGCCCAGGTCTTTGATATTTGGTATGAAGCGTCATCTAGTGGACCTCTACCAAGATTGTTCAAATTATAGCCTTTGTTGATGTTTGGTATGAAGCTTCACCTTTAAGACCTCCCTCAACATTATGCACATTAAAGCCCTTGGGCCAATAATGGCCCTCCCTGGGGCCCACTTGTTACACTATGGATCAGGTGAGCGATCCAGGGCCATCATGGCCCTCTTGTTTACCTTTCACGTCTAAGTATGACCTTGACCTTTGAGGTTTGGACCTGGGTCTTGCTCCCTACACACCGTCACATTATGGTAAACATTTCTGCCAAGTAATATTTAAATCCATCCAGGAATAAGAAAGTTATTGATCGGACACGCCAAAACCCATTTTTGACCTTTAACCTCTAAGTATGACCTTGACCTTTGAGGTGCAGACCGGGGTCTTGCGCGCAGCACTGCGTCTCATTGAGGTGAACATTTCGACCATGTAATATTTAAATCCATCCAGGAATAAGAAAGTTATTGATCGAACACGACAAAACCCTTTTTTGACCTTTAACCTCTAAGTTATGACCTTGACCTTTGAGATTTGGACCTGGGTCTTGCGTGCGACACTCCATCTCATTGAGGTGAACATTTCTGCCATGTAATATTTAAATCCATCCAGGAATAAGAAAGTTATTGATCAGACACGACAAAACCCATTTTTGACCTTTAACCTCTAAGTATCACCTTGACCTTTGAGGTACAGAACTGGGTCTTGCCCGCAACACTCCGTCTCATTGAGGCAAACATTTCTGCCAAGTAATATTTAAATCCATCCAAAAATAAGAAAGTAATTGATCAGAAACGACAAAACCCATTTTTGACCTTTAACCTCTAAGTATGACCTTGACCTTTGAGGTACTGACCTGGGTCTTGCGCGCGACACTCCGCCTCATTGAGGTGAACAACTGACCAAAGTTTAATGAAATTCTATCAAAGGGTTGAGGAGATATGGCCAAGTGGTTCTGAAGAAGAAACTTTTGAAGAGGTTTAGACTTCTTCAATGGGGGGGGGTCATGCCCCTCCTCCCCCGGGGCCCCGGGGTTCCACAGGTCCATGTCACTGAATGCGCTTTATCATAAGGAACAATAATATATATGGTTTATGGGTGGGGATCTTAACCGTTTCCAAGATATTAAGCATTTTTTGCAATAAAGGGGGTGGGGCATGCCACCCCGGGGACCCTCCGATACCCTGATGTCCAAAGGTCTGTGTCACTGAATGCGCCTTATCATAAGGAACAAGAATATATATGGTTTTTGGGTGGGGATCTTAACCGTTTCCGAGATATTAAGCATTTTGTGCAAAGAAGGGGGTGGGGCATACCCCCCCCCCCCCGGGGGCCCCAGGGTCCCAAAATCCATGTCACTTAATGCGCCTCATCATAAGGAATAAGAATATATATGGTTTAGTGGCATTATTTGTAACAGTTTGCAAGATATCAGACATTTCTACTTTTTCCCATACAAATGCCCATGTTACCAAATTTAACCTTGGCGTAAAATAGGTCAAGGTCATCCCAGGGACACCATTTATGCAATTTATGATGGGCCAATGTCCCAGGTGCTACATGCCAAGTTTCATGCAAATCGGCCCAGTGGTTCCGGAGGAGAAGATTTTCGAAGGGTTTTTACCATATATGGGCATGGCGGCCATCTTGGTCATGTGACCTAGACCAAAAATGCAAACTTTCGTTCCCCCACCCCATGGAGCCTCCACATGAAATTTGACTACAATCGGCCCAGCGGTTCCGGAGGAGAAGACGTTTGAAAATGTGAACACACACACACACAGAATTTTTGCCTGGCCATACTATCAGCTCACCAATGAGCCTTCGGCTCAGGTGAGCTAAAAAGTGTAATGAACTTAGAAATGCAAGCATTGAGTGGCGTCCATGATTCAATAATATTATGGACAGTAACTTCAGCCTAGTATTGTTTCTTTTAAAAGCACGTAATTTACGTTTATAAATACCAAATTTTCTTGTGCCATGTGATCCAGTTTTATGCTTTCGATAGTCCGGAAGCGAGAAAATATCAAAATCGGGCATTTTAGATATATTACCCCCATGATAAATGTTTTAATTCAGTTTCATTCCGTTTAATAAGTTTAAACCTAGCTGTAGAATTATCATCAAAGTATTTTTTCCACTGGCTGTATAGAAATACTATTTACAGAATGACATGTACGTTTGAAATGACGGTACAAGAATGTGTTAGTTTTTTAGGCTTGCTCATCCTACGATAGTGTTCGTTAAATCTTGTTTTTAACATGCGATTAGTTTGCCCGACATACTGCATTTTACAATTGGCAGTATGTCAGGTTATCACATATATCAAGTCCGTAGACTTACACGTCAAATCGGACATGTTAACTACAGAAAAGCGTCTACCGTTTACAGATGAAGAAACGGTAGACGCAGTACATAAATGCGAACAGTACCTGCACCTCTTAGCAGTGCACTAAGAAATACACTCCACTTCTTTTGAAAGGATTGGTACATTTTCGAAAAATGAGTGATTTGGTTGGAGATAATCTAACTCTTAGATTATTTTTAAATAAATTGGTACTGCCTGCTCCACTGAAATTAACGCAGAAAACAAACTTATAGGTCTGAGCAATATCAACGGCAACATAGCTCTAAAGTTATTAATAGAATGGCGAATCCGTACAGAATATCAGAATGCAACCTACGGGGAGAGATTGTAATTTGTAAATTCAAATTTATTTGTGACCCTCATATGTGTCTAAAAGGGCGATACAAACACAACCAAAGCGATATTCATACCGGTCATTAAGTTAGTTTATACTAATTTGTTTAAGTTCGATTGCGATGAAAGCTTTAAGCTTATTAAATCGCTCTCGAACACTCATTCCATGTGTTTTCACGCGTGTGCGAGAGTAAGGCAGTGGTTTTTACACCACTGCTACCCATTTACACCTAGGTGTAGTGGGGCAGTGTCATAACGTGTCTTGCCCAAGGACATACCTCGATGCAGGTGGCAGGATTCGAATGCACAACCTCTCCATCATAAGCCGAACGCATTAACCACTGCGCTATCGAGGCTGACAAGTCATTAAGTGAAACAGTATATGGAAGAACTGAAGGTAAATCCTTCAAATAGAAGGCGGGTATAACAAAAGCCCATAAAACAGGCATGCCTATAAAAAGCCCATAGATATCAAATAAGCAACCTTATACAAGGAGGTACGAACATCGGTCCAATTAAGACCTTCAACAGGTATCTAAAGGGTGCCAAATTCAGGAACGGTGAAAAGCGATTGTAAATGCAATCCATGAGGATTGGAAAAATAGGATCATTAAATGCATGTAAGGGGGAGACCTTTCACAGCCACCAGACGGGACAAACAAAACAGCCCTGAAGTAAGTCTATGTAAAACCGGTGGGTCTCTGGGCGCGGCCATTTTGGCCCCAGGGCTATAATTTGAATTATCTTGGGAGAGGTCCACTAGATGAAGCTTCATACCAAATATCAAAGACATAGGCCTTACGGTTTCAGAGAAGAAGATTTTTAAAGGATTTCTCTATATGGCTACAATTTTAACAATCTTTGTAAAGGTCTACTAGATGAAGCTTCATACCAAATATCAAAGACCTGGGACCAGCGGTTTCAGAGAAGAAGATTTTGAAAGGATTTTCCTTATGTAAGTCTATGTAAAACCGGTGGGTCTCTGGGCGCGGCCACTTTTGGCCCAAGGGCTATAATTTGAACCAGAGTTCTGCTTGGATTCCAAATCTTTGAACAACTTTCAGTTAGTATCTCCAAATGATCATTCTCGTGAAGTTTGGTCCAAATTAGCCCAGTGGTTTAGGCGGAGATGTCAGCTCTTGGCAGACGACGGACGATGGACGCCGGAGAACTGCCCTATCAAAATAGTTCACTGAGCACTTCTCGGTTGAGCTTAAAGTCGGGCATCTGCGATGGTGCACCATCAGTATCTGTAGTTATATCTTAATTCTTACCTCTGATATTGTTTTTGACATCTGTCTGCATAATTCCGGTTCATATTTTTCTTCGGCAAGATACCCCTCTAGTACATCTCGTATAATATTCTTTACTGTGCCATATGGAAAACGCTTCTTAGGTTCCATCTGGTAAGAGTTTTCACATCTTGTACGTGGCCTATATGATTCATCATGGCCTGGTTCATCCATAAAAGAGACTGTGCTCATAGACCTGGAATAACATGAAATGTTCCTGTAATTTTCCCTACCTTAACACTATTCAAGTTCCCAGTATATATACTTTTATTATTGTGTACTGGAAAAATGTTGCAGTTATGAAATAAAACGCCGATCTGACAAAAATTCACACTCATCCAAGATTTTATGCCTTTATGTTTGACAAGTATCAAATTAAATGTGACTGAGGAAACACATACCCCGGTTTTCCTTCTTGTATGCCAATAGCAACTTTCTGTTGTCGTGGCTACAGCATTTAATAACACATAATAAAACTGGACTTGGAAATAGTCTTGCTCAAAATGTAGACAACAGATGATTGAAGGGTGGTTTAATTGCGTCGAAGTTGTATATGCTGTTGTTTCTTCCCCTTTGGTGTCTTGGTTTGGGAGATGTAATGCAACTGTATCGATTACTTCTATTTTGATTGCTATAAACTCACACTGCCTTTGCTCAGGTAATTTAATAACAAGAGGAACAATGAGCCTAAACGGCTCACCTGGAGCACATTTCTGTAAGTAATTGAGACCTGATAAGCACTGAGACATGGCCAATTCGGACCCCAGGGACATGATTGGTATGATTTATATAGTTGACCACTAGATGTTGCGACATACTAAAAATCTAGGCTCTGTGCCTTTTGGTTTCAGAAAAGTAGATCTCTGAAGTGTTTTCCTTTATTAGACTATGGGAGCTAATAAACCCCGGGAACGGCAAATTTGAACCCATGGAGCATCATTGGCAGGATATATGTGGGTGACCACTAGACGTTGCTGCACACACAATATCTAAGCTCTTTGTCATATGGTTTCTGAGAAGAATTTTGATGTTTTTCCCCCACTTTTAAGTCTATAGGAACTGATAAGCCCAAGGTTGTGGCCAATTTGGAACCCAAGGGCACGATTTGCAGGATTTATGTTTGTTTGTTTGATTTGAGGTTTAACGTCCCCATCAGCACTGTAAAGGTCATTTTGGAGACGTCACTTCCAATTTCGTGGGACTTTTACCCGACAATGAGATGAAATGACATCTCAAGCCTTGCCACCCAATGAAACCAAAAGGGTTTATAAGCACCGCTTTGCGGGCTTAGATCCTCTAGGCGGTTTACCTGTACTCTTGTGCGGGTCGGTTTCAGCTCTGCGTGGAAGCACCATGCAGCCCATCTATTGCTTCAAGCCCCAATATGCGGGGATTGGGCAGGATTTATGTAGGTGACCAGTAGCCATTGCTACATACTCAATATCTAAGCTCTTGGTCTTACGGTTTCAGAGAGGATTTTTGAAGTTTTTCTCATTGGGAACTGATAAGCCCAGGGCGTGGCCAATTTGGACCCCAGGGGCATGATTGGCAGGATTTATGTAGCTGACCACTTGATGTTGTTACATACTAAATATCTATGCTCTGGGCCTTATGGTTTCAGAGAAGACGATTTTGAAGTTTTTCCCGATTGTCTATGGGAGTTAATAAGCCCTAGGGCGTGGCCAATTTGGACTCATCGGGCATAATTGGCAGAATTTATTTAGTTGATCACTAGACATTGCTACAACTTAATATCTGAGCTCTGGGCCTTATGGTTTCAGAAAAGAAGATTTTTGAAGGTTTTTTTTTTTTTCAATCATAAGTCTTATGAGAACTGATTAGCTCCAGGGCATGGCCAATTGGACCCCAGGGACATGATCGGCAGGATTTATCTAGTTGGCAACGTACTAGATATCTCAGCTCTGGGCCTTTTGGTTTCAGAGAAGAAGATTTTCAACGTTCTTCCAACTGTAAGTCTATAGGAGCTGATAAGCCCCGAGGGTGGCCATTTCGGACCCTAGGGGCATGATAGGCAGGATTTATGTACTAGACCACGTGACGTTGCTTCAAACTAAATATGTAGGTTTCAGAGAATATGTTTTAAGTTTCCCCACTATAAGTCTATGGGAATTGATAAGCCCCAGGGTGTGGCCAGTTTGGACCCCATGGGCATGATTGGCATGGTTTGTGTAGATGACCACTGGATGTTGCTACATACTAAATATCTTAGTTTTGGGCCCGATGGTTTCAGAGAAGATTTTTGAACTTTTTCCCATTGCAGAAAAGCCCCGGAGCGTGGCCAATTTGGACCCCAAGAGCATGACTGACAGGATTTCTGCTACATACTTAATATCAAAACTCTAGGCCTTATGGTTCCACAGAAGTATTTTTAGCTCACCAGAGCCGAAGGCTCCGGGGGAGCTTATAGGATAGGCAGTTGTCCGTCGTCTTCGTCGTCTTCGTCGTCTGCGTCGTCGCCTGGCGTCAACACTTTCAAACGACATCTCCTCTGGAGCCGATTCAGCCCAAATTTCATCTGTAGCATCCTTGGGCTGGGGGATTGAAAGGTTGCGTTTTAAATGAAAATCGGCTCATTTGTTTGGTTGCTATGGCAACATACAGCCCACATAGACTTACGAGAAAAACTTATTAAATATTCTTCTCTGAAACCACAAGGCCCACTGCTTAGATATTTAGTATGTAGCAACGTCAAGTGGTCCCCTATATAAATCCTAGCAGCCGAAGCAGACTTTTTGGGAGCTGTGGGATAATTTTATCGATTCCTGATCATTGCCTTCACTTCTATTTTACATAGCTGGAACAGGCAAATCCAGGTATGTAGGTTTTTGCTTGGAGTTGCCTTCTTCTAGATGGATTGCCGACCAGGGCTTGAGAGCTCCATATACCCCTTGCAGTGGCAGTGGAACCACCATGAGTTCCTTGTCTTCCCGGAAGAAATCATTTCTCTGATTCAACGGTCCAAACGGCGACGCAGCAGCGTGTTATGGAGCATGAAGAGCATGACAAGGCACTAAAGAAGACATGGTCATCCACTGCATCCGGGCTTAGCTTCAGATGTCTCGACACTGTCTTGCCTCTGGACCCAGCTAGTCAGGACGAGAGAGTGAGGTTGACCCTGCGCGCCTCGCCCTCACTATAATCCAATTCACATCGCATGTCATAATAATCATATTCACACAGTCACTGCAGGCACACAAATGCATGAAACTCAAAAAGCCCTGTGGTGATGGGCGGGCGGCGAAGCAGCAGGTGAGGATACAATGGAAGCTGTAGTTGTGGACCTGCACACAGGCGGCTTGGTCGCTATCCTTTAGAATGAAACAGTACGGGGAATTCGGCAGCCGAACTGAGTAACTAAGCAGACCTTTTTAGGATCGCACTGCTCACCCCCTTAGCATGGGGAAGGGGCTAGAAAAGGTGCCCTAAACAATTGCCTGCTTCAAAAACCCTTGCCTGGTTAAATGCGATCAGCAGGGATCCCATCTAGCGGTCGAACAAAAAAAGAAGAATATAAATGGGATACCTTTAAAAATCGCGCATGAATTGTGCGCACCTTGATGGATAGTGCTGGTTCAGACAGGCCACAGTGTAGAACAGCTCTAGTTGGTGGAGAACTTAATCGATACAAAGTCGAGATTGCAGCTCTGAGTAAGACTCGCCTTAATAAGAGGCGTTGGGGATGGCTACACTTTCTTCTGGAGTGGACGCAAAAAAAGAAGAGCGGTGGGAAGCAGGAGTAGGCTTCGCCTTCAAATCATATCTTGTCAGCAAGCAGCTCTCGGGACTTCCAAAAGGCATAAATGACCGCCTGATGACACTGAGACTACCCCTTTCTGGTAAGAGGCATGCAACAATTTGAAGTGCATATGCACCCACAATGACGAACCCAGATGAGGTCAAAGACAAGTTCTATGATTATTTGGACTGTGACTTCTGTTACACCCCATGGACAAACCCATCATCCTGGGAAACGTCAATGCTAGAGTGGGCACAGACCACCAAACCTGGGAAGGTGCAAGCGGGAATGAAGGAGTAGGTAAGTGCAATAGCAATGGCCTCCTTCTTTTGAGGAAGTGTGCAGCGCATGAACTGCTGATCAAATTTGATCAAGATTGGCCATGGGATATCACAAATATACTTATTATTAGAAGTTGTAGACGGACGAGTCGCCAGATCATTGACATACTCATACACCACATGAGCCTTCGAGCTAATAAATGAAACCCTATCCACTGAATTTTTTAATCTCATTTTTTTGAAAACGGACAAGTTAGCAGTTATGGGATTTACAATCATGCTCTGGAATCTCAGGTTCAGAAAGTGAAAATTTACCCAGGTTTGAAAACTTTGTCATGTTTGACATCACTACTGGCCAGTGATGACACACTTCCCTGCTTCTTCAGTAGCCTGGCTGCCTTATCTCTTGCTGCAGTATGGTTATCCATTATGTCAGTTTGTAGGTTTCTGGAAAATACAAAAACAACTACTTCATGCGGACTGAACAAATTATTTGTCTTACTCGCGACGGAAGTAAGGGCGAGGATTGTTGCCACGTAAAATCGATTAAAGCCACCCAGTGGAATTCGTTTCCGCTGTCCGTTCCAAGGCGGTTCTTCTGTCGCAGTTTATTTTTGTTATGGTTTGTCTTTGGGTGTTTGTGTCGCTTATATTATTTTATTTTGGATAGCCTATTGGCCATTTTGTGGCTTTCCACTGTTGGTGTTTCCGTTGGAGTATGTTGCTTCATGTTTGTGTTTCTTTCCCTTTGCTGTCTCTGATGGGAGCTGTGGGTTAATTGTATCGATTCCTGATCATTGCCTCTAATTTTATTTTTCAAACAAACATTACAAGTGTCAGAAAATCTATTAAAAATTTAAATAAAGTTATCAATTGGTTTGTCAAAAGTGTGTGCATAGGCGGTATTGGAATTACATGTATAGTAGAAACCAGGTCTGTTAAACCGAGTTTCTCAGCGTAAGCAAAATTAATGACCCTCATCCAGCCCTAACCCGAAAACAGGAGCTGTCATCGGTGCAGACTGGCAATTAGAATATTGCCAAAGACAGTTAATTCTAAGACAATAAAACCTATTTTTGTGTTATACAACTGTCACTAAATCCGGGACGTTTCTGTCCCGAGTCGTTTCGGCCAGGTTGCTTCAGCCTGGGAAGTTTCGGCCTAAATTAGACAATAGACTTGTGTAATTTCGGCCTATTCCGATGGGTCGTTTCGGCCCTGGGTCATTTCGGTCAGATTTTATGAGATAGATTGTTTTCAGCAAAGTACCTGTTAAATATCTATAATTAGCTCGCCTGTCATGTTTGTTTGTTTGTTTGTATTGGAGTTTAACGGCCCAGTCAAAACTATTAAGGTCATTTTTGAGCCGGTCAGTTTACCTATCCACACTTTTCCTGGGCAAGCTTATACGTAAGCAGATAACCAGTACAGTGCACATTCTTTCGCCAGAAACTGACAACTGCCCTTCTTGAATCAGCGGAAGGGAGAGAATGACCGTAGAAAAGATTTCATCATCAATCTCCACGAAAGAATGTTGCCGACCCCGGCGGGAGTCGAACCCGCGTCCTCCTGATCACCATTCAGACGCGCACCCGACTGAGCCACCGAGGCCGGCTCGCCTGTCATGTAGTGACGAGGAGAGCTTTTGGGATCACTTTTTGTCCGTCGTGCGTGTGTGTGTGTGCGTAAACTTTTTCTTCAAACGACATCTCCTAAATCACTGATCGGATTTTAAATCAGTCTTTGTATCGACTGCCTATTCGAAATTCGCAAAATTGCAGTATGTTTCCTTTGGCTTTCTTTGCCGGATCATTACAGGGTCACTGATGAGGCTTTATTAGCCGAAACTACGTAGTATGACCCATCTTCTTTCTTATGAATGTTTTCATTGCTCTTAAAGGAACTCATTTTTGATTTTTATTTGCCTTCACTGCAGCTGGTGTTGTGCCGTGTGGCGGCCGTAAAACGTCTCACCGTACATCAACCATAGTGCAGTTTATATTTTACTTTTGGTCCTTTGAGATCAGCATGAATATTCTGAGAAATCAGAAATAAATTATTGGTTTAGACTCATATTCTAGACAGGTTTTTAATTATTTGGACCCCATTTTGATTTATATCAGTCTTTGTTTATTGCAGTATGTTTCCACTTGCATTCTTTGCCGATCATTTCAGGGTCACTGATGAGGCTTCAAAGGAACTCATTTTTGATTTTTATTTGCCTTCACTGCAGCTGGTGTTGTGCCGTGTGGCGGCCGTAAAACGTCTCCCCGTACATCAACCATAGTGCAGTTTATGTTTTACTTTTGGTCCTTTGGGATCATTGTGAATATTCTGAGAAATCAGAAATAAATTATTGGTTTAGACTCATATTCTAGACAGGTTTTTAATTATTTGGACCCATTTTGATTTATATCAGTCTTTGAATCGACTGCCTATTCGAAATTCGCAAAATTCCAGTACGTTTCCTCTGGCTTTCTTTGCGTGATCAATACAGGGTCACTGATGAGGCTTTATTAGCCGAAACTGCGTAGTATGGCCCATCTTCTTTCTTATGAATGTTTTCATTGCTCTTAAAGGAACTCACTTTTGATTTTTATTTGTATCGGCTGCCTATTCGAAATTCGCAAAATTGCAGTATGTTTCCTCTGGCTTTCTTTGCCGGATCATTACAGGGTCACTGATGAGGCTTTATTAGCCGAAACTACGTAGTATGACCCATCTTCTTTCTTATGAATGTTTTCATTGCTCTTAAAGGAACTCATTTTTGATTTTTATTTGCCTTCACTGCAGCTGGTGTTGTGCCGTGTGGCGGCCGTAAAACGTCTCCCCGTACATCAATCATAGTGCAGTTTATATTTTACTTTTGGTCCTTTGAGATCAGCGTGAATATTCTGAGAAATCAGAAATAAATTATTGGTTTAGACTCATATTCTAGACAGGTTTTTAATTATTTGGACCCCATTTTTATTTATATCAGTCTTTGTATCGACTGCCTATTCGAAATTCGCTGTATGTTTCCTCTGGCTTTCTTTGCCGGATCATTACAGGGTCACTGATGAGGCTTTATTAGCCGAAACTACGTAGTATGACCCATCTTCTTTCTTATGAATGTTTTCATTGCTCTTAAAGGAACTCATTTTTGATTTTTATTTGCCTTCACTGCAGCTGGTGTTGTGCCGTGTGGCGGCCGTAAAACGTCTCCCCGTACATCAATCATAGTGCAGTTTATATTTTACTTTTGGTCCTTTGAGATCAGCGTGAATATTCTGAGAAATCAGAAATAAATTATTGGTTTAGACTCATATTCTAGACAGGTTTTTAATTATTTGGACCCCATTTTTATTTATATCAGTCTTTGTATCGACTGCCTATTCGAAATTCGCTGTATGTTTCCTCTGGCTTTCTTTGCCGGATCATTACAGGGTCACTGATGAGGCTTTATTAGCCGAAACTACGTAGTATGACCCATCTTCTTTCTTATGAATGTTTTCATTGCTCTTAAAGGAACTCATTTTTGATTTTTATTTGCCTTCACTGCAGCTGGTGTTGTGCCTTGTGGCGGCCGTAAAACGTCTCCCCGTACATCAATCATAGTGCAGTTTATATTTTACTTTTGGTCCTTTGAGATCAGCGTGAATATTCTGAGAAATCAGAAATAAATTATTGGTTTAGACTCATATTCTAGACAGGTTTTTAATTATTTGGACCCCATTTTTATTTATATCAGTCTTTGTATCGACTGCCTATTCGAAATTCGCAAAATTGCTGTATGTTTCCTCTGGCTTTCTTTGCCGGATCATGACAGGGTCACTAATGAGGCTTTATTAGCCGAAACTACGTAGTATGACCCATCTTCTTTCTTATGAATGTTTTCATTGCTCTTAAAGGAACTCATTTCTGATTTTTATTTAACCAAACTTCACAGGAATGATCCTTAGATGGTCCCCTTTCAAAGCTGTTCAAATGTTTCGGTCCATTGCACATGTAGGTCACAGGAGTTAAAATAGATTTTTTAAACGAAAACTTTGAAAAATCTTCTCTGAAACAGCAAGGCCCAGGTCTTTGAGATTTGGTATGAAGCTTCATCTAGTGGACCCCTACCAAGATTGTTCAAATTATTACCCTGGGGCCAAAAATGCCCCCGCGCCGGGACCCACCAAATTTACATAGACTTTTATAGGAAAAACATTTTAAAAATCTTCTTGTCTGAAACTAGAAGGCCAAGATGTTTGATATTTGGTGTGAAGCTTTATCTAGTGGACCTCTATCAAGATTGTTCAAATTATAGCCCTGGGGCCAAAAATACCCCCCGCTCGGGGCTCTTTGGTTTTACATAGGCTTATATAGTGAAAATCTTTAAAAATCTTCTTCTCTGAAACCGCAAGGCCCAGGTCTTCGATATTTGGTATGAAGCTTCATCTAGTGGACCTCTACCAAGAGTGTTCAAATTATAGCCATGGGGCCACAAATGCCCCCGCCCCGGGCCCTTCGGTTTTACATAAACCTATATAGTGAAAATCTATAATAAAATATTCTTCTCTGAAACCGCAAGGCCCAGGTCTTCGATATTTGGTATGCAGCTTCATCTAGAGGACCTCTACCAAGATTGTTCAAATTATTGCCCTGGGGCCACAAATGCCCCCGCCACGGGGCCCTTGGTTAATACTGACTTATATAGGGAAAATCTTTAAAAATCTTCTCTGAAACCGCAAGGCCTAGGTCTTTGATATTTGATGTGTAACTTCATCCAGTGGTGCTCTACCAAGATTGTTCAAATTATAGCCCTTGGGCCAAAATGCCCCCGCTACAGGGCCCTTTGGTTTTACATAAACTTATTCAGGGAAAACTTTAAAAAATCTTCTTCTCTGAAACTGCAAGGCCCAGGTCTTTGATATTTGTTGTGAAGCTTCATCTTGTGGACCTCTATCAAGATTGTTCATTTTATAGCATTTGGGCGAAAAATGCCCGTCCCGGGGCCCTTTGGTTTTACATTGACTTATATGGGAAAAATTTAAAAATCTGGTTCTTTGAAAGCTCAAGGCCCAGGTCTTTGATAGTTGGTGTGAAGCTTCACCTAGTGGTCGTCTATCAAGATTGGTCAAAATATAGCCCACACCCTTGGACCCTTTGGTTTTACAAAGATATATAATATATATATGGAAAATCTTAAAAAAGAGTCTCCTTCTCTGAAACTTCAAGGCCAAGGTCTTTGATATTTGGCGTGAAGCTTCATCTAGTGGGCCTCTTTTCAAGATTGTTCAAATTATAGCCCTAGGGTCAAAAATGTCCCCGCCATGGGACCCTTTGGTTTTACATAGACTTATGTAGGGTAAATCTTTAAAAATATTCTTGTCTGAAACTAGAAGGTTCATGTCTTTGATATTTGGTATGAAGCTCTATCTAGTGGACCTCTATCAAGATTATTCAAATTATAGCCCTTGGGCAAAAAATGTCCCCTTCCCCGGGGCCCAGTGAGTTTACATTGACTAATATTGGGAAAATCTTTATATATATTCTTGTCTGAAACCAGAAGGTTCAGTTATTTGATATTTGGTATGAAGCTTTGTCTAGTGAACCTCGACCAAGATTTATCAAATTATAGCCCTGGGGACAAAAAATGGCTCTTCCCCTGGGCCCACTGGTTTTACGTATACTTATATAGGGGAAACCTTTAAAAATCTTCTTGTCTGAAACTAGAAGGCTCAGGTCTTTTATATTTGGTATGAAGCTTTGTCTAGTATACCTCTACGAAAATTGTTCAAATTATAGCCCTGGGACAAAAAATGTGCCCACCCCGGTGCCCACTGGCTTTACATAGACTTATGCAGGGAAAAACTTTGAAACTCTTCTTGTCTGAAACCAGAAGGCTAAGGTTTTTGATATTTGGTATGAAGCTTCATTTAGTGGACCTCTACCAAAATTGTTCAAATTAGTACCCTGGGGCCAAAAGTGGGCCCACCCCAGAGCCCACTTGTTATACATAGACTTATATGGGGAAAACCTTTGAAAATCTTCTTGTCTGAAAACAGAAAGCCTTTGATATTTGGTATGAAACTTTGTCTTTTGGATTTCTGCCAAGTTTGTTCAAATTATAGCCCTGTGGCCAAAAATGACCGCACCCCGGGGCCCGCAGGTTTATATAGACTTGTATAAGAGAAACCTTTAAAAATCTTCTTGTCTGAAACTAGAAGGCTCCGATCTTTGATATTTGGTATGAATCTTCACTTTTAAAACCGCTACCAAGATTATGCAAATTATAGCCCTGGGGCCAATAATGGCTCTCCCCAGGGCCCACTTGTTAACTATGGATCAGGTGAGCCACACAGGGCCATCATGGCCCTCTGGTTTCATATATTTGGAATATTTTTACATTTACGTTAGCCATGTTTATGATAGCCCAAATAAATAATGTCAAAAGTTCTTTTCATAGCCATGTGTCCAGTAAGCACCAACGAGGTGGCGTGACTAGAATTTGATAATTGTCAGAAAACAACTTTTCTGCAAATTCTAGGTTTATTGCAAATTCTAGCTCTTGCACTACCACTGCACTTTCTAAATTATTAACTTCCCGTCTTACTGCTATTAAAACGCATGTGATCAAATATTGTGATAAAGTCTTTGAAAGAGACAGGAAGAAATCTGTTTTGGTCTATAAAAAATCGAATGATGTTTTAAATAACTTGAAATCCAGACGTTTTCGTGCTTCAAGTCTGTTTTCTTACGATATTTCCACTCTTTACACTACACTTCCTCATAAGCTTATAAAAGACAAGCTTAATGATTTAATTGAATGGGCCTTTCCTAGAGAAGGTTCTCTCTATCTTGCATGTAATGTCAGAAATGCAGTTTTCATTTCTAAAGATTTGGTTATTTAGACAAACTGTGGGTATTCCGATGGGTACGAATTGTGCACCTCTTGTGGCTGATCTGTTCTTGTATTGTTATGAAAGAGACTTCAAAAGAGGCTTCCAAAGGATAACCCTTTTATAGAACATATTTACCTTCACTACAGCTGGTGTGTGGGAATGTGTGGCGGCGGTAAAACGTCTCTCTGCCCTATATCAGAGTATAGATTATATTTTCTTGTCCTTTGGGATCATTGGTTCCATTGTGGAATTTTGAAAATATCTGAGGGTTACTGATGAGGCCTAACTGGCCGAAACTAGCTAGTCTGGCCCAGAAAACATGTACACTCCATATTTTTCACTTTTGTGGTGTATTCCTTGCTTCCAAAGGATAACCCTTTTATAGAACATATTCATGTTGTCGCTTTCCATTGATAACCAATCTGAAATTATTGAAGCTTTTAGCTCTACTTCTAGATATTTGGATGATTTATTTAATATTGACAATATTTACTTTGATGGTTTGATCAGTCAGATTTAACCCCTAGAACTTCAGTTAAACAAGGCAAATTCCTCTGATACCGAGGCCCCTTTTTGGATTTACATTTGTCTGTTGTAGATGGATTTGTTTCTTGCAAAATTTATGATAAACGTGATGATTTTGATTTCGAGATTGTAAATTTTCCTTTTTTAGACGGTGATATTCCTTGTGCGACATGGGGTTTATATTTCGCAGTTAATTCGATTCGCTAGAGTGTCCGACTTCAACGCTCGTAATAAATTATTAATCCCTAAACTTCTTAACCAGGGGTATCGGTATCATAAACTAAGTAAAGCCTTTTCTAAGTTTTATAGACGTCATTCTGATTTGGTTTCAAAATTCAATGTTGGACTTAAAACACTTCTGCAACAAGGCCTATCGGAACCCGAATTCTATGGTGACTTTGTATATAAATTTAGAAAAATACATGCCTGAAATGACTTTAGTACCCAATTTCGTAAAATCGTTCGTCGATATATATAGATTGGGTACAACATAAATGTTATAAAACAGACTGCATGCATGGTGGTTAACCCAATCACGGTTGGCAACTTTGCTTCCCTCTTTGATTGCACACCGGTGGGTCGGGCCTAAGATTATATGACCGTTCCAGCGTAAAAACATAAATGGAATTTTATTTTAGTATTCTTTATGTTGGTTGATGCCTTGTGCCTTGTGTCTTTGGTCGGGCCCCTCGGAGTTCAACTGTTGGTTTTCTTTTGCTCCAGCAATTCTGTTGTTATATGCTGCGAGTCCTCAACCTTGTTTCATCTCTGTAGTTTTTTTTTATTTGTATGTTCTCGGAGATGTCACACTGATGAGTTAGGAAAGTAGAAGTAAAACAAAGATCAGGAATCGATACAATTAACTTACTCCACCCATCAAAGACACCAAAGGGAAAGAAGACAAACATTAAGCGACCAGACCATAATGGAAACCTAAACAAAGGAAAGCCATAAGGACAATTACTTTCCCACAAAATTGCCATATGGCCATCCAAAATTAAAAGACACAAGTGATACACAGAGGCAGTAACAAACAACAACATAAATAAATCGCCACAGATGAACCGCCTTGGAAGGGTCAGTGAAAAGATTTCCACTGGGGGGCTTAAATCGATTTTACGTGGCCACAATCCTCGCCCTTACTTCCGCCGCGATTTACACAAATAATTTGTTCAGTCCGCATGAAGGCCTCCTAACTCATCAGTGCAACATCTCCGTGAATACAAATAATCAAAGAACCACAGAGGTGAGACAACGGTGAGGACTCGACAGCAAGAAACCACTGAAATGCTGGAGCAAAAGAAAACCAACAGTTAGACGCCGATGGGCCCGACCAGAGACAGAGCATCAGGCACCAACCAACATTACCTTGAATTAGATCTCTCTAATTCTCAATAAGCCTTCATGTTGGTACCGTCATAGAATCTGAGGCCTGACCCACCGGCGTGCAATTAAAGAGGGAAGCAAAGTTGCCAACCGTGATTGGGTTAACCACCATGCATGCAGTCTGTCGTATAATATCCATGTTGTACCCAATCTTTTTATATCGAAGAATGATTTTTCGAAATTGGGTACTAAAGTCTTCATGCGGACTAAACAAAATTAGTGTATACCGCGACAGAGGTAAGGGCGAGGATTATGGCCATGTAAAATCAATTTAAGCCCCCAGTGGAATTCTTTCCAGCAAGAAACCACTGAAATGCTGGAGCAAAAGAAAACCAACAGTTAGACTCCGATGGGCCCGACCAGAGACAGAGCATCAGGCACCAACCAACATTACCTTGAATTAGATCTCTCTAATTCTCAATAAACCTTCACGTTGGTACCGTCATAGAATCTGAGGCCTGACCCACCGGCGTGCAATTAAAGAGGGAAGCAAAGTTGCCAACCGTGATTGGGTTAACCACCATGCATGCAGTCTGTCGTATAATATCCATGTTGTACCCAATCTTTTATATCGAAGAATGATTTTTCGAAATTGGGTGCTAAAGTCTTCATGCGGACTAAACAAAATTAGTGTATACCGCGACAGAGGTAAGGGCGAGGATTATGGCCATGTAAAATCAATTTAA
This sequence comes from Lucinisca nassula, assembly GCA_963580285.1. NCBI lineage: Eukaryota > Metazoa > Mollusca > Bivalvia > Lucinida > Lucinidae > Lucinisca > Lucinisca nassula. The sequence continues at coordinate 115,191,681 of OY757014.1, forward strand.
GCCCCCAGTGGAATTCTTTCCAGCAAGAAACCACTGAAATGCTGGAGCAAAAGAAAACCAACAGTTAGACTCCGATGGGCCCGACCAGAGACCGAGCATCAGGCACCAACCAACATTACCTTGAATTAGATCTCTCTAATTCTCAATAAGCCTTCACGTTGGTACCGTCATAGAATCTGAGGCCTGACCCTCCGGCGTGCAATTAAAGAGGGAAGCAAAGTTGCCAACCGTGATTGGGTTAACCACCATGCATGCAGTCTGTCGTATAATATCCATGTTGTACCCAATCTTTTTATATCGAATAATGATTTTACGAAATTGGGTACTGAAGTCTTTATGCGGACTAAACAAAATTAGTGTATACCGCGACAGAGGTAAGGGCGAGGATTATGGCCATGTAAAAAATTCTTTCCACTGACAGTTCAAATGCGGTTCTTCTGTGGCGGTTTATTTATGTTGTTGTTTGTTACTTACTGTGTGTATCACTTGTGTCTTTTTATTTTGGATGGCCATTTTGCCATTTTGTGGGAAAGTAACTGTCCTTATGGCCTTCCTTTGTTTAAGTTTCCATTATGGTCAGGTCGTTTCATGTTTGTGTTTCTTTCCCTTTGGTGTCTTGGATGGGTGGAGTAAGTTAATTGTATCGATTCCTTTGTTTTACTTCTACTTTACTACAATGATATATAAAATTGTATATAGGATAACAATCACACAGCAGGCTAACGGCACTACTGCAGCATCATGACATTGCATCGACATAGATATGACGTTGCATAAAACTCATGAAATTGCACTGACGTTCATGCGGCTTCTTTGTCACATGCAATGCACAGTATTTTTTTCAAAGATCCTTTGACAATCGTTTACAAGGATAAATGATGGGATGGCGTCTCTGAGCACCTGATAAACATTGATTGTTGACATTTAAAAGACTTGAAACGAAAGCATATCAATTACAACATATTTGGATATTTTGTACTTTGACAGAATTCGCCGACGAAGTCAAAGGGCTTAAAATTATCTCAACTCCATAATTAAAGACGCTTGCATTTAACGCGTGCTTTCACACCTAATCAAGGTCATGCACCGGCACTCAGTTAATCACCGATAGACAAAAGGAAGGGGATTAGATAACGCCAGCAAAATGGATTACCGAGTGATTGATTAACATATCATTAACATGTGATGATTCGATTTACTACTTAAAATAAATAAAGACCCCTTTGGATGGTATTGTTACTGTAGAAGCTTCATATATTTGAAGACTCTAATTAGACTGCAAGCATGCGCAGGATGATCTGAGTATTTCCTGATCGATAAAAGACATGCAAACTTGGATCAACATAAGCATCCATTCATTACGGCAAAGTAATCGCATTTATCTTATTGTATGTCGCTGTGGCTGTTGAAGGTTCGTGCAAGTCTCAAAGATTTTGAAGGTTCGTGCAATCCTTAAAGATAATGACCAGACTGAATGCAACCACATGATGGTCTACTTCTTCACGGGCTGCATACAGACATGCACAATAATTTATTTAAAGACACAGTTTATATATATATATAAGGGGTGCCCTGTCTAATTGTCTTCAATAAGTAAGTCCTTCGGACCATAGTGCACATCAAAGGCTTATCTTATCTAAGTGATTATGAGGTGATTATGAGCAGAGACTCTCTGAGAGATACGTTTAAAAGGGGGCTCTATAAGGGCAACGTGTGTGATGGTTTAAAAGGGGGCTCTATAAGGGCAACTTGTGTGATGGTATATTTTTACTGAGATTCTTTCTAACAAATTGTTGTTTAAAGCATGTTGAATTACTTCTTTTCTATTTAAAACAAAGTTAAGAAAAACAATGACATCCATTGTTTCATTAACACAAAAATGAATAGAAGTAAACAAATATGGTAAAGGTAAATGAATTTATTAATTCAAGAATTCATCAATCAATTAACATTTATTTCGTTTATTTATTTATTGAAAGTATGTGACACAAATCATATTATGTCTAAAACATTAGCATTTTATAGTTTCAGTCAAGCTGGAACTATAAAATGTTTCTTGTTTTAGAGAAAATAATATAAGAATACAGAACCCCTTAAACCCCACATTTTTATTTAGAAAAACTGGGGTATACAATATTTTTCTATTTATAGACAAATAAACATATATTGTGGGTCCTCGTTAGAACTACCCCTGTGAGTCAGTTCTAAACAGTACACACTATGTAAAACAAGAGGGCTATGATGGCCCCGGATCGCTCACCTAGTCCATAGAGTAACAAGTGGGCCCCGGGGAGGGCCATTATTGACCCCAAGCTTATAATGTGCATAATGTTGAGGGAGGTCTTAATAGGTAGCTTCATACCAAATATCAACAAAGGCTATAACTGTCCACTAGATGAAGCCCCATACCAAATATCAAAGACATGGGCCTTGCAGTTTCATAGAAGAAGATTTTTAAAGATTTCCCTATATAAGTCTATGTAAAACCAAAGAGCCTCTGGGCGGGGGCACTTTTGGTCCAAGGGCTATAATTTGAACAACCTTGATAGAGGTCCACTAGATGAAATTTCACACCAAAAATCAAAGACCTAGGCCTTGTGGTTCCACAGAAGAAATTTTTTAAAGATTTTCCCTATATAATACTATGTAAAAACAAAAGGGCCCCGAGGCAGGGGCATTTTTGGCCTCGGGGCAATTATTTGAACAAACTTGGTAGAGGTCCACTAGCTGAAGCTTCATACCAAATACCAAAGACCTACGCCTTGTGATTTCAGAGAAGATTTTTCAAGATTTTCCCTATATATGTCTATGTAAAACCAAAGGGCCCCAGGGCTATAATTTGAACAATCTGGGTAGAGGTCCATAAGATGAAGCTTCATACCAAATATCAAAGACCTGGGCCTTGCAGTTTCAGAGAAGCAGATTTTTAAAGATTATCCCTACATAAGCCTATGTATAACCAAAGGGCCCCGTGGCGGGGGCATTTTGAGCCCCAGCACTATAATTAGAACAATCTTGGTAGGGGTCTACTAGATGAAGCTTCATATCAAACATCAAAGACCTGGGCCTTCCGGTTTCCGAGAAGAAGATTTTTACAGATTTTCCCTATATAAGCCCATGTAAAACCAAAGGGCCCCAGGGCAGGGGCATTTTTGGCCCCAGCACTATAATTTGAACAATCTTTGTAGGGGTCCACTAGATGAAGCTTGATACCAAATATCAAAGACCTGGGCCTTGCGGTTTCAGAGAAGAAGATTTTTAAAGATTTTCCCTATATAAGCCCATGTAAAACCAAAGGGCCCCGGGGCATGGGCATATTTGGCCCCAGCACTATAATTTGAACAATCTTGGTAGGGGTCGACTAGATGAAGCTTCATACCAAATATCAAAGACCTGGGCTTTGCGGTTTCTGAGAAGAAGATTTTTTAAGTTTTCGGTGAAAAAATCTATTTTTGGCTCCTGTAACCTATATGTGCAATGGACCGGAACCATTTGAATAAATTTGAAAGGGGACCACCTAAGGATCATTCCTGTGAAGTTTGGTCAAAATCCGATCAGTGGTTTAGGAGATGTCGTTTGAAGAAATTGTTTAAGCACAGATGACAGACAAAAAGTGATCCTAATATAAAACACAAGAGGGCCCAGAGGGCCCTGGTTCCCTCACCTGTGTGTCAGTGTCTCGAGTACATTCTATTTTTAGCTCTTGTGGCCATCTTGTTCATCAGCAGAGTGATTTTAGCTTATATGGTAGTGAGTAACCTAGGCAACATTCCTGGGAACTTTGAATCAAATTGGTCTTAGGGTTTAGGGGGAGTTTCCGTTTGAATCAAATTTACAATATTTTTCTATTTTTACCTCTGGTGGTCATTTTGTTCATCCGAGTGGGATTGTTTTAGCCTTTTTGGTAGAGGATCATCTAAGCAACATTGTCGCAAGGATCCTACATGCTAAATATGAAGGCTGTATCTCAAATGCTTTAAAAGTTATGACAAAGTAGGTCAAAGGTCAAGGTCATGGGTCAAAAGTTTTGAATGGCTGAGAAAATCTTGTCACAAGGAACATGCATGCCAAATATGAAGGCTCTGTCTCATATGGTTCAAAAGGTATGATAAAGTAGGTCACAGTTCAAATATTTATGATTGGGAAGCCCTTGTCAGAAAAAACCTACATGCCAAATATGAAGGCTCTATCTCAAACGGTTCAAAAGTTATGACAAAATAACCTACTGATCTACTTTTTGATTTGACATGACCCATATTCGAACTTAACTGAGATATTGTCCAGACGATCATTCTGGGCAAGTTTTATGATGATTTGACTGAAACTGTGGCCTCATAGAGTGTTCAAAACGTTTTTCTATGATTTGACCTGCTGACCTACTTTTTGACCCGACATGACCCATATTCAAACTTGACATACATATTGTCAAGATGATCATTCTGAGCAAGTTTGATGATGATCGGACCAAAACTTGGGCCTCTAGTGTGTTAACAAGGTTTTTCAACAATCTGACCTACTGACCTACATGATGACCAGAAATGACCCATATTCGAAATTAACCGAGATATTGTCAAATGATCATTTTGAGCAAGTTTGATGATGATCGGACCAAAACTGTAGCCGCCAGTGTGTCCAGAGGGTTTTTCTATGATTTGGCCTACTGACCTACTTTTTGACCCGACATGAGCCATATGCGAACTTGACTGAGAAATTGTCAAGATGATCATTCTGGGCAAGATTGATGATGATCGGACCAAAACTGTGGCCTCTAGTGTGTTCACAAGGTTTTTCTATGATTTGACCTGCTGACCTACTTTTTGACCCGACAAGACCCGTATTCAAACGTGACCCGGATAATGTCAAGATGATCATTCTGGGCAAGTTTGATGATGATCGGACCAAAACTGTGGCCTCTAGTGTGTTCACAAGGTTTTTCTAAGATTTGACCTACTGACCTTCTTTTTGACCCTACATGACTCATATTCGAACTTGACCGAGAAATTGTCAAGATAATCATTCTGAGCATGTTCACGATGATCAGACCAAAACTGTTGCCTCTAGTGTATTCACAAGATTTTTCTATGATTTGACCTACTGACCTACTTTTTGACCCGACATGACCCGTATTCAAACTTGACCGAATTATTGTCAAGATGATCATTCTGGGCAAGTTTGATAATGATTGGACCAAAACTGCGGCCTCTAGTGTATCACAAGGTTTTTCTATGATTTGACCTACTGACCTACTTTTTGACCCGACATGACCCGTATTCAAATGTGACCAAGATATTATCAAGCTGATTATTCTGAGCAAGTTTGATGATGATTGGACATAAATAGTGGACTCTAGTGTGTTCAGAAGGTTTTTCTATGATTTGACCTACTGACCTACTTTTTGACCCGACAACACCCATATTCAACTTGACTGAGATATTGCAAGATAATCATTCTGCGCAAATTTGATGATGATCGGACCAAAACTGTGGCCTCTCGTGTCTTCACAAGATTTTTTTTCGGATTTGACCTACTGACCTACTTTTTGTCCCGACATGACCCATATTCGAACTTGACCGAGATTTTGTGGTGGTACAAATTGTGTGCAAGTTTAGTTAAAATCAAATCATAAACTAGAGCTGTCAGAGGATCTGACTATAGCCCCGCTTCAGCGCTGTCAGAGAAGAAAGTTATTTAAGCTGCAGAGAAAACAGTTATGAACAAGAAATAACTGTTGAAAATTTTACATTATCTGGAAAAACTCTAAGAGTTGTGAGCCCTTGTCCCTCATTTCAATGAGCATGATACATTACCAGAATGTCCATGTTTATACTAAATTTCATCTTCCATTTTTCAATGTTCAAAGGGTAATAACTCCTAAAGTAGGCAAATCAGAGTCAGGGTTCCTGCGCTCTGCACATTGTCTCATGGTGCTTTACACTTGTGTGAAGTGTCATGAAAATATCTCAAATGGTTTGTGAGTTATGGAGCCGACACAGTCAAAATTGCCTTTTTAAATGTTCAAAGGGCAATAACTCCTAAAGTAGGCAAACCAGAGTTATGGTTCCTGCACTCTGCACATCATCTCAAGGTGCTTTTCATTTATTTGAAGTTTCATGAAAATATCAGAAACGGTTATGGAGCAGACATAGTTAAAATTGCCATTTTTTAATATTCAAAAGCCTATTACTGAAAAAGTAGACAATCCAGAGTTTGGGTTCCTGCGCTCTGCACACGTAATATGGTGCTTTACATTTGTGTGAAGTTTCATAAAATTATCTCAAACGGTTTTTGAGTTATCGAGCAAAGACGGCTAAAATTGATATTTTTCAATATTCAAAGGGAAATAACTCAAAAATTAGGCAATCCAGAGTTATGGTTCCTGCACTCTGCACACCATCTCATGGTGTTTAATGTTTGTGTGAAGTTTCATGAAAATATGTGAATGGGTTTTAAAGTTATGGAGGGGACACGAAAATTGTTAACAGACACAGACAGACACACAGACAGACACACAGAAAATACGAAAACCAGAGTTATGGTTCTTGCGCTCTGCACATTGTCTCATAGTGCTTAACATTTGTGTGAAGTTTCATGAAATTATCTCAAACGGTTTTCGAGTTATGAAGCGGACACTGTTAAAATTGCCATTTTTCAATGTTCTAAGGGCAATAACTCCAAAAATAAGCAATGCAGAGTTATGGTTCCTGCGCTCTGCACATTGTCTCATAGTGCTTAACATTTGTGTGAAGTTTCCTAAAAATATTTCAAACGGTTTTCGAGTTATGAAGCGGACACAATTAAAATTGCCATTTTTCAATGTTCAAAGGGCAATAACTCCAAAAGTAGGCAATCCACAGTTATAATTCCTTCGCTCTGCACATTGTCTTATGGTGTTTAACATTTGTGTGAAGTTTCATGAAAATATGTTAAGCAGATACAAAGTTATGGAGCCAACACAAATTAACGGAATCACGGAATTACGGAATTACGGAATTACGGAAAATGTTCAAAGGGCAATAACTCCAAAAGTAGGCAATCCACAGTTATAATTCCTTCGCTCTGCACATTGTCTTATGGTGTTTAACATTTGTGTGAAGTTTCATGAAAATATGTTAAGCAGATACAAAGTTATGGAGCCAACACAAATTAACGGAATCACGGAATGACAGAAGGACATGGCAAATCCAATATAGCCCCACTTTTTCAAAGCGGGGCTATAATGAAACATCTATCATGCAGACAGGCCAAAATAGGCAATTTTTGCCCCTCCGTAACACATGATGAGATATGGCTGGTTCAAGAAAGGAACCCAGATCTCATGGTGGTACATGTTGTGTGCAAGTCTGGTTAAAATCAAATCATAAATGAAGATGCTATCGTGCGGACAAGACCAAAATAGGCAATTTTTTGCCCTTTCATGGGACGTAACTCTGTAACACATGATGGGATATGGCTGGTTCAAGAAAGGAACCTAGATTTCATGGTGGTACAAGTTGTGTGGAAGTCTGGTTAAAATCAAATCATAAATGAAGATGCTTTTGTGCGGACAAGATATTGTTTACGCACGCACGCACGGACGACGGACAAAATGTGATCACAAAAGCTCACCTTGTCACTACGTGACAGGTGAGCTAACAAGAGGCCCATGGGCCACAATGCTCACGAGAGCTCAGGGGGCCACTGTCCACTGGCAGCAATGTATTTTAATTAACCATGGAAGCCCTTTGCCCAAGGATGCTACAGATAAAATTTGGATCCAATCAGCCACGTGGCTTCAGATTCTGATGTCGCTTGAATGTGTTGTTGCCTGACAACAGATGACAATTGACAATTTCCCATCTGTGCAAACAAATAGGCCAAAAGGAACATTATTAAAGAAACATTTCTATGAAAGTGTGACAAAATATCTTGAAAGACATTAATGCCATTTTTCAATTTCCCCAATTATAAATCAATGGAAACTCTTAACTTGGCATAGCAAACAAACCAAAAAGCTAAATTTCATAAACTAGAGCTCAGGTGGACACTGCACAATGGCAGACATGTATTATAACATGATATGATTTTAATATACCAATTATAAAGTCTCCCAAACAAACCCCATACCCAAATGACCACTCATGTGGACTGTATCTGAAATTTTAGGTGTTTTATAAAGTAAAGAGGGTGGGACATGGACCCAATGGGGCCCTGGTTGGTGTCAATAAATGCGTCTTATCAAAAGAAACAAAGTCATATATGGTTTAGCAGTGGGGATATGTACGGTTCCTTAGATGCAAGGCCTTTTCAGCAATGGAGGGATTCGGGCATGGCAGCTTCCAGAAAAGCCCAAGATTGTTGTCACTGAATATGTCTTATCATAAGGACCAAGATTATATATGGTTAAACGGCGGGGATCTGAATGGTTTCTGAGATATGAGGCCCTTTTGTGAAGTTGCAGGATGAGAAATGGCCCCTGCGGACCCCCCCCCCCCCCCCCCAGACGGGGATGGCTGAATGTGTCTATTAACAATGAACAAGAATATATGTGATTATAGGATTGGGAATTGAATGGTTTCTGAGATATATTGCCTATTATGAAGTGGTGTCTTATCATAAGGAACAAGAATATATAGGTGGGGATCTGAAAAGATTCTGAGATATATGGATTTTAATGAAGTAAAGGGGTGGGGCATGGCCCGTGGCACCCCGGGGGGCCCCCATGCTGGTGTCACTTATTGCGTCTTATCACAAGGAACAAGAATATATATGGTTAAGGGTTGGGGCTCTGAACAGTTTTTCAGATATATGGTCTTTTGTGAAGTCAAGGGGTGGAGCATGGTCCGGGTGTGCCCTGGGTGACCCCTAGGTTGGTGTCACTGAATCTGTCTTATCATACGAAACAAGAATATATACGGTTTAGGTTGGGGATCTGTAAGGTTTCTGGAATATTTGGCCTTTTATGAAGTGGAGGGGGTTGGGCATGGTCCCGGCACATCCCTGGGGACCCCCAAGTTGGTGTCACTGAATGCCACTTATCATAAGGAATTAGAATATATACGGTTTATGGGTGGGGATCTCAATGGTTTCTGAGTTAAATGGCATTTAATGAAGTGGAGAGGGTGGGGCATGTCCCCGGCACATCCCGGGGGACCCACAGGTTTGTGTCAATGTGTCCGATCATAAGGAACAAGAATATATATGGTTGAGGGGTAGGGATCTGAATAGTTTCTGAGATTAATGGTCTTTATGAAGTGGAGGGGTCGGGCATATCTCCGGCATATCCCGGGGGACCTCCAGGTTGGTGTCACTTAATGCATCTTATCATAAGAAACAAGCATATATATGGTTTAGGGGAGGGGATCTGTAAGGTTTCTGAGATATAAGGCATTTTATGAAGTGGAGGGGGCGGGACATGGCCCCGGCACAACCAAGGGGATCCCCAGGTTGACAAAAAACCATAGGGCTAAGAGAAGTTTACTCAAGGAACATTTCTTTGTAAGTTTTGTCAAAATATCTACAATGACTTGGCAGTAAATGCTATTTTTCAGTTTTCCCCATTGAAAGTCAAAGGAAACTCTAAGTTGCCATAGCAACAAAACTAAAAGGCCAAATTTCATAACAAGAAGGGGTCCATGGGCCACAATGCCCACCAGATCTCGGGGGGGGGGGGGGGGGGGGGGGGCTACCCACTGGCAGCAATGTATTTTAATTAACCATGGAAGCCCTGTGCCCAAGGATGCTACAGATGAAATTTGGACCCAATCAAATTCTGATGTCGCTTGAATGTGTTGTTGCAGGACAACACATGACAATTAACAATTTCCCATCTGTGGCAACAAATAGGCCAAAAAGAACATTATTAAAGGAAGATTTCTATGAAAGTGTGACAAAATATCTTGAAAAGCAATAATGTAATTTTTTCCATTTTCCCTATTATAAGTCAATGGAAACTCTTAACTTGCCATAGCAAACAAACCAAAGAGTGAGTGTTTGAGTTTTACGTCCCACCAACAGCTAAGGTCATACGGGGACGGGACCTCGGTTTAAAGACTCATCCAAAAGTTTGGAGAAGCCCGGGATCTATCCTGCGATCCCTGGTTTACAAGGCGAGTAGCGTTACCCACTACACCACGGAGGCTTCTAAACAAACCAAAGAGCCAAATTTCATAAACCAGAGCTCAGGTGGACACTGCCCAATGGCAGCCATGTATTATAACACGTTATGATTTTTATCTACCAATTATAAAGTCTCCCAAACAAACCCGATGCCCAACTGAGCACCCATGTGGACTGTATCTGATATATTAGGTGTTTATAAAGTAGAGAGGGTGGAGCATGGACCCAACGGAGCCCTATTTGGTGTCACTAAATGCGTCTTATCGAAAGGAACGGAGACATATACACGTATGGTTTAGCAGTGGGGATATGTATGGTTCTGAGATGTAAGGCCCATTTAAGCAATGGAGGCATGTCAGATCCCAGAAAAGTCCAAGATTGTTGTCACTGAATATGTCTTATCATAAGGAGTAAGAGTATATATGGTTAAACGGTGGGGGAATGGTTTCTGAGACATGAGGCCCTTTTATGAAGTGGCAGAGAGAGACATGATCCCTGCTGACCCCCCAAGCCGGGTGACTGAATGTATATTATAACAATGAACAAGAATATATGTGATTGTGGGGTGGGGATTTGAATGGTTTCTGAGATATATGGCCTATTATGCAGTAGAGTCTTATCATAAGGAACAAGAATATATATATGGTTAAGGGTTGGGGATCTGAACAGTTTCTGAGATATATGGATTTTAATGAAGTAAAGGGGTGGGACATGGCCCATGGCACCCCAGGGGACCCACATGCTGGTGTCACTTATTGCATCTTATCATAAGGAACAAGAATATATTTGGTTTAGGGTGGGGCTCAGAACAGTTTCTCAGCTATATGGTCTTTTGTGAAGTCAAGGGATGGAGCATGGCGCGGACGCATTGGGTGACCCATAGGTTGGTGTCACTGAATGTGTCTTATCATAAGGAACAAGAATATATATGGTTCAGGGGTGGAAATCTGTAAGGTTTCTGGTATATTTGGCCTTTTATGAAGTGGAGGGGGTTGGGCATGGCCCCGGTACATCCCGGGGGCCCCAAGTTGGTGTCACTGAATGCAACTTATCATAAGGAATGAGAATATATAATGGTTTAGGGGTGGGGATCTCAATGTTTTTTTTTTATCTGAGATAAATGGCATTTTATGAAGTGGAGGGTGTGGTGCATGTCCCCGGCACATCCCGGGGACCCACAGGTTGGTGTGACTTAATGCGTCTTATTTTAAGGAACAAGAATATATATGGTTTAGGGATGGGGATCTCAATTGTTTCTGAGATAAATGGCATTTTATGAAGTGAAGGGGGTGGGGCATGTCCCGGGCACATCCCTGGGGACCTACAGGTTGGTGTCACTTAATGCGTCTCATAATAAGGAACAAGAATATATATGGTTTAGGGTAGGATCTGAATGGTTTCTGAGATAAATGGCCTTTTATGAGGTGGAGTGGTCGGGGCATGTCCCCGGCACATCCGGGGGAGCCCCAGGTTGGTGTCACTTAATGCATCTTATCATAAGAAACAAGAATATATATGGTTTAGGGGTGGGGATCTGTAAGGTTTCTGAGATATAAGGCATTTTATGAAGTGGAGGGGGCGGGGCATGGCCCCGGCACAACCTCGGGGACCTCAAGGTTGACATAAAGCATATGGCTAAGAGAAGTTAACTCAAGGAACATTTCTATGTAAGTTTTGTCAAAATATCTGCAACGAATTGGCAGTAAATGCCATTTTTCAGTTATCCACATCATACGTCAATGAAAACTCTAAGTTGCCATAGAAACAAATTTAAAAGGCCAAATTTCATAAAAAAAACATAAAATCTGTAAAGGCAAATATGGTGAATATTTTCATAAAGTTTCAGCCTAGAGCATATGGTTTCTGAGGAGATGATTTTTTAAGTTTTTTTTTTTTTTTTCTCATTTTGGTTTCCATGGCAACCAATAAAAATGAGCAGTAGGCCTAAAATCATATGACAGATAGTATATTGCCTTTGAAACATTTCTATGAAAGTTTTGTCAAAATATCTGCAATAGCAGCAGGGAGGTTGAATGGACTTTTTGTTTCCGCCATAAAAGGTCCATTTAGTCAATCAATGCTCCCAGCTTATTTTGACCCAAATATACTCTTTTTGGTAAATTTAGCCTCCCAACCTAAGACATCAATATTCTCTTTTTGATAAATTAAGCCTCTCAACTTTAAACAAAAATTCCACCCAAACTGGAGGTGGGGGGGGGGTTATATACATTTTTCACCCTACTGGCTTGCCTCAGACACGGACCCCCTTTCTGGGAAGTCTTCAATGCCTGCCGGTCTTGAATGCACCCGTTTTCCTTCAGACAGTTCGGAGATCTAGCCAAAAGATGCGAAAGACTAGAAATTGGACAGATGCATCAGGAGATCGGACATTTTTTGTACACGTTGATGATAGGCTTTTTTAACATTGATAACATATCAACTGACGTTGTGCAATACACACACACATATATATATTAGTCTATTAGTCTTGTTTTAGTTTATACTTATTTATTTTAGTTCGATTGCGATGAAAGCTTCAACCTTATTGAATCATTCTCGAACACTCATTCCGGGTGTTTTCATGCGCGCGAGAGAGAGAGGCAGTGGCTTTTACACCACTGCTTACCATTTACACCTGGGTGGAGTTGGGCAATGTCATTACGTGTCTTGCCCAAGGACACACCACGATACCGGTGGCCGGATTTGAACGCACAACCTCTCGAGCATGAGTCGAACGCGCTAACCACTGCGCTATCGAGGCTTATCTTGTTTTATCCCTTCAATCCTGAAAAATTATAATTTCTAATATTTTACTTTTATTTATTTCCGGTTGTCAGACTAACCTATTTAATCCCGATCAATATAAACTTTCTACTGTGTATTTGTTTTACAATAGTAATCTTGACAAAAGAAATTGATCGCTAACAAGCGAGTGATGTACATATTTCGTCCTAAAGACACTGATCAGCCAGTTGTGACCATTCAGTCCTAACCAATACCCATTTCATCCTAAAACAGTGACCAGCCTGTTTACCCATTCGGTACTAATAAGTACCCATTTCGTCCAAAAGACACCGGATCAGATGTAACCAGCCAGCTGTGGTCTTACATAGTCGGTTGTATCACATTTCATCCTAAAGACACTGATCAGCCAATTGACTGTGCCCATTCCGTACTAACCACTCTGTTGTGCCCATTTCGTCCTAAAGACAAAACTCATGATCGGAATGAGGCCTGTTTATATGCCGCGAAGCCTGTCACAGCCATTCCCAAGATGATGAAGGCAATCTCGCGTTCTTTCTGGTCGTCACGTTGTTGGTAAAAGTCGGAGAGCTTGGACTCGAGGCCCAGGTCAGCAAGGCTGACATTTTTCCCGGCGACCTGCGCATACAGGCGCATCGCGTCATCGACGTCTTTGAAACTTCGAACGGCATGCCCCTGGCAGCGGAGTTCCTCAGTGATGAAATCAATAAGCTCCATTTCCGCTGTGCAGCCTGTAGCTGTTCGACTGCTTTATCATTTCGCATGCGTTCTTCGTCCACGCCAGAGCTCTTCAACATGGAGAACAAGGAGTTCGATCCCGAGAACGCCAGAGCGTTCACCAGGGCACCGCCAACGAGCGTCGGGCTCTTGTCAACTATCATCGCGACGCCTGTCGCCATTGGCCTTGGAGCTGGGGCGATTGTGTGTGGGTTGCTGGGCGTTGGCGGGAAATTTATTGTACGAAAACTCCAAACAAAAGCCAAAAAAAAAAAACATGACGAGATTCGTATCTTGGCTGAGTCGAAGCTAAACTCAATCGCCGACCGCATTTCTATTGCGCTGAACGACGATGATATATCTGAAACAGAACTTCGCCTGATTCTGTGTGAAATCGACAAGTTCGATCAGATGAAAGAAGAAATTCGTCAGCGCCAGAAACATACTGTTGGTTTGTCGGAGGAGAAAAAAAAGAAGTTGTTCAACGTGCGAGAGACGAGGCGTTAATGACGGCCCGTACCAAGCTGTTGGAAGAGTTGGACAAATCTGGGCACAGTGGCACCTGAATATTTCTTGCTGGCGAGCTTAAAAGAGTGCAGGCTGCCTAGAAAATTCCTCAGCAGTTGATTCCGTTAGAGACTTAGTGCTAACAAAGCAACAATAAATACATGGATCGGCGCCTTGCGGTTATTTATTACAGCCCTAAGGGTTACTGGAGGGGTCTTGAGGCCTTAAAGAAGCTGGCTTCTGCGGCTAAGACCTCAGAAGATGTGGCCCGAGCTCGGTTGAAGAAGCAGGCCATCTGGCAGATCTACCTCGCCGCCCCGCAGCACGTTCCACGAACCTAATTCGACATTACCAAGCCGAACGAGGTCCATCAAGCTGACCTGCTCTTTCTACCACACGACCGTGTTCGTGTTCGCAAAGCGAACAAGCGCACATACAAATACGCCCTTACCGTGGTTGATGTAGTCTCACGCTTCAAAGAAGCTGTGCCACTGGCCACTAAAGAAGCAAAGAGGTTGCTGAAGCTTTGTCTTGCATCTACAGGCGAGGCCCGTTGAGGTGGCCAAAATTGCTCCAGGTCGACCCCGGTCGTGAGTTCATGGGCTCTGTCAGCCAGCTGTTGGCAAAGCACTCTGTCCAGTTCGGCGCGGTCGGGTTGACATCCATCGGGACCAGGGCATTGTTGAGCGCTTCAATCGTACCTTGGCTGAGCGGCTCTTTGGGCACCAGTACACTAAGGAGATGCGACTCACTTCTGGTCAGCGGTCTACAGACTGGGTGAAAAGGTTGCCTGCCGTTGTGACAGCCTTGAATGGTGAGGTCACCCGACTGACCGGCAAAAAGCCCTCTGGGGCCACAAGGGCGCGATCGGTGGCACCAAAGCCCTCCTCTGTAGATCCTGGTCGTCCTGTTGGCCTCGAGGAGACAATAATCCCCTCCGGCGGCGGCGTTCGTTATTTGTACCAGCCTGGCGAACTTGAAGGGGGGCGCCGGCGAGCGACTGATCCCATATGGTCCCTGGATGTGCACCGGCTCGGGCGCACAGTCACCAAGTCTGATGAGCCCATGGTGTATTACTTGCAGGATGGACCTCAGCACGGCTTTGTGCGCGAAGAACTTCTTGTTGTGCCACCGGACACTCAGCTTCCTCCGGATGGGGTTCTCAAGCGCTGAGCGCAGCCGCTCCTATTTTTCGGTTGCACTCGAGACAGGTCAACCTGATATTGTCTCGGACGTGGCCCACGGACTTGTCTAACTGGTCAACGCTGAACTGCTGGGTGTCCTTTGGTTGGTAAGCCCATAGGAGCTCAATATCGCACGCGGCAAAGTGATTGTTCTGTGCCTCCTTTTGAGTTCTAGGATTTGACCAACCTTCAGGTTAAACCGGAGCCCATTGGCTTGGTCCTGTGGCTTGTAGGCCACAAGCTTCTACGCAATAACCTTGCGGAGCTGCTGCTCGGTGAGTATGGGTGGCCCCTCAGAGCCCTCCTCTGGGGGACAGACTACCCTTTCGAGCTGATGCATGTACTCCACCCTTGACACTGCCAAATATGCGAGATTTGACCACTGCAGGAAGTCACAAATAATCCAGACTTTTTGGGGGTCTGCGATGGTGAGACCTTGTCTTGAGTGGACTGTGATGGCATAGCCAAGAGCCCAGTCCTGGCCCTATATGCCGTCGAGATCCTCACGGGCGGTTTGCAAGGAAACATCGAAAACGTCGTTCAGAACGAGTTCCTGCTGGTCTCGCTCTCTACCCAGCACCAATGGCCCAGGCATGGTGACCATTACGTTTTGCTGCCGAGTATCCTTGTCACGAGCCTTCTGCCTCGAGGTCAGGATCAAGTACGCCGGCTACCAAGCTTCCACGAATCTGTCCAATCCAAGGCAGGCCGGTAGCGCTTGTCTCACAGCCCGACACTGAACTCGGTCTGGTTGGAGACGGATCTCCTTTATAAGAGCTCTGGTCGCCACAACAGATAACCTGGTCACCCCGACCATCGAGCCAGTCGAGGAAGATTTCCAGAGTGGGGCGGGCCACTGTGCAGATCTCGTCCCAGATTATCACGCGGGGAATGAACTTCTGTCCAATCCTTTCGGGTGTCCAGTCTGTCTGGCCACTCCAGCGGAAGAAGCTGTGATAGGTCTGGGCCTGGACGCCCCTGGTCCGCATATCTTTGGCCAGGCGATGGGTCGGGGTGAAGACGAGGGGGTTCTTGCCGCGGAAGAGCTCGTTCGCCCGGGTGGTCTTGCCGCTACCTCCACCACCGTTTAGGTAACTCAGCTGGTGTCGGGTCAGGGGATCGTCATAAAGTGGCGCGGACGAATCGGACAGGTCTTTGATGTTTGCTACATATTCAGGGTCGGGGGCGTAGACCGCGTGCCGTAATGGCATGTAGAGTTGTTCACCCTTTTCTCGCCAATGAGCTGGGGCAATCACGTCCCGTGGTGGCATCGGTGTCTCCTCCTCGTGGCGGATGTAACAGATGCGACATTTTCCTTTTGGGTGGATTTCATGAGGTTTGAAAGCCTCAACTCCCTCTTGTTTATAGAGTGCCGCTTTCCGGACACAGATGGAATCGGTAGCCACTCGGATAACATCATCGGGTTAAGACCTTGAAAGCATGGCGATTAGATTGATGTTGGCGTAGGCCAGCATGCTCGCCCTCAGGTGAGCGTACTGTGGTTGGAAGCCTTCATAATACGTGAGAATATAGCCTAGAGGACACTTTTCGGGAGCTCCGACCAGGGAACCGCTTTGGCGGGTGTCTCGCACGAGAAAGTCGAGTTCTCCCTGGTCGGTCATAAGCCTTCGGGTCAGCCTTTTACCACCAACTCCGTTGGTAGCTCCATTGGCACCTTTGGCGCCCTGAGTGAACTTGCCGATAACACTGCAGCCTTGGTCACGGTCTTCTGGGAGCCACACATCGGTTTGCTTCTTAAAGGTGATAATGGCTTCCCGAACCTTGAGGCTCTTCAGCAAGCCAGACTCTGTGAGGAAGGTAAGGAGCTGTGTTGGGGCCCACCCACCACTTTCGGAGGCGAAAGGCTTCCCGAACCAGGCAGGGATGACAGGATGGCAGGTTGCATCAAACTCCCATTCTTGAATCTCGGAGAAGCCTGCGCCTATGTCTTTGGGGAGAGCGCCATTGATGGCTACACGGACCATCCTGTGGGTTGGGTGTCCGAACCGCTCGAAATAGGGTTTGGCTTCACCCATGCCCTGGAAGGATGCCGGGTAGCAGGCCTTCATGTCATTGCTGACGACTTCCCTCGTGTCATTTATTCATAGAGTTCCAGAGGCCGCCGTGACCGTGCTCCACACAAGCTTTCTCGACGCCTGGAAGGAGGTTGGCTGGGTTGGCTTCCAACCATTCATTTCCTTTGCCTCAATACTGGCCGCGTGATTTTCGCCGAAGGCCCTTTCGGCATAGGGGTTGCCAAGTTTGGCGCAGATTTCTTGGAGTCGCTCTTGGGCCTCCCGTGTCCTGTAGGTGCGGCCGTCCTGGAGCACGAACTGGTCAGCTGAGAGCTGTCTGTCTTGGCCGCCCAGGAACCAGACCGCAATCGGCTCCCCACAGGTTGCTTCCCGAATAGCCTGCCAGAGTCGCCCTCGTAGATGTCGACCTCTCTACTCTGCGGGAAGTTGAGGTCTTTGGACCAAGCGTGGCCGTTGTGGCAGATGAGTTCTACGGATTTATGGCCGCCATTCCCACCTCTACCATATTTGCCACTGTTGAAAATGTCCTCACCAGCAATGTTCCATCAGGATGATTGCTCTTTTGAGTATCTTTTCCAGTTCGGCCACGTCGCGAACAGTCACCTCTGTGGACATTCATCTCCCATTCTTGTATTTTTGGCGACGCGTCGGTGTCAAACCCTGACCCCTCAGGGCGCCTTCAAAGTTCTCCGTAACTCTCTGGGCCACATAGTTGAGGTCGCCATCTCTAAGTTGGGTGAGGTTGGCCGGATCTGGGTCTCTGATTGGGTAGAGGCCGTAGGCAACTGCAGTGACGGGAAAGGCGTACTGGAAAAGATTTTATCGATTCCAGTCAACACGCCAGATTTTGTGTCCCGTGAGATATCGACGACAGCCTGTCCCTTACTTCTCTCCGCACGGACTGGGTCGAATTTATCTTCAAAGACCCAGTCGCCATCCTGTAGCTCACGGAGAAATTTGAGTTTCAGAAGAAACTCGCCCTCCGGAAGGCTACCAAGCAGCCTTGCCGCTCTCTCGTCTGTCATACTGGCATCCACAGCCATCCGGCCCGCTCTGGCATGCATACCGTCGACCCACTCGATATCACCGACGTCAAATGGGTCTTCTTCTTCAACCCTCCATGTAGAGAAGACTGCAGCGGCACCATCAACTTCGAACTCTTCTTTGGCGTCGTTAAGAATCTTGACCCACCGGCCGGCTGGAAGCCCCCCAGGTGAGGGACCTGGTCATCCAAGTCGGTAAATTGTTGACTCTGTGGGACTGGGTCGGGCATTTCTGCAAGAATCTCATTGATCAATTCATCCAAAAATATCTCTAACTGGAAATTCGAAGGTCAAGGAGCTCGCACATTACCAGATCGAATTGTATCCTGGCTTTCTTCTCCAAGGCCATTTTATCTCGTCCACAGGCCCGACAGATTTCTATTTCGCTTTGAACACCTTTCCCACATTTTCTAAAGGGAATGGGGATTTTCTTACCTTTGTGAATTTTGGCTAAAAGAATCTTGCAGTACATCTTGCAGCAATTCTTCCCACAAGTGGATGACCTGCCTACATTCAACCACCCACAATTGTCGTATCCCTTCATTATTAGATAGGTATACTATGTACATCGATATCCCTAAATGGAAATAGCACCCACCCCAACTGGCTGCGACATACCAATGGCACCTCGTATAACAACGTGGGGTTTTTTAGGGTTAGGAGGCTTAATTTGGCAAATAAAAAAACATTGATGTTTATGTTGGGAGGCTTAATTTACCAAAAAGAGAATAAATTATATTTGGGTCAAAATAAGCTGGCAGCCTTGACTGACTAAATGGACCTTTTATGGCTGAAACAAAAGGTCCATTCACCCTCCCTGCTGCTGCAATGACTTGGCAGTAAATGCCATTTTTCAATTTTCCCCATTATGAGTCTATGGAAACTCTAAATTGCCATAGCAACCAAACTAAAGAGCTGATTTTCATAAAAAAACACAAACTTTCAATCCCCCTGCCCAAGGATGCTACAGATAAAATTTGGGCACAATCGGCCCAGTGGCTTCAGAGGAGATGTTGTTTGAAAGTGTTGACGGACGCAGACGACGCAGACGACGGACAACTGCCTATCCTATAAGCTCCCCCTTCGGCTCTGGTGAGCTAAAAACACAAAACCTGTAAAGGCAATTATGGTGAATATTTTCATAAAGTCACAGCCTCCTAGAGCATATGGTTTCTGTGGAGATGATTTTTTAAGTATTTATTTTCTATTTTTGCATTTTGGTTTCCATGGCAACCAATAAAAATGATCAACGGCCTAAAAACATATGGCAGATAGAAGATTGCCTAAGGAACATTTCTATGAAAGTTTTGTCAAAATATCTGCAGATGCTTGGCAGTAAATGCCATTTTTCAATTTTCCCCCATTATAAGTCTATGGAAACTCTAAGTTGCCATAGCAACCAAACTAATGAGCCGATTTTCATAAACAAGAGCACCGCAAGAGGGTGCCAACGCTCGTCTGCAGTTTCTTTTAGAAAACAAAAGTTCTAAGTCAAATCAAATTGCAAGATGGAGTTATAAAACTTGTAGGGAATATAGCTCTTGTGATGGTGAGTATGTGTATGAAGTTTCATGAAGGTATGCCAAATACTTTTGGAAATATGGTCAAGGTTAAGTTTTTTTGTTAATTTTTCGGAAAATAGGTCAAAGTTCAAAGGTCAAGGTCACAGGTCAAAAAGCGTGGTATGACTGAAAAGGTCTTGTCCCAAGGAACATTCATGTGAAGTTGGAAGGCTCTGTTGTGAATAGTATTGAAATAAGAGACAAAAACAATTTAAAAAAAACGGAGAGAAAAGGGGAGATAATTCAATCAAATTGCAAGATGGAGTTATAAAACTTGTAGGGAATGTAGCTCTTGTGATGGTGAGTATGTGTATGAAGTTTCATGAAGGTAGGCCAAATACTTTTGGAAATATGGTCAAGGTTAAGGTTTTCGGTTAAATTTTCGAAAAATAGGTCAAAGTTCAAAGGTCAAGGTCACAGATCAAAAAGTGTGGTATCACTGAAAAGGTCTTGTCCCAAGGAACATTCATGTGAAGTTTGTGAATAGTATTAAAATGAGAGCAAAAAATGTGTTTCAGAAAAAAATTGGAAAAGGGGAGATAATTCAGCCAAAATCAACAATGTTGTTATGGTCCTTGGTCAAAATGTAGCTCTTGTGATGATGAGTGTGTGTATGAAGTTTCATGAGGCTAGGTCTAATACTTTTTAAGTTATAGCCAAGGTTAAGTTTTTTTGGAACGACGCAGGACGACGCAGGACGACAACGCAGACGCCGGAGTGATGACAATAGCTCGAAAGTGTTTTTTCAAAAAACAGACGAGCTAAAAACACAAACTTTTAATCCCCCAGCCCAAGGATGCTACAGATAAAATTTGGGCCCAATTGGCCCAGTGGCTTCAGAGGAGATGTCGTTTGAAAGTGTTGACGGACGCAGACGCAGACGACGGACAACTGCCTATCCTATAAGCCTTCGGCTCTGGTGAACTAAAAATATTGTACAATAAAATTAGGGTTAAGAGGTGTATACATTATCTTTCTTATTTCTACTCAGAAACATATATTGTGGGTCCTCGTTACAACTGCCTCGGCTCTAACGAGGACCCAAGATATATGTTTTTACAGAAAACGAGTACTTACAATGTACAGTAAAACTGGTGTTTATAGGGGCATACATTATTTTTTCTTCTTCCCATCCAAAGTGGTTCTAACGAGTACAAAGCATATATGTTTTGAGCAGAAATTTTTAAGATATAAGGATTTTTTATCTGGGTGGTAAAATTTAGCCAATGTATTTGAAAAGGCATGTTTTTTTTATAATGATTATAAATAATAATGACTAAAAATCAAAACAATAAAAGATTAATTGCGGATAATTCTTCCATTAAAATCAAAACCAGGTCGCAGTTATCAAACAAGTAAATGAATAGATCTTATATTCCTTGGTAATTGATTACCCTCCGTTGGTCCTCTATCTGTATGACAGCCATAATACCCCAAGTATATCTTATCTTAAAACTGCTTTCTTTAATAACCGGTCATTAGGGTGTTATGCAATCAAAAAATGTGTCTTTAAGATCATGATGCGCATCCATTCTATAAGATTTTTTATTGACAGCCATGCGGATGCGATCTGCAAATACGGATGATCATTCTGCACTGATGTGCAGGCTGATTAGTATTCGCTCCAGGGTTCACAATGGCACGCAGAGTTTCAGAACAGCATGCAAAACATTCACTGGGTAGCCCTGTGACCGCAGACTGAGACAGCTGTTGATTCATTCACAGCATCTGTTTACTTATCAAACGATAAATCATGCAATGTGTCGAATATGTGCTGACTGATTATCCTGCAAACCTGGAGTGTATGTGATGTACACCTGCATGTAATCCTCGTGCGGGGGTGTCGCAGTACATAAAGAAAAAAAAGACCATTTGTAATTTGCGAAAAAGGCAAAACTGCTCCAAAAATTTTATATGATCAGCCTGCACCTGTCGTTGTTATCAGACTCTTCGCTGATCAAAGGAGCCCTCTGTGGCTGCTGTGCTATTTATAACCGAACGAGCGAAGCTGACAATATCACAGGCCGATCTCTGATACTCAATATTACAATGCAATGCTTTGAAACGGTGGGAACAAAATCGGGCCAAAACGACCCACCAATTTGGTCGAAACGACCAACCCCCAAAGTTGGGCCGAAATGACTCGGGCCGAAACGACCCGGCCGAAACGACTCAGGACCGAAACATCCCCGAGACCATATAACTCTAGACATTCATATTTTATATATGCTAAGCGTAAACCTAGCTTCTTGTAAGAGCTTAACTGAATACGGGCCTGACAAATCAAAAAAATTTCCGCTTGCCCCCGGGCAAGTAAAATATTTTTGCACTTGCCCAGCTCAAAATTCAACTTGCCCAGGATTTTGGAACTCAAAAGTGGGGGTGGGTGCGGGGGTGGGGATAATGATGGCGATGATTGCGACCAACATTTATAAATATAATTCAAGGTTTCTATCAAGTTTCAATCGCAACAACTTTCCATTAGGGTCTAGTTATTTCATGTTTGTGTTTGGCGATCGCTATTGACAGCCGGCTGTCTCCTGCAAACTTTCGCTGGTGACAGCCAGCTAAAATCGGTCCGTTTAATCACCGGGTCGGACCGGATCGGGCGAAATAACCGGATCGGACCCTTATTTTAACTTTGTTAAGTATTTATAGCTACCTTTTTCGACTGATAATGTTTTTTAACATCAGAATCGGAATCAGAATTGCTACTGGTGACACGTCAAATGACATTCATACACCAGGACCTGTGATGTGGGAAGTGAGTCCCTAGCTCTAACCAAAGAGGTAAATTTAGCTACACAATCATCAGCACCTTCAGCTGTCGAAATAATCGAATCGGGAAGGGCATCCAATCTCTAATGGTTCTAGGGAAGAACGACTTTATAAGTGTCAGTTCATGCAGTAAGGGTCTGAAACGCCAACGAATGGTGATTTCTACAGTGTCTACCTGGGGGAACAAGGTCACCTGTTGGAATGCTAGCAGCAACATCAGATTGTCTTTTCATCTATTAATTACTCAGAAACATGTAACTCTAGAAATAACTTGAGATTTAGGCAAACTACTAACACGTTCTAAGTATGTCCAGGAAAGGTGGTGCTAGTCAGACCAGCCATGCATATTCACCTATTGGTTTCAATGGGTGGCAGGGCTTGAGCTGTCATTTCATCTCAATGTCGGGTAAAAGTCCCACACATTTGGAAGCAACGTCTCCAAAATGACCTATACAGTGTTGACAGGGACGTTAAACCTCAACTTTAGCAACAAAAAACCACATAGGTGTGTGATATTAATGCGCAGTTGTAAATGGACAATTTCGGTTGGGAATAAAAGTTGTGATGACTATGTTTCAGAGCAAAAAAAGATAGGAGAATATATCGGCAATACAATGAAAACGGTTTAATATCATCCAAATGCGGCTAAAATGAGGAAAACAATATAAAAATGACAAATTTAATAAGAAATGGACCAAAAACAAGGTCCGATCCGGTGTTTACGCCCGATTCGGTGAGTAAACGCACCCAGCTAAAATTATAAATGTGACCCGTCACGCCAAAAAGGCCAATCTGGGAAAATACGTCATTCGTCGTAAATAACGTTCGAAAATCCGCGGAATTTCGAAGTCACCTCACGCCTAATTTAAAACAAGAGGGCCTATTGGCCCTGGATCGCTCACCTGATCCATAGAGTAATAAGTGGTTCCCGGGGAGGGCCATTATTGACACCAGGGCTATAATGTGCATAATGTTGAGGTAGGTCTAAAAAAAGGTGAAGGTTCATACCAAATATCAACAACAAAGGCTATAATTTGAACAATCTTGGCAAAGGTTCAATAGATGAAGCTATACACCAAATATCATAGATCTGGGTCTTGCGGTTTCAGAGAAGAAGATTTTTTAAAGATAATCCCTACATAAGCCCAATGTTAAACCAAATGGCCCAGGGGCGGGGGTATTTTTGGCCTCAGGGCTATAATTTAAAAAATCTTAATAGAGGTCCACTAGCTGAAGCTTCACACCAAATATCCAAGACCTGGGCCTTGCTGTTTCAGAGAAGAAGATTTTTCAAAGATTTTCCCTATACAAGCCCATGTATAACCAAAGGGCCCCGGGGCGGGGGCATTTTTGGCCCAAGCACTATAACTTGAACACTCTTGGTAGGGGTCCACTAGATGAAGCTTCATACCAAATATCAAAGACCTGGGCCTTGTGGTTTCAGAGAAGAAGATTTTTCAAGATTTTCCCTATAAAAGCCCATGTAAAACCAAAGAGCCCTGGGGCGGGGGGATCTTTGGCCCCAGCACTATAATTTGTACAATCTTGGTAGGGGTTCACTACATGGAGATACACACCAAATATCAAAGACCTGGGCCTTGCGGTTTCAGAGAAGAAGATTTTTTAAAAGATATTCCCTACATAAGCCTATGACAAACCAAATGACCCGGGGGTTATTTTTGGCCTCAGGGCTATAATTTAAACAATCTTGATAGAGATCCACTAGATGAAGCTTCACACCAAATATCAAGGACCTGGGCCTTGCTGTTTCAGAGAAGAAGATTTTTCAAAGATTATCTCTATATACGTCTATGTAAAACCAAAGGGACCCCAGGGCGGGGGCATTTGTGGCCCAAGGGCTATCATTTAAACAATCTTGATAGAGGTCCACTAGATGAAGCTTCACACCAAATATCCAAGACGTGGGCCTTGCTGTTTCAGAGAAGAAGATTTTTCAAAGATTATCTCTATATAAGTCTATGTAAAACCAAAGGGGCCCCGGGCAGGGGCATTTGTGGCCCGAGGGCTATAATTTGAACAATTTTGGTAGAAGTCTACTAGATGAAGCGCCATACCAAAATATCAAAGACATGGGAATTGCAATTTCAGAGAAGAAGATTTTCAAAAATTTCCCTATATAAGTCTATGTAAAACCAAAGGGTCTCTGGGCGGGGTCATTTTTTGTCCCCAGGGCTTTAATTTGAACAATCTTTGTAGAGGTCCACTAGATAAAGCTTCATACCAATTATCAAAGAACTAGGCCTTCTGGTTTCAGAGAAGAAGATTTTTCAAGATTTTCCCGAGTGAAGTCTATGTAAAACCAAAAGGGCCCCGGAGCGGGGTCATTTTTGGCCCCAGGGCTATAATTTGAACAATCTTGGTAGATGAAGCTTCATTCCAAATAGCAAAAAGTGAGCCTTGCGGTTTCAGAGAAAAAGATTATTAAAAATTTTCCCTATATAAGCCCATATAAAACCAAAGGGCCCTGGGGCGGGGGCATTTTTGGTCCCAACACTATTATTCGTACAATCTTTGTAGGGGTCAACTACATGAAGCTTCTTACCAAATATCAAAGACATGGGCCTTGCGGTTTCAGAGAAGAAGATTTTTTTAAAGATTTTCCCTATATAAGCCAATGTAAAACCAAATTGCCCCAGGGCGGGGGCATTTCAGGCCCCAGCACTATAATTTGAACAATCTTGGTAGGGGTCCACTAGATGAAGCTTCATATATCAAAGACCTGGGCCTTGTGGTTTCAGAGAAGAAGATTTTTCAAGATTTTCCCTATATAAGCCCATGTAAAACCAAAGGGCCCCGGGGCGGGGCATCTTTGTCCCCGGCACTATAATTTGAACAATCTTGGTAGGTGTCCACTAGATGAAGCTTCGTACCAAATACCAAAGACATCGGGCCATGTGGTTTCAGAGAAGAAGATTTTTTTAAGTTTTGGTGAAAAAATCTATTTGTGGCTCCTGTGACCTAGATGTGCAACTGACCAGAACCATTTGAACAACTTTGAAAGGGGACCACCTAAGGATCATTCCTATGAAGTTTGGTCAAAATCCGATCAGTGGTTTAGGAGGAGATGTCGTTTGAAGAAATTGTTTACGCACGGATGACAGACAAAAAGTGATCCAAAGTAATATAAAACACAAGAGGGCCCAGAGGGCCCTGAAACGCTCACATGAGAATTAGTGTATCCAGTATATTCTAGGCCCGAGGGCTATAATTTGAACAAACTTGGAAATGGTCTACTAGATGAAGCTTCATACCAAATATCAAAGACCTGAACCTTCTGGTTTCAGACAAGAAGATTTTTAAAGGTTTTCCCTATATAAGCCTATGAAAAACCAAAGGGTCCCGGGGTGGGGGCATTTTTGGCCCCAGGGCTATAATTTCAAATATCTTGAAAGAGGTCCACAAGATGAAGCTTCACACCAAATACCAATGATCTGGGCCTTGCGGTTTCAGAGAAGAAGATTTTTAAAGATTTTCCCTGTATAGGCCTATGTAAAACCAAAGGCCCCCGGGGCGGGGGCATCTTTTTGCCCCAAGGCTATAATTTGAACAATCTTAGTAAAGGTCCACCAGGTAAAGCTTCACACCAAATATTAAAGACCTGGGCCTTGTGGTTTCAGAGAAGAAGATTTTTTAATGATTTTCCCTATATACGCCTATGTTAAACCATAGGCCCCCGGGGCGGGGGCATTTTGGTCCCCAGGGCTATAATTTGAACAATCTTGTTAGAGGTCCACTAGATGAAGCTTCACACCAAATATCAAAGATCTGGTCCTTGCGTTTCAGAGAAGAAGATTTTTAAAGATTTTCCCTGTACAAGCCAATGTAAAACCTAAGGCCCCCGGGGCGGGGGCATTTTTGGCCCAAAGGCTATAATTTGAACAATCTTAGTAGAGGTCCACCAGGTAAAGCCTCACACAAAATATTAAAGACGTGGGCCTTGTGGTTTCAGAGAAGAAGATTTTTTAATAGTTTTTCCCTGTATAAGCCTATGTAAAACCATAGGCCCCCGGGGCGGGGGCATTTTGGCCCCACGTGCTATAATTTGAACAACCTTGGTAGAGGTCCACTAGATGAAGCTTCACACCAAATATCAAAGATCTGGGCCTATCGGTTTCAGAGAAGAAGATTGTTAAAGATTTTCCCTGTACAAGCCAATGTAAACCCAAAGGCCCCCGGGGCTGGGGCATTTTTGGCCCAAAGGCTATAATTTGAACAATCTTAGTAGAGGTCCACCAGATGAAGCTTCACACCAAATATTAAAGACCTGGGCCTTGTGGTTTCAGAGAAGAAGATTTTTTAATGATTTTCCCTATATACGCCTATGTAAAACCATAGGCCCCCGGGGCGGGGGCATTTTGGCCCCCAGGGCTATAATTTGAACAATCTTGAAAGAGGTCCACTAGATGAAGCTTCAGACCAAATATCAAAGATCTGGGCCTTGCGGTTTCAAAGAAGAAGATTTTTAAAGATTTTCCCAGTATAAGCCTATGTAAAACCAAAGGCCCCCGGGGCGGGGCATTATTGGCCCCAAGGCTATAATTTGAACATCTTAGTAGAGGTCCACCAGGTAAAGCTTCGCACCAAATATTAAAGACCTGGGCCTTGTGGTTTCAGAGAAGAAGATTTTTTAATGATTTTCCCTATATAAGCCTATCTAAAACCATAGGCCCCCGGGGCGGAGGCAGTTTGGCCCCCAGGGCTATAATTTGAACAATCTTGAAAGAGGTCCACTAGATGAAGCTTCAGACCAAATATCAAAGATCTGGGCCTTGTGATTTCAGAGAAGATTTTCCCAGTATACGCCTATGTAAAACCAAAGGCCCCCAGGGCGGGGGCATTTTTGGCCCCAAGGCTATAATTCGAACAATCTTAGTAGAGGTCCACCAGGTAAAGCTTCACACCAAATATTAAAGACCTGGGCCTTGTGGTTTCAGAGAAGAAGATTTTTTAATGATTTTCCCTATATAAGCCTATGTAAAACCAAATGCCCCCGGGGCGGGGTATTTTTCGCCCCAAGGCTATCATTTGAACAATCTTAGTAAAGGTCCACCAGGTAAAGCTTCATACCAAATATTAAAGACCTGGGCCTTGTGGTTTCAGAGAAGAAGATTTTTTAAATGATTTTCCCTATATAAGCCTATGTATAACCATAGGCCCCCGGGGCGGGGGCATTTTGGCCCCCAGGGCTATAATTTGAACAATCTTGGTAGAGGTCCACTAGATGAAGCCTCATACCAAATATTGAAGACCTGGGCCTTGCGGTTTCAGAGAAGAAGATTTTTAAAGTTTTCGTTTAAAAAATCTATTTTTTGCTCCTGTGACCTAGATGTGCAATGGACCGGAACCATTTGAACAACTTTGAAAGGGGACCACCTAAGGATCATTCCTGTGAAGTTTGGTCAAATTCCGATCAGTCGTTTAGGAGATGTCATTTGAAGAAAAAGTTTACGCACACACGCACGCACGCACACACTGACGACGGACGAAAAGTGATCACAAAAGCTCACCTTGTCACTACGTGACAGGTGAGCTAAAAAAGAAAATTTCTAATTGAGTCTCACGTTATGTTTGTTTTATCGCCTTCCCATGCTTTCGTTTTTGTTTTGTTTTCTCAGGCGAGGGCCTATTCTATTCTGTTTTCATTTTTATTATTCCTGTTTGAGTTTTGTCCCTTGTAAAAGTTGGAAGGGCGGTGAAAATTCAAAAAGTAATGTAAACATGCCTCAATTACCTGCATCATCCGTGAGGGATTTATTGTCTGAAAATTGTTGCTTAAACCTCGGAGATGACGACGAAGGGACTCTTAATCTTGTTACGTACTTCATTGACTCTTTTTTGGTGCATCATCCCATTGAAAATGACAATCACATTGATTCATCAAGTGACAGTTGTTCGGACACGGACAGTGATTCGGTACATGTAGAGGGTCTGTCCATTCTATTCGATGTTCGACCAGAGGATCAAACCCATGATGATGATGTTAGCAGGTTCAGACAGACAGGCTGTGTGTGCCATCTAGACCAAGGTTAGTGATTTTCTGTTTACGCCATTCCGTATAGATCTGTGTTTTATCTGTCGAAAGGTTGGATCTGTTCAAAGATCAATGCATTCCAATATCACCGTCTATCAGCGACACCGGAAATAGAATCCCGGTGAATCGATACAAAGCAAAAGTAGGCATGGAGCACGGTGAGTGTAGCCTTTATTCCTGATCCATTTTCTGCAAGTGCAGGGTAAATTGATTTCCTTGAAATAACAGACAGATTTCTGCAACATTTTATGCGTTTTTCGAAGCTGTATATTTCGATTTAAACAGGCCTCATACTGACCACGCTTTTCGATGCCTGAAAGGCCCAATTTTGCAGCTTCAACCCTTATCCTGCTAAACAAGACACAACTACATTACCTTTGCAAACAGTGTAAATCCTGATCAGATGGCTTCTGAAGAAGCCATCTGATCAGGATCTACACTGTTTGTAATGGAGTTTGTGAAAATATAAAGTAATTTGACTGACTTATAGTCAGAAATAAGGGTTAAATAGTTTTTTAAACAGACTATATACACAAAAATCAGAATCTAAAAGCCTGAAATAAAGAACAAAATCAAGCTCTAAAAGCCTGAAATCCTGCAAATGCCGGAAAAATATGAGGCCTGTTTAAAGTCAAGAACACAAGTTTATCGATGCTTGGTACTGAGTGAAGACAGCATTTTCGAAAATCGATTTCAGATTTTATATTTTCTTGATTTATTTCCGCTTAAACTTTCATTTACCTGTTTCCGTTTATAATGGGCAGTAAATGAAAACTTTCTCTGGTCATGATTTTATCATGCACTAAGCGATTTTATTAAAAACTAAAAATCAATGTGTACGGCGTTTAGTTGTTTACAACCAGATAGCTGTACGGAATATAGTCAAAAAAGTGTACGGCGAATAGGAATGGCTACTTCTTTATTCAGAATCTGAAATATTACTGGTGACACGTCAAATGACATTCATACACGAGGACCTGTGATGGGAAGTTAGTCCCTAGCTCTCATTAAAGAGATAAACTTAGATACACAATCCTCAGCATATCAAGCTGCTGAAATAATCGAATCGGGAAAGGCACTCCAATCTCTAATAGTTCGGTGGAAGTATGATTCTTTATAAATGTCAGTTTTTGCAGTAAGGGTCTGAAACTCCATTCCAATGAATGATGATTGCATTTAACGGGCTGAAAACACAATCGTGTGCGAACGGTCTTATTGCTAAGTCAGTGTCAGTGGAAACAGCATTGATGTGCAGGGAGAATAATAGTGGACCAAGAACAGTCTCTTGTGGGACTCCAGACAAAACTGGTGCCCACTCCGAAGATTCACCATTAACAACAACAACGCGGTTTTCTGTAGCAAAGAAAGGAATCTATCCATATGAGAGTATTCCCCAGATGCGATAACCAAATAACTTAGATTTAAGTAGTTCATGTGGTGTGGTGTCAAAAGCTGTCTCGAACTCCAGAATTAACTTGTCTACCTGCCCCCCTTTGTCCAAGATTTTTGCCCAATCATTAATAGTTGTTCTCAACTGAATTTCACAACTATGCCTTTTCCTTAATGCATGTTATCTTTCTGACAAAAGTTTATGTTCATCCAAGTGGGCCATGATGTTTGAGCAGACTATATGCTCAAGCAATTTACACAGAACAAAATTCAGAGTGAGTGAGTGAGTGAGTGTTAGAGTTTTACGTCCCACCAACAGCTTAGGTCATACGGAGACGGGACCTCGGTTTAAAGACTCATCCGAAAGTCTGACAAAATTCAGAGACATAGGGTGA
This sequence comes from Lucinisca nassula, assembly GCA_963580285.1. Classification (NCBI taxonomy): domain Eukaryota; kingdom Metazoa; phylum Mollusca; class Bivalvia; order Lucinida; family Lucinidae; genus Lucinisca; species Lucinisca nassula. Next base: position 115,222,202 of record OY757014.1, read on the forward strand.
TAATTATGATTAAGAGCCCTATCTCATTTTTAGCTCACCATCACGTAGTGACGAGGTGAGTTTTTTGGGATCACTTTTTGTCCGTCGACCGTCGTGCGTCCGCCCGTACGTTCGTGCGTGCGTAAACAATTTCTTCAAACGACATCTCCTCCTAAACCACTGATCGGATATTGACTAAACTTCACAGGAATGATCCTTGGGTAGTCCTCTTTCAAAGTTGTTCAAATGGTTCCATCCGTTGCACATCTAGGTCACAGGAGCCAAAAATAGATTTTTTTTCACCGAAAACTTAAAAACTCTTCTTCTCTGAAACCACAAGGCCCAGGTCTTTGATATTTGGTATGAAGCTTCATCTAGTGGACCCCTACCAAGATTGTTCAAATTATAGTGCTGGGCCGAAAAATGAGATCACCCTGAGGCCCTTTGGTTTTGCATGGGCTTATATAGGGAAAATCTTTAAAAATCTACTTCTCTGAAACCGCAAGGCCTAGGTATTTGATATTTGGTATGAAGCTTTATCTAGTGGACCCCTACCAAGATTGTTCAAAATATAGTGCTGGGGCCAAAAATGCCCCCGCCCCTGGGCCCTTTGGTTTTACATAGGCTTATATAGGGAAAATCTTTAAAAACCTTCTTCTCTAAAACCGCAAGGCCCAGGTCTTTGATATTTGGTATGAAGCTTCATCTAGTGGACCCCTACCAAGATTGTTCAAATAATAGTGCTGGGGCAAAAAATGCCCCAACCCCGAGACCCTTTGATTTTACATGGACTTAAAAATCTTCTTCTCTGAAACTGCAAGGCCCAGGTCTTTGATATTTGGTGTGGAGCTTCATCTAGTTGACCTCTATCAAGATTGTTTAAATTATAGCCACGAGGTCAAAAATGCCCCCACCATGTGGCCATTTGGTTTTACATAGGCTTATGTAGGGAATATCTTTAAAAAAAATCTTCTTCTCTGAAACCGCAAGGCCCAGGTCTTTGATATTTGTTGTGTAGCTTCATCTAGTGGACCTTCGCCAAGATTGTTCAAATTATAGCCTTTGTTGATATTTGGTATGAAGCTCCACCTATTTAGACCTCCCTCAACATTATGCACATTATAGCCCTGGGGTCAATAATGGCCCTCCCCGGGGCCCACTTGTTACTCTATGGATCAGGTGAGCGATCCAGGGCCATCATGGCCCTCTTGTTTGAAGAGTGGGCAAATGTTCGCTAAGTGTCATTCTGTGGGGATTTCACCCGTATCACGAGACTGTTAAAAAGGTGGACAAAAACTGGATCCAACTCTTTTGCTAGTTCCTTAACGAATCTAGGATGTAGCTCATCAGGTCCTAAAGCTCCCCCACCCCACAAAACGGCCAACAGGCCATACAAAATAAAATAATAAAAGCGACACAAACACCCAAAGACAAACTATAACAAAAATAAACCCCGACGGAAGAACCTCTTAGATTTGCCTTTACATCACCTACTGAGTTATTCACAAACAAAGCATGCTGATTATATATATATATATATATATATATATATATATATATATATATATATATATATATATATATATATATATATATATATATATATATATATATATATATATATATATCTATCAGTCTTGATCTCACGTCTCAAGTTTTCAAAATTTGTCCGGAGTTTACCACTTCCCGTCTTTTTGGCCTGTGCATGAATCTTATTTCTTCTGCGAAAGAGGAAAATCATTTATTTTATTCTTTACTGCTAAACGCCAATGATGGACAACTTCATTTCCCCCCACTTTTATGGGTATATTGCTTTCCCCGACCAACGTATCATGGAGAAATCTATCTACCTATCCATCTACTGCGATTGGCCGACCTCGGGAGCTCAGTCGGATGTGCGTCTGACTGGTGATCAGGAGGACGTGGATTCGATACGTGCCGGGGTCGGCAACACTCTGTCGTGGAGACTGATCTTGAAATCTTTTCTACGGTCATTCTCTCATTGCCACCCTTCCGCTGATTCAAGAAGAGTAACCACTTACAAATCAGCCTGCACAGTAAAAGTGTGGATAGGTTAACTGTTCGGAAAAATGACCTAAATAGTGTTGACTTGGCCGTTGAACTGCCCTAAAAACAAATGTTGCGGTCGGACACATTTGACCATTACTCTCAGGTGTGCATTACACATACTCCAGAGTTGCAGGATGAAAACATACAAAGTAATTATACACCTTTTGCCATGTCATCCGCAATGAGGAACTCATCTGACACTTCTGTTTGCACCTTTGATTTGGCTTGCAACCATTAGAGATTGAAAAGCTTCCCATCAAAACGATATCTAATCGGTATACCATTGCCACGCGCCTGGAAAACATCTTTGTGCATGGAAGCGAACATCATGCTGAACAGTGTTGGGGCTATCACACAACCTTGCTTGACTCCATTTGTCACAGGAATTGGATCTGAGTGATTACATTACATGATTAGTTTAAACAATGGTTTATTAGTGGCCGAATATAGTTAACTAATAAACTATTGTTTAAACTCATCATGTAATTACGCAAAGATCTCTAACTTGCATAGGAGATGATTCTCCCTGCACGGGGGTAGAGGGCTCCAGTTAACGCCTCGATTCGATAGACGGTGCATTTTGGGGCATTTATCCCGGCAAATGATACCAGTGTAGCATGTTCGGACACCGTAACTTTATTACCGCTGCAACTAATCGAACCGCAGAACCTAGAGAAAGTAGTGCGAGTGGGACTGGCCATGCATCATTATTCTGTTGTATTCATAGAGCGCAAAGTTTTTAGATGTCATTTCATTTCAAAATGTTGACATTTTAAGTCTCGTAATGTAGTGTAATCACTCGTAAGTCATGGCCAAAAGTTCCCGTTAGAATTTTAAGTGCATAACCGCCATCTACACCTTACGAGTCTTCCACGCCAGTATATTTTAACAGGCGTGATTTCATAATGCGCACTTCTTTTTAACCCACAATAACGTCTCTGTGGCAAAATATGGTCTTAAAACTATACATAGTCATTAGTTCCTAACTAACCTTACTATATTGAGATGGGTTCTTGCTGATATGACGAGAGAATGGGTGAAAATTGTTGAAGTGTGTTTATAAAATTCTGATGACACCGGATAAAGATGTTGTGACCGGCAGGTGAATCTATTGATTTAGCCCCAGTTCTTTCCGGCCATTGTTTACATTTTGATGCAGCATGTTCGACAAAATATAACACCCGACTTTGACAGAACATACATGCAAAGCAGTACAGTCCTCGTGGAGGTCAGAGAAGTATCGGAAGGCCGGTCGGTATACTTTTAAAATGTCATCAGCTATAAACATGGAACTATTTGCCGTACACTTTCGTTTACGCTAATTTGCAACAAGCCGTACACCACACTACTATTCGCCGTACAACAGGTAATTTACGTTTAGGCAAATATTTGTGTTGAAAGTACAATTTGAGGCGAGTTTCGTTTGAAATTATTTTTCCATCATTGTTCATTCTGATTAAGTAAAAAACTTCAGTAGAAAGGCATAAACATTAAACAAAACAACAACGAACTTGCCAAATCCATTTTGTTTACGGTACCAGCTGTCGAATATTCGGTCTGTAATTGCACAATTGTGCGTTTTATAAGAAAGCACTTCTCATGGCAGCCGCAAATTATGTCCGCTACTTATATTTGATAACAGTAATCTTAACCTAAAGCTTACAAGCAGTAAAATAATCCATTTTCAAGAGGCACTCCTTCACCTGCAGCTATTACTTTCGATTCACCGGGATTCTATTTCCGATGTAGATGATAGATGGTGAATATATATCAAATAATTGCACACGATACTTAAATGATATATGTATTATTATTGTTTTTGTTGTTGTTGTTTTGTCACACAATAAAAAAAGAAGTAAATTCAAGAAATCTACGTCACAAGTCGCCCGAAAATTATTGATTTATATCTAAATTCAGTGCTGGCCTAACATTGATTCCGTAGTGTAGTGGTTAACTCCTCGGCTTGTCGCTGGTGCCACCCGGAATCGAATCGCCGCTTACATTTTTTTTATTTCTTTTTATTTTAGTGTTTTTGTTTGTTGCTTTTCCCTGTTTTATGAACAGACTGCCTGGAGTATTTTTTTCTTTACATTATTTTTCATTGTTATTAATAGTCTAAAATTTAAAGCGTTTTATTTTATTTTATTATTATTTTTTTTTACATTTATAAACTGCACTGCATTCAACTTCATTACTACATATACATGAAACATTTATACTTCTACGAGGACTGTTCAAATATGAATGCAAGTAGAACGTTTTCTCATGCACTAATGCGAAAATCACCTGGAAAAAATATCACAGCGTAGAAAAAACATTTTACCTATACGTTGATACCAAACCTGTTAAAATCCGTGTACTTTAGCCATGTATATCGTTCGATAAACACTGTCTACTCTTGTATTCTAATTCAAAACATGGAAAGAAGAAGGTCAGAGTACGCCGTTGAAATACTGTCCTATATTAAGAATCGTTGTATTCTTGGTATACGGTGCAAAGACATTTTTGATGAAATATGTTCGGTTTATGGGCATAATGAAATGTCTCTTCCGACAGTTTTTCGTTGGTGTAAGAAATTCAGTTGTGGGCTAGGCTCAAAGAAGATGCACCACATGATCGTCGGCCGAAAAGAGCAACATCTGCCAAGATGGTTGCTAGAGTGAAAGAAATAGTTGCTACCGATGCACACGATACACCACTAGGCAAATAGCTAGTATGGTTGGCATCTCATTAGGAGCAGCTCATACAATTCTGAAACGGGATTTGAAAATGAGAAAGATCTGTGCTAGATGGATTCCCCATCCGTTGACAGATGAGCAGAAAAAGACACGCGTTCAGTGCGCCAAGAAGTTGCTTAAAAAGTTTCCAAATTACAATGCACGGTCTTTCGCTAATGTCGTCACAGATGACGAGACATGGGTTCACTTTTTTTAGCCAAAACGAAAGATTCAGAACAAAATATGGGCAACAAAGTATAACAAAAGATCATGCATGTCAAAGCGGACCATGAGCGTCAACAAGAAGGTAATGTATGCCATATTATTTCCAAATCAGGGCGCTGCTATTCAGGATACTGTGCTAAAGGCAAATCTGTAAATGCGAAGTTTTACAAGAATAAAGTTCTTCGAAAATTGAAGAAATATTTCAAAGAATGAAGACCCGCAACTGGTTTGGCCAATGTCAGATTGCTACATGACAATGCGTCATCGCACAAGGCGTTCATTATGCAAGACTTTCTGAAGCAGGAAAAGGTTGTTGAACCCCCACCCCCCCCCCCCCCCACCCCACTTGCTCCGTGTGACTTTTTTTTGTTCCCGCGGCCGAAAAAATACCTTTCTGGTCGAAAATTTGTACAGCGCAAACACCTTGGTTCTGCAATATTCCAGTGCCTTCATAGTATACCTCGAAAAGACTACCAAAATGCATTCAATGATTGAATCAGAAGACTGAAAGTGTGTATATCTGTTAAAGGGAAATACTTTGAGGGGACAAAATAAATTTTTCATCGAAATCTATCACGGAATCATTTTTATGTGCCTAGTTGCTTTCATATTTGAACAGTGCTCGTAGCTCCGATATTTCAAAATTTCATGACACCTTACAAACATGGGAAACCCTTTAATCCAAGTAAGTGTCAAGTCTTACACAACAAAATCCAGGCATCCAGCCCAGCACATCTACATGCTACATTGACAGGCACTAGAAGCAGTTGATCACGCCAAATATCTAGGCGCAGACATCAGCAAAGACCTGAGCTGGAATACTCACATTAATAGGATTACAACAACAGCAAACAGGACACTAGGTTTCTTGAAAAGAAACATCAAAACAAAACACAAAGGCATTCGCGAAGCAGCATATCAGACTGGTTCGTCCCCAAGTCGAATATGCACCCCCTGTGTGGAGCCCATACACACATACCTATATAAATAAAATTGAAATGGTCCAAAGAGGGCCATACGATGGGTTAACGCAATTTCTTCCCTTATGCTAGTGTTACAAGCATGCAAAACTCACTAGGGTGGCGTTCACTTGAGGACAGGCGAGCCGACGCCAGTCCGATACTATTTTACAAAATATAAAAATAGTCCAGTTACCGTTCCCCTCCCTACATATATTAGCCACCCCATCAGATTGACCAGGCATATGCATCCCCTTCAATACGTCCAGATACCGACTACAGCCAGCTATTATAAATACTATTTTCCTTGGCCATTGTACAGTGGAATCAACTTCCCCATCATCTTCCTGTCCTCCAAGACCCAGAGTCATTTAGGTCAGGGGTAAGGACAGTGTCACACTATATGCCCTAATCCACAACACTTGTTTTTATCTGATTTTATTCTCTTATGTTAACTTTTCCTTCATACTGTCTCACTTTTACTTCTTTTACTTTGTCTTGCACGATGCCTCTGCGCACACACCTGCACGATAGTCCTCTTAACGGGGTTGCTGCAAGATAGATAGATAGATAGATAGATAGATAGATAGATAGATAGATAGATAGATAGATAGATAGATAGATAGATAGATAGATAGATGTGCAATACTCGTAAACAAGTGAGTCAATGGTCCTGTTCAGAGCAGCATAGAATGTCATTTATCTTGCTCATAAAAATTTGATTTGGTTGGTTGATTTGAAGTTTAACGTCCCCGTCAACACTGTAAAGGTCATTTTGGAGACGTTGCTTCCAATTTTGTGGGACTTTTACCCGACATTGAGATGAAATGACATCTCAAGCCCTGTCGCCCAATGAAATCAATAGGGTTTATTAGCATGGACGGTCCGCCTCGCACCGCGGTTCCTGGACAGGCTTAGATCGTCTAAGCGGTTTACCAGTACTAGTGTGCGGGCCGGATTCAGCTCTGCGTAGAAGCATCATGCAGCCCATATATTTCTTCAAGCCCCTATGGGCGGGGGCCCTCATAAAAATTTGAAATTATAATCTTATGGGCAGGATATTTTCATTATCAACAGAGTTCAGCATGTGAAAAAAATATAACCTCTGGGCATCATGCTCATCTCTCTCTTTCTCTCTCATTCTCCATCCTCTCTATTTCTCTCTCTTCCTCTCTCTGTCCCCTCTATCTTTAATACGGGTGGTGTATTGACAGAAAACAAATATTACTATGTAATTTACTGATTTTTATTTTATTATTTCTTTTTGGGTTTAACTATCAATACATGAATTTAATCATTTTAATACTTTATTAGTTATTTTTGAAAGCCGGCTGTCACCAGCGAAAGTTCGCTGGAGATAGCCGGCTGTCTCCAACGAACTTTTGCTGGTGACAGCCAGCTAAATTATATGGATTGTATACTGACAATAAATAAATAATCAAATACTTTTATGAAACATTTAAGAATAAATTTATATGGCCGTGGTACTTTTATTTTTCATTTCCAAACATTTTTATTGTTTTTATGCCCCCGGAATCTAGATATAGTTTTTGGTCTGTCTGTTTGTCCGTTTGTCTGTCTACAAAAACCTTAACATTGGGCATAACTTTTCAATGGTAATAGATTGAGCATTCATATTTCACATATACCTTATCACAAGACCTTTCCAGTGGTACCATAATTTTTGATCTCGTGACCTTCACCTTGACTTTGACCTACTTTTTTCAAAATTATTAAAAACATTAACATTGGCCATTACTTTCGACTGGTCAGTGGTAGGGCTTTCATATTTCACATGTGCATTCCTTGTCACACGACCTTTCTAGTGGTACCATAATTTTCAACCTTGTGACCTTGACCTTGATGTTTGACATACTTTTTAAAAACTTTAACATTGGCCATAACTTTCGATTGGTAAGTGGTAGGGCTTTCATATTCACATGTGCACTTTTTGTCACAAGACCTTTCTAGTGGTACCATAACTTTTTAAAAACTTTAACATAGTGGATAACTTTTGATTGGTAAGTGATTGGGCTTTCATATGTCACATGTGCATTCTTTTTCACAAGACCTTTCCAGTGGTACCATATTTTTGACCTCGTGACCTTGACGTTTGACCTACTTTTCAAAAACTTTAGCATCAGCCATAACTTTCAACTGGTAAGTGATAGGGCTTTCATATTTCAAATGTGCTTACTATGTCACAAGACCTTTTCAACAATCCCTTAATTTTTTACCTTGACCTATTTTTTTTAAGACTTGAACATTGGCCATACCTTTTGATTGCTTAGTGATACTGCTGTCATATTTAACATGCGCTGTTCGGGGGCATCAGTGTTTCACAAACACATCTTGTTATTTCTGATTTTTGTGTCATAAAATGGCATATATTTTCATTTATTTTTGTTTGTTTGATTTGAGGTTTAAAGCTCCCGTCAACACCGTATAGGTCGTTTTGGAGACGGTGCTCCCAATTTTGTGGGACTTTTACCCGACAATGAGATGAAATGACACCTCAAGCCCTGTCACCAAATGAAACCAATAGGGTTAATGAGCATTGACGGTCCGGCTAGCACCTCTTTGCCTGGGCAGGCTTAGATCCTCTAAGCAGTTTACCAGTACTCGTGTGCAGTCGGTTGCAGCTCTGAGTGGAAGCATCATGCAGTCCATTTATTTCTTCTACATAAACCCATAAGAGGACACAAGAAAGCAGTCTGAAGCACAGCCAAATCCCCCCCCGAACTTTGTATCAAGGCTCAACCTTGTGACCTTCACCTGTGACTTTGACCTCACTGTGGGGTATATTTCACAAAAGTTTAATGGCAATCCTTATAGGGATAAAAGAGATATGGAACGGACACAAAATTCAAAGTTTCAAATTCGTCACACCAAGGTATTTAACGGGTGCTCATTTGGGTGTGGGGTTTGTTTGGGAGACTTTATAATTGTATAATAAAATCATATCATGTTATAATACAGTCCAATCTGTATTAAGCAAGCACCTATGGGATATTCAAAAAGTGTTTGCTTAAGATAGGTGCTTGTTTAACACAGGTGAATTTTAATGCATTCTCTTTTTTCGGGAACTGAATGCCTGCTTGCTTAAGACATGTTGCTTGCTTAATAGAGGTGGCCACTAAGACAGGTTTTACAGTATGTGATTATAGGATGGGGATTTGAATGGTTTCTGAGATATATGGCCTATTATGAAGTGGAGTCTTATAAGGAACAAGAATAAATATGGTTAAGGGGTGGGGATCTGAACAGTTTCTGAGATATATGGATTTTAATGAAGTAAAGGGGTGGGGCATGGCCTGTGGTACCCCGGGGGGGGGGGGGGGGGGGGGGGGGGGGGGGGACCTGCATGCTGGTGTCACTGTGTCTTATCATAAGGAACAAGAATATATATGGTTTAGGGGTGGGGATCTGAACCGTTTCTGTGATATATGGATTTTAATGAAGTAAAGGGGTGGGGCATGGCCTGTGGCACCCCGAGGGGACCTGCATGCTGGTGTCACTGATTGCGTGTTATCATAAGGAACAAGAATATATATGGTTTAGGGGTGGGGCTCTGAACAGTTTCTCAGATATATGGTCTTCTGTGAAGTCAAGGGGTTGAGCATGGACCGGGCGTACACTGGGTGACCCTAAAGTTGGTGTTACTGAATGTGTCTTATCATAAGGAACAAGAATGTATATGGTTTAGGGGTGGGTATCTGTAAGGTTTCTGGAATATTTGGCCTTTTACGAAGAGGAGGGGGTTGGGCATGGTCCCGGCACATCCCAGGGGACCCCAAATTTGGTGTCACTGAATGCAACTTATCATAAGGAATGAGAATATATATGGTTTAGGGGTGGGGATCTCAATGGTTTCTGAGATAAATGGCATTTTATGAAGTGGAAGGGATGGGGCATCGAAGGGGTGGGCATGTCCCCAGCACATCCCGGTGGACCCACAGGTTGGTGTCACTTAATGCGTCTTATCATCAGGAACAAGAATATATATGGTTTAGGGGTTGGGATCTGAATGGTTTCTGAGATACATGGCCTTTTATGAAGTGGAGGGGTCGGGGAATATCCCCGGCATATCCCGGGAGACCCCAAGGTTGGTGTCACTTAATGCATCTTATCATAAGGAACAAGAATATATATTGTTAAGGGGTTGGGATCTGTATGGTTTCTGAGATATATGGATTTTAATGAAGTAAAGGGGTGGGGCATGGCCCATGGCACCCTGGGTGGACCCGCATGCTGGTGTCACTGATTGCTTCTTATCATAAGGAACAAGAATATATATGGTTTAGGGGTGGGGCTCTGAACAGTTTCTCAGATATATGGTCTTTTGTGAAGTTAAGGGGTGAAGCATGGCCCGGGAGCACCCTGGGTGACCCCTAGGTTGTTGTCACTGAATGTGTCTTATCATAAGGAACAAGAATATGTATGGCTTAGGGCTGAGGATCTGTAATGTTTCTGGAATATTTGGCCTTTTATGAAGTGGAGGGGGTTGGGCATGATCCTGGCACATCCTGGGGGACCCCGAGGTTGGTGTCACTTAATGCATCTTAGCATAAGGAACAAGTATATATATAGTTGAGGGGTGGGGATCTGTATGGTTTCTGAGATATATGGCATTTTATGAAGTGGAGGGGGTGGGGCATGTCCCCGGCACATCCCGGGGGACCCCCAGGTTGGTGTCACTGAATGCATCCTATCATTAGGAACAAGAATATATATGGTTTAGGGGTTGGGATCTGTAAGGTTTCTGAGATATAAGGCATTTTATGAAGTGGAGGGGGCGGGGCATGGCTCCGGCACAACCTAGGGGACCCCCAGGTTGACATAAAAGCATATGGCTGAGAGAAGTTTACACAAGGAACATGTTAATGTAAGTTTTGTCAAAATATCTGCAATGACTTGGCAGTAATTGCCATTTTTCAGTTTTTCCCATTATAAGTCAATGGAAACTCTAAGTTGCCATAGAAACAAAACTAAAAGGCCAAATTTCATAAAAAACACAAAACCTGTGAAGGCAAATATGGTGAATATTTTCATAAAGTCTCAGCCTCCTAGAGCATATGGTTTCTGAGGAGATGATTTTTAAAGAATTTTTTGTCTATTTTTTGCATCTTGGTTTTCATCGTAACCAATAAAAATGAGCAGGTGGCCTAAAATCATACGGCAGATAGTAGATTACCTATGGAACATTTCTATGAAAGTTTTGTCAAAATATCTGCAGAGGCTTGGCATTAAATGCCATTTTTCTATTTTCCCCATTATAAGTCTATGGAAACTCTAAGTTGCCATAGCAACCAAACTAATGAGCCGATTTTCATAAAAAAACACAAACTTTCAATCCCCCTGCCCAAGGATGCTACAGATGAAATTTGGGCTGAATTGGCCCAGTGGCTTCAGAGGAGATGTCGTTTGAAAATGTTGACGAAGACGACGCAGACGACGACGGACAACTGCCTATCCTATAAGCTCCACCGGAGCCTTCGGCTCTGGTGAGCTAAAAAAATGAATACGGAGTACAACATCTAAACCCGTTTTTGATCATTTTCGGCATACAGGTTGATATTGACAATACATAACCCGCAAAATTGCCTTATGCCAAATTACTTCACAAACGGCCTCGCCTAGGCAAACTGAAAAATTATTTCGAAGTGCAACTTCTAATCTACTTGGAATATTTTTGACAACTGTTAGCAACCAGATAGATAATGGACAGATCTAACCAACGCGATTCCTGAATGCCCAATTGCCTCGGCAAGGTAAAAAATTCACCGACTGACATGGTCGTATAACTTTCAAACCGACGGGTATATTTTTATCAAGTTTTGCATGCAGATGTTAATTGACAAGATCAATCTAATGATATTGTCTAATGCCAGATAGCTTTATAAACAGCCTCACCGAGGCAATTTTTAAAGACTGATTACGGATGTGTAACTTATAAACTGCTGGGAAAATTATGATAATTTTTCACATGAAGATAAACATCATCAAGACGTAACCTAGGAGAACGTCAAATGTAAGATAAATAACCTCCCCAAGGTAATTTTCATAAACTGATTACATAAAATAACTTTAAACCCGCCAAACAATTGCGCAAGCCGCAGTTATTGCACGAACTATAGCTCAGCAGAAATCTTCAAGTAAACTGTAGAACTGCATGGTTGCTGTACTGCTCAAAGACAATGATTGTGGGTACTTGATAAAACTGCCTCGTCAAGGCGGCTCAATCAAGTCCCCGCAATCAATGTTTTGAACAGAGATAAGAAAATATCACAATTTTGTATCTTAAAATTTCCATTTTTTTGCCTTGGTGCCAAGGCAAAAAAATGACAATGTACTTGTACAGGCGTGTTTTCGTGATGGTTGTTGCGGGGTCTACACCTTAGCGTGAGTTAATTTCAATATAGGTCTTGTAGCTTCAACACGACTTCTGGTCGAGAATAGCTTCAAACAGCTATGTTCATTGGATCAATATGAGCCTGAATTAAAATACCAATCAGACGCTAAATCAAATTATCAAAGCTACGCTCCATCAGCACTCTCAGTACTTTGATTTTATTCAGAAACACTTGCTTCAATCACAAATTACTCACAATCATGGCCCATCACTGTGGCACATGGCTATTTATAGTCTGTTCTTACAAATGTATCCATTTATCAATGTATGTTGTTTTAGGCTGATTTGTGCTGATTGCATAAAATGATTTCTGCTACCCATTTATGTCCAATGAACTCTTCAATTTGCATTATTAGACAGATACATTTCAATTTATGAGCTGTCTGCTTACTTTTTATTATTTTTTGAAAAAAAATTATGATCTCTAGAAAGTACTGTACACTTTGATCAAACGCTATATTCTGTGGCATATGTTCTTAATCTACACTGCCAAGGTCCCTTTTTAAGGGACTGTAGGCATTGATGAGTTTATCTGTAAAGTTGCCTGTATGTCATCTTCCAATAGATTGCCTCAGGATAAAAAGATAGAGGGGCAAGACTAAGTGTTTTTACAACTGTGCCATGCCAAAGCAAAACCTACAAATTACCCACATGTATGTTATTCCAAATACTGGTAAATTGATGTTAGAGCTTTGTTTGATAAGAACATCCTCTCTGTTGATAATATTATAAAAATCAAACACCAAAAAAATTGTCTAGGTAGTAAAATGAAAGTGAAGGCAAAACTGAAATCCCCAAAGTAGAAATAGAAGGCAATGGGCAAACTGATTATTTTATTATGTGCTGGCCACCTTTGACACTTGTTTCTCACAAGAAACAGAGCATAATAACGTCCCTTATTTAGTTTCAGCAGTTAGGAAAACATACCTATACAAATACATTGTAAAGCTTATCGTTGAAAAAACACAAATTTTAACCCTTTTCTTGCTGAATATTCACCCATTTCTGTCTACCAATCAATCAGTCAAATTACTTGATGTAATTTATTGCTACAAATTCATAAACTGAATACCAACACTGTATGCAAACATAGGGGTTGTCGTGAGCAGCAAGATAAGGGTTAAGATGAAAAATTATGATATTTTTCTTATTTCTGATCAAAATATAGATTGTGGGTACTCATTATAACCACCTCAATGGAATTACACACAAACTCCCCCACCCCACCGGGCAAAAAAACCCTTTCCTACCATGGGTTACATGGACTAATTTATTCTTTGCATAAAGGTCAAATTGCACCTACTATACAGAACAGTAAAATCATCAATATGACTAAATTCTAACAATGAATGAGAACATTACAAATTAAACAAAGTAGTTCATTAGTAATGGCAAGAGATTTAATTCTCATTGAACTGACTTTATAATGTGTATTCAATTATGATCATCACCTTTAATTTGCATTATAAAATTTATAAAGAAATGTGTTAAAAAGTTATCATAATAATCAAGCAGAATTAAAAATAGCCATCGGAAGAGATGGCAAATCCCCCCAACCAAAAGCCAATATGGCCTTCAGAAGATTGTTCACCAATAGAAAGTGCACCAGAATTAAACCAGCAATATATCACAAAAGTATTGCAGTTATGGCCATCACAAGATTATACTGTCAGGGGAGAAAAACCAGGGCACTCAGAAATGTGGTTCTTGCGCATGGCATGCCTGCTTAAGCTCGTGTATTTCTGTACAAAGTACCATCAGTATGTCTGAAAAGGTATTGGAGATATGGTGATCACAAGCTGGTCATACTGTTATATTGGAAGGGTAGATAACTCAAATACCACAGCACCAACAGTTGTTGTTCTTGCACATGACATCCCTTCTATACCTTTTATTCAATTGTGCCAAAGTCCTTCAATATATCTCAAAGGGTGTTGGAGTTATGGCCATCACAAGGTTATACTGCCAGGTGAGATAAGTATAAAACCAGAGCAGCCAGAGTTGTAATTCTTGAGCATGACACACCTGCTTAACCTCATGTACATCTGCATCAAGTACCACCAATATGTCTCAAAGGGTAGTGGAGGTACTATGATCACAAGGTTGTCATACTGTTATATTGGAAGGGGAGATAACTCAAATATCATAGCACCCAAAGTTGTGGTTCTTAGGCATGAAGCACCGTCTCAATGTTGTATACAATTGTGCCAAGTACCATCAATATATCTCAAAGGGTATTGGAGTTATGGCCATCATAAGGTTATATTGTCAGGGGAGATAATTATAAAAACCAGGGCACCCAGAGTTGTGGTTCTTGCACGTGAGACACCTGCTTAACCTCATGTACAACTGTACCAAGTATCATCAATATATCTCAAAGAGTGTTGGAGATGTGTCCATCACAAGGTAGTGATTCTATATTTTATTAGAAGGGGAGATAACTAAAAAACCATGGCACCCAGAGTTGTGGTTCTTATGCATGACGCACCGTCTCGGCCTTGTGAACAACTGTGCCAGGTATCATCAATATATCTTAAAGGGTATTGGAATTATGGCCATCACAAGGTTGTCACTCTATTTTATTGAAAGGGGAGATAACTCCAAAACCATGGCAAACAGAGTTGTGGTTCTTGTGCATGACATGCCGTCTCAGCCTTGTGAACAGCTGTGCCAGGTACCATCAATATCTCTCAAAGGGTATTGTAGTTATGGCCATCACAAAGTAGTCATTCTATTTTACTGAAAGGGGAGATAACTAAAAAAGTATGGCATCCAGAGTTCTGGTTCTTGCGCATGACACGCCGTCTCAGCCTTGTGAACAATTGTGCCAAGAACCATCAATGAATCTCAAAGGGTATAGGAGTTATGGTCATCACAAACTTGTTACTCTATTTTATTGGAAGGGGAGATAACTCCAAAACCATTGCAACCAGAGTTGTGGTTCTTGTGCATGACACGCCGTCTCAGCCTTGTGAACAACTGTGCCAGGTACCATCAATATATCTCAAAGGGTATTGGAGTTATGGCCATCACAAAGTAGTCATTCTATTTTATTAAAAGGGGAGATAACTAAAAAGTATGGCATCCAGAGTTCTGGTTCTTGCGCATGACACGCCGTCTCGGCCTTGTGAACAATTGTGCCAAGAACCATCAATGAATCTCAAAGGGTATAGGAGTTATGGTCATCACAAGGTTGCGTCTACGGACGGACGGACGCCAGGCTGATCGCTATATCCCCCAAACCTATTCGGTCGGGGGATAAAAAGGGGGTTCTAATGAGTACCCACAATCTGTTTTACTGTTTAAAAGTGGGGTTCAAGGGGGTCAGAATTATATAGGTGTTTATGTGATGTAATGTTATTCATCAATCATTAACTTTTGATTGATAAATGCCCTAGACACTACAATGACCTGTTTCATACAAGATCCTGCACACCTTCATTGATTGTGTCTTAAATTGTTCCAGAGAAAACAAAGAGATGTGTATCTGCCAATGACCAAAATATTACTACAGTCACCAGTGGTTCTTGTTTTAATGGAAATGTATTCAAAGTATTCTAAAAGTATTCAAATACATTTGCAAAGTATTTGTATTCTCATTCGAATACATTCATAAAAAATGTATTTTTATTTGTATTCTGTATTCTATAAATGCAAAGTATTTAAGTTTGTATTCGAATACTTTTGAAAGTATTCGACCCCAGGCCTGATCATATATCAACTGAAGGTTAACAATGACTAAGTTCACAATGTGGAAAAAGTGACAAAAATTTATCCGAAGATTAAGTCCAAACCACATGCAGGGCCTCATGCCATGGCAAAAACACATGCAAAGTTTCAAAATGTTTAGTATAAAACTGTAAGAGGAGTTGCGGTGACAAAGAGGTACCTCCAGTATATCAATTGAAGCTTAAAAATGACTAAGTTCATAATGCGCAAAAAGCGAAAAAAAATATTCTGAGAATTATGTCGAAATCACATGCACATCCTCATACCATCGCAAAAGCACATACAAAGTTTCAAAATGATTGGTATAAAACTGTAAGAGGAGTTGCGATGACAAGAGGTACCTACCCTATATCAATTGAAGGTTAAAAATGACTTAAGTTCACAATGTGGAAAAAAGTGATAAAAATTGATCCGAGATTATAAAGTCCAAACCACATGCACATCCTCATACCATAGCAAAAACACACACAAAGTTTCAAAATGATCAATATAAAACTGTAAGAGGAGTTGCGATGACAAGAGGTACCTATTGTATATCAACTAAAGCATAAAAATGGCTTAGTTCATAATGTGCAAAAAGTGAAAAAAAATATTCTGAGAATTATGTCGAAACCACATGCACATCCTCAAACCATGGCGAAAGCACAAGCAAAGTTTCAAAATGATTGGTATAAAACTGTAAGAGGAGTTGCGATGACAAGAGGTACCTATCATATATCAATTGTAGGTTAAAAATGACTAAGTTCACAATGTGGAAAAAGTGACAAAAATTGATCGGATGGTAAAGTCCAAAGCACATGCGCATCCTCATACCATGGCAAAAACACATGCAAAGTTTCAAAATAATCGGTATGAAACTGTAGGAGGAGTTGCGATGACAAGACACCCAGTGTAAAATGTTGACGGAAAGACGGACAGACGATCGGACGGAAACTTGCACGCCTATGTCTTCCTGCTAAAGCAGGTGTGACAATAAATATAGGTAATATGTTTTATTTTTGGTTTAACGTCCCCATCAACACTTTATAGTCATTATGGAGACGTTGCTTCGGACTTCTTCCCAACATTGAGAAGAAATGACATGTCAAGCCCTGTGGGAACAAGACAGTTCCCCGACACGGTTTTTGGAGACAGTTCCCCGACACATTTGAAGACAGTTACCTGACACTTTTGAAGAAAGTTCCCCGACACTATTGTTCACAGTTAATTGACCTGTGACTGATAATTATAATTGGCAGTTACTTCCTAGACACTTTTAAATAAAGACAGTTCCCCGACACTTTTGTTCATGGTCTTAATGTCCTAATTGGCAATTCGGAATAATTGGGGATAATAAAGGCTAAGTGATCATTGCGAATAGATTAAGTACATGTATACCTGTGATTTGGAGAGGCAATGTCTTTCTGTGTCGGGGAATTGTCTTTAGATATATTAGTTATTATTTGGACGTTTCTTGCTATGGCAACTATATTAATGAGTTGCATGAATTTCCTCGTTGATTTTAAGACAGTTCGCCGACATTTGTTCTGAAGATGATCTGTCTGGAAGTCTAAGCCAGAGGAGAGGTAATGTCGCAATACTTTAATATTTATTTAAAACAAAATCTTTGAACTCATCTTCATTTTTCAAATGTTTATTATATGGAAAAATGACAATTAGAAATATACTTTTTCGTTTCCTAGAAGACATTTTTGTTTTGTTTAAATGTGTGCAGGTTCATTAACTGAACATGCTAGTTCGCTTAATTTTAGGTGTATTCATTAAACTTATTGATAATGCAGTGGCTAGCCGTCCGGTACCGGACGACCAGACTACGAGTCTGCCCGTCCGGTACCGGACGACCAGCCAACGAGTCTGCTCGTCCGGTAGCGGACGGCTAGCCAACCCGCGTAGGAATGGCTAGCCATCCGGTAGTAAATTTTAGTCCCTATTTCATATAGGGTACTGGATGCTAAATAGTTCCTACTTTGAGACTATGTAAATGTCATTGAGATTTTCCTCGCCCGTCATTTTAAAAATAAGGCAAATAAACACAGCCGTATCAGTAATGCTTAATGTTTATATATGTTACCTTTCCTTTCTTTATGTAAATGCGGCATGAAGGTATTAAAACGTTTGATCCAAGCATCGCGAAAAAAAACAACTAATAATAGCAATTGAGCAGTACCGTGAAATCCTTAAAAATAAGGATCTTGATGACTTGCAGTTATTCTCCTAAAATTAAAAAAAAAATGCTCACGATCCAGCAAAGAGTCCAAAAGGTGCAGATGGAATGGCAAACAGTGTTGACCCTGCTTCAGGAGCATTCTGGTCTGGGACTGCATTATTTGCTGGAGCCTATCTGTCCCAATACCTAGGATTATTACCTTAATTGCTCTACTCATGGTGTTTCGGATCGTTGCCTTTATGCGTGCCATGCTAACAAGATAATTACCCCTAACTGATATTTCTTTTTACCTACCAAGTTGAACTGATATGTTAAATTAATATGCTCCCAAAATTTTAATGTTAATCTATTTCGATAAATATCAAGCTCAACATCGGACAAATATTTGCAGATTTTAATAATAACAATAATAATGGATAGAAATTATAACATTGACTTACTACTACTACTACTACTAATAATAATAATAATAATAATAATAATAACTGTCACAGTGCCCGGGCAGTCTATTGCAATTTTGAAAATTATTAATTTCCAAAATTGAAAAACTTGATTCATATTATTACATGATAAAATTAATTAAACATATCTTCAAAATATAGTCCAACAGGTGAAAAGTCCAAGGAATACACCCCTATTTTTCCAACTTGGATTCAGTTGGATTTTTCCAATATCCAATAATCCAACTGATTTAGTCCAAGGATTACACCTACCACCAAAAAAAAAATGGCGACACACAGGTGGTAAGAATACAGTGACAGTAATTTAGAAATATTTTCATTGCATCATAAAGTGGGTAATATTATTTTGAATGCATACCCTATATAAAATGATAGACTTAAATTTACTACCGGACGGCTAGCCATTCCTACGTGGGTTAGCTAGTCGTCCGGTACCGGACGAGCAGACCTGTTGGCTGGTCGCCCGGTACCGGACGGGCAGACTCGTAGGCTGGTCGTCCGGTACCGCACGGCTAGCCACTTCCTATTGATAATGGTATCAAGTATAAGCTTTTATTTTATACATGTAAAAGTCTGTCGGGGGAACTGTCTTCAAAAATGTCGATGAACCCATAATTTAATATTTCTAAACGCCCGTCGGTGAATTGTCTTCAACATATTGATGAACACATAATATCTATCAATTATGATAATCATCATGATCAGTCACAGGTCATTTGACTTTGAACAATAGTGTCGGGGAACTGTCTTCAAAAGTGTCGGGGAACTGTCTTCAAATGTGTCAGGGAACTGTCTCCTAAAACCGTGTCGGGGAACTGTCTTGTCGGGGAACTGTCTCGATTCCAGCCCTGTCGCCCAGTGAAACCAAAGTTTATATGCATGGATGGTCCACCTAATTCACATAGTTTGAGTCGGACTGTTACAATTGAATAACCCTATTAATCCATTTAATCACCGCCAAATACCTCTTTGCTTCCTGGGAATTAGTGTATTGAGCGGTAGCGAACGAGCTTACTTATATACACACTTACAAATATTGTGCATGCATGGCAGAAGCATGATCATAATCAGACTACATAAATGTTCTGAGTCACTCTGTGGCAATAATGAAGCATGTCTTGCTATAGGAGCTTTTTTCGTGACGTATTTCCGGTTCTAAAAATAGAACGGGAAAAGCCCTGGCCGTCATCTGTCGTTTTGCTTCAAAGGCAATGTGACAGATAAAGTGTTAATTACAGCGTAAAACAGTGGAATCCTTTTAAACTTTTGGGGAATTCTAATGCAAGATAATGGGAGAAACACCGATATGCTGCCAGATGTGAAATTTGAAAATGATATATTGTACATACGACCCAACAGGGTTCTCTCTCTCTCTTCTCTCTCTCTCTCTCTCAGGCAAATGTAAATTACAAGTTGTCATTCAATGACGCCACGTCAACCGACATGTAGCGTGTCAACAACGTCGTGTCTACATCAAACCAACTTCAAAGCAATGCTTTGAATTTGACATTGCAACGTCGATGAAACGTCAGAACGTTGCGTAGGCGATAATACGGCGTTGGCTTAATAAAATGTTATTTGCCCAGTGCTCGGACCCATCAAGACTCAGTGGGGTTGGAACATTAAATTCAAAACAAAAGTAGAACACTCTTTCAGAGCATAAGAATGAAACACTCCTTCGCAAGTGCAAGATTTTACAGTAAAATCTGCAGGTAGATTAGTAGATTGGTTCATCCTCGATCCCCAGCCCTTAGTTCAACTCTAACCCATTTGGTACCGGAAACCCCAAAGGGGGTAAGTGACAAATAGTGCAGGCCCAGATCAGATGCCGCAGATCGCGGCGTCTGATCAAGGCCTACACTGTTTGCAAAAAGTTCGGCCATTTTCCAAATAAATTTTGAAGAAAACACAACCTGACATCCCCTAAATTTTGAAAATGAATCCTGCTATATATAAGGAGGAAGATTCCATTTGGTACGAAAAGGGTTATGGGCTTCTTGGATGGATACAGGGATCAGTAAAACCTCTCTCTCATCTCAACGGTCACGTGCCATTGAAGTGAGTTGGAATGGTTGTCGACGGTATGGCATCGAGCCAACGTTGACTCGACGTCTGTAAGTCCACTCATTGGTTGTTTTTTTGTTGTTGTTTTTTTTCGACTGTCAGTATGTTAATTTGTCTGTCTAACAGTCAGTCCGATCGTCTGTTAGTCAGTCAGTCGGTCTGTGTGTCGTCTGTCTATCTACTGTCAGTTTGTCCGTCAAACCTCTCTCTCTGTCTCTCTCTCTCATGCCAACGGTCATGTGTCAATGAAGTGAGTTGGAGTGGGTGTCGACGGCATGACGTCAAACCAACATTGACTCAACACCCCTCCGTCAGTTCACTCATTAGTTTATTTCGACTGACAGTTCGACTGTCAGTATGGACATTTAAATTGCACATGTAGACAGATCCTTGGACAGATTTCTCAAGATAGATAGACAGATAGATAGATAGAATGATAAGATAGAATGATAAGATAGATAGACAGACAGACAGACAGACAGATAGATAGATAGATAGATAGATAGAGTGAGTGTTTGGGTGTTACGTCCCACCAACAGCTAAGGTCATACGGAGACGGGACCTCGGTTTAAAGACTCATCCGAAAGTCTGGAGAAGCCCGGGATCGATCCTGCGACCCCTGGTTCACAAGGCGAGTAGCGTAACCACTGTACCACAGAGGCTTCTAGATAGATAGATAGATAGATAGATAGATAGATAGATAGATAGACTTGGATAGCAAATAAAACGAAAGTTACGTAAAAACTTATTTCATGAATAACGGTATCTCAAGCCATTGACATGGGTTATTCACGAAAAGATTTTCGTCAATTAAAAACGGATTTAGGATAAATGAATTTCGGTAATAAAAGCAAAATATCATTCTTTCCTTCTCGAGGCATTATTTCAATGAAAGCGGGAATATTTTTTCTCAAAATGTCTGAATATTGTTAGCATTTTTAGTTCCGCCAATACATTTGAATAGCGATGGCTGTTTCAAATGACGGCCAGTACTTAGGGCATGCGCAAGAATGACGTCATAAACGGAATTCCTAAAACCTCCTATATCTCATCACCATTTGTCCTATTTCGTTCTCCGCTCAGAATATAAATATGTTCTATAAAAGGGTTATCCTTTGGAAGCAAGGAATACACCAAAGAAGTGAAAAATATGGAGTGTATATGTTTTCTGGGCCAGACTAGCTAGTTTCGGCCAATTAGGCCTGATCAGTGACCCTCAGATCATTTTTTTTTTCTTTTTTCTCCTATTAATGCTTCTCGCTCACATCTGAGTATTAACCAGTACTTTTTTTTTTTTTTAAGCAATGTGGATGAAGTGCCTTGCTCAAGGGCACAACACTGGTCAGCGTGAGTCTCGAACCCGCAATCTCTTGATCACAAATCCGATGCGCTACCACTGCACCAAAGCGCTCCACAAAGATCCATTTCGTATAAAAAACTTACCATGTGTGCAATCTGTTTGAAGAAGACACCAAAACGTTTGAACAAACGCGTGTTGTATTTTTTGTAGCTGACTGTTGCCAAGGCACTATGATGCTAATTGGAAAATCGAAAGTCACTTTCCTCATTTCCGCATTTAATTGGCAGGTGCCCGTCAATTAAAAAATGTAACAATGCAATAATATGAACATTATATTGCTGAAATTAAATGATTTGCCGTAAATGTAAATTCTCCAAACAAAGAAATTCATTTTTCTTTCTGTCAATCACAAGAAAACATTTGTTTGAGTGGAATTCGACAGCCAGTGAAACTACACTTTCGATTTATACGAAAAAAGTAAAAGTGACTTCGAATTTTTCGGTACGGTTGGTCCCGGTGCATACATTTACCGGAAAGCACCAAAATACCGGAAAGCAAACCAAAATACCGAAAAGCACTTATTATACTGAAAAACATTAGAAAATTGTATTTAAATGCAATATATAACATATTTGGAACAGCTATGGTTCCTCTCTGGACTTATAACTTGCGATTTTCTTGCAATGGTAAGTATGCCCCACCCGATAAAGGGTTATTAATTTTATTTCTTTTTTCTTTTAGATATTTTATATATGTTTTGCTTTTTTGACAATTTTGTTAGAACATGAACTTTATTTGTTATTGAAAAGTAGAATCTCTCTGTTTTCAAAACTTTTACCGGAAAGCACCATAATACCAAGGCCTTGTTTTCCGTGTATCAATCAGAACCAATTAAATGTTACTAAGAATGCATCCGTCAACATCAATTATGTTAAATTAAACGTTCCGTACATTGTTGTATGGTTTGTTTGTTCTATTCGAGGTTTAATTCCCCGTTAACACTTTTTATGTCATTCAGGAGACGTTGCTTCCAAGTTTGTATGCATGAACGGTCTTATTCGCACCACTTTGCCTGGGCTGCCCCAGCCCTTCTAAGCGGTCGGTTTCAGTCAATTTCTTCAAGAGCCCCGATGGGCGGGGCGATGTACAATCCTCGACATAATACTACTTGAGAACAATTACTTGTATGTTTGTAAGTATTATGTTCATTCTTCCTGTTTTTTATACTTTATTCAAAGAACTATCTTTGCAACAAAATAAAACACTGGATAAAATCTGATTTTTTTTTCTATGAATTTCCAATATAATAAAGTTGAATTCTGCTTCTATAATACATGTAGCATCACTTTAACATGCCATTGTCATTGCATTGTACCTATACATTGTTTTCAACGGGTCTCGGTGGCCTAGTGGTTAGGAGCGCTGACTCTTTCTCAATAGGTCACTCATCGCTGTGGTTCGCTCTCCCGCACAGTTCACTTGTAGCAAGAGAGTCTCTAGGAGACAAGTTCTGTTTGGTTTTTCTCTGAGTTCCACTCGCTTAATTGGTTGGATCGCATCCCGCTCAAAAACATGTGTGAAAGACAAGTTCTGCCTGATTTTCTCCTGGATCTCCCATTTTGCCAACCCAAACGATCGGCTCGATATATGTGAATATCTTGAAAAGGCTATATTGCTACCCGCTAAACAGCTCAATCTTCATGTGAATTGTTGAAAAGACGTGTTATACACCGTATTTTGTCAGAGACACTACCCCCGCTCTAGCAATGGAAACCCTGGTAAACCTTACATGGTCACTTGGTGGTGATCTCCGAATGGACACCCTATGTTGAACTAACGTCAAGACGACATTATTTAACCAATGTATTCCGAACGGTCTGGTTCAAGTTCTTTAAACTGCACACAAACACTCTCAAACGGTTGCTGCAGTATATGAAGATAGATATAGATAGCAGCGTGTAATTGTTGAAACTTGCATGTCATTCTGACAATGCCGGCCTCGTTGGCTCAGTCGGATGCGCGTCTGACTGGTGATCAGGAGGACGCGGGTTCGACTCCCGCCGGGGTCGGCAACATTCTTTCGTGGAGATTGATCATGAAATCTTTTCTACGGTCATTCTCTCCCTTCCGCTGATTCAAGAAGGGCAGTTGTCAGTTTCTGGCGAAAGAATGTGCACTGTACTGGTTAACCGCTTACGTATCAGCCTGCCCAGGAAAGTGTGGATAGGTAAACTGACCGGCTCAAAAATGACCTAAATAGTGTTGACTGGGCCGTTAAACTCCAATACAAACAAACATTCTGACAATACCCTGGGGGATCGGGGATAAATATTTAAGATTTTTAGGTAAAATTATCAATATAAATCCAATACATAAAGTAGAAGTAAAACAAAGATCAGGAATCGATACAATAAACTTACTCCATATAAGCCTAAATTTCATTTTTAACATGATCCTCCGCAGCAAAAACCCAAGTACAAAGTGCTTTTTTGGTATTTATATGTGCTTTCCGGTATTTTGGTTTGCTTTCCGGTATTTTGGTTTGCTTTCCGGTATTTTGGTGCTTTCCGGTAAATGTATGCACCCCGGTTGGTCCAACTCAACTCAACTTTATTTGCAAATCACATATCATAACATTGAATACATGAAATGCGCCCATAGAAGGCAGAGAATACCAACAAGAATAATAATAATAATAATAATAATAATAATAATAATAATAATAATAAATCAAAATTCAGTTAATTTTCGTAAATTAGCGAAAGGAACAAAGTTTTTTCTACGAAACCAGGCGCGTAGCCAGGCGGAAGCCCGGAAGCCCGGGCTTCAACAATATTTTGCTAAGTATGCCTTTACATAAGAATTTACAAAAAAATGTCACATTTTCAGAGGCACCTGCGACTTCATTATGAAACCTGAATAAACTCCAGTATATAATCGAAAATGGCTATTGTCAGAGACGATTCTAAGGTGTTTCGAGTTTGCAGTTTATCTTGAAGTGTCGGGAATCTTTAGTGTACAATATTTGTTTGCACTGCATGATTACAGCACATTTTAATGAAATGGCCTTTAGAATACGAGGACTGTTCAAATATGAATGCAAGTAGAACGTTTTCTCATGCACTAATGCGAAAATCACCTGGAAATAAATATCACAGCGTAGAAAAAACACTTTACCTATACATTGATACCAACCTGTTAAAATCCGTCCACTTTAGCCATGTATATCGTTCGGCAAACACTGTCTACTCTTGTATACTAATACAAAACATGGTTGGAAGAAAGTCAGAGTACGCCGTTGAATTACGGTCCTATATTAAGAATCGTTGTATTCTTGGTATACGGTGCAAAGACATTTTTGATGAAATATGTTCGGTTTATGGGCATAATGAAATGTCTCTTCCGACAGTTTTTTGTTGGTGTAAGAAATTCAGCTGTGGGCTAGGCTCAACAGAAGATGCACCACATGATCGTCGACCGAAAAGAGCAACATCTGCCATAGTGAAAGAAATAGTTGCTACCGATGCACGATACACCCCACTAGGCAAATAGCTAGTATGGTTGGCATCTCATTAGGAGCACCTCATACAATTCTGAAACGGGATTTGAAAATGAGAAAGATCTGTGCTAGATGGATTCCCCATCTGTTGACAGAAGAGCAGAAAAAGACACGCGTTCAGTGCGTCAAGAAGTTGCTTAAAAAGTTTCCAAATTACAATGCACGGTCTTTCGCTAATGTCGTCACAGGTGACGAGACATGGGTTCACTTTTTTAGCCAAGACGAAAGATTCAGAACAAAATATGGGCAACAAAGTATTGCAAAAGACCATGTATTGCAAAGCGGACCATGAGCGTCAAGAAGGTAATGTATGCCATATTCTTTTAAATCAGGGCCCTGCTATTCAGGTTGCTGTGCCTAAAGGCAAATCTGTAAATGCGAAGTTTTACAAGAATAAAGTTCTTCGAAAATTGAAGAAATATTTCAAAGAACGAAGACCCGCAACTGGTTTGGCCAATGTCAGATTGCTACATGACAATGCGTCATCGCACAAGGCGTTCATTGTGCAAGACTATCTGAAGCAGGAAAAGGTTGTTGAACTCCCTCACCCCCTTATTCCCCTGACCTTGCCCCGTGTGATTTTTTTTTTGTTCCCGCGGCTAAAAAAGAAAATACCTTTCTGGTCGAAAATTTGTACAGCGCAAACACCTCGGTTCTGCAATATGCCAGTGCCTTCATAGTATACCTCGAAAAGACTACCAAAATGCATTCAATGATTGGATCAGAAGACTGAAAGTTTGTATATCTGTTAAAGGGGAATACTTTGAGGGGACAAAATAAATTTTTCATCGAAATCTATCACGGAATCATTTTTATGTGCTTAGTTGCATTCATATTTGAACAGTCCTCGTAACCACATGAAATAAATTCCTCAAACTATATTTTTTGTCATTAGCCCTCAGTCCAGCAGGTTCTTAGTCTGCTTTATATACAGTCCATATATTTGTGCCATCGCGTCTCAACGAGCATGTTAATGAAATAAATGCACTTCATGTATCCAGTTAAAATTACTTATTTTCAAAGCCTGCAAAGCCTCGAGTGGAAAACTCAAACAATCTGTCAAAGATAATAAGATCCAAGAAACAGTCACAGTCAAAGAACACAGCTCATCTCATGTATCAGGCGGAAGAAGGAATGCGAAATTAACACTTAAAATTAAAAAATGAAGATACCCGGGACATGCCACAATCAAGGACACAAACCATCCAAGCCAACAACAGTATGGGAGAACACACATTGGAAGGGTGAGCAACAAAATCATTTGAAGGCTGCCTTAAAAGATCTTAGTACCTGACCCTCTTTGTGGTTCTGATGCAGCTCATCTAACCAGCAGTATGTTCGGTCCGTATCGTGGAGCCCTTCTTCATAAATGAACCACCAAAACCTCAAAACTTAACAGCAAACCACCAACTCATTCCCCGTAACGGGATCATATTGCGACAACCAACTACTCCAACAACTCAGATGCACGAAACCACAAAAGTAAACCACAAAAAGGCCTTAATCAGAGTGTTGGCTTTGTTGAAGTGTGACTTCCATACAAACGTAAAATTAACCGAACAATTCAAACAAATTGGCGAAAAAGTCGGATAAGAGATTAGTAAAAATACCCCTCCAGATGACACAAGTGGCCACCAAATCGTATTTAAATTTCAAAAATTTCCCGGGGGAGGCCCCCCGGACCCCCACCAACGAGAGGGGGTTAACCCCCTCTCGTGCTCTCCCCCAACTAGTGCCTTCGGCACTCGACCCACGCCTTCGGTGTGGGCTTCAAATTCAACATTTGCCTGGCTACGCCCCTGGAAACGACGTTTTTTTTTTTTTTTTTTTTTACCGATTAAAAAAACGATCATTGGATGACAAAAACATGTTTTAACAACATTTATTTGTAAAAAGAGTTATTTACACTTTTTCGTCTTATCTATTTATCTCTTCATACGGCATACCACCCTCAAATGAGTTTTACGTGCCAGGTTCCCCGCAACATGCGATGAAAGCGAGACAATTCATCGACAAGACAACTCATCGACACGGTTTTTGGAGACAATTCATCGACACAATTGAAGACAACTCATCGAAACCTTTTGAAGACAATTCACCGACACATTTGTTTAATGATAATTGGCAATCATAGGTAATTAATGGTAATTACCGTGATAGCTCAGTGGTTAGTGCACTTGCCTCTGATGCTAGAGGTCCCGGGTTCGATCCCCGGCAGCGGCGATAAAATTTGGGTGTCCGAACACGCTCCATTGGCATCATTTGCAGGGATGAATGTCATAAAGTGCACCGTCCTTCGGATCGGGACGACAACTGGAGCCCCCCTGTGCAGGGAGAACCATCCCCTGTGCAGGTTAAAGATCACTACCGTAATTACATGATTACTGTGTAGGCTTTCATCCTGCAAACCCTGGAGTGTATATAATATACACCTGCGGTAATGGTCAAAGGTGACCGACGCAGTATCAGAAGATAGATAGATAGATAGTAATTATGGATAGGCAGTGGCTAGAGATACGGATCCGTATCTCTATTCTCGGAGGCTAGGGATACGGATCCGTATCTCTAGTCTCGGAGGCTAGGGATACGGATCCGTATCCCTAGCATTTTCCAATAGGCCTGGCTAGAGGTACAGTTTGATAAGACTGATAGTTGTTTCAAACAGAGATACATGTACCATTGCTGTTTTGACGCAATTAGTAAAGTAGCATAACTCTACTAAGGTGAAAGGTGGAAAGAGTAATATGAATTCTGAAATGGGACAGGACCAATGGTAATCCTGTGTTGTATTATTATTATTATTATCATCATTATTATTATAAGCTTTATATGTTGTATTTAATTATCTTTTTTCGACCTGTCCTGATAGCCTATGGATGAGTCAAATATATCAGAATAAAAGTTGAATTTTGAATGTCATATTACCTTTAATTTATTGCATCATATGCATTATATTTGCGTCATCCATAGTTCACGACCAGCACCAAATGGGGAGGTACGACTAAGTCTTGCTGCAAAGAACAGATGAAACTAATTCCAAGAGTTGTTTACAGCCATTTGCAAGCCATTTTTTCTTTCCTTTTTTCTTATTTCTTATTTCTTTTTTTTTTCTTTTCTTTACTTTATCTTCATCATATAGCGAGAACGCAAAGGCACTGACCAAACTGCACGTATGCGCATTCGATCTGTCTCTCTCTCTTTATTTTTATTCAGAGTTAGGAAAAATGACAGCCAACATAGGAGAAAAAGGTGATCTGATCCGATATGCTTACTTCAGCATACCACCTCGCATCTCACATGTATCATGTAAAACTGGGCTTTACAGGGGTGCACATTTTATTTAATATTTGCTCTAAAACATAGATTGTTGGTACTCTAACGTGTACCCACAATCTATGTTTTGAGCAAAAAATGAAAATATTTCAACTGAACTGAAAATTGGCATTTTTACAGCCATGAAAATTCGTAAATGGTGTTATATTTTTTCGAGCCCGCTCTCCTGAACCTTTGCTCAATGATATGTACCATTTTTTTCTGGGTTGGCTAATTTAAGAATGAAAAGAATAAAAAGATAAAGAAAAGAAAATATGACAAAGAAAAATGAATGAAGATACAGAAAAGAAAAAAGAATTAAGAAAAAAAAGGGGAAAAAATGGCTGGCAAACGGAAACTATGGATGGCGCAAATATAATTCATATGATGCAATAAATTATAGGTAATATGACATTCAAAATTCAACTTTTATTCTGGTATATTTGACTCATCCATAGGCTAACAGGACAGGCAGAAAAAATGATAATCAAATACAACATATAAAGCTAATAATAATAATAATAATAATAATAATAATAAAACACAGGATTGCCATTGGTCCCGTCCCTTTTCAGAATTCATATTACCTTTTCCACCTTTCACCTTAGTAGAGATATGCTTCATTACAAATTGCGTCAAAACAGCAATGGTATCTCTGTTTGAAATAATTATCAGTCTTATCAAACTGCACCTCTAGCCAGGCCTATTGGAAAATGCTAGGGATACAGACCCGTATCCTTAGCCTCCGAGACTAGAGATACGGATCCATATCCCTAGCCTCCGAGACTAGAGATACGGATCCGTATCTCTAGCCACTGCCTTTTGGATAAGTGGTACATTGTATTTGATTGATCTGTGAATGACTAGCCTATACCTGTTTTACCTGTCAGTGAACCGTCTCTAGAATCGCTTAATGGGCTAAGTTTTTAATTTTAATAATGACTGAAGGTCTGCATCATTTGCGATGCAGCAGGCGACGGATGCGCACTCAGCGCCACTGCTGTGCCGTATGTATTTTCGTATCATTACGAGGATGCGAACGCCTTTGAATACCATTTAAAGGCATTTATTCTGTAACAGTAAAACACACGGTGTGTTCATAATTGTTTTATTGTCCCCTGTGATATACTGACTATAGCAGATCAAAGGCAGCCCTTAATAGGGTGATTAGTAGCTCTTGTTGAATCCCCTGACTGAGGCACTTAAGAGGAAAATTAATAATGTACACCAGTCAACAGTGAGTAAATTATTGATTTTCCCCAAGGAGGCCCCTTACCTGTTGAAGACTGAGGACTGCTCTTGAGTCAGCTCTGAGGGCTACATAATATTATGTAATGAAATGATAGTCCTCAATAATCAAGAATAAATGCCTTTAAGTGTAACTATACCAAATTTAGTGACACAGAGGCCTTTCTGATATTTAATCTTCATCAGTGTGTCTAAACCCCAAAGTTTTGAAACCGAAACGGATGTTGGACAAGACCCGGCAAACACAGCACATCCCCCTCCGAGCACACACCGACCGACGTTGCTCATGAGACAGGTCAACTGGAGGCATCAGGCAAGAGACGCCCAACAGGGAGCTTATAGGCGCCCCCCCCCCCCCCCCACCGAGCCAACATCAGCAAACATGGCCCACACTCCACGGAAGTCCCGGGCATCAGGAAGGAGATTCCCAAAGTAGCGAGGCTTGCAAAATTTATAATGTTACAAATAGTGGCAACCAAATCCGCTAAGATACATGTCCAACCTGACAAGTCAGTCTTAGTTTTAGAAAAATTAGAAATTTATACTGCAAAAATAAACGATATAATATAGTTATTTAAATCAGTACTTGAGTACTGACGTCAACACCGTCCGAAAGATCAACCTCAGCACTCAGGAACTGATACTGAGCTGATGATACCTTCGGGGACGAACGAATCATCCACCAGCAGAGATATCGACCCAGTGGTTGTAATTAAAGTGTATCTATAGCAAATTTAGTGACACAGAGGCCTTTCTGATATTTAATCTTCATCAGTGTGTCTAAACCCCAAAGTTTTGAAACCGAAACGGATGTTGGACAAGACCCGGCAAACACAGCACACCCCCCTCCGAGCACACACCGACCGACGTAGCTCATGAGACAGGTCAACTGGAGGCATCAGGCAAGAGACGCCCGCCAGGGAACTTATAGGCGTCCCCCACCGAGCCAACACCAGCAAACATGGCCCACACTCCACGGAAGTCCCGGGCATCAGGAAGGAGATTCCCAAAGTAGCGAGGCTTGCAAAATTTATAATATTACAAAAAGTGGCAAACAAATCCGCTAAGATACATGTCCCACCTGACAAGTCAGTCTTAGTTTTAGAAAAATTAGAAATTTATACTGCAAAAAATAAAGATATAATCTAGTTATTTCAATCAGTACTTGAGTACCGACGTCAACACCGTCCGAAAGATCAACCTCAGCACTCAGGAACTGATCTGAGACTAAGCAGGCCGGTTTTGTCACACCTGTATGGAAACCCCGAAGTTTTTCTCGCGACAAGGTCCATGTTGTTTCTATTTTAATGCCGAAGTTTCAGCTTGACATAAAGCTTGTATTGGCGAACAGTGAAGCTTTTGACGAGACTGCGTGGATTAGCAGACTCGTCTGAAGCTTCGATGTTTGCGCATGCAACATTTCTTGATGGTTGACTAGCATCCAACAGAATGTGACTCAGCAATGGAATATGTAAAGGGGATAGGGGTATATTAAAGTCAGGTATATCATTTAAACGTTTATTTACAAAATGAATGTCAATAAAACAAACTTGCACATAAAGCATTAAGACTATACATGTATAAATACCAGTAAGGAAACTTCATGGATTGCAATATCTATACACATATCTATATCAGACTGTCCACTGTACAGGATGTGACTCAGCAATAGAATATGTAAAGGGGATAGGGGTATATGAAAGTCAGGTATATCATTTAAACGTTTATTTACAAAATAAATATCAACTAGAGCTGTCAGTGAAACTGACTAGGGCCCCGGCAGCGCTATCAGAGGAGTAGGAAAAAATTTGTGGACGGACAGACGGACAGACAGACAGACGGATGGACAGAGTGATTACTATAGGGCACCCACACTTTCAGTGCGGGGCCCTAATAAGAAAGTTATGGAGGATAAAAAATTTGTGGACGGACAGACGGACAGACGGACAGACAGACAGACAGACAGACAGACGGACAGACAGAGTGATTACTATAGGGCACCCACACTTTCAGTGCGGGGCCACATTATTTCTGCCAAGTAATATTTAAATCCATCCAGGAATGAGAAAGTTATGGAGGATAAAAAAATTTGTGGACGGACAGACAGGCAGACAGACGGACAGACAGACAGACAGACAGACGGACGGACAGAGTGATTACTATAGGGCACCCACACTTTCAATGCGGGTCCCTAATAAAACAAACTTGCACATAAAGCATTAAGATTATACATGTATAAATACCAGTAAGGAAACTTCATGGATTGCAATACCTTTTTAGAAACATAGCACATATCTATATCAGACTGTCCACTGTACAAAAGTATCATACATGCTTCAAATTACAGCAATTAGAATATCTAAGCAACAAACAAAAAGTCACTTATCATAATGATCAACGCCTTCGGTGTTTGCTGTTTGCATATCGATTGTGCACACATCGATGCATTCAAAACACTTACATGCATGCATGTACATGTACACATGTACACCAAAATGTATACATAAAAAGCATTATCCAAATATATTTGAGACGCTACACATTTGTTTGATCAAACGTACAATACCATTGGTCTAATGGAATAGCATTTTCCACAATGTTTATGCACCTGGTGATGATTCAGACCAGCCTGCCAATCCGCACAGTCTAATCAAATCTTCACCAGGGACAATGTAAATAGTCGCACCGAGGAAAAGCTTTTCCCTAATTCATCAAACGACTGAAAACATCTATACAAGCACGGGGGAACATCGCAGATCGTTAACTAGTCGTAGTTCGTCGCCGCTGAAGCTTCAAGCATAGGAATAGACGAGACATCGGCGTTGAGAGAGGGCGCATCACCATCATCGGTCGTAGTAGAATTAATGACAGTCTGTAAAATAAAGTTTTAAACAATTAAAAGACAACTGAAAACAATGCTGTGTCTTTAGCGAAAAACACGAGATTTGCTGATGCTATGGACTTTTTAAAAAAAAAAAAAAAAAAAAAAAAAAAACACCAGGCCTGCTACATTCCATTGCTTATATTGTCAGGCAAGTATCCGATCAATTGAGGGTATCAATTGATGCGCGCGTACAAGCTCATTGTGATTAACAGTCAAACCAGTGCTTCAGCTGAAGTGCTCGACCCACCGGATGCTTTTAGCTTTATGAGTGTTACCATATATGGGTATGGCGGCCATTTTGGTAATTTGACCTGGACCTAAAACGGTTCCCCCCAATAAATGCGCCTTATCGTAAGGAGCAAAAATATATCTTATACTTTAGTACTGTATTCTGAATCGTTTGCAGGATAAAATGCATTCTCCAATACAAAAGCATATGTGTCAAAGTTTGACTTAGGCACAAAGACCCAGAGTCACCATTATAGCAATTTATGATGGGCCTACGTCCCAGATGCTATTTATCAAGTTTCGTGGAAATCTGCCCAGTGGTTCTGGAGAAGACTATTTTTGAAGGGTTTTTACCATATATGGCTTGGCGGCCATTTTGGTCATGTGACCTGGACCCCATGAGCAAATTTTGGTTTCCTCCATCCCATAGAGGCTCCATATGAAATTTGATTTCAATCGGCCCAACGGTTTCCGAGGAGAAGCAGTTCGAAAATTTTCACATTTTTCGCCTCGGCGAGGCTATACTAAATGGAATGTAATATTTCGCAAGTTCATTGGTTAGATCTCATTGATATCTATCAGTATGCCAAAAATTGTTTAAATATTCCAAGCGCTTCACTATCACCAATTTTCACAAACGGGTTACGGACGGACAGACAGACAGACAGACCATATATGGCTTGGCGGCCATTTTGGTCATGTGACCTGGACCCCATGAGCAAATTTTGGTTTCCCCCATCCCATAGAGGCTCCATATGAAATTTGACTTCAATCGGCCCAACGGTTTCCGAGGAGAAGCAGTTCGAAAATTTTCACATTTTTCGCCTCGGCGAGGCTATACTAAATGGAATGTAATATTTCGCAAGTTCATTGGTTAGATCCAATTGATATCTATCAGTATGCCAAAAATTGTTTGAATATTCCAAGCGGTTAAGTCACTATCAGCAATTTTCACAAACGGGTTACGGACGGACAGACAGACTGAAAGAATGACACAGTGATTTTAGGGCACTCTTAGAAAATCAACCGACTTCAGTCGGTCGCTTTTTCTACGGGTCGTGCAATTCCTTATTATTATCAAAATTCGAACAACAAAAATTTAGGGAAAAAATGAAAACATACATGTAACTCACATAAACGAAAATCCAGCTTCACTTTCCATCTTTTTAGCTCACCAGAGCCGAAGGCTCCGGGGAAGCTTATAGGATAGGCAGTTGTCCATCGTCATCGTCTGCGTCGTCGTCTGTGTCGTATGTCCGTCGTCAACACTTTCAAACGACATCTCCTCTGAAGTCACTGAGCCAATTGGGCCCAAATTTTATCTGTAGCATCCTTGGGCTGGGGGATTGAAAGTTAGTGTTTTTTTATGAAAATCGACTCATCAGTTTGGTTGCTATGGTAACTTATAGTTGCCATAGGCTTATAATGGAGAAAATTGAAAAATGGCATTTACTGCCAAGCCTCTGCAGATATTTTGACAAAACTTTCATAGAAATGTTCCTTAGGCAATCTTCTATCTGCCACATGCTTTTAGGCCTATGATCATTTTCATTGGTTGCCATGGAAACCAAAATGCAAAAAAAAAAAAATAGAAAAAAAAAATTGCTTAAAATATCATCGCCTCAGAAACCGAAAGCTCTAGGAGATGGAGACTTTATGAAAATATTCACAATATTTGCCTTTACAGGTTTTGTGCTTTTTATGAAATTTGGCCTTTTAGTTTTGTTGCTATGGCAACTTAGAGTGTGCATCGACTTATAATGAGGAAAACTGAAAAATGGCATTTACTGCCAAGTCATTGTAGATATTTTGACAAAACTTACATAGAAATGTTCCTTGTGTAAATTTCTCTTAACCCTATGCTTTTTTGCCAATGCGGGGGTCCCCTAGGTTGTGCCGGGGCCATGCCCCACCCCCTCCACTTCATAAAATGCCTTATATCTCAGAAACCTTACAGATCCCCACCCCTAAACCATATATATTCTTGTTCCTTATGATAAGCTGCATAAAGTGACACCAATCTGGAGGTCCCCAGAAATATGCCGGGGACATGCCCCGACCCCTCCACTTCATAAAAGGCCATTTATCTCAGAAACCGTTCAGATCCTCGCCCCTAAACCATATATATTCTTGTTCCTTATGATAAGACACATTAAGTGACACCAACCCGTGGGCCCCCTGGATGTGCCGGGGACATGCCCCACCCTCTCCACTTCATTAAATGCCATTTATCTTAGAAACCATTGAGATCCCCACCCATAAACCATATATATTCTCATTCCTTATGATAAGTTGCATTCAGTGACACCAACTTGGGGGTCCCCCGGGATGTGCCGGGACCATGCCAACCCCCTCCACTTCATAAAAGGCCAAATATTCCAGAAACCTTACAGATCCCCACCCCCAAACCAGATATATTCTTGTTCCTTATGATAAGACAGATTCAGTGATACCAACCTAGGGGACACCCAGGGCACACCCGGGCCATGCTCCACCCCTTGACTTCACAAAAGACCATATATCTGAGAAACTGTTCAGAGCCCCAACCCTAAACCATATATATTCTTGTTCCTTGTGATAACACGCAATCAGTGAAACCAGCCTGGGGATCCCCGCGGGGTGCCACGGGCCATGCCCAACCCCTTTACTTCTTTAAAATCCATATATCTCAGAAACTGTTCAGATCCCCACCCCTTAACCATATATATTCTTGTTCCTTATGATAAGACACCACTTCATAATAGGCTATATATCTCAGAAACCATTCAATTCCCCATCCTATATTCACATATATTCTTGTTCATTGTTAATAGACACATTCAGCAGGGGGTCCGCAGGGGCCATTTCTCATCCTGCAACTTCATGAAAGGGCCTCATATCTCAGAAACCATTCAGATCCCCACCGTTTAACCATATATACTCTTGGTCCTAATGATAAGAAATAATCAGTGACAACAATCTTGGGCTTTTCTGGGATCTGCCATGCCCGAATCCCTCCATTGCTTAAAAGGCCTTGCATCTCAGGAACCATACATATCCCCACTGCTATACCATATATGTCTCTGTTTCTTTTGATAAGATGCATTTATTGACACCAACCAAGGCTTCATTGGGTCCATGTCCCACCCTCTTTACTTTATAAAACACCTAATATTTCAGATACAGTCCACATGGGTGCTCATTTGGGTATGGGGTTTGTTTGGGAGACTTTATAATTGTTATATTAAAATCATTTCATGTTATAATACACGTCTGCCATTGGGCAGTGTCTACCTGAGTTCTAATTTTATGAAATTTAGCTCTTTGGTTTGTTTGCTATGCAAAGTTAAAGACACATTTTTTTCTCTATATAAAAGGGGTGGCCTGTATAATGGTCTGCAATAAACAAGTCCTTGGGACCATAGTGCACATCAAAGGCTTATCTTCTCTAAGTGATTATGAGGTGATTATGAGCACAGACGCCCCGAGAGTTATGTTTAAAAAGGGGCTCTATAAGGGGAAATTGTGTGATTGTATATTTTTTTATTTTATTGCGATTGTTTCCAACAAAATGTATTTTTAAATTACTTCTTTTTTATTTTAAAAAAAGTAAAGGAAAACACTGACATTCATTATTTCATTAACTCAAACCTGAAAAGAAGTAAACTAAATGAACTGATTAATTCAAGATTAAATCAATCAATAAACATTTATTTAATCACTTATTTATTCATTATTTTTGAAAGTATGTTATTCAAATCATACAATGTCTAAAACACAATATAGCATTTTATAGTTTCAGTCAAGATGCAACTATAAAGTGTTTCTTGTTTTAGACACACTCATATCAGAAAAGAGACCCCCCCCCCCCACACACACACACATTTTTATTCAGTAAAACATGGGCCCATTTAGGCATTATTCTTCTTATTTCTACTAAAAAACGTATATTGTTGGAACTCGTTAGAACCACCATAGAGGCGGTTCTAACAAGTATCTGCAATGTAAAAATATACTGTACGGTAAAACTGGGATTTCGAGAGGTAGTATTATTTTTCTTATTTCTACTCAAAAATATATATTTTGGGTCCTCGTTAGAACCCTTCGCAGAGGCTGTTCTAATGAGTACTCACAATTTAATAATATTGTACAGTAAAACAGGGATTAAGAGGGGGTAAACATTATTTTATGTTTCTACTCAAAAACATATATTGTGGGTCCTCTTTAGAATTGCGTCACCGAGGCGGTTCTAACAAGTACCCACAATATATGGTTTGAGCCGAAATAATAAAGATATCAGGATTTTTAACATTTTTGGTCATAAAATTTTACCAAGAAATTGAATATGCATGTTTTTGTAATGATTTTAAACAATGGTGTCTAAAAAAATAAGTGCGGAATATATAAACCAGGACGTAGTTATCAAACAAGCAAATGAATAGATGTGAATTTTCTCTAGGTAATTGATTGCCCTCTCTTGGTCCCCTACCTGTATGACAGTCAGAATACCCAAATGTATCTTATCTCAAAACTGATTTTTTCAATAAACGGTCATTAGGGTGTTATGCAATCAAAAATATGTCTTTAAGAGTTTCCATTGACTTATAATGGGGAAAATTGAAAAATGACATTAATGTCTTTCAAGATATTTTGTCACACTTTCATAGAATTGTTTCTTTAATAATGTTCCTTTTGGCCTATTTGTTGCCACAGATGGGAAATTGTCAATTGTCATCTGTTGTCAGGCAACAACACATTCAAGCGACATCAGAATCTGAAGCCACTAGGCTGATTGGATCCAAATTTTATCTGTAGCATCCTTGGGCACAGGCCCTCCAGGGTTAATTAAAATGTATTGCTGCAAGTGGGCAGTGGCCCCCTGAGCTCTGGTGAGCATTGTGGCCCATGGGCCTCTTGTTTTAATTATGAAAGTTTTGAATAATATTTGACCAAGTTCCATATACATTTTCTTTTATATCATGTTTGTAAAATAGAATGCGTAAATTTATTTACGCCAGCCATCCCATGCGGTTAAAATGGTCTCTTAATTGTCATCAATAAGCCAAAATATTTAATTAATATATTCTAAATTCGTTATTTTAATCATAAACGTGATAATAGATCATTTTATTTTCAAAACCTTGACTTCATTTTATCAGCTTGTGTATAATTTCAACATAATAATGTGTCGATGAGTTGTCTTTAATTGTGTCGATGGATTGTCTCCAAAAACCGTGTCGACGAGTTGTCTTGTCGATGAATTGTCTTGTTCCCATAAAAGCAAGAAGTTGAAATCAAAGCAGACATGGCGAACAGAATAAAAGTGCATAGTGTTAGTGTACTATACAATAGAAACAAGAAAAGTGGGGAAATGTGAATGCCTGTCAAGCTTGTGTATCTATTTCTGGCTTTAAGAGGGACATTTTCTGGATTATAATAACCTGATTCCTGAAGATCTTGACCTTTCTGTTGACAGAGCTGTTTGAGTGTAAGGGGGACTTTGGGGTGAACGCAGACAGAAATTGTCAATTAAGGATGTTGGCCTTCTGGGTATTATCAGTGTTAACTGTTCATCCTCATGAGGGGTGAGCTGCCTTGGGAATCCTGTCTACAGTTCTTAAGGAAGGAAAAGTGTTTTTATTTTTTTATTTTTATTATTATTTTTTTTTTTTTTTTTTTTGGATTTGGGAGGGGACCGTCTATGTCAGGAGTCTCATCTGTGATGCCGACAAAGCTATTGAGGTAGGAGTTGTATGATGTTTTAGTCACACAATCTCTCACATACATGCACTTGGCTTTTTTTAAAGCTCTCGGTCAGCATCCTTACCTGAGGATTTTTGGACCTGGTAGAGACGGTCTCGCCTGTCCAGTTTCCTCCTTATCTCCTGGGTAATCAAAGGTAGGTTTTTTTTTCTGGCCCCTTATGGTTTTGGTGGGTACATACCTACCGTTGAAGGTTTCAGTTTCACCCTTAAACTCCTGCCAGAGCTGTTCGGTAGGTTTTCCTTCACAGATGGTCAGAAATGTTGATTGTAATTCCTGCATACCCTGCCTCATACGGCCCCTGTCTGCTTTTGAGTACCGGTGAACGGTTCTAGGTTTTACCTTTTGTCTTTTGGGGTGAAGTCCAGCAACTGCCATCACAGCCAGATGCTCAGCAATGCCGGGTGCCACACTAACAGAGTCTACTAGTGTGGGACTACTTGTCAAGAACAGATCCAAGAGATTATCTCCGCGTGTTGGCTCGCATACCATCTGGGTGAGGCAGTTGTTATCTATAACAGATACAAAGCCTAGATATGCTTCCTGGTTAGGTCAATTTTGTTTGATTATCGGCTGACTATCCCAAGGTGGGGGATCACGTGGTTTAATACGTCATACAAAATGGCTTCCAGTACTGAAAACGTGTCGATTCAAATAGGATTTTCCACTTGTAGTCCTGTATTTCATTTTTTAATGTTTTGGAATATGACGCAGAGTACGACAAATAAGGATAACTTCATGCTTAGGTCAAAATTTCTCGGGGCAGATTCTCATTGTTCCAGTTTAATCACTTCTAAGTTGGAAAAACACTAATAAATGCGGGGATCTAGTGCACTGTTCTTGAATTTTAGACAACAAAATTGGAATTTTATCATCTGCTACTAACATACTAATATTATTTCTGTTTGAAAATGAGCAGTTGTACAGAGATGGTTATTGCAAGACTAAAACTTTAAAATTAACATTTCATGCTTACGATTCAGGAGAAGTTTTAAGAAGTCGATCAAGTACACTACTTCGCAGCACGATGATCAGGTGCACTGCAATTTTCAACAGTATGAGAGGTGGCTTTATGGTTCATTTTCAAGTTGTCTGTCAGAGATTATTTGAAGGATTTTCCTCCTTGGCCCATGGATGTGTGTGTGTTGGTGTGTGTGTGTGTGGGGGGGGGTATGATGCAACAAATTATAGACCAGTGTCGCTAACATGCACCTGTTGCAAAGCCCTGGAGCATTTATTAGTGAGCAGCATTAACAAGCACTATGCCTTTGAAAGCTTTCTTGCTGACTGTCAACATGGTTTCCGAAGTCAAAGGTCTTTCGATACTCAACTAGTTCAATTCTTTTATGACGCTGTGAGCAATCTGGATGGGGCCATAAACTGTGGCCACAAACAGACGGACTTGATCATCATGGATTTCGCCAAGGCCTTTGACAAGGTACCTCACAGAAGGCTATTGTACAAATTGGACTACTATGGGATAAGAGGATCCACACATAGTTTAGATTAGCTGATGGCTCGTTGGGTGCTCTCAACAAGTTGTACTTGATGGCCAAGCGTCGGATCCAGTCCCTGTTTATCCGGTGTCCCACAAGGTTCGGTCCTTGGACCGGTCTTCCTTTTGTTATTCATCAATGATCTCCCTGATAATATGTTTGTTTGCTGATAACTGTGTCCTGTATAGGGACATATATTCTTCTTCTGACTGTCGCATTTTACAAGATGACCTTGATCGACTTGTAAAATGGGAAGCAGATTGGCGGATGAAATTCAATGTGGCCAAATGCCATTCAATGAGGGTGTCACTACACCTTCCGGACAAGCAAATTAAGTATGATTATACACTTCACCAGCAAACTTTGGAGCAGGTTCATTCCGCCAAATATCTTGGTATCACCATCACTGACGATCTCGATTGGGGTCAACATATCTCGAAAATAGCATCTATAGCAACTAGGACCTTACGGTTCCTTAGACTTAATTTGGCTTTTGCACCTCGGCAGGCAAAGGGTGTTGCATATAAAACATTGGTTCGCCCTCAACTTGAATATGCATCACCCATTTATCATCCCTATGTTAAAACTCAGATTCAGCAGGTGGAGAAGGTGTTGAGGACTGCTGCTCGATGGACCTGCGGCGAATGCGAAATAGAAGTAGCGTCGGTGACATGCTTGATGAGCTACAGTGGCCATCCCTGGAGACCCGTCGTGAGCAGTCCTTCTTAATCTTCTTCTACAAGATACATTCTGGCACAGTATCAATAGTTTTAAGGGCTCATCCAGTGATGAATTTTTATGCTATATTTAGCCACCCACCTAACTGAGGTAATGGCCAGATATGACCGACTCAGTATGAGAAGATAAGTCGATAGATAGAAGAAATAGATTGGCTGCATGATGGGTCCACGCAGAGCTGAAACCAACCGCACATGAGTTCTGGTTAACCGGTAAGAGGTTCAAACATGGCCAGAAAAAGTGTTGCAAGTTGGACCATTTATGCATATAAACCCTATTGATTTAACTGGGCGGCAGGGATTGAGATGTCATGTCATCTTAATGCCGGGTAAAAGTCCATCAAAATTGGAAGCAACGTCTCTAAACAAGAGGGTCATGATGGCATTGGATCGTACACCTGATCTATAATGTAACAAGTGGGCCCCGGGGAGGGCCATTAATGGCCCCAGGGCTATAATTTGCATAATCTTGAGGCGGTTTAACAGGTGAAGCTTAATACCAAATATCAAAGACCGGAGCCTTCTGGTTTCAAACAAGACGATTTTTAAAAGGTTTCCTTATATACGTCAATATAAAACCTATGGGCCCCTGGGCCGGGCCAGATTTGGCCCCAGGGATTTAATTTGAGCAATCTTTGAGGAAATCCACAAGACCAAGCTTCATACCAAATATCAAAGACCTTGACCTTCTGGTTTCAGACCAGAAGCTTTTCAAACGTTTCCCCAATATATGTCTATGTAAAACAAGTTGGCCCCGGGGTGACCCCATTTTTTGGCCCCAGGGCTATCATTTGAACACTTCGGTAGAGGAACACTAGATGAAGCTTCATACCAAATATCAAAGACCTTGGCCTTCTGATTTCAGACAAGAACATGTTCAATGATTTTCCCTATATAAGTCTATGAAAAACAAGTGGGCGCCGGGGTGGGCCAAATCTTGGCCCCAGGGCTGTAATTTGAGCAATCTTGGTACAGGTCTACTAGACAATGCTTCATACCAAATATCAAAGACCTGACCCTTCGGAATTCAGGAAAGAACATTTTTTCAAGGTTTTATGTAAAACCATTGAGCCCCGTGGAGGAGCCATTTTCGGCCCCAGGGCTATAATTTGAACAATCTTGGTCGAGGTC
Organism: Lucinisca nassula; assembly: GCA_963580285.1. Taxonomy (NCBI): domain Eukaryota; kingdom Metazoa; phylum Mollusca; class Bivalvia; order Lucinida; family Lucinidae; genus Lucinisca; species Lucinisca nassula. The sequence continues at coordinate 115,264,622 of OY757014.1, forward strand.
CACAACACAAAGCTTCATACCAAATATCAAGGAACTGAGCTTTCTGGTTTCAGACAAGAAGATTGTAAAGATTTTGCCTATATAATTCAATGTAAAACCAAAGGGCCCTGGGTCGGGGCATTTTTCGGCCGCGGGGCTATATCCAACGTAAAGGCTTATCGAAAATTAGAGAGATAATGTTGGTTGGTGCCTGATGCTCTGTCTCTGGTCGGGCTCATCGGAGTCTAACTGTTGGTTTTCTTTTGCTCCAGCATTTCTGTGGTTTCTTGCTGTCGAGTCCTCACCGTTGTCTCACCTCCGTGGTTCTTTGATTTTTGTGTTCACGGAGATGTTGCACTGATGAGTTAGGAGGCCTTCATGCGGACTGAACAAATTATTTGTCTAAATCGCGACGGAAGTAAGGGCGAGGATTGTGGCCACGTAAAATCGATTTAAGCCCCCCAGTGGAAATCTTCCACTGACCGTTCCAAGGCGGCTCTTCTGTGGCGATTTATTTATGTTGTTGTTTGTTACTTACTGTGTGTATCACTTGTGTCTTTTGGTTTTGGATGGCCATATGGCCATTTTGTGGGAAAGTAACTGTCCTTATGGCCTTCCTTTGTTTAGGTTTCCATTATGGTCTGGTCGCTTAATGTTTGTATTTCTTTCCCTTTGGTGTCTTTTATGGGTGGAGTAAGTTAATTGTATCAATTCCTGATTTTTGTTTTACTTCTACTTTACTATAATTTGAACAATCTTGATAGAGGTCCACAAGAAGAAGCTTCATACCACATATCAAACACCTGCGCCTTCCGGTCTCAGACGAAAAGATTTTTAAATGTTTTCCCTGTGTAAGTCTATGTAAAACCGGGCGGGGCCATTTTTGACCACAGGGCTATGATTTAAACGATCTTGGTAGATGTCCACTAGATGAAGCTACACATCAAATATCAATGACCTGGGCCTTGTGGTTTTAGAGGAGAATTTTTTTTAAGATTTTTCTTATATAAGTCAATATAAAACCAAAGGGCACCAGGGCGGGGATGGGGGTGGCCCCATGGCTATAATTTGAACAATCTTGATAGAGGTCCACTAGATGAAGCCTTACACCAAATATTAAAGACCTGGGCCTTGCGGCTTCAGACCGGCCCCGATAGCTCAGTTGGTAGAGTGTCCGCTCCGGGGAACGGAAGGTCACGGGTTCGATCCCGCGCCGCGACATACCAAAGTTGTTAAGAATGGTACAAGCTGCTCCTCACTTGGCACTCAGATTTACGGGGTAGAGCTAGGACTGGTCGACCCAGTGTCAGGATAATGTGACTGGGTGTGGTATCATGTAATGAGACTAGGACATGATACTTCAGTGAGGCAGCACTATAAAAGTGCACTGATCTCCCTGTCGCAACCAGACACCGTCGTGATATGACTGAAAAAAATGTTGAAAGCGACGTTAAACCCAAATTCATACACACACATACACACGCACACACACGCACGCACGCACCCACGCACACACACACACACACACACACACTTGCGGTTTCAGAGAAGAAGATTTTTCAAAGATTTTTCTTACCTACATAAGTCAAAGTAAAAACCAAAGGGCCCCAGAGAGAGGAACTTTTATGGTCCCAGGGCTATAATTTGAACAATCTTGATAGAGGTCCACTAAATGAAGCTTCACAACAAAAATCAAAGTCTTGGGCCTTGCGGTTCAGAAACAAAATAGTTTAAAGATTTTTCCTGCATAAGTCAATGTAAAACCAAAGGGCCCCAGAGCGAGGACATTTTTGACCCAGGTCTATAGTTTGATAGACGTCCACTAGATGAAGCTACACACCAAATATCAAAGTCCTTGGACTTGTGGTTTCAGAGGAGAAGATTTTTTTAAGATTTTTCCTATGTAAGTAAATGTAAAACAAAAGGGGGCCCGAGGCGGGGGCATTTTGGCCCCATGGCTATAATTTAAACAATCTTGATAGAGGTCCACAAGACGAAGCTTCATACCATATATCAAACACCTGACCCTTCTGGTTTCAGATTAGACTTTTTAAGGTTTCACCATGTAAGTCTATGTAAATCTAAAGGGTCCTGGGGCGGGGGCAGTTTTGGCCCAATGGCTATAATTCGAACAAGCATGATAGAGGTCCACAAGGCGAAGCTTTATACCAAAACTCAAACACCTGAGCCTTCTGGTTTCAGACGCGAAGATTTTTTAAAGTTTTTCCCTATGTTAGACTATGTAAAACCAAAGGGCCCCGGGCGGCTGCATTTTTTGGCCCCATGGCGATAATTTGAAAATCTTGGTAGAGGTGTTCTAGATGTCGTTTGAAGAAATTGTTTACGGACGGACGCACCGACGCACGACGAGCGACTAACGAAAAGTGATCTCGTCACTTTGTGACAGGTGAGCTAAAACAGGGGGTGGGGTAGGAGTACATTTGTTTTACAATTAACACGGGTCCTTTCCATACTGTCGAAGTGATGACACCTGAAAAGTGACAAGATCTTACTTAAAAGTTGATAACAAATTTGGTCAGTGAAGTTTTCCCCTCTTCAACCATAAAAATTGCGAAAACAATTTCTAGCTCCACTAAATTTGAAAACTACTAATAAATGATCACGTACACTGCATACACCATAAATGATACCGTGCACTGCCAAACAAGATCGATGATCTCGTGTACTTATATTATTCTTAAAGATCATCGAATGGAGTTTTTGGTTATCATCCGCGTTATCAAACCGAAGCTCCATTATCATCCCGAAACTTTAGACTTGCATTCCGGTAAAGATAAGTACAAAGGGCAATTCCCAACCCCCATGATATTATTTGTTGCCATATATTCCATTGTGTCTATTTAATGATTGTCGTGCAGAAGTTTACTGTTACATGTGCGCAACATCATGTACATTTACTCACACCATTAAAGGCGTGGAAACGTAACATCAGAATATGATAATACTTCCCGATCAAAAACGGGAAGGTAGTATATCTTTACACCTGCAGAATTAGTGTTAACACGTAAAATGTAGTTTAGGTCGTAGTACCAAAGCGTTAATCCAAAATCATTAGTGCATAGACAAAATGGCAAATATCAATGTTAAGATCAACAGGCATGGATTCCAGAAGAGTGTAATCTGGCGTCCGCGGATAGTAAGCATTACTTGGTAAGCAAGCTTCGCCCACCATGCTCATCGACCCGAACGAAGAAAATGTGTAAATGCTGAGAAGGGTATGTCCGAGAGTTTGGAAGTCTTCCTATGGCTTTCCATTGGCAAATATATCAGAAATAAATCTGGAAATGGCAACATTGTACGGATCAACAAGATCATGGTGCCTCACATAGAACTTCTTTGGTTTTTTGATACCCCTGGCATAACAACCTGGTAGTCAGCACCTTCCCACGTTCCACAAAGTCCTGATACTTGGAACAGGCTCTAGTATAACGGATTAACTGTGAAACGTAAACTCCATATGCTGGTGCAGACGGGATATTATTGCTCAGGAAGGGAAAGTTAACAATGGGAAAATTGAAGTCATCTCGTTTATCGTACAGCCTAGTAGTAAGCTTCCCGTTCTCAATATAGAGATAACAATCCAAGTATGAGAAGGAGGTTGCAGTCTCTGCTGTTTACTTAATTTCAAGTTCACGTGGATAGATGAATACCAAGTACTCTGCGAATTTAGCATTTTTCATCTATATATCTTTAGGTGAAATTGAATTGTTGTGCAAGGCGTTTCTTGCCTGCTTTGAGGAAACCTTGTACAAACTCCGCCTAATACGAGAACAAGAACAAGTCGGCAAGCAACGGTGCACAATTACTACCCTTTGGTATGCCAATTGTTTGCTGAAATAATAGGCCACTGAACGCCACGAAAATATTGTCAATTAGATATTCCAGCATCCTTATGACATCTGCATCAGTGTACTTTTGTGGTGCATCAGAGTGATCTCGAACGAAGTATGTGTCTTTGTAGCCAAGGACAACATACTGGTAGCGACGGTTACCATTCTTGTGGTACAAACATTGATTTATGATTTTCTTGAGTTTAGATTTCAATTTATCATGAGGAATAGTTGTGTAGAGTGTTGAGAAATCGAAATATTTTATGCTGTTTACTGAGAGAAAAGAATGTGCCTAAAGAAGTTCTACAAGCTCTTTGCAGTTTTCAAGATCCACATCTGATTCACACCACTCTCTGCATATGCAGTGTCACAATATTTCTGAAGGCCATCTTTAACTGCAGTAAGGATTTGCGTTAGGATCTGTGAAAGAGGCTTGGTTGAGCACTTAGATGAACCCGCGATATATCTCCGCTTGTATGGATTCTTGTGAAGCTTAGGAATCCAGTGCAACTTTGGAAGTTCCATATCTTCCTCTGGGAGGGAAAGTCCAAACGAAAGCATCACCGATTGGTGGTTTCGCAGAATTTCATCTTTGGACAAAGAAGAAAGATTGTATGTTGGGTTGCCTGTCATAGTGCTCAAACCAAGCTCTTCTTTTAAGCAGTTTATATAGTGTGTTTTGCAAACAAACACAATATTGTTAGATGCCTTGTCAGCTGGAAAAACGACATACCGCCCAGTGAGGCAAACAGCCTGTCAGGCACTAATGGGTAATAAGTAATTACGCTTAAAGTTATGCCACCGAGTGTACGCAATGCTTATTAAGATTTTACTCAAAGACAGACTGTGAAATAAGTTACTGTACGATTTTAGTCCCTACTATAGAAACTTCTATGTGCATTAAGGAAATGCAGAATACTCATGTAATAAGTAAGTTTGCATTAGCTTTTCTAGTGTGTACACGATATTAATTAACATAGCGCTGCCTAACACTCTTTAACCTATTTGGGCAGTCGAAAAGTTTGTTATGCGTGTTCATTTCAAAACTGAAATTCTTACCAACATGTTTATCTGGCCCCGCTCAGCAAAAGTCGGGACCCATTCATATAATTTGGCTTCGCTCGAAAACCAAGATTTTTGCACCATATTAAGCTTTTTGGTCCTTCGAGATCTTCATGCATATTCTGAGAACTTACTAATGGTTTAGACTCAAGTAACTAAACTACTGTTATTCTGGACGTTTTTGTTTATATCACAGTCTTTCGAACAACTGACCCTTTGAAACTTTTAATGAAACAACTGTCTCTTTGAAACTTTTAAGGAAATTTCAGCACACTTTGTCATTGGTTTGCGTCATCAATCTTAACAGGGTAACTGATGATACTTAAATATCCGAAACTGGGCTGCATTACAAAAACATGTCTATACAAATACAATGCCATTATGTGGCAAAAATGAAATTTTAAGATGAAAATTGTGATATTTTTTCTATTTCTGCTCAAATCATTGTACCCACACTCTATGTTTTTGATCAGAAATAAGAAACATAATGTACATCCCTTTAATCCCACTTTAACTTTATAAATGTGGGATGGGAAGGGGTCAAAATTATATAGGCGCGTTTTCGTGATGGTCTGACCCGCTTTGGTTTGTTAGAAAACATTTATTGTTCTTACGGAGTATTCATTTTATTCCTTCCTTTCTTGGTTTAAATATGTGTATCCGTTTTAAGTGTTGAGAGTACAGATAATAGACAGTCAATTTCACAAAACTGTGATACTCGTAGAATTATAGGTTAAACAGCTATAAAATCTTAGATGTCTGCTGCTGGAGACACTCCGGTATTTAAAACATTGCAACATACTAGTAAATCGCAATTCATTTAAGTTCTATAGCGAAATGTAAATTATTCAAGTGTACTAAGAACTCAGTTTGGTAATGCAGTGTGCGAGATCAAACTACATTGAGCGCAGTGCACGCGATCATTTCTTCATCTTACAAAAAACGAATAAGTATCTCCTATTCCAAATCCAGAGATGGAAGGTCCGTCTCCAATTGAGCCAGATGTATTCGAAAACATATGACTGGAAATATTTCTTTTTTAAATCATTCTTTTAAAGCAATCGAGATATGGCGATATTTCTCTTAACTCAAAATGTCTGTAAAACTGTGTAATTAATCTTAATAGCTGTGTAAATGATCATTTTAGTTCAAAAGTAGGGAGTAAAATGCTCAGCAATTTATCTGTTGGTTTAAATTGGGGGTAGAATGTTATGAAAAGGGGAAAGTACGTAGTAGATCCATACATAAATTGGCCTATCTAACTTTATATTCAAACAACTGTCTGGTTTCTTTGCACCATTTGAGTCCATCTTAGGTACCTCCTCAACATATTCACCGTTTTGCTCTTTATATCACTTTTCTTCTGGTTTGTTAACCGGTTTTCTTAGGATGCGGTACACAAAGGTTCTGTTAAAACAAAAATTATGTATGCCTAACAGACGAAGACGAATCCCTGTCAAGTTAAAACTGTAAGATAAAGTAGAAGTAAAACAAAGACCAGGAATCGATACAATTAACTTACTCCACCCATCAAAAACACCAAAGGGAAAGAAACACAAACATGAAGCGACCAAACCATAATGCAAACCTAAACAAGGGAAGGCCACAAGGACAGCCACCCTGCCACAAAACGGCCACACGGCCATCCAAAACAAAAAGACACAAGCGACACACACAACAAGTAACAAACAACAATATAAATAAACACGTATATGACTTTTAAAGGTATTTGTACTGGATGAATTAAAAAAATAGAATTGAAGCAACGATTCGGAATCTACACAATTAACTTAATGGTGTCTTTTATGGGTGGAGTAAGTTAATTGTATCAATTCCTGATCTTTGTTTTACTTCTACTTTACAGCTTCCATCAGAGACATCAAAAGGAAAAGAAACACACACACATGAAGTAACTGGACTCAGACTCTAATGGAAACAACAATAGAGAAAACCCAAATGACTATCCAAAATAAAACATAAAAGCGATACACACATTCGATGAACAATAACAAAAAGTAAACCATGACAGAAAAAGCCATGGAACGCTCAGTTAAAAGAATTCCACTTGATTGGTAGGGAGGGGGGGGGGGGGCTTAAGTCGATTTTAAGCGGCCGCAATCTTCGCCCTTTTGAGACAATTTATTTGTTCAGTCCGCATGAAGGCTGGAAGTCCATCGCCTTACGGTTAATAAAATCTCCTTCTCTTGTATTTTTAAGCTTCCATTCAAACATAATATATACCATCTTGTGCAGTGGCTCATAAATACGTTTTGGAAACCATGCTCATTGCGAACGCTTAGTAGGAAAGCCAGGATAAAGATCACTATACTTCCTACGTCATCAGGCAGTCATTCTATTCCCCGACATCAACCGGTAGTTGGAGTAACAACAATGCTTGTCATAATGGCACATTTGGAATTAATACGTAAAAAAATCTTTTGGCGGCCAGTTATAATTACTGCCCGATTTACACCAGTTTTACGAGGCCCGACCTCCATCCGCATCTTCTGCCGCGGTAGAAATCGCTGTAATTGTGAGGAATAATTCTCGATTTTGCAAGCACAGAATTGTTTAATATTCTTCATATAACTAGGTCATCCGAGTCCGAAAATGGTGATTTACTTATTGTGAAATAGAAGTGGAGGCAATGATCAGGAATCGATACAATTAACCCACAGCTCCCATCAGAGACACCAAAGGGAAAGAAAAACAAACATGAAACAACAGATCTAATCAAAACATCTAGCGGAAAGCCAAAAGGAAAGTTACTTTCGCACAAAATGGCCAATAGGTTAACCAAAATAAAATAATATAAGCGACACAAACACCCAAAGACAAACCATAACAAAAATAAACCGCGACAGAAGAACCGCCTTGGAACGGTCAGCAGAAACGAATTCCACTGTGGGGCTTAAATCGATTTTACGAGGCCACAATCCTGCCCCTACTTCTGTCGCGATTTAGACAAATAATTTGTTCAGTCCGTATGAAGGCCTCCTAATCAAAGAACCACAGAAATGACACAACGGTTAGGACTCGACAGCAAGAAACCACTGATATGCTGGAGCAAAATAACACCAACAGTCAGACTCCGATGGGCCCGACCAGAGATAGAGCATCAGGCACCAACCAACATTACATTGAATTAGATCTCTCTAATTCTCAATAAGTCTTTACGCTGGAACCGTCATAGAATCTGAGGCCTGACCCACCGTCGTGCAATTAAAGAGGGAAGCAAAGTTATCAACCGTGATTGGTTAGCTACCATGCATGCAGTTTGTCGTATAACATTTATGTTGCATCCAATCGTTTTATATCGAAGAATGATTTTACGAAATTGGGCGCTGAAGTCATTGTGGTTATATATTTTTCTCAATTTATATACTAAGTCACCATAAAATTCGGGCTCCGATAGACCTTGTTGCAGAAGAGATTTAAGACCAATATTGAACCTTGGTATATGACTGAAATCGCTCCAATTTCTAACCCAACTTCTGAATATATCAACTGAATTTGAAAGGTAAAACTGACCGATTTTTTTTTATTGTTTTCTCTCTAAAATGGTTTCTTTTGTTTAATGATGACAAAGAATAAATCATCAACTTAAACCTTTTTCATAATGAGTTCATTGCGTGACCAATGAATAACAAAGTAGATCACTGAGACATTACTTTCTAGACGGGTTATCTAACATTGAACGAGAACCAACGCAACCGAACCAATCTTAAGGGGATCTGGCCCTAGTTTAGGAAGCTAACTAAAGCCGAATATTTAACTACAGTGCACGAGATCTTATTAACTTCAAAGTGTCAGTGCACTTGATCATTGTCATTGAACAGATGTACGTGATCAAGCTGGACAAAAACGCTCATTTTCAGCGGGAATACAGATTTGACTGGTCAAATTTTATAAATACACTAATTTTGTTGATGAAAAGAGTAGCCAGAAGGCGTGATTCCAGACTTTATTCTGGTAAATACGGCTAAATTTCCTGTTCCATTCGTGAAAGTTCAAGAACAGTGTACGGAATCCCCGTAATAATAAGTCTTTGTCAACTTGGAAACGATTAAACTCAAACAAAAAAGATCTTTTGATACTTTGAAGTACACTGTCTTGCCTTAATTACTTTTTGTCGTACTCTGCACAGTATTTTATTCCAATATTTACATCTAAGGACTTATAAACGACAAAAATATATCTTATGTGAAAGGTTTCTAGTCCTTGTCGGCCATATTTGATGACGTATAAAACCACGTGATCCCCCACCCTGTATCCTCCCAGTCCAGTTTGTGATAATTGAAGTCACCCAGAACCCAGACATTTTGCTCGGATATATTGCAATCACACAAGATGTATGGGTATTCTTAGTATATAAATTCAGAAAATATATAACCGCAATGACTTTAGCACCCAATTTCGTAAAATCATTCTTCGATATAAAAAGATTGGGTACAACATAAATGTTATACGACCGACTGCGTGCATGGTAGTTAACCCAATCACGGTTGACCTTTTTGTTTCCCCCTTTAATTACTTTTTTTTTTTTTTTAAAAACTTTTGTTGAATTCCATCGTAAAAATTGCCACTAAAAATAATGGTATGAACCTACGTTCCGCGTAAGAAATGTTCCTTTCGCAAAGTCCTCTTCTCCCGAAAGGAAGATTTTTCAAGTATTTATTAAAAAAAAAAAAAATAAATAAATAAAATAAATCGAACGTGTCAATATGTTTCAATCTCACAAGATGTATGGGTTTTGTTTTTCATATATGAAATAAAAAGCTTCATTTTTTCTTTCTTACAGAAGGAGTGTGTTCCCTTTTTTAACCCTTTCACCACTGGGCTTATGAAACGCACTTTTCCATCACGGATTTTGAGCATTTCCATACTACTAAATGTGTCATCTTGCATAAAATCGACAACAGGATATCATGCTGTGTAGATCCTGCTACGTTGCTGATTATAGGCAATTTCACAAGGATTTACACTGTTTGCATAGGTATCTATACCTGGCCACGGGGTTGAAGGGTTTTATCGACTGCATTAATAATTTAAAAATCAAACCTTCATAATTAAAGCTTAATGCAGTCACGGATTGAAATAGTTTAGTGCATTAGCGATATCGTCCGTTTGAAAACTGCAATTAGAGGACCTAACCGTTAATCAATGCTTAAACTTCAAAACGCAAAACATTATAGACTCTTGCCGATTTGTTTAAATATCAAAGACAAGCTGGAACAACGTAGGTCCAATTGCATCATTCTAGAGGGCAATTACATCGAAAAAGAAGAGATCGATCTCACCCTGGTTTTTTATTGACTCATCCTCGTACACACTTGAGATAAGCCTTATGCATTAATTTTATTATGAACAAAACGAATACGTTCGCTCTTGTGCGGTGCCAGCGGGAAAATATGGATAATATATTATCTATAGGCTAACATGACAGGTCGTTTATTAATTACCTGTTTATTACCTTTAAAAAGGCTATTAATGCGTTTATTCAGGATGATTATCTATCTATCTATCTATCTATCTATCTATCTATCTATCTATCTATCTATCTATCTATCTATCTATCTATCTATCTATGAGTTTGTACAGTGCGAGGAGAGTGTTAGTATAGTTAAAAGTAAAAACAGAGGCCAGTGACTAGGGGGACACATGCATCACCCGGCACACAGCATCACTAAACTGTGCCAGAGTGGGGCGCAAGACTATTTGGCGGGGTAGAGCATTCCAATGAAAAATGGTTCTGGGAAAGAATGAAAATTTGTAGTAGTTTGTAGGGGTAGTGATGAGTCTATGCGCCAAAGGATGGTTTTGTCTAGAGTCCCTCCTTATATATGGAATGAGGTATTCAGTTGCAGGAATGGCAACACGGTCATATGTGACATTGTACAGCATAGTGAGTCGGCTGTCTATGCGTCTCTGATCTAATGGACGCCACTGAAGGTTGTTGAGCATATCGGTAACATGATGACCATGATAGATAATGATTATATGCATTATCTATCATGGTCAGACAGGTAAATGGTCATAGTTTTACACCCCAGTTGGTCCAAGTTGGACTTACTTTGACTGGTCAAAGCCAGAGTGGTCAGAGGGATTTGGTCAAAGTATTACACCTACCCGTAAAGTTGGAATATGGGTCGTGTCGGGTCCAAAAATAGGTCAGTAGTTTGACTCAAAGAAAAACCTTGTGAACACACTGGAGGCCACAGTTTTGGTCCGACCACCATCAAACTCGCTCAGGATGGTCATATCTAGGACGAGTATATGGGTCATGTCGGGTCAAAAAGTAGGTCAGTGGGTCGAATCAAAGAAAAACCTGGTGAACACTTCAGAGGCCACTGTTTTAGTCCCATCATCATCAGTCTTGCTCAGAATGATCATCTTGACAATATCTCGGTCAGGTTCGAATATGGGTTATGTCGGGTCAAAAATAGGTCAGTAGGTCAAATCATAGATAAGTCTTTTGAACAGATTCGAGGCCACAGTTTTGGTCCGATCATCATCAAACTTGCTCAGAATGATCATCTTGACAATATCGCGGTCAGATTGGAATATGGGACATGTGGGGTCAAAAAGTAGGCCAGTATGTCAAATCATTGAAGAAACCTTGTTAACACAGATCACCGCTTTGTTCTGATCATCATCGAACTTGCTTATGAATATCATCTTGACAATATCAACAAATCAAATCTAATGTATAAAGTGATGATCAGTATGGTTCCACAATATATTAAAGATCTTTTTCTGTTTGTATGCCAACAAATCAAAAATAATGTATAAAGTGATGAACAGTATGGTTCCACAATATATTAAAGAACTTTTTCAGTTACGAGCAGATAATTTACCCGACACATCATTACGATCTATTTCGAATCAGAATATTGCTATCCCAAAACCAAATATGAGTTTAATTAAAAACAGCTTATCTTACTCTGGACCGGTCATATGGAATACTATTCCAGCGAATATAAAGAATTCGTCAACGCTTAATACTTTTATCAACCATGTAGTAGAATGGAATACGAAGGAGTAATTCTTTTCTTTGTATGAATCAAGCATTATTGCCTCCACCCCAGTCCTGCACTGTAAATATCACTTTCACTCGTAATGTTTGTGTAAATATTCGTCACCATATTTTTCATTGTTCGTCTTGTCAATATGTTGTTAAACATGTAAATATTGTTTTGAAAGAGGGACCCATAGAAGACTGGTTAAAACCAAAGGGTCACCCTCTTAAAATAAGAATTTACTTACTTTCTTACTACTTATCTCGCTCATGTTCGAATATGGGTCATGTCGGGTCAAAAAGTATGTCAGTAGCTCAAATCATAGAAAAACCTTGTGAACTCTCCAGATGCCATAATTAATGTTGGTCCAGTTATCATAAATCTTGCTCAGAATGATCATCTTGACAATGTTTTGGTCAAGTTAGAATGTGGGTCATGTCAACTCAAAAAGTAGATCAGTAGGTCATTTTGTCATAACTTTTAACCGTTTGAGATAGAGTCTTCATATTTGGCATGTAGGTTCCTTATGACAATGGCTTCTAACACATACAAAAATGATCTGTGATCATGACATGTGACCTACTTTATCATAACTTTTGAACCATTCTAGATAGAGCCTTCATATTTGGCGTGTATGTTCCTTGTGACAAGGTCTTCACAAATAAAAATTGACACGTGACCTGTCACCTTGACCTTGTTTGTGACGAGGGCTTTTTACTCACACTAAAATGTTGACCTTGACCATGATCTGTGATCTATTTTTCATGACGTTTGAACCGTTTGAGATAAAACCTTCATATTTGCCATGTTGATTCCTTGTGACAAGGGCTTCCCACTCATTCAAAAAGTTTGACCCATGACCTTGACCTGTGTTTTACTTTATCACAACTTTTAAACCCTATCAGATAGAGCCTTCATATATGGCATGTAGGTACCTTGTGACAAGAGTTTCCCAATTATACAAAATTTTAACCTATGACCTTGACCAGTAACCTACTTTGTCATTACTTTTGAACCATTGCAGCTATAACCTTCATACCTTGCATGTAGGTTTCTTGTGACAAGCCCCCTCCTCCCCCCCCCTCCCCAACACATACACAAAACTTGACTTGTAACCTTCAACTGTGACCTACTTTATCTGTAGAAACGTTTGAGATAGAATCTCCATATTTTTTATGTAGGTTCCTAGTGACAAGGGCTTCCCGCTGTCACATTTTTTTTTACTTGTGTCTTTGACCTTGACCTGAGACCATGTTTAAAATTGATCTCGGCCTGAGGACTTGTTTTCATAAGCTTTCAAACACCTTGGACTCAGGTGAGCGATCCTGGACAGTTATGGCCGTCTTGTCTTATTCATTTATTATCCCCCGCCGAAGGCGGAGAGATATAGTTTTGGCGTTGTCCGTCCGTCCGTCCGTCCGTCCTTCCGTCCATCCGTCCCTCCGTCCATCCGTCCCTCCGTCCTTCCGTCCTTCCGTCCGTCACACTTTTTTGTCCGGAACTGTTTCTCAGCAACTATTGCATGGAATTAAATGAAACTTGAAATAAGTATGTATTATTATGCTGTGGTGATGCACGCGCAATTTTTTTTCGGATTGACTTTTTACGTCCAGAGTTATGGCCCCTTGAATGATTGAAATTCTGGATTTTTCGTCGTCTCACTTTGTCCGGAACCGTTTCTCAGCAACTATTGCATGGAATTAAATGAAAATTGAAATAAATATGCATTATTATGCTGCAGTGATGCACGCGCAATTTTTTTTCGGATTGACTTTTTACATCCAGAGTTTTGGCCCCTTAAATGATTGAAATTCTGGATTTTTTCGTCATCTCACTTTGTCCGGAACTGTTTCTCAGCAACTATTGCATGGAATTAAATGAAACGTGAAATAAATATGTATTATTATGCTGCGGTGATGCACGCGCAATTTTTTTCTGGATTGACTTTTTACATCCAGAGTTATGGCCCCTTAAATGATCGAAATTCTGATTTTTCGTCTTCTCACTTTGTCCGGAACCGTTTCTCAGCAACTATTGCATGGAATTAAATGAAACTTGAAATAAATATGTATTATTATGCTGTGGTGATGCACGCGCATTTTTTTCCGGATTTACTTTTTACATCCAGAGTTATGGCCCCTTAAATGATTGTAATCCTGGATTTTTCGACGTCTCACTTTTTTGTATGGAACTGTTTCTCAGCAACTATTGCATGGAATTATATGAAACTTGAAATAAATATGTATTATTATGCTGTGGTGATGCACGCACAAATTTTTTTCGGATTGACTTTTTACACCCAGAGTTATGGCCCCTTAAATGATTAAAATTCTGGATTTTTCGTCATCTCACTTTGTCTAGAACCGCTTCTCAGCAACTATTGCATGGAATAAAATGAAACTTGAAATAAATATGTATTATTATGCTGTCGTGATGCACACGCAATTTTTTTTTTGGATTTACCTGGATTGACTTTTTTATCCAGAGTTATTTCCCCTTAAATGATTGAAATTGAGGAATTTTGTCTATTCGGTGATTATATCGGGGTTTTTTAACATTCGCGAATTTTATTTTGGTATCCTTGAAACCACATAACACGTAAATAAACCTCAACTTTGACAGACAAGTTAATCTCTACTGATAATTAGGTCAGTAGGTCAGGGTACAGCCTCTCATCCAGGGAGTAAATGTTCAGCGGGGCCCTTCCTAATTGTCTCTAGTTTGCTTCTTAGAACCATCCTCAATTTTGGCTAGATATATTTTCTTGCCATTCTACACGAAAAACCCATTCGGCGGGGGATATCAATTCAACGAATTTGCTTGTTTTGTATTGGTTTTACGCCCATTTCAATATTATTTCAATCATATCGAGCCAAATGTGAATCCGAGGGGGCCTCCGTGGCCTAGTGGATAAGAGCGCTGACTCTTTATCATTAGGTGTCTCACTGCTGTTATTCGAGCCTACCTCGGGTCACATGTGAGACGCCAAGTTCTGCAACAGAAGGTCAGGTGTTTTTTCTCCCACCTATGATTAACGATCAGCTCGATATTGAAAGGGGCGTAATAACAAAACCAAACAAAATGTCTCTGCTTTGTGCATAAATGATCAATAGGGACTGGGCCCTGTATGGCATATAGCATTGTAAGAATTCAAACGGTCACCAGATCAGTAACCTTTTCATACAATTACATTTGTGTCTGTGACACATTGTCAGACCCCTCTGGCACTGAGCTGTAGCAGCGGAAAACACTATTTTACTGATGAAAATAACTTGCAGATATTGAAAGGGCCGTAAAATCCAAACCAAAAAGAAAAATAAAAGGTGGGCGAAATCCGGAGAACTCGGATAAAAACCATCAGCCAGTTCTTCTGTTGCAGAACTTGGCGTCTTAGGGGTTGACCGAGCCATGCTCGATCCGGAAGTGGATCAGCGCTCTTATCCACAAGACCATGCAGTGAGGCCCGCCTTTTTTCTGATATCTGATGTATTGTTTTCATTTTTAACATGTTTCAATTAGCCGTCGCCCATCGGGGCTCGAAGAAATAGACGGGCTGCATTATGCTACCACGCAGAGCTGAAACCGACTCGCACACGAGTACTGGTAAACCGCTTAGAGGATGTAAGCCTGCCCTGGCAATGCGATGCGAAGCGGCCCGCCCATGCTTATAAACCCTATTGGTTTCATTGGGCGGCAGGGCTTGAGATGTCATTTCATCTCAATATCGGGTAAAAGTCTCACAAAATTGGAAGCAATGTCTCCAAAATGACCTTTACAGTGTTGACGGGGACGTTAAACTTCAAATCAAACAAACATGTTTCAATACATGTACTTCCGTTTTGGCAGAAAAGGCATAATATATTATGTTATGGCGTGGACTGGTAGACCGTCCCATCGTCCATCTGTCAGTCCGTCTGGCGTAAACTTTTCTTGTGTGTACTATAACTAAGTAACCGTAGAATCACTGACCAATGAATGAGGTCAAGACTGCACTCCATCTTAGTTTCTGACTTACTCCCATTCGATTGGATGTAGCGGGCGTATATAGCCCTGTTTTTTGGTACTCTTGTTATATAGAGGATCCCACACGAGAGGTCATTTTATATGATATTTATGAAACGAGCCTTTGGCGAGTTTAATAAATTTCATATGAATTGACCACGAGTGCAAGATTCTGTTTATCATTTGACCACTTTAAATTGGATTTTATCGCCTTTGAGTTTGGTACTTTTTTTCAACAGAAATCGCATTGTTGACATGGACGTCGTCATGACGTTACTTAATCCCACCAAAGTGTTATTACACGTGCGGTTATACGATTGTAATGTCCCGCCATTCAAAAAATGGCGGGTATTATATTAAACCCTCCGGAGTTTTGATTGTCCGTTCGTACGTCCTTCCGTCCATCAGCGCCTCATAGTTTCGTGCCCGCTCCATGACTGATCCCGTTTGACATATTTTCACGAAACTTCACAGATATGTAGAGCATTATGAGACGACGTGCAGAGCATATGAACCGTAACTCTGATTTTCCTACTTTTGAAGCTGTTCCCCTTTGAACATTTAACATAGCCATTTCTATCATAGTTTCGTGTCCGCTCCTTAACATCGATACCGTTTGACATATTTCCATGAAAATCCACAGATATGTAGTGTAACATGAGACGACGTGCATGACATATGAACCGTAACTCTGATTGCCTTACTTTTGGAGTTATTGCCCTTTTAACTTCGACTATAGCTGTTGCTATCAAGTTCGTGTCCGCTCCATAACGTTGATACCATTCGATATATTTTCACGAAACTTCACATATATGTAGAGCACTATGAGACGACGTGCAGA
Source organism: Lucinisca nassula (assembly GCA_963580285.1). Classification (NCBI taxonomy): domain Eukaryota; kingdom Metazoa; phylum Mollusca; class Bivalvia; order Lucinida; family Lucinidae; genus Lucinisca; species Lucinisca nassula. The sequence goes on from OY757014.1 coordinate 115,281,376, forward strand.
TCATATGAACCGTAACTCTGATTTTCCTACTTTATCCCGCCTTGAGTTATCGCGCCTTGAACATTGAACATAGCCATTTCTATCATGCAGTATGTTTGAAGCATTATATCTCCTGAACATAATGATTCATTCTAACCAAACTCGCATGGTTACATCACTAGGATGGGGGAAAACAGCCATTGGGTTTGGATCACCTTGACCTTATTTTCAAAGCTCTGAATTTTGGGCTTAATATGGCTTGTCTGCATCCAATCTCATGAACACATCAGTGAAATATGGTCTAACATGGTACAATATATCATTGCAATTGACCAAAAGTTTGACTAGATTTTGAAGACCTTGAAATTTATTTAAAAGGGCACAGGCCCCCAAAAACTGAACACGAGAATTTTAATTCCGGTTTACTTTCTTTTGGAGCCATGGATCTTTGAATCTTGAAAAAAGCCATCTTAGTCTTTTATTCCTGTCAGCTTTATTAAGGGAAAGAGTAATGCATCCTTACTTTGAATTCCTTTTTGGCCGTGACATGGCACTTTCTTGATGTAATTGTAATGGCGGGGCATCATGCAGTGCTTGCAGTTGTTATAATTACACGACTTTATCCATTGCTTTTCGACGACGTCATATGATAATTTATGCTTTTACATTGTATTCTTGTTTGGTGTTGCTTCAAAAACTAATTATATGTGGCACCGTTTTACTACTCATTCTCAACTTTGAATAAATCAAGGTATCGATGTGAAAACCTACCTGCCTCTATCTGCCGGCATCGGTAGCTCAGTCGGATGCGCGTCTGACAGGTAATCAGGAGGACACGGGTTCGATTCCTCCCGGGATCGGCAACATTCTATCGTGGAGGTTGATTATAAAATCTTTTCTACGGTCATTCTATCCCTCCCGCTGATTCAAAATGGGCAGTTGTCAGTTTCTGGCGAAAGAATGTGCATTGTACTGGTTAACCGTTACGTTTAAGCCTGCCCAACTTCCAGCCTGTCTGTCTGTCCGCTAACCTGTCTATACATGTCCATGCATTCACCTATCTCCTGTCTGTCCCTCTGTCTGTCTCACATCACTACATACACCGGTACCATTGTATATTTCTCTGCAGGAATGGCTATCTATACATATCCATGAACTCACGTGTCTGAGTAGCTGTCTAACATGCGTATGCCTGTCTGTCTGTCATTTCCCGATCGCTGTTTTTTCGCGCCGCGTCCGTATCCGATAATGCTATATCTTGTATTGCATTGTCCCTTCCTAACTCTTCACTCCGAGCTACTCAAATCCAGACATCCACTCAGCTATCTGCCCGCGTATGCATGTCGCTCTGTCCATCTGTCTGTCTGTCTGTTTTCCATGCTATTATTACATCATTGAAAAGTGTACATGTACCTGTATGATCGATTTAATCAGGTAGCTTTTTATAACAGCTCCATGAATATTTGCTTGGATAATTAGTATGCAGTTCATTTGAAAAAGAAATCATCCAAAGATGTGTCGGCTGTCCATATTCAGTGAAGTATGAGTAAAACAGTACCTCATTAATTTAGAGTTTTGTTCATACCTAATGTCAGTTTTTCCTAGGTTTCGTTGTTTCTCTATATGGGTTCTAAGTTTGGATTTATCATTTTTTATCAAAATTACTTTAAGCGATTGCACATTGTCGTCTCTTCTATTTTAGCATGGAGAACCCAAGGCGCTTTAAGTGCATTGTGTGCAGCAAACGCACTAAACCCAAAGAAAGAAGATCTGTATCTGGTGTAGGAAACAGAGCTCTTAGAAAATCTCTTCGTAAATACTATATGATTGAAGCAATAGAAGATATTATCTGCAACACATGTAGGCACCAGTATTATGAGGAAACATCTTCAAGCACAGATAAGGCAGTCATATATTTCCTATAATATTTTTTCAAGTATATTTCCATTTTTTCCAGTAATAATAACATTTTTGCCAATTTTTCTACTAGTCCGGTTCATTCATAAAATTGCAATTTCACGTTGACCTGATAGCTCACTTGCCCTGAGATAGCATATATTTATCAGGCCAATGGGCTACCATGCAATTAATATCGGGGGTAACTGATCAAACTTCATATCAAGACACCAATGGGCTTCAACTGCTTTTTGGTTAAGAAATAGAACAGTTCTAGCAGTGATTTATTGAGTGTTTAATTATTGTTTGGAGGTCAGTCGTAATATAGATCAAGTCACGAGAGCGAAGCGCGAGTGATTTGTCTACTTACAACTGAACTACAAATAGCGATTTATCATTAAATAAATCACGGCACTAGAGCTATCTATTTCGATTCTAACACACTAAAAGTCGACAAAAGTGCTATTGATTCCTTCAGATTCTCGCTATCTTCCGTCATTGTCGCGCCTGCTATTAGCATGGCGCGATATAGGCGCCCGGTTTTCCGTCCGTTCGTTTGTTTGTCCGTCCGTTTGTCAAGGCCGTCAACATTTGCGACCAACCTAGCGTTCACCCTAATGGTCAACTTTCTCTTTTTGACCTTGACCTACATTTTATGGTTCACTGACTTTGTAAAATAATGCGACCACCATAGCGTTCACCCTAATGGTCAAGTTTGTTTCTCAAGAACTATAAGAGCTTCATTAATGATATTTTGTACAAACTTGAATCTGGGGATGGCAACTTAAATGCAAGCATCCATATTTGACCTTGACCTAAATTTCATAGTTCACTGACTTTGTAAAATATTATGCGACCACCCTAGCGTTCACCCTAATGGTCAAGTTTATTTCTCAAGAACTATAAGAGCTTTATTAATGATACTTGGTACAAACCTGTATCTCGGGATAGCAACCTAAATGCAAGCATCCATATTTGACCTTGACCTACCTTTCATGGTTCACCGACTTTGTAAAATATTGCAACCACCCTAGCGTTCACCCAAATGGTCAAGTTAATTTCTCAAAAACTATAAGGGCTTCATTAATAATACATGATACAAACGTGTATCTAGGGATGGCAAGTTAAATGCAAGCATCCATATTTGACTTGACCTGCATTTTATGGTTCACTGACTTAATAAAATATTGCGACCACCCTAGAGTTCACCCAAATGATCAAGTTAATTTCTCAAGAAGTGCAAGAGCTTCATTAATGGTCCTTGGTGCAAACTTGTATCTGGAGATGGAAACTTAAATGCAAGCATCCATATGTGACCTTGACCTACATTTTATGGTTCACTGACTTCGTAAAATATTGCAACCACCCTAGCGTTCACCCAAATGGTTAAGTTCATTTCTCAAGAATTATTACACCTTAATTAATGGTACTTAGTACAAGCTTGCATTTAGTGAGTGAGTTTTAGTTTTACGTCCCACCAACAGCTAAGGTCATGCGGAGACGGGACCTCGGTTTAAAGACTCATCCGAAAGTCTGATGAAGCCCGGGATCGATCCTGCGATCCCTGGTTTACAAGGCAAGTAGCGTAACCACTGCACCACGGAGGCTTCTACAAGCTTGCATTTAAGAATGGCAACTTTTATGCAAGCATCTATGTTTGACCTTGGCCTAGATATCATGGTTCGGTGACTCTGCGCCCCCACAGGCGCGACATAGCCTTCGGCGGAATTCTTGTTGTTAAAAGGAATCCCACCAATATAACTGACTAGCACATGCGTTTACCTGTTTTCATAACATGTGATATAAGAAAACGACTTTACACCATCTAACGTGAAGGTAACAATGACTGACGTCATGAAACCTGAGAAGAAGGCGGCTCTTCCACCCAGTGGTTTATTCCTCAATATATCAAAGTAGAAGTAAAACAAAGATCAGGAATTGATACAATTAACTTACTCCACCCATAAAAGACACCAAAGGGAAAGAAATACAAACATTAAGCGACCAGACCATAATGGAAACCTAAACAAAGGAAGGCCATAAGGACAGTTACTTTCCCACAAAATGGCCATATGGTCATCCAAAACCAAAAGACACAAGTGATACACACAGTAAGTAACAAACAACAACATAAATAAATCGCCACAGAAGAGCCGCCTTGGAACGGTCAGTGGAAGATTTCCACTGGGGGGCTTATATCGATTTTACGTGGCCACAATCCTCGCCCTTACTTCCGTCGCGATTTAGACAAATAATTTGTTCAGTCCGCATGAAGGCCTCCTAACTCATCAGTGCAACATCTCCGTGAACACAAAAATCAAAGAACCACAGAGGTGAGACAACGATGAGGACTCGACAGCAAGAAACCACTGAAATGCTGGAGCAAAAGAAAACCAACAGTTAGACTCCGATGAGCCCGACCAGAGACAGAGCATCAGGCACCAACCGACATTATCTCTCTAATTTTCAATAAGCCTTTACGTTGGAGCCGTCATAGAATCTGAGGCCTGACCCACCGGCGTGCAATTAAAGAGGGAAGCAAAGTTGCCAACCTTGATTGGGTTAACTACCATGCATGCAGTCTGTCGTATAATATCCAAGTTGTACCCAATCTTTTTATATCGAAGAATGATTTTACGAAATTGGGTGCTGAAGTCATTGCGGTTATATATTTTTCTGCATTTATATGCTAAGTCACCATAAAATTCGGGTTCCGATAGACCTTGTTGCAGAAGAGATTTAAGTCCAATATTGAATTTTGAAATTAAATCAGAATGGCGTCTATAAAATTTTGAAAAGGCTTTGAGTAGTTTATGGTACCGATAACCCTGGTTAAGGAGTTTAGCCGTTAATAATTTATTACGAGTGTTGAAGTCAGTTACATGACTACACACTCTAGCAAATCGAATTAATTGCGAAATATAAACGCCATAGGATGGCGCACGAGGAACATCACCATCCAAAAAAGGAAAATTTACAATCTCAAAATCAAAGTCATCGCGTTTATCATAAATTTTGCACGAAACAAATCCATCTACAATAGATAGATGTAAATCCAAAAACGGGGCCTCGGTATCAGAAGAATTTGCTTTATTTAACTGAAGTTCTAGGGGGTAAATCTGACTGATCAAACCATCAAAATAGGTATTATCAATATTTAATAAATCATCTAAATATCTAGAAGTACAGCTAAAAGCTTCAATAATTTCAGATTGGTTATCAATGGAAAGCGACAAAATGAAGTCTCTTTCATAACAATACAAGAACAGATCAGCCACAAGAGGTGCGCAATTAGTACCCATCGGAATACCCACAATTTGTCTAATTAACTTAGTACCGAATCTAATATAAATATTGTCAAGTAGAAAGGTGAGGGCATCACACACTTTCTGACATGACCAAAGTGTATAATTCTTATGCTCTTTAGAAGTGAAAAATGCATTTCTGACATTACATGCAAGATAGAGAGAATCTTCTCTGTGAAAAGCCCATTCAATTAAATCATTAAGCTTTTCTTTTATAAGATTATGAGGAAGTGTAGTGTAAAGAGTGGAAAAATCGTAGGTAGACAGACTAGAAGCACGAAAATGTCTAGATTTCAATTTATTTAAAACCTCATTCGAATTTTTTATAGACCAAAACAGATTTCTTCCTGATCTTTCAAAGACTTTATCACAATATTTAATTACATGCGTTTTAATAGCAGTAAGACAGGAAGTTAATAATTTAGAAAGTTCAGTAGTAGTGCAAGAGCTAGAATTTGCAATAAACCGTGCTTTGTAAGGTTTTTTATGAAGTTTTGGTAACCAGTATAGCGTAGGAAGCTTGTCTTGGCCTTCGTTAACACACACAGCAAACTTGGTGGCTGAAAGACAAACATGTTTATCTACTATAGCTCTCTCTTCAGCTAAAGGCTGAAGTTCATAGGCCATAGTACCACCAAGCTCCTGCTTAAGCGTGTTAACATAGTGGAGCCGTCACACAACGACGACGTTGTTAGCGGCCTTGTCTGCAGGGGCCAAAACAAACTTCTTATGAAATTCTTGAATACCTAGTTTAAGATGACGTAAAGACGTCTTGGGCTTAGGAGGTAATAAGTTAGTATTTTGAGAATAGAAAGAAATGCGTTTATTCACTAGTTTTAAAATGCTAAGTTTCCAGTCCTTAAGGGCTTTATGCTCAACATACTCTCGCTTACACCATCGATTACCGAATTCATTCAAGGAAGCAGCGATTTCATCTCTACATTTACTGAAATCAATTTTAGAAGGAAACCGATATTTCGGTCCTTTAGAAATTATATTCCTTATCCTAGAATCAGGAATAATTTTCAAATTGCCAGTAATTACATGACCAGCAGCAGGATAGCAATACTTTGAGTTTTTACAATCACATGAATCAGGAGTATTAGTATCAATATCAAGATCTGAAACAAGTTTATTGAAATTAAAAATGAAAGATCTAACAGGTTTGTTATATTTATAGCAAATTATAGGTGTTTCAGTATTTTGAAAATAAGCAGGAATGGAAGAAAGCACCGATCTCTCACGGAAGATACTGGGCAAATCTATAAAATCCATACCCTTATTAACGAAGGATATTTTGAAGAAATGGCGTTTATGATTAATTTCAGAATCAATGTAAGGAAGGAGAGTATGTTGAGTATAGCCTCTAGTTAAGAGAGCCGCATCATATAACTGATGAGAACTATCGTAGAATTTATTCGCCTCGGTGTCCAGAAGACGTAAAACAGAAACGGGTAATGAACTTAAAAATGAAAGCATAGAGTGGCGTCCATGATTTAATAATATAATTGACAGTCACTTCAGTCTAGTATTGTTTCGTTTAAACGCACGTGTTTTACGTTTAAAGTTACCATTTTTCCTGGTGCCGTGAGATCTAGTTCTGCGTTTTCGACATTCCAGGAGTGAGAAAATATCAAAGTCCGGCATTCTGGAAATATTACCCTCATGATAAATGTTGTCATTAAATCCCAGTGGAAAAGGGGTCTGTAAAAATTTAATCCATTTCAGTTCAGCTTCATGTCTTTTGATTATTTTGAATCTAGATGTAGAATTTGCATCGTAATAAAGTTTTTCCACTGGTTGTATAACAATGTTATTTACAGAATGACCTGTACGTCGAAAGTGACGGTACAAGAAAGTGTCAGTTTTCTTAGGCTTACTCATTCTACGATAATGCTCGTTCAATCTAGTTTTAAGCATTTAACGTCGAAATTCATAACTTCATTGGTGTTGACAACATGCAGAGCATACGCATTCATTTCCCATTCCCTTGGTTAGTTCACGAGGTCAGAGTCATAAACGTTATGATAATGACACCAAAAGTAGCGAATTGAATACTGCATATTACAGTTTGTAGCACGTCAAGTAATTAGATAAATTAAATCTGTAGACTGTCATGTCAAATCAGACATGTTAACTACAGAGAAGCGTCTACCGTTTACAGATGAAGTAACGGTAGACGCAGTGCTTAAATGCGAACAACAGCTGCACCTCTTGGCATTGCACTTAGAAATACTGGGATACATTCCACTTCTTTTCCACGGATGAGTATATTTTCGAAGGATTGGCGATTTGAGAGGAGATAGTCTTATACGAAGACTACTCCCAAAAACATTGGTATTGCCTGCTCCTTTGAGATTAACTGAAGTTACAGAAGACAAATTTAAGGGTCTAACCAATACCGAAGGCAACATAGTATTAAAGTTCTTAATAGAATGGGGAATCCGTACAGAAGAAGCAGAGTGTAACCTAAGGGGTGATATTGATATTTTAAATGTATTTGTAATACTAATTTTGGTTAATAAGGTTGTGATACCGTCAAAACTAAATACTTTTTGAATATTTCACACGTTAAAATATAACATAGGTTACGCTAAGTTTTTTTGGACAATCGTGTCGCAGTGTTGTTTACAGTGTTATGATAGTGGGCCGCAACAAGCAAAAATGTGATTTCCAGTTTGTGTTGTCAGGAAAGAAAAAATCTTATTTGTTATACTCACTAAGACAGCGTTTATTGAATATTGGTCAGTCTGAGCTGATCAACAGTCTAATTTAAGTCTTCGCCAAACGCACATGCTCGATGACACGCTTTAGTTTGACGCGACTCATTTAGTCAATCGAACATCGACAACACGACGGACATTAGTGTTTAGCCAATCACAGTTTGTCACGTGTGTGTGTGTGTGTGTGTGTGTGTGTGTGTGTGTGTGTGTGTGTGTGTGTGTGTGTGTGTGTGTGTGTGTTTACCCTATAATCAACTCCATTTAGATATGACAAAAGTTGAAAAATAATGTAAACCACCACCACCACAATCATCATCATAACCATCGTCGCCGTCGTCATCAAATAAACGGTTACTGGTAACTTTGACTTACAGAATGACTGCCCCTTACTGGATCATGACTAAGGTTTGCTCATTTAGTTCATAGAAATGTTCATAATGAGCGGAGCTTGAAATGAAAACAGAAAACGGTTTCCAAGCAACCAACCTTCTTTACTTATGTGCTTCCTTTGATGAGCCTATGAGTAATTCTTGCTACTTTCACCGAGCCTGTTCCGCATTTCCAAGATTTGTAGTTTTGCTGCATTTAACGTCGAAATTCATAACTTCATTGGTGTTGACAACATGCAGAGCATACGCATTCATTTCCCATTCCCTTGGTTAGTTCACGAGGTCAGAGTCATAAACGTTATGATAATGACACCAAAAGTAGCGAATTGAATCTGATTTCTGGTAAATGAATACAAATGCAGATAAAATATTTAAGCTATGATTTCAGTTTCCTCATCAGAGAAAGCTCATAAAAAAGGATTAGCTATTGGTGAGAGAGCTGTCATTGGCAATTAGGCAATGCAACAAAGCAGTCCTTCACGTTTGATGCGTCATTGCCACATAGCTTTTTGCCACGAAGACAGAAAAATACTTGCTATGAATACCTTCGGCCCCGCCCATCGGGGCTTGAAGAAATATATGGGCTGCATGATGCTTCCACGCAGAGCTGAAATCGACCGCACACGTGTAATGGCAAACCGCTTGGAGGATCTAAGTCTGCCCAGGCAAAGCGGTGCGAGTCGGTCCGCCCATGCTTATAAACCCTATTTTTTCATTGGGCGACAGAGCTTGAGATGTCATTTCATCTCAATGTCGGGTAATAGTCCCACAAAAATGGAAGCAACGACTCCAAAATGACCTATACTGTGTTGACGGGGACGTTAAACCTCAAATCAAACAAACAGACAAAACAAAGCTATGAATACCGATATTGTCATCGATATTAATGTGAACATTTCTCTATTCTTGTTTTCGTTCAACAGATTGGGCTGCACGATGCTTGCAAGAAATTACAATATGTTCAAGCCTCCCAATCATCTAAGTCATGGACATAAATAACCGACGATAGATAGGAAAGCCAAAAGGACATTTACTTTCCCACAAAATGGACAATTGGCTATCCAAAACAAAATAAAATACGCGATACACATATCACGGGGATGAATTAATTAAGGTGGTTGTGGCCGCATGATGATGGTGCTGAGATGATATGATGTTGTTTGAATGGTCTTCTCCCGCTTTCTCGAGGGGGTTCGGGGTTAATGGATGATAACGAAGTTGGAGGATTCCATGTTTTTCGCAATATTACGAAACCTTCTCTCTCGACCTCGTTCATCTGTTAAATAGATATAAATATCCTATGTGATAAGGAAAACTATATAAAATGTGTCCTTCAGGTGGTCGTAAGACCTACCCTTGCCAGGAACAAAGGAAGACTGACCCGAGGTCGAGAGATCGAAACAGCAAGATACGAATATATGAAATAAAGATAATTATGATAATTTACAAATGTTCAGCATGATAATGAAATAAAGTAAACGCATACCTGATAAATAGATATAAATATCCTTAGTGATAAGGAAAACTACATATAATATGTGTCCTTCAGGTGGTCGTAAGACCTACCCTTGCCAGGAACAAAGGAAGACTGACAAAGGCTAAGGTAAGTAGTTGCGCATGTAGTGTTAATCAGTGAGGTGAAAAAAAAAGCGGGATACTTACATAAGGACACCGGAAATTGATATGCGCTACTCAGGAATGCTTAATGAAATATGAAATACATGAGTATAAATGACTAGAAAGTCCTAAGCGCAAGCGCTCCTCCAGTTTCCATAATTTCATTCTGTGAAATGTCGATCCGACATTTAAATTACTTATTTCACTCTTTGACATTCTCCCCCTCTCCGGGAAATGTCGTCCCGACATTTAAATTACTTAACTTCCATGAGTTTAAAAATAATTTTAACTACACCATATCAGTTTATCCATATAAATTAACAAGATGTATATTTTGTTTGTAAAAAAAAAACAATCTGATAATAAAAGAAGAGCCGAAGCTATTGCTTCAAAAATGTTTTTCTCGAGCTAGTGAAGTTAATCATACTTAACACTTTGCCAGGTAAACTCTTATCAAAATGCGCTGCCATAAACGCTGCACAATATGCACAGGGCAAAAATATAAAACTTTATATATTTAACTTAGAAAAAAGAGCATTTATTGTTTGCGCGTACAAAAGAGACACTCCTTTTTGGTTTAGACTGAAACTGCTAAACATTAAAAACAGGCTAAAACTGCTTAATGCCCTTATCCTAAAAACAAAGCCCAAGCTGAAGTGTCATATGAAACAAAAATTAATTACGCGCTGGACTGGAGAGAGGTGAAATAACAGAACTATTAAATTCTTAATGAAAACAATTCACCTGTTCGCGAACACACAAGACAGAAGGACGAAGCAGTCACGGTCAGATTGGGAAAGTCCTCCACCTAGGTTGCAACCAACCCATGACTCCAGCAAGCACTAAATCATGACAAGGCGAATTCCAATTACCAGAATTTTCTTACTAGTTTGCAACCCAGTGCACCACGTATCAACGGCACTGTGACAACCACCGGCTCTTCAGAGACACCATGACAAGTCATGCACCACCAATCAACCGCAACCCAGCAGAAGACGAAATTTTAAAAAAATGGGTAACCAGAATTGCAGACCAGCGCACCACGTGCCAACGGCACTCTGACAACCACCGTCTCTCCAGAGACACCATGAAAATCAATGCATCGCCACTCGACTGCAACCCAGCTACCCCTTTAGATAAATTAACATTTTAGAAGCCTCTATCCAGAATACATTTAAGCGTTATTGTTTAACACTCCCCTCCTCCTCTGTGAAAAATGTAGTCTTGACATTTCAATTGAAAGAGATAAAATAAAATAAAATACACGCACAGGAAACCATGTCAGCTGTTAATTGAGTTTAAAACATATGAAAAGTTAAAATAACCAGTCCCCTCTTGCCTGCCACCTTGGCTTCTGCCTTTGCCTTGTTGGACGTGTTTGAGGTCGTAATTCTGGTTGAGACCTAGGAGCAGGACTGAAGGGTTCCGCCAAAGGATGCAATGACGACCTCTCTGGGGGTATCACCACACTAGGGGTTACCAGTGCATCCAGCATGTCTGCATGGTATGGAACTGCAGAGTCTGGTGCAGGTGTGGCTGCACTACCTGCCGCTCCACTTGGACTATTGATATCACCGACAGTTGTACTTTCAACCGGTGACGGATGCGAACTGCTATTTGGTGAAATATCTGTATCCAAGGAGCGTTGTTTGGATGCTGGAAGGGCCATAAATGGAAGAAGGAGATTTCTGTGCAGCATCTTTCGGATGCCCTACCCATGTTCACGTTTGACAACGTACACAGGAACCTCAGTATTTGGCTGTTCAACAACCAAATACCCATCTTTCTCCCATTTATCTGCCAGCTTACACTTCCCCCTCAGTCCGACGTTGCGCACCAGTACACCGTCACCAGGCAAAAGCCGGACACCCCGAGCTTTGAGTTCATAAGTCTCCTTATGCCTCTGCCCTGGCGACGGGCCTCCTTGGTGGCTGTCTTGAAGGCAAAGTCGAGCCTCTTTTTCAGATCGGCTGCAAACTTTGTCTGGTCAGCATGCCTTCCCTCTGGATTTATGCCTAGAAAGGCATCAACCGCCAGTCTAGGCTGTCGCCCAAACATTAAATAATGCGGGGAAAATCCAGTGGTCTCATGACGTGTCGAGTTATAGGCATGAACCAAGGGCGCAACGTATGACTTCCAGTTAGACTTCTGGTCATCCCCAAAAGGACCCAGCATATTGAGCAGAGTCTGGTTAAAGTGATCAGACATTCCATTGCTCATGGGATGGTAGGGGGTAGTCCTAGACTTGTCAACGTTAGCAATGGAACACAGCTCTTTAATAACCTGGCTCTCAAAATTGCGGCCCTAGTTACTATGTAAACAGGAAGGAAACCCATATTGACAGATGAAGTTTTCGAAGAGAACTTTGGCTGTTCCCTTGGCCGTTTGGTTCTTGGTTGGTATAGCGGATGAAATGGTCTGTAATTACCAAGATGTTTTCGTAACCACCAGCTGATGTTTTAAGAGACAGAAAATCAATGCAGACCAAGTCCATGGGATAAGTAGACTCTACAGTCACAAGTTTCGCTGGAGCCCGCTCGGATGCATCTGGGACAGTTTCGGACTTTCTTTTCAAGGTCAACAGCCATCCCAGACCAGTAAAACCGAGACTTTTACAGTGACACAGTGCGGTCTCATCATGCAGACCATTGAGTGCTATCTCCCGGAAAACCTCAGGCAATACCAGCTGATTTACAGAGGTACCATGTAAAGATTGACGACGGTAAAGAACCTCGTCATTAAAAAATAAACTGTCCCAATCTTTTAGGATTTTCTGACATTCCGTCTCCTCAAGGGCAATCTGTCTCTTGGTAGGTTTGTGTCCGGAGGCCAAAATGGTCTTGACTCTGTTCAACGTACTGTCAATTGTTTGTTCAGCACGCAAGCCAACCTGACTGAGATCTGAACCAGAATCAGAGCCAACCTCATCACAAGGAGGTCAAAATGGTGTGCAGCTAATACACATTCAACTGCCGGCGCTTCCTCTGGAGGGGCTAATACGGCCTGGCAGATGGCCTTAATGGCGCCACTAAACAGGACCTCTTTATCAGTAGACGGTAGTCTACTGAAAGCATCGGCATCTTGGTTTTTCTTGCCGGACCTGTAATTGAGCTTGAAATTGTAACTGGACTGTGCGGCTAGCCAACGATGGCCTGTGGCATCTAGCTTAGCCGGTGTTAGAACATACGTCAATGGATTATTGTCTGTTGTAACAGTGAATTTATTTCCATACAAATAATCATGGAATTTATCACACACTGCCCATTTCAAGGTCATAAACTCAAGTTTATGTGCAGGGTAATTGTACTCACTGGCTCTAAGACCTCTGCTAGCATAGGCTATGGCACGTTCTATACCATCTTGTTCTTGGTATAGAACAGCATCTAACCCATCATCACCAGCATCGATGTTCAAAATGAACTCTTTGCTATAATCTGAATATGCCAAGACTGGTGGTGATGCAAGCTTTTCGATTATAGTATCGAAAGCTGTTTGTTGTTCAGGTCCCCAAGACCAAGGAACTGCAGACTTAGTTCGCTTGGCTTTCCTAGTTGTTGGGTGTTCTACTAACAGGTCATTGAGCGGCTTCACAATTTTGGAATAATTACAGATACTAACCCGCAAAATCGAGAAAACTACGCAATTCCTGTATATTTGAAGGGGCCGGCCATTCTTTTAATGCTGCAATTTTGTCATGATCTGTCTGGACATCACTGACAATGTGGCCTAAGTACTGCACTTGAGTCTTGAAAAACTCACACTTGGAAGCTTTGAGCTTTTAGCCGTGCTGCTCAAGCTGTTTGAACACATTTTGCAGCCTTGTAATGTGTTCATCGAATATCTTCCTGAAGATGATAATATCGTCTAAGTAAATAAGCCATTCCTGCTAGTGTAGGTCACCCATACATCGCTCCATAAGCCTTTGAAATCTACTAGGAGCATTAGTTAAACCGAAGGCAATCCTATTACATTCAAAGAGGCCTAGGGAACCGGCAGAGAATGCAGTCTTATGTTTATCCCCTTCTTTGATACCAACCTGCCAGCAGCCAGACCTAAGGTCAAGTTTGAAGAATATTTTGAGCCAGACAATGTGTCAATGGTCTCTTCTATTCTTGGCAAGGCATAGGCATAGTCCTGTTATTAAGTTTCCGAAAATCAATACAGAAACGAAGAGAATTGTCCTTTTTTTCGAACAAGGACTATATTGGAAGAAAATGGGCTTTGCTATTCTCTAATAGCCCGTGCATCCAACATTTCCTTTAAATATTGGCGTACCCACTCAAAAATTGCAGGAGGTTTACGCCCGTAAGGATCCTTAAAAGGTGTTGGATCTGTTAAGTTGATCTCGTGTTCCAGAAGGTTGGTGAAACCAAGATCTGTAGGGCCAGTGGAAAAATTTTCTTCCATCGGCTAAGTAAATTTGAAGCCTCTGTGTGTTGTTGAGGTGTTACGTTCTCCGCTGAAAGGTCTGCTTCTATTTCCTCAGCGTGACTATCACTAGTACTAGCCCGCTGAGAAAATGAAGTAGAGAACGGATGCTTTTTTCACTTCTGAAGAGCATTAAAGTAATACTATATGGTCATGTCAGAAAGTGTGTGAAGCTCTCACCTTTCTTCTTGACAATATTTACATAAGATTTGGTACTAAGTTATTTAGACAAGTTGTGGATATTCCGATGGGTACCAATTGTGCACCACTTGTGGCTGATCTGTTTTTGTTTTGTTATGATGTCCCTTTCTGCTGAAAACCAGTCTGAAACCATTGAAGCTTTTAGCTCCACTTCTAGATATTTGGATGATTTATTAAACATTGATAATACCTATTTCGATGGTTTGATCAGTCAAATTTACCCCACCCCCACCCGGAACTTAAGTTAAATAAAGCAAATTGTGCTGATACCGAGGCCCCGTTTTAGGATTTACATCTTAATATTGTAGATGGGTTTGTTTCTTGGATAATTTATGATAAACGCGATGATTTTGATTATGAGATTGTAAATTTTCCATTTTTGGATGGTGATGTTCCTCTTGCGTCATCCTATGGTGTTTATATTTCGCAATTAATTCGATTTGCCAGAGTATGTAGTCATGTAACTGACTTTAACACTCGTAATGAATTGTTAATGGCTAAACTTCTTAATCAAGGTTATCGGTACCATAAACTACGCTAAACCTTTTCAAAATTTTATAGACGACATTCTGATTTAATTTCAAAATTCAATATTGGTCTTAAATCTCTTCTGCAACAAGGTCTATCGGTACCCGAATTTTATGGTGACTTAGTATATAAATTCAGAAAAATATATAACCGCAATGACTTCAGCACCCAATTTCGTAAAATCATTCTTCGATATAAAAAGATTGGGTACATCATATGTTATACGACAGACTGCATGCATGGTAGATAACCCAATCATGGTGGACAACTTTGCTTCCCTCTTAAATTGCACGCCGGTGGGTCAGGTCTCAGATTCTATGGCGGTTCCAACGTAAAGGCTTACTGAGAATTAGAGGGATCTAATTCAATGAAACGTTGGTTGGTGCCTGATACTCCGTCTTTGGTTGGGCCCATCGGAGTCTAACTGTTAGTTTTCTTTTGCTCCGGCATTTCAGTGGTTTCTTGCTGTTGAGTCCTCACCGTTGTTTCATCTCTGTGGTTGTTTGATTTTTAGTGTTCACGGAGATGTTGCACTGATGAGTTAGGAGACCTTCGTGCTGACTGAACAAATTATTTGTCTAAATCGCGACGGAAGTAAGGGCGAGGATTGTGGCCACGTAAAATCGATTTAAGCCCCCACCCCCCCCCACCCCCCCAGTGGAATTCGTTTCCGCTGACCGTTCCAAGGCGGTTCTTCTGTCCGGTTTATTATTGTTCTGGTTTGTCTTTGGGTGTTTGTGTCGCTTATATTATTTCATTTTGGATAGCCTATTGGCCATTTTTTGGGAAATTAACTGTCCTTTTGGCTTTCCGCTATTGATGTTTCCAGTAGGGTCTGTTGTGTTATGTTTGTGGTTCTTTCCCTTTGGTGTCTCTGATGGGAACTGTGGGTTAATTGTATCGATTCCTGATCATTGCCTCAACCTCTATTTTACATTTTCTACAACTTTAACCTCGTGTAAATCACATAGATGGCTTCTAGGTTTAATAGTAATAGGCATGGCTGAAAGACTACAAATTCTAACTCGAATTCTTGCTGTCTTTGCGTTTGGTTTGACATACACCAAGCGAGGACAAACATTATAATCTGATGTTAAAATATTTTCTGTGTCATGATTTTCCATGGTGGAAGTATTTCTAACTAAACCCGTTAATGTTTTAGTTTCATAAGGTTTTAGAATAACTGGTGTTTTGTTTGTAGATTTAACAAACCTTGTCTGGGAATACGAAAGAGCAGAAAATGCATTATTCCATGCAGACGAAATATTTAGGTCCGATGCAACACTATCTCTTAGTGAACCAATAATATTTGTACCAACTACCAGAGGAACTTGGCCAGAATATCTGGTAGTCGGCACAACTAGTACCGGAACAATCAAAGGAATATGTTCCATTTCAGGGATTTTTATTTCCGGTTTAATGTATCCAGAATAAGGTATTTTTGAGCCACTTGCTCCACAAATATTTAAATTAAAATTAGAAATGTCTTTCAGCTGATGTTGGCTCGTTGAGGGACGCCTATAAGTCCTGGGGTGGGCGTCTCTTGCCTGATACCTCCAGCTGACATGTCTTATGAACTACGTGGGTCGGTGTGTGCTCGGAGGGGGTGTGCTGTGTTTGCCGGATCTTGTCCATCATCTGTTTCGGTTTCAGAACTTTGGGGTTGAGACACACTGATGAAGATTAAATATCAAAAAAGCCTCTGTGTCACTAAATTTGGTATAGTTACACCTTAATTTCAGCTCAGGCCTTGGATCCATTTTTTGATAAAAGTCATCAAAAACTGTTGTGATCATGGACCCAGAGTCAATTAGGGCTGAACCCGTCTGATCATTAATTAGAATCTCTGATTCATTTGTTGAACCAACCATACGTGAAAGTAAAGTTGGATCAGTATTGGAGCTATGAGAGTTAACAATGGAGTCCTTATTTTGCTCCGCAATAAAGACCCCTTCTAGTTTGACGTGTTCAAACTAGAATCAGTTTCCGTGTCAGCACTTTTTAAATTTTGCAGATTAGACCCTTGTGAGTGGGATTGCCTCTGTCATGCGAGCCTCTGCCTCTCTGGTAAGAGCTGCCTCTTCCCCTTGGAAAAGAGGAGCCCCTACCACGTTGAGAGAAGGAACCACGTTGTACAGGAGGGGTAGGTGGTATACTTTGGCTAGGTGAAAAAGTGGGCGGGGGTTAAGAAGCAAGGCAAGCCAATCCATCCTTTCTCTTAGCATTTTCATTTGATTGGAAATACTGTCCAACTTCTGACCAGTAGTGTCAAAAGAAGACTGTGCCATTTGTTCTGATTGTTTGTCAACCTTGACATGCTGGCTGTCACTGACAGATGACGTCAAAGATGTATTCAGATCTTGTTCTATAGATCCGATTGACTTCCGCAGGTTGTTGAAGTTTGTCTCTTCTTCATACTTATATCTGCTAGAATTCTTTAATAATGGGTCCTTTAACCCATTCTACAATTTAGAACAGAGCATTTCATTTTTAATATACACGCCAATAAATCGGTTTTGGGTAGCTCTCCGCAACGGATTTTCAATTCTAACACTGTAATCAGCAACTGATTCATCTTGCAGTTGTGATTCTAAATAAAACTGTTGAAGAAGCACTCTACTAGAAGAAACATTGCCATATATACCCTCAAGTTTGGTTAAAATATCTAATGGTGAAGCAGTTTCACCAACTGTGAGTAAAAATATCTCTGGCTTTGCCATTTAGAGATTTTCTCACAGATTGTTAAATAAAAGAATCAGGATAAATGGATTCTCTAATGTGGCAATTAAGCTTCCACACTTCAAAAGAAACATCACCTTTCTGATTTTCACCAGAAAAGAATGGAAGCTGTGGAACCCGCATGGCTGCCAATAAACAATTATTCAGGGTAGTATTAAAATAATCTTGACCCTGTAATGTATAACTTGAGGGTGGCAAAGAATTTAAAGAAGGACAGTATTGCTGACTTGAACATGGTTCCTGTTTAATTTCCATAGTGGGAGGTCGTGTAACATAGTTACATTTAGAAGATATTCTATTTTGTTGTACATTTTGGGATTTTTGAGATTTCGATGTACCACAAACCTGTGAACGAGACTTATTTTGTTTCTCTTTCAACATTTGTTGTATAGGGGCATTATAATATGCTTCTCTTCTTGAGTGGTGAAAGGGAAGCTCAGGACTAAAGTTACCCTGTGTCCTTGCTTTTTATTTTTTTCTAGGCTCATCACGGAGAGGATTGGGAGGGGGTATGTTCACATTATGAACATTTTCTGGCTGAAAGGGAGAGCCAAGAATATTATGCGAATGTGAATCCCTTAAATGGGGGTCAGAGTCATGCTCCTGTTAAATATTTACAGGAGTATGGATAATACCTAAAGATTCTGGTCTATGTACCAGGTGTTCAAATTCTTTAGGGTAAGGGGGACTTGCAGGTGGGCTGGGATAGCCCGTTTCATATAAAGGACCTTGCTTTGACTCCATGGGTCTAAGTGGGGATTCTTGAGGTAGGGTTGGGGTAACTGGGGTCATTTGTTTGGGTGTGGGTGGGACAACTGGGGTGATTTGTTTGGTTGTGGGAGGGAAAACTGAAGTCCTTTGTCTGGTTGTGGGTGGGGCAACCGGAGACATTTGGTTGGGTTGGGGTGGAATATGGGATCACTGTATGCGTGTGGGTGGGGAAACAACTCCAAATGTGGGCTGGGTGAAAAAGCAGGACCCACAGGTGTGCTTGAAGCCCCAACATACTCAAGCTATGTTGCTTCTATCCTAGCTTGATAGACGCTAGATTGGCCGTTTTTTGATGTTTTCTTTTCGGAATTATTTTGTTTCTAAGCACATTTGGAACCATTCTGAGACATTCGGAAAAAACATCTCGCATAGGCTGCTCAGACTAAGAGTAGTCTGAAAACGCCAGATCTTGCGGTTGACATCCGATCATTAGTTAATTAGCCCAGGTATTTGGCTGAAATATTATCCACGAATGTATAACTGCACCATCTATTAATTATATAAGTTAAAGGAGTTTTCGTTCTCTAACAAACAGATTATGATGATTTATTAATGAATTAGCCAAATTGCAGCTGTCTGAACATCAGATCAGCCGCGGCTTGTCAGAATTCTGGCGGATTTGTTTTGCCAAACACAATAATTTAGTGGTTTCCAGTGATAGGTAATAAACTGACGTTTCAAAAGGGCTAATTTACGTTGCCCTATCTATTAGCATTGCATATTTACAGCAAAATATGAGCGAAAAAGAGGAAAATCATCAACGTTTTTCAGTATCCTACAGGTGCATCACCGTATCAAATGCCTGATCTTGGTATCCTACTGGTGCAGTACGGTATTCAAGGCCTGATCCTAGTATCCTAGTGGTGCAGTATGGTATACAAGGTCTGAACCCGGTATTCTACTAGTGCAACACGGGATCCAAGGCCTGCAGTCGGTATCCGACTGGTGCAACACAGTATCCAAGGCCTGATCTTTTTATCCTACTGGCGCAGCACGGTATCCCAGGCCTGATCCTGGTATACGTTTGGTGCAGCACTGTATCATAGACCTGGTCCTCGTATCTTTCCGGTGCAGCAAGGTATCCCCGGTCTGACCCCGGTATCCTTCTGATACAGCACAGTATCTCAGGCTTGATTCTGGAATCCTACTTGTGCAGTGTATCATTTCGATGCAGCACGGTATCCAGGTCATCCTGGCATCATACACGTCCAGTATTGTATCCCAGGCCTGATCCTTGCATCCCGACTGGTGCAGTATGGTACCCGGAGCCTCAATCTGGAATCTAACTGATGCAGCACTATATCCCTGGCCTGCTTCTGGTATCCTATGGTTGCAGCATTGGCCACCAAGCATGACCCTGTTATCCGTCTGGTGCAGCAAGGTATCCCAGGCATGACCCTGATATCCTACGGGTGCAGCATGATCTCCCATGCCTTATTCAAGTATCCCACGGGTGCAGCACGCTCTCCCAGACCTGATCCTAGTATCCTACGGATGCAGGATGCTCTACCAGGCATGACCCTGTTATCCTTCTGGCGCAGCATGCTCTCCCAGGCCTGATCCAGGCATCCTACGGATGCAGCACGCTCTTCCAGGCCTGATCCTGGTATCCTACTGGTGTCGCATACTATCCTAGGCTTGGTACTGGTATCCTACGGGTGAAACATGCTCTCCCAGGCCTGATCCTGGTATCCTACGGGTGCAGCATGCTCTCCCAGGCCTAATCCAGGTATCCTACGGGTGCAGCATACTTTACAGGGTCTGATCCAGGTATCCTTCGGGTGCAGCATACTTTACAGGGCCTGATCCAGGTATCCTTCGGGTGCAACATGGTCTCCCAGGCCTGATTCTCGTATCCTACGGGTGCAGCATGCTGTCCCAGTAGAAGTAAAACAAAGATCAGGAATTGATACAATTAACTTACTCCACCCATAAAAGACACCAAAGGGAAAGAAATACAAACATTAAGCGACCAGACCATAATGGAAACCTAAACAAAGGAAGGCCATAAGGACAGTTACTTTCCCACAAAATGGCCATATGGTCATCCAAAATTAAAAGACACAAGTGATACACACAGTAAGTAACAAACAACAACATAAATAAATCGCCACAGAAGAGCCTTATCCTCGTATCTTACGGATGCAGCATGCTCTCCCAGGCCTAATCCAGGTATCCTATGGGTGCAGCACGGACCCCCAGGTCTGATCCAGGTATACTACTGGTGTAGCATGCTCTCCCAGGTCTGATACTGGTATCCTACTCTTGTAGCATTCTCTACAAGGCCATATCCAGGTATCCTTCGGGAGCAGCATGCTCTCCCAGGCCTGCTCCTGGAATCCTACGGGAGCAGCATTCTCTCCCAGGCCTGATCCAGGTATCCTACGGCTGCAGCGTGCTCTCCCAGGCCTGATCTTTGTAACCTATGGGTGCAGCACGGACTCCCAGGCCTGATCCAGGTATACTACTGGTGCAGCATGCTCTCCCAGGCCTAATACTGGTATCCTACTGGCGTAGCATTCTCTGCAAGGCCAGATCCAGGTATCCTTCGGATGCAGTATGCTCTCCCAGGCCTGATCCTGGTATCCTACGGGCGCAGCATTCTCTCACAGGCCTTATCCAGGTATCATATGGATGCAGCGTGCTCTCCCAGGCCTGATCCTGGTATCCGACGGGTGCAGCAAGCTCTCCAAGGCCTGATCCTGGTATCCTACGGGCGCACCATTGTCTCCAATCCCTGATCGAGGAATCATACGGATGCAACATGCTCTCCCAGGCCCGATATTGGTATCCTTCGGATGCAGCATGCTCTCCCAAGCCTGATCCTGGTTTCCTTCGGGTGCAGCATGCTCTCACAGGCCTGATCCTGGTATCCTACGGGTGCAGCAGGCTCTCCCAGACCTGATCCAGGTGTCATACGGGTGCAGCATTTTCGGGTATCCTGCTGGTGCAGAATGCTCTCCCAGGCCTGATCCAGGTGTCCTTTGGGTGCAGTATGCTCTCCCAGGCTTGATCCAGGTATCCTCTGGGTGCAGCATGGTCTTCCCGGCCTGATCTAGTTATCCTACTGGTGGAGCATGCTCTCCAAGGCCTTATCAAGGTATCCTGCGGATGCGGCATAATCTCTCTGGCCTGACCCTGTTATCCTACGGATGCAGCATGCTATACCAGGCCTGATTCAGGTATCCTATGTGTACAGCATGATCTCTCAGGCCTGATCCAGGTATCCTGCGAGTGCAGCATGCTCTCTTTGGCCTGACCCTGGTATCCTACGGGTGCAACATGCTCTCCCAGGATTTATCCAGGTATTCTACGGATGCAGCATGCCCTCCTAGGCCTGATCTTGGTATCCTACGGATGCAGCATGCTCTCCTATGCCTGATCCTGGTATCCTACTGGTGCAGTATGCTGTCCCAGGCATGATCAAGGTGTCATATGGGTGCAACATACTCTACAGGGCCTGATTCAGGTATCCTACGGGTGCAGCATGAACTCTAAAGCCTAATCATCGTATCCTACGTGTGCAGCATGCACTCCCAAGCCTGATCCAGGTAAACCTATGGCTGTAGCATGCTCTCAAAGGCCTGATCATGGTATCCTACGGGTGCAGCGAGGTCTCCCAGGCCTGATCCTCGTATCCTACGGGTGCAGCATGCTCTACCAGGCCTGCCCTCGTATCTTGCGGGTGCAGCATGCTCTCCCAGGCCCGATCCAGGTATCCTATGGGTGCAGCATGCTGTCCCAGGCCTGATCCAGGTATACTACTGGTGCAGCATGCTCTCCCAGGCCGGATACTGGTATACTACTGGTGCAGCATGCTCTCCCAGGCCGGATACTGGTATCCTACTGGTGTAGCATTCTCTACAAGGCCAGATCCAGGTTTCTTACGTGTGCAACATGCTCTCCCAGGCCTGAACCTGTTATCCCACGGGTGCAGGGTGCTCTCCCAGGCCTGATCCTGGTATCCTACGGGTGCAGCTTGCTCTCCCAGGCCTGATCCTGGTATCCTAAGGGCACAACATTCACTCTCCGGCCGTATCCGTGTACCCTGCTGGTGCAGTATGGTCTCCCAGGCCTGAGCCTGGTGTCCTACGGGTGCAGTATGCTCTCCCAGGCTTGATCCAGGTATCCTACGGGTGCAGCATGAACTCCCAAGTCTGATCCTTGTATTCCACGGTTGCAGCATGCTTTTGCAGACCTGATCCAGGGATCCTACCTTATCAAGGAATCCTACGGGTGCAGCATGTTCTCCAAGGCCTGATCCTGGTATTCTACGGGTGCAGCATACTTTCACAGGCCTGCTCCGTGTATCCTACGGGTGCAGCATGCTCTCCCATGCCTGATCAAGGTACCCTTCGGGTGCAGCATACTTTACAGGGCCTGATCCAGGTATCCTTCGGGTGCAACATGGTCTCCCAGGCCTGATTCTCGTATCCTACGGGTGCAGCATGCTGTCCCAGGCCTTATCCTCGTATCTTACGGGTACAGCATGCTCTCCCAGGCCTGATTCTCGTATCCTACGTGTGCAGCATGCTGTCCCAGGCCTTATCCTCGTATCTTACGGGTGCAGCATGCTCTCCCAGGCCTTATCCAGGTATCCTATGGGTGTAGCACGGAATCCCAGGTCTGATCCAGGTAAACTACTGGTGCAGCATGCTCTCCCAGGTCTGATACTGGTATCCTACTCTTGTAGCATTCTCTACAAGGCCATATCCAGGTATCCTTCGGGTGCAGCATGCTCTCCCAGGCCTGATACTGGTATCCTACGGGAGCAGCATTCTCTCCCAGGCCTGATCCAGGTATCCTACGGATGCAGCGTGCTCTCCCAGGCCTGATCTTGGTATCCTATGGGTGCAGCACGGAATCCCAGGCCTGATCTAGGTATACTACTACTGGTGCAGCATGCTCTCCCAGGCCTA
The DNA here is from genome assembly GCA_963580285.1 of Lucinisca nassula. Taxonomy (NCBI): domain Eukaryota; kingdom Metazoa; phylum Mollusca; class Bivalvia; order Lucinida; family Lucinidae; genus Lucinisca; species Lucinisca nassula. The sequence continues at coordinate 115,304,871 of OY757014.1, forward strand.
ATACTGGTATCCTACTGGTGTAGCATTCTCTGCAAGGCCAGATCCAGGTATCCTTCGGATGCAGTATGCTCTCCCAGGCCTGATCCTGGTATCCAACGGGCGCAGCATTCTCTCCCAGTCCTGATCCAGGTATCATATGGATGCAGCGTGCTCTCCCATGCCTGATCCTGGTATCCGACGGGTGCAGCAAGCTCTCCAAGGCCTGATCCTGGTATCCTACGGGCGCACCATTGTCTCCCATCCCTGATCGAGGAATCATACGGATGCAACATGCTCTCCCAGGCCCGATATTGGTATCCTTCGGATGCAGCATGCTCTCCCAAGCCTGATCCTGATTTCCTACGGGTGCAGCATGCTCTCACAGGCCTTATCCTGGTATCCTACGGGTGAAGCATGCTCTCCCAGACCTGATCCAGGTGTCATACGGGTGCAGCATTTCCGGGTATCCTGCTGGTGCAGCATGCTCTCCCAGGCCTGATCCAGGTGTCCTTTGGATGCAGTATGCTCTCCCAGGCTTGATCCAGGTATCCTCTGGGTGCAGCATGGTCTTCCCGGCCTGATCTAGTTATCCTACTGGTGGAGCATGCTCTCCCAGGCCTTATCAAGGTATCCTGCGTATGCGACATAATCTCCCTGGCCTGACCCTGTTATCCTACGGATGCAGCATGCTATACCAGGCCTGATTCAGGTATCCTATGTGTGCAGCATGATCTCTCAGGCCTGATCAAGGTATCCTGTGGGTGCAGCATGCTCTCTTTGGCCTGACCCTGGTATCCTACGGGTGCAACATGCTCTCCCAGGATTTATCCAGGTATCCTACGGATGCAGCATGCTCTCCTAGGCCTGATCTTGGTATCCTACGGGTGCAGCATGCTCTCCTATGCCTGATCCTGGTATCCTACTGGTGCAGCATGCTGTCCCAGGCATGATCCAGGTGTCATACGGGTGCAACATACTCTACAGGGCCTGATTCAGGTATCCTGCGGGTGCAGCATGAACTCCAAAGCCTAATCATCGTATCCTACGTGTGCAGCATGCTCTCCCAAGCCTGATCCAGGTAAACCTATGGGTGCAGCATGCTCTCCAAGGCCTGATCATGGTATCCTACGGGTGCAGCAAGGTCTCCCAGGCCTGATCCTCGTATCCTACGGGTGCAGCATGCTCTCCCAGGCCTTACCCTCGTATCTTGCGGGTGCAGCATGCTCTCCCAGGCCTGATCAAGGAAGCCTATGGGTGCAGCATGCTGTCCCAGGCCTTATCCAGGTATACTACTGGTGCAGCATGCTCTCCCAGGCCGGATACTGGTATACTACTGGTGCAGCATGCTCTCCCAGGCCGGATACTGGTATCCTACGGGTGCAGCATGCTCTCCCAGGCCTGAACATGTTATCCAATGGGTGCAGGGTGCTCTCCCAGGCCTGTTCCTGGTATCCTACGGGTGCAGCATGCTCTCCCAGGCCTGATCCTGGTATCCTAAGGGCACAACATTCACTCCCCGGCCGTATCCGTGTATCCTGCTGGTGCAGTATGCTCTCCCAGGCCTGGGCCAGGTGTCCTACGGGTGCAGCATGCTCTCCCAGGCTTGATCCAGGTATCCTACGCGTGCAGCATGAACTCCCAAGTCTGATCCTTGTATTCCACGGTTGCAGCATGCTTTTGCAGACCAGATCCAGGGATCCTACCTCATCCAGGAATCCTACGGGAGCAGCATGTTCTCCAAGGCCTGATCCTGGTATCCTACGGGTGCAGCATACTTTAACAGGCCTGCTCCGTGTATCCTACGGGTGCAGCATGCTCTCCCATGCCTGATCAAGGTATCCTTCGGGTGCAGCATACTTTACAGGGCCTGATCCAGGTATCCTTCGGGTGCAACATGGTCTCCCAGGCCTGATTCTCGTATCCTACGGGTGCAGCATGCTGTCCCAGGCCTTATCCTCGTATCTTACGGCTGCAGCATGCTCTCCCAGGCCTAATCCAGGTATCCTATGGGTGCAGCACAGACTCCCAGGTCTGATCCAGGTAAACTACTGGTGCAGCATGCTCTCCCAGGTCTGATACTGGTATCCTACTCTTGTAGCATTCTCTACAAGGCCATATCCAGGTATCCTACGGGTGCAGCATGCTCTCCCAGGCCTGTTCCTGGTATCCTACGGGAGCAGCATTCTCTCCCAGGCCTGATCCAGGTATCCTACGGATGCAGCGTGCTCTCCCAGGCCTGATCTTGGTATCCTATGGGTGCAGCACGGACTCCCAGGCCTGATCTAGGTATACTACTGGTGCCGCATGCTCTCCCAGGCCTAATACTGGTATCCTACTGGTGTAGCATTCTCTGCAAGGCCAGATCCAGGTATCCTTCGGATGCAGTATGCTCTCCCAAGCCTGATCCTGGTATCCAACGGGCGCAGCATTCTCTCCCAGTCCTGATCCAGGTATCATATGGATGCAGCGTGCTCTCCCAGGCCTGATCCTGGTATCGGGCGGGTGCAGCAAGCTCTCCAAGGCCTCATCCTGGTATCCTACGGGCGCACCATTGTCTCCCATCCCTGATCGAGGAATCATACGGATGCAACATGCTCTCCCAGGCCCGATATTGGTATCCTTCGGATGCACCATGCTCTCCCAAGCCTGATCCTGGTTTCCTACGGGTGCAGCATGCTCTCACAGGCCTGATCCTGGTATCCTACGGGTGCAGCATGCTCTCCCAGACCTGATCCAGGTGTCATACGGGTGCAGCATTTCCGGGTATCCTGCTGGTGCAGCATGCTCTTCCAGGCCTGATCCAGGTGTCCTTTGGATGCAGTATGTTCTCCCAGGCTTGATCCAGGTATCCTCTGGGTGCAGCATGGTCTTCCCGGCCTGATCTAGTTATCCTACTGGTGGAGCATGCTCTCCCAGGCCTTATCAAGGTATCCTGCGTATGCGACATAATCTCCCTGGCCTGACCCTGTTATCCTACGGAGGCAGCATGCTATCCAAGGCCTGATTCAGGTATCCTATGTGTGCAGCATGATCTCTCAGACCTGATCAAGGTATCCTGCGGGTGCAGCATGCTCTCTTTGGCCTGACCTGGTATCCTACGGGTGCAACATGCTCTCCCAGGATTTATCCAGGTATCCTACGGATGCAGCATGCTCTCCTAGGCCTGATCTTGGTATCCTACGGGTGCAGCATGCTCTCCTATGCCTGATCCTGGTATCCTACTGGTGCAGCATGCTGTTCCAGGCATGATCCAGGTGTCATACGGGTGCAACATACTCTACAGGGCCTGATTCAGGTATCCTACGGGTGCAGCATGAACTCCAAAGCCTAATCAACGTATCCTACGTGTGCAGCATGCTCTCCCAAGCCTGATCCAGGTAAACCTATCGGTGCAGCATGCTCTCCAAGGCCTGATCATGGTATCCTACGGGTACAGCAAGGTCTCTCAGGCCTGATCCTCGTATCCTACGGGTGCAGCATGCTCTCCCAGGCCTTACCCTCGTATCTTGCGGGTGCAGCATGTTCTCCCAGGCCTGATTTAGGTATCCTATGGATGCAGCAAGCTGTCACAGGCCTAATCCAGGTATCCTACTGGTGCAGCATGCTCTCCCAGGCCGGATACTGGTATACTACTGTTGCAGCATGCTCTCCGAGGCCGGATACTGGTGTAGTAGGCCGGACTGATCGGGCTTGGTAAGACAGTCGCGTCACCAGTTCAGCAAGGTTTTGCTAGCTGAAACGGTGGCGGACGACGGACAGACGACCAGCTCATATATTCGCGTTGTGATTTTGTTGGATGAAAAGTCAGCTGCTCTGTCCCAGTCTAACTCAGGAAAAGAATTTGCCTCTCAGACAGACGGACATGTGGACAGGACAGCTGCCATTATGATCCCAGGTTCGTTTCTCTGGATGTGGTGATACGGGGTCGGGCCTGAGGAATGAGAAAGTACTATTTCAATATTTAATAAACAAGAAATATTTAGTGCAAAATTACACCTTAGATTAATGCAAACTATCTTAACAGTTTGAGCTTTTAAAACGAATTTGAACCGCCTTATTGGAGGGAATTGAGCCACGGTCGGGCCCAGTAGGGTGTGACAGTTTATTATATGTGCCCACCTTAAGAGGAATTGAGTCTCTATCGGACCCAGTAGGATGTGGTTTTTGTAAGTGAAACTTGACTGACCATATGCAGATACATCAATACTTCTATAAAGAATGCATCCAGTCATATTTGTGTTGAGTGAGTTTGCATTTAGTAACGATTATCACCATAGTTTACAATTCAGAAACATCAGACTTATAAACATGTGAACATTGTATAAATTGTTCAAAGATAGCAACAATTGTCCTCTTTAAATCCACAGATTTAACACAAGCGGATCGCTCCTGGTCACTTCAGTAAATGTTCAAAGGTAGAGTATTTTCCCTTTGTCAAACAAGTATTCACTTTCTCGATAAATGTCCCATCTCTTACACTCCTCCCTCCTTAACAAGATACATTTTGAATAAAATGTATCTGCTTTCTTCTTTAAACATGTTCCTCAGTGTTCGTTCTAGTAATCATTCAAGTTTTACCCTTTTCCTTCTCTTTGGACTGTCCCACATATTGGTATCTTTCACCACTTGTCCATCTCTGAGTTTAACTATTTCATCTCTACAAACATTATTCTGTGAACTTGAATATAACAGATGTCTGACATCCTTAAACTTATCCGCCTCTTCCCTCCTACGTTTAGATTCTAGCTGTCTCTGCACAATTTTCATACTCTCACGATCCTCAGCTGTTCCATACTGATATGGCAAACAGTCATAAGGGTTTATGTAAGAAGGATTTGGAAGACACTGTGCTTCACTTTCACTATGATTGGCATAAAGTTTCAAGTGGGCTTTTAAATGCTTTCTGATGGCGAATTTCCTGCCACATGAACAAATATTAACCAGTTTATGTTCCTGATGGCAACACTTCCAATGGTTTATGAATGTCTTGAATGAATGAAACTTCTGTGGTCCACAAACAGTTACTGGACAGGGTGTGGGTACACGTGGCCATACTGGGCGGTTTTCATAATTAAAATTCTTCATCTCGCCCTCCGGAATGTTCACATCTATGCTCGCCATTCTGCAAAATATAAACTCATTTGCAGAAATACTGCAGTGGGCTTTACAGCTATCTTCACTAATGATGATGATAGTGATGGTGATGATGATGACTACGATGATGACGATATCCATAAAAGCTGAAGATGTCATTCTTCTTATATCTACTTTTAATCATTAAACCACACGGGCTTTTTATAGTTAGTATTTACAGGTTTAGTGGGCACATTGGTGTTTAATGTTCTCATAATACTGCATCTTATTTTGCATGTTTTAAAATGATTTTAATGATGTGGTCTAACTCGACATTTTTACCATTTTGTACCATTTCTTTTACACATTTGAATTAGTTTGGGGTTTATATGCCTTTACAGATATATTTACATTTTTATTTTTATATACATATATAGATTGTCAAAAAAATATTTTAAATTCTTATCGACAATTTTATGGTCATTGCAGAATTTGTCTATGGTGGGGACCAAATTTCTTTGGGTTTAATTGGGCGTTCTCTGCGAGAACGTATAACGGGCATTCTGTTTTGCCTGACTTTGTTTTTCACCCTACAACATTCGTTAAAAGTACCATTGTCTGACTCTGGAACTAATGTTTCTCTCCTACTTTCATTGCGGGTGACTTCATTATGATTCCCTTTTTGACCGCTATTAGCACTTGTATTTAAGTTTGTACATGTTAGGTCATTTTCTGCATTAATTGTGTTTTCTTTATCTATTGAGTCATCTAATACACTTGTATTTGACATTGAATCCAACGGATCAGTATGCTCAGATGACTTGATTTCAGGTGATGCTAACTCACTGTTCTCGGTTTCAGACAAGTCCATATAACCATCTTTCTCAGCATGATTTTTATCCTGACTTACATTTGTATCAGTATGTTCGAGTTCATTTAACCAACTAGTTGGAGTTAATTCCCCTTCGTATGGTTTTATATCATCAATATGGACATTTATGACAGGTTTTTCAGGGTCTCTTTGAATGAGGTAATTAACCTTTGACATACATTTAAGGACTAGATATGGGCCTGTCCATCCTTGCTTTAATTTTTGATTTGCTGTAGGCGGATAGAAACGCCAAACCCAGTCCCCCTTTTTATAGTGTCTGAGTTTTAACCCCTGATCGTAGTCACATTTTTGCCTTTTCGCAGCTTGGCCTATATTTCTGAACACAAAGTCATTTGTTATAGCCATTGCTGATTTAACCCATTCTATATATTGTACAGGGCATGTCTCTTCAATTGTATTTGGCGGCGGACCGATCATTAAATCAAGAGGCAAGAAATCTCTCCATTTAAGAAAACTAAATTTGGTGTGCAGCCAGTACTTTTGTTTTGAGTAGCTCGGTATGCCATTAGAATGTACGGGAGGTAATCATCCCAGTTCTGCGGATTTTCAACTGCAAATGACCTCAGCATCTGTTTCAGTGTTCTATTGAATCTTTCAACTAAGCCATCGGAATTTGGCCGGTAAGGAGCAGTCCTAGTTTGTTTTATCCCAAAGTTTTTGCATAAGATTCGAAATAACTCTGATTGAAATTCTCTACCTTGGTCGGTGTGTATCTGCCGAGGACATCCGTACTTTGTGAAGAATTCGCATACGAGTTTATCTGCTACGGTCTGGGCTGTGTGGTTGGGCACTGCCCAAGCTTCAACCCATTTTGAAAAATATTCTCCTGATACGATAATGTATTCATTCCCATTGTCTGAAATCGGTAATGGGCCGAATATATCTACCGCGACACATTGCATGATAGCATCAACTTTAAATTGTTGAAGTGCAGCCTTTCCACGGCCTGGACCTGGTTTAACGCGTGCGCAAGCATCGCATGATTTGATCCATCTTTCGATGTCTTCTCTTACACCGGGCCAATAGAAACGACGTCTAATACTTTCCAGGGTCCTGTCTCTTCCCAAATGACCAGCTGTTAAGTGCGAATGTAGGTGGTCGAAGATGACTTTCCGTATAGCAACCGGTGTGACCAACTGATATATAGTGCATCCTTGTCTGTCGACCCACTTTCTGTACAAGAGACCATTCTTGACGCACAAGGTTTCCCACTGGTACAATAATGCTTTCAAAGTATTGTCTGTTTTGGCTTTCTCAGGTAGTGCTGGCCTGCTGTCATTCTGAAGCTTGTATTCAAGGATCAGCTTCACTGATTTGTCTTCTCTTTGCATTTGTTGTAGTTCTTCTGGACTCCATGAAGGTATCCAATTTGGTTCATTCAAGCCAACGACATTGGGGATATCAATAATTGGGCTGATAAGTGACGAGAAGGGCCAATCTGAGCCCTGGGTCTCACCGGCGCCACTATGTGACACTGGTTTCTTATCAATGTGCCCCGGCGCGGGACTAGATGAGCTGTAAAGCGGCAAGAAGGTACCATATGTGACCTGAACCGGATCGGTCACTTTGACCGAATACTTCACATCGGGCCCATCATCTTTGTCCTTTCCTAAAACCTTATCTGACTCTATCGAAGGGAAACAGTCGTGGCAAGAATGATTTGGACACTTTCTCTTTGGTTTTCTTGATAACGCATCCGCGTTCGACGATTGCGTACTCTGATATGAACCCCCACTGGGAGGACCTTCTATAGTGACCCCCGGGCCTGGGGTTGAGAATCCAACGGGGTTGATTTGGACACTTTCTCTTTGGTTTTCTTGATAACGCATCCGCGTTCGACGATTGCGTACTCTGATATGAACCCCCACTGGGAGGACCTTCTATAGTGACCCCCGGGCCTGGGGTTGAGAATCCAACGGGGTTGATTTGTAATTCGCCAAAAAGATTGGCCATATATTCTGAATAATCTACAGAAAGTCTTAATGCTGGGCTGGACCTTGCAGGTGATGGATTTGACAAGTTATTGCCTTCAGAAAATTTTATTGTTTTTCTTATAGTCTCTTCCATGTTTATATGCCGTATCTCACAACTGAATATGTTTCACTGTAATTATAGCTTAACCTTAGTGTGTTTATGTATTTGAAGCTATTTATATATCCTGAAGTCTGCCAACCTGTTATTTAATATATATTGCTAAAGTTTGATAAGGGTGGTAATTTATCATTCATAAGATTTTGCTTACTTTCCTACACAAATCAAACTAAATTAGCTTTTCTATAGGGTTTAAAGTCAATTGGCTATAATATTTTGACTTTCAGGAGTTTCAAGCCTTTGATTTTTTTTTTCAACACATTGGTTTAATCATGAATTGTACAACTAGCCTTGTTCTAAATGAAATCACTTTTTAGCATATTCGTGGTATCATTTTGGAAGGAAATGAAAATTCAATGATAAAATCAGATCACCGAACTACCCGCGTTAACCACATCCTGGTCACGGCACCAAACTGTAGTAGGCCGGACTGATCGGGCTTGGTAAGACAGTCGCGTCACCAGTTCAGCAAGGTTTTGCTAGCTGAAACGGTGGCGGACGACGGACGACGGACAGACGACCAGCTCATATATTCGCGTTGTGATTTTGTTGGATGAAAAGTCAGCTGCTCTGTCCCAGTCTAACTCAGGAAAAGAATTTGCCTCTCAGACAGACGGACATGTGGACAGGACAGCTGCCATTATGATCCCAGGTTCGTTTCTCTGGATGTGGTGATACGGGGTCGGGCCTGAGGAATGAGAAAGTACTATTTCAATATTTAATAAACAAGAAATATTTAGTGCAAAATTACACCTTAGATTAATGCAAACTATCTTAACAGTTTGAGCTTTTAAAACGAATTTGAACCGCCTTATTGGAGGGAATTGAGCCACGGTCGGGCCCAGTAGGGTGTGACAGTTTATTATATGTGCCCACCTTAAGAGGAATTGAGTCTCTATCGGACCCAGTAGGATGTGGTTTTTATAAGTGAAACTTGACTGACCATATGCAGATACATCAATACTTCTATAAAGAATGCATCCAGTCATATTTGTGTTGAGTGAGTTTGCATTTAGTAACGATTATCACCATAGTTTACAATTCAGAAACATCAGACTTATAAACATGTGAACATTGTATAAATTGTTCAAAGATAGCAACAATTGTCCTCTTTAAATCCACAGATTTAACACAAGCGGATCGCTCCTGGTCACTTTAGTAAATGTTCAAAGGTAGAGTATTTTCCCTTTGTCAAACAAGTATTCACTTTCTCGATAAATCTCCCATCTCTTACACTGGTATCCTACTGGTGTAGCATTCTCTACAAGGCCAGATCCAGGTTTCTTACGTGTGCAACATGCTCTCCCAGGCCTGAACCTGTTATCCCACGGGTGCAGGGTGCTCTCCCAGGCCTGATCCTGGTATCTTACGGGTGCAGCTTGCTCTTCCAGGCCTGATCCTGGTATCCTAAGGGCACAACATTCACTCCCCGGCCGTATCCGTGTACCCTGCTGGTGCAGTATGCTCTCTCAGGCCTTAGCCAGGTGTCCTACGGGTGCAGTTTGCTCTCCCAGGCTTGATCCAGGTATCCTACGGGTGCAGCATGAACTCCCAAATCTGATCCTTGTATTCCACGGCTGCAGCATGCTTTTGCAGACCTGATCTAGGGATCCTACCTTATCCAGGAATCCTACGGGTGCAGCATGTTCTCCGAGGCCTGATCCTGGTATCCTACGGGTGCAGCATACTTTCACAGGCCTGCCCCGTGTATCCTACGGGTACAGCTTGCTCTCCCATGCCTGATACTGGTATGCTGCGGGTGCAGAATGGTCTCTCAGGTCTGATCCATGTAATTTACTGATACTGCATGCTCATTCAGGCCTGATACTGGTATCCTACGCATGCAGAATGGTCTACCAGGCCTGATCCAGGTATACTACGGGTGTAGCATGCTCTCCCAGGCCTGATCCAGGTACCCTACGGGAGCAGCATGCTCTCTCAGACCTGATCCTTGTATCCTACGGGTGCAGCATGGTCTCCCAGACCTGATACAGATATACTACTGGTACAGAATGGTCTCCCAGGCCTGACCAAGGTAAACTACGGGTGCAGCATGCTCTCCCAGGACTAATCCAGGCATCCATCTGATGAAGCCTGCTCTCCCAGGCCTGATTCAGGAATCCTACGGTTGCAGCATGCTATCCCAGGCCCGATCCTGGTATCCTACGGGTGCAACATGTTACCCCAGGCCGATACTCTCCCAGGCTTGATACTCTCCCAGACCTGATCCATTTAGCCTGCAGCATGCCCTCCAAGGCCTGATCTTGGTATCCTACGGGTGCAGTATGCTCTCTCGTACCAGATTCAGGTATCATACGGGTGCAGCATGCTCTCCCAGGCCTGATCCTGGTATCCTACGGGTGCAGCATGCAGCATCCCTGGCCTGCTCCTGGTATCCTATGGTTGCAGCATGGGCCACCAGGCATGACCCTGTTATCCTTCTAGTGCAGCAAGGTATCCCAGACATGACCCTGATATCCTACGGGTGCAGCATGATCTCCCATGCATTATTCAGGTATCCTACGAGTGCAGCATGCTCTCCTAGGCCTGATCCTAGTATCCTACGGATGCAGGATGCTCTACCAGGCATGACCCTGTTATTCTTCTGGCGCAGCATGCTCTCCCAGGCCTGATCAAGGTATCATACGGATGCAGCACGCTCTTCCAGGCTTGATCCTGGTATCCTACTGGTGTAGCATACTATCCTGGGCCTGATACTGGTATCATACGGGTGCAGCATGCTCTACGTGGCCTGATTCAAGAATCCTATGGGTGCAGCATGCTCTCCCACGCCTGATCCAGGTATCGTACGGGTGCAGCATGCTCTCCCAGGCCTTATTCTGGAATCCTACTTGTGTAGCATTCTCTTCCAGGCCTGATCCTAGTATCCTACGGTTGCAGCATGCTCTACCAGGCCTGATCAAGGTATCCTACGGGTGCAACAAGCTCTCCCTGGCAGCGTGCACTCCCAGGCCTGATATTGGTATCCTACGGGTGCAGAATGGTCCCCCAGGTCTGATCCATGTATCCTGCTGGCGCAGCATTCTCTCCAAGGCATGATCCAGGTATCCTACGGGTGCAGAATGTCCCCCCAGGCCTCATCTTGGAACCCTACGGGTGCAGTATGCTCTCTCGGACCAGATGGAGGTATCCTACGGGTGCAGCATGCTCTCCCAGGCCTGATCCAGGTATCCTGCGGGTGCAGCATGCTCTTCCTGGCCTGATCCTGGTATCCTACGGGTGCTGCATGCTCTCCCAGGCCTGATCTAGGATCCTACGGAAGCAGCATGCTCTCACAGGCCTGATCCTGGTATCCTTCGGGTGCAGCATGTTCACCCAATCCTGATCCTGGTATCCTATGGATGCAGCGTGCTCTCCCAGGCCTGATCCTGTTATCCTACGGGTGCAGCACGCTCTCCCAGGCCCAATCCAGGTATCCTACGGGTGAATCATGCTCTCCCTGACCTGGTCCAGGTATCCTATGGGTGCAGCATGGACTTCCAGGCCTGATCCTGGTATCCGACTGGTGCAGCATGCTCTCCCAGACCTAATCCTGGCATCCTACCGGTGCAGCTTGCTCTCCCAGTCCTGATCCAGGTATCCTACGGGTGCAGCATGCTCTCTCAGGCCTGATTCTGATATCCTACGGAAGAAGCACGTTCTCCCAGGCCGTATCCTGGTATCCTACTGGTGCAGCATGCTCTGCCATGCCTGATCCAGGTTACCTACGGTTGCAGCATGCTCTCCCAGGCCTGATCCAGGTATCCTACGGATGCAACATGTTCTACCAGGCTTGAGCATGGTATCCTACGAGTACAGCATGCTCTCCCACGCCTTATCCTGGTATCCTACTGGAGAAACATTCTCTATAGGCCTGATCCTGGAATCTCTAGGTAGCAGCATGATCTCCCAGGACTGATCCTGGTATCCTTCGAGTGCAGCATGCTCTCCCACGCCTGATCCTGGTACCCAACGGGTGCAGCATGCACTCCCAGGCCTGATCCAGGTATGGTACGGGTGCAGCATGCTATTCGTGGCCTGATCCAGGTATCCCATGGGTGCAGCATGCTCTCCCAGGCCCGATCCTGGTATCCTACGGGTGTAGCATGAACTCCCAGGCCTTATTCTGGTATCCTACTGGTATAACATTCTCTTCCAGGCCTGATCCTGGTATCATACGGTAGTAACATGTTCCAAGCCTGATCCCGGTATCCTACGGGTGTAACAGGCTCTCCCAGGCCAGATCCGGTATCCTATGGATGCAGTGTGCTCTCCCAGGCCTAATTCTGGTATCCTACGGTTTCAGAATGGTCTCCCACGCCGGATCCAGGTATCCTACGTGTGCAGCTTGCTCACCCAGGTCTGATCCTGTTATCCTGCGTGTGAAAAATGGTCTCCAACGCCTGATCCTCGTATCCTACTGGTGCAGCAAGGTCTCCCGGGCCTGATTCCGGTATCCTACGGATGCAGCATGCTCTCCAAGGTAGAAGTAAAACAAAGATCAGGAATTGATACAATTAACTTACTCCACCCATAAAAGACACCAAAGGGAAAGAAATACAAACATTAAGCGACCAGACCATAATGGAAACCTAAACAAAGGAAGGCCATAAGGACAGTTACTTTCCCACAAAATGGCCATATGGCCATCCAAAATTAAAAGACACAAGTGATACACACAGAAAGTAACAAACACCAACATAAATAAACCGCCACAGAAGAGCCGCCTTGGAACGGTCAGTGGAAGATTTCCACTGGGGGGGGGGGGGGGGGGGCTTAAATCGATTTTACGTGGCCACAATCCTCGCCCTTACTTCCGTCGCAATTTAGACAAATAATTTGTTCAGTCCGCATGAAGGCCTTCTAACTCATCAGTGCAACATCTCCGTAAACACAAACATCAAAGAACCACAGAGGTGAGACAACGGTGAGGACTCGACAGCAAGAAACCACTGAAATGCTGGAGCAAAAGAAAACCAACAGTTAGACATCGATGAGCCCGACCAGAGACAGAGCATCAGGCACCAACCAACATTATCTCTCTAATTGTCAATAAGCCTTTACGTTGGAGCTGTCATAGAATCTGAGGCCTGACCCACCGACGTGCAATTAAAGAGGGAAGCAAAGTTGCCAACCGTGATTGGGTTAACTACCATGCATGCAGTCTGTCGTATAATATCCATGTTGTACCCAATCTTTTTATATCGGAGAATGAGGCCTGATCCTGGGATCCTACGGGTGCAGCATGCTTTCTCAGGCCTGGTCCAGGTATGCTACTGATGCAGCATGCTCTCCAAGGCCTGATCCTGGGATCCTACGGGTGCAGCATGCTTTCCCAGGCCTGGTCCAGGTATGCTACTGATGCAGCATGCTCTCCAATGCCTGATCCTGGGTTCCTACGGGTGCAGCATGCTTTCCCAGGCCTGGTCCAGGTATGCTACTGATGCAGCATGCTCTCCAGGGCCTGATTCAGGTATCCTACGGGTGCACATGCTCTCCCCGGCCTAATCCTGGTATCCTACGGGTGCTGCATGCTCTCCCATGCCTTATTCTGGTATCCTACTGGTGTAGCATTCTCTTCCAGGCCTTATCCTGGTATCTTTCGGTTGCAGCATGCTATCCCAGGCCTGATCAAGGTATCCAACAGGTGCAACATGTTCTACCAGGCCCGATCCTGGTATCCTATGGGTGCAGCATGCTCTCCCAGGCCTGATACTGGTATCCATCGGGTGCAGCATGTTCTCCCAAGCCTGATCCTGGTATCCTATGGTAAAAGAATCGTCTCCCTGGCCTGATTCTGGTACCTACAAGTGCAGCATGCTTTCTCAGGCTTGATCCTGGTATCCTACGGGTGCAGCATGTTCTCACAGGCCTTATCCAGGTATCCTACAGGTGCAGCTGGGATTTCAAGGCCCTTTCCAGGTATCCTACGGATGCAGTATTTCAAGGCCTTTTCCAGGTATCCTACGGATGCAGTATGCTGTCCCAGGCCTGATCCTGGTATCCTACGTTTGCAGCAGGCTCTCCCGAGCCTGATCCAGGTATCCTACGGCTGAAGTATGCTCTCCCTGGTCTGGTCCAGGTATCATAATGGCGCAGCATGCTCTTCCGGGCCTGATCATGGTATCCGACTGGTGCAGCTTGCTCTCCCAGGCCTGATTCTGGTATCCTACGGAAGAAGCATGTTCTCCTAGGCCGTATCCTTGTATCCTACTGGTGCAGCATGCTCTGTCAGGCCTGATCCAGGTAACCTACGGGTGCAGCATGCGATCCCAGGCCTGATTCAGGCATCCTACGGATGCAGCATCTTCTCCCAGGCTTGACTATGGTATCCTACGTGTGCAGCATGCTCTCCAACCCATTATCCTGGTATCCCACTGGAGTAACATTCTCTTCCAGGCCTGATCCTGGTATCTCAGGGTAGCAGTATGATCTCCCAGGCCAGATCCTGGTATCCTACGAGTGCATCATGCTCTCCCACGCCTGATCCTGGTGTCCTACGGGTGCAGCATGAACTCCCAGGCCAGATCAAGGTATGCTATGGGTGCAGCATGCTATTCATGGCCTGAACCAGGTATCCTACGGGTGCAGCATGCACTCCCATACCTGTAAATGGTATCCTACGGGTGCAGCATGCTCTCCCACGAGTTATACTGGTTTCCTACTGGTGTAGCATTCTCTTCCAGGCCTTATCCTGGTATCCCACGGTAGCAACATGCTCCCATGCCTGATCAGGTGTCCTATGGGTATAACAGGCTCTCCCAGGCCTGATCCAGTATCCTATGGTTGCAGCGTGCTCTCCCAAGCATAATACTGGTATCCTACGGGTTCAGAATGGACTCCCACGCCTGATCCAGGTATCCTACGTGTGCAGATTGCTTTCCCAGGTCTGATCCTGGAATACTACGTGTGTAAAATGGTCTCCAAGGACTGATCCTACGAGTGCTGCTTGCTCTCCATGGCCCGTTCCTGATATCCTACGCGTGCAGCATCCCAGGCTTTATCCAGGTATTCTACGGGTGCAGCAACGTCTCCCAGGCCTGGTCCAGGTATCCTACGGGTGCAACATGCACGACCAGGCTTGATCCAGGTATCCGACGGGTGCAACTTGCTCTTCCAGGCCTAATACTGGTATCCTTCTGGTGCAGCATATTCTCCCAGGCCTTATCCTGGTATCCTACGGGTGCATCATGGTCTTCCAGGCCTGATCCTGGTATCCTACGAGTGTATCATGCTCTCACAGGAGTTAAACTGGTATCCTACTGGTGTAGCATTCTCTCCCAGGTCTGATCCTGGTATCCTACGGGTGCAGCATGCTCTCCCAGGAGTTATACTGGTACCCTTCTGGTGTAGCATTCTCTCCCAGGCCTGATCCTTGTATCCTTCGGTAGAAACATGCTCCCATGCCTGATCCATTTATCCATCGGTTGTAACAGGCTCTCCCAGACGAGATCCTGTATCCTATGGATGCAGCGTGCTCTCCCAGGCCTAATACTGGTATCCTACGGGTTCAGAATGGTCTCCCACGCCTGATCCAGGTATCCTACGTGTCCAGGTTGCTCTCCCAGGTCTAATCCTAGCATCCTACGTGTGAAAAATGGTCTCCAAGGCCTGATCCTCGTATCCTACGAGTGCAGCATGCTCTCCCAGGCCTGTTCCTGATATCCTACGGGTGCAATATGCTCTCTCAGCCCTTATCCAGGTATCCTACGGGTGCAGCATGGTTTCCCAGGCCTGATTCTGGTATCCTACGGGTGCAGCATGCTATCCCAGGCCTTGTCCAGGTATCCTACGGTAGCAGCATGTTCTCCAGGCCTGATCCTGGTATCCTACGGTTGCAGCATGCTCTCTCATACCTTATTCTGGTGTCCTACTGGTGTAGCATTCTATCAGGCCTTATCCTGGTATCCTACGATTGCAGCATGCTATCCCAGGCCTGATCAAGGTATCCTATGGGTGCATCATGCTCTCCCAGGCCCGATCCTGGTATCCTATGGGTGCAGCATGCTCTCCCAGGCCCTATACTGGTATCCTACGGGTGCAGAATGGTCTCCCATGTCTGATCCAGGTATCCTACGGGTGCAGCATGCTCTACCAGGCCTGATCCAGTTATCCTTCGGGTGCAGCTTGCTCTTCCAGGCCTAATACTGGTATCCTACTGGTGCAGCATACTCTCCCAGGCCTGATCCTGGTATTCTACGTGTGCAGCATGGTCCCCCGCCTGATTTAGGTTTCCTACGGGTGCAGCATGCTCTCCCAGGCCTGATCCAGGTATCCTGCGGATGAAGCATGCTCTTCCAGGCCTGAAACTGGTATCCTATGGGTGCAGCATGCTCTCCCAGGCCAGATCCATGTATCCTGCGGGGGCGACTTGCTCTCCCAGTTCTAACCCTGTTGTCCTGCTGGTGCAAAATGGTCTCCCAGTCCTGATCCTGGTATCCTACGGGTGCATCATGCTCTCCAAGGCATGATCCAGGTATCATACTGGTGCAGCATGCTGTCCAAGGCCTTATCTTGGTATCCCACTGGTGCGGCAGGCTCTCACAGGCCTAATTCAGGTCTCCCAAGCCTGACCAGGGTAGTCCGTTGGTGACCATGCTATCCTTGGCCTGATACTGGTTTCCTACGGATGCATTATGCTCTCCCAGGCCTGATTCTGGTATCCTACCATTACAGCATGCTCTCCAAGGCCTGTTCCTGGTATCCTACGGAAGCAGCATGCTCTCCCATGCCTTATCCAGGTATTCAACTGGTGCAGCCTACTCTCCCAAGCCTTATCCGGGTATTATGTGGGTGCAGCATGCCTTCTCGGTCCTGATCTTGGTATCCTGCGGGTGCAGCATGCTCTCCCAGGCCTGATCCAGGTATGCTACGGATGCGACATGCTCTCTCAGGCCTAATCCTGGTATCCTACGGGTGCAGCATGGTCTCCCCGGCCTGATCTAGGTATCCTACTGGTACAGCATGCTCTCCCAGGCCTAATCCGGGTATTCTACGGGTGCAGCATGGTCTCCCCGACCTGATCTAGGTATCCTACTGGTGCAGCATGCTCTCCCAGGCCAAATCCTTGTAGCCTACGGGTACAGCATGCCCCCATGCCTGATACTGGTATCCTACGTGTGCAGAATGGTCTCCCAGGCCTGATCCATGTATCCTTCTGATGCAGCATGTTCTCCGAGGCCAGATTCAGGTACCCTACGGGTGCATCATGCTCTCAAGGGCCTGATCTAGGTTTCCTACGGGTGCAGCATGCTCTCCCATGCCTGATCCTGGTATCCTACAGATGCAGCATGGTCTCCCAGGCATTATCCTTGTATCCTACTGTTGTAGCATTCTATCCCATGCCTGATTCTGGTATCCTACGGTTTCAGCATGCTCTCCAATGCCTGATCCAGGTATTCTACGTGTGCAGCATGGACTCCCAGGCCTGATCCAGGTATCCTACGGGTGCAGTATGGTCTCCTCGGCCTGATTCTGATATCCTGCGGAAGCATGCATGCTTTCCCAGGCCTGATCATTGCATCCTACGGGTGCAGTAAGCTTTCCCAGACTTGATCCACGTATGCTTCGGAAGCAGCATGCACTCCTCGGCCTGATTCTGATATCCTGCGGAAACATGCATGCTCTCCCAGGCCTGATCCTTGTATCCTACGCATGCAGCATGCTCTCCCATGCCTGGTACTGGTATCATACAAGTGCAGAATTGTCAACCAGGCCTGATCGATGCAGCCTACTGATGCAGCATGCTCTCCCATGGTCCCAAACATGCTTAGAAGCAAAATAATTCTGAAAAGAAAACATCAAAATTGGCCAAGCTAGCGACTATCAAGCTAGGATAGAAGCAACATAGTTCTTCTCCCAAACCTATGTTTGGAGGATATATAATAGAAATAAATGATCACTTTGCAGGTATGAATGAATGCACTTTATCACATAAATGTGTTTTTGCAATTGATGTTCATGCAGTCAGCTTGACCAACTTTGTTAATAGGCTAAGTTGAGAGTGTGCTGAATACACATACTCAAAGAACATGCCCAGCAAGCACATAACATTTATGCAACGTAACATCAACGTCAGTGCAATGTCATGGCGTTGCACCGACGTTGATTTGACGTTGCCCCAGCGACGTGTGCCTGCTGGGTGATTTGTTTGTTTTGGGTATAACGGCCCATTCAAAATTAGTTCACTAATATCGAGCCGATCGTTAATCACAGGTGGGCGAAAACCGGAGTACCCAGAGAAAAACCATCTAACCTTCCAGTGCAACACTTGGCGCCTCACATGTACGGAACCCGGGAAGGGACATGATTTTTTATTTTTATTATGTTGTGCGAACAAGATAATATCTTGAGCGGACAAGATATTATCTTGTTCGGACAACATATTATCTTGTGCGGACAAGATATTATCTTGTGCGGACAAGATATGATCTTGTTCGCACAACATAATATATTGTGCACACAAGATATTATCTTGTTCGCACAACATATTATCTTGTTTGCATAACATAGATCTTGGGAAGTTGTGCGGACAAGATATTATCTTGTGTGGACAAGATATTATCTTGTGCAGACAAGATAATATCTTGTGTGGACAAGATAATATCTTGTTCGCACAAGATATATGTTGTGCAGACTAGATATTATCTTGTGCAGACAAGATAATATCTTGTTCGCACAACATAATATCTTGTGCTGACAAGATAATATCTTGTCTGCACAAGATAATATGTTGTCCGCACTAGATTATATCTTGTGCGGACAAGATATTATGTTGTGCGGACAAGATAATATGTTGTCCGCATAAGATAATATCTTGTCCGCACAAGATAATATGTTGTCCGCACAAGATAATATCTTGTCCGCACAAGATATTATCTTGTGCGCACAACTTATAAAATAAAAAAAAATCATGTCCCTTCCCGGGTTCCGTACACGTGACCCGAGTTTTGCATAAATGCATGTACTTAAGCCAACAGTGTAGACCCATGTCACAGGGTTAATTTTAGGATTTAATTCCAGGAACGTTCCAAGAATATTGGCCCAATTCCCACTGTACACTTTTTCCTATAGTGTTCTCTTACTAACCTGTTTAGTGTTAAGGGGATGCCAATGTACAAAAAGTGGGTGGGGTAACGGTGTGGTGTTCAAAATTTGTTTAACTGAATTTTGCAAAACTGTCAAGTTTTTTGAAAAGTTACTTGGCCCATAATTAATTTCAACATATTCACATGTTCTATTAGAATTTTTTTCAGAAATTCAGGAATTATTGAGAAAAACATACCTCTCTTTATGTGCTTCAATCCATTTGCGTTCATACATATTCTCCATGGTAATATAGCCAAATAAAATTGCATAAATAGGTTCATAGGTTATTCTTCTACAATGTGTGAGAATGTCATTGCTCAAAAATATTCCACAGTAGAGTATACAGCAAATTTGTGCCCATACTGTGTATCAAAATAATACAATTTCCAGACATATTTGTTGCTAAAAAGTAGTCTAGAAAAAAGGTATGGTGGACAATAACTGCTGCAGCTACTACAACTGAATCATTGGAAGTTTTAGTTGTCTCCCTTGTTTTCATGTCACTGTTTTGTTTGATTTGAAGTTTAACGTCCCCGTCAACACTATATAGGTCATTTTGGAGAAGTTGCTTCCAATTTTGTGTGACTTTTACCCGACATTGAGATTAAATGACACCTGAAGCCCTGTCGCCCAAAGAAACCTTTATAGATAAGAGTAGTTACCTATCTGGAGCTGTTGGAGGATGTAGGGGAACCAGGTCCCATCTTTTTCAGTATCACCGTCCTAATGCTTACATGGATGGTTTTAAGAGACAATTGCAACTTGGAATGGCCTTACAATCGAAGCTGTCTATTTTGAGACAGTTGATGGGTTTCAGGCCAAAATATAATATCATAGGGTTGGGCAGGGGATAGGTATGTATTCCTTCCCCTGATGACTTCTTGTAAATAGTTTTAATCTGCTGGGGGCAGTGTCACAAAGCTCTTTTTTGGGGATGGGCATTGAAAACTTTTTGTGCCACACCCCAAACCTGTTATCATGGTCAGAATCGACCGAAAACAGTATTGGGAGAAAAAAAAGAAAACCAAAAGGGTTTATAAATAAGCATGGAGGGTCCGACTTGCACGGCTCTTCCTGGGCAGGCTTAGATTCTCTATAAAACCGGTTTACCAGTCCTTGTGTGCTTTCGGATTCAGCTCTGCGTGGAATCATCATGCAGCCCATTTATTTTTTTAAGCCCAGATGGGCGGGGGGCCGATGATTACTGTGTAGGATTTCATCCTGCAAACCTGGTGTGCATGTAATATACACCTGCGAGTAATGGTCAGATGTGACCGATCGCAGTTTAAGTAGAAAGAAAGGATACACATTCAAAGGAGCCAAATAATTTTTGTCTCCCTTATCAATAAGTGTTTAAATTGAAAAGGAACAATTTTGTTCCTGTGGAGCAAATTCTTTCTTTAGAGAACTGTGTATCTTTTTCAGGGCCACATATTTTAATTATAACAACATTGACAGTATGCCACAAAATAATTGCAGAGAGCGCATAACTGCCGTCTTCTATTGACCACCATACATGTTTACATTTGGTCACGAGGTGTAGGTTTACTATCAATAACGTAAATTAGACTAGATGTTGAAACACAAATAAGTGGTGTTTTTTCGACAATCGAACTCTTGAACCTATTCATTCTTACAGCAAAATCCATAATCTAAGTCTCTTTATAAATGCTTACCTTGATTCACATGTCTACAGTGCAAAATTTGTGAAATTTGTTAACATGTTTTTTTTTCAAAGGCTTGTCAATGAAACCAGAAACACCTAAGGACTTCCATATCTGGTGACACGAACGCAAAAATATAGTCCAAAATATTCATGTTTTTGAAGAATTACCATTTATTCAATAACAATTTTAAGCAATTTAAGCACAAAAGTCATTTAGATTTATGAAACAACAAAAACTTTGAGGACATATCGGAATTTTTCCGATGTTTTGTCCTAGCTCCGCTTGAGGCGTAGTAATATTTATGTGATAAAGCCATGACTTCCTCATGCTCAACAACAAATGTTTCCAATCAGCTGTTATGATTAAAAAATGACTATAAAATTGACCTGATGGATGATTAATCGTAAGTTTGTAAAATACTTAAACTTGCACAAAACGATGCAGGAAGGGTTCCCGTTTCACGGCGCATAGTTGTCATGTTACATCGTCGAGCCGATTTGGCGATATGCGTTTCCAAATAAGTGTTGATATTTTGTTTACAAATCCCATGAATGAAAAATGGCGACCAAAGAACTTATGAAAATATCTCGTGGTGGCACAAATGTTTCTTAGACAGGAGACAATTTTGGTTAGTAATACTCTAAGACATTGTAGTTCACCCTTCCAAGAACATTACACTGTACATTTTAGGTCCTGAAAAATTAGGTAAATATGACTTTGAGCGCAAATGCTGTCACCCTCATTTTTTGCATTGGCTGTGTAAACCTACAAGCAGTTTGATAATTGCTTATTAGATAATGTTATGTTTGAAGACGTGTTACTTTCCAGTATATTCAAACTTTTTCTCCGACTCCGTGTTTTGGCTGAAAAGAAAAGTCATGTTGAGGGGTACCCCACCCACTTTTTGTACTTCGGTAAACCCTTAAAACTACTCACTTTAATCCGTGCACTGTTCACCTGTTCAAAAGCCCACCTCAGTTGAAGGCTAGATTTTGTAGTGTTAGCAGTGTTACATGTTTAGCATGTTCCACATGTATGATATTTATGTGGATATCATATTATATTTGCAGGTTAGTTTAACATTATTTAATGATTTTAATAATGTAAGCAAGGATGACACATTACAGAGCAAACGTTTTTATCATTCATAAATTAATGCAATCATGCATGTTCAGATGCGTATACGCACCCATACATGTACGTACAGAGGTGCACATCCATCCATTCATCCATACACTCATCCATCCATCCATCCATCCATCTGCAGAAGCGTGTACGCACCCATACATGTACGTACATAGGCGCACATCCATCCATCCATACACTCATTCATCATTCTTTCCATACATTTCGTTGCATACATTCATGCATGCACGCGCATATGTATGCATACCCATCCATCCATCCATCCACCCATCCATCCATCGAACCATCCATCCACATTCCGTCATATGCATTCATGCATGTACGTATGTATCTTTTTTTATCCCTTCCGCCACTTACAACCATGCATGAACAAGTATTTGTATGTATTTATCCTGTATATGTTCATCCATTGTTGGTCGTTTCCTAAGTCGTTCTTACATTCAGTTAGGGCCAGCCTCGGTAGGTCAGTCGGATGCGCGTCCGACTGGTGATCAGGAGGACGCGGGTTCGATACCTATCGGGGCGGCAACATTCTTTCATGGAGAAAGGGGGGATAGGTGAACTGACCGGCTCAAAAATGATCTTAAAAGTGTTGACTGTGCCGTTAAGCTCCAAAACAGGCATTTATATTAAGCAATGACAAATTTATTCATTCATTCATTCAAACATTCATTCATTAAGCTTACACCTGAGATATGTTATTATGTTGAAATAATAAGAATGTCCATGTATTTAAGAATTAGATATATGTGTTTTAAGATCTCAGTTGAAGGCTAGATTTTGTAGTGTTAGCAATGTTACATGTTTAGCATGTTCCACATGTATGATATTTATGTGGATATCATATTATATTTGCAGTTGCTGATCCTGTTGCCATTCTTCAATCATCATTGTAAATAAATCAGCATACATCAGAACCAGTAGTTGTGTTTCCCTGGGCTTCAATCCGAAGTATATGACCCACAGCGATTGCTCACGAATCTTTGTACCATATAGCAATCACCCCTATGACACCCAGATCAGATGCCGCGTTCTGCGATATCTGATCTGGATCTGCTCTGTTTACCAATGTACCCCAAAACGGGTAGCTAGGCATATAGGCGGTTGATCCGATCCATAAAATCTTGGCAGAAACTACTCAGCAGGCTTACAGCATTTAGGCAATGTATTTGTATGCATTAGTTTATAGAGTGGGGGTTTTGGGACAATTTTTTTTCATCCCCGCTTTCGCAATATTGTGGGGCCCACCCACCCACCCCCGGGTAGGCCTCACCGAGTGGGACACAATAGAATAAAATATTTGTTTGCACTCTAGCTGCCATATCGCATGTGCAGTACACTCTGGCTGCCACTAGGTTCTGGGACAGATTTGTCCATAAGCATATAAAAAGTATTCAGACGCTCAATTCAGCAAATAAAGCCGCCCAACACCCAAACATCTACCACCGAGACAAGCTCCATTCAGCAATCCAGCCTCAAAAACCCCAAACAATTCCACCCAACTATCCCCCTCGCGTCCCGAGGTTCTGGCACAGAATTTATTCAGACGCTCCATTCAGTAAATAAAGCCCTCCAACACCCAAACATCTACCACCGAGACAAGCTCCATTCAGCAATTTAAGTCTCCCAAACCTAAAACAATTCGACCCAACTATCCCCCTCGCGTCCCTCGCACCAACCAGACAGGGCCCGCAGGATAAATTCCCATTCTAGATCGTCCTCCCTGGCCCACCTTAGGACGGCCAACCACCACAGTGTTGAGTGTATTGATTCGTCGTCTGCGTACTCGACACGTTTAGAGATGTAATACGAAATCAATAGGACCACGTGGAATTGCCTAATACTAATAAGAAAAAGAACATATCGTTCGACCATTAAATAGTGTCATTGATTTTGAGTGTATTGTTTTTTATGAGGTAAACAGACAGTTTGTGAGGCTTATGAGTATATTTTGACTGTCAAGGTGTAAACCAATTGACGAAAATTTTATTTTCTCGTCAAGAGTAAACAATCCTGACCAGATAATTTTATTTTAGTCAAGACAGATACAGAAACTTTTTGTCAATGTTTGATTGTATACAGCAGACGATTTGTTTTATAATAGTAATATTGACTAAAGTAATTGATCGCTAACAAGTGAGTGGTGCCTTTCCGATCCTAACCAGTCGGTTGTACCCATTTCATCCTAAAGACACTGATCAGCCAGTTGTGCCCATTTGGTCCTAACAAGTTAGTTATACCCATCTCGTCCTAAAGAAACTGATCAGCCAGCTGTGTCGATTCGTTCCTAACCAGTTGGTTGTACCCATTTCGTCCTAAAGACACTGATCAGACGCAGATGGAGGTAAAATTGGTCTTTGGTTAAAGGAGCTTGGCTCTTATGTGCTAATTCGCGAGAATGAAAAGGACCGGCGTGTGATATATGTACTCGCCGGTCGTGACCAGCCTGCGCTCTTTTAAGCTCACCAGCAAGAAATATCCAAATGCCACTGTGACCAGCTTTGTCTAACTCTTCCAACAGCTTGGCACAGGTTGTCATTAACGCCTCGTCTCTCGCACGTTGAAACAACTTTTTTTTTCCTCCTCCGACAAACCAACAGTATGTTTCTGGCGCTGACGAATTTCTTCTTTCATCTGATTGACATTGTCGATTTCACACAGAATCAGGCGAAATTCTGTTTCAGATATATCATCGTCGTTCAGCGCGATAGAAATGCGGTCTGCGATTGAGTTCAGCTTTGACTCAGCCAAGATACGAATCTCGTCGTGGTTTTTGGCTTTTGTTTGGAGCCTCCGGCCAATAAATTACCCGCCAACACCCAGCAAACCACACACAATCGCTCCAGCTCGAAGGCCAATGGCGACAGGCACCGCGATGATAGTTGACAAGAGCCCGACGCCAGAAGCATCGAGTTCAACTCTAGCCGCAGTAAGCGTGGTATCAATCCCATCAACAACATTAGCCCCACGTCTGTATTTCTTGTACAGCGAAGCTTTGTAGCCTCGTTCTTTTTCGATACGTTCTTTTGACCTCGGCCACATGCTGAAGTCTGTGATTATCTCCGGTTTCAAGTCCTGGGTAGAGGCCCATCTTGTACTACCCTCGAGCTGGGTGAGTTTAAATAGACTACTGGCTGATAATAACTATAGCTTGGTCTGCTGCGAGCGCACCGGGCGTAAATCGCAGCCTTTTGAGAGGCACTGGGCCTATAAAAATATCATGCATATCCAAATGACGGTATTCAGCTTGGTGTTGGACTCCTTCAAGAGTGAACTGCACTTCAGGAGCAGCCCCCTTTTTTGTGACTATGTGAACCCCAATCTCCTTATTAGCATGCGTTGGTGGCCATTTGAGCTTGAAGCCGGGTAACACATCAACAAAGTCGTCAGGTCTATCTCCGAGAATTAGATCAAGGATGATCGATGATGCTGGCAAGTCCATACCAATAAGTCCCGCTGGGGGAATTCGTAGACTATTTTCAGGATTCCCTGCCGGTTGTTGCTTGTCTTCAGCACGCTATCTTCGGAAACGACAATGTTCTTCGTCCCGGGGATATATGAACATAGTCGAGTGCCACTATTTACTACGTTTCTGATTTTATGCTGTTTTCCAGTCATGACGTACGGAGACGCTATCTTGATGTCGATAAGCCACCCAGTTTGTTGAATGGGGCCCGCAAAAGCAACCCGCTTGCTCCCAGTGAAGGCCAGCGTATGAACCCGCTTTTTATCATATACTTATTCTTGTATTGCCCTTGAGACAACAGATTTTGCACCCCCTATCCCAACTATGCTAGTGACAGACATCTCGCCTACACAGTCAAACTAGCTGATTCGAGGGCCGGGACAAGGGCCGGGACAGAAGTCTGTCCCGCCCTTGAGACAACCTATCGGCCCTGCAAATATGATTACATGAGAAATGGCATACAGATGTGTAAATGATAATAATAAAGAGCTGGAGAAGCAAAAAATATTTTTTTTTTCATTCTTTTTTGTGTTCTTTTTTATTTTTAATGTAGAATAGAACATTTATAATGCATTTCTATTGACAGCAGAACTAAAAATAAAACTGTATGGACGCCATCTTGAAAGCGCTTTCTACGGTACAGAATAAAAATAGAGGAACAAAAATGATTATTGTGATAAAACTGAAAATGCGACATTACTGTAACCAAACTTACGCCTCCTTCAACGGATATGTCCGCGTAATCTGTATTTCAACGTTGCCTTCGACTCTAACGTCATACATTTTGAACATTGTTTACATCTTATGAGACGCCATTGACGTCAAGTCAAGAACACGCGTCGACGTGAATTAAACTTTCCCGCGTCTAAATATAACGATTGCATTGAACAAGTAAGACCGACTACAGGGTTTTATTTTCTTAGAGGAAATAAATCATCTTAGGCCAGAGGTGATTATCATTTTCAATTCATTGAGAAATTGTGATATTTCTTCGTTATGCGTGTAATATAGTTAATGAAGCTTTTTTTTTCAAACAGCAAGTCTGTATTTTATTTACATGTATGTATTTGGGCCTCTGCAGAGTGTGTTCATCATTAGTATCAAGCAGTTAAGAAATAAACTTGCTTTAACGGAGATGTTTCTTTTATCTTACAATATTTTACGCAAATAAGTATATGATAAAAAGAATATAACACGGTTGTTTGATATCGGCCCTGGTCTCGGCCCTCGGCCTGTCTCAGCCCTCGCCGTTCCGGCTCGGGCTGAGACAGGCAACTCGGGCCGAGACCAGGGCCGATATCAAAACAACCGTGTAATATTCTATATGGAACGGCATGTGAAGTATCTAGGTCCATGAGATCACCGAATTTCAATAACCCCGCTTGGCCAACCTCTTTTCTTTTGTAGACCCCTCCAGAGAGCTGGAAGGCATACAATCGATCTTCCTTCCCGTCCTTATCGAACCCCTCAGTATCACCAAGATCAGCCAAAGCCGACCCAGGGCATTTTCTGATCCCACCGGGGCCGCTTGCGTCAACCATTCCTTATATGTAGGGTTGCGCTCATATACTCGAATGATAACATTTCCCCGTTGGTATCTCTAAGTGAGATAGTTAGCTGTGAAATAGGCCCTGACGACAACTTCTTGTACTGTAAGACAGGAAATGATTCAGTTCTACCAGATCCACTTTTCGTTCTCGACAGGGATGTATCTAAGTAGTGTAGAGAGGCGACCGTTATGCAGATTGTCTGAAGTACTTAACTCAGCAAGGCGAAAGTAGACCTCACGATGGACGGCCAGCTTGTGTGGCTTATCTGCAGTGTATGTCTGGGAGATGGATTTCAATACTGGGATAAAGCCAAAGTTATTGTCAACTCCTGGGCCACACGATATCTGAAAGTGTTGTCGGAAAATCCTAAGAGATTTGCTTGTTGTGACTTCATCGGGCTTTTCCGTTAATTGCAGTAGACCAGAGGGTTCATCTAGAGTGAGTTCGGCACCCAACCGCTGAAACACCTTTTCTTTCAACTCACAGACGTAATAATACCCTTCAGGTATTATTATTCCAGTCTTTTTATTTGAGACCTTATTGTTCCTTTTCGCCATGCATATATTGTACCACCAGTGATAATACGTCAACTCGCAGAGAGCAATCTCTAGCTCACCCGCAGACAGGGTCCTGGCAAGATGGATTGGCACATCATTTTGAACGCCAGTGAGTGTGATGTACATAATCATGAAATTATAAACTTGAACAGTTGTCTCACCAAAATGGGTATAGATACAAAGGCAAGGAACACAATCGATATTCTTTTCCGTCCTAACCGAACCCCTCAGTATCACCAAGATCAATCAATGGGTATGGATATAAAGGCATTTACGTTTAATAGCTCGGCAAATAATCGGGCATGCGGCCATTTCAAATATAAAGAGTCAGCAGAAGGGGCGCCCATCCCATCCATAATGGTCGACGATAAGGGAAGTCACTTCCTTGCCAAGTACCCGGACTTCTACGACGATTATCAAAACCCTCCGCTTACCGGGGACGTCAATATGGCAAACAAGGCGTGGGACACCTGGCAGCACGCCCCCTTCAGCTGGTGGCAGGGCAGGCTGAACTTTGCGGTTTGGTGCGCAACCGCCGGATGTGGTGTTTCATTCCAGGACCATCTCCAAGCGGATGAGCCCCTTCTTGCAAGCATGTATTGCTTTCAATTCTATTATACGACGAGGCGTCTGCTTGAGGAGCTAAAAGACGCCCTCCCTGGGGAGAAGCCCCATTCATAGTTCGATAACCAATATGACTCCAGGCCCTACAAGCGGCTTTGCGATGAGTTCGCCGTTTCGCCTTCTACAGACTGGAGGCAAAAGCTGGACTACGGGTGTCAAGGCCTCGATTCTTTTATTACCTTCATGACCCCATTCGGGGAAATACCGCAGTTATCACAGCTCCGATGGTCCCTTCTCTCACCCGAAGGACGCCATACACCATAAGCGGGATATTTCAAAGGCGTGGACGATGATCATTCTCGATAAATCAGAAGGGTTCACGCAAGCGGGTGTCGCGTGCCTCAACGACTCGATTCGGACTTACGTTTGGGCAATCTTGGGAGCGCAAGCTCAGACCCGTTCCAACATTCTCAAAGTCGGGACGGGGTTCGACGCTCAAAAACAATTTATGGCGAATCTCGAAGAGTCATAGCCTCACCCGTCGATATTCCCAACAGCATCGATCGCTATCAAAAGACGTTGCAATATGCATCCACACCACTTGATTACGTCTTTGGGAGAGCGCTCTACTTGATGCCGAGCGACATGGCACTCCATCCCGGCAATGTCCAAGGTTATAATAACCAAATCCGAATAGCGGGGTCAGACGCTGTCATCGGCCACAACCCAGGAATAAACAAGGCAGCACCGATCAGCGCCAGCAGTGCTGGCAGCTCAAGGACATTCCAGGGCAAAACTACCTCAGCAGCCGGGACCGATCCGCGAGTACTCGCAGGGCCACCGCCCGAAGGGTCCCCTACGTCTGCCGCGGTTGCTCCGCCAGCAGACTGGAAATCCGGTCTCGACCATGAAGAAGAAAAAACAGCTCTCATAGTCGCAGAAATTGCATTCGGCCTAGTGGCGCTTTGGTTGGTCGCGCGGTCGAGATAACCAGTCCCCAGCAGCCTCGAGAAGAAGGCCCCCCCCCACACACACACCGATGATCAAGGCCCGCAAATTATCTGCGAGCCATGAAGCGGCCTTCCCTAGCGTGCTCAAGAGCCAAGAGACGATGGGCCCGATGATTCCGGGCATGGCAGCCGCGGCATTGCCGGCCAAATGGGCCAGGGCACGCCCGAGGGACTGTAGGTGCTTCTTTACCCACTCCTTGACCCCGCCCTTGCCGGGTGGCTTGGGAGCCGGAGCCGGTACACTCCTGCCGCCGGTGAGCGCAAGCACTAGGGTCGAGATTGCCATCTCAACCGCTGTAAGGATGCTCACGATTGTTATCCCCTTGTCGCGGTAGAGTGTTCGTATTCGCTCAGCCAGCGTCTTGTCTTCATGGAGCCTCTTCCTGAGCGACTCACGGATTCGGAAGATCTGGGACCGGAGAGCTTCTCTGTTCGGGCTTTGAGCCTTGCCTGTCTTTCAAGTTCGATGTCAGAGAGATCGTCCTCCAGGTTTCTGATTCGGTCTTGAATCTCCTGCTGCATCTCGGGGTCGTTCGTCTCCGTCCGTTTTTGACGTTCCAGGGCCAAGTGTTTTTCAACTTCGGTTTTCCGGCTTTCGACCTTCGAGAGCTTCGCCAGGTTGTTCACGAGCTCGTCTCGGGTTCGAGTCATAACCTTTTCAAGCCCAGCAAGCTCTCTTTTGGCCTGGGTGACCCACGCGGTGTCGATAGGCTGATCATCAATTGTCTTCAATGCTGCCTCGACATCTCCAAAAACGTCGTGGGCTACGCAGGGGAGCTCTGTCATCTCGATGGATAAAATATTTTTTGGGAGGGTTTCCTCTGCTTTTTGGAGTGTTTCCATAGCTAGCCTCTTTGCTGAGACGCGGCATATATGATTTATAGTCAGTGAGCCCCAGTGATTGCCGAATTGCATTTACACCCCCTGTTCCATATCTCGAGGCCAGTGTGGACAGAGCCAGAGACCGGAATCCTCCCCTTATCGCGGTGATAGACATTTTTGTTTGTCGCCGGGGGTCCAGGAGAGTGTTTTACCAGCATCATCAATCCCAAACTGGTCATAGTCGATACTGCCTTCGAGGCGCAACCCCTTTTAGGCACGGCTCACTTCTTTGTAGCAAGTATCGACCAGGCGCCTCGTCTGTTCAGAAAGTGCTGTCCGTCTTAACTCGCCTCGGAGGTTCTGAAGATTGTCCCCGGCCGCGCGTAGCCCTTGCTCGACGTCCGGTGTTGGGTTCATAACAGCGACTTGCAGGTTGAACGCGTCATCGTCGGCGGCATCATAAGGGTCGGACCAGTCTTCAAACGGGGGGTTTACAAAGTCAGCCATAATGTTTATGCATTTGAAGGTTGTCGCGCATGTTTAAAACAGACTTTGTCGAGTGTCAACGAAGTTGACACCATGTCATCAAGCAAGTACGGACGAAAGCTTGACCCCTACCGGTGCTTCCGCGAACCCCTTGGGGTGAAAGGGGTGAGGCAATCGGTGAAGATAACTTACAACTCCAGCACGATCGGCCCGAACCAGCAGCTTCTGGTTCCATTCCCCAACCTCGGCCAACATGATGTCATCGTCCCTGGGACCGCGAGGTTTGCCTTCAAGATCACGCTGCACAGCGAAGTTGCCAATCGGACCTTGGTTCAGAACCTAGGCCGCGCCCTCGTGAAAAAGACCGTCATTAAAATTTCGGGGAACGAGGTCCTCAGCATCGACGACAGTGACGTGTACCACTGCTACTGCGATCTCTGGAGGACGGCTTCAGAGAGGAAAAATGGCCAGTACCAAGGCATTGATACGTCGAATGTACGAAATACGACGAGGATCCGAATCAATGCTGGGGACAAAGACGAGTCCGTTCTAGCGGACAAATCCATCGCCGATGCTTTCGGCAATCGCTTCTACATCCCACTGGACTTCGAACTGCTTGAGAGCCACATGCCATTCTACCAGAGCGCGCTGGGCGATCGGCTCGAGTATGAGCTCACGTTCAAAGACTACAACCGTGTGATCCAGGCCACAGGCATAGAAGCCTCTTTCGACATTGGAAACATCTGTCTGGGGACATGGTCACCCTGCCAGAGCCGACCCAAATGATCAACAACCAGTATAGAAGCCGCATTTCGATCCTGTATGACCGGGTACTGCGGCACCGCAAAATCGGCAAAGACAAGAGCGACACCCTCTGGAATATCAATCTCAACGTGCCCGCCCGCAGCATGAATGGCATCCTGGTGCTCTTTGAGGATGAAGCCGCGCAACAGCCCTTTGCTCGCGACACTGAGGCCTTCTATAACCCGAAAATCGCCAAGGTCGAGGTCACCATCGAGGAGATCCCCAACCAACTCTTCAGCTAAGGGATGCGCTCTTACCAGATGTTTGATGAAGCGAGGAATCTCTTCCCAGCCGGCAGCAAACGACAGCCTGAAGTGGCAACGGTCGAAAAAGACTTGGCTCTAGCCGACGTCAGCCTTGTAGAATACTTCACCAGCTAGTACGCGCTGTGGCTTGGCCTCAGGACAAGCGAAGACGACCGGCTCCACGGCTCCGGCAGGCGGATAGAGAATGCCAGCGAAGGTGTGACCATCCAGATAACGAAAAAAGCCGAGGCGGCTGGCGCATTGAACATCTACCTCTACGTCATCATGGATGCACAGCTTAACATCGAAGATGGCCGGTTCGTCTCAGCGGTTTATAAATGTTCCGGAGCAACGATTAATTAATGTTCCGGAGGAACGATTAATAAATCTAATACCGCGCACGGCCCATTCGGCGACAATCATCGGGCAGACGGGATGCGGGAAAAACGTTTTTATCCTCGATCTGCTCGAAGACCCCTACCGGGGGCTATTTCAGCACGTAATGATTCTGTGCCCCACCATACGGTACAACAGGACGTATCAGCAGCGCCCCTGGATCTGGACGGACCCTGAGATTTACGTTCTAGACCCCGGTGAGCGCCTTCACGATTACTTGCGAGCGTTTTACCGGGTAGTAAAGGGCGAGCCGACCCTATACATCATAGACGACTGCAGCGCTAAGAGGGCTTTGACGAAGAAGAAAGACATGTTGTCAGAGCTGGCGTTCTCGGGGCGCCACGCGGAGCAGTCTGTCTGGGTCCTCACGCAGAAGTACAACTCCGTCTTGAAAGACTTGCGCGAGCAGACGCCCTGGGTCTGTTTGTTCCACTGCAAGGATCGTGACTCGTTCGAAGACTGTCTGCGTGAAAATGACTTGATCCCCGCACGAGGACGGGAGTTGGTGCGGCAGCAGCTAGCCGAGACAAAACACGCTAAGCTTCTGTTGAAGACTGATCAACCCGCTGATTATATAATCACATTGTAATTAATTAATGATCATTACGTGATTAATATTGCTTAGCTGCGAAGCATCGGCAATAACGATGTGCTCAGTAGCGACCGTAATCGCTGTACTTGGCCTGCATGTGGCGCTGCTTTTCGCTGTCTTTTTTATCCTTTCTCGGGTGATCCAGATGTTCGCCGCGCATGTATGCGCATGCCTGCGACTCATTTTAGACAAGTCCGCCCTTGTTTCCTATCCACGATAGGAATTGACTGTGACGTTCTGATAGACCAGATGCTTGACGACCCGGCGGCGCCAGACACGCAACTTGCGCAGCCAGTAGCAAAACAACAAGCAAAGCAACAAGCAGAGGCACGGAAAGATGACAGGGTGCAAGAATACCACGAAAGGCTCGCTGCAACAGTAGCAGGAGGGTCGGCCAGGAAATACGGAATTGTGGCTCACGGAAAGGCCTTGACCATCGACCAGGTCGAGGAGCTGAGTGACTCTGAGGCCGAGAGACTCTACGCCCGTTACTCCGCCCGATTAGGGGCAGACATGTCAAAGACGATTTCGAACGCGGCTCTCGGGCTGTATGCGGGACTGGTCGGGATGTTCGTCCCGATCCCGGACCAACAAGGGCTCATTCGCGATCTTGAAAGCGATCCGTTTCTAGGTATCGCACTTCAAGGCGCTGCCAGCGAACTATATCACCGCTATGGCACCGCAACGTTAATCCCTCTCGAGCATGCCAGATTTGAACATTGCTGCCCCATCAATTCATCATACAATAATTGCGGGGAATACGATGATGGATCACCAGCCGGACGCTACAACTCAGCTGGCGGACGTTGCGACGCCACTGGCGCAGCTTGTACTGGCAGAGCCTGTACTGGCGCATCCAGTAACGCAAAGAGTGACGAAGCCCAAAGACCCGAAAAAGGTTGCAACCGGTCGTGCCGGTGCCACCACTCGAAAGGCCAAACAAGAACGACTGCTCAAGGAGCTTCAGGAAACCAAAGAAAAACTTCAATAACGATGGCGCCGTTAACGATGTTGTTGCAGAGCAACATGTTGCAAAGCAACAACAGGAACATCACGGTATTCTGCCAGAAGGACAAAGATCCTGGATGCCATGGATCATCGGGGTTTGTCTTGCGGGTGGCATAGCTGTTGTTGCTCTGCAACATGTGAGCCTATCGCGGCGACAAGTTGCTCAGAGCAACAGCAACAGCAAATGACAAGTCGAATAGGAAGTTATATGCGCAACAGGATAAACCCCGGTCCATGAAACAATTAGAGACCAGGCCAGATCAATTCTATATGGAGTGAAGCCCGTTGCGAAGCAACAACAACAACCATGACAACTGGTGGTAAAATGCTTGTTAATGCGCTCTACAATAGCGCAGTCGTCTGTGGCATCGCTATGGGATACGCCCGGCTTGGCAAGATGTCGATGGGGGTAGCCCCACGAAGCTAGACTTCGCAACCCGTGATGTGGGCATGGCCATAGCTGACGTCGCTCTCGCCGTGGCAACCAAAGATATGCTAATTAAACAGGGGATTATACCTGCTGATATTATGAAGTAATCGGTTACTTAAGTAATAAAATGGAAAGTATTGCTATGCTCGTTGGCGGTGCCCTGGTGAACGCCCTGGCGTTCTCGGGATCGAACTACTTGTTCTCCATTTTGAAGAGCTCTGGCGTCGACGAAGAGCGCACGCGTCACGATAAAGCAGTCGAACAGTTACAGGCTGCACATGCAGAATGGTCTCGAAATCGGGCCGAGCGTATTGATTTCATCGCTGAGGAACTCCGCCACAAGAGGCACGCCATTCGAACCTTCAAAGACGTCGATGACGCGATGCGCCTGTATGCGCAGGTCGCCGGGCATAACCTTGACCCCCTGGGGCCCGAGCCCCTGCTCTCCGACTTTTACCACCCGAGTGACGAACAGAAAGACCGCGAGACTGCCTTCGTCATCCTGGGGATGGCCGCGGCCGGCCTTGTTGCCTACAAACTCGACAATTAATCGATAAATCAGCTTAAAACTTAATTATTTAAGTACTTAAGTAATCACCGGTGTTTTGCACACTCCATTTGTGGCCATGCCGGCGTCGTTGCCGATCAAAATAGTGAGACAAGTTTTAGTTTTTCATTCTTTTTGGAGATTTATCAGTCTGTTGGAAAATATTAGTAGCAATGGCCGACAGTAAGCTCTCTGTCATATACTATAGCCCAAAGGGCTACTGGAAGGGGCTCGCTGCCATTGAGAAGCTGGCGTCTGCAGCCAATGTGAGTGAACAACGGGCTAAGGACTGGCTCAAAAGACAGGCTATCTGGCAGATCTACCTTCCTACCCAGCGGCACATGCCACGGCCAAAATTCGACATCGCCACACCGAACGAAGTACACCAGGCGGATCTGCTCTTTCTGCCACACGACCGAGTTGGGCGCAAAACCTTCCGCTACGCTCTCACGGTCGCCAGCCGTTACAAGGATGCTGAGCCCCTGATAAACAAGACTGCGACAGAGGTCACCGATGGCTTGGCTCGGATTTACAAACGGAGCCCGCTGAAGTGGCCCAAATTACTCCAGGTTGACCCCGGCCGTGAGTTCATGGGCTCTGTCAGCCAGCTGTTGGCAAAGCACTCTGTCCAGGTTCGGCGCGGTCGGGTTGACATCCATCGGGACCAGGGTATTGTTGAGCGCTTCAATCGTACCTTGGCTGAGCGGCTTTTTGGGTACCAGTACGCTCAGGAGATGGTGCAGCCTAGTAAGCGGTCTACAGAGTGGGTGAAAAGGTTGCCTGCCGTTGTGGCAGCCTTGAATGGCGAGGTCATTCGACGGACCGGCAAAAAGCCCTCTGAGGCCATAAGGGTGCGATCAGTGACAAAAAAGCCGTCCTCTGTAGTTCCTGGTCGTCCTGTTGGTCTCGAGGAGATAAATCCCCTCCGGTGTCGGCGTTCGCTATTTGTACCAGCCTGGCGAGCTTGAAGGGGGGCGCCGGCGAGCGACTGATACCATATGGTCCCTGGACGTGCACCGGCTGTGGCGCACAGTGACCAAGCCCGACGAGCCCGTGGTGTATTACTTGCAGGGTGGACCTCAGCGCGGTTTTGTGCGCGAAAACTTCTTGTTGTGCCTCCCGACACTCAGCTTCCTCCGGATGGGGTTCTCAAAGAATGCATCCATCTCTTCTTGTGTAACGTCTGGTACAGTTGCTGTGCAACGATCTTTGTAACCATAAGCTAGTGTATCCACCCCATTTTCTGCGATCCAACGCTTGGAATCGAAGGGCGACAGCGACACCTTGTTGAGATGCTGCCCGTAGATGCAATGGCACTCTGACCTAAGAACATCCATGCCATGGCGGAAAGTTTGCTTCTCAAAGAGAGCCTCTTTGAACTGCTCATGCCTGATGCGCTTCTTGACAGTTGCTTTTCTCACTCCCTTGGTCTTCTTGGTGTTCTTTCCAGATGCCTGGAGGATGGAATACATCTTCGGCCGCAGGCCCATATATTCGGCGATTGACTGCCCGGCGCACTCCTTCCTCTTTCCGAGAACCTTCTTGTTCTGCTGTGCAGCGGGTGGCCTTTCGGAAAGTCGGACGTGTCGTAGAGATTTTGGTGCTTGGCCATGTCCTCGTAGACATCCTCTGTCTCGATTTCCAGGAGGAGGCTGTCAGTGTCTGTGTAGAGTAGCTTGCAGCGTTCTCCGTACTGCCTCTGGAGCCGGTTGTAATAGAAATCGTACATCAGGGTCTTTAAAAGGTCCAGAATGCTCATACCTACGTAAATCGGTCGATTGAGCACTAGACGGCTCTTATGCATCTGGACTGCTGCAAGATCATCGTCGAAGATGTTGGCTCTCGCAAAGGCTGGGCTGGCGATGAGACGCCTGAGTTTATCTTCCTCGTTGGCGCGGACCAGCTTGACGTCAACACGACTGCGGAGGTTCTCCATCGTCTTGCCGAATACCGAATTGTTCATGAGCTTGAAGAGATCCTTCTCAAAGTCACCGGTGGCCTTCTTCCGGAGCTCAGTATTCATCCATCCAGGGGCTCTGCTGGAACCGGAGGGCTCGATGAATCTTGGTCAGACGCATACCCAGAGAGATGTATAGCTGGAGATTCCGAAAGTGGAGCACGTAACGGTCTTTGTTGCGAAGGTTGGGTACCAACTTCTCAACCTCTGTAGGTGCTCCCTCCAAAGCTCAATCGAGAAGTTCGCGCTGGTACTCCGACATTCACTCCTTCTTGACCACTAGGCGCTGTGGTGCTAGCGGATAGGTATCGTGTGCCTTGTGCAGCTCTGCTGGATATTACATATCTACCGCTAGGATATAGCCCTCTTCACTGTCTGCGGGTTGTTGTGCAATGGTTTCTGCGAGTCGCTGGCATTCCGATGCATCGACCCACTGGAAGTCTCTGTTGGGAAGAGCCTGACTCATAGCCCATCCATAGAGATTGTTCGCATCCATATATAAGATATGGCTTCTAGGTTTTTCTGGGTCATATCCTCGACCTGAGGATTGTTGGCCTTGGCATAGCGCTTTGAGACCATTGCGATACCTCCACGCATCCCCTTCTCAATGAATAGATGTTTGTCGTAATCTGTGTGTAGCTCGACATCCACTCCTGTCTTCTTGAGAAGGGCGTCCCATGAAAGCCCCGGGCTGGTGTAGTAGTGTGCTGGGTCTAAGCCATACTGCATCAGGCAGGTCTTTCGGAATTCCTCAAAGACATCTGCGAGCAGGAGAACATCTGTGCGATTGTAGAGGACGTGGTAGTCCCCAGGGTCCCACCCCCACAGACCTCCCATACTCTCTGCGCGTGGGGATAGTCGTCTCCGCTGATGTGCTCGTCGGTGAGCTTGCTGTAGAATGCCTCTTTCGGGGGGGAGCTTGGTCTCGGCGAAGCGATCCCAGGAGTCCATATACTCGAAGGGGTAGACACCCTTCCGGGTCAAGAGCTGGAGCCTCTGCTGGTTTTGCTCGTAGTGGAACGTGATCTGGAAAGCATCATCCTGCTGGAAATGCAACATAATGACAAAATGATCGGACTTTCAAAACTTTCACCACTATCGGGTACGTAACAAAAACTATGTGAAAATGTAGCAGTCAAATGCGGCCCAGTTGGTACTATTAAAGGTAGTACTCAAAAATACCAATTTTCATACTGCTGAACCTGTCAAGTTAGCAGGATGGCAGCACATCAGGATGAGAAATTCGTCCTGCAACAAATACACCCAGATGAAAACCTGTTTCAAATCACAAAACTTCTGCCATCTTGTTGTAGGCAACAAAAATCTATGTAAGAAAGTGGAAATTAAATTTGGCTCCTATCCCCGTTTAATGCGAACGGCTGTGAAAACTCAATTTTCATCCTGCTTGAAATGCAACATATTGAAAAGTTTTTACCCGACATTGAGATGAAAAGACATATCAAGCCCTGTCGCCCAATTAAACCAATATGGTTTATAAGCATGGACAGTCCGACTCGCACAGCTTTGCCTGGGCAGGCTTAGATCCTCTAAGTAGTTTACTAGTACTCGTGTGCGGTAAGTTCAGCTCTGCGTGGAAGAATCATGCAGCCCATCTATTTCTTCAAGCCCCAATGGGGACGTAAAACCTTAAATAAAATCACACTTTATGTAAAGTAAACTCAGTCACTAACTCCGTTGGCGCTTGTGAAAAAGTTGGCAAAAAGAAAAGAAAAATGATGTGTATAAGCGTATGTAAACATAAAGTTGGATAAGAATTAAAAAGCAAGTAAGTAAGTAGAAAAAAAAAAAAAAAAAAAAACTCGGTACACTCCTGATTCGAACCCGGGTCGCCAGCGTGAGAGTCAACGCCGCTGCTTATCAATTGGCGAACCTTTCATTATAACTATAATCAAAACGTCAGTCGTGATCGTGATTTTTAATATACATGTCATTAATTTGTCTGGTGATCAATTTAAAGCATTGATACGATTACGTGCTTGTAGTCTGTTCAACATTAGCAAGACAGAATTCTGGTTTCATTGATTACGTGGCAGACATGGCAGATTTTAACCGGGTCGTTTCATTGTTCAGAAAACTTTTACTCTAGTGTTTGAGAGTGAGTCGGAGTGAGTGAGTGGGTTTTACGTCCCACCAACAGCTAAGGTAATACGGAGACGGGACCTCGGTTGAAAGACTCATCCGAAAGTCTGGAGAAGCCCGGGATCGATCCTGCGATCCCGGGTTTACAAGGCGAGTAGCGTAAACACTACACCACGGAGGCTTCTGTCTAGTGTTTGAGAAGTGGCAGAACTGGCCTTACATACTTTTATCAGAGTTTGATGTCAGTCAAATGAATATTCAAAGTCCAGTTTCCGAAAATAAAACCATTTCTATGAAGTTTTTGGACACATGACTTCCATTGCGTTGCATGCAAGATCGCATACATCAAATCATACCTCCAGCACAGCTGTCGACTGTCATCATATTTTTCTGACTTAACAAAAATAAGTTCAGGGACAACATTTTGTAATTTTATGGTTGTCGAGGCATGTTATGGTATTTAATTTTATATTTCAAAAACAAAAACATAAAAAAAAAAAAATAAAAAAATAAAAAAAAAAAAAAAAAAAAATCGCAAAATGGACGATTTGCGTTACCGAGGGTGTTTTCAGGAACCTTTCGTGCTTTTACTAAACAAAGAAATGAACTTCAAAACGCAAAGTCATCAAATTTATACTTCGTTTGCAAACATACACGCCATACATATTTCATTTATACACTTGAAAAAAAAACAGAAAAATGTTGGGCCAATTATAAGACTAAGTGAATCAACCCCTTTAGCCCCTTCCCGTCATTCGCGTACGGCCGCGAAACCCCAATTTTAGTCCTCCCACAAAAACACCCAGATGAAAAATTGTTTATAATCACAAAATGTTGAGCATCATGTTGTGGGCCACTAAAATCTATGTAAGACAGTTGAAATTGAATATGGCCCCTATCAGCGTTTAAAGCGTACGGCTGTAATAACTCAATTTTCATCCTGCTGAGAATGTGGAATACTTCTGAATTTTCAAAATATTTACCAACATGTTGTAGGCACCTAAAAACTATGTAAAAAACTATAAATCAATTTTAGCCCCTTCCCGTCATTAAAGCGTACGGCCGCGAAAACCCAATTGTAGTCCTCCCACAAATGCACCCAGATGAAAAATTGTTTCCAATCACAAAACTTTTACCATCATGTTGTAGGCAACAAATCTATGTAAGAAAGTGAATATTAGATTTGGCCCCTATCAAGGTTTAAAGCGTACGGCTGTAAAAACTCATTTTTTTCCTGCTGAGAATGAGAAATTCTTCTGAATTTTAAAATATTTCACACCATGCTGTAGGCACCAAAAAACTTTGTAAGAAACTAGAAATCAAATTTAGCCTTTCCCATCATTAAAGCGTACGGCCGCGAAACCCAATTTTCAGATAAAAAATGGTTTCAAATCACAAAACGTTTACCATCATGTTGTAGGCAACTCATATCTATGTAAAAAAGTGGAAATTAAATTTGGCCCCAATCAGCATTTAAAGCCTACGGCTGTAAAACCCAACTTTCATCCTGCCGAGAATGAGAGATTCTTCTGAATTTCAAATTATTTACCACCATGTTGTAAGCACCTAACAACTATGTAAGAAACTAGAAATCAAATTTCAGCCCCTTCCCATCATTAAAGCATACGGCCGCGAAAACCCAATTTTAAGAAAAAAAAAATGTTTCTAATTGCAAAACTTTTACCATCATGTTGTAGGCAGCTAAAATTTATGTAAGAGCAAAACTTTTACCATCATGTGGTAGGCAGCTAAAATTTATGTAAGAAAGTGATAATTAAATTTGGCCCCTCTCAGCGTTTAAAGCGTAAAAACTAAATTATTTTCCTTCTGAGAATGAGAAATTCTTCTGAATTTCAAAATATTGCACAACACGTTGTAGGGGTCTAAACACTAAGTAGGAAACTAGAAACCAAATTTAGCCTCTTCCCGTCATTAAAGCGTACGGCCGCGAAAACCCAATTTTAAGAAAAAAAAATTCTAATCACAA
Source organism: Lucinisca nassula (assembly GCA_963580285.1). Classification (NCBI taxonomy): domain Eukaryota; kingdom Metazoa; phylum Mollusca; class Bivalvia; order Lucinida; family Lucinidae; genus Lucinisca; species Lucinisca nassula. The sequence continues at coordinate 115,345,328 of OY757014.1, forward strand.
AACTTTTACCATCATGTTGAAGGCAACGAAAATCAATGTAAGAAAGTGGAAATTAAATTTGGCACCTTTCAGCGTTTAAAGCGTACAGCTGTAAAAACTAAATTTTCATCCTGCTGAGAATGAGAAATTCTTCTGAATTTCAAAATATTGCACACCATGTTGTAGGCGCCTAAAAACTATGTAAGAAACTAGAAACCAAATTTAGCCTCTTCCCGTCATTAAAGCGTACGGCCGCGAAAACCCAATTTAAAGAACAAAAATGTTTCTAATTACAAAACTTTTACCATCATGTTGTAGGCAAGTAAAATCATTGTAAGAAAGTGGAAATAAAATTTGGCCCCTCTCAGCGTTTAAAGCGTGCGGACGTAAAAACTAAATTTTCATCCTGCTGAGAATGAGAAATTCTTTTGAATTTCCAAATATTGCACACCATGTTGTAGGCGCCTTAAAACTATGTTAGAAACTAGAAACGAAATTTAGCCTCTTCCCGTCATAAAACCCAATTTTAAGAAAAAAAAAATTGGATCTAATCAAAAATCTATGTAAGAAAGTGGAAATTATCAGCGTATAAAGCGTACGGCTGTGAAAACTCAATTTTCATCCTTCTGAAAATGTAACAGAAAGAAAAGATTTTACCCGACATTGAGATGAAATGACATCTCAAGCCCTGTCGCCCAATTAAATAAATAGGGTTTATAAGCATGGACAATCCGACTCGCACAGCTTTGCCTGGGCAGGCTTAGATCTTCTAAGAAGTTTCTTGTACTCGTGTGTTGTAAGTTCAGCTCTGCGTGGAAGCATCATGCAGCCCATCTATTTCTTCAAGCCCCAATGGGGACGTAAAACCTTAAATAAAACCAAAGCGCCAAAAGGCACTGAAATGACCGATTCTGTGAAAAATTCAGATTTACTTTCTTTAGTGATAAGGACAATGGCGCTGGAGTGCTGATTTTTGTTTGGTTCACAAAACTGAGGTGAATCGGCTGTAATACACTTCCATCATCATTTTCCTTGAACACAAATGACTACCCAGCAGTTGCCAGTTTTATGACAACACAAAGCGTAGACGCAACTTTCTTGTTAAAGCTTACACTTGTTGACTGAGATGCGTTTCGCGGATCAGTCAAGAACCTGCCTTTTGACGTTCGCTACAATAAAGGAAAACACTTTTTGTGCGATGTTTGAAGTTTTGCGGCATGTGACTTATTATTTATTACAAAATTGTGCTTACATATTAAGTTATTTAGATCTACAACAGAATTGGACGGTGAAAACTGTTAGGAGTATATTATTGCTGGCTTGCTACCGTACGGTTAAGTTTCTAGCGTCACGTACTTCGCATTTAATTAGGTCATGTAAGTGTTATGAGTTTGTACCCTTTCAGCCCTTTATAGCTAAGTACAGATACCGACTGATGCAAACAGTATAGAACCTGGTGAGATGGCTCATAATGATACATCGCATTCTGTTCTACATGGTTTGACATGCTGTTGACGACTATTGACTAGACACCCAATTTACATGTGTAGAATGGACGTGTACAAATTCTGTGACTGAAGAGTGAACTAGTGAAACTCGTGGGTGGAAGGGGTAAAATCTTAATATGGCCATTTTGAAACGTAACAGAGGACATTTCATCTTTTATTTTCTCTTAAATTGCGACACAAACTTCATATTTCTTACGATTCATCTGCAGGCAGCTGATTCAAATGAAATCCAATCACTAAAAAATAAGATAAAAATGTAAATTCGTCTGCTTCATGTTTTGCATGACGCTTTTAAGATAACTCACACGTTCATTGTTCGTTTTATAAAGACATGTGTCCTCTGATCTTTCATGGAACTTTTTCAACTACAGTCGTCGCCAAACCCGTCGCATGATGCAGCTGAATCGTAAGATAAAATCGTCAAGTGGTCTGCTTCAAAAGTTTGTATTACGCATACAGGATAACTAATACGCTTGTACAATTTTGATTACTGCGCCAAACCGGACTACATTTTGTGCGGACTCATATTTCTATGGCTGTCAAAGCCGGAAGAACTGAAGCCTGAATTACTTAAAACGTCTAGCCACCAAGAATAGACAGATAGAATCTGTCATTAATCACACTTGATATAAAGTAAACCCAGTCACCAACTCCATTTGCGCTTGTGAAAAAGTTGGCAAAAGAAAAGAACAAGAGGGCCATGATGGCCCTGGATCGCTCACCTGATCCATAAAGTAACAAGTGGGCCCCGGGGAGGGCCATTATTGACCCCAGGGTTATAATGTGCATAATGTTGAGGGAGGTCAAAAAAGGTGAAGCTTCATACCAAATATCAACAACGGCTATAATTTAAACAATCTTGGCAAAGGTCCACTAGATGAAGCTACACACCAAATATCAAAGACCTTGGCCTTGCGGTTTCAGAGAAGAAGATTTTTTTAAAGACTTTCCCTATATAAGCCTATGTAACACCAAAGAGCCCTGGGGCGGGGGCATTTTTGGCCCCAGCACTACGTAAGCCTATGTAAAACCAAATGGCCCCGGGGCAGGGGCATTTTTGGCCTCAGCGCTATAATTTAAACAATCTTGTTAGAAGTCCACTAGATGAAGCTTAATATCAAATATCAAAGACCTGGGCCTTGCAGTTTCAGAGAAGAAGATTTTTAAAGAGTTTCCCTATATAAGTCTATGTAAAACCAAAGGGTATCGAAGCTTCATACCATTTTTGACACCAGGGCTATAATGTGCATAATGTTGAGGGAGGTCTAAAAAGGTGAAGGTTCAAACCAAATATCAACAACGTCTATAATTTGAACAATCTCGGCAAAGGTCGAATAGATGAAGCTACACACCAAATATCAAAGACCTGGGCCTTACGGTTTCAGAGAAGAAGATTTTTTTAAAGATATTCCCTATATATGGCTATGTAAAACCAAATGGCCCCGGGGCGGGGTATTTTTGGCCTCAGGGCTATAATTTAAACAATCTTGATAGAGGGCCACTAGATGAAGCTTCACACCAAATATCCAAGACCTGGGCCTTGCTGTTTCAGAGAAGAAGATTTTTCAAAGATTATCTCTATATAAGTCTATGTAGAACCAAAGGGCCCCGGGGCGGGAGCATTTGTCACCCGAGGGCTATAATTTGAACAAAAATGGTAGAGGTTCAGCAGATGAAGCTCCATACAGTTTCAGAGAAGAAGATTTTTAAATATTTCCCTATATAAGTCTATGTAAAACTAAAGGGTCTCGGGGCAGGGGCATTTTTGGCCCCAGGGCTATAATTTGGTCCACAACATGAAGCTTCATACCAAATATCAAAGACCTGGGCCTTGCAGTTTCAGACAAGAAGATTTTAAAAGATTTTCCCTATATAAGCCTATGTAAAACCAAAGGGTCCCGGGGCGGGGGGATTTTTGGCCCCAGCACTATAATTTGAACAATCTTGGTAGGGGTCCACTAGATGAAGCTTCATTCCAAATAGCAAATACCTGGGCCTTGTGGTTTCAGAGAAGAAGATTTTTAAAGATTTTCCCTATATAAGCCCATATAAAACCAAAGGGCCCTGGGGCGGGGGTATTTGGCCCCAGCACTATAATTCGGACAATCTTGGAAGGGGTCCACTAGATGAAGCTTGTTACCAAATATCGAAGACCTGGGCCTTGCGGTTTCAGAGAAGAAGATTTTTAAATATTTTCCCTATATAAGCCTATGTAAAACCAAAGGGCCCCGGGGCGGGGGCATATTTAGCCCAAGCACTATAATTTGAACAATCTTGGTAGGGGTCCACTAGATGAAGCTTCATACCAAATATCAAAGACCTGGGTCTTGTGGTTTCAGAGAAGAAGATTTTTAAAGATTTTCCCCATAAAAGTCCATGTAAAACCAAAGGGCCCCGTGGCGGGGGCATTTTTGGCCCCAGCATTTTAATTTGAACAATCTTGGTAGGGGTCCACTAGATGAAGCTTCATACCAAATATCAAAGACCTGGGCCTTGGGGTTTCAGAGAAGAAGATTTTTAAAGATTTTCCCTATATAAGCCCATGTAAAATCAAAGGGCCCCAGGGCGGGGGCATTTTTTGCCCCAGCACTATAATTTGAACAATCTTGGTAGGGGTCCTTTAGATGAAGCTTCATACCAAATATCAAAGACCTGGGCCTTGTGGTTTCAGAGAAGAAGATTTTTTAAGTTTTCGGTAAAAAAAATCTATTTTTGGCTCCTGTGATCTAGATGTGCAACGGACCGGAACCATTTGAACAACTTTGAAAGGGGACCACCTAAGGATCATTCCTGTGAAGTTTGGTCAAAATCCGATCAGTGGTTTAGGAGATGTCGTTTGAAGAAAAAGTTTACGCACGCACGCACGGACGCACGCACAACGGACAAAAAGTGATCCCAAAAGCTCACCTCGTCACTACATGACGGTGAGCTAAAAATGATGTGTATCAGTGTATGTAAACATAAAGATGGATAAGAATTTAAAAGCAATTAGTAGAAAAAAAACACGGTATACTCCGGATTGGAACCCGGGTCGCCACTGCTTATCTTTTCAATTGACAAGCGTTTCATAATAACTATAATCAAAACGTCAGTCGTGATCGTCATTTTTAATATACATGTCATTAATTTGCCTGGAGATCAATTTAAAGCATTGATACGATTACGTGCTTGTAGTCTGTTCAACATTAGCAAGACAGAATTCTGGATTCATTGTTTACGTAGCAGACGACAGATTTTAACCGGGTCGTTTTATTGTTCAGAGAACTTTTGCTCTAGTATTTGAGAGTGAGTGAGTGAGTTTTACGTCCCACCAACAGCTAAGGTAATGCGGAGACGGGACCTCGGTTTAATGACCCATCCGAAAGTCTGGAGAAGCCCGGGATCGATCCTGCGATCCCGGGTTTACAAGGCGAGTAGCGCAACCACTACACCACGGAGGCTTCTATCTAGTGTTTGAGAAGTGGCAGAAGTACCTTACCTACTTTTATCAGAGTTTGATGTCAGTCAAATAAATATTCAAGGTCCAGTTTCCGAAAATAAAACCGTTTCTATGAGGTTTTTGGACACATGCCTTCCTTTGCGTTGCATGTAAGATCGCGTACATCAAATCATACCACCAGCACAGCTGTCGACAATCATCATATTTTTCTGACTTAACAAAAATTAAGTTCAGGGACAACATTTTGTAATTTTATTGTTGTCGATGCTGTGCTGGTACTAAATTTTATATTTCACCCCCGCCCCCCCCCCCCCCCCAAAAAAAAAGAGGCCCATGGGCCACTACGCTCACCAGAGGTCATGTGGTTTATACCATATACAGGCAAAGTGCCCATTTTGGTCAAGTGACAACAATACCACGAATGATGTTTAATTGCCTCACCCCCATAGAGGCTTTTCATGAAATTTGGTTTCAATTAGCACAGCTCTTTTACTGGAGAAGATAAAGATACTGAATCTGAGCCATCCAAGACAAAGGTCAGTAATGACCTTGACCTTTGGAATTGACAAACTTCCATTCAGCTAACTGCAAATATCATTTTTGATTTCACCTACCAGGCAATCAGAAATATCAACAACTTTTCCATTTTTCCATACAAATGTCAAAGTGACCAAATTTGACCTTGAAATTAAACAGGTCAAGGTCAATCAAAGGTCAATATTTGAACAAACTTGGTAGGGCCAGAGTCCCTGATGCTGCATACCAAATTTAAAGATCATCGGCCATTCGGTTCTTGAGAAGAAGATTTTTGAAGGTTTTTACCATATATTGGCATGGCGGCCCATATTGGCCAGTTGACCCAGTCCTCACGAACAAACTTTCGTTCGATCATTCCATAGAGGCTCCACATGTAATATTGTTTCAATTGGCCAAGTAGTTTAAGTGGAGAAGATAAAAATACTGAATCTGAGCCGTCCTGAACAAAGGTCGGTAAATGACCTTGACCTTTGGAACTGATAAACTTCCATTCACCTGATTGTAAGAACCATTTCTGATGCAAATAGCTAATACACACCGTACAACCGGCTGCGTCGAAGACAGATCGCGGAAAACGTTTCATAGAAAGGGTAGGTGATTTTTTTTGTTTGTTTGTATAAATCGAGAAGGCTATCTGTTGAGTTTTGCTGCTATTGGAGAAGAAACTAAATGCCTGGAGATACCGCAGCAACATTCTGACTATATTTCAAAGCCAGATAAGTCTTTTCCAGCCGGTTGTACGGTGTGTAATATACAATCAGAAAAATCCACTGTGTTGCCATTTTTCCATAGAAATGTCTAAGTGATCAAATTTGAGATTGACATAAAACAGGTCAGGGTCAACCAAAGGTCATCATTTGAACAAACTTGATAGGGCCAGAGTCCCTGATGCTGCATACCAAGTTTCATGATCATCGGCCGTTCGGTTCTTGAGAAGAAGATTTTTTTTAAGGTTTTTACCATATATGGGCATGGCGGTCATATTGGTCATGTGACCCAGTCCTCACAAACAAACTTTCTTTCCCTCATTCCATAGAGGCTCCACATGCAATTTGGTTTCAATTGGCCAAGTAGTTTAAGTGAGCAGGAAGATAAAAATACTGAATCTGTGCCTTCCTGGACAAAGATCGGTAAATGACCTTGACCTTTAGAACTGATAAACTTCCATTCAGGCTAGAGTCCCCGCTAAGCTTCTGTTGAAGACTGATCAACCCGCTGATTATATAATCACATTGTAATTAATTAATGATCATTACGTGATTAATATTGCTTAGCTGCGAAGCATCGGCAATAACGATGTGCTCAGTAGCGACCGTAATCGCTGTACTTGGCCTGCATGTGGCGCTGCTTTTCGCTGTCTTTTTTATCCTTTCTCGGGTGATCCAGATGTTCGCCGCGCATGTATGCGCATGCCTGCGACTCCATTTTAGACAAGTCCGCCCTTGTTTCCTATCCACGATAGGAATGGACTGTGACGTTCTGATAGACCAGATGCTTGACGACCCGGCGGCGCCAGACACGCAACTTGCGCAGCCAGTAGCAAAACAACAAGCAAAGCAACAAGCAGAGGCACGGAAAGATGACAGGGTGCAAGAATACCGCGAAAGGCTCGCTGCAACAGTAGCAGGAGGGTCGGCCAGGAAATACGGAATTGTGGCTCACGGAAAGGCCTTGACCATCGACCAGGTCGAGGAGCTGAGTGACTCTGAGGTCGAGAAACTCTACGCCCGTTACTCCGCCCGATTAGGGGCAGACATGTCAAAGACGATTTCGAACGCGGCTCTCGGGCTGTATGCGGGACTGGTCGGGATGTTCGTCCCGATCCCGGACCAACAAGGGCTCATTCGCGATCTTGAAAGCGATCCGTTTCTAGGTAGCGCACTTCAAGGCGCTGCCAGCGAACTATATCACCGCTATGGCACGTGGTTAGCTCCGCTCACCGCAACGTTAATCCCTCTCAAGCATGCCAGATTTGAACATTGCTGCCCCATCAATTCATCATACAATAATTGCGGGGAATACGATGATGGATCACCAGCCGGACGCTACAACTCAGCTGGCGGACGTTGCGACGCCACTGGCACAGCTTGTACTGGCAGAGCCTGTACTGGCGCAGCCAGTAACGCAAAGAGAGACGAAGCCCAAAGACCCGAAAAAGGTTGCAACCGGTCGTGCCGGTGCCACAACTCGGCCAAACAAGAACGACTGCTCAAGGAGCTTCAGGAAACCAAAGAAAAACTTCAATAACGATGGCGCCGTTAACGATGTTGTTGCAGAGCAACATGTTGCAAAGCAACAACAGGAACATCACGGTATTCTGCCAGAAGGACAAAGATCCTGGATCATCGGGGCCATGGATCATCGGGGTTTGTCTTGCGGGTGGCATAGCTGTTGTTGCTCTGCAACATGTGAGCCTATCGCGGCGACAAGTTGCTCAGAGCAACAGCAACATGTTGTTGCAGAGCAACAGCAAAAATGACAAGTCGAATAGGAAGTTATATGCGCAACAGGATAAACCCCGGCCCATGAAACAATTAGAGACCAGGCCAGATCAATTCTATATGGAGTGAAGCCCGTTGCGTAGCAACAACAACAACCATGACAACTGATGGTAAAATGCTTGTTAATGCGCTCTACCATAGCGCAGTCGTCTGTGGCATCGCTATGGGATACGCCCGGCTTGGCAAGATGTCGATGGGGGTAGCCCCACGAAGCTAGACTTCGCAACCCGTGATGTGGGCATGGCCATAGCTGACGTCGCTCTCGCCGTGGCAACCAAAGATATGCTAATTAAACAGGGGATTATACCTGCTGATATTATGAAGTAATCGGTTACTTAAGTAATAAAATGGAAAGTATTGCTATGCTCGTTGGCGGTGCCCTGGTGAACGCCCTGGCGTTCTCGGGATCGAACTACTTGTTCTCCATTTTGAAGAGCTCTGGCGCCGACGAAGAGCGCACGCGTCACGATAAAGCAGTCGAACAGTTACAGGCTGCACATGCAGAATGGTCTCGAAATCGGACCGAGCGTATTGATTTCATCGCTGAGGAACTCCGCCACAAGAGGCACGCCATTCGAACCTTCAAAGACGTCGATGACGCGATGCGCCTGTATGCGCAGGTCGCCGGGCATAACCTTGACCCCCTGGGGCCCGAGCCCCTGCTCTCCGACTTTTACCACCCGAGTGACGAACAGAAAGACCGCGAGACTGCCTTCGTCATCCTGGGGATGGCCGCGGCCGGCCTTGTTGCCTACAAACTCGACAATTAATCGATAAATCAGCTTAAAACTTAATTATTTAAGTACTTAAGTAATCACCGGTGTTTTGCACACTCCATTTGTGGCCATGCCGGCGTCGTTGCCGATCAAAATAGTGAGACGAGTTTTAGTTTTTCATTCTTTTTGGAGATTTATCAGTCTGTTGGAAAATATTAGTAGCAATGGCCGACAGTAAGCTCTCTGTCATATACTATAGCCCAAAGGGCTACTGGAAGGGGCTCGCTGCCATTGAGAAGCTGGCGTCTGCAGCCAATGTGAGTGAACAACGGGCTAAGGACTGGCTCAAAAGACAGGCTATCTGGCAGATCTACCTTCCTACCCAGCGGCACATGCCACGGCCAAAATTCGACATCGCCACACCGAACGAAGTACACCAGGCGGATCTGCTCTTTCTGCCACACGACCGAGTTGGGCGCAAAACCTTCCGCTACGCTCTCACGGTCGCCAGCCGTTACAAGGATGCTGAGCCCCTGATAAACAAGACTGCGACAGAGGTCACCGATGGCTTGGCTCGGATTTACAAACGGAGCCCGCTAAAGTGGCCCAAATTACTCCAGGTTGACCCCGGCCGTGAGTTCATGGGCTCTGTCAGCCAGCTGTTGGCAAAGCACTCTGTCCAGGTTCGGCGCGGTCGGGTTGACATCCATCGGGACCAGGTTATTGTTGAGCGCTTCAATCGTACCTTGGCTGAGCGGCTTTTTGGGCACCAGTACGCTCAGGAGATGGTGCAGCCTAGTAAGCGGTCTACAGAGTGGGTGAAAAGGTTGCCTGCCGTTGTGGCAGCCTTGAATGGCGAGGTCATCCGACGGACCGGCAAAAAGCCCTCTGAGGCCATAAGGGTGCGATCAGTGACAAAAAAGCCCTCCTCTGTAGTTCCTGGTCTTCCTGTTTGTCTGGAGGAGATAAATCCCCTCCGGTGTCGGCGTTCGCTATTTGTACCAGCCTGGCGAGCTTGAAGGGGGGCGCGGGCGAGCGACTGATACCATATGGTCCCTGGACGTGCACCGGCTGTGGCGCACAGTGACCAAGCCCGACGAGCCCGTGGTGTATTACTTGCAGGATGGACCTCAGCGCGGTTTTGTGCGCGAAAACTTCTTGTTGTGCCTCCCGACACTCAGCTTCCTCCGGATGGGGTTCTCAAAGAATGCATCCATCTCTTCTTGTGTAACGTCTGGTACAGTTGCTGTGCAACGATCTTTGTAACCATAAGCTAGTGTATCCACCCCATTTTCTGCGATCCAACGCTTGGAATCGAAGGGCGACAGCGACACCTTGTTGAGATGCTGCCCGTAGATGCAATGGCACTCTGGCGTAAGAACATCCATGCCATGGCGGAAAGTTTGCTTCTCAAAGAGAGCCTCTTTGAACTGCTCATGCCTGATGCGCTTCTTGACAGTTGCTTTTCTCACTACCTTGGTCTTCTTGGTGTTCTTTCCAGATGCCTGGAGGATGGAATACATCTTCGGCCGCAGGCCCATATATTCGGCGATTGACTGCCCGGCGCACACCTTCCTCTTTCCGAGAACCTTCTTGTTCTGCTGTGCAGCGGGTGGCCTTTCGGAAAGTCGGACGTGTCGTAGAGATTTTGGTGCTTGGCCATGTCCTCGTAGACATCCTCTGTCTCGATTTCCAAGAGGAGGCTGTCAGTGTCTGTGTAGAGTAGCTTGCAGCGTTCTCCGTACTGCCTCTGGAGCCGGTTGTAATAGAAATCGTACACCAGGGTCTTTAAAAGGTCCAGAATGCTCATACCTACGTAAATCGGTCGATTGAGCACTAGACGGCTCTTATGCATCTGGACTGCTGCAAGATCATCGTCGAAGATGTTGGCTCTCGCAAAGGCTGGGCTGGCGATGAGACGCCTGAGTTTATCTTCCTCGTTGGCGCGGACCAGCTTGACGTCAACACGCCTGCGGAGGTTCTCCATCGTCTTGCCGAATACCGAATTGTTCATGAGCTTGAAGAGATCCTTCTCAAAGTCACCGGTGGCCTTCTTCCGGAGCGCAGTATTCATCCATCCAGGGGCTCTGCTGGAACCGGAGGGCTCGATGAATCTTGGTCAGACGCATACCCAGAGAGATGTATAGCTGGAGATTCCGAAAGTGGAGCACGTAACGGTCTTTGTTGCGAAGGTTGGGTACCAACTTCTCAACCTCTGTCGGTGCTCCCTCCAAAGCTCAATCGAGCAGTTCGCGCTGGTACTCCGAAATTCACTCCTTCTTGACCACTAGGCGCTCTGGTGCTAGCGGATAGGTATTGTGTGCCTTGTGCAGCTCTGCTGGATATTACATATCTACCGCTAGGATATAGCCCTCTTCACTGTCTGCGGGTTGTTGTGCAATGGTTTCTGCGAGTCGCTGGCATTCCGATGCATCGACCCACTGGAAGTCTCTGTTGGGAAGAGCCTGACTCATAGCCCATCCATAGAGATTGTTCGCATCCATATATAAGATATGGCTTCTAGGTTTTTCTGCGTCATATCCTCGACCTGAGGATTGTTGGCCTTGGCATAGCGCTTTGAGACCATTGCGATACCTCCACGCATCCCCTTCTCAATGAATAGATGTTTGTCGTAATCTGTGTGTAGCTCGACATCCACTCCTGTTTTCTTGAGAAGGGCGTCCCATGAAAGCCCCGGGCTGGTGTAGTAGTGTGCTGGGTCTAAGCCATACTGCGTCAGGCAGGTCTTTCGGAATTCCTCAAAGACATCTGCGAGCAGGAGAACATCTGTGCGATTGTAGAGGTCGTGGTAGTCCCCAGGGTCCCACACCCACAGACCTCCCATACTCTCTGCGCGTGGGGATAGTCGTCTCCGCTGATGTGCTCGTCGGTGAGCTTGCTGTAGAATGCCTCTTTCGGGGAGGGGGGGGGGGGGCTTGGTCTCGGCGAAGCGATCCCAGGAGTCCATATACTCGAAGGGGTAGACACCCTTCCGGGTCAAGAGCTGGAGCCTCTGCTGGTTTTGCTCGTAGTGGAACGTGATCTGGAAAGCATCATCCTGCTGGAAATGCAACATAATGACAAAATGATCGGACTTTCAAAACTTTCACCACTATCGGGTACGTAACAAAAACTATGTGAAAATGTAGCAGTAAAATGCGGCCCAGTTGGTACTATTAAAGGTAGTACTCAAAAATACCAATTTTCATACTGCTGAACCTGTCAAGTTAGCAGGATGGCAGCACATCAGGATGAGAAATTCGTCCTGCAACAAATACACCCAGATGAAAACCTGTTTCAAATCACAAAACTTCTGCCATCTTGTTGTAGGCAACAAAAATCTATGTAAGAAAGTGGAAATTAAATTTGGCTCCTATCCCCGTTTAATGCGAACGGCTGTGAAAACTCAATTTTCATCCTTCTGGAAATGCAACATATTGAAAAGTTTTTACCCGACATTGAGATGAAAAGACATATCAAGCCCTGTCGCCCAATTAAACCAATATGGTTTATAAGCATGGACAGTCCGACTCGCACAGCTTTGCCTGGGCAGGCTTAGATCCTCTAAGTAGTTTACTAGTACTCGTGTGCGGTACGTTCAGCTCTGCGTGGAAGAATCATGCAGCCCATCTATTTCTTCAAGCCCCAATGGGGACGTAAAACCTTAAATAAAATCACACTTTATGTAAAGTAAACTCAGTCACTAACTCCGTTGGCGCTTGTGAAAAAGTTGGCAAAAAGAAAAGAAAAATGATGTGTATAAGCGTATGTAAACATAAAGTTGGATAAGAATTAAAAAGCAAGTAAGTAAGTAGAAAAAAAAAACTCGGTACACTCCTGATTCGAACCCGGGTCGCCAGCGTGAGAGTCAACGCCGCTGCTTATCAATTGACGAACCTTTCATTATAACTATAATCAAAACGTCAGTCGTGATCGTGATTTTTAATATGCATGTCATTAATTTGTCTGGTGATCAATTTAAAGCATTGATACGATTACGTGCTTGTAGTCTGTTCAACATTAGCAAGACAGAATTCTGGTTTCATTGATTACGTGGCAGACATGGCAGATTTTAACCGGGTCGTTTTATTGTTCAGAAAACTTTTACTCTAGTGTTTGAGAGTGAGTCGGAGTGAGTGAGTGGGTTTTACGTCCCACCAACAGCTAAGGTAATACGGAGACGGGACCTCGGTTGAAAGACTCATCCGAAAGTCTGGAGAAGCCCGGGATCGATACTGCGATCCCGGGTTTACAAGGCGAGTAGCGTAAACACTACACCACGGAGGCTTCTGTCTAGTGTTTGAGAAGTGGCAGAACTGGCCTTACATACTTTTATCAGAGTTTGATGTCAGTCAAATGAATATTCAAAGTCCAGTTTCCGAAAATAAAACCATTTCTATGAAGTTTTTGGACACATGACTTCCATTGCGTTGCATGCAAGATCGCATACATCAAATCATACCTCCAGCACAGCTGTCGACTGTCATCATATTTTTCTGACTTAACAAAAATAAGTTCAGGGACAACATTTTGTAATTTTATGGTTGTCGAGGCATGTTCTGGTATTTAATTTTATTTTTCAAAAACAAAAAAAAAAAAAAAAAAAAAAAAAAAATAATAATAATAATAATAAAAAAAAAAAATCGCAAAATGGACGATTTGCGTTACCGAGGATGTTTTCAGGAACCTTTCGTGCTTTTACTAAACAAAGAAATGAATTTCAAAACGCAAAGTCATCAAATTTATACTTCGTTTGCAAACATACACGCCATACATATTTCATTTATACACTTGAAAAAAAAAACAGAAAAATGTTGGGCCAATTATAAGACTAAGTGAATCAACCCCTTTAGCCCCTTCCCGTCATTCGCGTACGGCCGCGAAACCCCAATTTTAGTCCTCCCACAAAAACACCCAGATGAAAAATTGTTTATAATCACAAAATGTTGAGCATCATGTTGTGGGCCACTAAAATCTATGTAAGACAGTTGAAATTGAATATGGCCCCTATCAGCGTTTAAAGCGTACGGCTGTAATAACTCAATTTTCATCCTGCTGAGAATGTGGAATACTTCTGAATTTTCAAAATATTTACCAACATGTTGTAGGCACCTAAAAACTATGTAAGAAACTATAAATCAATTTTAGCCCCTTCCCTTCATTAAAGCGTACGGCCGCGAAAACCCAATTTTAGTCCTCCCACAAATGCACCCAGATGAAAAATTGATTCCAATCACAAAACTTTTACCATCATGTTGTAGGCAACAAATCTATGTAAGAAAGTGAATATTAGATTTGGCCCCTATCAAGGTTTAAAGCGTACGGCTGTAAAAACTCATTTTTTTCCTGCTGAGAATGAGAAATTCTTCTGAATTTTAAAATATTTCACACCATGCTGTAGGCACCAAAAAACTTTGTAAGAAACTAGAAATCAAATTTAGCCTTTCCCATCATTAAAGCGTACGGCCGCGAAACCCAATTTTCAGATAAAAAATGGTTTCAAATCACAAAACGTTTACCATCATGTTGTAGGCAACTCATATCTATGTAAAAAAGTGGAAATTAAATTTGGCCCCAATCAGCATTTAAAGCCTACGGCTGTAAAACCCAACTTTCATCCTGCTGAGAATGAGAGATTCTTCTGAATTTCAAAATATTTACCACCATGTTGTTAGCACCTAACAACTATGTAAGAAACTAGAAATCAAATTTCAGCCCCTTCCCATCATTAAAGCATACGGCCGCGAAAACCCAATTTTAAGAAAAAAAAATGTTTCTAATTGCAAAACTTTTACCATCATGTTGTTGGCAGCTAAAATTTATGTTAGAGCAAAACTTTTACCATCATGTGGTAGGCAGCTAAAATTTATGTAAGAAAGTGATAATTAAATTTGGCCCCTCTCAGCGTTTAAAGCATACGGCTGTAAAAACTAAATTATTTTCCTGCTGAGAATGAGAAATTCTTCTGAATTTCAAAATATTGCACAACATGTTGTAGGCGTCTAAACACTAAGTAGGAAACTAGAAACCAAATTTAGCCTCTTCCCGTCATTAAAGCGTACGGCCGCGAAAACCCAATTTTAAGAAAAAAAAATTCTAATCACAAAACTTTTACCATCATGTTGAAGGCAACGAAAATCAATGTAAGAAAGTGGAAATTAAATTTGGCACCTTTCAGCGTTTAAAGCGTACAGCTGTAAAAACTAAATTTTCATCCTGCTGAGAATGAGAAATTCTTCTGAATTTCAAAATATTGCACATCATGTTGTAGGCGCCTAAAAACTATGTAAGAAACTAGAAACCAAATTTAGCCTCTTCCCGTCATTAAAGCATACGGCCGCGAAAACCCAATTTAAAGAACAAAAATGTTTCTAATTACAAAACTTTTACCATCGTGTTGTAGGCAAGTAAAATCATTGTAAGAAAGTGGAAATAAAATTTGGCCCCTCTCAGCGTTTAAAGAGTGCGGACGAAAAAACTAAATTTTCATCCTGCTGAGAATGAGAAATTCTTTTGAATTTCCAAATATTGCACACCATGTTGTAGGCGCCTAAAAACTATGTTAGAAACTAGAAACCAAATTTAGCCTCTTCCCGTCATAAAACCCAATTTTAAGAAGAAAAAAAATTGGATCTAATCAAAAATCTATGTTAGAAAGTGGAAATTATCAGCGTATAAAGCGTACGGCTGTGAAAACTCAATTTTCATCCTTCTGAAAACGTAACAGAATGAAAAGATTTTACCCGACATTGAGATGAAATGACATCTCAAGCCCTGTCGCCCAATTAAATAAATAGGGTTTATAAGCATGAACAATCCGACTCGCACAGCTTTGCCTGGGCAGGATTAGATCTTCTAAGAAGTTTCTTGTACTCGTGTGTTGTAAGTTCAGCTCTGCGTGGAAGCATCATGCAGCCCATCTATTTCTTCAAGCCCCAATGGGGACGTAAAACCTTAAATAAAACCAAAGCGCCAAAAGGCACTGAAATGACCGATTCTGTGAAAAATTCAGATTTACTTTCTTTAGTGATAAGGACAATGGCGCTGGAGTGCTGATTTTTGTTTGGTTCACAAAACTGAGGTGAATCGGCTGTAATACACTTCCATCATCATTTTCCTTGAACACAAATGACTACCCAGCAGTTGCCAGTTTTATGACAACACAAAGCGTAGACACAACTTTCTTGTTAAAGCTTACACTTGTTGACTGAGATGCGTTTCGCGGATCAGTCAAGAACCTGCCTTTTGCCGTGCGCTACAATAAAGGAAAACACTTTTTGTGCGATGTTTGAAGTTTTGCGGCATGTGACTTATTATTTATCACAAAATTGTGCTTACATATTAAGTTATTTAGATCTACAACAGAATTGGACGTCGAAAACTGTTAGGAGTATATCATTGCTGGCTTGCTACCGTACGGTTAAGTTTCTAGCGTCACGTACTTCGCATTTAATTAGGACATGTAAGTGTTATGAGTTTGTACCCTTTCAGCCCTTTATAGCTAAGTACAGATACCGACTGATGCAAACAGTATAGAACCTGGTGAGATGGCTCATAATGATACATCGCATTCTGTTCTTCATGGTTTGACATGCTGTTGACGACTATTGACTAGACACCCAATTTACATGTGTAGAATGGACGTGTACAAATTCTGTGACTGAAGAGTAAACTAGTGAAACTCGTGGGTGGAAGGGGTAAAATCTTAATATGGCCATTTTGAAACGTAACAGAGGACATTTCATCTTTTTTTTTCTCGTAAATTGCGACACAAACTTCATATTTCTTACGATTCATCTGCAGGCAGCTGATTCAAATGAAATCCAATCACTAAAAAATAAGATAAAAATGTAAATTCGTCTGCTTCATGTTTTGCATGGCGCTTTTAAGATAACTCACACGTTCATTGTTCGTTTTATAAAGACATGTGTCCTCTGATCTTTCATGGAACTTTTTCAACTACAGTCGTCGCAAAACCCGTCGCATGATGCAGCTGAATCGTAAGATAAAATCGTCAAGTGGTCTGCTTCAAAAGTTTGTATTACGCATACAGGATAACTAATACGCTTGTACAATTTTGATTACTGCGCCAAACCGGACTACATTTTGTGCGGACTCATATTTCTATGGCTGTCAAAGCCGGAAGAACTGAAGCCTGAATTACTTAAAACGTCTAGCCACCAAGAATAGACAGATAGAATCTGTCATTAATCACACTTGATATAAAGTAAACCCAGTCACCAACTCCATTTGCGCTTGTGAAAAAGTTGGCAAAAGAAAAGAACAAGAGGGCCATGATGGCCCTGGATCGCTCACCTGATCCATAAAGTAACAAGTGGGCCCCGGGGAGGGCCATTATTGACCCCAGGGTTATAATGTGCATAATGTTGAGGGAGGTCAAAAAAGGTGAAGCTTCATACCAAATATCAACAACGGCTATAATTTAAACAATCTTGGCAAAGGTCCACTAGATCAAGCTACACACCAAATATCAAAGACCTTGGCCTTGCGGTTTCAGAGAAGAAGATTTTTTTTAAAGACTTTCCCTATATAAGCCTATGTAACACCAAAGAGCCCTGGGGTGGGGGCATTTTTGGCCCCAGCACTACGTAAGCCTATGTAAAACCAAATGGCCCCGGGGCAGGGGCATTTGGCCTCAGCGCTATAATTTAAACAATCTTGCTAGAAGTCCACTAGATGAAGCTTAATATCAAATATCAAAGACCTGGACCTTGCAGTTTCAGAGAAGAAGATTTTTAAAGAGTTTCCCTATATAAGTCTATGTAAAACCAAAGGGTCTCGAAGCTTCATACCATTTTTGACACCAGGGCTATAATGTGCATAATGTTGAGGGAGGTCTAAAAAGGTGAAGGTTCAAACCAAATATCAACAACGTCTATAATTTGAACAATCTCGGCAAAGGTCGAATAGATGAAGCTACACACCAAATATCAAAGACCTGGGCCTTACGGTTTCAGAGAAGAAGATTTTTTTTAAAGATATTCCCTATATATGGCTATGTAAAACCAAATGGCCCCGGGGCGGGGTATTTTTGGCCTCAGGGCTATAATTTAAACAATCTTGATAGAGGGCCACTAGATGAAGCTTCACATCAAATATCCAAGACCTGGGTCTTGTTGTTTCAGAGACGAAGATTTTTCAAAGATTATCTCTATATAAGTCTATGTAGAACCAAAGGGCCCCGGGGCGGGAGCATTTGTCACCCGAGGGCTATAATTTGAACAAAAATGGTAGAGGTTCACCAGATGAAGCTCCATACAGTTTCAGAGAAGAAGATTTTTAAATATTTCCCTATATAAGTCTATGTAAAACTAAAGGGTCTCGGGGCAGGGGCATTTTTGGCCCCAGGGCTATAATTTGGTCCACAAGATGAAGCTTCATACCAAATATCAAAGACCTGGGCCTTGCAGTTTCAGACAAGAAGATTTTAAAAGATTTTCCCTATATTAGCCTATGTAAAACCAAAGGGTCCCGGGGCGGGGGGATTTTTGGCCCCAGCACTATAATTTGAACAATCTTGGTAGGGGTCCACTAGATGAAGCTTCATTCCAAATAGCAAATACCTGGGCCTAGTGGTTTCAGAGAAGAAGATTTTTAACGATTTTCCCTATATAAGCCCATATAAAACCAAAGGGCCCTGGGGCGGGGGTATTTGGCCCCAGCACTATAATTCGAACAATCTTGGAAGGGGTCCACTAGATGAAGCTTGTTACCAAATATCGAAGACCTGGGCCTTGCGGTTTCAGAGAAGAAGATTTTTAAATATTTTCCCTATATAAGCCTATGTAAAACCAAAGGGCCCCGGGGCGGGGGCATATTTATCCCAAGCACTATAATTTGAACAATCTTGGTAGGGGTCCACTAGATGAAGCTTCATACCAAATATCAAAGACCTGGGTCTTGTGGTTTCAGAGAAGAAGATTTTTAAAGATTTTCCCCATAAAAGCCCATGTAAAACCAAAGGGCCCCGTGGTGGGGGCATTTTTGGCCCCAGCATTTTAATTTGAACAATCTTGGTAGGGGTCCACTAGATGAAGCTTCATACCAAATATCAAAGACCTGGGCCTTGCGGTTTCAGAGAAGAAGATTTTTAAAGATTTTCCCTATATAAGCCCATGTAAAATCAAAGGGCCCCAGGGCGGGGGCATTTTTTGCCCCAGCACTATAATTTGAACAATCTTGGTAGGGGTCCACTAGATGAAGCTTCATACCAAATATCAAAGACCTGGGCCTTGTGGTTTCAGAGAAGAAGATTTTTTAAGTTTTCGGTAAAAAAAAATCTATTTTTGGCTCCTGTGACCTAGATGTGCAACGGACCGGAACCATTTGAACAACTTTGAAAGGGGACCACCTAAGGATCATTCCTGTGAAGTTTGGTCAAAATCCGATCAGTGGTTTAGGAGGAGATGTCGTTTGAAGAAAAAGTTTACGCACGCACGCACGGACGCACGCACAACGGAGTGATCCCAAAAGCTCACCTCGTCACTACATGACGGTGAGCTAAAAATGATGTGTATCAGTGTATGTAAACATAAAGATGGATAAGAATTTAAAAGCAATTAGTAGAAAAAAAAACACGGTATACTCCGGATTGGAACCCGGGTCGCCACTGCTTATCTTTTCAATTGACAAGCGTTTCATAATAACTATAATCAAAACGTCAGTCGTGATCGTCATTTTTAATATACATGTCATTAATTTGCCTGGAGATCAATTTAAAGCATTGATACGATTACGTGCTTGTAGTCTGTTCAACATTAGCAAGACAGAATTCTGGATTCATTGTTTACGTAGCAGACGACAGATTTTAACAGGGTCGTTTTATTGTTCAGAGAACTTTTGCTCTAGTGTTTGAGAGTGAGTGAGTGAGTTTTACGTCCCACCAACAGCTAAGGTAATACGGAGACGGGACCTCGGTTTAAAGACCCATCCGAAAGTCTGGAGAAGCCCGGGATCGCAGGATTCTATTTCACCCCCCCCCAAAAAAAAAAGAGGCCCATGGGCCACTACGCTCACCAGAGGTCATGTGGTTTATACCATATACAGGCAAGGTGCCCATTTTGGTCAAGTGACAACAATACCACGAATGATGTTTAATTGCCTCACCCCCATAGAGGCTTTTCATGAAATTTGGTTTCAATTAGCACAGCTCTTTTACTGGAGAAGATAAAGATACTGAATCTGAGCCATCCAAGACAAAGGTCAGTAATGACCTTGACCTTTGGAATTGACAAACTTCCATTCAGCTAACTGCAAATATCATTTTTGATTTCACCTACCAGGCAATCAGAAATATCAACAACTTTTCCAT
The DNA here is from genome assembly GCA_963580285.1 of Lucinisca nassula. Classification (NCBI taxonomy): domain Eukaryota; kingdom Metazoa; phylum Mollusca; class Bivalvia; order Lucinida; family Lucinidae; genus Lucinisca; species Lucinisca nassula. The sequence continues at coordinate 115,365,340 of OY757014.1, forward strand.
TTTTCCATACAAAAGTCAAAGTGACCAAATTTGACCTTGAAATAAAACAGGTCAAGGTCAATCAAAGGTCAATATTTGAACAAACTTGGTAGGGCCAGAGTCCCTGATGCTGCATACCAAATTTAAAGATCATCGGCCATTCGGTTCTTGAAAAGAAGATTTTTGAAGGTTTTTACCATATATGGGCATGGCGGCCCATATTGGCCAGTTGACCCAGTCCTCACGAACAAACTTTCGTTCCATCATTCCATAGAGGCTCCACATGTAATATTGTTTCAATTGGCCAAGTAGTTTAAGTGGAGAAGATAAAAATACTGAATCTGAGCCGTCCTGAACAAAGGTCGGTAAATGACCTTGACCTTTGGAACTGATAAACTTCCATTCACCTGATTGTAAGAACCATTTCTGATGCAAATAGCTAATACACACCGTTCAACCGGCTGCGTCGAAGACAGATTACTGTCTCTAAGACAGATCGCGGAAAACGTTTCATAGAAAGGGTAGGTGATTTTTTTGTTTGTTTGTATAAATCGAGAAGGCTATCTGTTGACTTTTGCTGCTATTGGAGAAGAAACTAAATGCCTGGAGATACCGCAGCAACATTCTGACTATATGTCAAAGCCAGATAAGGCTTTTCCAGTTCGTTGAAAAAATTTTTCATCGAACATTTTATGAATTTTTGTTTTCGACATCAAGTGTACGTCTACGGAACAAAATATGTTACATTCACTTACTCATGCTAAAACTACGATTATTCAACAGCATTTCTGCCAAATTGTACCGTATAACTCGGTTAAATATACAAACTACTCCCCACTAAAGAGACCAGGTGTCCAAAAAAATGCTGTCTCTAACTACAGATTGTTTTATATACGACTGTCCACAAACACAGATCAGAGATTTCGAAGGCTAACATTGATGACAGATCAGAATTTCGGTTACATCTTCAATAAAGACGAATTCTGGATGACTTAACACCGGCAACTTCGGTAGAAACTATTTCATGCTAGCTCCAGGGCATTACTTGTAATAATGCTGCAGTTGAGTAACATAGAGGCTGCTCTATAATCATTTATAGAGGTCGTTATGCAAACTGTGCAGAGGCGACCATGTTCAACAAGATTGTACGTCTCAATAACAGCTAAGGTCACCTAAGGAGACAAGACCTCGGTTTAAAGACACATCCGAAAGTCTTGAGAAGCCCGGGATCGATCTCGCGAATCCTGATTTACAAGGCAAGTAGCATAACCATTACACCACGGAGGCTTCTACTGATTGCACAATTTGTGTGTTGACAGGAAATATAAATGATTATAGAGCAGCCCCTATGTGGCTCAATTGCAGCATTATTACAAGTAATGCCCTGGAGCTAGCATGAAATAGTTTCCACCGAAGTTGCCGGTGTTAAGTCATCCAGAATTCGTCTTTATTGAAGATGTAACCTAAATTCAGATCTGTCATCAGTGTTAGCCTTCGAAATCTCTGATCTGTGTTTGTGGACAGTCGTATTAAAAACAATCTGTAGTTAGAGACAGCATTTTTTGGACACCTGGTCTCTTTAGTGGGGCGTAGTTTGTTTATTTAACCGAGATATACGGTACAATTTGGCAAAAATGCTGTTGAATAATCGAAGTTTTAGCATGAGTAAGTGAATGTAACATATTTTGTTCCGTAGACGTACACTTGATGTCGAAAACAAAAATTCATAAAATTTTCGATGAAAATATTTTTCAACGAACTGGAAAATCCTTATCTGGCTTTGAAATATAGTCAGAATGTTGCTGCGGTATCTCCAGGCATTTAGTTTCTTCTCCAATAGCAGCAAAAGTCAACAGATAGCCTTCTCGATTTATACAAACAAAAAAGGTCCCCTACCCTTTCTATGAAACGTTTTCCGCGATCTGTCGTAGAGACAGTAATCTGTCTTCGACGCAGCCGGTTGTACGGTGTGTAATATACAATCAGAAAAATCCACTGTGTTGCCATTTTTCCATAGAAATGTCTAAGTGATCAAATTTGAGATTGACATAAAACAGGTCAGGGTCAACCAAAGGTCATCATTTGAACAAACTTGATAGGGCCAGAGTCCCTGATGCTGCATACCAAGTTTCATGATCATCGGCCGTTCGGTTCTTGAGAAGAAGATTTTTTTTAAGGTTTTTACCATATATGGGCATGGCGGTCATATTGGTCATGTGACCCAGTCCTCACAAACAAACTTTCTTTCCCTCATTCCATAGAGGCTCCACATGCAATTTGGTTTCAATTGGCCAAGTAGTTTAAGTGAGCAGGAAGATAAAAATACTGAATCTGTGCCTTCCTGGACAAAGATCGGTAAATTATCTTGACCTTTAGAACTGATAAACTTCGATTCAGGCTAGAGTCCCCGATGCTGCATACCAAGTTTCAAGATCATCGTCTATTCGGTTCCTGAGAAGAAGATTTTTAAAGGTTTTTCCCATCAATGGGCATGGCGGCCATATTGGTCATGTCACCCAGTCCTCCCGAACAAACTTTCGTTCCCCCTTCCCATAGAGGCTCCATATGTAATTTGGTTTCAATATGCAAAGTAGTTTCAGAGGAGATGTTGTTTGAAAATGTTGACGACGCAGACGACGACGAGGACGGACCAATGACTATACTATAAGCTCCCCCGGAGCCTTAGGCTCTGGTGAGGTTAAAAAAACTAGCAAAATGGACGATTTGCGTTAGCGAGGGTGTTTTCAGGAACCTTTCCTGCTTTTACTAAACAAAGAAATGAACTTCAAAACGCAAAGTCATAAAGTTTGTTTGTTTGTTTGCAAATATAAACGCCATACATATTTCATTTACTCACTTGAAAAATCAGAAAAATGTTGGGCTAATTATGACACTAAGTGAATCAACCCCTTTAGCCCCTTTCCCGTCATTCGCGTATGGTCACGAAAACCCAATTTGAGTCCTCCCTCAAATACACCCAGATGAAAAATTGTTTCCAATCACACAACTTTTACCATCATGTTGTAGGCAACTAAAATTTATGTAAGAAAGTGGAAATTAAATTTGGCCCCTATCAACGTTTGAAGCGTACGGCTGTAAAAACTCAATTTTCATACTGCTGAGATTGAGAAATTCTTCTGAATTTCAAAATATTGCACACCATGCTGTAGGCACCTAAAAACTTTGTAAGAAACTAGAAATCAAATTTAGCCCCTCCCCATCATTAAAGCGCACGGCCGCGAAAACCCAATTTTCAGATAAAAAAAAAAAAAAATATTAAAAATCACAAAACGTTTACCATCATGTTGTAGGCAACTAAAATCTATGTAAGAAAGTGGAAATTAAATTTGGCCCCTATCAGCATTTAAAGCCTACGGCTGTAAAAGCTCAATTTTCATCCTGCTGAGAATGAGAAATTCTTCTGAATTTCAAAATATTTATCACCATATTGTAGGCACCTAAAAACTATGTAAGAAACTAGAAATCAAATTTAGCCCGTTCCCATCATTCAAGCGTACGACTGCGAAAACCCAATTTTAAGAAAAAAATGTTTATAATCACAAAACATTTCTATCATGTTGTAGGCAACTAAAAACTATGTAAGAAAGTGGAATTTAAATTTGGCCCCTTTCAGCGTTTAAAGTGTACTAGTGTAAAAACTAAATTTTCATCCTGCTGAGAATGAGAAAGTCGTCTGAATTTAAAATATTACACACCATGTTGTAGGCACCTAAAGACTATTTACGCAACTAGAAATCAAATTTAGCCCCTTCCCGTCATTAAAGCGTACGTCCGCGAAAACCCAATTTTAAGAAAAAAAAAATGTTTCAAATCACAAAACTTTTACAATCATGTTGTTGGCAATGAAAATCAATGTAAGAAACAGGAAATTAAATTTAACCCCTATCAGCGTTTAAAGCGTCCGGCTGTAAAAACAAACCTTTCATCCTGCTAAGAATTAGAAATGCTTCTGAATTTCAAAATATTGCACACCATGTTGTAGGCGCCTAACAACTGTGTAAGAAACTATAAACCTCTTCCCGTCACTAAAGCGTACGGGCGCGAAAACCCAATTTTAAGAAAAAGAAATTGTTTCTAATCACAAAACTTTTACCATCATGTTGTAGGCAACTAAAATCTATGTAAAAAAGTGGAAGTTAAATTTGGCCCCTTCAGCGTTTAAAGCGTACGGCTGTAAAAACTCAATTTTCATCCTGCTGAGAATGAGAATTCGTCTGAATTTCAAAATATAGCACACCATGTTGTAGGCACTTAAGAACTATGTAAGAAACTAGAAATCAAATTTAGCCCCTTCCCATCATTAAAGCGTACGGCCGCGAAAACCCAATTTTAAGAAAATATTTGTTTCTTATCACAAAACTTTTACCATCATGTTGAAGGCAACTAAAATCTATGTAAGAAGGTGGAAATTAAATTTGGCCCCTCTCAGCGTTTAAAGCATACGGCTGCAAAAACTTAATTTTCATCCTGCTGAGAATAAGAAATTCTTCTGAATTTAAAAATATTGCACACCATGTTGAAGACACCTTAAAACGATGTAAGAAACTAGAAATCAAATTAAGCCTCTTCCCGTCATTAAAGCGTGCGGCCGCGAAAACCCAATTTTAAGGAAAAAAAATGTTTCTAATCACAAAATATTTACCATCATGTTGTAGGTAACTAAAATCTTTATAAGAAAAAGGAAATTAAATTTGGCCCCTCTCAGCGTTTAAATCGTACGGCTGTAAAATACTAAATTTTCATCCTGCTGAGAATGAGAAATTCTTCTGAATTTCAAAATATTGCACACAATGTTGAAGGCACTTAAAAATTATGTAAGAAACTAGAAATAAAATTTAGCCATTTCCCTTCATTAAAGCCTACGGCCGCGAAAACCCAATTATAAGAAATTGTTTCTAATCACAAAAACTTTTACCATCTTGTTCTAGGCAACTAAAATCTATGTAAGAAAGTGGAAATTGAATTTGGCCCCTCTCAGCGTTTAAATCGTACGGCTGTAAAATACTAAATTTTCATCCTGCTGAGAATGAGAAATTCTTCTGAATTTCAAAAATATAGCACACCATGTTGTAGGCACTTAAAAACTATTTAAGAAACTAGAAATCAAATTAAGCCCCTTCCCATCATTAGAGCGTATGGCCGCGAAAACCCAATTTTAAGAAAAAAAATTGTTTCGTATCACAAAACGTTTACCATCATGTTGCAGGCAACTAAAATCTATGTAAGAAAGTGGAAATTAAATTTGGCCCTCTCAGCGTTTAAAGCGTACAGTGTAAAAACTAAATTTTCATCCTGCTGAGAATGAGAAAATTCTCTGAATTTCAAAATATTGCACACCATATTGTAGGCACCTAAAACGATGTAAGAAACTAGAATTTGTTTTTCTACAAAAACACAGATGTCTCCGCCATTTTTGACCTTTAAGAATGACCTTGACATTGACGGTATTGACCTGGGTCTTGTGTGCCACACATCTTTTAATGAAGATGAATATTTCTGCAAAGTAACTTTAAAAAGTTCACTGAGAAATAAAAACGTTATTGGCCGTACACAAAAAGCCCTTTCATTACCTTTGACTTCTAAGTATGGCCTTGACCTTTGAGGTACAACATATCATCTCATGATGGTTAACATTACTGCCAGGTAATTTCATAATCCATCAAAGAATAAGGAAGTTATTGACTGTCCTTTTTTTACCTTTGACCTCTAGGTATGACCTTGACATTGAAGGTATGGACCTTGGTCTTGCACATGACTCATGGTCTAATGACGGTGAACATTTCTGCATGGTTACTTTAAAAATTCCAGCCAGAAATAAAAGTTATTGACTGGATACAAAAAAAAAAACTTTCTTTACCTCTGACCTCATAGTATGACCTTGGCCTTGGAGGTACCGACCTGGGCCTAGCGTGCAACACATCGTCTCATGATGGTTAACATTTCTGCCAAGTAATTTCACAATCTATCCAGGAATAAGAAAGTTATTGACTGAACACTAAAAAAGGCCCCCTTTTGTCCTTTGACCTCTTAGTACGACCTTGACATTTGAGGTACCTACCAAGGTCATGCACGCAACACATCGTCTCATAGTGGTTAACATTTCTGCCAAGTAATTTCAAAATGTATTTATAAATAAGAAATTTATTGACCAAACACGAAAAAAGGCCCCTTTTTTACCTTTGACCTCTAAGTATGACCTTGACCTTTACGGTACCTACCTATGTCATGCACGCAACACATTGTCTCATGGTGGTTAAGATTTCTGCCAAGCAATTTCAAAATCCATCTAAAAGTAAGAAAGTTATTGACCAAACACGAAAAAAGGCCCCCTTTTTACCTTTGACCTCTATGTATGACCTTAACATTTGAGGTACCAAACTGAATCATGCATGCAACACATGGTCTCATGATTGTTAACATTTTTGCCAAGTAACTTCAAATTCTATCAAAAAATAAGAAAGTTATTGACAAAACACGAAAAAGGCCCCTTTTTTACCTTTGACCTCTAAGTATGACCTTGAACATTGAGGTACTAACCTGGGTCATACACGCAACACATCATCTTATGGTGGTTAACATTTCTGCCAAGCAATTTCAAAATCCATTTAAAAATAAGAAAGTTATTTACCAAACACGAAAAAAAGGCCCCTTTTTGACATTTGACCTCTAAGAATGACCTTGACCTTTGAGGTACCGAACTGCCTCATGCGCACCACACATCGTCCCATGGTTGTTAATATTTCTGCCAAGTAATTATAAAATCCATCTAAAATAAGAGAGTTATTGACCGGACACGATTTGCCCATACATACATACATACCGACAAACTTCAAAGGGAGATAATTCAAAAAGTATAAATGCGAGTGTTATAGTTCTTGCGCACTGCACGTCGTCTAATATTGATTAATATTTATATGAAGTTTCGTGAAGATAGCTTGAACGGTTTTCAAGTTATAGAGCGGACACGAATATTTGACAGACAGACAGACGCCCGGGGGAAAACAATATGTCTATCCGAAAAAAAATTTTTCGGGGGAGACATAACTAGAAATCAAATTTAGCCCCTCCCGTCATTCAAGCGTACGGCCGCGAAAACCCATAGGTCATTTTGGAGACGTTGCTTCCAATTTTGTGGAACTTTTACCCGACATTGAGATAAAATGACATCTCAAGCCCTGTCGCCCAATGAAACCAATAGGGTTTATATGCATTGGATGGTCCGATTGCCACCGCTTTGCCTGGGCAGGTTTACCAGTAGACGTAGACCTACGCGTGTGCGGTCGGTTTCAGCTCTACGTAGAAGCATCACGCAAACCATCTATTTCTTCAAGCCCCGATGAGCATCTTTTGGGTAATTTACCAAACACGAAAAAAGGCCCCTTTTTGACATTTGACCTCTAAGAATGACCTTGACCTTTGAGGTACCGAACTGCCTCATGCGCACCACACATCGTCCCATGGTTGTTAATATTTCTGCCAAGTAATTATTTAATCCATCTAAAATAAGAAAGTTATTGACCGGACACGATTTGCCCATACATACATACATACCGACAAACTTCAAAGGGAGATAATTCAAAAAGTATAAATGCGAGAGTTATAGTTCTTGCGCACTGCACGTCGTCTAATATTGATTAATATTTATATGGAGTTTCGTGAAGATAGCTTGAACGGTTTTCAAGTAATAGAGCGGACAGGAATGTTTGACAGATAGACGGACAGACAGACGCCCGGGGGAAAACAATATGTCTCTCCGAAAAAATTTTTTTCGGGGGAGACATAACTAGAAATCAAATTTAGCCCCTCCCGTCATTCAAGCGTACGGCCGCGAAAACCCATAGGTCATTTTGGTGACGTTGCTTCCAATTTTGTGGAACTTTTACCCGACATTGAGATAAAATGACATCTCAAGCCCTGTCGCCCAATGAAACCAATAGGGTTTTTATGCATTGGATGGTCCGATTGCCACCGCTTTGCCTGGGCAGGTTTACCAGTAGACGTAGACCGACGCGTGTGCGGTCGGTTTCAGCTCTGCTTAGAAGCATCACGCAAACCATCTATTTCTTCAAGCTCCGATGAGCGGAGGCCGCTTCATGAAATAGTATATTAAGAAAAGATATATGCCTATATTTAATCATCAGTTATCTTTTGCATCCCCACAAAAAACAACAACAACAACAACAAAAAAAAAAACATGCCTATAAAGAAAGTTTTGAACCCATTAGCCCAATTTTATTTTTGAAAACAAAAATGGCTTACATTGGTATATATTATTTTCCCTATTTCTGGTCAGAAACATAGATGGTGGGTACTAGTTAGAACCACTTGTAAGCCTGCCAAGGCAAGATGGAGCGAGTCGGACCGTCCATGCATATAAACCCAATTGGTTTTATTTGGGCGACAGGGCTTGAGAAGTCATTTTATCTCATTGTCTGGTAAAAGTCCTACAGATTTGAAGCAAAGTGTCCAAAATGACCTAAATGGTGACGACGGGAATGTTAAACCTCTAAACAAACAAACCACTTTAACGAGGCGGTTCTAACGATAATCCACAATTTATATCTTAAGGTGAAATATGAAAAGGATCAGAAATTTGGAGATGGAAATTTTCTTTTTTTTTTAGATAAATTATTCAACGCTTTAAAGAAAAACTATTTGTTTCATTTGGTGGTTGGCTTGCATTCTCATTTCATCTCAATGTCGGATATAATTCCGACAAAACTGGAAGCAACATCTTCAAAATAACATATACATAGTGTTGACGGGGACATTAAACCTCAAATCAAACAAACAATAATACATATTCTGTGAATCAGATAAAATATAATTTTGTCCATCTGTCTAATTACATCCCTCAGCATAAAGTTTATGCTGGGGATATATTTCGTTAACCAAGACTTGTTTGTTTGTTTGATTTGAGGTTTAACACCCATGTCAACATTGTAAAGGTCATTTTGGAGATGTTGCTTCCAATTTTGTGGGACATTGAGATGAAATGAAATTTCAAATCATGCTGCCCAATGAAACCAATAGGGTTTATAAGCAAGGATGGGCCAACTCGCGTCACTTTGCCAGGGCAGGCTAAGATCCTCTAAGCGGTTTACCAGTATTCGTGTGTAGGTCGGTTTCAGCTCTGCGTGGAAGCACCATGCAGCCCATCTTTAGTTTACCAAGAAGCTGTCAAATCATGATGTAATTAGTTACATTAGCGGGGTTATTCTTTCTGTGAGATGTATGTATAATTATTTGTCTGTATTAAGTGCACAATATATAAGTCTATGATCAGTCCAGTATGCCTCAATAACATCAGTAAAAGCTGGACAATTTGAAAAAAAATATATATCCAGTAATGCTCCATAATCAGGAGTTGGGCGCTTTATAAGCTGATCAGATTTGAATGTTCTCATTATGAAGTCTATGGTGTGAGAAGTGCTGTCATTTGCATTGATATTGAAATCGCCAATGATGACTAATCTGGTTTTTAGGTCTACCATTGGAAACAACTGACACTCAATATCATTTCTCAGTAAACTCTAAGAACCTTTGGGATATCTGTAGACACAAGCAACCTGAACAAACCCTTTCTGCTTACTCTGCAAGGCAACAAAGATAAATTCAAATGCAGCAGAATAGATTTTTTATATTCTCTGAATATGAAAATATTCCTTTATATATAAAACAAGCCCATGATATGGCCTATTTACTGATTCATGGCAATCATCATGTAATCGCACAAATTTACATTTATTCAAACCAAAATGACAGTCTGCATCTCTGGAACACAGCCTAGATTCTACAAAACCAATAACATCTGCTGACAACACATTAGGCTCAAATGCAATGTCTTTAAAATGTTTATGAAATGATCTGGCATTGTTAAATGCAAGCTTCATCTTGTGTGGAGCAACTTTATACAGTGGTACATAACAGAGTTCAAGAAGTGCTTCACTTCTAAGCCTTTGCATCTCTATTTTCACTTGTTCATCAACAGCCAATGCTTCTTCATTCAAGTTCAGTATGTGCAAATTGTCTAATTTTATTACTCTACTAAGAGCAACATAATGAATATGTGGTTGTTTCCGAATTCTGTTTTGTGACAAATCAACTACAATTTCATCAACTGTGGATACCTGGGCTTTCCTGCTGATGGTTTCAAAGGAAACTGAACTCTCTGAAAATGTTTATGATTGTAGACAAATGTTCATTCAATATCAAATATAGGTGTCCACTCTTTCTTGATGTAGGAGTTATAAAAAACCCTACTGCAATATTTCTCACGTGTTGACTTGCCGATTTGAGGATCTTCAAAGAGAACCCATATGATACTTGTGCGAGTTTTACCATCTAATTTATACTCAATGAATTGGGCTACGCACGTGGATCCATTTGTTAGGCCATCTTCCACATTATTTTTTACTGTTATGTCATAAATCATTCCTACTGCTACTGTTAATAATGTCTGCATGTTGGCAGTCTTGTTTAGATCTTCAGGAAGCGTCTCAATCAGTTTCTTACATTTTTCTGCAGAAATGTTTGCTGACACTACAGTATCATGACATGGAACAGCAACTTTTTTCTCTGCCAATCTGTTCAATACCAGAGTGTTGTGTTTACCTACAAACCTTTTTTCTGTGAACAAATGAGGAGCATCTTTTGGGTAATTTATTGAATCGATTGTAACAATATGTTTCTTTAATTCATTTTTATCATCTTCTGTCAATTCATTTAGCCTTAATCGATTGAGTAGCCGAGCAAAGTCAACATCATCTTTCTGTCGCATTATGTCAACTAGTTCATACAGTCTAAAAAGGTCTTTCCATATATAACAAGCTAATGCTGATGTACCCTTTGATAGATCACTGAATATCTATTTGTCACAAACTGGCATCAGTTGATAGAAATCCCCCACAGCAATTATGCTTAACCCGCCAAAATGTGCTTTCGTACCAGTCAATTGTTGCAAACGTGTATTTAAAAAGTTGAGAGTATTTGTACCAACCATAGATATTTCATTAATAATAACAATAATAACCACTTTAAAGTGTCTGTATTTTACTCTGTATGTATTTAGTTCATCAGCAGATACAAGATCATTACCCTGCTTGAATTTCTTTAGGAAAGCTGAAGCGATAGTTACACCATTGACATTATAAGCAGCTTACCGGTGTAAGCACACAGAAGAATTCTGATGTCATCAGGATTTTCACCATCCTTCAAATTTAGGATTCTGTATAAACTCTGATAAAGTGCTTTAATCAGCACAAACTTCCCAACACCTGCTCCACCTGACAAAAAAGCATACAATGGGCGATCCTCATATTTTATCCAATACAATACATGATTGAAAAACTCTCTTTGTCTCAAGTTCAAACTCCTTACCGATTGTAAGTATAGGTCATCTGGCAACATAACTCCAGCTATTTCTACAGATGGTACTGAGCGGATGCCCTGTATTTCAATGCCAATATCATACTATCGATGCTCTACTACTCTATCTGGATTGAAATACACAAATTTTGCTGCTTCATTTTCTCCTTCTGCTTCTGCCTCTCTATTTTCTTGTTCAGTGGCTGGTGCAATTTGATAAAATGCATCCTCCTCTACTTCTGCCATCTGCCTCGCAAGCTCATGTTCTTCAATATGGTGTTCATATTGGAAACTTTTATGCTCCAGTGTTGGTTTAAATGAATTATAATGAGCCTCATATGTCTCATATGAACCGATTAAATCTTTTGCTTCATTTCTCCAGGGCATAAAAAGCAGAAGCTGTTCTCTGTAATAGTTTTCTGAATCTTTGTTTTTGTTGTACCTTACATATCGAATAATTCTGGCCTTTTTTCTTCGCTTAAATTTAGTTCCATTCTTGGCAGTATGTAACAGATTTGACCCATGACCTTCAACATACGGGTCCTCCTCATCATCGCTGCTTCTATTGCTGTGATTATTTTCATCACTAGAGTCATTGTCATTTAAATTACCCTCTTTCTGTTCTCCAGTCAGCTCTGGCAACCTATTCCCTTTGGGATAGACAACATCAACTGTGGAAACATAATCTGCCAAAGAAAACTCTGTCTTTGCCTTTTTGAATACCTCTGAATCACATTATTTGATTCTATCTCAGTAGATTCAGCAGGCAGTTCATCAAGCACAGATTTAGGTTTCAGCAGAAATACTCGTTCATCCGGAGAGGATGTATTGATAAAAACGACATCCCTAGAACCTTTTGTTAATGGCATCTGCAAGGCAAGGTACACTGCTTCTTGTGCACTTACTTCAACACAATTTGAAAATACATTTCCAATATGTCTTACTTGTTTCTTTAAATCAGAATTCCCTTTGTGGGCCTCTCTTGCTGCTACATCAAGCTGTGCACTCATTCCTCTCTGGGATTTGCTCATGTAGCCAACAACATATGTTGCACAACCAAAAGGCTATAGAACTATTTGAATGTCAAGGTTTGCTTTCCATCCAAGGAGAACTGCTGTATTATACAAATTAATTCTCATTTCATTTGGTTTCCGCTTAAGGAATATTTTGGGTGCATTCAATGAACTTCTTACATATTTAATATACTCTTCAAAGTCCATTTTCCAAATATTGTCTAAAATCTCGGGATATTCAACTTCAGCACTACCCCTGTACTCATTCATTACGGTTTGAAGTTCTGAGTATTTCTTTTTATACTTATCTACATCTTCATCTAATGGCCGCAGTAACATCGTGTTCGGAAAAGGTGGTAAAGGATATCCAAACCTACAAATTGCTTTACCTTTCTTCCTGCAAGTCTTGGAGTGCTTATGTGTTTGAAGTTCAACAAGTGTTTCAGTTTTATCATTTTCAGTGCTGCAGGTAAGACTGATTAACAAACTGTATTATTTCTTCATCTGAATTTTTTTCAAACTTGGGAGTATTTTCAATCCAAATAAGCATGTGAATATGAGGAGATCCACGCTGTTGAAATTCAACTCAGTAGAAGAAATCTGCTACTTTTCCTATCGGAACAAACTCACTCTTTAAAACAGTGTTCATGAATTCCTGAACTCTATGGTCAAAATACCTTGAACATGTTACAGGATCTTTCTAAACAAGTCTTGTTTTGTCTTGCCAAGTCAAAGCAGTTACATAATCATCTGAATAATCAATACCATTTTTCAGTTTAGCTAACATCTTCAAAAGATCATTCCATCTTGTGTCAGCTGCTGACAAAGTCATAAACCAAGTTGGTAAAGACAGCTGCCTTATCATAGCAAAAATGTCTTTTTTCCTGGATTCCAAATAAGCAGGAGAATTTCTGAGCTGGCGAAATATATAACAGCCTTCATCAAGTTTTACAAGTTTGTCCATATAAGCTGGATTTCTAACTTCAGCTGCTGTTATTGTTTTACCTTTGTTTTTACACCTTCTTAGTGCTAAATTGACTTTGTCACTAATCTGTTTCATCTGTATCTTTTTATGTTTAAAAAAAGGTCAGGAACAGACTGTGCAGCTCTTCTATCAGCACTTCGTAACTCCCATTTAACAAAGTCACTGTAATGAACAGCAGTTATTCTCTCACTTGCATCAGACCTTCACTGACCACAAAATATGGTAGGAAAGCATACATATTCAGCATCTTTATCTTGATATAAACTCAGAGGATGCTGTCCTTCTCTAGGTGCAAATGTCAAAATCTAATTAAACTAATTTTCAACAGCTGCATCATCCACCAAGGTATCAACATTTCCAATATGCTCAGTGGCATCTATCTCACTAAAACCATCAGACTCATATCCATCAGTAGCTTCATCTTTTGACAAGGAGCATACACTATCTACTTGAAGCTTTGAAATATTTAGGTCATTTCTATCCTCTTGTTCTCTCTGTGCTTCCAGAATGCGTTGCACTGATGAGTTAGGAGGCCTTCATGCGGACTGAACAAATTATTTGTCTAAATCGTGACGGAAGTAAGGGCGAGGATTGTGACCACGTAAAATGGATTTAAGCCCCCAGTGGAAATCTTTCCACTGACCGTTCCCAGGCGGTTCTTCTGTGGCGATTTATTTATGTTGTTGTTTGTTACTTACTGTGTGTATCACTTGTGTCTTTTTATTTTGGATGGCCATATGGCCATTTTGTTGGAAAGTAACTGTCCTTATGGCCTTCCTTTGTTTCGGTTTCCATTATGGTCTGGTCGCTTAATGTTTGTGTTTCTTTCCCTTTGGTGTCTTTGGTGGGTGGAGTAAGTTAATTGTATCGGTTCCTGATCTTTGTTTTACTTCTACTTAACATTAACCTTTGTGCTCTTGGTAACTTCCTCCAACCATTTCTCATCAGTAATTATTCCTGATTTCTTATACAAGTCACTATTATTAATAAGCCAGTGCAATGCTGTCAAAACTCTCACTGGTCTTACATTTTCTTTGAAATCTACCTTTTTATATGACAATTTCTTTTTCAACTGTACAGCAATTGTAAAATTTTCATCCATAGGTCTTGGAAGAGAGTTCACAGTGGGCTGAATATCAAATGGTACATTAATAACATTTCCTTTAAATGAGTATTGGCCACCATGTGGAAGTTCTCTGATGCATGAACGGGATAGGTAATGCTATTAACCTTTCTTCAGGCTGGTGCAAATCCAATTCAGTTGGTTTATCTGGCCATTTCATTCCATTGGCCACTGAAAGCTTAGGTATTCTGCACTGTTTTTATGCTGACAGGCATGTGTGACAAATCCACTCTTCATTATTTACAGACTTTAATTTTGTACATTAAAATTGTACACATCTACCTGACACATGGCTGTTTTTTAATGCTGACACACTTTTTTCAAACCATGTTTGATGACAACATGTACATATATACTGACCGGAAATAGAAACTATACACTTTTAAATTGTCTCGCCTGACAAAACAAGAGGCTAATTCAGTTAAACATTACAAATTAAGGATAAGACTAACTACTGACATGAATCCTGTAACAATTTAAAAAAAAATCTGGTGTTCAAAATAAAAGTTTTTGGGGAAAATGTAAAAAAGTGCATTTTTCACAAAATCTGTTTGTAATCGAATTTTGACTTCAACATTTTTGCGTATAGGTAATGAGTTAAAAGCAAGGAATAATAAAATAACATAACAACTAAAAATTATCGAGAAACAAACATTTTATTGAAATCTCAAAAACTGCATTTTTTTCAGAGAAATTTTCAAAATAATGTTTCAAATCAAAAGTCGACCCCAAAAAGCCTTCAATCGTTTTAGCATCTTCAGCTGTGTCTTAAATATTGATTAAAACAAAAACCGCAATCAGAAATGCTGTACTTTTCGCTCACTTCCGGTGGTTTGGTCCAATATTTAAAGGTCGATAACATTTCAACCATTGTAAAAATTTTCATTTTGTAAACAATATTCCCAACGATAGTTGATGAGTAATAACTGATAAAAATGGGGGAATCATATTCGCGATACAAAATGTTTGACTCAATGGAAACTTGCACAGCAAGATTTGGACCCTTGCTTTGAACCTGTTTTTTTTACCCGTTAAATCGTAGCTATCAATAAACATTTTATTCGATAAATCAGACATACCACTGATGATAATTTATAGAATTACAATACAAAATTCACTAAAGTATTTTGCCCGTGACAATTTAAAAATGAGTGTATAGTTTCTATTTCCGGTGAGTATATATACAGGCCCTGTAGAAATAGTTTTGTGGAACCTTTTTAAACACTCATCAATGCTTTTATATTTTTGTATAGATACAGACCAGCTACTGGTAATAACCCATATTATTTTTTTCTCCGCGGTAATAGGCTTATTTTCCTCCGAGAACAAGCGAGAAATTTCTCCGAGAAGAAAAACATTTTGCGTTTCAAAGCGGTTAATTTCTCCGCGAAACGCCGAGAAATTTCTCCGCGAACATCGCTTTTTCTCGGTGAAATACAATTAGTACAGGTGAAGTCGTTCACGGCGTTTCTCCGAGAAAACTGTTTATACCTACAATGTACATGTATATTTGTTCATGTGCATGTATTTTTATGCATTAAAATAATAAAAAATAAGGTAAATAATGACAGTTATGTGTAAGGTGAGTTTTACTATTAGAAAGTACAGTCAAACTCTGAAAACTCAAATATGGAAAATTCGTTTACTGTCACACTTTGCTCTCTAGAGAAAAATGCCAGAAAACTGGATTCTTGCTAGCAGTGAAGCACCAGACCAGACAAAGCAGAACGCGGCATTTGATCAGGGCCTTCACTGTTCTCCAAAAGTGTTGACACAATAAAGCTGAAAAGAACTCCCAATATAAAACCAGTGAAGCGACGAGAAAAAAATCACCTCAAAATGTTGTCTATTCATCACGTGAACAAGTCCGTGAAATGAACACCACCCTAAACCCCATTTTATATATAGAAAACTGGCCTGTACGGGGTAAACGTTATTTTTCTTATTTCTGCTCCAAGTCATGGTTTGTTGGTACTCAAGGAGGAAGTTCTAACGAGCACCAACAACCTATTATGGAAGTAGAAATAAGAAAAATATAACATATTTCCCTCCGAAAGCGAAAAGTAGCCATTTTGGAGATGTGAAAAAATCCTCTATGTCGCACGAGTGTGTTATAGTATAAGGCCGTCTGATTATCTTTTTTTTCAAATATAATATATATACATGTATTTGCATACAAGCAGACAGTTTAGACCCAGCCCAGATAGTCTTAAACATTATGAAAACATGCCTATTCGAAATAATATTTTAAATTTAACTATCAAGAAGTGTTTTTTTTTTGTTGTTGATTTTGTGTGTGTGTGTGTGGGGGGGGGGGGGGAGTCGGAAAAATGCTAATTTTCCTAAATTCTGCCCAAAAGATACATGTCGAATGTAGGAACTCGTTAGAACTGCCTCGATGTTTTCAAGCAAAATAATAATACTAATAAAAGTGTTTGCCCCCGTAAACCCCAGTTTGCAAAACAAAGTCGGGGTTTATTGGAGTGAAAAGAATATAGGTGTTTCCGTAATGCGGAGCAGTCTAATCGGGTCCACACTGTTTGCAACAATGACTTTTAAGGTAACAAGCAGACGACAAAGCTCGGCCCCGCCCATCGGGGCTTAATGAAATAGATTAGGCTGCATGATGCTTCCGCGCAGAGCTAAAACCGATCGCACACGAGTACTGGTACCCGTTTAGAGCATCTAAGCCTGCCCAGGATGTGGTGCGAGTCAGACAGGTCATGCTTATAATCCCTGTTGAGAAAAAAAAAAAACATTTAAACGATGAAGACAATGAAATCCCCCTATCATCCATTTTTACAATATGCGCACCCATGCGAGCCCCGACTCCACCATGCGAAGTAGAAGTAAAACAAAGATCAGGAATTGATACAATTAACTTAATCCACCCCTAAAAGACACCAAAGGGAAAGAAATACAAACATTAAGCGACCAGACCATAATGGAAACCGAGAAAAAGGAAGGCCATAAGGACAGTTACTTTCCCACAAAATGGCCATATGGCCATCCAAAACCAAAAGACACAAGTGATACACACAGTAAGTAACAAACAACAACATAAATAAATCGCCACAGAAGAGCCGCCTTGGAACGGTCAGTGGAAGATTTCCACTGGGGGGGGGGGGGGGGGGGCTTAAATCGATTTTACGTGGCCACGATCCTCGCCCTTCCTTCCGTCGCGATTTAGACAAATAATTTGTTCAGTCCGCATGAAGGCCTCCTAACTCATCAGTGCAACATCTCCGTGAACACAAAAATCAAAGAACCACAGAGGTGAGACAACGGTGAGGACTCGACAGCAAGAAACCACTGAAATGCTGGAGCAAAAGAAAACCAACAGTTAGACTCTGATGAGCCCGACCAGAGACAGAGCATCTGGCACCAACCAACATTATCTCTCTAATTTTCAATAAGCCTTTACGTTGGAGCCGTCATAGAATCTGAGGCCTGACCCACCGGCGTGCAATTAAAGAGGGAAGCAAAGTTGCCAACCGTGATTGGGTTAACTACCATGCATGCAGTCTGTCATATAATATCCATGTTGTACCCAATCTTTGTATATCGAAGAATGATTTTACGAAATTGGGTGCTGAAGTCATTGCGGTTATATATTTTTCTGAATTTATATACCAAGTCACCATAACGGGGACGTGCCTGAGGGTTGTAAGCCCCCCCACCCCCCCAGCCCCCCCCCCCTCCGCCTAGCCCTGACTTCACATGGTGGAGTCGGGGCTCGCAGGATGTACATATTGTAAAAATGGATGAAAGAAGGATTTCATTGTCTTCACTTTGGGCGGGCAGTAGTGTTCGGTTGAGCCTGCGCATATGCGCAGTCTCTTCCGGACTGTATTGGGCGGACTGTATTGGGCGGTTATATTGTTTCATGTTGGCGGGAAATGGTTTTCAGGACGACGTGTCGCCGGCTTGCTCCTTCTAGCGCAGTGGCGCGGGATTTGACGTTGCTTACGTTGTTTCCGTTTTCACATCGTTTATTTCCTTTGAAATCAATGGCGACTTTAGCGATGTAGTTTTTCATGTAATTCTGAAAAAGGCTACTGGCCGAAATATTAAAATTGAGTGGATATGTAAAAATAAAACAATTAGAGTAGATTTATAGAAGGATTTTATTTTGTTTGTTTGATTTGAGTCTATCTTCCCCGTCACCAATATAAAGGTCATTTTGGAGACGTTGCTTCCAATTTTTGGGACTCTTGAGATGAAATGACACCTCAAGCCCTCACGCCTAACGAAACCAATATGTTCTAAGCAGTTACCAGTACTTACAAATGAATGTGCGTTCGATTTCAGCTCTGCGTGGAAGCATCATGCAGGCCATCTATTGATTCAAGCCCTGATGAGCGGGTCCGTATAGTAAGAAGATTAAAGACATTTTTTCATATTTCTGCTCAAGATTTAGGTACTCTTTAAAACGACTCGGCGAGGCGGTTCTAACGAGTACGCACAATCTATGTGAGCAGAAATTAGATAAATAATGTATACCCCCTATAAACCCCAGTTAAAAGTGGGGTTTAAGAGGCGTGTTTTCGTGATGTGAATAAAGTTGTCATGAGACTTTTAAAAAGGGATTATACAATGGAGAACTTAATTACTAAACTGAAATTGTGTAACATGAAAGAATATTTGATTATGATTTAACTAGGACTACCATTTGCCTTCGTTTACAAAAACAACGCCAAACAACGAAGAAATAATAATGAGCCGAAAATTTGACATGTACTATTACGTAAGCCCATTGTTTTCTCCGCGAAACGCGGGTAATTTCGTTTTCAATAAAAGCAGTCGGTCAATTTTTCGCCGAGAATCTCCGCGAATTTTCGCCACGAAACCGGGAGAAATTTCAGCGAGAAATTTCTCGCTCATTTTATTTTTTTCTCGCCGATTTGCGGAGAAAAAAGACGATTTCGCGTAAGTCTGTTTCTCCGAGAAACAAAAAAGCGGGTTATTACCGGTAGCTGGTCTGTATATTATAAATATCTTGCAATTTTAAGTTTTCATATTTTCTACACCTTTTGAATCCTTCATCGTCTGCAGGCCTAACCTCTGCTAGCTTTCTCTTTTTCTGTCTTTTCTCTTGTTGTTTTGTTCTTTTACAGTCAAGTACAAAAGGTTTCTTTCTGGCAGACCGCTTACTTGTAAGACGATACACTAGTTCTTTTCTTTCAAAGGCTGGTTCTTGTCTTTTAATAGCTTTTACAGAACTTTCCTTTGCCAGTACACCTGGTTTCTTTCTCACAGACTGCTTACTAACAATCTGATACATAAGCTCATTTTCTTGAAAGGCTGGTTTCTTTCTTGCTGATTGCTTACTAGCAAGCTGATACATAAGCTCTTTTTCTTGAAAGGCTGGTTTCTTTCTTGCTGACTGCTTAATAGCAAGCTGATACATAAGCTCTTTTTCTTGAAAGGCTGGTTTCTTTCTTGCTGACTGCTTACTAGCAAGCTGATACATAAGCTCTTTTTCTTGAAAGGTTGGTTGCTTTCTTGCTGACTGCTTACTAGCAAGCTGATACATAAGCTCTTTCCCTCGAAAGGCTGGTTCTTGTCTTTTAATAGCATTTACAGCACGATTCTTTGCCGGTACACCTGGTTTCTTTCGCGCAGACTGCTTACTAGCAAGCTGATACACATGCTCTTTCTCTCGAAAGGCTGGTGCTTGTCTTTTCGCCTCTTTCTCAGCACGTTCTTTTGCTAGTACACCTGGTTTCTTTCTTGCAGACTGCTTACTAGCAAGCTGACACATAAGCTCTTGTTCTTGAAAGGCTGGTTTCTTTCTCGCAGACTGTTTACTTGCAAGTTGATACACAAGCTCTTTCTCTTGAAAAGCTGGCTCTTGTCCTTTAGTCTTTTTTACAGCACGTTCCTTTGCCAGCTCACCTGGTTTCTTTCTTGCAGACTGCTTAGACTCTAGTTGATATTTTTTCTCTTTCTGTTGGAAATCTGGGTATTTTCTTTGTTGCCTTTTGATAAATGCATAGTTTTGTTTGTTTGATTTTAGGTTTAACGTCCCCGTCAACACTGTAAAGGTCATTTTGGAGACGTTGCTTCCAAATTTTGCGACTTTTACCCGACATTGAGATGAAATGACCTCTCAAGCCCTGTCGCCCAATGAAACCAATAGGGTTTATTAGCATGGACGGTCCGCCTCGCACTGCGGTTCCTGGACAGGCTTAGATCCTCTAAGCGGTTTACCAGTACTAGTGTGCGGGCGGGATTCAGCTCTGCATGGAAGCATCATGCAGCCCATATATTTCTTCAAGCCCCTATGGGCGGGGGCTTTATAAATGCATAGTACTCAGTACGTATCTTTTTTTCTGATCCCAATTGTTTTCTTTGATGCAACTGTTGCTGCAATATTCGTGTCATCAAATTTTTGTTGTCGACTTTCTTGATCATTGAAATAAGAACCAAGAAGACTTTTTGACCGACCTTTAGGATTAAATACCTCATGTTTATGAACTGTCAAAGGCAAAAAATCAAATTGTAAACTCATATCCAGTGCCAAACTGTCATAAAAAAGCATATAAATATGTTATCAAATCTTCAAGAGAAGTAAAAGATATTAAAACTGAACTTCCGTCATTTGATGACAGACCATTTTGACCATGTGAATGAGAATAAAAAAAAGGACAATTTAAAAAAAAAAAAAAATAGCAGAACATACAGCACCAATTATCAAAAGAGCAGATGAAGTGGTCAAGAAAGCTGACTGAATTGCAGAATAAAGTGCTGGTAAACCATTTAAAGCCACTGTCTCAATTAGAACTCCACTTGTCACAGGTCCCTTTTCAGCTCTAAATTTTCTATGTCTAACTTCATAAATATCTGGAATTTCTTCCTAGCTCAATAATGGAGCTACAAACTACCCTTCTGTTTTCAAATGATTTATAACAATCTTGTATAAAGTGCGGTATCTAGAGTTGAACTACTGAATGTCAAACAGGTTGTGTAGGACAACATACAAAGGGCATTTGCTTTACACTGAAAGCCCCTAGATGCTAAAGAAAACCTTTCATCATTCTGATGAAAATTTCCTAAGTTTATCTGATATGTACTTCAAGGGGATATCCTTGCTGCCATCTGACTATTCATGTTTGTAATCCCAGTACAATTATTGTCACCAATTGTATTCATATTTTCAAATGACCTTTTAGCAACAGCTTCAAACAAATTTTCTGTCAGTTTTTAGCTCACCAAAGCCGAAGGCTCCGGGGAGCTTATAGGATAGGCAGTTGTCCGTCGTCGTCGTCTGCGTCTGTGTATGCGTCTTCGTCAAAACTTTCAAACGACATCTCCTCTGAAGCCACTGGGCCGATTTGGCCCAAATTTTATCTGCAGCATCCTTGGGCTTGGGGATTGAAAGTTCGTGTTTTTTTTTATCAAAATCGGCTCATTAGTTTGGTTGCTATGGCAACTTGTAGTTTCCATAGACTTATAATGGGGAAAATGAAAAATGGCATTTGCTGCCAAGCCTCTGCAGATATTTTGACAAAACTTTCATAGAAATGTTCCGTAGGCAATCTACTATCTGCCATATGATTTTAGGTCTTCTGCTCATTTTTATTGGCTGCCATGGAAACCAAAATGCAAAAAAAAGACAAAAAATACATAAAAAATATCTCCTCAGAAACCATATGCTCTAGGAGGCTGAGACTTTAAAAAATATTCACCATATTTGCCTTTACAGGTTTTGTGTGTTTTATGAAATTTGGTCTTTTAGTTTTGTTGCTATGGCAACTTAGAGTTTCCATTGACTTATAATGGGGAAAACTGAAAAATGGCATTTACTGCCAAGTCATTGCAGATATTTTGACAAAACTTACATAAAAATGTTCCTTGAGTAAACTTCTCTCAGCCATATGCTTTTATGTCAACCTTGGGGTCCCCTAGGTTGTCTTGGGGCCATGCCCCGCCCCTTTCACTTCATAAATGCCTTATATCTCAGAAACCTTACAGATCCCAACCCCTAAACCATATATATTCTTGTTCCTTATGATAAGATGCATTAAGTGACACCAGCCTGGGGGTCCCCTGGGATGTGCCGGGGACATGCCCTGCCCCCTCTATTTCATAAAATGCCATTGATCTCGGAAACCATTCAGATCCCCACCCCTAAACTATATATATTCTTGTTCCTTATGCTAAGGTGCATTAAGTGACACCAACCTTGGTGTCCCCCCGGGATGTGCCGGGGACATTCATAAAATGCCATTTATCTCAGAAACCATTGAGATCCCCACCCCTAAACCATATATATTCTTGTTCCTTATGATAAGACACATTCAGTGATACCAACCTTGGGGTCTCTCGGGGGTGTGCTGGGGCCATGCCCCACCCTTCCACTTCATAAATGCCATATATCTCAGAAACCATTCAGATCCCCACCCCTAAACTATATTATTTCTTGATTCTTATGATAAGACGCATTCAGTGACACCAATCTGAGGGTCCCCTAGGATGTGGCGGGGCTTATGCCCATCCCCTCCACTGCGTAAAAGGCCGAACATCTCAGAAACCGTTCAGATCCCCACCCCTAAACCATTTAAATTCTTGTTCATTATGATAAGACGCATTCAGTGATGCAAACCTTAGGGTCTCCCTGGCCTCACGGGGGCTATGCCCGACCTCTTCACTTCATAAAAGGCCCAATATATCAGAAACCGTTCAGATCCCCACCCCTAAACCATATAAATTCTTGTTCCTTATGATAAGATGCATTCAGTGAATACAACCTAAGGATCTCCCAGGCCGCACAAGGGCTATGCCCCAACCCTTCACTTCATAAAAGGTGTTATATCTCGGAAACCCTTCAGATCCCCACCCCAAAACCATGTATATTCTTGTTTCTTATGATAAGACGCATTCAGTGACACCAATCTGGGGGTTCCCTAGGCTGTGCCGGGGCTATGCCCCATTCCCCTGCACTTCGTAAAAGCCCAATATCTCAGAAACTGTTCAGATCCCCACCCAAAGCATATAAATTCTTGTTCCTTATGATAAGACGCATTCAGTGATACCAACCTAAGGGCCTCCCAGGCCACACGGGGGCTGTGCCCCACAACTCCACTTCAAAAAAGGTGATATGTCTCGGAAACCATTCAGATCCCCACCCCAAAACCATATATATTCTTGTTTCTTATGATAAGACGCATTCATTGAAACCAACCAGGGGGTCCCCTGGGATGTGCCTGGGCGATGCCCAACCCCTCCACTTCGTAAAAGGCTCAATATCGCAGAAACCATTCAGAACCCCCACCCCTAAACCATATAATGTTCTTGTTCCTTATGATGAGACACATTCAGTGATACCAACCTAGGAGTCTATGGGGTGTGCTGGGGCTATGCGCCACCCTTCCACTTCATAAAATGCCATATATCTCAGAAACTGTTCAGATCCCCACCCCTAAAATATGTATATTTGTGTTCCTATAATAAGACCCATTCACTCACATCAATGTGGGGTCTCAATGTGCTAGGGCAACATGCTGATGCCATGGCCCACCCCCTCGACTTCATAAAAGGCCGTATATCTCAGACACCATTAAGATCCCCACCTCATAATCATATATATATATTCTTGTTTCTTATGATTAGGCACATTCAGTCACACCAACTTGGTGATTCACAGGGGCCATTCCTCTCCTCATCATTTCATAAGAGGGCTTCATATCATGAAAACTGTTCATATCCCCACCCCTAAACAATATCTTTTCTTGGTCCTTATTATAAGACACATTCATCAACAACAATCTTGGCTTTCCTGGGGTCTGCCAGGGCCATGCTCCACCCCCTCCGCAGCTTAAAAGGCCTTATATCTCAGGAACAGTACACATCCCAATCCCTAAACCATATATATTCATGTGCCTTATGATAAGATGGATTCAGTGATACCAGCCTGGGCTCTGTTGGGTCCATGTCTCATCCCTCTTCCTCATAAAAGGCCTACTATTTCAGATACAGAGTCCACATGGGTGCTCATTTGGAAATGGAGGTTTGTTTGGGAGACTTTATAATCAATAAACTAAAAACTGAAACCATACATGGCTGCCAGTGGGCAGTGCCCGCCTGAGCTCTGGTGAGCATTGTGGCCCATGGGCCTCATTGTTCAGACCTACATTCACCAGTATTCACAGAACAACCTTCTGCAATTGTGACTGAACATTTTTTGCCAAAAGCATCAGAAGGACCATCATAATAATTTTCAGCAACAGAAGCACCACAAGCAACTCTATAGGCGACACTATCAGAGCTACTTTGAGCAACCATAGGCAAACTAACAGCAAAACCTTCAGCAATATTCTCAGAAATCTTTTCAACAACTTCAGACTTTTTAGGGAAGTTTAACCCAGGTTCAGACTTTTTAGGGAAGTTTAACCCATGTTCAGACTTTTTAGGGAAGTTTAACCCATGTTCAGACTTTCATCTTCAGACTTTTTTTGCAAAGATTAATCCATCCTCAGAATTTTCACACAAGTTTAAACCATCCTCAAACTGTTGTTTCCCTTTTCTGTTGTCTCTTTTTCTTTCTTTCTGGTAGGCTTTTCGCTGCTCTGCTGATTTCTTTTTCTGTCTTGGCATTCTTCACTCTGAAAATAGGAATGAATAAGTAAAATCATAAATACCCAACTGCAAGTGTGGCATGCAACACTGAATGCCGCATGCAAATCAGTGCAGCTGGACACACCATGGTAACCTATGGTGCATTGGGTCTCAATAAGAACAGCAAAGACACCGTTTTGATTGTAAAAATGTGCTGGCTGATATAATTTTCGGTTTGAATTCATGGTATTAGGTAGCTTTGCTGTGCTCCTAATTAAATCAAATTAATGTTTAATCAATTACAATCTTTATAAACACTTGACCCATTTCAGACTTTTTAGGGAAGATAAACCCATTTCAGTCTTTTTAGGGAAGATTAACCCATTTCAGTCTTTTTTGGGAAGATTAAGCATTTCAGACGTTTGAGGGAAGATTAACCCATTTCAGATTTTTTAGGGCAGTATATCCCATTTCAAACAATCCTTTAGGCGTTTTGCTTGTGTTTTAACCCATATCCTGCTGCATAGATGAAATTAGCCATCCCCATTGCTGACTATCAACCAATCAACTTTCTTGATAATATGTATTTGTTCCTTTCTCAAACTGCATAGCAAACAGTGTAGATCCTGATCAGTTGGCTTCTGAAGAATGTAGATGAACACTCTTTGCAAAAGTAGGAAATGTGTTCAGCAGAATAAGTGTTAATAATGATTAATTTGTTATATTTTTGGTATTTTTGCCCTTTGGTTGTTGAATGACAGATCTGGGATAACTGAATAAATAATACTTATGGTCATTCCCTTCACTTCTATTTTGAAGGAGGTTTATCCCATTTCTGTCTTTCAACACTGTTTAAGACAAGATAAACCAATTTCACACTTTTTAGGGAAGTTTAACCCATTTCAGATTTTTGAGGCGTATGACCAATTTCTGTCTTTTTTGAGGTTAATAACACATTTCAAACTTGTTAGGAAAGTTTAACCCACACTTTTTGTGGAAGTTTAATCCATTTCAAGCTTGTTAGAGAAGTCTAACACATTAAAGATGTTTGAGGATGGTTTAAACCACACAGGACAGCTATTGTTCCTTTTTGTCAAATATTTCTACTTGCTTCATATGCTTTCCACACTCTGCTAGCATCTCCCATTTCACAGCCTAAAAACAGAAAAGATACATGTACATGACAAGGTGCAGTATAAAATGAAATTCCAAAGTCCTTGCATTTGTTTGGGTTTCTTAAAATCTTTTCAGATTTCTGACATATCTGATGTATTTACTTTTTTTTCTCTCTCTAAAACAACCACCAGAAGAGATGGCTAATCCATGACTTAAAACCTTTATGATGTTCAGAAGCTTTTCCTTTAATACATTGCTGCAAAATATTGGCAATGCATCTGCACAATATTGTATAAATTATCTGGCGTTTATTTGGGTTTTCCTGTCCAAATAATATCAAAGACCCCTTCTCAACATGACCCACATTTCAATAAACAAAGTACTAGTATGTAGAAGGTATAGAACTTAGAAGCATCAAGTGTTAGAGGCAAGCTACAGTCAAAAAAAGGCATTTTTGCAATCCAAGGGATGTAACTCTATGATAAATAGGCTGACCTCATCAGTTCACGAACTCGTCCATTTTATCCCTGACTTACTAACATGCAAGTTTCAAGAGGATCCAATAAAATTGAAGGAGCTAAGGCGATGACAAGGTCAACAAGAAAGCAGCCTGAAGGACAGCCAAATCCCCTGCCGCACTTTGTATCAAGGCTCAACCTTGTGACCTTCACCTGTGACCTTGACCTTGAGTTGGCATGGTTAGCTCACTGAGGGGGATAATTGGCCAAAGTTAAATGTAAATCCTTTGAGGGGTAAAGGAGATATGGAATGGACAAAAAATTCAAAGTTTTAAACTCGTGACCTTCAAATGTGACCTTGACCTTGAGTTGGCATGGTTCATTTATGGGTCCTGCACATTAGCTCAATGAGAGGGATAATTGACCAAAGTTTAATAAAAATCCTTTGAGGGGTAAAGGAGATATGGAATGGAAAAAATTCAAAGTTTTAAACTCGTGATCTTCAAATGTGACCTTGACTATGAGTCGGCATGGTTCCTTTATGGGTTCTGTACATCAGCTCAATGAGGAGGATATTTGACCAAAGTTTAATGAAAATCCTTTGAAGGGTAAAGGAGATATGGAACGGACACAAAAATTCCAAGTTTCAAACTCGTGACCTTCAACCGTGACCTTGACCTTGAGTCGGCATGGTTCACTTATAGGTTCTGCACACCAGCTCACTGAGTCGAATAATTGACCAAAAGTTTAATGAAAATCGATCAAAGGGTTCAGGAGATACATGTATGGAGCGGACAAGAAAAAGTTATGGACTGACATATGGACGGACGGACGGACGGACGTTCTCACGAACGGATACTTAAGTGGCTAGGCGTCGGCATATTGACTACTTAAGCGGCAAATTCTCTTAAGCGGCAAGCCACCTAAGAGAGAATTTTTGCCACTTAAGTACCCAAATAACGGAATAAACCCCATTTGGACCTACGAATATATACTTATGTGTCAAAATGTCCAAATTTTTTGCCCCCTAAATGTCGTTTCGTTGGTGCGGACAGACGGATGGATGGACATGGGTTCTGTACGTCAGCTCACTGTGAAGAATATTTGACCAAAGTTTAATGAAAATCCTTCCAAGGGTAAAGGAGATATGGAACGGACACACAATTCCAAGTTTCAAACTCGTGACCTTCAACCTTGACCTTGAGTTGGCAGGTTCATTTATGGGTTCTGCACACCAGGTCACTGAGACTGAAAATCTTTCCAAGGGTAAAGGAGATATGGAACGGACACAAAATTCCAAGTTTCAAACACGTGACCTTCAACCGTGACCTTGACCTTGAGTCAGCATGGTTCATTTATGGGTTCTGCACACCAGCTCACTGAGACGAATAATTGACCAAAGTTTATTGAAAATCTATGAAAGGGTTCAGGAAATATGGAGCGGACAAGAAAGTCTTACGGACAGACGGACAGGCAAAGGCCATTCCTATAATACTGCTCCAATTCGCAGCAGGGATTAAAAATAGGCATTATCTGTAATCGGGTGGGACATAACTCTCTGAAATATAGGCTGACCTCGCCAATTTTTTAACTCAGCCGAGGTTTTTATCCCTTACTTACTTACATATAAGTTTGAAGACGATCCCATGAAAACTGAAGGGGGCTAAGGTGATTACAAGGTCGAAAAAATAGGCATTTTTAGCAGTAAAGGGGCCGTAATTCTATGATAGATAAGCCAACCTCGTAAGTTTTTGAACTCTTCCGAGCTTTTATCCCTGCCTTACTTGTAAGTTTCAAGAAGATCCGACAAAAACTGAAGGGGCTACGGTGATGAAAAGTTCAAAACTAAGCATTTTCAGCTAAGACGTGGACAAAACTCAAAGACTAATCGACAGACATCGCAAATTTTCGAACTTATCCAAGCTTTTAACCCAAACTTATTTGTATGTAAGTTTCAGGAAGATCGGATTAAAACTGAAAGAACAACGGTGATGACAAGGTCAAAAATATGCATTTCCTATATTCAAGGTGGGGCATAACTCTCTCAAATATAGGCCAACCTCACCAATTTTTTAACTCAGCCAAGGTTTTATCCCTTACTTACTAACATGTGAGTTACAAAAACATCCGATGAAACTGAAGGGGCTATGGTGATGACAAGGTCAAAGTAGGCATTTTCAGCAGTAAAGGGGACGTAACTCTACAACAGATGAGCCAACCTCGTCAGTTTTTAAAATCATCCAAGCTTTTATCCCTGACTTACTTGTTTGTAAGTTTCAAGAAGATCCGATAAAAACTGAAGGGGATACCGTGATGAAAAGGTAAAAAATAAACATTTTCAGCGAAGAAGGGGACATAACACCATCAGTAATCGACCACATTGCTAGTTTTCGAACTCATCCAAGCTGTTAAATATGTTCTATAAAAGGGTTATCCTTTGGAAGCAAAGAATACGCCACAGAACTGAAAAATATGGAGTGTACATGTTTTCTGGGCCAGACTAGCTAGTTTCGGCCAATTAGGCCTCATCAGTGACCCTCAGATATTTTCAAAATTCCACAATGGAATCAATGATCCCAAAGGACAAGAAAATATAATCTACAGTATGATGTAGGGCAGGGAGACGTTTTACCGCCGCCACACATTCCCACACACCAGCTGTAGTGAAGTTAAATATGTTCTATAAAAGGGTTATCCTTTGGAAGCAAAGAATACGCCATAGAACTGAAAAATATGGAGTGTACATGTTTTCTGGGCCAGACTAGCTAGTTTCGGCCAATTAGGCCTCATCAGTGACCCTCAGATATTTTCAAAATTCCACAATGGAATCAATGATCCCAAAGGACAAGAAAATATAATCTACACTATGATGTAGGGCAGGAAGGCGTTTTACCGCCGCCACACATTCCCACACACCAGCTGTAGTGAAGTTAAATATGTTCTATAAAAGGGTTAGCCTTTGGAAGCAAAGAATACGCCGGAGACGTTTTACCGCCGCCACACATTCCCACACACCAGCTGTAGTGAAGTTAAATATGTTCTATCAAAGGGTTATCCTTTGGAAGCAAAGAATACGCCACAGAACTGAAAAATATGGAGTGTACATGTTTTCTGGGCCAGACTAGCTAGTTTCGGCCAATTAGGCCTCATCAGTGACCCTCAGATATTTTCAAAATTCCACAATGGAATCAATGATCTCAAAGGACAAGAAAATATAATCTACACTATGATGTAGGGCAGGGAGACGTTAACCCTGACTTACTTGTACTTAAGTTTCAGGAAGATCCAATCAAAATGGAATGGGCTACGGTGATGACAAGGTCAACAAGAATTCCGCCGAAGGCTACATGTATGTCGCGCCTGTGGGGGCGCAAAGTCACCGAACCATGACATCTAGGTCAAGGTCAAACATAGATGCTTGCATAAAAGTTGTCATTCTTAAATGCAAGCTTGCACTAAGTATCATTAATGAAGTTCAAATAATTCTTGAGAAATGAACTTAACCATTAGGGTGAACGCTAGGGTGGTCGCAATATTTCACAAAGTCAGTGAACCATGAAATGTAGTTCAAGGTCAAATATGGATTATTGCATGTAAGTTGCCATCCCGAGATACAAGTTTGTAGCAAGTATTATTAATGAAGCTCTTATAGTTCTTGAGAAATTAACTTGACCATTAGGGTGAACGCTAGGGTGGTCGCAATATTTTACAAAGTCGGTGAACCATGAAATTTAGGTCAAGGTGGAATATGGATGCTTGCATTTAAGTTGCCATCCACAGATTCAAAATTGTACCAAGTATTATTAATGAAGCTCTTATAGTTCTTGAGAAATAAACTTGACCATTAGGGTGAACGCTTGGGTGGTCGCAAATGTTGACGCCTTGACAAACGGACGGAAAACCGGGCGCCTATATCGCGCCATGCTTATAGCAGGCGCGACAAAAGTCGGCATTTTCAGCAATCAAAGGGACGTAACTCTATGATTAATGGGCCGACTTGACCGGTTTTCGAACTCATCTGAGTTTTTATCCCCAGCCACCTTACATATAAGTTTCAGAACAAGAGGACCAAGCTAGCTTGGTCCTGTATCGCTCACCTGAGCTAACAGATTCAAAGTTTAAGGAAGTGCCAACCTTTACTGAAGGCTTTATGGGAGGACATGGTGATGACAGGGTAAGCATTTTCTGAAAATCAAGTAGAATTTAACTCTATGATAAACAGGCTGACCTCACCGGTTTTCATACTCATTCAAGCTTTTATTCATGACTTGCTAAGAAGATCCGATCTAAACTGAAGTGGCTATGGTGATGACAAGTTCAAAAACAAGAGTTTTCAAACTCCTCCAAGCTTTCTGCCTGACTTCCTTGTTTGTAAGTTTCATGAAGATCCGTTCAAAACTAAAGGGGCAGCAGTGATAACAATGTCGAAAATAGGCATTTTCAGCAATCAAAGGAACGTCACTCTATGATAAATGTGCCGACTTGGCCGGTATTCGAACTCACCTGAGGTTTTATTCCCAGCCACCTTACATGTAAGTTTCAGAAAGATCCGATCAGACTTGACCAGTATTCAAACTCATCCAAGATTTTATTCCCAGCCACCTCACGTATAAGTTTCAGAAAGATCCGATCAAAACTGAAGGGGCTACGGTGATCACAAGGTCAAAATTTGGCATTTTTAGCAATCAAAGGGATGTTACTCTAAAATAAATGAGCCGACTTGGCCAGTTTTCGAACTCATCCGAGGTTTCATCCCCAGCCACCTTACATATAAGTTTCAGAAAAATCCGATCAAAACTGAAGAGGCTACGGTAATGACAAGGTCAAAAAACAACATTTTCAGCCATCAAAGGGACAGAACTCTACGATAAATGGGCTGACTTGGCCTGTTTTCGAACTCATCCAAGATTTTATCCCCAGCCACCTTACATATAAGTTTCAGAAAGATCCGATCAAAACTGAAGGGGCTATGGTGATGACAAGGTCAAAAATCGGCATTTTCAGCAATCAAAGGGACGTAAATCAATGATAAATGGGCCAACTTGGCCGGTATTCAATCTCATCCTAGGTTTTATCTCCAGTCACCTTACATATAGGTTTCAGAAAGATTCGATCAAAACTGAAGGGGCTACAGTGATGACAAGGTAAAAAAAATCGACATTTTCAGCCATCAAAGGGACATAACTATATAGTTAATGGGGCAACTTGGCCGGTTTTCGAATTCATCTGAGGTTTTATCCCCAGCCACCTTACATATAAGTTTCAGAAAGATCCGATCAAAACTGAAGGGGCTACAGTGTTGACAAGGTCAAAAATCAACATTTTCAGCAATCAAAGGGACCTAACTCTATGATAAATAGGCCACCTTTGCTGGTATGCCAACTCATCCGAGGCTTTATCCCCAGCCACCTTGCATATAAGTTTCAGAAAGATCCGATCAAAACTCAAAGGGCTACAGTGATGACAAGATCAAAAATCGGCATTTTCAGCAATCAAAGGGACGTTACTCTGTGATAAATGAACCAACTTGGCTGGTTTTCGAACTCATCCGAGATTTTATCCCCAGCCACTTTACATATAAGTTTCAGAAAGATTCGATCAAAACTGAAAGGGCTACAGTGATGACAAGGTCAAAAATCAGCATTTTCAGCAATCAAAGGGACGTTACTCTACGATAAAAGGGCCGACCTGGTCGGTTTTCGAACTCATCCGAGATTTTATCCACAGCCACCTTACATATAAGTTTCAGAAAGATCCGATCAAAACTGATGGGGCTACGGTGATGACAAGGTCGAAAATGGGCATTTTCAGCAATCAAAGTGACGTAACTCTATGATAAATGGGCCGACTTGGCCGGTTTTCGAACTCATCCAAGTTTTTATCCCCAGTCACCTTTCATATAAGTTTCAGAAAGATCCGATCAAAACTGAAGGCCCTACGGTGATGACAAGCATTTTCCCATAGTAAGTCTATGGGACCTTGTGGTTGCCATAGGAACCAAAGTTTAAGAGCGATTTCAAAAAAAAGTTTATGTCATCAATGCCCCACCAGAGCATGCATACTACAGGTGAGAAATGATTGAGATCAGCCTGCAGGATACAGAGATATAGCTGCTCAAAAGTGTGGACGGACGACGGACGGACGTTCTCACAAATGGATACTTATGTGGCTATTTTGAGCAAGATTGATACTTAGGTGGCTAATTTTAACCACATAACAGACCTTTTATGTGTCTAACGGAATAAATCGCACTTTCTCTCATTGACTTACATTGATTCTGTCCAAGTTCATAGCCACCTATCTATCCATTTGTGTGTACGGACGGACGGACGACCCACTATACTATAAGCTCCCCTGGAGCCTTCGGCCCAGGTGAGCTAAAAATCTGATCAAAACTGATGGTGCTACGGTGATGACAAGGTCAAAAATCGGCATTTTCAGCAATCAAAGGGATGTAATTCTATGAAAAATGGGCCGACTTGGCCAGTTTTCGAACTCATCCGAGTTTTTATCCCCAGCCACATTACATAAGTTTCAGACAGATCTGATCAAAACTGAAAGAGCTTCGGTGATGACAAGGTCAAAAATGGGAATTTTCGGCAATCAAAGGGAGATTACTCTATGATAAATGTGCCGACTTGGCCAGTTTTCAAACACATCGAAGTTTTTATCTCCAGCCACCTTTCATATAAGTTTCAGAAAGATCCGATCAAAACTGAGGGGCGACGGTAATGACAAGGTCAAAAATCGGCATTTTCAGCAATCAAAGGGATGTAACTTTATGATAAATGGGCAGACTTGGCCGGTATTCGAGCTCATCCGAGGTTTTATCCCTAGCCACCTTCCATATAAGTTTCAGAAAGATCCGATCAAAACCGAAGTGGGTACCGTGATGACAAGGTAAAAATCGGCATTTTTAGGAATCAAAGGGGCGTAACCCTATGATAAATGGGCCGACTTGGTCGGTTTTCGAACTCATCCGAGTTATAATCCCCAGCCACCTTACATATAAATTTCAGAAAGATCCGATCAAAACTGTAGGGGCTACGGTGATGACAAGGTCAAAAATCGGCATTTTCAGTAATCAAAGGGACGTAACTCTATGATGAATGGGCCGACTTGGCCGGTTTTCGAACTCATCCGAGGTTTTATCCCAAGCTATCTTATATATAAGTTTCAGAAAGATCCGATCAAAACTGAGGGCGCTACAGTGATGACAAGCATCCTCCCATTGTAAGTCTATGGGACCTTGTGGTTGCCATAGCAACCAAAGTTTAAGAGCGATTCCGAAAAAAAGTTCATGTCATCAATGCCCCACCAGAGGCATGCTACAGATGAGAAATGATTGAGATCAGCCTACAGGATACAGAGATACAGCTGCTCAAAAGTGTGGACGGACGACGGACGGACGGACGACGGAGGACCCACTATACTATAAGCTCCCCTGCAGCCCTCGGCCCAGGTGAGCTAAAATAAACCACGACAGAAAAACCGCCTTGGAATGGTCAGTGGAACGAATTCCAGTGGGTGGTTAAATCGATTTTACGTGGCCACAATCCTCGCTCTTACTTCCGTCGCGATTTAGATAAAATAATTTGTTCAGTCCGCATGAAGGCCTTCTAACTCATCAGTGCAAAATCTCTGTGAACACAAAAAATCAAACAGCCACAGAGATGAAACAACATTGAGGACTCGACAGCAACATACCACTGAAATGCCGGGACAAGACTGATTAAATTTCACAAACTCCGGAGTTGAAGTTCCCCAGTAGTTTTACTATTGTCCTTCCCAAGGCAGTCGTTCTTTTGCGGTGTTTGCTTTGTGCCGCTGGTTCATGTTCCGTCTGTTTTTGTGTGTGCCTCCATGTCACTTACTTCCATTAGGTAACTTGAGATGGCTGCGTTCTATCCTGCATGACCTTTATTTACTAGTTTCTAAAGCATGAATGATTGTTGCTGCGTTAAATCGAATTAAACCTCCCAGTAAATACTGACCGTTCGTCTTTGCTTGTATGTACAGCTAGTATCTTTTTATTTGGGATAGCCATTTAACCATTTTGTGGAAAAGTAACAGTCATTTTGGCTTTCCGTTAGTGACGTTTTTTTTGGTGAAGTTGATTTATATTTGCGTTTCTTTTCCTTGATGTCTATATTCAGTCATATATGTTAAAAGTCTTTTGAAGTAGGTTAACCCTGACAGCAATGTAGTTTTAAGTACAGATACCCTAGCCATTATAAGTGGTGAATAATTGTTATCATACCAGAAATTGCAGAGCACTGACTGTTGAGCGTCAAGAGCCCCATTCAAAGAAATAATGGGCATTTTAACTAAATCATGTACAAAACGTCGTCTGATCAGGGTCTTCACTGGTTTGATTAAGTATGAAAATCTGGTTAAACTTTAAGTGTACTAGAGTAATTACTCGTCTAGTATGGTAATCTTTAAAGCCAAAAAGCAGGCTTGATACCTGCCGGAGTCGGCAACATTCTTTCGTTGAGATTGATCATGAAATCTTTTCTACGGTCATTCTCTCCCTTCCGCTGATTCAAGAAGGGCAGTTGTCAGTTTATGGTGAAAGAATGTGCACTGTACAGGTTAACAGCTTTCGTATAAGCCTGCCCAGGAAAAATGTGGATAAGTAATCTGACCGGCTCAAAAATGACCTAAATAGTGTTGACTGGCTGTTAAACCCCAATACAAACTTTAAAGCCAACGTTTATTAACAATAACTCGTTAGAGGAGTCATTTTTGAAAGAATGTCAAAATTATGTCTGAAAGTTCATGTAACTACCAATCAATACTTCATTATTGAAGAACATGCACCATATTCGCCTTCTTGTTTACTAAATCTTAGCCGTAAGGAAGCCAATCACTACAATTGTGATCTGCTTTGTTGTCTGCTGGTTAATTTTAGAAAACACGCCTATACAAATACATTGTAAACTTTACCACCAAAAAATGAAAATTTTAAGATAAAACAAGAGGCCCATGGGCCACTATGCTCACCAGAGCTCAGGTGGGCACTGCCAAATTGCAGCCATGTATTTTAACATGATATCATTTTAATCTGCCAAATGAACCCCCATATCCAAATGAGCATCAATGTGGACTCAGTATATGAAACATAAGGCCTTTTATGAAGTAGAGGGGGTGGGGCATGGACCCAATGGAGCCCTGGTTGGTATCACTAAATGTGTCTTATCACAAAGAACAAGAATATATATGGTTTAGCAGTGGGGATCTGCATGGCTGGAGATATAAGTGGAGGGGTTGGAGCATGCCCTGTCGTTCCCAGGAAAGCCCAAGATTGTTGTCCCTAAATGTGTTTCATCATAAGGACCAAGTATATATATGGTTTAGGGGTGGGAATCTGAACGGTTTCCAAGATATCCTTTCATGAAGTGGAAAGGAGAGGACTGGCCCCTGCGGACACCCCTACAGTAGGTGTGCTAATAATAAGGAACAAGAACATATATGAATATGGGGTGGGGATTTGAATGGTTTCTGAAATATATGGCCTTTTATGAAGTGGAAGGGCGGGGCACATTGCCTCAGCACAAAGAGACCCCCAAGTTGGTGTGACTGAATGAGTCTTATCATAAGGAACAAGAATATATATGGTTTAGGGGTGGGGATCTGAACTATTTTTGAGATATGTGGCTTTTAATGAAGTCAAGCGGTGGAGCAAGGCCCGGGCATGCCCCGGGGACTCACAAGCTGGTGTCAATGAATGTGCCTTATCATAAGGAAGATGAATATATATGGTTTAGGGGTGGGGTTCTGAACAGTTTCTGAGATATAAGGCCTTTTGTGAAGTGCAGGGGTGGGGCAAGGCCCAGGGAGACCCCCAGGTTGGTGTCAATGAAAGTGTCTTATCATAAGGTACAAGAATATATATGGTTTAGGGGTGGGGATCTGTAAGGTTTCCGAGATATTGTGATATTATGAAATGGAGGGAGTGGGGCATGGCCCCAGCACATCCCTGGGGACCCCCAGGTTGGTGTCACTGAATGTGTCTCATCATAATAAACAAGAACATATATGGTTTAGGGGTGGGGATCTGAACAGTTTCTGAGATATATGGCCTTTTGTGAAGTGAAGGGGTGGGGCATGGCTCCGGCGCACCCCGTAAGACCCCCAATTTGGGGGTCAATGAATGCTTCTTATCATAAGGAGCAAGAATATATATGGTTTAGGGGTGGGAATCTGTAAGGTTTCCGAGATATTGGGCCTTTTATGAAATGGAGGGGCGGGACATGGCCCCGGCGCATCCCGGGGGACCCCCAGTTTTATGTCACTGAATGCGTCTTATCATAAGGAACAAGAGTATATAGGGTTCAGGGGTGGGGATCTGAATGGTTTCCGAGATATTGGGCCTTTTATGAAGTGGAGGGGGTGGGGCATGGCCTCGGCACATCCCGGAGGACCTCCAGGTTGGTGTCACTGAATGCGTCTTATCAATAAGAACAAGAATATATATGGTTTAGGGGTGGGGATTTGTAAGGTTTCTGAGATATAAGTCATTTTATGAAGTACTGGGGGCGGGGTATGGCCCCGGCACAACCTACTGGACCCCCAGGTTGACATAAAAGCATATGGCTGAGAGAAGTTTACTAAAGGAACATTTCTATGAAAGTTTTGTCAAAATATCTGCAAAGGCTTTGTAGTTAATGCCATTTTTCAATTTTCCCCATTATAAGTCTATGGAAAGTCTAAGTTGCCATAGCAACCAAACTAATGAGCCGAATTTCATAAAAAACACAAAACCTGTAAAGGCAAATATGGTGAATATTTCCATAAACTTTCAGCCTCATAGAGCATACGGTTTCTGAGGAGATGATTTTTTAAGTATTTTTTTTTTTCTATTTTTTCATTTTGGTTTCCATGGCAACCAATACAAATGAGCAGTAGGCGTAAAATCATATGGCAGATAGTAGATTGCCTAAGGAATATTTCTATGAAAGTTTTGTCAAAATATCTGCAGTGGCTTGGCAGTAAATGCCATTTTTCAATTTTCCCCATTATAAGTCTATGGAAACTCTAAGTTGCCATAGCAACCAAACCAATGAGCCGAATTTCATAAAAAACACAAACTTTCAATCCCCCAGCCCAAGGATGCTACAGATAAAATTTGGGCTGAATCGGTCCAGTGGCTTCAGAGAAGAAGATGTTTGAAAGTGTTGACGTCAGACGACGACGACGACGACGACGACGACAACGACGACGACGACGCCGGACAACTGCCTATCCTATAAGCTCCCCCGGAGCCTTCGGCTCTGGTGAGCTAAAAATGTTAATGATTTTTTTATTTCTGCTCAAAATATAGATTGTGGGCACTGGCTAGGACCGCCTCGTTGAGGCGGTTCTAACGAGTACCCACAACCTATGTCTTGGAGCAGAAATAAGAATGATAAGGAATACCGCCATAAACCGCAGTTTTCTCTATATAAAGTGGGGTTTAGGGGTTTGGGGGGGGGGGGGGGGGGTGTCGCGAACGGCGAGAGCTCATGCTGTAGTCAGCCGGAGACGTAATGCGATCGGAGATGTGCCGTCGGAGATGGCTCCTCGTGACTGGTTTTGCACGTGCGACTGGGTGTTGCACGTGCTTTTGGTAGCTAACTCAGGGTATAAGAAGACTGAATTTGTAAATTGTTTGGTATAAAAAAAAATAAAAAGTGGGAATATATTATAGAACAAAATAATAGTTGTGTCTTTCTTAAGTCTTGTAGTCGAGAAATAAATCAGGAACAAAAAGGATCTCTGCTACAATTTGGTGCCGGAACCCGGGAACTAAAGTTCGAAACAAGTAAGTGAAATACTTTTCTTGTAAATATGGCTAATGTCACTTACTTGAAAGGTATCAGAACGAGATACAGGAATTTCCTAGAAAAGGAAATACAAAATGCCACTGCCATTTTGCGTTCTGACTTCGAATCTGCAAGAATGGAACTGTTGATTGAGTCAGTAGATAAATGTGTTGCAAAACTGCAAACGTACACAGAGAAAGTTGAAACTCAAACAGAAAAATTGTGTAGTGCTCTCGACGAGGGTGAATCTGAGTTTATGGAAAATATTCTTGAACCAGGGCTATCATTTGAACAATCTTCGTAGAGGTCCACCAGATGAAGATTCATACCAAATATCAAAGACCTGGGCCTTCCGGTTTCAGAGAAGAAGATTTTTAAAGGTTTTCCTTATATAAGACTATGTAAAACCAGTGGGCCCCAGCGCGGGGGGGGGGGGGGGGCATTTTGGGCCCAAGGACTATAATTTGAACACTCTTGGTAGAGGTTCACTAGATGAAGCTTCGTACCAAATATCAACGATCTTGGCTTTCTGGTTTCAGACAAGAAAATTTTTAAATGTTTTCCCTATATAAGCCAATGTAATACCAGTGGGCCCTGGCGTGGCGGCATTTTTGGCCCCAGGGCTATAATTGGAACTTTCTTGGTAGAGGTCCACTAGATGAAGCTTTATACCAAATATCAAAGACCTGGGCCTTCTGGTTTCAGACAAGAAGATTTTTAAAGGTTTTTCTTATTTTCTCCTTTTTGTTGCCATGGCAACCAGAGTTCTGCATGGAATGGAATTCTTTGAACAACTTGGAGAGAGGACCACCCAAATATCAATTCTGCCAAGTTTGGTCAAAATATGTATAGTGGTTTATGAGGAGATGCCATTTAAAGCAATTGTGTATGGACATATGGACGACAACAACGACAGACAGTGAGCAATCACAATAGCCTCCCCGGAGCCTTCGGCTCAGATGAGCTAAAATCAGTGGACCCCGGGGCGGGGCCGTTTTTGGCCCCAGGGCTATTATTTGAACAATCTTGGTAGACGTCCACTAGATGAAGCTTCATACCAAATATCAAAGACCTGGGCCTTCTGGTTTCAGACAAGAAGATTTTTAAAGGTTTTACCTATATAAGCATTTGTAAAACCAGTGGGCCCTGATGCGGGGGGGGGGGGGGGGGCGCGTTTTTGGCCCCAGGGCTTTAATTTGAACAATCTTGGTAGAGGTCCACTAGATGAAGCTTCATACCACATATCAAAGACCTGGTCCTTCTGGTTTCAGAAAAGAAGATTTTTAAAGGTTTTCCCTATATATACCTATGTAAAACCAGTGGACTCCAGGGCGGGGTCATTTTTGGCCCCAGGGCTATAATTTGAACAATCTTGGTAGAGGTCCACTAGATGAAGCTTTATACCAAATATCAAAGACTTGGGCTTTCTTTCCCTATATTAGCCTATATAAAACCAGTGGCCCCCGGGTCGGGCCGTTTTTGGCCCCAGGGCTATAATTTGAACAATATTGGTAGAGGTCCACTAGATGAAGCTTCATACAAAATATCAAAGACCTGGGCCTTCTGGTTTCAGAAAAGAAGATTTTTAAAGGTTTTCCCTATACAAGCCTATGAAAAACCAGTGGGCTCCAGGGCGGGGTCATTTTTGGCCCCAGGGCTATAATTTGAACAATCTTGGTAGAGGTCAACTAGATGAAGCTTCATACCAAATATCAAAGACCTAGGCCTTCTGGTTTCAGAGCAGAAGATTTTTATATGTTTTCCCTATATAAGCCTATACAAGAGGGCCATGATGGCCCTGGATCGCTCATCGGATCCATATATGAGAGTTACAAGTGGGCCCGTGCATAATGTTGAGGTAGGTCTGAAAAGGTGAAGCTTCATACCAATTAAAGATATTCTCTACATAAGCTTATGTAAAACCAAATTGCCCCGGGGCGGGGGCATTTTTGACCCCAGGGCTATAATTTAAACAATCTTGATAGAGGTCCACTAGTTGAAGCTTCACACCAAATATCAAAGACCTGTGCCTAGCTGTTTCAGAGAAGAAGATTTTCAAAGATTGTCTCAGTCTATATAAGTCTATGTAAAACCAAAGGGCCCCGGGGCGGGGCATTTGTGGCCCGAGGGCTATAAATTGAATAATCTTGGTAGAGGTCCACTAGATGAAGCTCCATACCAAATATTGAAGACATGGGCCTAGTGGTTTCAGAGAAGAAGATTTTTAAAGATTTCCCTATATAAGTCTATGTAAAGCCAAAGGATCTCGGGTTGGGGCTTTTTGGCCCCAGGGCTATAATTTGAACAATCTTGATGGAGGTCCACTAGATGAAATTTCACACCAAATATCAAAGACCTAGGCCGGTTGTGTCACAGAAGAAGATTTTTAAAGATTTTCCCTATGTAAGTCTATGTAAAACCAAAGGGCCCCGAGGCGGGTGCATTTTTGGTCTCAGGGCTATAATTTGAACAATCTTAGTACAGGTCCTTTAGATGAAGCTTCATACCAAATATCAAAGACCTAGGCCTTGCAGTTTCAGGGAAGAAGATTTTTCAAGATTTTCCCTATATTAGTCTTTGTAAAACCAAAGGGCCCCGGAGCGGGGGCATTTTTGGCCCCAGGACTATAATTTGAACAATCTTGGTACAGGTCCACAAGATGAAGCTTCATACCAAATATCAAAGACCTGGGCCTTGCGTTTTCAGAGAAAGAAGATTTTTAAAGATTTTCCCTATATAAGCCCATGTAAAACCAAAGGGCCCCGGCGGAGCAGGGGCATTTTTTTGCTCCAGCATTATAATTTGAACAAGCTTGGTAGGGGTCCACTAGATGAAGCTTCATACCAAATATCAAAGACCGGGACTTTTCGGTTTCAGAGAAGAAGATTTTTAAAGATTTTCACTATATAACCCCATATAAAACCAAAGGGCCCCGGGCTGGATGCATTTTTGGCCCCCGCACTATAATTTGAACAATCTTGGTAGAGGTCCACCAGATGAAGCTTCATACCAAATATCAAAGACCTAGGCCTTGTGGTTTCTGAGTAGAAGATTTTTAAAGATTTTCCCAATAAAAGTCTATGTAAAACCAAAGGGCCCCATAGCGGGGGCATTTTTTGCCCCAGGGCTATAATTTGAACAATCTTGGTAGAGGTCCATAAGATGAAACTTCATACCAAATATCAAAGACCTTGGCCTTGTAGTTTCAGGGAAGAAGGTGTTTTTTTTTTTAAGATTTTCCTTATATAAGCCTATGTAAAACCAAAGGGCCCCGGGACGGGGGGGTTGGGGGGGGGTGGGGGCGGGTGGACAGTTTTGGCCCCAGCACTATAATTTGAACAATCTTGATAGGGGTCCACTAGATGAAGCTTCATACCAAATAGCAAAGACCTGGGCCTTGTGGTTTCAGAGAAGAAGATTTTTAAAGATTTTCCCTATATGAGCCCATGTAAAACCAAAGGGCCCCGTAGCTGGGGCATTATTGGCTCCAGCATTAAAATTTGAACAATCTTTGTAGGGGTCAACTTGATGAAGCTCCATACCAAATATCAAAGAACTTGGCCTTGCGGTTTCAGAGAAAGAAGATTTTTAAAAAGTTTCCCTATATAAGCCCATGTAAAACCAAAGGGCCCCGGAGCGGGGGCATTTTTGGCCCCAGCACTATAATTTGAACAACCTTGGTAGGGGTCCACTAAATGAAGCTTCATACCAAATATCAGAGA
This sequence comes from Lucinisca nassula, assembly GCA_963580285.1. Lineage (NCBI taxonomy): Eukaryota > Metazoa > Mollusca > Bivalvia > Lucinida > Lucinidae > Lucinisca > Lucinisca nassula. The sequence goes on from OY757014.1 coordinate 115,407,491, forward strand.
CCTAGGCCTTGCAGTTTCAGAGAAATGATTTTTAAAGTTTTTCCCTATATAAGCCCATATAAAACCAAAGGGCCCCGGGGAAGGGGCATTTTTGGCCCCAGCACTATAATTTGAACAAACTTGGAAGAGGTCTACAAGATGAAGCTTCATACCAAATATCAAAGACCTAGGCCCTCAGGTTTCAGAGAAGAAGATTTTTCAAGATTTTCCCTATATAAGTCTATGTAAAACCAAAGGGTCCCGAAGCGGGGGCATTTTTGGCCCCAGGGCTATAATTTGAACAATCTTGGTAGAGGTCCACAAGATGAAGCTTAATACCAAATATCAAAGAACTTGCCTTTTCTGAGAAGAAGATTTTTTAAAGATTTTCCCTATATAAGCCTATGTAAAATCAAAGGGTCCGGGGACGGGGGGCAGTTTTGTTCCCAGCACTATAATTTGAACAATCTTGGTAGGGGTCCACCAGATGAAGCTCATACCAAACAGCAAAGACCTGGGCCTTGCGGTTTTAGAGAAGAAGATTTTTAAAAAAATTCCCTATATACAGACCAGCTACCGGTAATAACCCATATTTTTTTCTCTGCGGTAATAGGCCTTTTTTCTCGGAGAACAAGCGAGAAATTTCTCCGAGAAGAAAAAACAAGAGGCCCATGGGCCACTATGCTCACCAGAGCTCAGGTGGGCACTGCCCATCCTGCCCAATGGCAGCCATGTATTTTAACATGATATCATTTTAATCCACCAAATGAACCCCCATGTCCAAATGAGCACCCATGTTAACTCAGCATCTGAAAAGTTAGGCCTTTTATGAAGTAGAGGGGGTGGGGCATGGACCCAATGGAGCCCTGGTTGGTATCACTAAATGCGTCTTATCATAAGAAACAAAAATATATATGGTTTAGCAGTGGGGATCTGTAAGGCCTCTTTAACAGTTGAGGGGTTGGGGCATGCCCTGTTGATCCCAGGAAAGCCCAAACTGTTGTCCCTAAATGTGTCTTATCATAAGGACCAAGTATATATATGGTTCAGTGCTGGGAATCTGACCGGTTTCAGAGATTTGAGGCCCTTTTATGAAATAGGAATGGCCCCTGCGGACCCCGCTACAGTAGGTGTGCTAATAATAAGGAACAAGAACATATATGAGTATGGGGTGGGGATTTGAATGGTTTCTGAAATATAAAGCCTTTTATGAAATGGAAGGGCAAGGCACATTGCCTCAGCACAAAGAGACCTCCAGGTTGGTGTGATTGAACGAGTCTTATCATAAGGAACAAGTATATGGTTTAGGGGTGGGGATCTGAACTATTTCTGATATATATGGCTTTTAATGAAGTAAAGCGGTGTGGCATGGCCTGGGCGTGCCCCGGGGACTCCCAAGCTGGTGTCACTGAATGCGTCTTATCATAAGAAAGATGAATATATATGGTTTAGGGTGGGGCTAAGAATATTCTCTGAGATATAAGGCCTTATGTGAAGTGGAGGGGTGGGGCAAGGCCCAGGGAGACTCCCAGGTTGGTGTCAATGAATGTGTCTTATCATAAGGAACAAGACTATATATGGTTAAGGGGTGGCCATCTGTAGGGTTTCCGAGATATTGAGATATTATGAAATGGAGGGGGTGGGGCATGGCCCCAGCATATCCCTGGGAACCCCCAGGTTGGTGTTACTGAATGCGTCTTATCATAATGAACAAGAATATATATGGTTTAGGGGTGGGGATCTGAACAGTTTCTGAAATATATGGCCTTTTTTGAAGTGGAGGGGTGGGGCAAGGCCCCAGCGCGTCTCTGAGGACCCCCAGGTTGGTGTCAATGAATGTGTCTTATCATAAGAAGCAAGCATATATATGGTTTATGGGCGGGGATCTGTAAGGTTTCCGAGATATTGGGCCTTTTATCAAATGGAGGGGGTGGGGCATGGCCCCGGTGCATTCAGGGGACTTCCAGGTTGATGTCACTGAATGGGTCTTATCAAAAGGAACAAGAATATATATGGTTTAGGGGTGGGAATCTGAATGGTTTCCGAGATATTGGGCCTTTTATAAAGTTGAGGGGGTGGGACCTGACCTGTGCGCATCCCTGACGACCCCCAGGTTGGTGTTACTGAATGCGTCTTATCAATAGGAACAAGAATATATATGGTTTAGGGGTGGGGATCTGAACAGTTTCTGAGATATATGGCCTTTTGTGAAGTGGAGGGGTGGGGCAAGGCCCCAGCACATCTCTGAGGACCCCCAGGTTGGTGTCAATGAATGTGTCTTATCATAAGAAGCACGCATATATATGGTTTCGGGGCGGGGATCTGTAAGGTTTACGAGATATTGGGCCTTTTATGAAATGGAGGGGGTGGGGCCATTGGGCCTTTTATGAAATGGAGGGGGTGGGGCATGGCCCCGGCGCATCCAGGGGACTCCCAGGTTGATGTCACTAAATGGGTCTTATCATAAGGAACAAGAATATATATGGTTTAGGGGTGGGGATCTGAATGGTTTCCGAGATATTGGGCCTTTTATTAAGTGGAGGGGGTGGGGCATGACCTCGGCGCATCCCTGAGGACCCCAAGGTTGGTGTTACTAAATGCGTCTTATCAATAGGAACAAGAATATATATGGTTTAGGGGTCGGGATCTGAATGGTTTCTGAGATATATGGCCTTTTATGAAGTGGAGAGGGTGGGGCATGGCCCCGGCACAACCTGGGGGACCCTCAGGTTGGCATAAAAGCATATGGCTGAAAGAATTTTACTCAAGAAACATTTCTATAAAAGTTTTGTCCAAATATCTGCAATGACTTGGCAGTAAATGCCATTTTTCAATTTTCCCCATTATAAGTCTATGGAAACTCTAAGTTGCCATAGCAACCAAACTAATGGGCCGATTTTCATAAAAAACACAAACTTTCAATCCCCCAGCCCAAGGATGCTACAGATAAAATTTGGGCTGAATCGGTCCAGTGGCTTCAGAGAAGAAGATGTTTGAAAGTGTTGACGTCAGACGACGACGACGACAACGACAACGACGACAACGACGACGACGACGACGACGACGCCGGACAACTGCCTATCCTATAAGCTCCCCCGGAGCCTTCGGCTCTGGTGAGCTAAAAATCGCGTTTCAAAGCGGTTAATTTCTCAACGAAACGCTGCAAATTTCTCCGTGAACATTGCTTTTTCTCGGAGAAAGCCAATTAGTACAGGTGAAGTCGTTCACGGTGTTTCTCCGCGAAATCTGCCTATACCTATATATATATTTGTTTATGTGCATGTATTTTTTTTCATGCATAAAAATTTGGTACACAAAAGTTGAAGCATATGACGAAATGCATGTTCTTTGTACAAAGATCGACAACTCTAGCGATCATAAAGTATGATTTTGATCCGGTTGGAATCATAATGATTTGCATCTTATGCACTTTACAACGCAGTATGAACATGATAAATGTTTTCTGTGTTCCTTTTTTTACCGTTGTGTAAACGCTTCATAAATTGAAAACTGTTGATTTTCTATCGGTTCACCATATTGGGAGTACTTTATTTTTTTCTCAAGTAAATACTTTAGAAAAGTCAAGCTCAATGTATATAATAAAGGGGATCCTGCTTGTACAGGTATGTGTGAGCGCTGATCTCACTCTACATTTTGGTTGATATGTTTCTTACACTGCGAGTAATTAAACATCACTGATGCTTACACTTAAGCGCACATGTAGCCCGAGTGAGAGATTTAATGTTCAAGAGTAGGCAACGGAGGCCAGCTTGTGTTTCTTGCCTTTACAATTCATTTTTGCTCATACATGTACATTAACCCATTTCAGACTGGAAACCCCTAAACGGGGTACCGTGGTAAACAGTGCAGGCCCAGATCAGACGACGCAGAACGCGGCGTCTGATCAGGGCCTACACTGTTTCAAAAAAGTTCGTCAATTTTCCTAATAAATTTTGAAGAAAACACAACCTGAAACCCCTAAATTTTGAAATGGACATGCTATATATAAGGAGGAAGATTCAATTTGGTACAAAAAGGGTTAATATGGTGAAATTGAGCGGCAAGCATTCCAAGGCTGCATATAGGTCTGATCTCTAACTTGGAGCAGAACTACAAAATTCTCCAAGATAATCAGCGAAGTTTGTTCAGACATGCAACCTTGGTATCTTGTTAAGTCTACTGTACACCCGAAGGTAACTGGCCCCCGTGTCATAATGGGTATGAGCGCTGACTTTTGACCCATTCAATACCAGAAACCCCTAAAAGGGTACCTTGGCAAACAGTGCAGGCCCAGATCAGACACCGCAGAACGCGGCGTCTGATCAGGGCCTACACTGTTTGCAAAACGTTAAGTCATTTCCCGAACTAAATTTTTAAGAAAAAAAAAACAACCTGACACCCCTAAGTTTCAAAATGGACTCCTGTATATATAAGAAGGAACATTCCATTTGGTACAAAAAGGGTTAATCATCGGGTCATTAGGTCTCTCCGCTGTGGTTTGCGCCTCGCTAATAATAACGGAGAATAACGGACATCCTTAAAGCGTATTTATTAGTTATGGGAGGGTGAGGGGTCGGGGAAGGAGACTTGGTAGCGCAAATAATGCGTGCGAATGCAAAGTAGTATGTCCTTTTTCACGCGCCTGCATGAAGCATGGGGCGATATAGGTGTCTGGTTTTTCGTCCGTTCGTCCGTGACATAGACCTAGCCTACGGTGGAATTCATGTGTTCCTCGTTAAGTGGTCACTAACTTTGCATTCAAAGCACCGCTTGCTGTACCAATTTAACAGTTTGTAATATAAATAAATGAGGCGAATCTGAGCTTTTAGTTTGTTTGTTTTAGGTTTTAAGTCCCCGTCAACACTGCAAAGGTCATTTTGGAGACGTTGCTTCCAATTTTGTGGGACTTTTTCCCGACATTAAGATGAAATTACATCTCAAGCACTGCTACCCAATGAAACCAACAGGGCTTATAAGCATTGACGGTTCGACTCGCACCACTTTGCACGACTAATTATGAGAACTCTCCTATTCAAATATATTGTGAAATTTACCAAAAAAAAAAAAAACGGAAAATTTTCGGATAAAATTCTAGCATGTTTTCATATTACTGCTCAAGATTTTGGGTACACTTTTAAAACGACTCGGCGAGACAGTTCTAACGAGTACCCACAGTCTGTGTGAGCAGAAATTAGATAAATAATGTATAACCCTGTAAACCCCAATTAAAAGTGGGGTAAAAGCGGGTAACAAATAAATAGGCGTATTTACGTGATGTGAATAAAAGTTGTCATGAGACTTTTAAAAAGGGATTATACAAAGGAGAAATAAATTACTAAAATGAAATTGTGAAACATGAAAGAATATTTGATTATGATTTAAAAATGACTACCATTTGCCTTCGTTTACAAAAACAACGCCAAACAAACGAGGAAAAAATAATGAGCCGAAAATTTCACGTAAGCCCAATTGTATTTTTTTCTCTGCAAAACGCGGGAAAATTCATTTAAAATGAAAGCAATCAGTCAAATTTTCGCCGAGAATTTTCTCCGCCAATTCGGGAGAAATTTCAGCGAGAAATTTCTCGTTCATTATATCTTTTCTTGCTGTTTTGTGGAGAAAATAGTCGATTTCGCATTAGGCGGTTTCTCCGCGAAACAAAAAAGATGGGTTATTACCGGTAGCTGGTCTGTAAGCCCATGTAAAACCAAAGGGACCCGGGGCGGGGGCATTTTTGGCACCAGCACTATAATTTGAACAATTTTGGTAGGGGTCCACTAGACGAAGGCGCATACCAAATATCAAAGACCTGGGCCTTGTGGCTTCAGAGAAGAAGATTATTCAAGATTTTCCCTAAATAAGCCCATGTAAAACCAAAAGGCTGCGGTGCGGGGGCATTTTGGCCCAAGTACTATAATTTGAACAATCTTTGTAGGGGTCCACTAGATGAAGCTTCATACCAAATATCAAAGACCTGGGCCTTGCGGTTTCGGAGAAGATTTTTACAGATTTTCCCTATATAAGCCCATGTAAAACCAAAGGGCCCCGTGGCGGGGGCTTTTTTTGGCCCCACCACTATAATCTGAACTATCTTGGCAGGAGTCCACTAGATGAAGAATCATACCAAATATCAAAGACCTTGTGGTTTCAGAGAAGAGGATTTTTAAAGATTTTCCCCATATAAAAAGTAGAAGTAAAACAAAAATCAGGAATCGATACAATTAACTTACTCCACCCATCAAAGACACCAAAGGGAAAGAAACACAAACATGAAGGGACCAGACCATAATGGATACCAAAACAAAGGAAGGCCATAAGGACAGTTATAAATGGCCATATGGCCATCCAAAATATAAAGACACAAGTGATACACACAGTAAGTAACAAATAACAACATAAATAAACCGCCACAGAAGAACCGCCTTGGAACGGTCAGTGGAAAGATTTCTACTGGGGGCTTAAATTGATTTTACGTGGCCACAATCCTCGCCCTTACTTCTGTCGCGATTTAGATAAATAATTTGTTCAGTCCGCATGAAGGCCTCCTAACTCATCAGTGTAACATCTCCGTGAACACAAATAATCAAAGAACCACAGAGGTGAGATAACGGTGAGGACTCGACAGCAAGAAACCACTGAAATGCTGGAGCAAAAGAAAACCAACAGTTAGACTCCGATGGGCCCGACGTATATAAGCCTATATAAAACCAAAATGCCCCAGAGCGGGAACATTTTGGCCCCAGCACTATAATTTGAACAATCTTGGTAGGAGTCCACTAGATGAAGCTTCATACCAAATATCAAAGACATGGGCCTTGTGGTTTCAGAGAAGAAGCTTTTTTAAGTTTTCGGTGAAAAAAATCTATTTTTGGCTCCTTTCACCTAGATGTGCAATGGACCGGAACCATTTGAACAACTTTGAAAGGGGACCACCTTAGAATCATTCCTGTGAAGTTTGGTCAAAATCCGACCAGTGGTTTAGGAGGAGATGTCGTTTGAAGAAATTGTTTACGGACGCACGGACGCACTCACGGACGGACGCACGACGGACAAAAAGTGATCCCAAAAGCTCACCTCGTCACTACGTGACGGTGAGCTAATAAAACCAGTGGGCCGGGGCCTTTTTTGGTCCCTTGGCAAGAATTTGAACAATCTTAGTAGATGTCCACTAGATGAAGCTTCATACCAAATATCAAAGACCTTCTGGTTTCAGAGAATGAACAACTTTGAAAAAGGACCACCTAAGGATCATTTCTGCCAAGTTTGGTTAAAATCTGTTCAGTGGTTTAGGAGGAGATGTTGTTTAAAGAAATTGTGAACGGACGGACGGACATACGGACGGACGACGATGATGGACGGGGACCGATCACAATAGCTTCCCCGGAGCCTTCGGCTCAGGTGAGCTAATAATTAAAGGGTTCTTACAATGTATCGGATTTCTATATACCCAACATTTGCTTATTCTGACCGTTCATGTCCCACAGTAAATGGTTGAATTATTGTTCAAATTTGAACATAAAACACGCTGACCAAAGTGTTGTGCCCTTGAGCAAGGAAAAAAAAAGTGCTGGTTACCACCCAGGAAATCCTGCTCGTAATGCTCAGGTGTGAGCGTGTAGCAGTAACAGGAGAAAAAAAGGAAGACAAAACATAAAAAATTCAAGTGTCGTGTGATACAGAAGACTTTGATCATCTGCAAAATTTTGTGCCTATTGTTTCGCATGCCTGTGTATTTTTCAATAAACAAGATCTCCCGACTAAGTGACTGATCAGGTTCGGCTGTTTGCCAGACAAAGTGACTGAGCAGGTTCGTCTGTTTGCCAGACTAAGTAACTGAGCATGTTTGTCTGTTTGCCAGACTCTTTACCTGGCCACTAACATTCTTTGCCACATATATTACAAAACACAATGTTTTTGCTATGATTTTGAATCCAAATCGTTCACTATAGTAAAATATGAAGAAAATAACTCCTCTCCTTCATAAATATCTCTCAAAGAAACCAATAGAACCATTCGTGTTGACCTGAAATAAAATATTAAAATATTTAAATTAGCCATAATTAAAACAGTGGCGTAAGAGAGATGTATCTTCATTTACGTGTGCAAAGCAAGGAATACGTTTGTTTGCAATCTTATTTGATTCTTTGCAAAGCTCACATTTTTGAAGACATTTTTTCCCTTGACAGGTCTCTTATAACAAACAGAGGACCAATGGCCCTGAACCGCTCAAAGAGTACTCACTATATTTGAGGACATCTGCTTTCTAAAAATACTGAAAGTCTTTTACAATGGCAGACAACTTAGCCATGTGACCTAAACTATTTTAACAATATTTTGTTCCTCTATCTTAGAAAGGCTTCAAATTAAATTCGATTGAATTTGAACAGCAGTTTTAACGAATATTAAGTTTTAATTTTGATATCTGAGTGACCTTTGCCCAAATTAAAGGAGTGGGCTTGACCTTTGATACCTCTGTAGTTTCATTGACTAATCTGGCTGATTGCTTCCTTTAAAGTTTACAGACAACGAAAATGTACACAAAACATGTCCACTTTTTCCCATATTAAAGTTAACGCAACCCAATTTGTTCCTGACGAAAGTGGTTTTACCATATCGGTTATATTGATCAATATTCTCTTCCTTGTTCCTAAACAAACTTTAGTTACAAACGGCCCAGTGGTTTCTGAGAACAAGAGCTCCGCAAGCTGGGCACTATACGCCCCGTGGCAAGTTAATATTTCTTGGCAAGCAACCCCTAAATATTTACAAAAATTTTCAAAGGGCTATAACTCTATAATCATTTGAAGGACCATAACCTCGAAACAATATGCACTTCTCTGTATCAAGGTTAAACTAAATATCATGTTTCAGTTTGATCGAATGTTAAATGCAGGTTAGCGAGAAACAGAACGTTAACAGAAATTTTCAAAGGGCCATAGCCCAATCAATATTTGTTGGACCATAACCTCGAAACAATATATACTGCTCCACAAAATGGACAAACTATACAATTATCAAGCTTCAGCTAGTTCGGATCTAATGTGTAGGAGGAGTTAGCCATACACAAAACGTTCACAGAAATGGTCAAATTGGCATAACTCATTAATATTTGGAATTTAACACAAGTTAGCCTAAAAAAAAACAAAACAAAAAAACCGTTAATAGAAATTTTCAAAAGGACAAAACTTAATTTATATTAGGTGGACTTAACATCGAAACAATATGTCCTGCTCCACATCATGGTCAAGCTATATTATTAAGTTTCAGCTTGGTCTAACCATATATCAAGTTTCAGCTTGACCAGATTTAAAGTGCAGGTGGGGTTAGCCTGATGAAAATGTTTACAGAAGTTTTTAAAGAAGAATTTGGACCGTAGCCTCGAAACAATTTGTGCAGTTGGTCTAACAATAAAGGAAGCTTCAGCTTGATCTAATATTAAATGTAGGAGGAAGTATCCGGAAACGAAATGTTGACAGACATTTTCAAAGGGGCATTACTATGTTAATATTTGAATGACAGTTAATCTCAAACTTAGCACACTACTTCACATCACAGTCTTATTATCTAATAAAATATCTGTCAAGTTTCAAGCGTCTCGTTTGGTTTTCTGGGTTATGGAATTATTGAGAGCGGCCTGGATAGTTGATTAGTGAATGTAACTCTTGAGAATGTCCGTTGGAGCCGCTTTGGTGAGATTATTTAGATCGCAGGCTTTTCAGCACTATCTGGCAAAAATTAGGGCTAAAATTAGGGCTGCTTTTGCACAAAATTAGGGCTATTTTTGCAAAAGATAAGGGCTCAATTAGGACAATTAGGGCTAAGCAAATAAAAATTATGAACTGGTTTACCTATAAAATGTTGATAGCTCCTGAGATCTTACAACTAACTTATTTATCCTACATTTGTTAACTGTTAGTTTCTCACTGATTTCTACAGCAATATTTGAAAAAAAAAAAAACCTCTTTATAATATAACTTTGTTCATTGAAAGATGGTTTTGTATATACATGTACATGGTTTACATTGAAAGATCCTAACAAGAGCTGTCATCAGACTGCATAGCTTGCCTGGAATGCTGTCTTAGTCTGTGACCTTGAGCTATTAGGCAGGAGTGAAGAATTTCTGAATCACATCCATGACATTGCACCAAATAAACAATGGGCAGGGGTGGGAATATTGGTGAATGAAATATTTGAAATCATACATGCATTTATTTTCACACCAAATATAAATGAAACACCAAATGTAAATGAAACCCAATGTATGGTTTGGAAAATATGAGGTGTTAAATATGTTCTATAAACGGGTTATCCTTTGGAAGCAAGGAATACACCACAGAAGTGAAACATATGGAGTGTACATGTTTTCTGGGCCAGACTAGCTAGTTTCGGCCAATTAGGCCAATTATCTTGCTGAATATCCATTTTAGCCACACCCATTTCTGTCTATCAACCAATCAAATTACTTGATGTAATTTATTGCTACAAATTCATACTGAATGCCAAACAGTGTAGATCCTGATCAGGCAGCTTCTTCAGAAGCCATCTGATATGAATCTACACTGTTTGCAAAGATAGGGGTTGTCGTGAACAGCAAGATAAGGGTTAAAAAATTTTATAGCAAAACTGTAACATAAAATACGTTTAGCCCCTATATGTAGGTAAAAAATTTTAACACAAGAATTTCACCTACAGTTTCTATTTCAATGACCTTGACCATGAAGCCATGGGCATACATGTGGGTATTGTTAAATAAAACTTTGATTATGCCTATCAGTATATCAAATATGAACCCAAATCATCATATGGTTGGGAAAATATGGTTTATTAAACTTTAAAATAAAATTTTAACATAGAAATTTTAAATAGCTAACCTTGACCTTGAGGCAACAAGCATGGGTATACTGTGGATTTATATCACCTTGCAAAATATGAGCCAAATCCATTGTATGGTTTGGTAGACTGAGCTCTATAAAAACTATAGCACGGAATTTCAAAGTCCAAGACCATGACCTTAAGGCCATGACACAGATGGCAGACTTGCTGAATAAATATTTGCACCTATAGCTATCATCATACCAAATATAAGCATATTCCGTCTATTTGTTTGGGGCATGTGCTCTAAAAGCTTAAATGTAAAACATAGCATAGGATGAGTTGCCCAACATCCACCATTATATCTACTTCTGCGCAGAAAGCGGCATCAAGGTCTACATTGTTTGCTGAAATTGATGTCCAACGTCCCCGGCAACTGTATTTAGGTCATTTTGGAGACACTGCTTTCAATTTCGTGGGACATTTACCTGACAATGAGATGGAATGACATCTTAAGCCCTGCCACGGATTTAACCCAAGAGGGTTATATGCACTGGACGGTCCGAATCGTATCACTTTGCCTTAGCAGGCCTTGCCTTTTGTCAAAGGGCTGGTCAGGTGGATGACATTTTTTCAATCGGCATGGTAGAAAATTTCCACTTATACCAGATGGTAGTATAACTATATAGGAAGAAAAAAATGTGTATGCCAGATTCAAAAGTGGTGCAGATTTTTTCAGAGGTCATTTTTTTGTTACCCCACCCACCAAAACAGTGTTATTATGTAATGTGTGTATTACAGCAACATTTACGGAAGGGAAGTAACTTTGCTTTTTATTTTAGGCTGGAATATTGTCCTATTGGACCAAACAAAGGTAAAGCGCCAATAAAAGATACATTTTTGAACCGGTTACCCCAACCACCATTATTTACAGTGTTTATTTGCATATAGAGTAGTATGACATTTATCATTTGATTTGTTGATTTGATAGATTGAAAACAACTGTGTTACTGATTCATCAACTTATAAGGCAGTAAAGGGTAAATGTTACAGAGACCATGATCCCTATTTTCCTTACTCCCAATGATGCCTGTGGATGTGACAGGGAAGTTTGTCTAAACAGACTGGAATGCTCTGTGAGCTCTGAAAGTCATGATGATTTTGATGATGGCAACTGAACTTAAAGATAAAACAAATTCTCTATAATAACACTTGTATCCGATCAAAAAATACAAATGAGCTAAACGGCAGCCAAATCTCCGAGCGAAATGTATAAATTATATAAGCATAAGACCATTTATGGTTGTATACCTTTACAACCTAAGCATTTTGGGACTCATCTTGATTTTTCTCCAAAGCTGTGTCGTAAGGAACTTTTTAACAAAGAATATATTGTGAAATTACAATTTAACCCTTTCCCACTCAGATATGTCAAATTTACCTGTCTGAATCTCCCCCACCCCTTTTTGAGCCCCAGAACCACCTAAAGTCTGCATTTCCCACCCCTGGACAGCTATGTTTGCGTTAGTGTTTTCGTAATGGACAGTCATTAACCAAGACCTGTGAAAAGGGAAGTTAGTCCATAGCTCTAACCAAATAAGTAAACTCTGCTATATTATCCTTAGCACCTTCCGCGGATGAAATAACCGAATCTGGAAGGACATTCCAATCTCTAATTGTCTGAGGGAAGAAGAATCCCTTGTAGATGTCAGTTCTTTCAGAAGGCACCTGAAATGCCAAAGAGTGATGCTTTCTGCCACGCCTAATTGGGGGATAAGGCCATCTGTTGGATGCTGGCAGCACCCTTTAGACCTTTGTACAAGAGTATAGGCCTACTGTCTCTTCTCCTTTTCTTGAGAGACTCCAATCCTAAGTTTTGTAGTATTCCAGTCACACTTCGAGTTTCAAAGTTGTACGAGGACTGTTCAAATATGAATGCAACTAAGCACATAAAAATGATTCCGTGATAGATTTCGATGAAAAATTTATTTTGTCCCCTCAAAGTATTCCCCTTTAACAGATATACAAACTTTCAGTCTTCTGATCCAATCATTGAATGCATTTTGGTAGTCTTTTCGAGATATACTATGAAGGCACTGGAATATTTCAGAACCGAGGTGTTAGCGCTGTACAAATTTTCGACCAGAAAGGTATTTTTTCAGCCGCGGGAACAAAAAAAAAAGTCACACGGGGCGAGGTCAGTGGAATACGGGGGGGGGGGGGGGGGGTGTAGGGAGTTCAACAACCTTTTCCTGCTTCAGATAGTCTTGCACAATGAACGCCTTGTGCGATGGCGCATTGTCAAGTATCAATCTGACATTGCCCAAACCAGTTGCGGGCCTTCGTTCTTTGAAATATTTCTTCAAATTTCGAAGAACTTTATTCTTGTAAAACTTCGCATTTACAGATTTGCCTTTAGGCACAGCAACCTGAATAGCAGGGCCCTGATTTGAAAAGAATATGGCATACATTACCTTCTTGACGCTCATGGTCCGCTTTGCAATGCATGGTCTTTTGCAATACTTTGTTGCCCATATTTTGTTCTAAATCTTTCGTTTTGGCTCAAAAAAGTGAACCCATGTCTCGTCACCTGTGACGACATTAGCGAAAGACTGTGCATTGTAATTTGGAAACTTTTAAGCAACGTCTTGGTACACTGAACGCGTGTATTTTTCTACTCATCTGTCAACAGATGGGAATCCATCTAGCACAGATCTTTCCCATTTTCAAATCCCGTTTCAGAATTGTATGAGCTGCTCCTAATGAGATGCCAACCAAACTAGCTATTTACCTAGTGATGTATCGTGCATCGGTAGTAACTATTTCTTTCACTCTAGCAACCATCTTGGCCGATGTTGCTCTTTTCGGCCGACGATCATGTGGTGCATCTTCTGTTGAGCCTTGCCCACAGCTGAATTTCTTACACCAACGAAAAACTGTCGGAAAAGACATTTCATTATGCCCATAAACCGAACATATTTCATAAAAAATGTCTTTGCACCGTATACCAAGAATACAACGATTCTTTATATAGGACGGTATTTCAACGGCGTACTCTGACTTTGTATTAGTATACAAGAGTAGAGAGTGTTTATCGAACGATATACATGGCTAAAGTGCACGGAATGTAACAGGTTTGGTATCAATGTATAAGTAAACTGTTTTTCTACACTGTGATATTTATTTCCAGGTGATTTTCGCATTAGTGCATGAGAAAACGTTCTACTTGCATTCATTTTTGAACAGTCCTCGTAATTGCTCGCAACAAATCTAGCTGTCCTATTCTGAACTTTTTCAATCTCCTCCTCAAGGCAACTCCATGGGGGACCCAAACACAACTCCCATACTTATAGATGGGGCGAACGAGTCCCTTATATGCTGCGTTTTTAACATCCTCGGGGCTTTGATACTGTTCTAGACATGGCTGTGCAGTATTCATCACAGTAGCATAAAACTGAAGAAATTAGTGAACATTATAAATGGATATCAAGGTGGGTGATGATGATAACCATGTTGATTATGATGATGATGATATTCCCTTTCTCTGTATTATAAGTATCATTGTTGCAAAAGTATCTTACACTGTCTAGAAATTGATTCAATATCAATAGTTAGGTTCTTGATATGTTGACATGTATCAACCCATTTATGCTAAATGGAGTCTTCCATCCTTATCAATTGGAAGAGTCCATTCTTCCTTTTAGGGTGTAAGGCAGATGTTATCTTAATGTTTTACCATAAATCGTATCTTCCAAGCAAAATGTGAAGATCCTGATGAGACGCCTCATCTGGATCTGCACTGTTTCCTATGTCCCATAAAAGTGACAGTAGGCTTAAATGGGTTAATGAATATTTATGAACATGCAAAATAGCTCATTTGCATATTTGTATTACTTAAAAGTTGAAGGTTCATGATATTCATTGGTATCAAGTTTGCTTATCTGTATTGACTGTCGGTGTTGATTTGATCAATTTAATGTGTGTACCCAAACTTTATTATCACCAAAGGTTGCCATGGAAACGGAAGGTTTCAAAAACACAACTAAAATATGTTTGCTTAAAATTTATTCTAATGTAACCAGCAGGTCCTAGAGAACCATTTGATATCAAAAGAACTGGTTTTGTGGCGAGCATATTAGCTTAAACTAACTGCTATCCATATTGCATGTCCCCTTTGTGTTGATGTGGGTGGGGGTAACAAAAGGCCCTGTTAAAAAAATCTGCACCACTTTTGAATCTGGCATACACACTTTTTTAACTTCTTTACAATGATACTATTACCTGATATAAGTGGAATTTTTCTACCATGCCGATTGAAAAAAAATCTGATCTAGAGCTGTTTTTAGCTGTGGTCCTTCTGCTACTTGGGATCATTGATTCCGCAGCAGAATTTTGAAGATATCAGTTTTCATTTCTGTTCTGTAGTCCTCGCATACCCTTTTTAGAACATATTAGTCTTCTTAGTGGCTATCAGTACTCACGTGCGGTCAGCTTCAGCTATGCAGCCTAATTTCTCTCAAAGCCCCAAAGGATAGGGCCCCACTGTTTGCTTAAAATACTGGTATTTATGAGTTAAACGAAACAGAGTAAGTTTCAATTCAAGACTATATATGCAGCCTACACTCAGAGACAATCGACCCATCAGTGCCCCTAGTGCTTTAATTAACTAAAGCAGAAACAAAGAACATTTCTGCAAAGATACTACTAAACAAACGTCTTCAATTATCAACATTTTGACAAGCTTTTTCTACTGATCAAGGTCCGACAAGGCAGAATGATGGCAATAATATATGAACATCCTCTTTAAGAGTTTTATTATGGTGCACATTCTCAAAAAGTAGATAAGTTTTCCTACCTATCAGTCTGGGACTGATCCAATCCATCATCTCCCATACGCCTATATGGCACATTAGGAATATACTTTCTGAGATGCACTGGAAAATTGTCTTGCAGATCATACTCCTTGTAGGCAACGTTAGCTGAGAATTCTGAAGAACATATAACCATTTTAACTTTGACTGATTACAAATATTCTTCTGTTAAAAGTATATAAGTGGCTCAATGAGCTAAACCGCTCACGTGAGGAACTCAAGTTTTTAAGTTTGCACCTGATAGTTTATGATACCTACCAAGAGACGACCCCTGCCCATCGGGGTTTGAAGAATTAAGATGGGCTGCATGATGCTGCCACGCAGAGTTGAAACCGACCCGCACACGAGTACTGGTAAACTGCATAGAGGATCTAAGCTTGCCGAGGCAAAGCGGTGCAAGTCGGAACGTTCATGCCTATAAACACATTTGTTTTCATTGGTGACAGGGGCTAGAGATGCCATTTCATGTCAATGTCGGTTAAAGGTCCAACAAAATTGGAAGCAACGTCTCAAAAATGACCTTTCTAGTGTTGACGGGGACGTTAAACCTCACATCAAACAAAAACCTACCAAGGGAATCTTGTGTGAGGCAAAGGCGTCGTGTTTCTTGCGTCACCGGGCCGTCTAACTTATACTGACTTAGTTTTTTTAAGTCCAGCGGTCCTGGGTATAGGGGAATATTGATATTCACATACATTGTTTCCCTCTTTATCCGTTGTCCTTCACCTTTATCTCCTCCACATCCATCTCTATCCCCTCATTTCTTTGAGAGAAAAGTTGAAATGACCCACAAGGGCTGAAGTGCCGTTTAATTCCAGGAAACAAAACAAAAGGACCATGAGGTCATGATCGCTACCTTGAGTCCCTATTATCCTCATCTTAGATACTATGATTTTGGTAGTGATGAACAGGTCAAGGTCAACCTTGGTCATTATTTATAAAATATTGTAGTACTCAGTCACTTAGAGCTGTACACACAGTTTCAAGAAATCGGCACAGAGGTTCTAGAGAAGAAGATTTTTTTTTAAGTTTTTAATATATGGCCATGGAAGCCATCTAAGTCATGTGACTGGATCATTTTAACAATCTTTCGTTCATCCACTGCCAAGGCAGCTGTATACAGACACATTCAAATTTTATGTCACACACGGTAAAAGGTCATTAGCTTCGTTTTCTCTGGTGGGCAAAGTAAGCCCCAGTTCCGCACTCTGCCGTTGATGTAGCAATTATTTTCTGTAATTAATATTGTTTAATCAAAATTGTTGTCCAAAATCATTTTGGACATTCAACTGCATTTTCGTATAAATTTAGATGGAACAGTTATCTGCTTTAATCTTCCTTCCGTTCATCAATAAGGCGCATCGACTACGTCTTGTCGCAATTGTAGATAGTTTTTCAGGCAATAAAATGTCAAAAAAAGACTGGTTCTGTATCATTTTCTACTTCATAAACATAAAATGTCAAGAGTTAAGTAAAAACGAGTTTGTTTACACAATAAATCTCAGTGACGCTATACGGAAACACTCATTTACCAACCAGATGAAACAGGTACTCTATAGGGGAGGTAATTGGCATCTGCTCATTGAGATGTAAACAAAGTCACGTGTCAAAACATTGGATCCGTCTGTAAAATTTAAGTTCTTAATTGAAAAGTTATACACCTGGGGCCAAGGTTGCTGACTGACCAATTTTGTGGGACTTTTACCCGACATTGAGATGAAGTGACATCTCAATCCCTGCCGCCCAATGAAACCAATAGGGTTTATATGCATGGAGGGGCCGACTCGCACCGCTTTGCCTGGGCAGGCTTAGATCCTCTAAGCGGTTTACCAGTACTCGTGTGCAGGTCGGTTTCAGCTCTGCGAGGAAGCATCATGCAGCCCATCTATTTCTTCAAGCTCCAATGTGCGGTGCCGAAGATATAAGCGATTCACACGTTCAAAGAATTATAACACAAATAAAGCGCGACAGAAGATCCGCCTTGTTCACTGGGGGGGGGGGGGGGGGGGGGGGTTGCGCTTAAATCGATTTTACGCGGCCGCAATCCTCACCCTTACTCTCGTTGCGATTTAGACAAATAATTTATTCAGTCCGCATGAAGGCTTCCTAACGCATCAGTGCAACACCTCCGAGAACACAGAAATCAAACAACCAGAGATGAAACAACGGTGATGACTCGACAGCAAGAAATAACTGAAATGCTGGAGCAAAAGAAAACTAACAGTAAGCATCAGACGGGCCCGACCAGGGACAGATCATTAGGTACCAACAAACATTATATAAAGTTAAATTTTAATTATAAGTAAGCATTTATGTTGGAACCGTCATAGAATCTGAGGCCTGACTCACCGACGTGCAATTCAATAGGCAAGCAAAGTTATCAATCGTGATTGGGTGAACTATCATGTATGCAGTCTGTCGTATAACATTTATGTTGTATCCAATCTTCTTATATCGAATAATGCTTTTACGTAATTGGGTAATGAAGTCATTGCAAGTATACATTTTCTGAATTTATATATTAAGTCATCATAAAATTCTATCTTGTTGCAGAAGCGATTTAAGTCCAACATTGAATTTTGAAATTAAACTTGAATGACATCTATAAAATTTAGAAAAGGCCTTGTGTAATTTATGATACGTACCAATAAACATGATTAAGAAGTTTACCAGTTAATAATTTGTTACGAGTGTTGAGATCAGTTACCTGACTAGACAGTCAGGCAGATCGAATTGCGAAATATAAACGCCATAGGATGATGCACGAGGAACATCACCATCCAAGAAAGAAAAATTTACAATCTCAAAATAAAATCATTGCGCTCCTCGTACATTTTCCAGGAATCGAATCTATCTACAATTGTTAGATCTTAATCCAAACAAGAGCACCGCATGCGGGTGCCGACGCTCGGCTGCAAACATTCTAAGTCGAAAAAGGGGCATAACTGTGCCAAAATAGCCAGCGAAAAAAAATATTATGATGTAAATTCTACAGCTAGGTTTAAAATTACTAAACGGCATGAAACTGAATTAAAAAGGATTAAATTATTACAATCACCTTTTCCATTGGGCTTTAATGACAACATTTATCATGAGGGTAATATATCGAAAATGCCCGACTTTGATATTTTCTCGCTTCTGGACTGTCGAAAGCGTAAAACTAGATCGCACAGCACCAGAAAAAAGGTAATTATAAACGTTAATTACGTGCTTTTAAAAGAAACAATACCAGACTGAAGTGACTGTCCATAATATTATTGAATCATGGACGCCACTCAATGCTTGCTTTTCTAAGTTCATTACCCATTTCTGTATTACGGATTCTGGATACCGAGGCGAATAAATTCTACGATAGTTCTAATCAGTTATACGACGCTGCTCTTTTATCTAGAGGTTATACTCAGCATGCTCTTCGTCCTTTTATCGTTTCGGAAATTAATCACAAACGTCATTACATCATAATATCCTTCATTAATAAGGGTTTGGGTTTTATAGATTTACCAAGTATCTTCCGGGACAGTTCGGTTATTTCATCCATTCCTGCTTATTTTCAAAATACTGAAACACCCATAATTTGCTATAAATACAATAAACCTGTTAAATCTATCATTTTTAATTTCAATAAACTTGTTTCTGATCTTGGTATTGACACTAACACTCCTGATACATGTGATTGTAAAAATTCAGTGTATTGCTATCCTCCTGCTGGTCATATTATTACTGGCAATTTAAAAATTATTCCTGATTGTGGTCGTATAACATTTATTTTCTAGCCAATCTTTTTATATCGAAGAATGATTTTACGAAATTGGGTGCTGAAGTCATTGCGGTTATATATTTTTTCTGAATTTGTATACTAAGTCACCATAAAATTCGGCTTCCGATAGACCTTGTTGCAGAAGAGATTTAAGTCCAATATTGAATTTTGAAATCAAATCGGAATGACGTCTATAAAATTTTGAAAAGGCTTTGCGTAGTTTATGGTACCGATAACCCTGATTAAGAAGTTTAGCCGTTAACAATTTATTACGGGTGTTGAAGTCAGTTACATGACTACACACCATGAAGTCTCTTTCGTAACAAAACAACAAGAGATCAGCCACAATGTGGTGCCCAATTCGTACCCATCGGAATACCCACTTTTTGTCGTGAGGATTACTTTTGTTTAATCCATAATTAATTTCCTGCAGACATGGTCCGTCTTGAGGGGACTCAATCCTACCTTGGCCATGCACCTAGTATATGTCCGCCAAACCTTATTATAATTTACACCACCTGCAGGTGATGCTACACTTATCAGGTTTCTGCTCAACATGACCCTCACATGATAAGGTTCCTGCCCAATCAGATTAGCTTCTTATCCCATACTGGCATTTGGATAGACCACTTGTGGTGGCTCCCCTTCATTCTCCAGCATGGCAGGCAGCAGCCAGCATCAAGCGACGCAATATTGAATTTCTAGTTTAAAACTTTTGTTTTCACCATAAACAATACATTCCAGGAATGATGCTCATAAATTGTTGTGACCTCTGACACTAGTGAGCTTTTAGCTACCTTACATACGTGTTCAACTTTATCATGCCATTTGAAGAACATCTGACGGACGAAAACGTTCTCGAGATAGTGACATTAACACCACAACAAATTGTGTTGGAATGGGCGAATAACAATAAAATAAGCGACGATGCGGTGCAAAAGTTGTTTGAGGGCGGGTTTACGTCAATAGTGTCCGTAAACTTATCGACGCGGAGGATTTAACCAAAATTAAAAGCCCTCGACGTCAAAAAAAATAATTTTGGCCTGTGTAAATGCCCTAAAGGGGAAGGCCCCAGTGAATGAGGCGACCACACCGTCTACCGGAGGCGCCCAAACAAGCGCGGCTGGTGATATGCATGCGCAACAAGCCAACCAATCAGCGACTGTGACGAGAATTCAAAATAGCGGCGCCCATTAATCGGATGACAGCTTGTCTTACAGTGATGTGTATTTGAGCTCTTTGTTATACAATTTAAGATATGGACAGTGGCTTGGCAGTTGATTTCTCTAATAGACATCGGCGTTAAGTAATGTAGGGATATAACTTAGCGCTGAAAATGACTTAAGAAACAGTGCTGGACCTATTCAGACACAGCCGTGAAAAGACTCCCAAATTTACTTGGCTTCAGCTGCTAACGGTAAGTCAGTTCCTACTTATTATGATATCACTGACTTTGTCTCAAGTAATGTGGAAGAGGAGATAGCCGTTGGGGGTACAGGCACTCACCAGGTCATTCTTAAATCTGGCCCTAAGAAACCAAAACTTGAAAGTGTCTCCCTTGCGATGGTGGCCAATTTAGCTATTTGCATAAGTTTAAGGGGTAGTCACGGCTAGCCGGAGATGGTCTCCTGGACTACCTGTCTTATACAACAAAGATTTGTCGGCTGGTACAGAGGTACAGTTTACAGTCAGTGCTCTTGTACGACAGGGAGTACAGGAAGCTCCAGGCTAGCCATGACTTCAGATGGGACACAGACAAACCGCATTTGCATTCTGTATACTTACCACCGGAGTTCAACGCCCCACGGTCACGTATTTTCAAAAAGGGCAATCCTCACTGTTACATTTGGGTTTACGGCGTCCCGCAAACCCCCATGCTGACAAGACAACCGGGCGTGATCTCTGACAGGTATACGGGCAGCTGTTGGGTAAGGCACAAGAAAGATATCAAATGAATGACATGAATTATTTACAGTATCTATATACAACAATACTAACACAAAACATCACATTTATTTGCTTCTGCAGCCCACTCACGAGGTCCGCCCCGAAGGCAAAACAATATTCTGTGCTCGGAAATGGTTGACACGAATGTCTACAGAAGCAAATAACAAAACAACAATAAAATAAGAAAAACAAACACAAAACGCGACTGGCCAGATTAAACTTTCACTTAGGGTGAACCACAGGGTGAACCATTTCTTGTGCACTGCTGAACACTAGTTTGTCGACCCAGTTGATTTATATCATTTAACTATTCGTATCCATCCGAACTTGAAGTCCCTGTAAATTCTTCGGTAAATTGATTCCAGATCGTTTTCCACGACCTGTTTCTTATGGTCTCGACGGTCTGCTATTGGTTTAGTCCACCCTTGCTGGACTCGAAACAGATGGCGTCGTACCAATACCTGCTCCTATGTTGCAGTGAGCAGCAGGTCACCACACATTGTTGTGCCTGCAAATTACGATAATTCGACTAAGACACAGTCCACCAAACATACATGCTATATCATGATCCCCTTCCCGGAGAAGTAAGAATATGTTCATGCATATACCGTTATTGCGCATGCGCCGACCAGACACATAGGCTGATCAGTGCATGCGACAAATAACTGCACAGCAGAACTCAACTTGACTGTGCATCAAATTATCAGCACCCAGCGCTTGACACAAAATTACTCGAAGTTTATGCTTCCTTACTGAGCACTACAGAAATCAATTAATGCTCACTACTACTGAGCATAATACCCATCACTTTCTTGCTCACTTCATTAGCACAGGTAAGAGGCAATTGAACAGACCACGCATTTGGGCTACCTGGTCACCCGTTAATTACAGGAAACATAACAAACTCTATTTCATATCCTTCTCCGCGACACGGCTCACAAATATAGCCATTCACAAATTCATTACATTAACAACAGCTAGAAACTGAAAACAGGAAGATTTTCAACTATTCTCCACAACATTTGTTAGTGTCTCAGAAGGACCAACACTGTTTGTCGTAAATTCTTTCTGTATTTGGCAGGCACCAGGTCACAACCGTCCTCGTGACGCTGATGACGCAGCTTACGTCAGCCACGCCGCTCAGGCCGTTAAAAAGTTTGGCGACCAAATACTCTCAACTATCATCATCACGTTCTTTTTATGTACATACATGCACAAACCGAGTTCTCAAACAAAAACGGCATCATTACAAAATGAACTCGTAATAGGGCTTGCCAACTTTAACACTTGTGCACCTAGTCTTTTGAAATTTCACATATTCTCTGATCTCGGTAAAACTAAGAAATGCTGAAAATTTGAAGTTGATAAATTGAATAGGTCCGGAGTAACAGGCACTCAAAAATATAAAGAATACATAGCAAAGTGTCGAGTTTGTACCTAGGTAGGAACAAATGAGCAATTTTAATATACTTGATCTAAATGTGTTTCTGTACTAAATAATGCATAACATTAATATTGCTTATCCAAATATGTTTATATTTGGTAGACTCGTGCCTAGATAATATACCTATAACATTATGCTGTCACATTTATAATTTTGTTGCTGTTTATGAAAATAGGAACATTTTTCTCTCAATTGACCATATTTGGAATTACAGAAATTTAAATAGCCATGTCTCCAAAACCCGCATTGATATTTTATTCAAACTTTCCTGATTTTCTAAACTTGTTAAATACTTTTAAGTGATAAAGGGATGAAAGCCGAATTTATATAGGTTGCAAATTTAGCATTTTCCTGAGTAGGCCTATTCTTCTTGAACAAAATTATTTCTACTCAACATGAACATGCTTGTAAAATCAAATTCATCACCGTTCATCATCACGGATAACCCGACAGGCTCTTGTAAGAGTTTGCCCTGATGATGAAGATATGGTTGAACCCGTCTTAATTTTATGTCCCCTTTACACCTAATACCTTAGAGAGACGGGTCCTCGGTTTTCTAACCCCTGCTAGTCAAAAGTCATGGATCAAACAAGTGACCCGGCGTTTATTAATTATATTCTAAAAAGGGGTCTAAAAGCCTAAATGAATCTAGAATGAGCGGGTGTCCAAACTTTACGTCTCACCAACATCTAGGGTAAATATGAGACAGGACCTCGCTTAAAAGACTCATTCTACTTCTGGAGAAGCCTGGGATCGATCCTGCGACCTCTAGCTGGTAAAGCTAGTAGCCTAATCACTACACCACAGAGGCTTCAAAAGTGAATTCAGAATAGGTTTCAGAAAGTTGGGGTAAACTAGAAGTAAACCCCTCCAAAACCTACAAGCATGTTCATACAAAAATAATACTAAACATAGATTTAACATACCTTTCAATATACTTTCGTTGTCCCGTCACGATGTTGTGTTCAATCGTTAGAACTTGACCTGCTGCTGAATAGTGTTCGTTTTCAGGGTTTGTATATCTATGAATACTACCGGAAAACCATGCATACTCGTATTGGCTCGCTAAATCGTGGCGAGGTGAAGATACCGTCCACAATCATAGCCATATAGCAAAAATCGAGTATACAATTGATTTGCATGAAAACAGTATTTCCCATAGGGAAAAAATGATGAAACGACCCTATAAATCAATGGCATAACTCCCGTCAAAACGAACACACACACAACACCGTGACTGGAATGAAAATTATATATGGCACAATTTGGCGGTTGGCGATTTTTAGGCAAATTTTATAGAAACCAGCCTTATAGCAGCCAACTGTATGGTAAAAAATCTCCACAAACCACTCATGCATACATCGTATGATATGTGCATGACATGTGCATGGAGCAGCACATTTTGCCTACCGTATTTCACCCGAAATATTTCACTCGCACCGTCTGGCCATATACCTACTAAAATAATTTAGATGTGCATAAGCACCAGAGAGGTTTCCTATTCCATCTCGTAACAAAGGTTTCCCCTTTTGGAAAAAAAAACAATTAGAAATGTTTTTTTCTTTGTGTACAGAGATGGAATAGGATGAAGCCTATCTGAACAAAGACAGCTATGTACACAACAATCGTGCGAAATTATCTGATAAGGTAGTCTGCCCCCAAATTTTCTTAAAACACGACCTCGCGCTTTTATCATAATAAACTTTCTGCTTAATCTGAAACTTCTTTAAATTATCACGTGCTAATTTGCATGTCTGCTCTAACGGTTCCCTTAGCTCAAGAACGCACGGATACGTCGAAAGAACTTGCCCATCGCGTACCTCGTCAGCCCAGAATTCTCTTAATATTGCGATTGGACCTCTGACGTTACATCCATATAACAACTCAAAAGGGGAGTATCCCAAAGACTCTTGTGGGACTTCCCTAACCGCAAATAACAAAGCTGGAAGATATTTATCCCAATCTTTTGGACGTTCAGCACACATGCGACGTAACATCTGCTTTAACGTAGCGTTCAATCAAGCCGTTGCATATCGGGTGTCTCGGACTACAGGTTAACTGTTGAAGAGAAAGAAGTCTGCTGACTTCTTTCATTACCATAGCAGTGAACTGTGATCCACAATCAGTCAACATTTCATCAGGAATGCCAACCCTACTAAACATTTCAATAAGCGCTTCCGCGACACTTTCCGTCTCAATACTCGGTAAAGCTATCGCCTTTGGATACCTTGCCGCATAATCTATCATGGTTAAAATGTACCGAGATTTCCTATCAGATCGAGGCTCAATTGGACCAACTATGTCCACTGCCACCCTCTTAAATGACGTATCAATCAATGGCATTTTTCCTAGAGGTACTTTAGTGACCCGACCTTTCTGAATGGTTCTCTGACAAATATCACAAGATATACAAAATCTAGCAACATCAACGCAAATACCAGGCCAGTAAAACTCAGTTACAACTCTATCCAATGTCTTCCTAATACCCATAAGTACAGACCTTAGCGTTTCATGAGCCAGTTTCAACACCTTTCCTCGGAAACTTTGAGGGTCCACAAGTTGACAAGAGACTTTGGTACCCTTGCTGAACTCCCTATATTCCAAACCTTTTTTCTCAATAAACCTAATTTCACCTCGGTTTAAACCACGACTCACAGTCTTGTTCGCAGATAAATCCCTTTTCCTGATGTTTTCCAATGTTGAATCATCAACCTTAGCTTGCTTGAAAGCCCCTTGTCAGCGTTAATGATCTGATCGGGAACCTTAAGTTTTCTGTAAGGCTTCTCATCCTGCCTAGTTTGAGACCTAGTTACAGCCGCAGCTGAGAAATGAGACATATTGGGAAGTTTTGGTCCATCAATGTTACCGATAACCAAATCGTACAACGTATCATCCATACACAAAGAATCAGTTTTCCCAGTGAAAAAAGGACAATCAATGCCAGTCATTGCCAAAAGATACCTTTGTGTGGATTGATCAATCAACGTAACATTTGATTCCTTACCTATTAACTGACCATCCGAAACCAAACTTCTCCGAACGACACAACCTGTACACCCAGTATCTCTTAGTACAACCACCTTTTTATTATTAACCAATCCTTGTGCCGTCGATAACCTTGCCTTTAAGAAGTAACAGACATCTTCCCTAGTTTCTTTACTACACTCCTCCCTATCCGAAATCAAAGGATCACCAACCTTATCTTCAAAAATATTTCCAATTTCATCACCTTTCCTAGTTACTTCCGTTTGACAAAAACTAACTTGGTGTGCTGCGCCACGTGGTGTGCCATTATTCTTACCGCGTCCGCGAAAAGACCCTCACAAATTACCACGACCACGTGTATAACCACGACCTACATTCTGCGTATTCTCATTCTTAACCCGACTACCTTGAGTCTCTACACGCTTGTTAATATTTTCCTTTACACCGCTAACCTCATCTCCAGTTGCTCCTACCTCTGCGCTCTATAATTGTTTTCTGTCGGGGGTCTTAAAACACTTAATTGTAAAATGCCCATTACCGCATATGCTACACTTGATATCCAATCAACCACTCGGTTTGTTTGAGTCAACTTTGTCCTGTTTACCCTGCGCTATGCCTCTATTGTCGGTTGCCCCTTATTAATGCAACTAATTACACCCCCGCGCGCTTCTGCAAACAAATTTGCCTCCCTAGCCATTTCATCTAAATTACCAAACTGATTTGGCTTCAGAGGTACATACAGTTCTCTGTTACATGACTCCAGGAACTGATTCCTTGCCATGAAATCACGCACAGCCGGAAAAGATTTTTCTATCTTTACCACATTTCGCAATTTTTCTAAATAACTTCTCAATCTACTACTGAACTGTATGAACGTTTCTGATTTCTCGGGCCTACTGTAACGAAACTGCTTTCTAAATCCGCGCTCTGTCATGTCAAAATTCTTTAATAGAGCATCCTTTAACTTATCACAATCCGCCGCATCGTCTTTTAATAACCGGTCATATACATCAAGTGCGCGCCCTTTAAGCAATACACTTAAATACGCGGCCAAAACACTCTTATCCCATTTAATAGCAGTAGCATATTTCTCAAACCTAGATAAATAACTGTCCATTTTATCTTTACCTTCTCCAAAATAAGGTAACTTAGGGTCCCGGGCATGAGCCACCTTCTCAGCTTTTTGCTTTTCAAATTCTAGCTCGAGCTTTGCTCTCTGCATTTCTAATTGATTCCTTATTTCTTGGTGCTGTAGCTCAAACCCATGTTTTATTTGTTCTAAATGGGCCTCACTAATATCTTTTGCCTCCCTTTCACTTTGAATGCGTGCCATTTCAAGTTCCTTATTAACATTCAACATAGCTAGTTCATGTCCCCTTTCCTTCTCCTTTTCTTCTAACGTAGCTAGTTCATGTGCCCTTTCCTTTTCCTTTTCCTCAGACCTTAACCTTTCTAAATCCCTTTGCTCTTGCTTTTCTGCTGGCTCAATATCTTGCTGCTCCTTGACAAAACATGTAAATCTTTCCCCTCATAACCTGACTCCTTTCCCATTTGCATTAAACGCTCCATTATTGATAACGTAAATCTCACGTTACTATCAAAACCACTATAAACTGACCAGTTATGATCAGTGATGATTGAATAGGCTTAACTAAAACGTTAAGATATGTGTTATACGCGTTAATCTAACTAAAACGTTAGTTATTAAAGCACACGCGATTTGAAATGTCAATCACTCTCAGCAAAATATGACGCTACGTACTGGTAGTCTAATATGACGCCATAAGTTGACGACGTTTACAGTAAAAAGCTACAATCCGAAGTTTCATCACATTACAAAACTCCGATCACATCAAGTTACCATTAATGTTTCTATTACGCCATACCTAACTTCAAGCCACAGCGTAAATATTAATGCTACCGATATGTCAACGTCAGTAAACTGTTAACGTCACTACGTCAGAACCATGTATGGGAAGATCAATTAGTAACTCCAATTTAACTTAGTAGAATAACAGGTAACACAACTAAGTGGGGTCTACTAAAAATTTTAGTTAACAAGAAAAAGTGGGGTTTGCCTTGCCTTCCTGCTCAAAAATTATGAACTTGTCAGTATCCATTTAGTTGAATACATGGGTTTCGCACTTCATCAACGCAGGAAGGAAGATTCAAGTTAATTTCCAAATGTGGCTGTCAATGCTATTTTTTATGTGAAACTGATGCTTTAGAGCATCAATGTGCTGTTCCACAGCTGGGAACACCCGCCAGAGATCAAATCCCACTTCTGACACCAAATGTTACATTTAGGTTACCGGCCTCCCACAAACCCCCATGCTGACAAGACAACTGAGTGTGATCTCTGACAGGTGTACGGGCAGCTGTGGGTTAGGCACAAGAAAGATGTCAAATGAATGACATGAATTATTTACAGTATCTATATACAACAATACTTATACAAAATATCACATTTATTTGCTTCTGCAGCCCACTCACGATGTCCGCCCCGAAGGCAAAACAATGTTCTGTGCTCGGAACGGGGTGACGCGAATTTCTACAGAAGCAAATAACAAAAACAACAATAAAATAAGAAAAACAAACACAAAACGCGACTGGCCAGATTAAACTTTCACTTAGGGTGAACCACAGGGTGAACCATTTCTTGTGCACTGCTGAACACTAGTTTGTCAACCTTATTGTCGACCACCAGTTGTTTTATATCATTTATCTATTCGTTTCCATCCAAATTTGAAGTCCGGTTACTTCTTCGGTAAATTGATTCCAGATCGTTTTCCACAACCTGTTTCTTAAGGTCTCGACGGTCTGCTATTGGTTTAGTCCGCCCTTGCTGGACTCGAAACCGATGGTGTCGTACCAATATCTGCTCATATGTTGCAGGGACCAGCAGGTCACCACACATTGTTGTGCCTGCAAATTACGATAACTCGACTAAGATACAGTTCACAAAACATACATGCTATATCAAGATCCCCTTCCCGGAGAAGTAAGACTATGTTCATGCATATACCGTGATTGCGCATGCGCCGACCAGACACATAGGCTGATCAGTGCATGCGACAAGTAACTGCAGGGCAGAACTTAACTTAACTGTGCATCAAGTTATCAGCACCCAGCGCTTGACATAAAACTCGAAGTTTATGCTTCCTTACTGAGCACTACAGAAATCAATTAATGCTCACTACTACTGAGCTTAATACCCATCAATTTATTGCTCACTGCATAGCACAGGTAAGAGACAATTGAACAGACCACGCCTTTGCGCTACCTGGTCACCCGCCAATTACAGGAAACATAACAAACTCTATTTCATATCCTTCTCCGCGACACGGCTCACATATATAGCTTTTCACAAATTCATTACATTAACAACATCTAGAAACTAAGAACAGGAAGATTTTCATCTATTCTCCACAACATTTTTTAGTGCCTCATAAGGACCATCACTGTTTGTCGGAAATTCTTTCTGTATTTGGTAGGCACCACGTCACAACCGTCCTCGTGACGCTGATGACGTCGCTGACGTCTCCCACGCCGCTCAGGCCGTTATAACGTGTGGCGACCAAATACTCTCAATTATCATCATCACGTTCTTTTTTTATGTACATACATGCACAAACCGAGTTATCAAACAAAATCGGCATCATTACAAAATGAACTCGTTATTCTGCTTGAAAAAAATTATTTCTACTCAACATGAACATGCTTGTCAAATCAAATTCATCACGGATAACCCGATAGGCTCTTGTAAGAGTTTGCCCTGATGATGAAGAAATGGTTGAACCCGTCTTAATTTTACGTCCCCTCTACACCTAATTTTGTTTGTTTGATTTAAGGTTTAACGTCCCCGTCAACACTGTAAAGGTCATTGCTTCCAAATTTACCCGACATTGAGATGAAATGACTTCTCAAGTCCTGTCGCCCAATGAAACCAATAGGGTTTATTAGCATGGACGGTCCGCCTCGCACCGTGGTACCTGGACATGCTTAGATCCTCTTAGCGGTTTACCAGTACTAGCGTGCGGGCCAGATTCAGCTCTACGTGGAAGCATCGTGCAGCCCATATATTTCTTCGAGCCCCTATGGGCGGCTCTACACCTAATACCATATAGAGACGGGACCACGGTTTTCTAACCTCTGCTAGTCAAAATTCATGGATCAAACAAGTGACCCGGCGTTTATTAATTATATTCTACAAAAGGGGTCTAAAAGCCTAAATGAATCTAGAATAAGCGGGTGTCCACACTTTACGTCTCACCAACATCTAGGGTCAGAATGAGACAGGACCTCGCTTAAAAGACTCATTCTACTTCTGGAGAAGCCTGGGATCGATCCTGCGACCTCTAGCTGGTAAAGCTAGTAGCCAAATCAATACACCACAGAGGCTTCAAAAGTGAATTCAGAAAAGGCTTCAGAAAGTTGGGATATACTAGAAGTAAACCCCTCCAAAACCTACAAGCATGTTCATACAAAAATAATACTAAACATAGATTTAACATACCTTTCAATATACTTTCGTTGTCCCGTCACGATGTTTTGTTCAATCGTTAGAACTTGACCTGCTGCTGAATAGTGTTCGTTTTTCAGGGTTTTATATCTATGAATACTACCGGAAAATCATGCATACTCATATTGGCTCACTAAAATCGTGGCGAGGTGAAGATACCGTCCACAATCATATCCATATAGCATAAATCGAGTAGATAATTGATTTGCGTTAAAAGAGTATTTCCCATAGGGAAAAAATGATGAAACGACCCTATAAATCAATGGCATAACTCGCGTCAAAATGAACACTCACACAACACCGTGGCTGGAATGAAAATTATATATGGCACAATTTGGCGGTTGGCGATTTTAAGGCAAATTTTATAGAAACCAGCCTTAGAGCGGCCAACTGTATGGTAAAAAAATCTCCACAAACCACTCATGCATACATCGTATGATATGTGCATGACTTGTGCATGGAGCAGCACATTTTGCCTACCGTATTTCACCCGAAATATTTCACTCGCACCGCCTTGCCATATACCTACTAAAATAATTTAGATGTGCATAAGCACCAGAGATGTTTCCTTTTCCATCTCGTAACACTCACATACAGTGAAGAATCGACAACCTTCAAATCCAGTCACCCCTGATGGAAAAGTTATCTGCAAACTTTTTAACACAAACAATAATTCCGAAGAAGGCGGCGTAGCACCTGCTGGGGGTAAAAGTCACAGAAGCCACAATCAGAATGTTGTTATTAATTATTTAAATTTCATAGCAGTTGATAGTTGATGTAAAATGTGTCAAATTCACTGGACCAAAAATATAGGCCATGGTCACCAGGTCAAGGTACATGCCAAATCAGTACACTGAGGAGAAGTACTATGCAAAGTTTGGTGGCTGAAGGGCATTTATTTTAGGATATATTGAACATTGACGTAAAAGTCGCTGGAGTGCATAATATAGGTTAAGGTCACCAGATCAAGGTACCCACAGAGTAAGTAAATGTAGGAGAAGCACTATGCAAGGTTTGGTGGTTGTAGGCCTTATAGTTAAGAAGATATGGAATGTCGACCTAAAATGTGTTAAAGTCAATGGAGTGCAAAAAATAGGTCAACGTCACCAAGTCAAGGCACCTGCATAGTCAGTACATCTAGGAGAACCACTATGCAAGATTTGTGGTTGCAAGCATTTTATTTGATCTGGAACATTGACGTAAATTGTGTCAAAGTCAATGGAGCGTAAACTACAGGTCAATGTCACCAGGTCGAGGTACCTGCAGAATCAGTACATCCAGCATTATGCAAGCTTTGATGGTTGTAGGCCTTTTATTTGCAGAGATCTGGAACTTGGACACAAAAAAATTGTCAAAGTCGCTGGAGCGTAAAATATAGGTCAATGTCACCGGGTCAAGG
The DNA here is from genome assembly GCA_963580285.1 of Lucinisca nassula. Classification (NCBI taxonomy): domain Eukaryota; kingdom Metazoa; phylum Mollusca; class Bivalvia; order Lucinida; family Lucinidae; genus Lucinisca; species Lucinisca nassula. Next base: position 115,439,208 of record OY757014.1, read on the forward strand.
TACCTGCAGAGTCAGTACATCTAGGAGAAGCACTATGCAAGATAAGATGGTTGTGGGCCTTTTATTTGAGGAGATCTGGAACTTCGACGTAAAATGTGTCAAAGTCAGTGGAGCGTAAATTATAGGTCAAGGTCACCATGTCAAGGTACTTGCAGAGTCAATACATCTAGGAGAAACACTATTCAAGATTTTATTGGTGTAGGCCATTTATTTAAGAAGATCTGGAACATTGACGTAATTTGTGTCAAACTCACTGAAGCGTAAAATATAGGTCAAGGTCACCGGGTCAAGGTGCTTGCCTAGTCAGGAGTTCGAGTGATGTTTTGTGAAAGGTTTGATGGTTGTTTAGTCTTACAGTTGATTACAATACATACTTCGACGTGAATATCGAACTTCGACGTAATGGTAAAAGTCACTGGAGCGCAAAATATAGGTCAAATTCACCTGGTAAAGGTGCTTACAAAGTGAGAAGGTCTATGAGATGTTTCATGTAAGGTTGATGGTAGCTGAGGTTTGTGAAATAAAAACTTTGACGTAAATGTCGAACTTTGACGTAAATGTCAAACTTCGACGTAATGGTCAAAGTCACTGGAGCGCAAAGATAGGTCAAAGTCACCAGGTCAAGGTGCTTACAAAGTGAGAAGGTCTATGAGATGTTTCATGTAAGGTTTGATGGTAGCTGAGGTTTGTAAAATTAAAACTTTGACGTAAATGTCGAACTTCGACGTAAATGTTAACAGACGGACGAACGAACGGATGGACGCAAGGACGGACGGACGCATGGACGCGCGGACGGAAAATCGGACGCCTATGTTGCACCCTGCTACAAGCAGGTGCGACAAAAATGGTGCACGTTCGGGGAATGTAAATATGCCCATCATTTGCTCTAACCCAGGAAGCCACCAGCTGCTCTCAGCGGTGACAAAACTAGTCCCAAATGTTAATCCCCAGCATGGCCTACGCCTCTCTGCATGGGAAGAGGAATTGCAAGATGACATAGACAGAGAATTTAATTTAGATGGAATCAGAAATGGTTTCGACATTATTGACAAAGATGCCTCACCAACGACAGTTGAAAGTGATAAGCATAGGTCGGCACAACCTAATAGTCCCCTTTATGACCAGGCTTTAACACAGATCCTTAAAGAAATTGAGATTGGTAATTATGAAGTAGTCTCAGAACCCCAACTTTTATCAGTCCAATGGGTGTCATACCCAAGCCGGGTGGGGTGTGAGACTATTTCATGATTGTTCCTTGCCTAGAGGGCAGGCAGTTAATGATTACTGCACTAGTGGCTGGCAGCAAAAAAATTCTCGTGTGGATGATGCTTCAGCCTTGGTCCCGGAGGGGTGTTATATGGCCAAAATCGACCTAAAATCAGCTTATAGGTCTGTCCCAATTTCAAAGCACAGCCAACAAGTCACAAAGCTAAAATGGCAATTTGGACAAAAACCCGTCTATATCAGAGACACTAGGCTCCCGTTTGGGAGCCGTCTCGCGCCAGGTATCTTTCATAGGCTCACTCAGGCAGTGAGGCGTATGCTCAATAGAAGGGGATTAACGGCGGTGGTCGTCTACCTTGATGATTTTTTCATTAAAACAAATACTTTTGAGGACTGTTTGGCAGCTATGAATACTCATTTAACCATGTAAACAGTGATTGCATGTTTAAGGCTTTTTATATCTTGCTCATATATTTTCATGCTTTTTCTTGCGGGACAATAATGAAATGGTCTACATTGTACCCAAACCCAGTCTTCCTTATTCTTGCTCTACCCTTACATAACTTAGTACCAAATCTTATGCAAATATAGTCAAGTAGAAAGGTGAGAGCTTCACACACTTTCTGACATGACCATAATGTATAATGATTATACTCTTCAGAAGTAAAAAACGACATTTTTTACTTTACATGCAAGATAGAGGGAATCGTCTCTATGAAATGTCCATTCAATGAAATCATTAAATTTTTCTAGGAAAATAGAAGTAAAAGCAATGATCAGAAATCGATACACTAAACCCACAGCTCCCATCAGAGACACCAAAGGGTGAAAAATCATAAGTAGGCAGACTTAAAGCACTAAAACGTCCAGATTTCAATTTATTTAATACCTCATTTGAATTTTGTACAGATCAAAACAGGTTTCTCCTTTAACTTCCAAACCTTTCAAAGACTTTGTCGCAATATCTAGTCACGTTCTTTGATGGCAGTAATACATGAAGTTAATAATTTGGAAATTAGTTTCCTTCGCACTTCAGTATATATCTTTGCATAGAATAACTGACCTTTAAACCAAGAAAACAAAGCCTTGGAAAACAGACTGAGCTCAGATCAGAATTTTTGTTTGTTTGATTTGAGGTTTAATGCTCTTATTTTTCCAATCCTCAGGGATTGCTTTTACAATTGCTTTTCGTTGTTCCTTATTCATGTAGACTGAACAAATTATTTGTCTAAATCGCGACGGAAGTAAGGGCGAGGATTGTGGCCACGTAAAATCGACTTAAGCCCTCCAGTGGAATTCGTTTCCGCCGACCGTTCCAAGGCGGTTCTTCTGTCGTGGTTTATTTTTGTTATGGTTTGTCTGTGGGTGTTTGTGTTGCTTATATTATTTTATTCTGGATAGCCTATTGGCCATTTTGTGGGAAATAACTGTCCTTTTGGCTTTCCGCTGATTATGTTTCCATTTGAGTCTGTTGTTTCGTGTTTGTGTTTCTTTCCCTATGGTGTCTCTGATGGGAGCTGTTGGCTAATTGTATCGATTCCTGCTCATTGCCCCTACATTTATTTAACGCCCCCGTCAACACTGTAAAGATCATTTTGGAGACGTTGCTTCCAATTTCGTGGACTTTTTCCCCACATTGAGATGAAATAACAGCTCAAGCCATGTCGCCCAATGAAACCAAAAGGGTTTATAACATGGACGACGGTCCGACTCGAACCGCTTTGCCTGGGATCCTCTATGCGGTTTACCAGTACTCGTCTGCGGGTAAGTTTCAGCTCTGCGTGGAAGCATCATGCAGCCCATCTATTTCTCCAAGCCCCGATGGGCGAGGGCCGCAGATCAGACTTATCTTCGGGAAGTGTTCTTATCAACATCAGTATTGTTTGTGTGTGTTTCACTGTTTCATGTGGGTTTACGGCGTCCCGCAAACCCCCATGCTGACAAGACAACCGAGCGTGATCTCTGACAGGTGTACGGGCAGCTGTGGGGTAAGGCACAAGAAAGATATTAAATGAATGACATGAATTATTTACAGAATCTACATTTAACGCTTACTAACACAAAACATCACAATTTATTGCTTCTGTAGCCAACTCACGACGTCCGCTCCGAAGGCAAAACAATGTTCTGTGCCCGGAACGGGTGACGTGAATACCTACAGAAGCAAACAACAAAACCAACAACAAAAACAAAAAAAAAGAAACAACACAAGACGCGACTGGCCAGTTTATAACTTAGGGTGAATCCCCCTCTCGCGTGAATTTTCCTCTCGCGAACTAGTGCAAACTAGTCTATCGACATAATTGCTGATCACAGGTTTAGCGATCATAGGTTTGCCGATCACAGGTTTAGCGATCACAGGTTTGCCGATCACAGGTTTAGCGATCGTCCGAATCACCTGCAGGTTATTTAGTTGACCTCTTCCAGGGTCTCACATTTGTTGACAATGAACAATGATTCTGATTCTGATTCTGGTATGCGCTGATTACGGCTGTCTGTCCGCCCTTGCTGGACCCTAACCCCCAGCGTCGTACCAGTACCTGCTGCTATGAAGCAGGGAGCAGCAGGTCACACATTGTTGTGCCTGCAAATTACGATAACTAGACTAAGACACAAGTCACAAAACATACATGCTATATCATGATCCCGTCCCGGAGAAGTAAGAATATGTTCATGCATATACCGTTATTGCGCATGCGCCGACCAGACATACAGGCTGATTAGTGCATGCGACAAATAACTGTACAGCAGAACTCAACTTGACTGTGCATCAAATTATCAGCACCCAGCGCTTGACACAATAATACTCGAAGTTCATGTTTCCTTACTGAGCACTACAGAAATCAATTAATGCTCACTACTACTGAGCATAATACTCATCAAATTTGTGCTCACTACATTATCACAAGTAAGAGGCAATTGAACAGACCACGCCTTTGCGCTACCTGGTCAGCCGCCAATTACAGGAAACATAACAATCTCTATTTCATATCCTTCTCCGCGACACGGCTCACAAATATAGCTATTCACAAATTCATTACATTAATAACAGATAGAAACTACAAACAGAAGATTTTCATCTATATACCACAACATTTGTTAGTGTCTCATAAGGGCCAACACTGTTTGCCTTAAATTCTCTCTGTATTTGGTAGGCACCCCGTCACAACCGTCCTCGCGACGCCGATGACGCAGCTGACGTCATCCCCGCCGCTCAGGCCGTTATGACGTGTGGCGACCAAATACTCCCACTTATCATCATCACGTTCTTTATATGTACATACATGCACAAACTGAGTTATAAGACAAAAACGGCATCATTACAAAATGAACTCGTAATTCTTCTTGAACAAAATTATTTCTAATCAACGTGAACACGCTTGTAAAATAAAATTCATTACGGTTCATCATCACGGATAACCCGACAGGCTCTTGTAAGAGTTTGCCCTGATGATGAAGATATGGTTAAACCCGTCTTAAGTTTACAACCCCTCTACACCTAATATCATATTGGGACGGAACCACGGTTTTCTAACCACAGCTAGTCAAAAGTCATGGGTCAAACAAGTGACCCGGCGTTTATTAATTACATTCTACAAAAGGGGTCTAAAAGCCTAAATGAATCTAGAATGAGCGGGTGTCCAAACTTTACGTCTCACCAACATCTAGGGTCAGAATGAGACAGGACCTCACTTAGAAAGACTCATTCTACTACTGGAGAAGCCTGGGATCGATCCTGCGACGTCTAGCTGGAAAGCTAGTAGCCTAATCACTACAGGCTTCAACAGTGAATTAAGAATAGGCTTCAGAAAGTTGGGGCATACTAGAAGTAAACCCCTCCAAAACCTACAAGCATGTTCATACAAAAATAATACTAAACATAGATTTAACATACCTTTCAATATACTTTCTTTTTCCCGACACAATGTTGTAGGTACACGTTACAACTTGACCTGCTGCTAAAGTGTTCGCTTTTCTCAGGGTTTATATATCTATGAATACTACCAGAAAATCATGCCTACTCATATTACCTTGCTTAAATCGTGGCGAGGTGGAGATACCGTCCACAAATAAAGCTAGATAGCAAAAATCGAGTAGATAATGGATTTGCGTTCAAATAGTATATTTCCCATAGGAAAAATTGATGAAACGACCCTATAAATCAATGCCACGACTCCTGTTAAAACGAACACCCACACAACACTTGACGGGAATGAAAATCATATATGGCACAATTTGGCGGCTGGCGATTTTTAGGCAAATTTTATAGAACTCAGCCTTATAGCGGCCCCCTGTATTGTAAAAACAGATCTCTATAAACCACTCATGCATACATCGTATGATATGTGCATGACTTGTTCATGGAGCAGCACAGTTTGCGTACCATATTTCACCTAAAATATTTCACTCGCACCGCCCTACCATATATCTACTAAAATAATTTAGATGTGCATAAGCACCAGCGGGGTTTCCTATTCCATCTCGTAACAAAGGTTTCCTCTTTTGGAGAAAAAACAATCAGAAATGTTTTTTCTTTGTGTACAGAGATGGAATAGGATGAACCTATTTAAACAAGACAGCTATTTACACAACAACCGTGCGAAGAATTACCTACTAAGGTAGTCTGCCCCCAAATTTTCTCTAGTAAAATCGCTATTAAGCTATGGTGGTTTGCCCCAGAATTTTCCTGTTCCCCTGACACTCTGTTGTTTGTTAGAAAACGGATATCGTTTTAATCTCACTGGAGGTGGCCTTTCTGGCTTAACAGATTTGATTGATTTCACAGGTTCTGACATAAATGTGGTACATATAATTTGGTCTGTCTGACATGTCAGTCCTGCAAGGCGCTGTTCTCTCAGCCCTTATGTCTCCTCACTTTCCTCTGACGTTAGTGTGTGTGGGACGCTAACGTCACCGTCACTTTCCGGTTGCTCTGCAGTTTGAAAACTGCTGTCTTCAAATGAAGACTCGTCGACGTCATTTCTGTCATGACTGTCTGTCGACATAACAGGTTTAGAGATCAGACAATGAGACGTCACAGTTCGACGCTCAACATACTGTTTCAGTATATTAGCGTGATATGTGTTAACATTTCCATTGACGTCAATCTTATAATCCATTCTGTTCACTACCTCAACCACTTCGTAAGGACCTTTCCATTGAAGCAATAATTTATTACTGTCTGTCGGTAGTAACAACAGCACTTTATCGCCGACGTCAAATTTACGCGACCTCGCGCTTTTATGATAATAAGCTTTCTGCTTAATCTGAACCTTCTTTAAATTATCACGCGCTAATTTGCATGTCTGCTCTAACCGTTCCCTAAGCTCAATAACGTATTGATACGTCGAAAGAACTTGCTCATCGCGTACCTCTTCAGCCCATAATTCTCTTAATATTGCCATTGGACCTCTGACGTTACGTCCATATAACAACTCAAAAGGGGAGTATCCTAAAGACTCTTGTGGGACTTCCCTAACCGCAAATAATAAAGCTGGAAGATATTTATCCCAATCTTTTGGACGTTCAGCACACATGCGACGTAACATCTGCTTTAACGTAGCGTGGAAACGCTCTATCAAGCCGTTGCAAATTGGGTGTCTCGGACTACACGTTAACTGTTGAAGAGAAAGAAGTCTGCTGACTTCCTTCATTACCTCAGCAGTAAACTGTGATCCACAATCAGTCAACATTTCATCAGGAATGCCAACCCTACTAAACATTTCAATAAGCGCTTCCGCGACACGTTCCGTCTCAATACTCGGTAAAGCTATCGCCTCTGGATACCTTGTCGCATAATCTATCATGGTTAAAATATACCGAGATTTCCTATCAGATCAAGGCTCAATTGGACCAACTATGTCCACTGCCACCCTCTTAAATGGCGTATCAATCAATGGCATTTTTCCTAGAGGTACTTTAGTGACCCGACCTTTCTGAATGGTTCTCTGACAAATATCACAAGATTTACAAAATCTAGCGACCTCACCGCAAATACCGGGCCAGTAAAACTCAGTTACAACTCTATCCAATGTCTTCCTAATACCCATATGTCCAGACATAAGCGTTTCATGAGCCAGTTTCAACACCTTTCCTCGGAAACTTTGAGGGACCACAAGTTGGAAAGAGACTTTGTTACCCTTTGTGAACTCCCTATATGCCAAACCCTTTTTCTCAATAAACCTAGTTTCACCTCGGTTTAAACCACGACTCACAGTCTTGTTCCCAGATACAACCCTTTTCCTGATGTTTTCCAAAGTTGGATCATCAACCTGAGCTTGCTTGAAAGCCTCCTTGTCATCGTTAATGATCTGATCGGGAACCTTAAGTTTTCTGTAAGGCTTCTCATCCTGCCTAGTTTGAGACCTAGTTACAGCCGCAGCTGAGAAATGAGACATATCAGGAGGTTTTGATCCATCAATGTTACCGATAACCAAATTGTACAACGTATCATCCATACACAAAGCTTCAGTTTTCCCAGTGAAAAAAGGACAATCAATGTCAATCTTTGCCAAAGGATACCTTTGTGTGGATTCATCAATCAACGTGACATTTGATTCCTTCCCTATTAACTGACTATCCGAAACCAAACTTCTCCGAACGACACAGCCTGTACACCCAGTATCTCTTAATACAACCACCTTTTTATTATTAACCAATCCTTGTGCCGTCGGTAACCTTGCCTTTAAGAAGTAACAGACACCTTCCCTAGTTTCCTTACTACACTCCTCCCTATCCGAAATCAAAGGATCACCAACCTTATTTTCAAAAATACTTCCAATCTCATCACCTTTCCTAGTTACTTCCGTTTGACAAAAACTAACTTGGTGTGCTGCACCACGTGGTATGCTATTATTCTTACCGCGTCCGCGAAAAAACCTCTAAAATTACCACGACCACGTGTATAACCACGACCTACATTCTGCGTATTCTATTCTTAACCTGAGAACCTTGAGTCTCTATGCGCGTGTTAAAATTTTCCTAAACACCGCTATCCCCAACTCCAGTTGCTCCTGCCTCTGCGCTATACAATTGTTTCCTGTCGGGGTTCTTAAAACATTTAATTGTTAAATGCCCCTTACCGCATATGCTACACTTGATATCCGATCTACCACTCGGTTTGTTCGAGTCAACTTTGTCCTGTTTACCCTGCGCTGCGCCTCTATTATCGCGTTGCCCCTTATTAATGCAACTATATACGCCCCCGCGCGCTTCTGCAAACAAATCTGCCTCCCTAGCCATTTCATCTAAATTACCAAACTGTTTTGGCTTCAGATGTACATACAGTTCTCTATTACATGACTCCAGGAACTGATCCCTTGCCATGAAATCACAGACAGCCGGAAAAAAATTTTCTATCTTTGCCATATTAAGCCATTTTTCTAAATAACTTCTCAGTCTACTACTGAACTGTATGAACGTTTCTGATTTCTCGGGCCTACTATAACGAAACTGCTTCCTAAATCCGCGCTCTGTCATGTCAAAATTCTTTAATAAAGCGTCCTTTAACTTTTCATAATCCGCCGCATCCTCATTTGACAACCGGTCATATACATCAAGTGCGCTCCCTTTGAGCAATGCACTTAAATACGCGGCCCAAACACTCTTATCCCATTTATTAGCCGTAGCATATTTCTCAAACCTAGATAAATAACTATCCATTTTATCTTTACCCTCTTCAAAATAAGGTAACTTAGGATCCCGGGCATGAGCCACCTTCTCAGCTTTTTGCTTTTCAAATTCTAGCTCGAGCTTCGCTCTCTGCATTTCTAATTGGTTCCTTAATTCTTGGTGCTGTAGCTCAAACCCATGTTTTATTTGTTCTAAATGGGCCTCACTAATCTCTTTTGCCTCCCTTTCAGTCTTAATGCGTGCCATTTCAAGTTCCTTATTAACATTCAACATAGCTAGTTCATGTGCCCTTTCCTTTTCCTTTTCCTCTAACTTAGCTAGTTCATGTACCCTTTCCTTTTCTTTTTTAGCCCTTTCCCTTTCCTTTTCTTCAGACCTTAACCTTTCTAAATCCCTTTGCTTTTGCCTTTCTGCCCGCTCAATATCTTGCTGCTCCTTAACAAAACCTTGTAACTCCTTCCCCTCATACCCTAAGTCCTTTCCCATTTGCATTAAACGCTCCATTATTGATAACGTAAATCTCACGTTACTATCAAAACCACTATAAACCGATCAGTTATGATCAGTGATGATTGAATAGGCTTAACTAAAACGTTAAGATACGTGTTATACGCGTTAATCTAACTAAAACGTTAGTTATTAAAGTACACGCGATTTGAAATGTCAAATGCTTTCAGCAAAGTATGACGTTGCGTACTGGTAGTCTAATATGACGTCATAAACTGACGACGTTTGCAGTAAAATGCTACAATCCGAAGTTTCATCACATTACAAAACTCCGATCATAACAAGTCACCATTAATGTTCCTATTACGTCATACCCAACCTCAAGTCACAGCGTAAATATTAACGCTACCGTTATGTCAACGTCAGTAAATTGTTAACGTCACCACGTCAGAACCATGTGTGGGTAAGATCAATTAGTAACTCCAGTTTAACTTAGTAGAATGTCAGGTAACACAATAAAGTGGGGTCTACTTAAATTTTTCGTTACCAAGAAAAAGTGGGGTTTGCCTTGCCTTCCTGCTCAGAAATTATCGACTTGTCAGTATCCATTCAGTTGAATACATGGGTTTCGCACTTCATCAACGCAGGAAGGAAGATTCAAGTTAATTTCTAAATGTGGCTGTCAATACATTTTTTTTTTAAATTGATGATTCAGAGTATCAATGTGCTGTTCCACAGCCGGGAACACCAGCCAGAGATCAAATCCTCACTTCACTGACACCAAATGTTACATGTGGGTTTACGGCGTCCTGCAAACCCCCATGCTGACAAGACAACCGAGCGTGATCTCTGACAGGTGTACGTGCAGCTGTGGGGTAAGGCACAAGAAAGATATTAAATGAATGACATGAATTATTTACAGAATCTACATTTAACACTTACTAACACAAAACATCACAATTTGTTGCTTCTGTAGCCAACTCACGACGTCTGCTCCGAAGGCAAAACAATGTTCTGTGCTCGGAACGGGTGACGTGAATACCTACAGAAGCAAACAACAAAACCAACAACAAAAACAAAAAAAAGAAACAACACAAGACGCGACTGGCCAGTTTATAACTTAGGGTGAATCCCCCTCTCGCGTGAATTTTCCTCTCGCGAACTAGTGCAAACTAGTCTATCGACATAGTTGCCGATCACAGGTTTAGCGATCATAGGTTTGCCGATCACAGGTTTAGCGATCACAGGTTTGCCGATCACAGGTTTAGCGATCGTCCGAATCACCTGCAGGTTATTTAGTTGACCTCTTCCATGGTCTCACATTTGTTGACAATGAACAATGATTCTGATTCTGATTCTGGTATGCGCTGATTACGGCGGTCTGTCCGCCCTTGCTGGACCCTAACCCCCAGCGTCGTACCAGTACCTGCTGCTATGAAGCAGGGAGCAGCAGGTCACACATTGTTGTGCCTGCAAATTACGATAACTGGACTAAGACACAAGTCACAAAACATACATGCTATATCATGATCCCCTCCCGGAGAAGTAAGAATATGTTCATGCATATACCGTTATTGCGCATGCGCCGACCAGACATACAGGCTGATTAGTGCATGCGACAAATAACCGTACAGCAGAACTCAACTTGACTGTGCATCAAATTATCAGCACCCAGCGCTTGACACAATAATACTCAAAGTTCATGTTTCCTTACTGAGCACTACAGAAATCAATTAATGCTCACTACTACTGAGCATAATACTCATCAAATTTGTGCTCACTACATTATCACAAGTAAGAGGCAATTGAACAGACCACGCCTTTGCGCTACCTGGTCAGCCGCCAATTACAGGAAACATAGCAATCTCTATTTCATATCCTTCTCCGCGACACGGCTCACAAATATAGCTATTCACAAATTCATTACATTAATAACAGATAGAAACTACAAACAGAAGATTTTCATCTATATACCACAACATTTGTTAGTGTCTCATAAGGGCCAACACTGTTTGCCGTAAATTCTCTCTGTATTTGGTAGGCACCCCGTCACAACCGTCCTCGCGACGCCGATGACGCAGCTGACGTCATCCCCGCCGCTCAGGCCGTTATGACGTGTGGCGACCAAATACTCCCACTTATCATCATCACGTTCTTTATATGTACATACATACACAAACTGAGTTATCAGACAAAAACGGCATCATTACAAAATGAACTCGTAATTCTTCTTGAACAAAATTATTTCTAATCAACGTGAACACGCTTGTAAAATAAAATTCATTACGGTTCATCATCACGGATAACCCGACAGGCTCTTGTAAGAGTTTGCCCTGATGATGAAGATATGATTAAACCCGTCTTAAGTTTACGACCCCTCTACACCTAATATCACATTGGGACGGAACCACGGTTTTCTAACCACAGCTAGTCAAAAGTCATGGGTCAAACAAGTGACCCGGCGTTTATTAATTACATTCTACAAAAGGGGTCTAAAAGCCTAAATGAATCTAGAATGAGCGGATGTCCAAACTTTACGTCTCACCAACATCTAGGGTCAGAATGAGACAGGACCTCACTTAGAAAGACTCATTCTACTACTGGAGAAGCCTGGGATCGATCCTGCGACGTCTAGCTGGCAAAGCTAGTAGCCTAATCACTACAGGCTTCAACAGTGAATTCAGAATAGGCTTCAGAAAGTTGGGGCATACTAGAAGTAAACCCCTCCAAAACCTACAAGCATGTTCATACAAAAATAATACTAAACATAGATTTAACATACCTTTCAATATACTTTCTTTTTCCCGACACAATGTTGTAGGTACACGTTACAACTTGACCTGCTGCTAAAGTGTTCGCTTTTCTCAGGGTTTATATATCTATGAATACTACCAGAAAATCATGCCTACTCATATTACCTTGCTTAAATCGTGGCGAGGTGGAGATACCGTCCACAAATAAAGCTAGATAGCAAAAATCGAGTAGATAATGGATTTGCGTTCAAATAGTATATTTCCCATAGGAAAAAATGATGAAACGACCCTATAAATCAATGCCATGACTCCTGTTAAAACGAACACCCACACAACACTTGACGGGAATGAAAATCATATATGGCACAATTTGGCGGTTGGCGATTTTTTGGCAAATTTTATAGAACTCAGCCTTATAGCGGCCCCCTGTATTGTAAAAACAGATCTCTATAAACCACTCATGCATACATCGTATGATATGTGCATGACTTGTTCATGGAGCAGCACAGTTTGCGTACCATATTTCACCTAAAATATTTCACTCGCACCGCCCTACCATATATCTACTAAAATAATTTAGATGTGCATAAGCACCAGAGAGGTTTCCTATTCCATCTCGTAACATTCACTTACGTCCCACCAAACAGCTAAGGTCATACGGAGACGGGAGAGGAGACCTGGGTTTAATCCGAAAATGTGGAGAAGCCCAAAATCGAATTCATGCCCCACCCGGCTCTTTAGGAAAGTAGCAAGCATAACCACTACGCCACAAAGGCTTCTAGTGTCAGCATTGTAAATAACCCTTCAATTTAACACATTATAAATCTGAACGTAAACTCATGAATAAACACCTTGATACAGTATAACTTACCTTTTGTGCGGTTATTAACATACTGTCCTACAGCAAGAGGGTTGGCTGGAAAATTTGTCATCCAGGATTTATCACACATTATGACAGAACTGGCACTCTCACGGGCAGCACAGCTCCTGTAAACAATAAAAGCTGACCTCATATCTCAATCAAAACAAACTCTCCAAATCTAAATTTCAGTATATTGGTACATTTACATTTTTTTCTTCTAAAATAGGGTTAAAGCTTGTTTTAATTAGTAGCAAGACTATACATCAAACCTATATTACAGACTACGATCCAATCAATTGTAAATACAGCCTAAAAAAACAACAACCAATAAGTATCTAAAACTAAATGCCATTTCTCCTTGCTGGTCACGAAAAAAAAAAAACCTTTTGTCTTTTTTTTGCAAATAGCCAATACCAAAGCAAACTTTTAAGTTTAATCAGTTCATCAATTAACACAGCGAATTAAGTACTTCCCTTTCACAACAGCTCAAAACAAGCAATTAGCAGTAGTGTTTTCCCGATGATTACTCGCTTAAGGCAAATAACATAAGCATGGCCTTACATGATCAATTTCACTTTTGTCTTTAGGCTCAGTATATACATACCATATAAATACATACCGTTCTCTTTTTGTGCAATTTTATTTTAATATGTTGTGCGAACACGATATTAAGTTGTGCGAACGCGATATTATCTTGTGCACACAAGATAATGTGTTGTGCACACAAGATATCTTGTGAGGACAACATAATTTATCTTGTGCGGACAACATAATATGTTGTTCCCACAACTTAATATTTGCGCACAAGATATTATCTTTTTGGCACAACATAGATCGTGTGCGGACAACATAATTTCTTATGCGTCAGATTAAATTGTGCTAGCAAGATATGTTGTGCGAACAAGATATTATTATCTTGTGTGCACAAGATAATATCTTGTGCGCACAAGATATTATGTTGTCCGCACAAGATATTAAGTTGATAATATCTTGTGCGCATAAGATATGTAGTCTGCACAAAATCTATGTTGTTCAAACCAGATAATATGTTGTGCGAACAAGATATGTTGTGCGAACAAGATAATATGTTGCACAAGATCTTATGCTGTGCAAACAAGATAATAAGTTGTGCGCACAAGATATTATGTTGTCCACACAAGATCTATGTTGTGCAAACAAGATAATATCTTGTGCGCACAAGATATTAAGTTGTACATACTAACAAATATAAATAAATTGCATGTCCCTTCGAAGGCTCCGTATATTTAGGATTCTTAGTAAAGTAGTATTATAAGCACAAAAATTATAGATTACATATACAGTGTGCAAAGTAGGAATCGGTACAACAACGCTTATCAGAAAAGATGGCGTGACGCCATTCCGCTTCATCCGGATAACTCTCATGGTTACAAATCAATGTTGCAATGTTGCATTGCTTGGGCCAGAGATAAGGTGTTATATTTCAATAGTTCTATGTATATTGTAGATAATTTCAATGAAAGACAGAAAAAATAGCAAAACGTTATACCTATACATTTTTATTTTTTTTTTGGTTTTCCGGTCATTTCAAGATTATTTCACTCATACCGAGCCGACTGTTAATCAGAGGTGGGCGAAAACCGAAGTTCCCGGAGAAACCCACCTGACTTTCCGTTGCAGATCTTTGCGTCTCACATGTGACCCAAGCCAGGCTCGAACCTACAGCGGTGAGAGACCTAAAAAACACCGCTCTTATTCATTTGGCCACATGTTTGATAGATAGAAAAAAGAAAAACCGTTGCATTTATATATGTTTTAGTTTTCTTCTTTTTTTTTCGTGAAAAACACTATTATTATATTCGCGGGATGATCAATACACCCTATTCGGAATATATATAATCATGGTAGTGATTTTCTTCTTCATATCTGCGGTCGGTGACGAACCGATAAAGAAATATTGGCAATTGCAATTTTAATTCAGCTTGAATTTTTGCTTAGACAAATCTTCCGCTACGGTCCTCATTTTCCTACTCATTTGATTTAAGTATCGAATATTCAAGAAAAGAAAATAAAGGCTTCAGACAAGTTTTGAAATGTATTAATGGAACAGTGCAAATTATTTACAAAAAAATCCACAGAAGGTAGCGACGTCTGCTGGTACAGAAGTCACAGGAGCCACAGTCAGAACATGGTTATAAATAAGTTTATTCCTTAGCAGTGATAAGTTGGAAAACTGGGTTAAAAGAAATTTAGACAAAGTTCCCAGTGGGGCACATATATCCCCAGCAAGTTCCATTCCCTCAAATGGCTGTCTCTCCAGCAATGATTTTTCGTATTATACAGCCCATTGATAATGCGTGATAACAAATCTATATCAGATACATAACAAGAGGGCCCAATGGCCCTAAATCGCTCACCTGTGTACCAGAAAATCATTAGTGTAGGAGACCACTTGACATTGCTACATACTAAATATCTAAGCTCAGGCAAAGCGGTGTACATGCTTATAAACCCTATTGGTTTCATTGTGCGAAATGGCTTGAGATGTCATTTTATCTCAATGTCGGGCAAAAAGTCCCACAAAAATGGAAGAGGCATCTCCAAAATGACCTATACAGTGTTGACGGGGATGTAAAACCTCAAATCAAACAAAATCTGGGCCTTATGGTTTTGGAGAAGAAGATTTTTTTTAAGTTTTTTTCCAGTATAAGTCAAGAGCTAATGAGCCCTGGGGCTTGGCCAATTTTGACCTAAAGGGCATGGTTGGCAGGATTTATGTAGGCGACCATTTTGTGTCGCTATATACTAAATATCTAAGGTCTGTACTTCATTGTTTCAACAATTTGGCACCCCAGGGGCATGATTGGCAGGATTCATGTAGGCGACCACTCGACATTGCTACATGCTAACTACCTAAGCTCTGGGACTTATGGTTCCAGAGAAGAAGATGTTTGAAGATTTTTTTCCCATTTTCAGTTTTTTTTATCATTTTAAGTCTATTGCAGCTAATGGGCCCATGGGCGTGGCCAATTTTGGCCCAAGGGGTATGGTTGGCAGGATTTCTAAAGATGACCATATCATGTTCCAACGTACTAAATTATCTAAGCTCTGGGACTTATGGTTTCAGAGGAGAAGATTTTTTAAGTTGTTTTTTTTTTGCATTATAAGTCTGTTGGTGCTAATTGGCCCATGGGCGTGGCCAATTTTGACCCCAGGGACATGGTTGGCAGGATTTAAGTAGGTGACCACTTGACATTGCTACATGATATATATTTAAGCTCTGGGCCCTGTGGTTTCACAGACGAAGATTTTTGAAGTTCTTCCAATTGTAAGTCTATGCAAGCTAAAGAGCCCTGTTGCCAAGTTGGATCCAGGGGGCATAACTGGCCGGATTTATGTAGGTGGCCACTTGACGTTTCTACATACTAAATATCTAAGCTCTGGGCCTTATACAGTCAAACCTGTCTAAAGGGCCACCTCTATTAAGCAAGCAACCTGTCTTAAGCAAGCAGGCATTCAGTTCCCAAAAAAGGAAAATGCATTAAAATTCACCTGTGTTAAGCAAGCACCTGCCTTAAGCAAGCACTTTTTGAATATCCCAGAGGTGCTTTCTTAATACAGGTTGGACTGTAGTTTCATAGAAGAAGATTTTTAAGTTTTTTCCAACGGGCCTCCGTGGCCTAATGGATAAGAGCGCTGACTCTTAGTCATTAGGTCTCTCACCGCCGTGGGTTCGAGCCTCGCTCGGGTCACGTGTGAGACGCCAAGTTCTGCAACGGAAGGTCAGGTGGTTTTTCTCCGGGTACTCCGGTTTTCGCCCACCTATGATTAACGATCGGCTCGACATGAGAGAAATAATCTTGAAAGGGCCGTAAAACCCAAACCAAAAAAAAAAAAAAAGGTTTTTTCCATTATAAGTCTATAGGAGCTGATGAGCTCGGGCGCGGCCAATTTTGACCCCAGAGGCAGGGTTAGCAGGATTTATGTAGCTGGCTATTTTATGTTGCCAGATACTAAATATCTAAGTTCGGTGCTTCACAGTTTCTGAGAAGAAGATTTTTGAAGCTTTTTACCATTATCAGTCTAGGAATTTTGTAGGTGATCGCTTGCCATTGCTACATGCTAAATATCTAAGCTCTTGACCCTTTGGTTTCGGAGTAGAACATTTTTGAAGCTATTTTCCATTAAGAGTCTAAGGGAGCTAAGGGGCCCCAGGGTGTAGCCCATTTGGAACCTTGGGGGCATAAATGGCAGGATTTATGTAGGTGACCACTTGCCATTGCTACATGCTAAATACCTAAGCTCTGGGCCCTGTGGTTTCAGAGGAGACGATTTTTGAAGCTTTTTTCCATTATGAGTCTATGGGAGTTAAGGGGCCCCGGGATGTGGCCCATTTGGAACCCAGGGGCATGACTGGCAGGATTTATGTAGGTGACCGCTTGCCGTTGCTACATGCTAAATATCTAAGCTCTGGGCCCTGTGGTTTCAGAGAAGAAGATTTTTGAAGCTTTTTTTCCATTATGAATCTATGGGAGCTAAGAGACCCCGGGGCGGGACCCATTCGGACCCCGGGGGTATGATTGGCAGGATTTATGTTGGAAACCACTAGCCATTGCTACATGCTTAATATCTAAGCTCTGGGCCCTTTGGATTCAGAGTAGTACATTTTTTAAGCTTTTTTTCCATTATGAGTCTATGGGAGCAAAGAGGCCCTGGGTGTGGCCGATTTGACCCCAGGGACATGATTGGCAGGATTTATGTAGGTGACCACTTGTCGTTGCTACATGATAAATATCAAAGCTCCGGGCACTGTGGTTTCGGAGAAGAAGATTTTTGAAGCTTTTTTCGATTATGAGTCTATGGGAGCTTAAGGGCCCCTGGGCGTGGCCCATTCGGAACCCAGGGGCATGATTGGCAGGATTTATGTAGGTGATCACTTGCCGTTGCTACATGCTAAATATCTAAGCTCTTGGCCCTGTGGTTTCAGAGAAGAAAATTTTTGAAGCTTTTTTCCATTATGAGTATATGGGAGCTAAGGGGCCTGGAGCGTGGCCCATTTGGACCCCAGGGGCATGATTGGCAGGATTTATGTAGGTGACCACTTGCCGTTGCTACATGCTAAATATCTAAGCTCTGGGCCCTGTGGTTTCAGAGTGTGTGTGTGTGAATTCGGGTTTAACGTCGCTTTCAACAATTTTTCAGTCATATCACGACGGTGTCTGGTTGCGACAGGGAGCTCAATGCTCACGTTTATAGTGCTGCCTCACTGAAGTATCATGTCCCAGACACATTACATGATACCACACCCAGTCACATTATCCTGACACTGGATCGACCAGTCCTAGCTCTACCCCGTAAATTTGAGTGCCAAGCGAGGAGCAGCTGGTACCATTTTTAACGACTTTGGTATGTCGCGGCCCGGGATCGAACCCGAGACCTCCCGTTCCCCGGAGCGGACACTCTACCAACTGAGCTATCGGGGCCGGTGTGTGGTTTCAGAGAAGAAGATTTTTGAAGCTTTTATTCCATTTAGAATCTATGGAAGCTTTTTTCCATTATATGTCTATGGGCGCTAAGAGGCCCCGGGGCGTGGCCCATTTCGGCCATAGGGGCATGATTGGCAGGATTTATGTAGGTGACCACTTGCCGTTGCTACATGCTAAATATCTAAGCTCTGGCCCCTGTGGTTTCAGAGAAGAATACTTTTTAATTTTTTCCCATTGTAAGTCTATGGGAGCTTTATGTTGCCATGGCAACCAGAATTCCAATTTGAACAGCCCAAAAACCTTATGCAGCATTCCCCCCTACCTGATGATGCTTCTCACGAAATTTGATCAAGATTGGCCATGTGGTATTAGAGAAAAACTTATTTGAAATTGTTACGGGTGCACGCACGGACGTACGCACGACGGACAAAATGTGATCGCAAAAGCTCAGCTTGTCACTACGTGACACGTGAGCTAAAAATCCGATGTGGCCCAAATGCATACTCATCCGAGATTTAATGGATGTGCTGATTATCAGTGACTTTGATGAAGACTGGATCAAAACTAAACATGTTATTGAGCGGAAACCATATTTTTTTTTCGCGTTCAAGGGCAAGTAACTCTGAAGTGAAAATTCCGACCTGGCCCAAATTCGAACTCGTCCGGGATTTTATGGATATGCTGATTACCTGCAAGTTTCATGAAGATACAATCAAAAATAAACAAGTTATCATGCGGAAACCATCATTTTGTGCGTTCCAAGGGCAAGTACCTCTGAGGTGAATCATCCGTTCGGGATCAAACTCGAACTCATCCTAGATTCAATAGATGTGCTGATTATCTGTAAGTTTGATGAAATTCGATCAAAACTAAACATGTTATTGAGCGCAAGCCATATTTTTTGCATTCAAGGGCAAGTAACTCTGAAGAGAAAATTCCGATCTGGCCCAGATTCGAACTCATTCAAGATTTTATGGATATGCTGATTATCTGCAAGCTTCATGAAGATCCAATTAAAAATAAACAAGTTATTGAGCGGAAACGATTTTCACCATTATAATTCAATAGAAGCTCACTGTTGCCATGGCAACCAGAATTCCAATGTGATCAGCCCTAAAACCTTATGCAGCCTTTCCCCCTACCTGATGATGCTTCTCATGAAATTTGATCAAGATTGGCCATGGGGTATTAGGGATATACTTATTTGAAATTGTTTACGGACGCACGCACGCACGCACACACGACGGACAAAATGTGATCTAAAAAGCTCACCTTGACAGGTGAGCTAAAAAACAATCTGATATTTAAAAACTTAAAATTATTTCAACCGCTTGTTTGTTTGTACTTAAGATTTATATTAACGTAATATGTGTCAATGTCACTAGTGCGCAAAAATAGGTCAAGGTCACCAGGTCAAGGTAAATGCAGCGTCAGTACATCGAGGAGAAGTATAGCGAAAGGTTTTGTGGTTGTATGCCTTATATAAATGAGAAGCTATGGAATGTCGACGATGTAAAAGTCAATGGGGAGTGAATTATAGGTCAAAGACACCAGGTCAAAGAACCCGCCAAGCTGTCAGTACATTGAAGAGAAGCATTATGTAACGTTTGGTGGTTGCCGACGTGAAATGTGTCAAAATCACTGTAGTGCAAATTATAGGTCCAGGTCACAGGGTCAAGGTACCTGCCGAGTCAGTACATCAAGGAGAAGTATGCTCCAATCACTTCTTAGAAGAAGGTTGAGAAGATATGGAACGTCGACATAAAATGTGTAAAAAAAACACTTGAGTGTGAAATATAGTTCAAGGCCAGTACATGGAGGATAAACATTATGCAAGGTTTGATGGTTGTGGGCCTTTTATTTCAGGAGAGCTGGAACGTCGACGTAAAATGTGTCAAAATCACTGGAGCGAAAAATATTGGTCAAAGTCACCGGGTCAAGATGCCTGCCAAATCACGGAGGTCAAGGAGATGATTTCAAGCAAGATTTGAAGGTTGCTTAGTCTTTTCGTAAAATCATTCATCGGTAACAAAAGATTGGATACAATGTAAATGTTATAGGACAGACTTCATGCGTGGTAGTTAGCCAAAACACGGTTGATCAATTTGCTTCCCTTTTTAAATGAAAGCTGGGGAGTCGGGTCACCGATTCAATGACGGCTGTCTTAAAATGTACTTTAGGTAATGTTGGTTGGTACGTGATGCTCTGTCTCTGGTCGTGCCCACCGAGGTCTAACTGTTGGTTTTCAATTGCTCCAGCATTTCCGTTACTTCATGCTCTCGAGTTCTCATCATTGTTTCATCTCTGTAGTGGTTTGATGTTCATGTAAGACTTAGAAAATAGAGGTGGAGGCAATGATCAGGAATCGATACAATTAACCCACAACTCCCATTCAGAGACACCAAAGGGAAAGAAACACAAACATGAAACAACAGACCCTAATGCAAACATCAATAGTGGAATGCCAAAATGACAGTTACATTCCCACAATATGGCCAATGGGCCATCAAACATAAAATAATATTAGCGACACAAACACCCAAAGACAAACCATAACAAAAATAGGAGGACCATGATGGCCTTATGTCACTCACCCGAGTTAAGAGATTGACATATGGGTCCTTGGGCGGGACAATTTTTGGCCATAGGGCTATAATTTGAACAATCATGGTAGAGGTCCACTAAATGAAGCTTAATATCAAATATCATAAGCCTGGGCCTTCTGGTTTCAGATAAAAAAAATTCTTTAAGGTTTTCCCTATATAGAAGTAGAAGTAAAACAAAGATCAGGAATCGATACAATTAACTTACTCCACCCATCAAAGACACCAAAGGGAAAGAAATACAAACATTAAGCGACCAGACCATAATGGAAACCTAACAAAGGAAGGCCATAAGGACAGTTACTTTCCCACAAAATGGCCATATGGCCATCCAAAATAAAAAGACACAAGTGATACACACAGTAAGTAACAAACAACAACATAAATAAATCGCCACAGAAGAACCGCCTTGGAACGGTCATAAGCCTATGTAAAAGATGCGGGCCCTGTGGGGGGGGGCATTTTTGGCCCCTAGACTAGAATTTCAACAATCTTGGAAGAGGTCCACTAGATGAAGCAGCAAGCGTCATACCAAATATCCAAGATCTAGGCTTTTTGGTTTCAGACAAGAATACATTTAAATGTAATCCCTATATTTGCCTACGTAAAACCTGGGACAGTGCCAATTTTGGCCCCAGGGCTATAATTGGAACAATCTTGGCAGAGGTCCATCAGTTGAAACTTCATACCAAACATCAAAGACCTGGGCCTTCTTGTTTCAGACAAGAAGATTTTTAAAGGTTTTCCTTATATAAGCCTATGTAAAACCAGTGGGCCATGGGGCGGGGACATTTTTGGCCCCGGGGCTATAATTTGAACAATCAGAATTTTGTTTAAGGTCCCTTACATGAAGCTTCATACCAAATATCAAATACCTGGGCCTTCCGGTTTCAGACAAGAAGATATGTAAGCCTATGTTAAATCAGTGGGGCCCCGCGCGGGGGTATTTTTGGCCAAAGGGTAATAATTTGAATAATATTGGTATCGGTTAACTAGATGAAGCTTCATACCAAATATCAAAGACATGGGCCTTCTGGTTTCAGACAAGAAGATTTTTGAAGTTTTCCCAATATAAGCCTATGTAAAACAAGTGGGTCCCGGCGCGGGGGGCTTTTTTGGTCCAAGGGCTATAATTTGAACAATCCTGGAATCTGTCCACTAGACGAAGCTTCATACTAAATACCAAAGACCTGGGCCTTTTGGTTTCTGACAAGAAGATTTTTTAAAGGTTTTCCCTATATAAGCTATAATTTGAAGAATCTTGGTAGAGGTCCACTAGACGAAGCTTCATACCAAATCTCAAAGTCCTGGGCTTTCTGGTTCCCTATATAAGCTATAATTTGAACACTCTTGGTAGCGGTCCACCCAGGGCTATAATTTGAACACTCGGCCATAGGCTATAATTGGAACAATCTTGGCAGAGGTCCATCAGTTGAAACTTCATACCAAACATCAAAGACCTGGGCCTTCTTGTTTCAGACAAGAAGATTTTTAAAGGTTTTCCTTATATAAGCCTATGTAAAACCAGTGGGCCATGGGGCGGGGACATTTTTGGCCCCGGGGCTATAATTTGAACAATCAGAATTTTGTTCAAGGTCCCTTACATGAAGCTTCATACCAAATATCAAATACCTGGGCCTTCCGGTTTCAGACAAGAAGATATGTAAGCCTATGTTAAATCAGTGGGGCCCCGCGCGGGGGTATTTTTGGGCAAAGGGTAATAATTTGAATAATATTGGTATCGGTTAACTAGATGAAGCTTCATACCAAATATCAAAGACATGGGCCTTCTGGTTTCAGACAAGAAGATTTTTGAAGTTTTCCCAATATAAGCCTATGTAAAACAAGTGGGTCCCGGCGCGGGGGGGCTTTTTTGGTCCAAGGGCTATAATTTGAACAATCCTGGAATCTGTCCACTAGACGAAGCTTCATACTAAATACCAAAGACCTGGGCCTTTTGGTTTCTGACAAGAAGATTTTTTAAAGGTTTTCCCTATATAAGCTATAATTTGAAGAATCTTGGTAGAGGTCCACTAGACGAAGCTTCATACCAAATATCAAAGACCTGGGCCTTCTGGTTTCAGACAAGTAGATTTTTTAAGGTTTTCCCTGCGCGGGGGCATTTTTGGCCCCAGGACTATAATTTGAACAATCTTGGTAGAGGTCCACTAGATGAAGCTTCATACCAAATACCAAAGACATGGGCCTTCTGGTTTCAGACGAAGTTTTTTAAAGGTTTTTTCTTATTTTCTTCTTTTCGTAGCCATGGCAACTAGAGTTCTGCATAGAATGGAGTTCTTTGAACAACTTTGAGAGAGGACCACCCACAGATCATTTCTGCCAAGTTTGGTTAAAATCTGTCCAGTGGTTTAGGAGGAGATGTCATTTATAGAAATTGTGGACGGACATCCGGACGGACGGACGACGACGACGACGGACGAAAGACTGATCACAATAGCTCCCCCAGAGCCTTCGGCTCCGGTGAGCTAATAAATCGGAACATAAGAACCGGCTTGGAACGGTCAGCGGAAACTGGCGGGCTTAAATCAATTTTACGTGGCCCTAATCCAAGCCCTGACTTCCGTCGCGATTTAGACAAATATTTTGTTCAGTCCTCCTTACTCATCAGTGCAACATCTCCGTGAACACAACCACAGAGATGAAACAACGGTGAAGGCTCGACAGAAAGAAACCACTGAAATGCCGGAGCAAAAGAAAACCAACAACCACCGAGACGAAACGACGGCGAGGACTCGACAGCAAGAAACCGCCGAAATGCCGGAGCAAACGAAAACCAACAGCCAGACTCCGAGGGGCCTAACCAGAGACAGAGCACCAGGCACCAACAAACGTTACAATGAATCAGATCGCTCTAATTCCCAGTAAGCCCTCACGCTGGAACCGTCACAGAACCCGAGGCCCGACCAACCGGCGCGCAACCAAAGCTGTCAACCGCGACTGGGCCAACCACCACGCATGCAGTCTGCCGCACAACATTTATGTTGTACCCAATCTTTTTATATCGAAGAATGATTTTAGGAAATTGGATGCTGAAGTCATTGCGGTTATATATTTTTCTGAATATATATACTAAGTCACTATAAAATTTGGGTTCCGATAGACCTTGGTGCAGAAGAGACCCAAGTCCAACAATGAATTTTGAAATTAAATCAGAATGACGTCCATAAAATTTTGAAAAGGCTTTGCGTAGTGTATGGTACCGATAACACTGACCAAGAAGTTTAGCCGTTAACAATTTATCACGAGTGTTGAAGTCAGTTACAGGACTACACATTCTGGCAAACGAACCAACCGCGCGAAACACAAACACCACAGGATGGCGCAAAGCCTTCGTGCGGACTGAACCAATTATTTGTCTAAACCACCACAGAACCAAGTGCGAGGATTATGGCCATATAAAATCGATTCAAGTCCCCAAGTGAAATACTTCTTGCTGACCGTTCCAATGCGGTTCTTTTTTTTGTGGTTTATTTTTGTCATAGTTTGTCTCTGTATGTATGTATTGAATTTTATTATGGAAAGCCACGGCCATTTTGTGGGAAAGTAGCTGTCCTTTTGGCTATCCGTTAGTGATGTTTTCATTACGGTTTGGTTACTTCATGTTCGTGTTTCCTTTCATTTGCTGTCTCTGAATGGAGGTGTGGGTATACGTAATTGTGTCGATTCCTGATAATTGCCTTCACTTTTACTTAGTAACTGATTACAATACTAATTTTGACCTAAATGTCGAACTTCGACGTTAATGTCAAAGCCACTGGAGCACAAAATATAGGTCAAAGTCACCGGGTCAGGTTGCCTGCCAAGTCAGCCTCAGGAGGTAGGAGAGATGTTTTCATGCAAAATTTGACGGATGTTTAGTCTTGTAATTAATAACAATATTAACTTTGACATAAATGTCGAACTATGACATAAATGTTGACAGACTGACGGACGGACGGACGAACGGGCGGAAAAGCGGACGCCTATGTCGCACCTTGCTGCAAAAGTATAAAACTATTTAAAAAAAAATCAAAATGTATTCATGGAACAGTCCGAAGCATTAGACACAAGGACGAGAGGATTAAAATTTTGTTTTGTTTATTTGATTTGAGGTTTAACGTCCCCGGCAACACTATACAGGTCATTTTGAGGACATTGCTTCCAATTTTGAGGGACTTTTACCCGACAATGAGATGACATCTCAAGCCATGCCACCCAATGAAATCAATAGGGTTTATATGCATGCACGGTCAAAAAACCTTAATAAATAAATAAATAAAATAATTAATGATCCTTTTTTTTTTTTTTGGTTTGGGTTTTACGGCCCTTTCAAGATTATTTCACTCATATCGAGCCGATCGTTAATCAGAGGTGGGCGAAAACCGGAGTACCCGGAGAAAAACCACCTGACCTTCCGTTGCAGAACTTGGCGTCTCACACGTGGCCAGAGCGAGGCTCGAACCTACGGCGGTGAGAGACCTAATGACTAAGAGTCAGCGCTCTTATCCACTAGACCACAGAGGCCCGTTAATTAATGATCTGTAATTTATTAAAACTGATAAGCAAACAGAATGGAATCAAAGCGCCAAAGGCACTGAAATGACAGATTTTATGAGAAAATCATGACACGCTTAATACTTACAGAAAGCCTTTCTAAAAAGATCTCAACATTTAGAAAAGCAGTTCTGCAAATTCATTTACAGATGTCTACACACCGGTAGTATTATGAAGTCCCATTCAATGCTTCAAATTTTCAAAAGAAATCGTTTACGTTTTCAAAATCAAACATTAGTTACCTGCCCAAAACTGGAAGTTTACAAAGGAAATACGTAACGTAAGAAACAGGTCTAACTGTGTAATTTTGCAGATTTGTGCATTTAGTAATAAACTGGATGAAAACCGCAGTTTGTGCAATTTTTAGTCTTAGTGCAGCTGAAGTTTTAGGTTTTTGAGATATATATTGAACAGTGACAGAACGCGAAAAAAAAAAAAAACATTTCATTTTAATATATTTTGAAAAATACGTATCGTGCACGTTAATTGTGAACAGATTTATCGCATGGTGCCTATCTTGGCCATGTGACAACAATCCAACGAACCAACTTTTCATCGCCTCATACCATAGAGGCGTTCTGCAAAATCTGGACAAAATTTTCATTGTCATCAAAGAAGTGAAATTTAAGTTTTAACAATGCTACTGTCATAATCCATAAACAACAGTTTTTGTCTGGTCGGTTGTGGAAACGTATCCCAACTCGCCCCAAAGATGTTCTATGGGAGGGAGATCGGAGGAAAGGGATGGCTAGTCCAGTACATAAATTCCATTGGCTTGAAGACAGTTTTGCGTAAGAACAGCATTATGAGCCCGCGCGTTATCCTGCTGGAAAAGATAACCCGGATTCTGAGCGTATAAAAATAAACGCAACCACGTGAGGCCGAAGCACTTGACTGATGGAACGTCGCGGTATCAAGTCCACGTCCAAACCATCGTCTTAAAAGTTCAGAACATTCAGCTGCGTTTGCTTACCATATGCGATACCCCCCCCCCCCACCCCCACCCCATACAATTACGCTTGTTCCACCAAATCTGTCACGCTCTATTGCGCACGTGTCGCGTCGACATACCTTACACCTGTACGCCGAAACACCCGGAAACGGCCATCGGCGTGATTCACTCAGAAGCGTGACTGAAAGGCATATCATGTCAGTCGCTTAGACGCCAATTTACGTCGATCATGAACCAGCGTAAGCGTTCCGTCCTGTGTCGATGCGTTAACTTTGGTCAAGATCTGGACGTCTAGCTCTCAAACCTTCATCGCGTAAGGGCGACGTACAGTGCCAGCGCCTATTAGTCGTTTTTTGAGACCCCTTGTTTGTCTACAGGTAGCAGCTGCCGGCTGAAATATGTTTCGCAGATGCGTCAGACGGATCAATCTTTCCTGACGTACTGACGTCGGTCTTCCGATTCGTCGACGTCCACTAGCGTCTCCTGTAGCCAGATGACGCTCCAAACTGACGACAGATCATAGATCTGTGACACCCAAAATCAGAGGCAACGTCATCCGCTTTTCGACCAGCTTCTCAATGTCCAGGGGCACGCACACGGTCCCTCAATGAAAGACGTTGCATTTTAATGCATTTTTTGAGAACAAATTTCATTTTCTTTTTGATGTGCACGACCTTGCATTATACAAAATTTTGGATCCGAACAGGTGGTTTCTAGCCGTACTGGTGTAAAGGTGGTGCACGGGCTCGACGTCTCTGGACTGGTAACCAGAACGGGATTGACGTGGCTGGACGGGTAACAAGACGTCACGGTTGATTGCTTCAGCTGTTTAGCTTAAGGGAAAAGTGTCCGATGTTACTGAATTAAGTGTGTTGTAATGATACAACTGTTTAGTTGAAGAACAAGGGCACAATGGGCCACCACCCTCACCAGTGGTAATATGGTTTATAACATATACAGGCATGGTGCCTATCTTGGCCATGTGACAACAATCCAACGAACAAACTTTTCACCGCCTCATAGCATAGAGGCTTTTCGTGAAATTAGGTTTCAATAAGCACAGCGGTTTTAGTGGAGAAGAAGATAAAAATACTGAATCTGAGCCATCCAAGACAAAGGTAAGTAATGTTCTTGACCTTTGGAATTGATTAACTTCCATTCAGCTGATTGTAAATAATATTTCTGATGCGACGGGCTACTATGCAATCTGTAAAATCCACTGTCTTGCCTTTTTTCCATGCAAATGTCTAAGTGACCAAGTTTGACCTTGACGTAACACATTTGGTAGGGCCAAAGTCTTCGATTCTGCATACATAATTTATTTCAAGGTCATCGGCATTTGGTTCCTGAGAATTTTATAGTGTTTTTTTTATAATATATGAGCATGGCGGCCTTATTGGTTATGTGACCAAGGCCTTACGAACAAATTTCATTCCCCCTACCCATAGGGGCTCCGCATGTAATTTGATTTCAATCAACCCTCCAGTTTAAGTAGAGAAGAAGATAAAACAAGGGACCATGGATGGTCCTGTATCGCTCACCTGAGCTAACAGATTCAAAGTTTCGGGAAGTTCCAGTTGTTACTCAAGGAGTTATGCTGATGACAAGGTCAAGAACAGGTGAAAACAGGATTTTTCTGTAATCGAAGTGATATAACTCCATGACAGACAGGCTGACCTCGTCAATTTTCGAACTCATTTGAGCTTTAATCCCTGACTTACTTATACATAAGTTTAAAGAAGATCTGATGAAAAGTAAGGGGCTACGGTGATGACAAGGTTACAAATAGACATTTGTAACTCTATGAAGTATAGGCTGACCTCACCAGTTTTCGAACTCAATTGAGCTTTTATCCCTGACTTATCTAGAAGATCTGATAAAAAACTGAAGGGGCTACGGTGATGACAAGGTCAAAATAGGCATTTTCAGCAATCAAGGGGATGCAACACTACAATTAATGGGTCGACCTTGCCAGTTTTCAAACACATCTGAGCTTTTATCCCTGACTTACTTATGTGTAAGTTTAAGAAATTCAATAACAAGGAATGTAACGCTATGATAAATAGGCAAACCTCACCAGTTTTCGGAACTCATCTGAGCTTTTATCCCTGACATACATGCTTGTAAGTTTCAAAAGATCCGATAAAAACTGAAGGGGCAGCGGTGATGACAAGCCTGAAAATAAGCATTTTCAGCCCAGCAGGGGACATAACTCCATGATTAACTGACTGACATCGCTAGTTTTCGAACTAGTCTGAGCTTTTATCCCTGACTTACATAATTATAAGTTTCAAGAAGATCTAATGATAACTGAAGGAGTTACGGTAAAAAAGAGGCATTTCCTGTCATCCAAGGAGCAAAATTGAAATGAAGGTAATGATCAGGAATCGATACAATTAACCCACAGCTCCCATCAGAGACACCAAAGGGAAAGAAACACAAACATGAAACAACTGACTCTAATGGAAACAATAGCGGAAAGCCAAAAGAACAGTTACTTTCCCACAAAATGGCCAACTGGCTATCCAAAACAAAATAATAGAAGTGATACAAACACTCAAAGACAAACCATAACAAACAAGATGTGTTTGTGAAACACTGATGCCCCCGGACAGCGCATGTTAAATATGAAAGCAGTATCACTAAGCAATCGAAAGGTATGGCCAATGTTCAAGTCTTAAAAAAGTGGGTCAAGGTCACAAGGTAAAAAATTTTGGGATTGATGAAAAGGTCTTGTGACATTGTATGCATATGTGACATATGAAAGCCCTATCACTTACCAATTTGAAGTTATGGACAATGTTAAAGTTTTTAAAAAAGTAGGTCAAACGTCAAGGTCACGAGGTCAAAAAATATGGTACCACTTGAAAGGTCTTGTGAAAAAAAATGCACATGTGAAATATGAAAGCCCAATCACATACCAATCAAAAGTTAGGGACTATGTTAAAGTTTTTTAAAAAGTAGGTCAAACGTCAAGGTACAGGTCACGAGATCAAAAATTATGGTACCACTAGAAAGGTCTTGTGACAAGGAGTGTCCTACCACTTACCAATCGAAAGTTATGGCCAATGTTAACGTTTTTAAAAAGTAGGTCAAACATCAAGGTCAAGGCCACAATGTCAAACAAGAGGCCCATGGGCCACTATGCTCACCAGAGCTCGAGGGGGGGGGGGGGGCACTGCCCACTGGCAGCAATGTATTTCAATTAACCATGGAAGCCCTGCGCCCAAGGATACTACAGATAGAATTTGGTCCCAATCAGCCTAGTGGCTTCAGAGGTCTGATGTCGCTTGAATGTGTTGTTGCAGGACAACAGATCACAATTGACAATTTCCCATCTGTGACAACTAATAGGCCTAAAAGAACATTATTAAAGGAACATTTCTATGTAAGTCTGACAAACTATCTTGAAAGGCATAAACGTCATTTTTCAATTTTCCCCACTTATAAGTCAATGGAAATTCTTAACTTGCCATAGCAAACAAACCAAAGAGCCAGATTCCATAAACCAGAGCTCAGGTGGACACTGCCCATGACATTGTATTTTAACAGGATATGATTTTAATCTACCAATTATACCAACTTGCTTGAGATATTATCATATGCAACATTTGTGTAAAGTTTGTTTAAAAATCCTCAAATAAATGTACATTCTAGAGTGATGACGTTTCTCTAAAAATAGCCATAGTGACCTTGACTTGAGGCCATGACCACGAAAGTAGATCTTGCTCAAGATATTATCATAAGCATCTTTTGTGTGACGTTATATTAAAATCTGTTAATAAATGTAGGCGGTAGAGCGATGACAAATTTTTTCTAAAGATAGCCACAGTGACCTTGACTTTGAGGTCATGACCTTGAAAGTCGAAGTAAGTCGAGATATTATCATAAGAAACATTTGTGTGAAGTTCTATTACAATCCATCATTAAATGTAGGCGCTAGAGCGATGACAAAGTTTTTCTAAAAATAGCCAGTGACCTTGACCTTGAAAGTCTAAATAGCTCGAGATATTGTCATAAGGAACATTTGTGTGAAGTTATATTGAAATTTGTGAAAAAAAGTAGTCACTAGAGCAATGACAAAGTTTTTCTAAAATAGCCACAGTGACCTTGACCTTGAAAGTCAAACTCGCTCGAGGTATTGTCATAAGGAACATTTGTGTGAAGTTATATTGAAATGGATGAAGAAATGTAAGCGCTTGAGCCATGACAAAGTTTTTCTAAAAATAGCCACAGTGACCTTGAGCTTGAAAGTGGAACTCACTAGAGATATTGTTATAAGGAACATTTGTGTGAAGTAATATTGAAATTGGTGAAAAAATGTAAGCGCTAGAGCAATGACAAAAGTTTTTCTAAAAATAGCCACAGTGACTTTGACCTTGAAAGTCAAACTCGTTCGAGGTATTGTCATAAGCAACATTTGTGTGAAGTTATGTTGAAATCAGTGAAGAAATGTAGGCGCTAGAGCGATAACAAAGTTTTCTAAAATAGCCATAGTGACCTTGACCTTGAAAGTCGAAATGGTGAGATATTGTCATAAGGAACATTTGTGTGAAGTTATATTGAAATCGATGAAGAAATGTAAGCGCTAGAGGGATGACGAAGTTTTTCTAAAAATAGACACAGTGACCTTGACCTTGAAAGTGGAACTCGCTAGAGATATTGTCATAAGGAACATTTGTATGAAGTTATATTGAAATTGGTGAAGAAATGTAAACGCTAGAGCGATGACAAAGTTTTTCTAAAAAATAGCCACAGTGGCCTTGACCTTGACCTTGAGGCCTTGACATTGATAGTCGAACCCGCTTGAGATATTGTCATAAGGAACATTTGTGTGAAGTTATATTGAAATCAGTGAAGAAATATAGGCGATAGAGCGATGACAAAGTTTTTTCTAAAAATAGCCACAGTGACCCTGACCTTGAGGCCATGAGTTGGAAAGTCAAACTCGCTGGAAATATTTGTATAAGAAACATTTGTGTGAAGTTATATTGAAATTGGTGAAGAAATGTAGGCGCTAGAGCGATGAAAATGTTTTTCTAAAAATAGCCAGTGACCTTGACCTTGAGGTCATGACCTTGAAAGTCCAAATCGCTCAAGATATTGTCATAAGGTTGGTTGGTTGATTTGAGGTTTAACATCCCCGTCAACACTGTAAAGGTCATTTTGGAGACGTTGCTTCCAATTTTGTGGGACTTTTACCCGACATTGAGATGAAATGACATCTCAAGCCCTGTCGCCCAATGAAACCAATAGGGTTTATTAGCATGGACGGTCCACCTCGCACCGCAGTTCCTGGGCAGGCTTAGATCCTCTAAGCGGTTTACCAGTACTAGTGTGTGGGCCGGATTCAGCTCTGCGTGGAAGCATCATGCAGCCCATATATTTCTTCAAGCCCCTATTGTCATAAGGAACATTTGTGTGAAGATATATTGAAATCAGTGAAGAAATGTAGGAGCTAGAGCGATGAAAATGTTTTTCTAAAAATAGCCACTGTGACCTTGACCTTGAAGCCATGACCTTGAAAGTGGAACTCGCGCAAGATATTTTTATAAGGATCATTTGTGTGAAGTTATATTGAAATTGGTGAAGAAATGTAAGCGCTAGAGCGATGACAATGTTTTTCTAAAAATAGCCACAGTGACCTTGACCTTGAGGTCATGACCTTGAAAGTCCAACTCGCTCGAGATATTTTTATAAGGATCATTTGTTTGAAGTTATATTGAAATTGGGGGAAAAATGTAGGCGCTAGAGCCATTACAAAGTTTTTCAAAAAAATAGCCAGAGTGACCTTGACCTTGAGGTCATGACCTTGAAGTCGATGTTGCTCCAGATATTGTCGTAAGGAACGTTTGTGTGAAGTTATATTAAAATCAGTCAAGAAATGTAGGCGCTAGAGCGATGACAAAAGTACGTACGTACGTGGCGCTAGAGCGATGACAAAAGTATGTACGTACTTTGCGCTAGAGCGATGACAAAAGTACGTACTTACGTACGTATGTACGGGACAAATGCTATATCCCCCCTCACAACTATGTTGTGCGAGGGAATAATGAAATCCAACAGGTGGGTTTGGAGGAGAAGATGTTTAAAGATTTTTAATTTTTTGTGTGGTTTTGTTGCCATGGCAACCAGAGTTCTGGGTGTAACAAAATTCTTTGAAGGAATTTAGAAGAGGACAAAGTAAGGAACATTCCTGTGAAGTTTGGTTACAATTGGCTCAGTAGTTTAGGAGGAGAAGATGTTTTAGCATTACACTATATGTTAAAAAGAGAAAATAAGCCCCGCCCATGGCGGCCATTTTTTTTGTCGGATCAAAATTTCTTCAAGGAATCTGAAAGGGGTCCACCCAAGGAACATTCATGCAAAATAAAAATGAAATCCAACAGGTGGTTTTGGAGGAGAAGATTTTTAAAGATTTTTAATATTTTGTGTTGTTTTGTTGCCATGGCAACCAGAGTTCTGGGTGTAACAGAATTCTATGAAGGAATTTAAAAGAGGACTAAGTAAGTAACATTCCTGTGAAGTTTGGTTACAATGGGCCCAGTAGTTTAGGAGGAGAAGATGTTTTAGCATTACACTATATTTTAAATAGGGAAAATAAGCCCCGCCCATGGCGGCCATGTTTTTTGTCGGATCAAAATTTCTTCAAGGAATCTGAAAGAGGTCAACCCAAGGAACAGTCATGCAAAATAAAAATGAAATCCAACAGGTGGTTTTGGAGGAGAAGATTTTTAAAGATTTTTATTTTTTTTTTGGTTTTGTTGCCATGGCAACCAGAGTTCTGGGTGTAACAAAATTCTTTGAAGGAATTTAGAAGAGGACATGTAAGGAACATTCCTGTGAAGTTTGGTTACAATTGGCCCAGTAGTTTAGGAGGAGAAGATGTTTAAAGAAAAAGTTAACGCACAGACGCACGACGGACACAGGGCCATGACAATAGCCCCGCTGGCCTTCGGCCAGTGGAGCTAACAAGAGGTCCATGGGCCACTTCGCTCACCAGAGCTCAGGGAGCACTGCCTAATGGCAGCCATGTATTTTAATTAACCATGGAATCCTGGCACCCAAAGAGGTTACAGATAAAGCTAGAAATGTTTTCAGAGGAAAACAATGTCCCACCACCAGAAATATACTGACCGGAAATAGAAAGTTAGAAACTATACACTTTTAAATTTTCTCGCCTGACAAAACAAGTGGGTAATTCAGTTAAAATTTACTGATTAAGGGTTTGACTAACTATAGACATCAATCCTGTAACAATTTTAAGAAAATCTGGTGTTCAAAATAAAAGTTTTTGCGGAAAATGTAAAAAAGTGCATTTTTCACAAAATCTGTTTGTAATCGAATTTTGACTTCAGCATTTTTTGCGTATCGCAATCAGAAATGCAATACTTTTCGCTCACTTCCGGTGATTTGGTCCAATATTTAAAGGTCGATAACTTTTCCACCATTGTGTAAATTTTCATTTTGTAAACAATATTCCCAACGTTAGATGATAAGTAATAACTGGTAAAAATGGGAATCACATTCGTGACACAAAATGTTTGACTCAATGGAAACTTGAACAGCAAGATTTGGACCTTTGCTTTGAACCTGTGGCTTTACTCGTTAAATCGTAGCTAACATTAAACATTTTATTCGATAAAGCCGACATGCCACTGATGATTCTTTATATAATTGGAATTCAAATTTCATTAAAATGTTTTGTCAGTGGCAATTTAAAAAAGAGT
Source organism: Lucinisca nassula (assembly GCA_963580285.1). Taxonomy (NCBI): domain Eukaryota; kingdom Metazoa; phylum Mollusca; class Bivalvia; order Lucinida; family Lucinidae; genus Lucinisca; species Lucinisca nassula. The sequence continues at coordinate 115,473,430 of OY757014.1, forward strand.
GTATAGTTTCTATTTCATGTGAGTATAAATCTTAAAACACCCATTTGACTAGGTTAAAGTCACCAAAATGTAAGCTGCAAACAAGTCATTTTTGGCCAAAAACTGACAGTTTTCTCGGGAGCCTGTGACCTTAAAAAACAAACAGTCGTTAAAAAGCTCAGATCACCAGACACATTTGGTTTTGTTTGTTTGTTTGATTTGAGGTTTAACGTCCCCATCAAAACTGTAAAGGTCATTTTGGAGACGTTGCTTTCCATTTTGTGGGACTTTTAAAATGACATCTCAAGCCCTGCCACCCCATGAAACCAATAGGGTTTATAAGCATGGACTGACCGCCTCACACCGCTTTGCCTGCGCAGGCTTACATCCTCTAAGCGGTTTACCAGTAACCGTGTGCGGGTCAGTTTCAGCTCTGCGTGGAAGCATCATGCAGCCAATCTATTTCTTCAGACAAATTTGGTAGACTGTTATTAAATATTGTACCGATTTTGACCAACTTTCATAAATTCTTAAATGATATAGGTTACAAATAAGCCATTTCTGGTCCCAAAAGAACAGGTTTCGGGAGACCTTGGCCTTAGAGTGCAGACAAGCCATTTTTGGCCCCAAATTGACTGTTTTGGGGGCCTTGAAAATGAGGTCAACGTCACAAAAATCTAATCAAATCTGCGGTTTGTTGTTATAATATATTGTACCAAGTTTGACGAAATTTGGTCCATTCGTAGCTGAGATAGAGTGCAGACAAGCCATGTTTGACGATAATGATATATTGTACCGAGTTTGACGAATTTTTTTTCAATTCGTTAATGGGATAGAGTGCAGACATGCCACTGTTGGCTGTTTTGGGGTCGATGTGACCTTGAAATCAGGTCAAGGTCACCAATTTCTAATCAAATTAGCGGTATGTTGTAATGATATATTGAACCAAGTTTGTCGAAAATTAATCAACTTGTTAATGAGTGCAGACAAGCCATTTTTGGCCCCAAAATGACAGTTTTGGGGTCGCTGCGACCTTGAAAATGAGGTAAAGGTCCCCAAAATCTGATCAAATCTGCAGTTTGTTGTAATGATACATTGTACCAAGTGTGACTAAAAATTATCATTTGGTTAATGAGATTGTGCATACAAGCCATTTTTAGCCCAAAATGACTATTTTGGGGGTCGCTGTGACCTTGTAAATGAGGTCAGAGAGCGGTCAAGCCATTTTTTGGCCCAAAAATGACAGTTTTCGGGTCGCTGCGACCTTGAAAATGAGGTCAAGGTCACCAAAATCTAATCAAATCTGCGGTTTGTTGTAATGATATATTGTACTAAGTTTGATTAAAATTAATCAATGCGTTAATGAGATAGAGTGCAGATAAGCCATTTTTGGCCCCAAAATAACTCTTTTTGGTGTCGCTGTGATCTTAGAAATGAGGTCAAGGTCACTAAAATTTCATCATATTTGTGGTATGTTGCAATGATATACAGTACCAAGTTTGACTAAAATTAATCAATTCCATAATGAGATAGCGTGCACACAAGCCAGAATCTAATCAAATCTGCGGTTTATGATATATGGTACCAAGTTTGATTAAACTTAATCAATTCGTAAATGAGGCAAAGTGCAGACAAGCCATTTCTGGCCCAAACAAAAAGGCTATTTTTGGGTCGCTGTGACCTTGGAAATGAGGTCAAGGTCACTAAAATCTCATAATATCTGTGGTATGTTGAAGTGATATACTGTACCAAGTTTGACTAAAATTAATCAATTCCTTAATGAGATGCACACAAGCCAGAATCTAATCAAATCTGCGGTTTGTTGTAATGATATTTTGTACCAAGTTTGATTAAAATTAATCAATTTGTTAATGAGATAGAGTGCAGACAAGCCCTTTTTGGTCCAAAAATGAAGGTTTTTGGATCGATGTGACCTTGAAAATGAGGTCAAGGTCATCATGACCTAATGACTGTTTTCCCTTATCCTAGTGATGTATCTATGCAAGTTTGGTCAAAATCCATCCACAGGTTAAGGATATAATGCTTCAAACAGGCTACGCCGACGCCGACGCAAACGGGATCCGCACCAAAAACAATATGTCCCCCTCCCCTCCGGTGTGGGGGACATAATTTGGACCCGTTCAGCCTTGTGGCTTCAGAGGTCTCTTGAATGCGTTTTTGCAAGACAACAGATGACAATTAACAATCATCTGTGGTAACAAATTAGCCTTAAAATCATAAGGCAGATAGAGCATTGTTTAAGGACCATTTCTATGTTAGTTTTAAAAATATCTTGAAAAGTGTAAAATACGTTCTAAAAAAGGGTTATCCTTTGGAAGCAAGGAATACACCACAGAACTGAAAAATATGGAGTGTGCATGTTTTCTGGGCCAGACTAGCTAGTTTCGGCGAATTAGGCCTCATCAGTGACCCTCAATTGTTTTCAAAATTCCACAATGGAATCAGTGATCCCAAAGGACACGAAAATATAAACTACACTATGATGTAGGGCAGGGAGACTTTTTACGGCCGCCACACATTCCCAGACACCAGCTGCAGTGACGTTAAATATGTTCTATAAAATGGTTATCCTTTGGAAGCAAGGAATACACCACAGAACTGAAAAATATGGAGGGTGCATGTTTTCTGGGCCAGACTAGCTAGTCGAAATTTTTCAAATTGCCCCATTATAAGTCCACGGGAAATCTTAACTTAGAAACCAACTTAAATAGCCAAATTTCATAAAAAAAAACAACAAAAAACGTAAAGGCAAATATGGTGAGTAAAGGCAATATGGTGGATATTTCCATAAAGCCTCAGCCTCATAGAGCATATGATGCGAATTTTTTTTTTTTTGTTTCAATTTTTGCTTTTTCAATTTTGGTTTCCAATGGCAACGACTAAAAATGAGCAGTAGGCGCAAAATCATATGGCAGATACAAGATTGCTAACAAAAATTTCTCTATGACCGTTTTATACTAAGGCTTGGCAGTAAATGCTAAATTTTCCCCATTGCGAGTCTATACAAACTCTAAGATGCTATAGCAACCAAGCTAAAGAGCCGACTTTCATTAAAAAAAAAAAAACACATAAAAAAAATGGGGGATATTTCCATAAAGTCCCAGCCTCATAGAGCGTATGGTATTTCGAGAAGATGATTTTTAAGTGTTTTTTTTTCTATTTTGGGGCACATTTTGGTTTCCATGGCAACCAATAAAAGTGACCAGTTGGCCTAAAATCATATGGCAGATAGACGATTGCTTAAAAATAGTTCTAGGAAAGATTTGTCAAAATATCTGGAAAGGCGAAGCAGTAAATTCCATTTTTTAATTTTCCCCATTATAAGTGAAAGGAAACTCTCGGTTGCCATAGCAACCAAACTTAAGAGCCGAATTTCACATAAAACACAAAACCTGAAAAGGAAAATATGGTGAATATTTCCATAAAGACTCATAGAGCATACTGTTTCTGAGGAGATGATTTTTTAAGTATTTTTGTTTTCTATTTTGTTTTTTCCTTTTGGTTTCCATGGCAACCAGTAAAAATGAGCAATAGGTCTAAAACCATTTGGGAGGTGGTAAATAACTTAAGGAACATTTCTATGAAAGTTGTGTCAAAATATCTGCAAGGTTAGACAGTAAATGCCTTTTATCAATTTTCCCCATTAGCAGTCTATGGAAAATTTAAGTTGTCATAGCAACCAAACTAAAAAGCAAAATTTCATAAAAAAAAAAAAAAAAAAAAAACACAAAACTTGTAAAGGCAAAAATGGTGAATATTTCCATAAACTCTCAGCCCCATAGAGCATTTGGTTTCTGGGATGATTTTTAAAGTATTTCTGTTTTCATTTTGGTTTCCATGGCAACCAGCGAAAATGAGCAATAGGCCTTAAATCATATGTCAGATTTCAATTTTCCCCATCATAAGTCTATGGAAAATCTAATAAGTCTATGGAAAATCTAAGTTGCCATAGCAACCAAACTAAAAAGCCGTATTTCATAAAAAACACAAAACTTGTACAGGCAAATATGGTGAATATGTCCATAAACTCTCAGCCTCAAAGAGCATATGATTTCTGAGGTAATGATTTTTAAAGTTTTTTATTTCTTATTTTTTTTTTTTTTTCATTTTGGTTTCCATGGCAACCAGCGCAAATGAGCAACAGGCCTAAAATCATATGGCAGATTGTAGATTGCTTAAGGAGTGAGTGAGTGTTTGAGATTTACGTCCCACCAACAGCATACGGAGACGGGACCTCAGTTTAAAAATAGCCATCGGAAGAGATGGCAAATCCCCCGACCAAAAGACAATATGGCCTTCAGAAGATTGTTCACCAATAGAAAGTGCACCAGAATTAAACCAGCAATATATCACAAAAGTATTGCAGTTATGGCCATCGAAAGATTATACTGTCAGGGGAGATAACTAAAAAACCAGGGCACTCAGAAATGTCGTTCTTGCACATGACATGCCTGCTTAAGCTCATGTATTTCTGTATAAAGTACCATCAATATGTCTCAAAGGGTATTGGAGATATGGTGATCACAAGCAGGTCATACTGTTATATTGAAAGGGTAGATAACTCAAATACCACAGCACCAACAGTTGTGGTTTTTGCACATGACATCCCTTCTGTACCTTGTATACAATTGTGCCAAGTTCCTTCAATATATCTCAAAGGGTGTTGGAGTTATGGCCATCACAAGGTTATATTGCCAGGGGAGATAACTAAAAAAACCAGAGCACCCAGAGTTGTAATTCTTGAGCATGACACACCTGCTTAACCTCATGTACATCTGCATCAAGTACCACAAATATGTCTCAAAAGGTATTGGAGGTACAATGATCACAAGGTTGTCATACTGTTATATTGGACGGGGAGATAACTCAAATATCATAGCACCCAGAGTTGTGGTTCTTAGGCATGAAGCGCCATCTCAATGTTGCATACAATTGTGCCAAGTACCATCAATATATCTCAAAGGGTATTGGAGTTATGGCCATCACAAGGTTGTATTGTCAGGGGAGATAATTAAAAAACCAGGGCATCCAAAGTTGTGGTTCTTGCACGTGACACACCTGCTTAACCTCATGTACAACTGTACCAAGTATCATCAACATATCTCAAAGAGTGTTGGAGATGTGGCCATCACAAGGTAGTGATTCTATATTATTTGAAGGGGAGATAACTAAAAAACCATGGCACCCAGAGTTGTGGTTCTTGTGCATGACACACCGTCTCGGCCTTGTGAACAACTGTGCCAGGTATCATCAATATATCTTAAAGGGTATTAGAATTATGGCCATCACAAGGTTGTCACTCTATTTTATTGGAAGGGGAGATAACTCCAAAACCATGGCAACCAGAGTTGTGGTTCTTGTGCATGACACGCCGTCTCAGCCTTGTGAACAACTGTGCCAGGTACCATCAATATATCTCAAAGGGTATTGGAGTTATGGCCATCACGAAGTAGTCATTCTATTTTATTAAAAGGGGAGATAACTAAAATAAGTATGGCATCCAGAGTTCTGGTTCTTGCGCATGACACGCCGTCTCAGCCTTGTGAACAATTGTGCCAAGAACCATCAATGGAACTCAAAGGGTATAAGAGTTACAGCCATCACAAGGTTGTCACTCTATTTAATCAGAAGGGGAGATAACTCCAAAACCATGGCAACCAGAGTTGTGGTTCTTGTGCATGACACGCCGTCTCAGCCTTGTGAACAACTGTGCCAGGTACCATCAATATATCTCAAAGGGTATCGGAGTTATGGCCATCACAAAGTAGTCATTCTATTTTATTAAAAGGGGAGATAACTAAAAAAGTATGGCATCCAGAGTTCTGGTTCTTGCGCATGACACGCCGTCTCAGCCTTGTGAACAATTGTGCCAAGAACCATCAATGAAACTCAAAGGGTATAAGAGTTACAGCCATCACAAGGTTGTCACTCTATTTTATTGGAAGGGGAGATAACTCCAAAACCATGGCAACCAGAGTTGTGGTTCTTGTGCATGACATGCCGTCTCAGCCTTGTGAACAACTGTGCCAGGTACCATCAATATATCTCAAAGGGTATTGGAGTTATGGCCATCACAAAGTAGTCATTCTATTTTATTAAAAGGGGAGATAACTAAAAAAGTATGGCATCCAGAGTTCTGGTTCTTGCGCATGACACGCCGTCTCGGCCTTGTGAACAATTGTGCCAAGAACCATCAATTAATCTCAAAGGGTATAGGAGTTATGGCCATCACAAGGTTGCGTCTACGGACGGACGGACGGACGGACGGACAGACGGACGGACGGACGGACGCCAGGCTGATCGCTATATCCCCCGAACCTATTCGGTCGGGGGATAAAAACTCATCAGAAAGTCTGACTAGTCAGTTTCTTCCCTGCCTGAATTTTTTTTCAAAACCATAGTCAACGAATAATTTTCAGCTCACAATTTGTTATAAATAAGAAAAGGGACCATTCTGAGTAAGTTCTGAGTCCTTTTAGCTTGAATGACAAAATTTGCTCTATGCTACACCATTCATGGAGATGCAATAAAATATGCATCCCAATTCAAGCATCTTTGATGAATTTTCTTTGCGTTTTAAGAAATAAATTAGTATTAACTAAACAGATATAATAAGCCACAAATGTTTGACGCTCAAATCTAAACAGAATTTGGAGACTGGGGGTCGGGAAGAACTGGGCCGGCCCAGTTCTTCCCCACTCCAGAATTTTCTGTCTACTAATAATTCTTGTGATAAATTTCCTTTACTTTTTAAGACCCTAAATGTTATAAACTAAAAAGATATAATAAGCAACAAATGTTTGGAGCTCAAATCTCAATACAGTTTGGAGACCCGCAGGCCCGTTTCTCCCAACCCCAGATTTTTCTGTTTACAAAAAATTCTTGTGATAAATTTTCTTCGCTTTTTAAGACATATATTGGTATAAACTAAAAAGATATAATAAGCAACAATCGCTTGGAGCTCAAATCTAAATAGAATTTGGAGACTGGGGGTGGGGAAGAACTGGGCCGGCCCGTTTCTTCCCCACCCCAGATTTTTCTGTTTGCAACCAATTCTTGTGATAAATTTTCTTCTCTTTTTAAGACATAAATTGGTATAAACAAAAAAAGATATAATAAGCAACAAATGTTTGGAGCTCGGATCTATTAGAATTTGGAGACTGGGGGGTTGGGAAGAACTGGGCCGGCCCGTTTCTTCCCCACCCCAGATTTTTCTGTTTACCAATAATTCTTGTGATAAATTTTCTCCGCTTTTAAGACAAAAGTTTGTATAAACTAAAAAGATATAATAAGCAACGAATGTTTGGAGCTCAAATCTAATTAGAAGTAAGAGACTGAGGGTGGGGAAGAACTGGGCCGGCCCATTTCTTCCGCACCCCAGATTTTTTTGTTAACAAAAGATTCATGTGATAAATTTTCTTCGCTTTTTCAGACATACATTGGTATAAACTTAAAAGATATAATAAGCAACATATGTTTGGAACTCAAATCTAAATTAAATTTGGAGACTGGGGGTGGGGAGGAACTGGGCCGGCACTTTTCTTCCCAAACCCAGATTTTTCTGTTTACAAAAAATTCTTGTGATAAATTTTCTTCGCTTTTTAAGACATAAATTGGTATAAACTAAAAAGATATAATAAGCAACAAACGTTTGGAGCTCAAATCTAAATAGAATTTGGAGACTGGGGGTGGTGAAGAACTGAGCCGGCCCGTTTCTTCCCCATCCAAGATTTTTCTGTTTGCAAAAAATTCTTGTAATAAATTTTCTTTGCTTTTTAAGACATAAATTGGTATAAACAAAAAAGATATAATTAGCAACAAATGTTTGGAGCTCAAATCTAAATAGAATTTGGAGACTGGGGGGCGGGGCAGAACTGGCCCGTTTTCCCCTCCCCAGATTTTTCTGTTTACAAAAAATTCTTGTGATAAATTTTCTTCGCTTTTAAGACCAAAGTTTGTATAAACTGAAAAAATATAATAAGCAACGAATGTTTGGAGCTCAAATCTAATTAGAATTTGGGAGACTGGAACTGGGAAATTAGAACTGGGCCGGCCCATTTCTTCCCACCCCAGATTTTTCTGTTTATAAAAAATTCATGTGATAAATTTTCTTCGCTTTTTAAGACATAAATTGGTATAAACTAAAAAGATATAATAAGCAACAAATGTTTGGAGCTCAAATCTAAATAGAATTTGGAGACTGGGGGAGGGGAAGAGCTGGGCCAGCCCGTTTCTTCCCCACCCCAGATTTTCTATTTACAAAAAAATGTGATAAATTTTCTTTGCTTTTTATGACATAAATTGGTATAAACTACAAAGATATGATAAGCCACAAATGTTTGGCGCTCAAATCTAAATAGAATTTGGAGACTTGGGGTTGGGAAGAACTGGGCCATCCCGTTTCTTCCCCACCACAGACAACTTAAACATCATAACTGATTTAATGTACATCACCACACAAAGGTGGGGAAGAAACGGGACGCCACAGTTCTTCCTTGCCTCAGACATCCTCTGATATAACTGACATAACTGTACAACACTAGCCAAGGGTGGAGAAGAAACGGGCAGGCCCAGTTCTTCCCCACCCCAGACACCTTCAATGTCATAATTGACTTAACAGTACAACACTTACCAAGGGTGGGGAAGAAACGGGCGGCCCAGTCCTTCCCCGACCAAGACATCTTCAGCAATATAACTGAAATAGCTGTGCAACACTACCCAAGGGCGGGGGAAGAAATGGGCCACCCCAGTTCTTCCCGACCCCAGACATCTTCAGTAATATAACTGACATAACGCGCCCCCGCCCATAGGGGCTTGAAGAAATATATGGGCTGCATGATGAATCCAGCCCGCACACTAGTACTGGTAAACCGCTTAGAGGTTCTAAGCCTGTCCAGGAACCGCGGTGCGAGGTGGACCGTCCATGCTAATAAGCCCTATTGGTTTCATTGGGCGACAGGGCTTGAGAAGTCATTTTATCTCAATGTCGGGTAAAAGTCGAACGAAATTGGAAGCAACGTCTCCAAAATGACCTTAACAGTGTTGACGGGGACGTTAAACCTCAAATCAAACAAAACAAACATAACTGACATAACTGTACAACACTACCCAGGGGTGGGGAAGAAATGGGTCGGCCCAGTTCTTCCCCACCCCGACCCCTTCAATGTCATAATTGACTTAACAGTACAATACTTATCAAGGGTGGGAAAGAAACGGACTGGCCCAGTTATTCCCCATCCAAGAGATCTTCAGCAATATAACTGACATAAGTGTACAACGCTACCCAAGGGTGGGGCAGAAACAGGCCGGCCCAGTTCTTCCCCACCCCCGAGTCTCCGAATTCTATTGAAATTTAAGTGCAAAACATTTGTTGCTTATTATATCTGTTTAGTTAATACCAATTTATGTCTTTAAAAGAGAAGAAAATTTATCACAAGAATTTTTATTAAACAGAAACATCTGGCGTTGGGAAGAAACGGGCCGGTCCATTTCTTCCCCACCCCAAGTCTCCAATTTCTATTAAGATTTGAGCTCCAAACATTTGTTGCTTTTTATATCTGTTTAGTTTATACTAATTTATGTCTTGAAAAGGAAAGGAAATTTATCACCAGAATTATTAGTTAGCAGAAACATCTGGGGTGGGGAAGAACTTGGCCGGCCCAGTTCTTCCCCACCCCAGCCTCCAAATTCTCTTGATAATAAAGCTCCAACCATTTTTTCCTAATTATATCTTTTTAGTTTTTACCAATTTTTGTCCTAAAAAAGCAAAGGAAATTATCACAAGAATTAATAGTAAACAGAAACATCTTTGGTGGGAAAGAACTGGGCCGGCCCGGTTCTTCCCCACCCCCAAGTCTCAGAATTCTATTGAAATTTAAGGGCCAAACATTTGTTGCTTATTATAGCTCTGTAGTTAATACCAAATTATGTCTTTAAAATTGAAGAATATTTATCACAATAATTTTTTAGTAAACAGAAAAATCTGGGGTAGGGAAGAAATGGGCCGGCCAAGTTCTTCCCCACCCCCACTTTCCAAATTATATTTAGATTGGAGCACAAAAGGGTTGTTGCTTACTATATCTGTTTAGTTAATACCAATAAATGTCATAAAAAGCTAAGAAAATTAATCATAGATACTTGAATTGGGATGAAATTTTCCTTGGATCTCCATATATTGTATGGCATGGAGAAAATTTTGCCATTTGAGTTGTAAAGACTCAAAATTAATTCAGAATGGTTTCTTTTTGAATTTTTAACAATTTGTGAGGCATAAATTACTCGTTCTCTATGGTTCTAAAAAAATTTCAGGTGGAGAAGAAACTGACTGGGTGGGGAAGAAACTGACTGGGTGCGTAAGAAACTGACTAGTCAGTTTCTTCCCAGCGAAAGAAACGGACCGGCCCAGTTCTTCCCCGGGGAAGAAACGGACTGGGGGGAAGAACCGGCCTGTTACACCTGGATCGATCCTGCGACCCCTAGTTTACAACGCGAGTAGCGTAACCACTACACCACGGAGGCTTCTACATTGCTTAAGGAACATTTCTATGAAAGTTGTGTCAAAATATGTGCAAAGGCTTGGTAGTTAATGCCATTTTTTTCAATTTTCCCCATTACAAATCTATGGAAAATCTACGTAGCCATAGCAACCCAACTCGAATTTCATAAAAAAAACCACAAAACCTGTAAAGGCAAATATGGTGAATATTTCCATAAACACTCAGCCTCATAGAGCATACAGTTTCTGAAAAGATGTTTTTTATTTATTTTTTTTTTCATTTTGGTTTCCATGGCAACCAACAGAAAGGAGCAGTTGGACAATTATCAAACAGCAGATAGTAGATTTCCTAAGGAAAATTTCTATTAAAGTTGTGTTAAAATAACTGCAAAGGCTTGGCAGTTAATGCCATTTTTCAATTTTCCCCATTATAAGTCTATGGAAACTCTAAGTTACCATAGCAACCAAACGAGCCAAATTTCATAAATAAGAGAGAGGGCCATGATGGCCCTGGATCGCTCACCTGATCTACACTATGAAATGGTAGGTAATATAGTAAGGTGCCTTGTCAGAAGGAAAATACATGCCAAATATGAAGACTCTAACTCAAATGGTTCCAAAGTTATGATAAAGTAGGTCAAAGGTCAAGGTCACAGGTCAAACTTTTTGTATGAAGGTGAAGCCATTGTCACAAGGAATATACATGCCAAATATGAAGGCTCTATGTCAAATGGTTCCAAAGTTATGGTTAAGTAGGTCCCAGATCAAGGTCAAGGTCACAGGTCAAAATTGTTTGTATGAATGGGTGTCACAAGGAACATGCATGCCGAATATGAAGGCTCTACCTTGAATGGTTCAAAGTTATGACAAAAACGGTCAAAGGCCTATGACCGGTCACAGGTCAAAATTTTGCATGGGTGGGAAACTCTTGTCACAAGGCACCTACATGCCAAATATGGAGGCTCTACCTTAAATTGTTCAAATTTATGAGAAAGAAGGTCAAAGGTCAAGGTCACAGGTCAAAATTTTGTATGGGTGGAAAGTCCTTGACACAAGGAAAATAAATGCCAAATATGAAGGCTCTACCTAAAATGGTTCAAAAGTTATGATAAAGCAGGTCACATGTCAAGGTCAAAGTCACAAATCATTTTTGTATGAATAGGAAGCCCTTGTCACAAGGAAACTACATGCCAAATATGAAGGCCCTATCTCAAATGCTTCAAAACTATGACAAAGTAGGTCAAAGGTCATGGTCATTAGACAAAATTTTTGTTGGATGGGAAGATCTTTTCACAAGGAACATACATACCAAATATGAAGGCACTATCTCAAATGGTTTAAAAGTTATAATAAATATGATCTTTAAAAGGGTTAGTAGGTCAAATGTCAAGGTAAAGGTCACAGATCATTTTATGTATGAATAGGAAGCCATTGTCGCAAGGAACATACATGCCAGATATGAAGGCTGTATCTCAAAAGCTTCAAAAGTTGTGACAACGTAGGTCATAAAGCAAGGTGATGGGTCAAACGTTTTGAATGGTTGAGAAAACCTTGTCACAAGGAACATACATGCCAAATATGAAGGCTCTATCTCATAAGGTTCAAAAGTTATGATAAAATTGGTCACAGGTCAAGGTCACAGGTAAAACCAGTTGGAAGCCCTTGTCACAAGGAACCGACATGCCAAATATGAAGGCTCTATCGCAAACGGTTCAAAAGTTATGACAAAATAACCTACTGATCTACTTTTTTATTCGACATGACCCATATTGAAACTTAACTGAGATATTTTCAAGATGATCATTCTGAGCAGGTTGGGCAGGTTATGATGATCTGACTAAAATATGGCCTCTTAGAGTGTTCAAAACGTTTTTCTATGATTTGACCTGCGGACCTTCTTTCTGACCCGACATGACCCATATTCAAACTTGACTCAGATATTGTCAAGATGATCATTCTGAGCAAGGTTAATGATGATCGGACCAAAACTGGGGCTGTTACGAGATGGAATAGGAAACCTCTCTGGTGCTTATGCACATCTAAATTATTTTAGTAGATATATGGTAGGGCGGTGCGAGTGAAATATTTTAGGTGAAATATGGTAGGCAAAATGTGGTGCTCCATGCACAAGTCATGCACATATCATACGATGTATGCATGAGTGGTTTATGGAGATCTGTTTTTACAATACAGGGGGCCGCTATAAGGCTGAGTTCTATAAAATTTGCCTAAAAATCGCCAACCGCCAAATTGTGCCATATATGATTTTCATTCCCGTCACGTGTTGTGTGGGTGTTCGTTTTGACAGGAGTCATGGCACTGATTTATAGGGTCGTTTCATCAAATTTTTCCTATGGGAAATATACTATTTGAACGCAAATCCATTATCTACTCGATTTTGCTATCTGGCTTCATTTGTGGCCGGTATCTCCACCTCGCCACGATTTAAGCAAGGTAATATGAGTAGGCATGATTTTCTGGTAGTATTCATAGATATATAAACCCTGAGAAAAACGAACACTTTAGCAGCAGGTCAAGGTGTAACGTGTACCTACAACAGTGTGTCGGGAAATAGAAAGTATATTGAAATGCACAACAATGTGTGGTGACCTGCTGCTCCCTGCGATATAGCAGCCGGTACTGGTACGACGCTGGGGGACAGACCAGCACGGGCGGACAGACCACCATAATCTGCGTATACCAATATTGTCTTGTGAACAAATGTGAGACCATGGAAGAGGTCAACTAAATAACTTGCAGGTGATTCGGACGATCGCTAAACCTGTGATCGGCAAACCTGTGATCGCTAAACCTGTGATCGGCAAACCTGTGATCGCTAAACCTGTGATCGGCAACTATGTCGATAGACTAGTTTGCACTAGTTCGCGAGAGGAAGTTTCACGCGAGAGGGGGATTCACCCTAAGTTATAAACTGGCCAGTCGCGTCTTGTGTTGTTTCTTTTTTTGTTTTTGTTGTTGTTTTTGTTGTTTGCTTCTGTAGGTATTCACGTCACCCGTTCCGAGCACAGAACATTGTTTTGCCTTCGGAGCGGACGTCGTGAGTTGGCTACAGAAGCAACAATTTGTGATGTTTTGTGTTAATAAGTGTTAAATGTAGATACTGTAAATAATTCATGTCATTCATCTAATATCTTTCTTGTGCCTTACCCCACAGCTGCCCGTACACCTGTCAGAGATCACGCTCGGTTATCTTGTCAGCATGGGGGTTTGCGGGACGCCGTAAACCCACATGTAACATTTGGTGTCAGTAAAGTGAGAATTTGATCTCTGGCTGGTGTTCCCGGCTGTGGAACAGCACATTGATACTCTGAATCATCAGTTTAAAAAAACAATGTATTGACAGCCACATTTATAAATTAACTTGAATCTTCCTTCCTGCGTTGATGATGTGCGAAACCCATGTATTCAACTAAATGAATACTGACAAGTTGATAATTTCTGAGCAGGAAGGCAAGGCAAACCCCACTTTTTCTTGGTAACGAAAAATTTAAGTAGACCCCACTTAATTGTGTTACCTGACATTCTACTAAGTTAAACTGGAGTTACTAATTGATCTTACCCACACATGGTTCTGACGTAGTGACGTTAACAATTTACTGACGTTGCCATAACGGTAGCGTTCATATTTACGCAGTGGCTTAAGGTTAGGTATGACGTAATAGAAACATTAATGGTGAATTGTTATGATCGGAGTTTTGTAATGTGATGAAACTTCGGATTGTAGCATTTTACTGTAAACGTCGTCAATTTATGACGTCATATTAGACTACCAGTACGCAACGTCATACTTTGCTGAAAGCATTTGACATTTGAAATCGCGTGTGCTTTAATAACTAACGTTTTAGTTAGATTAACGCGTATAACACATATCTTAGCGTTTTAGTTAAGCCCATTCAATCATCACTGATCATAACTGATCAGTTTATAGTGGTTTTGATAGTAACGTGAGATTTACGTTATCAATAATGGAGCGTTTAATGCAAATGGGAAAGGACTTAGGTTATGAGGGGAAGGAGTTACAAGGTTTTGTTAAAGAGCAGCAAGATATTGAGCGGGCAGAAAGGCAAGAGCAAAGGGATTTAGAAAGGTTAAGGTCTGAGGAAAAGGAAAAGGAAAGGGTACATGAACTAGCTAAGTTAGAAGAAAAGGAAAAGGAAAGGGCACATGAACTAGCTAAGTTAGAAGAAAAGGAAAGGGAAAAGGAAAAGGAAAAGGAAAGGGCACATGAACTAGCTATGTTGAATGTTAATAAGGAACTTGAAATGGCACGCATTAAGAGTGAAAGAGAGGCAAAAGAGATTAGTGAGACCCATTTAGAACAAATAAAGCATGGGTTTGAGCTTCAGCACCAAGAATTAAGGAACCAATTAGAAATGCTGTCTTGTTTAGATAGGTTCACCCTATTCCATCTCTGTACACAAAGAAAAAACATTTCTGATTGTTTTTCTCCAAAAGGGGAAACCTTTGTTACGAGATGGAATAGGAAACCTCTCTGGTGCTTATGCACATCTAAATTATTTTAGTAGATATATGGTAGGGCGGTGCGAGTGAAATATTTTAGGTGAAATATGGTAGGCAAAATGTGGTGCTCCATGCACAAGTCATGCACATATCATACGATGTATGCATGAGTGGTTTATGGAGATCTGTTTTTACAATACAGGGGGCCGCTATAAGGCTGAGTTCAATAAAATTTGCCTAAAAATCGCCAACCGCCAAATTGTGCCATATATGATTTTCATTCCCGTCACGTGTTGTGTGGGTGTTCGTTTTGACAGGAGTCATGGCATTGATTTATAGGGTCGTTTTATCAATTTTTCCTATGGGAAATATACTATTTGAACGCAAATCCATTATCTACTCGATTTTGCTATCTGGCTTCATTTGTGACCGGTATCTCCACCTCGCCACGATTTAAGCAAGGTAATATGAGTAGGCATGATTTTCTGGTAGTATTCATAGATATATAAACCCTGAGAAAAACAAACACTTTAGCAGCAGGTCAAGGTGTAACGTGTACCTACAACATTGTGTCGGGAAATAGAAAGTATATTGAAAGGCACAACAATGTGTGGTGATAGCTGCTCCCTGCGATATAGCAGCAGGTACTGGTACGACGCTGGGGGTTAGGGTCCAGCACGGGCGGACAGACCACCATAATCTGCGTATACCAATATTGTCTTGTGAACAAATGTGAGACCATGGAAGAGGTCAACTAAATAACCTGCAGGTGATTCGGACGATCGCTAAACCTGTGATCGGCAAACCTGTGATCGCTAAACCTAAGATCGGCAAACCTGTGATCGCTAAACCTGTGATCGGCAACTATGTCGATAGACTAGTTTGCACTAGTTCGCGAGAGGAAGTTTCACGCGAGAGGGGGATTCACCCTAAGTTATAAACTGGCCAGTCGCGTCTTGTGTTATTTCTTTTTTTGTTTTTGTTGTTGTTTTTGTTGTTTGCTTCTGTAGGTATTCACGTCACCCGTTCCGAGCACAGAACATTGTTTTGCCTTCGGAGCGGACGTCGTGAGTTGGCTACAGAAGCAACAATTTGTGATGTTTTGTGTTATTAAGTGTTAAATGTAGATGCTGTAAATAATTCATGTCATTCATCTAATATCTTTCTTGTGCCTTATCCCACAGCTGCCCGTACACCTGTCAGAGATCACACTCGGTTATCTTGTCAGCATGGGGGTTTGCGGGACGCCGTAAACCCACATGTAACAGGGGCCTCTAGTGTGTTCGCAAGGTTTTTCTATGATTTGACCTACTGACCTACTTTTTGACCCGACATGATCCATATCCATACATGACCGAGATATTGTCAAGATGATCGTTCTGGGCAAGTTTGATGACGATTGGACCAAAATTGTGGCCTCTAGTGTATTCACAAGGTTTTTCTTTGATTTGGCCTACTGACCTACTTTGAAACCCGACATGACCCATATTCAAACTTGACCAAGATATTGTCAAGATGATCATTCTGAGCAAAGTTTGATGATGATCGGACCAAACCTGTGGCCTCCAGAGTGTTCACAAGGTTTTTCTATGATTTGCCCTTGTGACCTACTTTTTGACCCGACATGACCCATATTCAAACATGACCTAGATTTTGTCAAGATGATCATTTTGGGCAAGATTGATTATGATTGGACCAAAACTGTGGCCTCTGGTCTGTTCACAAGGTTTTTCTATGATTTGACCTACTGACCTACTTTTTCAACCGACATGACTCATTATCGAACTTGACCAAGATATTTTCAAGATGACCATTCTGAGCAATTTGATGATGATTGGACCAAAACTGTGGCCTCTAGTGCGTTCATCAGACTTTCGGATGAGTCTATAAACCGAGGTCCCGTCTCCGTATGACCTTAGCTGTGGTGGGACATAAAACTCAAACACTCTCTCTAGTGCGTTCACAAGGTTTTTCTACGATTTGACTACTGACCTTCTTTTCGACCCGACATGACCCATATTCAAACTTGAACGAGATTTTGTCAAGACGATCATTCTGAGCAAGTTTGTTGAAGATCGGGCCAAAACTGAGGCCTCTAGAGTGTTCACGAGGTCTTTCTATGATTTGACCTGCTGACCTTCTTTTTGAACCGACATAACCCATACTCGAACTTGACCTAGATTTTGTCAAGGTGATCATTCTGGGCAAGTTTGATGATGATTGGACCAAAACAGTGGTCTCTGGTCTGTTCACAAGGTTTTTATATGATTTCACCTACTGACCTAAATTTTCAACCGACATGACCCATATTCGAACTTGACCGAGATATTGTCAAGATGATCATTTTGAGCAAGTTTGATGATGATCGGGCCAAAACTGTGACCTCTAGTGTGTTCACAAGAAAAGTTTACGGACGCACGCAAGCACGACGGACAAAAAGTGACCCCGAAAGCTCACCTCCTCACTACGTGACAGGTGAGCTAAAAAATACAAACTTTCAATCCCCCAGCCCAAGGATGTTACAGATAAAATTTGGGCCAAATCGGCCCAGTTGCCTCAGAGGAGATGTCGTTTGAAACTGTTCACGACGGCCATTTTTTTTTTTGGTTTGGGTTATACGGCCCTTTCAAGATTATTTCACTCATATCGAGCCGATCGTTAATCAGTGGTGGGCGAAAACCGGAGTACCCGGAGAAAAACCACCTGACCTTCCGTTGCAGAACTTGGCGTCTCACACGTGGCCCGAGCGAGGCTCGAACCTACGGCGGTGAGAGACCTTATGACTAAGAGTCAGCGCTCTTATCCACTAGGCCACGGAGGCCCGTTTGACGACGGACATACGTCGACGCAGTTGACGACGGACAACTGCCTATCCTATAAGCTCCCTCGGAGCCTTCGGTTCTGGTGAGCTAAAAATAGCCACAGTTACTCTGACCTTGAGGCCGCGACCTTGAAAGTCGAACTTGCTCCAGATATTGTCATAAGAAACATTTGTGTGAAGTAACATTGAACTCGGTCAAGAAATGTAGGCCCTAGAGCGATGACATAGTTTTTCTAAAAACAGCATGAGACCTTGACCTTGAGGCCACGACCTTGAAAGTCGAACTCGCTCGAGATATTGTCATAGGGAACATTTGCGTGAATACATATTTAAATCGGTCAAGAAATGTAGGCGCTAGAGCGATGACAAAGTTTTTTCTAAAAATAGCCGCAGTAACCTTGAACTTGAGGCCAAGACCTTGAAAGTCGAACTCGCTCGAGATATTGCCATAAGTAACATTTGTGTGACGTTATATTGAAATCAGTCAAGGAGTGTAGGTCCTAGAGCAATGACAATTTTTTTCTAAAAATAGCCACAATGACCTTGACCTTGAGGCAACCATCTTGAAAGTCAAACTTGCTCCAGATATTGTCATAAGGAACATTTATGTGAAGTAATATTGATATCGGTCAAGAAATGCAGGCCCGAAATGACATTGACCTTGAGGCCATGACCTTTAAACTCAACTCGGCCGAGGTTTTATCCCTTACTTACATGAAAGTTTTATTAAGTTCTTTTGAAAACTGAAGGAGCTATGGTTATGACAGATAGGACAACCTCGCTAGTTTTCGAATTCATCCGAGCTTTTATCCCTGACTGACTTGTTTGTAAGTTTCAAGAAGATCCGATCAAAATTGAAGCGGCTACAGTGATGACTAGGCCAACATCAGCAAACATGACCCACACTCCACGGAAGTCCCGGGCATCAGGAAGGAGATGTCCAAAGTAGCGAGACTTGCAAAATTTAAACTAAAACAAAAAGTGTAAACCAAATCCGCTAAGATACATGTCTCACCTGACAAGTCAGTATTAGTTTTAGAACAATTAGAATTGTATGCTGCAAAAATTAAAGATATAATATAGTTATTTAAATCAGTACTTGAGCACTGACGTCAACACCGCAGTATCAACCTCAGCACTAAGGAACTGATACTGAGCTGATGAGGCAAACGAGGAACATCACCATCCAAAAATGTAAATTTAGAATCTCAAAATCAAAATCATCGCGTTTATCATAAAGTTTGGACGAAACAAACCCATCTACAATAGACAGATGTAAATCCAAAAACGGGGCCTCGGTATCAGAAGAATTTGCTTTATTTAACTAAAGTTCTAGGGGGTAAATTTGACTGATCAAACCATCGAAAGAGGCATTATCATATTTAATTAACCATCCAAATATCTAGAAGTGGAGCTAAAAGCTTCAATGATTTCAGTCTAGTTTTCAGAAGAAAGGGACATCATGAAATCTCTCTCATAACAAAACAAAAACAGATCAGCCACAAGTGGCGCGCAATTAGTACACAACGGAATACCCACAACTTGTCTGAATAACTTAGTACTAAATCTTATGTAAACATTGTCAAGTAGAAAGGTGAGAGCTTCACACACTTTCTGACATGACCATAAAGTAGAAGTAAAACAAAGATCAGGAACCGATACAATTAACTTACTCCACCCATCGCGGACACCAAAGGGAAAGAAACACAAACATGAAGCGACCAGACCATAATGGAAACCTAAACAAAGGAAGGCCATAAGGACAGTTACTTTCCCACAAAATGGCCAAATGCCCATCCAAAATAAAAAGACATAAGTGATACACACAGTAAGTGACAAACAACAACATAAATAAACCGCCACAGAAGAACCGCCTTGGAACAGTCAGTGGAAAGAATTCCACTGGGGGGCTTTAATCGATTCTACATGGCCATAATCCTCGCCCTTACCTCTGTCGCGGTATACACTAATTTTGTTTAGTCCGCATGAAGGCTTCCTAACTCATCAGTGTAACATCTCCGAGAACATACAAATAAAAAAAACTACAGAAATGAAACAAGGTTGAGGACTCGACAGCATACACTACAGAATTGCTGGAGCGAAAGAAAACCAACAGCTTGACTCCGAGTAGTATAAAGTATAATTTTTATGCTCTACAGTTCTAAGTGAAAAAAGCATTTCTTACATTACATACAAGATTGAGGGAGTCTTCCCTATGAAATGTCCATTCAGTTAAATCGATAAGTTTTTCTTTTATAAGATTACGAGGAAGTGTAGTGTAAAGAGTGGAATCAAAGTACTGAAAGTACTGAGAGGCGGGCGAGTAATGTCATCTATTTACAACGCTCTTTTAATAGCTAAAACTTGAAAAAAAAAATGACTACAGTCACACGTAATTGCTCTTGAATTTATCATTGAGTGTATTTATCTTCAAACGGGCTATTTCAATAAAAGACCACAGACACGATGCAGGTCTCCAAGAAGTTGAATCTTTTCAAGATGGAAGAAACTATTATTTATTTATTTATATATTTATTTACATGCACCTTCCTGTATCTTAATTAATTTGCACCAACTTTGCCGACGATCACATTGTTTGTTTGATTTGAGGTTAAATGTCCCCGTCAACACTGTATAGGTCATTTTGGAGACGCTGCTTCCAATTTTGTGGGACTTTAACCCGACATTGAGATGGAATGACATCTCAAGCCCTGTCGCCCAATGAAACCAATAGGGTTTATAAGCATGGACGGTCCGACTAGCACCGCTTTACCTGAACAGGTTTAGGTACTCTAAGCTGTTTACAAGTACTCGAATGCGGCCGGATTTTAGCTCTGCGCGGAAGCATCATGCAGCCTATCTATTTCTTTAAGCCCCGATGGGCGGGGGCCTACTGACAATCACATAGCTATACACTGAGGACAACCTACAAATCATCATTCTGTGTTTTGAAAACAGAAATTTCACTCGGGCATCGTACTCGTGGTATTACTGATGTTTTCAACACACTCGCATTCGGCTGCATTTGATCACTTAGTCGGAACAAACTACATCACAGTGTAGATTATATTTTCTTGTCCTTTGGAATCATTGATTCCATTGGAGAATTTTGAAAATATCTGAGGGTCACTGATGAGGCCTAATTGGCCGAAACTAGCTAGTCTGGCCCAGAAAACACATATACTCCTTATTTTTCAGTTCTGTGGTGTATTCCTTGCTTCCAAAGGATACCCCTTTTATAGTACATATTCATTTATACAATTTTATGTTTCCAAATGAAATCAAAATACTGAGGGAGGTTGATATATTAGGCCAAATTATACTGTCAATTAAGCTGATATCTAGATCCGAAATGGTTAAAATGGCTTAGTCGAAAAGGGAGACATGCTAAATCCGACAGAGGAAATGCAAACATAAATAAATAAATAAATAAATCTAAATAAATAAATATATAAACATAAACGAGCCTGTTCCTTTTTGTTTTTCATGCTTTAACCGTAAATTCGAGATTTTGTTTATTTGATTTGATGTTTAACGTCCCCGTCAACACTGTAAAGGTCATTTTGGAGACGTTGCTTCCAATTTTGTGGGACTTTTACCCGACATTGAGATGAAATGACATCTCAAGCCCTGTCGCCCAATAAAACCAATAGGGTTTACTAGCATGGACGGTCAACCTCGCACAGCGGTTCCTGGACAGGCTTAGGTCCTTCTGTGGCGATTTGTTTGTGTTGTTGTTTGTTACTTACTGTGTGTATCGCTTGTGTCTTTTGGTTTTGGATGGCCGTGTGGCCATTTTGTGGGAAAGTAACTGTCCATATCGCCTTCCTTTGTTTGGGTTTCCATTATGGTCTGGTCGCTTGGTGTTTGTGTTTCTTACCCTTTGGTGTCTTTTATGGATGGAGTAAGTTAATTGTATCAATTCCTGATCTTTGTTTTGCTTCTGCTTTACCAGTACTAGTGTGCGGGCCGGATTCAGCTCTGTGTGGAAGCATCATGCAGCCCATATATTTCTTCAAGCCCCTATGGGCGGGGGAAAACGTAAATTCGAGATAAAAGCTCAACTTTACGCCACCTGTGCAGTTAGTTAAATAAAGTTCTGTTTTGTCCTGTTTTGTTCTGTTCTGTTCCCCCTCTGTAAAAATGTCAAAGCCTAACGGACACGCAAAATCATTTCCTTTGGAAGTGGGGACATAAAAAGATGCAAAAGAAGAAAAAAAAATGTCGCTAAATGTTATTTATGTTGTGAAAATCCCATCGTCTGCACCAGGCTCATGCGATCAGCGAAGACTCTAATCGGATTGCATGAATGAGTACGCTAAGATGTGTCTTCACTGGTTGCTCAACGACCTGCAAACACTGAACATGCGCACCCACTACCGGTATGTAAGGCAAAGGGTTTCACTTAGCCTTGTGACTTCGTAAGATTTAAGGGTTCAGTAAAGACTGATCACATTGCACCGATGTGCAGGCTGATCCTAGTCGGTGATGTAGCATTGTGGCCTACAAAGGCTTGGATCACCATGCATATGCAAGTGTTTTCGCTTTGCTCTCAGACTCTTTGAAGCGTAGCTTCAGCTTTCATTATCATTTGTGTGACAGTGTTACCCCTTTTCCATGTGCTGTGGCATTGATTCAATGCCTCTTTGATAGCAGAAGCACCCCTTTAAATATTAATTGAGAGTTTGATAGCAGAAGCACCCCTTTAAATATTAATTGAGAGTTTCCCGCCTTTTCCCACAGAACGTCTTGTAGCACGTGCGAGTGAAATTCATGGTTGTTGCATGCAAAAAGGTAGTTTAATTCAGGTTCGTACCTGTTGGGTTAGCCTGGTTTTCTGAGGAGCAAGTGAAGATGTCCATTCATTTCACAGTGACAAGGTTTTGTTGGAAGTAATTTCGGAGCACATGATTACGAAAATAAGTCATATGCGATGGGCGAAGACTCAGGTCAGCCTGCACATGCATGCAGTCTGAACAGTCTTTGTTGTTCGTATGTGCCTACCATGGCCTCTGTGCTTATCAAAGAACAACAGGTGAAAACTATGGCCACATTAGCTAGATGCGCAGGCTGATCTGGTCCTTCGTTTGACACGTTTTTTTTTTTTTTTGTTTTTTTCGTTCGCCGTGCGCCGGCTTAAAACGACGGTGTGTACATTTAACCGGCCGAAACTGCTTGCGACATTACAAACACATTCTAAGCTACCAAATGCAAGGATCAGTCTGTTCAGATCTCCTATCTCGAGTAAAATACTTATTGTGCATGTGCGTACAGAAAAGACTGACTAGTCTGCGCAGTTGTGCAATCGGGATTGTCTTCAATGTTCAAGAGGTTTGAAACGTTTCATCGCGCACAAAGTGAAGATCACACATGCACATGTTAAAATTGTGTATGGTGTCCGCATTTTCTTTTTCTTGTTACTTGCCTATCTAAATAACATGATGGTTTTGCATCCGCGCAGTCTAATCAGTCTTCACCGGCCTACTCCGATGGGCATTGAATTGCTACATGCCCCCGGCTTACGCTGATTTGAGATAGCTTATGAGTAAACAGAGAACACACAAACAAGGCTGCGCAGTCTCGGGAATTCTTTGAAAAATCATCTTTTTCCTAGATATGGGCTACTCTTAAGAAAAGAATTTGCTCCAAAAAATCAAATTCTGTTATTCCTGAGATCACAAATTGACTCGACCATTTTAAAGGGAACAGTGATAGTTCAATAGGTGTAAATGTCATTAATGACAATGTGTAACCGTATATACTTGTAACTACATGATAAACTCGCATTCAAAGACCCCCTGCACACACTGACTTATTTATAAATCAAACGGTTCTGCACTGCATAAGTGATATTTATAACTTCTAATCACGTGCGGATTGACAGGGCCACGGGAAAAAAACGTAGTTGTATAAAATATTGAACACAGCCTGATCCAATGCATGGAATTCTTTCAGACCAAACAGTTCGGACACTGGTAAATTTCCAATCTGATATTTTCTAATAAATCGAACACGCGGGTCAGTATTTAATTTTTTACTGTTCGAATTAATTGGTCATTTACCTATGTTCGATGTCGATCAGTACAGAGAAGCGTATCAACCCTTTCAACCCTGTACATCGCTGCAGATACCGGTTCAGGTACAGATACCGATACAAACCTAACAGATCCAGATCAGACGGCATGTGACGAGCAATCTCATCAGATTCTACACCGTTTGCCAACTGTGGAAATTTTCCACTGACCGTTCCAAGGCGGCTCTTCTGTGGCGATTTATTTATGTTGTTGTTTGTTACTTACTGTGTGTATCACTTGTGTCTTTTAATTTTGGATGGCCATATGGCCATTTTGTGGGAAAGTAACTGTCCATATGGCCTTCCTTTGTTTAGGTTTCCATTATGGTCTGGTCGCTTAATGTTTGTATTTCTTTCCCTTTGGTGTCTTTTATGGATGGAGTAAGTTAATTGTATCAATTCCTGATCTTTGTTTTACTTCTACTTTGTAAATGACTTGAACAATACACCCTTATATAAGAATTGGTTCACTGAATATCAAAGCTAGACGGGGTCTGTTCAGAAACTGGGGGGTGAAAGGGAATGATTTCAAGCATAAACAGCAACGGCGTTGGAAAATAGTACCGGATTTTTATACTCAGCTTTCAGCGCAAATTTATTCGTGAAATCTAATAAGCATGACTATTTTTACAAACAGTATTAATTTTTCAAACACTCCGGTCGAACTTGATTGGATTTATTGCGTGTACTGCTTTTTCATTTAAGGTTTTCTTTTTTGAGCGGAGAACTACAAGAAGGCATGTCTAAAGAGGTGCACCAAAATCTGATATTGAGGTGTACGGTGACTATAGACGGGCTACGCCCGCCTAAAAATCATAAGTAGACAGACTTGAAGCACGAACACGCCTGGATTTCAATTAATTTAAAACGTCATTAGAATTTTTTTATAGACCAAAACAGATTTCTACCTGATCTTTCGAAGACTTTGTCGCAATATTTTATCACATGTTTTTTGATGGCAGTAAAACATGAAGTTAATAATTTGGAGAGTTCAGTGGTGGTACAAGAGCTTGAATTTGCAAAAACCGTGCTTTGTATGGTCTTTTATGAAGTTTAGGTAACCAATATAATGTGGGAACCTTGTCTTAGCCTTCTGAAACTCAGACAGCAAACTTGGTGGCTGATTGACAAATGTGGTCATCAACTAAAGGCCTCCCCACAGATAAAGGCTGAAGTTCAAAGGCCTTAGTACCACCAAGTTCTTGCTGAAGAGTGTTAACATAGTGAAGCCGTCAAACAACGACAACATTGTCAGCGGCCTTATCAGCTGTAGCCAAAACAAACTTCCTATGACATTCTTGAATACCTAGTTTAAGGTGACGTAAAGACGTCTTAGGTTTAGGAGGTAATACGTTCGTATTTTGCGAATGAAAAGAATACGTTTGTTCACTAATTTCCGAATGCTAAGTTTCCATTCCTTAAGGGTTTTATGCTCAACATACACTCGTTTACACCATCGATTACCAAATTCATTCAAGGCAGCAGCGATATCATCTCTACATTTATTGAAATCAATTTTTGCAGCATGAAATTCTAATTGTTCTAAAACTGAGACTGACTTGTCAGGTGAGACGTGTATGTTAGCGGATTTGGTTTACTGTTTTTGTTATATTTTAAATTTTGCAAGTCTCGCTACTTTGGACATCTCCTTCCTGATGCCCGGGACTTCCGTGGAGTGTGGGTCATGTTTGCTGATGTTGGCTCGGTGGGGGACCCTATAAGTCCGCGGGTAGGCCCTCTTGCCTCATGCCTCCAGCTGACCTGTCTCATAGGCTACGTCGATCGGTGTGTGCTCGGAGGGGGGATGTGCTGTGTTTGTCGGGTCTTGTCCATCATCTGTTTCGGTTTCAAAACTTTGGGGTTGAGACACAGAGAAAGATTAAATATCAGAAAGGCCTCTGTGTCACTAAATTAGGTATAGTTACGCCTTAATTAGAAGGAAATCGATATTTCGGTCCTTTAGATATTATATTACACCATATTAGAATCAGGAATAATTTTTTAGATATTATATTTCACCATATTAGAATCAGGAATAATTTTTAAATTGCCAGTAATAATATGACCAGCAGTAGGATAGCAATACACTGAATTTTTTACAATCACGTGTATCAGGAGTGTTAGTGTCAATATCAAGATCAGAAACAAGTTTATTGAAATTAAAAATGATATGTCTAACAGGTTTTTTGTATTTATAGCAAATTATGGGTGTTTCAGTATTTTGAAAATAAGCAGGAATGGATGAAATAACCGAACTGTCCCGGAAGATACTAGGTAAAGCTATAAAATCCAAACCCTTATTAATGAAGGATATTTTGATGGAATGACGTTTGTGATTAAATTTCAGAATCGATGAAAGGACGAAGAGCATGCTGGGTATAACCTCTGGTTAAAAGAGCAGCGTCGTATGACTGATTAGAACCGTCGTAGAACTTATTCGCCTCGGTATCCTGAATCCGTAATACAGAAATGGGAAATGAACTAAGAAAAGCAAGCATTGAGTGGCGTCCATGATTCAATAATATTATGGACAGTCACTTCACTGTGGTATTGTATCTTTTAAAAGCACGTAATTTACGTTTATAATTACCATTTTTCCGGTGCTGTGCGATCTAGTCTTCCGCTTTCGACAGTCCAGAAGCGAAAAAAAATCAAAGTCGGGGATTTTAGATATATTACCCTGATGATAAATGTTGTCATTAAAGCCCAATGGAAAAGGTGTCTGTAATAATTTAATCCATTTTAACCGGCCCCGATAGCTCAGTTGGTAGAGTGTCCGCTCCGGGGAACGGGAGGTCACGGGTTCGATCCCGGGCCGCGACATACCAAAGTCGTCGTTAAGAATGGTACTAGCTGCTCCTCGCTTGACACTCAGATTTACGGGGTAGAGCTAGGACTGGTCGACCCAGTGTCAGGATAATGTGACTGAGTGTGGTATCATGTAATGTGTCTGGGACATGATACTTCAGTGAGGCGGCACTATAAAAGTGAGCATTGAGCTCCCTGTGGCAACCAGACACCGTCGTGATATGACTGAACAATTGTTGAAAGCGACGTTAAACCCAAATTCACACACACACACACACACACACACACACACACACACACACACACACACACACACACACACACACACACACACACACACACACACACACACACAATCCATTTTAATTCAATTTCATGCCGTTTAATAATTTTAAACCTAGCTGTAGAATTTACATCATGATAAATATTTCCACTGGCTGTAAAGAAATTTCTTTAATAGAATGACCTGTACGTCTGAAATTACGGTACAAGAAAGTGTCAGTTTTTTAGGCTTACTCATTCTACGATAGTGTTCGTTTAATCGTGTTTTTAACAAGCGATTAGTTTGCCCGACATACTGCATTTTACAATTTGCAGTATGTCAGGTTATCACATATATCAAATCCGTAGACTTACATGTCGAATCGGACATGTTAACTACAGAAAAACGTCTACCGTTTACAGACGAAGAAAGCCAAAAACTGCACAACCCGATATTATTGCACGACCTCTAGACCCATAGCTCAGCAGAATTTCTTCAAGTAAACTGTTGAGTGACAGAGAGATTTCTGGTTTGATTGAGGACAATGTCTTTGACATCAATTCTGCTGTGCGGGAAGCTAGCAAAGAAATTTATTCCATTTTTTTTATTAATTCAATGTTAAAGGGGCAGTGTCAATAAGGCCCATTTCGTGACTCAATATAATCTTATAAATCCCCATAGTTGACCATTAGTATACATGTATGGGCCTTATGTATGTAGAATATTTGTTGGAACGGAAATCGCGTTTGGAAGATATATCAAAACAAAGTTGGTGGAGTAACTCATCCCCTAACCCAACAGTTGGTAACTAAATGTAAATATATTCTTGCAGAAGTTTTAAAATCTAATATACCATTTAATAGATGCTTAATGATTCTTCATTCCACGTTATTGTTTTTCCTGTAAGAGGTTGTATCTTGGAGTAAGAGTACAACAAAGTCATTAGTTTTCGTGAATTTTGACGGATTAACTTTACGAAAAACAACACATCTTTTTCATTAATAATTTTATTTTATTCTTATGACCGGTCTTGATAAAGATATAGTACCATAATAAGTAAAATGTCAGTTTTTCTACTTGCTCCAGTATTCCGTAGATTATCTGCCCTTTTTCTTTGATAAATATTCATTAAAAATGCAACTATGTTGTACATTTTTAACATTTATTTCAATACATTATAAGAGGTACAATGGCATCTATAAACCGTTTTAGTATGCTCTCTTTAGTCTTTTGCTAGTCTTTCAATTCAATCTGATGCAACAACGTCAACATTAAAATTGATGACACCACGAATATGGGTTCAATTATTTTAAACTTGGTCAAAATGACCATCTTGACAATATCTGGGTAAAGTTCGAATATGGGTCATGTCGTGTCAAAAAGTACGACAGTAGGTCAAATCATAGAAAAAACTTGCGACCAAGCTGAAGCCCACAGTTTTGGTCCAATCATGATCAAACTTGGCCAGAATGATCATCACGACAATATCTTGGTCAAGTTCGAATATGGGTCATTTCGGGTCAAAAGGTAGCTCAGTAGGTCAAACCATCGAAAAAAAAAACTTGTCAGCACTCTAGAGACCACGGTTTTAGTCAAATCAACATCAAACTTGGTCAGCATGATATTCTTGACAATATCTGGGTCAAGTACGCATATAGGTTATGTGGAGTAGGAAAGTAGGTCAGTAGGTCAAATCATAGAAAAACCTTAGGATCACTCTAAAGGCCCCACTTTTGGTCTAATCATCATCGAACTTGGTCAAAAGGATCATCTTGACAATATCTGGTCTAGTTCGAATATGGGTCCTGTTGGGTCAAAAAGAAGGTCAGTAGATCATATCGTAGTAAAACCGTGTGAGCACTCTTAAAGGCCACAAATTTGGTTCAATCATCATCGAACTTTGCAAGAATGATTATCTTGGCAATATCTTGGTCAAGTTCGAATGTGGGTCATGTCTGGACAAAAAGTAGGTCGGAATGTTAAATCATTTACTAGAATTGTGTCTATAGGACAAGGATAACACCGCTATATGACATGGGACACAAAAGTCAGTGCTAAGTAGCAAACTGTGAGAACAACATTTCTGACCGGCACTTTGGATCTATGGACCTGACTTTATGCATGGCATATTTCACGACGGTTAACATTTCTGCCGAGTAATTTCAAAATCTATGGTGGAAGAAGAAAGTTATTGACCGGACACGAAAAATGACATTTTTTAACCTTTGAGTGTGACTTTGACCTTGGAAGTACTGCCTTGCGCAAGATACACTGTCTGACGATTGTTTACATTTCTGCCAAGCTATTTTAAAAAGTCCATCCAGAATTAAGAAAGTTATTGACTGGACACCAAAAATGTAACTTTTTTGACCTCTAAGTATGACCTTGACCTTGAAGGTACTAATCTGGGTCATGTAAGCGATATATCACCTCATGATTGTTAACACTTCTACCAAGTAATTTCAAAATCCATCAGAGAATAAGAAATATTTGACCAGACACGAATAAAAGAAATTTATTTGACCTCTAAGTATGGCCCTGGCCTGGTACCAACCTGGGTCTTGCACGCGACATATCGTCTCCTGATGGATAACATTTCTGCCAAGTAACTTCAAAATCCATCAAGGAACAAGAGGGTCCCGAGCGCCCTAAATCGCTCATCTGAGTGTCAGTGTCTCTAGCACATTCTATAGGACTACGATTTCTTTTCATATGACAATGTATGTATAAATTATGTTGAAAATAAATGTTTTGGGATGACACACTGGAGGTTTAAGAACTGTGTTATACAGGCCTGTGGATAAATATGATGGTGCTTGGCAGATTTCAGGCCTTTCAACCAATTAGGAGTATGCCAGTTAAGGTCAGCTAACCTAACCGCACTATTCCAACTTAGACCTAAGTGGTTAACCAGTCGTAAGCACACATACTTTTGTCAGTAACTGACAACTGCCCTCCTTGAATCAGCAGAAGGATAATGATGGTAGAAAATATTCAATAATTAATTTCCATGGAAGTACATGTGTGTAGCTTGCACAATCTCTAGCTTCTCAGTCAGACGTGCTTCGAACAGTTAATATGCTAAGCAGCCCGGCTCCCCACCTACATGGCATAGGACACAGAAATGAATGCTGTGAGCCCCTAAGTTTTGAGAAAATAGACGAAGCTGTGCACCAACTATCAAAGGCCTGGGCCTTATGGTTTCAAGCAAGAAACCCTATGTTAGTTCATGTAAACCACTGGGCGGGGCCATTTTGGCCCCAGGGCTTAACTTCAACAAACTTTGAAGAGGTCCACTAGTTGATGCTGTTAACTAAATATCGAAGGCCTGGACCTTCTGGTTTCAGACAAGAAGATTTATAAATGTGTTCCTTATATTAGTCTATGTAAAAAGAGTGGGCCCCTGCGTAGGGCCATTCTTGGCTCCAGGGCAGTAAGTTGAACAATACTGGCAGAGGTCCTTTAGACGAAGCTTTCTATAAAATATCAAATGCTTGTGCTTCTAGTTCTAGACAACAAGCGTATTAAAGGTCTTTCCCTATATAAGTTTATGTAATACTAGAGGGTGAACAAGGTCTGGCCCAGAAAGCATGTATACTTCATATTTTCCAGTTCTGTGGTGTATTCATTGCTTCCAAAGGATAACCCTTTTATGGAACATATTTAATGCAATTTGACCTTGTGACCTACTTCTGACCCAAAATGACCCATTTTCAAACTAGACCCATATATTTTCAAGAGAATCATTCCAGTAAAGTATCACGAAGATTGAAGCAAAATTATGTCCTCTAGAGGGTAAACAAGGTTTCAAAGAAAATTGACCAAGCTCTAGTTTTCTTTATCTGACACGACCCATATCGAAACTCGACCCAGATAGCATCAAGGCAGACATTCTGGTGAAGTTTCATGCAGAATAAAGCAAACTTATGGCATCTAGAGGGTGAACAAGATTTTAACGCCATTTGACCTAGTTTTTGATCTGACATGATCGATAGTCAAAATCGACCCAGATATTTTCAAGGCAAACATTCTGGTAAAGTTTCGTGAAGATTGAAGCAAAATAATGGCCTCCAGAGGGTGAACAAGGTTTCAACGCAATTTGTCCTAATGACCTAGTTTTTGATTCGTAATCGGCCAAGATATCATTAAGGCAAATTTTCTAGTAAAGTTTCATGGAGATTGAAGCAAAATTATAGCCTCTAGAGGGTGAACAAGTTTCAAGAAATTTGACCTAGTCACCTAGTTTTTGACCTGACATGAAACATTTTTTAACTTGACCTTGATATCATCAAGACAAACATTTCTGTAAAAATTTCATGGAGACTGAAGCAAAATTGTGCCCTCTAGAGGGTGAAGAAGGTTTCTTAATTGGACGTGGACTGATGTTCGTACCTCGTTACGATAGTAAGGGCAAGGATTTCGGCCACGTAAAATTGATTTAAGCCCCCGGTGGACTTTGTTTCACTGACCGTTCGAAGGTGGTTCTTCAGTCGCGGTTTATTTTTATTATGGTTGGTCTTTGAGTGTTTGTATCGCTTATATTATTTTGTTTTGGATAGCCAATCGGTCATTTTGTGGGAAAGTAACTGTCCTTTTGGCTTTCCGCTATTGACGTTTCCATTAGGGTATGTTGATTCATGTTTGTGTTTCTTTCCCTTTGGTGTCTCTGATGGGACCTGTGTGTTAATTGTATCGATTCCTGATCATTGCCTTCGCATCTATTCAACGCCATTCGACCTAGTGTCCTAGTTTTTTTGACCCGACATGGCCCATATTCAATTCGACCCAGATATCATCAAGGCATACATTCTCGTTAAGTTTCATAACTGTGGTCTCTAGAGGGCGACTAAGGTTTTAAAGAAATTTGACCTACTGACCTTGATTCTGACCTAACTTACCCATATTCGAACCTGACCTTGATATCATCAAGACAAATAATTATTCTGGTACAGTTTCATGAAGATTGAAGCAAAACTATGGCTTCTAGGGGGTTAACAAGTTTTTAAAGAAATTTGACCTAGTGAACAAGGTTTTGACCTGACATGACCCATATTCGAATCTGAACTTGCTATTATGAACGTGAACAGTCTGGTAATAATTCATAAAGATTGAAGCAAAATTGTGGCCTCTGGAGGGTGAACAAGATTTTAACGATTGGTGACCTAGTTTTTGACCCGACAATGACCCATATTCGAACGCGACTCAGATATCATCAAGGCAAATATTTAGGTAAAGTTTCATGACGACTGAAGCAATACTTAGGCCTATAGAGGGTGAACAAGGTTTTAAAGAAATTTTACCTAGTGACCTAGTGTTTGACCCGACATGTCCCATATTCGAACGCGACTCAGATATCATCAAGGCAAATATTTAGGTAAAGTTTCATGACGACTGAAGCATTACTTAGGCCTATAGAGGGTGAAAAATCTAAATGTTGACGACGCACGACGGACTTAAGACTGACACAGGGTGATCACAATAGTTCACCTTGAGCACTTCAAAGTGCTCATATGAGCTAAAATTATTTACAGGGCAAGAAAACAAGAGGTCCATGATGGACCTAATTCGCTCAACTGAGTTTTGATGTACTAACATTGTTGTTTACAGGTTTTTCAATATTAAGCTATGACAGCCAATTTGTACAGAGGAGCAGACCCAATTTAGTACTTTTGGTAGAGGGGTCACTAAAGGAACTTTTCTGTCGAAGTTATTTTAAAAATGAGCCATTGGAGAAGATGTTCCTTTATGGTTTTTCCGTCATTACCTCTGCAATCAAATGGACATTTTGTTCAGCAATTTAAGCAATCATCATTACATGATTGTTTGTTTTGAGTATAATGACATGCCAACCCTTGTGGGTCATTTTGGCTCATCTCCCAGAGAAAGGGAGAAAGTCAGTGACAGTGGAGAAAGAGAGTAACGTATGGAAGTGTTAAAACAGAAGAAACAACAACATCCCCGCCTCTACCCTTACCTAAAAGTCAAGTGTTTTTCTTGGAAATCTGTTTGGTTTCTTGTCTGATTCATAACAGACAAGCTTAAACCAGCAACATATTATTGCTGGTTACCCTAGATTGTGATGTTTTGTCTTGTAGATTGAAAAAATTATTGACATCTTTTCCCGCCATTACCTCACTAGTGGGTGGGGTTACGCAAACTGAAATTCTTAGGATCAAAATTAGTCACATTCATTTTTCTGAAGAGCCGGTGTGTTATCAGATATTTGAGTGTGCTGAGCTGTATATAATTGGACCAGTGTACTGATTAGCCCTTTGTATTTGTCAGTGTGCTGGCTGTGACAGGCTCGGAATCAGGATTGTTGCTTGACACCCATCATAAATCATTAGAAATCATCAAATCACTACTCGGTATATTAAAATGAAGGTCTCCCTGTTTCCTGTGGTCTTAATTCTTGGGTTCACTCTTTGGAAAAAAAATTATAGAATACATCCAGATTATGGAAATCAGGAGTGCAGGATTACAAATAAGGTGAGCAGTAGTAGAACCAATGCTTCAGCTGAAGTGCACGACCCGCCGGATGCTTTTAGCTTTATGAGTGTTACCATATATGGGTATGGCGGCCATTTTGGTCATGTGACCTGGACCTAAAACGGTTCCCCCAATAAATGCGCCTTATTGTAAGGAGCAAAAATATATCTTACACTTAAGTACTGTATTCAGAATCGTTTGCCGGATAAAATGCATTCTCACTTTACTAATACAAAAGCATATGTGTCAAAGTTTGACCTAGGCACAAAGAAGGTCAAGGTCAACCCGGGGTCACCATTTTAGCAATTTATGATGGGCCTACGTCCCAGATGATATTTATCAAGTTTCGTGGAAAATTTGCCCAGTGGTTCTGGAGAAGACTATTTTTGAAGGGTTTTTACAATATGTGGTCATGTGACCTGGACCCCATGAGCAAATTTTGGTTTACCCATCCCATAGAGGCTCCATATGAAATTTGACTTCAATCGGCCCAACGGTTTCCGAGGAGAAGCAGTTCGAAAATTTTCACTTTTTCGCCTCGGCGAGGCTATACTAAATGGAATGTAATATTTCGAAAGTTCATTGGTTAGATCTCATTAATATCTATCTGTATGCCAAAAATCATGTAATATTCCAAGCGGTTAAGTCGCTATCACCTATTTTCATAAACAGGTTACGGACGGACAGACAGACAGACATATATGGCTTGGTGGCCATTTTGGTCATGTGACCTGGACCCCATGAGCAAATTTTGGTTTCCCCCATCCCATAGAGGCTCCATATGAAATTTGACCTCAATCGGTCCAACGGTTTCCGAGGATAAGCAGTTCGAAAATTTTCACATTTTTCGCCTCGGCGAGGCTATACTAATTGGAATGTAATATTTCGCAAGTTCATTGGTTAGATCTCATTGATATCTATCAGTATGCCAAAAATTGTTTAAATATTCCAAGCGGTTAAGTCACTATCACCAATTTTCACAAACGGGTTACAGACGACAGACAGAATCCACGGTGATTTTAGGGCACTCTTAGAAAATCAACCGACTTCAGTCGTTCGCTTTTTCTGCGGGTCGTGCAATTTTCCAGTACTTGGCTATTACAAGGAAGAATGGGAATAGAAGGTGTTCAGAGGGCCTTTCGAAACTTCAAGTCCTCACGCGGTACAAACTTGGCTTTACTCATAATCTTGGAGGGAGACATTGAAACTAACCCCGGCCCAAGGTTTCGCTGCGGACTCGGCAAAAAAATATTGCAAAGGTTCCGAGAAATGGATAAAATGTGAGGACTGTAACAAACGCTTTCACTCCTCATGTTCTGATTTGGATAATAGTCAATTGTTAGAAATTGAATCTAGAGCTGGAACTTGGTATTGCAAAGACTGCAAAGCTGACTGTGGTCTTTGCAGTGGTGTTGTCCTTAATGGCAAAAAAGCCGTTCAGTGTGATCAATGTGAAAAGTGGATACACACTGAATGTTCCTTCATTTCAGATGCGGAATTTGGCACTTTGGAAAATTCAAACTGCCACTGAATATGTCCAAAATGTGGATTTTGCAACTTTTCAGACTCCTTCTTTGATGAATATATAGAACTGAGTAAGCCAAACAGGTTTGAGAAACTACGTAGTATGACCCATCTTCTCTCTTAAGAATGTTTTCATTGCTCTTGAGGGGACTCATTTTTGGTTTTTGTTTGCCTTCACTGCAGCTGGGGTTGTGCCGTGCGGCGGCGGTAAAACGTCTACCCGTACATCAACCATAGTGCGGTTTGTATTTTGCTTGTGGTCCTTTGTGATCAGCGTGAATATTCTGAGAAATCAGAAATAAATTATTGGTTTAGACTCATATTCTATACAGGTTTTTAACTATTTGGACCCCATTTTGATTTATTTCAGTCTTTGGGTCGACTGCCTGTTCGGGATTCGCTAAATTGCAGTATGTTTCCTCTGGCTTTTTTTGCCGGATCGTTACAGGGTCACTGATGAGGCTTTATTAGCCGAAACTACGGAGTATGACCCATCTCCTCTCTTAAGAATGTTTTCATTGCTCTTAAAGGAATCATTTTTGATTTTTATTTGCCTTCACTGCAGCTGGTGTTGTGCCGTGTGGCGGCGGTAAAACGTCTCCCCGTACATCAACCATAGTGCAGTTTATATTTTACTTTTGGTCCTTTGAGATCAGCGTGAATATTCTGAGAAATCAGAAATAAATTATTGGTTTAGACTCATATTCTATACAGGTTTTTAACTATTTGGACCCCATTTTGATTTATTTCAGTCTTTGAATCGACTGCCTATTCGAAATTCGCTAAATTGCAGTATGTTTCCTCTGGCTTTCTTTGCCGGATCATTACAGGGTCACTGATGAGGCTTTATTAGCCGAAACTACGTAGTATGACCCATCTTCTCTTTTAAGAATGTTTTCATTGCTCTTAAAGGAACTCATTTTTGATTTTTATTTGAGTCTCTGACAGAGGATAAGAGAGGCAAATCATCGACTTCCGATGAAAATAAGTCAAATTTTGTAAAAGGTTTGAAACTTTGCAGTATAAACATAAATGGAATAAGAGGAAAAATTCTTGAACTTTTAGCTTCCCTCGATACATCTCAACCACATATTGTTGCTATTCAGGAAACAAAGATTGACAGTTCAATAAACACATCTGAGCCTTTCTCTGAAACTTGTCAGTACTCTTTCTATAGAAAAGATAGGAACTCTCATGGTGGTTGGGTGATGCTGCTCATTCACAGAGACATCCCTCACATGCCTTTCATGGAACTGGAAAATGACATCGAATCGGTCTGGGTTAAGGTTTTTGCAAATAAAACTTCCCACTTCGTAGCAAGTTGGTATCGACCACCAAATGGTAACTTTCAGTTGTTTAAAGATCAGCTGGATCGCATTAAGTCGCAGCACAAGGGTAAAAAACGCCCGGCTGTTCATGTTCTAGGTGACCTCAACTTCAGAGACATTGCTTGGCCCGACAGGCTCAGCAAAAAGGCACAATGCTGAGTCAATCCGAAGGACAAATATTAATTGACACTATGAACGATCATGGCTTGGAACAAAATGTGTACTTCCCCACTCGTGATAAGAACACATTGGATCTGACCCTTCCGACTTTGCCAGGACAATTCGAAGACATTCATTTACCAGATAAACTAAGTGATCACGATATTGTCTCCGGATATTTTAAAATTCACATTCCACCAATAAAGAAACCTCGGAGGAAGGTGTACTCATAGCAGAAAGGTGACTATGAAACTATGAGGCAGGATGCACTCAGTTTTCAAAGGAGAATTACTTTAATGGTTATTCAGATGCTCGGTCTGTACAGGAGAACTTTGATTTGATAACTTCTTTCATTCATACTTCGGCCGAAAATCATATCCCCTCAAACACTAGTAGGTCTGTATCTTCTATTCCCTGGATCACCCCAGAGATAAGAAGAAAAATTCGGAGAAGGAATAAGATCCATGCACAGACCAAAAGACGGGAAGTGGTAAACTCCGGACAAAATTTGAAAACTTGACACGTGAAATCAAGACTGATATAAAAAATCAACATGATTTGTATGTGAATTACTTGGTAGGTGATGTAAAGGCATATCCCAGAGACTTCTACAGATATATCAATAGCCAGAAGAAAGACAAGCAAGGTATCCCGCCCCTTAATAAAAGAGGAGGGAACGGGGTTGCTGAATCAGACTCTGAAAGGGCAGAGGAACTAGTTGGTCAATTCAATGATGCGTTTAATTAATCTGAGTTCATTGATGTTCCATTGAATGGAAGATCGGCCCCATTCATGAATAATATTGTTGTGACAGCTGCAGGAGTGATCAAGTTACTTCAAGGCTTAAACCCCAGTAAGGCCTTAGGACCTGATTAGCTTCATCCTAGAGTCCTGAAGGAACTAGCAAATGAGTTAGGTCCAGTTTTTGCACATTTGTTTCAGCAGTCCCTTGATACGGGTGAAATCCCCAAAGAAAGGCTCTTAGCAAACATCTGTCCACTCTTCAAAAAAGGAGATAGGGCTCTTGCCCGCAATTATCGCCATGTGTCTCTGACTTGTGTTCTGTGTAAATTACTCGAACATAAAGTCTGCTCAAACATCATGGCCCACTTGGACGAACATAAGCTTTTGTCAGACAGACAACATGCATTTAGGGAAAGGCATAGTTGTGAAACTCAACTGAGCACAGTTATTAATGACTGGGCAAAAAGCTTGGACAACGGGGGACAGGTGGACACATTTATTCTTGACTTCGAGAAGGCTTTTGACACCCCTCCTCACGAACTACTTAAATCTAAGTTATTTGGTTACGGAATTGGGGGGAAGACCCTCACATGGATAGATTCCTTTCTTTGCTACAGAAAACAGCGCGTAGTTGTAAATGGCGAATCTTCAGATTTGGCTCCAGTTTTGTCTGGAGTCCCGAAAGGGACTGTTGTTCTCCCTGTACATCAATGATATTTCCACTGACATTGACTCAGAAATAAGACTATTCGCAGACGACTATGTTTGTTACCTGGAAATTAGAGATAGAGATGACTCATTGAAACTTCAGGCTGACATAGATAGATTAGGATGTTGGGCCCGAAAATGGGGCATGAGATTTCGGCCAGTTAAATGCAATATTATGCAGATAATTAGGAAGAGATCTAATAAAGTTGAGGCTTCTAACACCTTAAAGGGAACGGTCCTCGAGAATGTGGATTCCATTAAATACCTTGGAGTGACAATCTCACACAACTTGAGATGGAATACACATATTAGCAACATGTGTACTAAGGCAAATAGAACGCTTGGGTTCCTGAGGCGAAATCTTCAACAGTGCACTCAGGGTGTAAAAGAGACAGCATATAAAGGTCTTGATCGCCCAATCTTGGTATATGGTAGTTGTATCTGGGACCCCAGTGGAGTGGGCCTTAACGATGAAATTGAGAAAGTTCAGAATAGAGCTGCTAGATTTGTAACAGGCAATTACTGCTTTGAAACTGGGAGCATGACTGGAATACTTGGAAATTAAAATGGGAGTCTCTCAAAAAAGGAGAAAAGACAGTAGGCTAACCCTTTTATACAAAGGTCTAAAGGGTGCTGCCAGCAATCCAACAGATGACCTTGTTCCCCTAGCTAGACACTGTAGAAATCACCATTCGTTGGCGTTTCAGACCCTTACTGCAAGAACTGACATTTATAAAGAGTCGTTCTTTCCCAGAACCATTAGAGATTGGAATGCCCTTCCCGATTCGATTATTTCGACAGCTGAAGGTGCTGATGATTATGTAGCTAAATTTACCTCTTTGGTTAGAGCTAGGGACTAACTTCCAACATCACAGGTCCTGGTGTATGAATGTCATTTGAAGTGTCACCAGTAACAATTCTGATTCTAACCTGATGCAAGGACAGCGGGCCTTGCCCTACTGTAAGCCAATATCAGTTGGACGCCCCAGTGACGAAAAATAACGTCACCTTTGCCTCACCCAACCACCCCTCAATCATCAATACAATACTACTACATTGAGATGGGATGTATCAATGGAACAGACCTAAGATGAGCCATACCGTTTAATCAATTTTTGGTACAATAATAAAAGAGAAGCATTTCTGTGAATTGGGTTTGAAATTGCGCCATTGACTCTATTTGGCTCTGCCGGCCATTTTGTTCAGTGAAACAGAACCATTTTAGAAGTTTTGGTAGAGGGTTATACCAGGAGCAATCCTGTGAAATTATTTTGAAATCCGACCATTAGCCTAGGAGGAAATGTCGTGTAAAGTTTTTTTTTCTATTTTTAGCTCTGGCGGTCAGTTTGTTCAGCTGAGAGGAAACCATTTTAGCAATTCTGGTAGAGGGTCACCCAAGAAACATTCATGTGAAATTAATTTGAAATCGGACCATTGGCCTAGGAGGAGATGTCAATTATGGGTTTATCTATTTTTAGCTCTGGTGGCCATTTTGTTCAGTGGAGCAGCACCATTTGAGCAATTCTGGTTGAGGGCCATCCAAAAGATTATTTTGAAATCGGACCATTAGCCTAGCAGATGTCGTTTATAGTTCTTTTTCTATTTTTAGCTCTGGCAGCCATTTTGTTCAGCAGAGCAGAACCATTTTAGCAATTTTGTAAAGGGTCACCTAATAAAAATTCCCGTGAAATTATTTTGAAATCGGACCATTAGTCTAGGAGGAGATGTCGTTTAAAGGTTTTTCTAAGGTTTTTTTCTATTTTTAGCTCCGGTGGCCATTGGTTCAGTGGGACGGATCTATTTCAGCAATTCTGGTAGTGGGTCATACGAGGAACATTCCTGTGAAATTATTTTTAAATCGGACCATTAGCCTAGGTAGAGATGTCGTTTAAAGATTTTTTCTATTTTTAGCTCTGGTGGCCATTTTTTTCAGCGGAGTGGAACCATATTAGCAATTTTGGTAGAGGGTCATCCAAAGAACAGTCCAGTGAAATTACTTTGAAATTCGAGCATTAGCCTAGGAAATGATGTCGATTAAAGGTTTATTCTATATTTAGCTCTGGTGGCCATTTTGTTCAGCGGAGCGGAACCATTTTAGCAATTTTGGTAGGTCACCTAATAAATATTCCCATTAAATTATTTTGCAATCGAACCATTAGCCTAGGAGGAGATGTCGTTTATAGGTTTTTCTATTTTTAGTTCTGTCGGCCATTTTGTTCAACGAAGCAGAACTATTTTAGCAATTTCGGTAGAGGGTCATCCAAGGAACATTCCTGTGAAATTATTTTGAAATCGGACCAGTAGCCTAGGAGATGTTGTTTAAAGGGTTTTTTTTTCTATTGTTAGCTCATGCGGCCATTTCGTTCAGCGGAGCGGAACCATTTTAGCAATTTTGGTAGAGGGTCACCCAAACAATAATCCTGTGAAATTATTTTACAAGAGGATCATGATGGTCCTAAATCGCTCACCTGATCTAAGAGATTAACATGTAGGTCCCAGGGCGATGCAATTTTTGGACCGAGGTCTATAATTTGAACAATCTAAGCAGAGGTCCACTGAATGAAGCTTAACATCGAATATCAAAGGCATGGGCCTTCTGGTTTCGGACAAGAAGATTTTAAAAGTTTTCTCCATATAAGTCAATATAAAACCAATGGGCTCAAGGGCGGGGCCATTTTTTGGCCCCCATACTATGATTTGAACGATAGTGGTAGAGGTCCATTAGATGAAACTTCATACCAAACATCAAAGACCTGGGCATTCTGGTTTCAGACAAGAAGATTTTTGAATTTTTTCCCTATATAAGCCTATGTAAAACCAGTTGGCCCAGACTGGGGGCGTTTTTGGGCCCAGGGCTATAATTTGTACACTCTTGGTAGAGGCTCACTAGATGAAGCTTCATACCAAATATCAAAGACCTCGGCCTTCTGTTTCAGACAAGAAGCTTTTTAAAGGTTTTCCCAATATAAGCCTATGTAAGACCGATGCGGGGGGGGGGGGGGGATCATTATTGGCCCCAGGGCTTTAATTTGGCCAATATTGGTAAAGGTCCATTAGATGAAGCTTTATAATTTGAACAATCTTGGTAGAGGCTCACCGGATGAAGCTTCATACCAAATATCAAAGACCTGGGCCGTCTGGGTTCAGAGAAGAAGATTTTTAAAGGTTTTCCCTATATGAGCCTATGCAAAACCAGTGGGTCCCGACACGGGGGCATTATTGGTCCCAGGGCTATAATTTGAACAATCTTGGTAAAGGTCAATTAGATGAAGCTTCATACCAAATATCAAAGACCTGGGCCTTCTGGTTTCAGAGAAGAAGATTTTTAAAGGTGTTCCCAATATAAGCCTATGTAAAACCAGTGGGCCCCGACGTGGGGACGTTTTTGGACCCAGGGCTATAATTTGAACAATCTTGGTAGAGGTTCACTAGATGAAGCTTCATGCCAAATATCAAAGACCTGGGCCTTCTAGTTTCAGACAAGAAGATTTTTATATGTTTTCGCTATATAAGCCTATGTATAACAAGTTGGCCCCGGCGCGGGGGCGTTTATGGGCCCAGGACTATAATTTGAACAATCTAGGTAGAGGTTCACTAGATTTTTTTTGATTTTTTTTTTTTGGTTTGGGTTTTACGGCCTTTCAAGATTATTTCACTCATATCGAGCCGATCGTTAATCATAGATGGGCGAAAACCGGAGTACCCGGAGAAAAACCACCTGACCTTCCGTTGCAGAACTTGGCGTCTCACATGTGACCCGAGCGAGGCTCGAAACCACGGCGGTGAGTAGGTTCACTAGATGAAGCTTCATACGAAATATTTAAGACCTGGGCTTTCTGGTTTCAGATAAGAAGATTTTTAAAGGTTTTCCCTATATAAGCCTATGTAAAACCAGTGGGCCCCGGCACGGGGGCATTTTTTGGCCCAATGGCTGTAATTTGAACAACCTTGGTAGAGGTCTACTAGATGAAGCTTCATACCAAATATCAAAGACCTTCAAGATTCAGAGAAGATTTTTAAAGGTTTATTCTTATTTTCCCCTTTTCGTTGCCATGACAACCAGAGTTCTGCACGGAATTTAGTTCTTTTAACAACTTTGAGAGAGGACCACCTAAGGATCATTTCCGCCAAGTTTGATCAAAATCTGTTGCGTGGTTTAGGAGGAGATGTCATTTAAAGAAATTGTGGGCGGACGAACATACAGACGGACGACGACGACGACGACAGACGGTGACCGATCACAATTGCTCCCCCAAATTGACACTGTTGTTTCGTCGATGTCATTTGAAGAAATTGTTGACGGACCGACATAAAGCTATCAAAATAGCTCACCTTGAGCACTTCGTGTTCAGGTGAGTTAAAAACGACCCCTTTTTAACCATTGACCTCTAAGTATGACCTTGACATTGGAGGGACTGCCTGGGTTTTGCGCACAACACGTCGTCTGATGAAAGTGAACATTTCTGCCAAGTAACTTTAAAATTCTGTCTAGGAATAAAACAAGAGGCCCATGGGCAACTATGCTCACCAGAGCTCAGGTGTGCACTGCCCACTGGCAGACATGTATTTTAACATGATGATTTAATCTACAGATTATAAATATGTTCTATAAATTAACGACTATCTTTGTAAGCAATGGATACAGCACAGAACTGGAAAATATGGAGTGTACATGTTTTCTGAGCCAGACTAGTTAGTTTAGGCAAATTAGGTCTCATCAGTGACCCTCAAGTATTTTCAAAATTCCACAATGGAATCAGTGATCCCAAAGGACAAGAAAATATTAACTACATTATGATGTAAAATCTCCAAACGAACCCCGAAACCCAAAAGAGCACCCATGTGGCCTCTTTATCTGAACATTTTAAGCATTTTATGAAGTGGAGGGGATGGGGCATGGACCCAACAGAGCCGTGGCGCTGAAATTCAATATTTTCCCGTAACTGCACCAGAAGTGAAGCATACTATGTGCCATTAATTGTTTGTCCCTTTTGGAGATAATCTATTAGCAGAAAACCACCTGTATCCCAGAAAACTGAGGCCATAACCTTCCCAGCCCCAGGGTGCTTCCATTGTTTCGTTAGTTGTTTGGCCTCTGTGGTAAAACAATGGACTCATGTTTCATCCATAGTGACATATCACACAAAGCACGCGAAAATGTGCGCCTGGTGTGCTTCTGATCAACTGTCAGATGTCTTGGTACCCATTGGGCCGAAAGCTTTCTCATTGCAAGATCCTCTGTCAGAATGGAATGTAATCTTTCCTGTGAAATGCCAACTCTACTGGCTATATATCTTTCTGTGACTCGTCTGTCGGTCATAACAATATCATGGACTTTATTGACCATTTCTGGGGTCACAACATTGACAGACCTTCCAGGACGTAGGTCATCCTCAAAGCTCTGCCTGCCGCGCTTAAATTCCGCCACCCACCTTTTCACTGCAGCTTATGAAGGGGCATCTTTCCCTAGTGTTGCTGCATCATTATGGGTATCCTTATGTGTTTAACCTTTTTTATGCAAATATTGGACCACTGCTCTTTCACCAATTTTGTTCATTTTGCAAAAACTGTTCGTCTTGTTTACTTTAGAGTGCTACCTCGTCGATATAAACTGTCCAAATGAGACCAGCCCTTGGGTACACGGCCCTATATATTCAAAGAATAGTAGGGCTTAAAAAGAACATCCCTGTGTACCTCCTTCAAAACAAGGATAACAACATATCAACCAACCCTCGTAATTATCTCCCTTGACAATATCATCTTGTGATTGCTATAGCTTCAACC
Source organism: Lucinisca nassula (assembly GCA_963580285.1). Lineage (NCBI taxonomy): Eukaryota > Metazoa > Mollusca > Bivalvia > Lucinida > Lucinidae > Lucinisca > Lucinisca nassula. The sequence continues at coordinate 115,517,107 of OY757014.1, forward strand.
CCTGAGATATAGTGATGCCACATGGTACAAAAGTAGACGAGGATGAGAAGGCGTGTAAAATGTGCAAGAACCAGAACTCGGGATGCTTTGGTATTTTAGTTATCTCACATAGCAATATAACCTTGTGTACGCCAAAGCTTCGACATACTTGAGATACATTGATGACACTTATTACAGTCATACGCAAGGTTAAGAAGGTGTGTCATTAGCATTAGCATGAAACACAACGCTGGCTGTCATTGTATTTTAGTTTGTTACCTCGTGCAATATAATCGTGCGATAACTTCAATCCCTTTTATTAGTATTGATGGTACTTGGTAGGTAAGATGGTATATCGTGTGCAAGAACCACAAATATGAGGTGGGGGGGGTGCAATTGAATTTTAGTTACATCCTCTGACAACATAACTTTGCGATAGCCAAAATTATAACATCCATCCTTTGCGATAACCAAAATTCTAACATACTTTGAGACCTTCTAATGATACCGAGTACAGTTTTAAACGATGTTTAGAAAATGTGTTTTAAGCAAGAACCACAACTCTGGGTGCCATGGACTTGTGATTAACTCGCCTGACAGTATAACATTGTAATGGCCATAACTGCAAGAACCTTCGAATTATATTGAGGGTACTAAGTATAGTTGTCCCTAAGTTTGAGAAGGAATGTCATACGAGGACTGTTCAAATATGAATGCAACTAAGCACATAAAAATGATTCCGCGATAGATGTCGATGAAAAATTTATTTTGTTCCCCCCAAAGTATTCCCCTTTAACAGATATACAAACTTTCTGTCTTCTGATCCAATCATTAGATGCATTTTGGTAGTCTTTTCGAGGTATACTATGAAGGCACTGGAATATTGCAGAACCGAGGTGTTTGCGCTGTACAACTTTCCGACCAGAAAGGTATTTTTCAGCCGCGGGAACAAAAAAAAAAGTCACACGGGGCAAGGTCAGGGGAATACGGGGGGTGAGGGAGTTCAACAACCTTTACCTGCTTCAGATAGTCTTGCACAATGAACGCCTTGTGCGATGACGCATTGTCATGTGGCAATCGGACATTGGCCAAACCAGTTGCGGGTCTTCGTTCTTTGAAATATTTCTTCAATTTTCGACGAACTTTATTCTTGTAAAACTTCGCATTTACAGATTTGCCTTTAGGCACAGCAACCTGAATAGCAGGGCCCTGATTTGAAAAGAATATGGCATACATTACCTTCTTGACGCTCATGGTCCGCTTTGCAATGCATGGTCTTTTGCAAAACTTTGTTGCCCATATTTTGTTTGAATCTTTCGTTTTGGCTCAAAAACGTGAGCCCATGTCTCGTCACCTGTGACGACATTAGCGAAAGACCGTACATTGTAATTTGGAAACTTTTTAAGCAACTTCTTGGCGCACTGAACGTCTTTTTCTGCTCATCTGTCAACAGAGAAGCCTCCGTGGTGCAGTGGTTACGCTACTCGCCTTGTAAACCAGGGATCGCAGGATCGATCCCGGGCTTCTCCAGACTTTCGGATGAGTCTTTAAACCGAGGTCCCGTCTCCGTATGACCTTAGCTGTTGGTGGGACGTAAAACTAAAACTCACTCACTCACTCACTCATCTGTCAACAGATGGGGAATCCATCTAGCACAGATCCTTCTAATTTTCAAATCCCGTTTCAGAATTGTATGAGCTGCTCTTAATGAGATGCCAACCATACTAGCTATTTGCCTAGTGGTGTATCGTGCATCGGTAGCAACTATTTCTTTCACTCTAGCAACCATCTTGGCAGATGTTGCTCTTTTCGGCCGACGATCATGTGGTGCATCTTCTGTTGAGCCTAGCCCACAGCTGAATTTCTTACACCAACGAAAAACTGTCGGAAAAGACATTTCATTATGCCCATAAACCGAACATATTTCATCAAAAATGTCTTTGCACCGTATACCAAGAATACAACGATTCTTAATATAGGACCGTATTTCAACGGCGTACTCTGACCTTCTTCCAACCATGTTTTGTTTTAGTATACAAGAGTAGACAGTGTTTATCGTAAAGTGCACGGATTTTAACAGGTTTGGTATCAATGTATAGTCAAAATGTTTTCTACGCTGTGATATTTATTTCCAGGTGATTTTCGCATAAGTGCATGAGAAAACGTTCTACTTGCATTCATATTTGAACAGTCCTCGAACACAGACATATTGTGCCACATTTTGTTAATTATCTCCCCTTTCAGAATAGCATTGTCACGGACAGTAAATATTCAAATTGACCTCCGCTGGCGGTCAACTGAAATCAATTTGACTTATATCCGGAGGTCAATTTGAACCTGCCGTTAAACTCCAAAACAAACAAACAAACAAAACTTTGAAAGCATAGAAATTTCCTGTCAATGGCACATAAAGATCAGCCTTCGTAGATCACTTGGCGTTCCTTGCCATTAAAATTTTAGACAAATTTATACACTTTTCGACGAAATTTAGACGAAATGTCTTGTAGACGAAATGGGTTTAGACGAATTGTCCTGGATTCTCTGAACTCAGGCTAGTGATAAATTTGTCTGTCTGCAGACTTTGCTTTAGTTTAATTTTACTAACGGTGTCAGTCGATCATACAAACTGGGAGCAGTTAGAGATGTCATTGAAACATTTACCAGACCACTGAGTTTGTTTATTTAACACTAGTTAAATTCTGCAGAATCTGATAAGATCTGTAGTTAATGTTTAGTTTAAAAGGGCCCCTCAACAAGTGATTTCAGAATGTTTTTCAGTGTGTATGGTTAATAATTTCTCAGAAAATTCAGCGTTTTTTTTTCTAGGCGTTAGTTATTCTACATATACTTATTCAATTAGTTAATTAATAGAATACTGTTTAAAAGGCTTATAATTATATTTTGGTATTATATTGTACTCTTCCAGTAGGGGATTTGTCAGGATTCCATATTCATAATTAATTAGCTGTAAATGGCATATTAATTAAAGGAGATTGTGGACATTTCAATGCATACTTGTTCGTAAAAGAAGTTTGTTTAGAACGTTGGTGTAAAATGGTGATGAAGTAAAGAGATTACTTACGTTTAAGTTTCTTGACACCCCTTCAGAAATATTGGTTATGCCTTTATTTCAAAATGGAGATCTCGATAATGTGCTCTTTTGGAGTTACCTCTTGGCTGAAATTACAGCTAGTCATGTTCTGCCACCAGAAGTTCGCTTTCCATGTACTTTGTTCTTGTAAAACGAATCATTTTGGTGCTCTTAACATAATAATTTCATTTGATATGTTGCAGGGAACTGAGCTTTATTTTCCAGTATTTATAATGCATTAAATATGCTAAACATTGCAACAATATGTAGAGAAGAGTAGTGGTCCAGGGGAAACGTGTTCAACTATGAGTCATTTATTGACTTTTGGAACAGAGGGTCGTGAGTTCGAATCCCATGGTCAATATATTTTTTTATGCTCCCCGAAGAATTTCGGGGGAGCATATAGTCGCCGTTCCTTCCGTGCGTCTGTCCCGCTCCTGTCAACGCGAATTCTCAGAAACTACTGGTCGGATTTCAGTAAATTTTCATCGGAATATTAAGTATCGAAGGTGGATGCGCGTATCACCTGCGTGTTTTGGTTCGATGATTTTTTCAACAGTTATAGCCCTTTGATGAATTGTGCATGAACATATAGGGTACTCTTCGTGTCCACGCGAATTCCCAGCAACTACGTGCAGAAATTTAAACGAAACTTCAATAGAATCCTAAGCACCAATAAGGGATGCGCATATTACGAGGACTGTTCAAATATGAATGCAACTAAGCACATAAAAATGATTCCGTGATAGATTTCGGTGAAAAAAATTATTTTGTCCCCTCAAAGTATTCCCCTTTAACAGATATACAAACTTTCAGTCTTCTGATCCAATCATTGAATGGATTTTGGTAGTCTTTTCGAGGTATACTATGAAGGCACTGGAATATTGCAGAAGCGAGGTGTTTGCGCTGTACAAATTTTCGACCAGAAAGGTATTTTTCAGCCGCGGGAACAAACAAAAAAGTCACACGGGCAAGGTCAGGGGAATACGGGGGTGAGGGAGTTCAACAACCTTTTCCTGCTTCAGATAGTCTTGCACAATGAACGCCTTGTGCGATGACGCATTGCCATGTAGCAATCAGACATTGGCCAAACCAGTTGCGGGTCTTCGTTCTTTGAAATATTTCTTCAATTTTCGACGAACTTTATTCTTGTAAAACTTCGCATGTACAGATTTGCCTTTAGGCACAGCAACCTGAATAGCAGGGCCCTGATTTGAAAAGAATATGGCGTACATTACCTTGTTGACGCTCATGTTCCGCTTTGCAATGCATGGTCTTTTGCAATACTTTGTTGCATATTTTGTTCTGAATCTTTCGTTTTGGCTCAAAAAAGTGAACCCATGTCTCGTCACCTGTGACGACATTAGCGAAAGACCGTGCATTGTAATTTGGAAACTTTTTAAGCAACTTCTTTGCGCACTGAACGCGTGTCCTTTTCTGCTCATCAGTCAACAGATGGGGAATCCATCTAGCACAGATCCCGTTTCAGAATTGTATGAGCTGTCTTAATGAGATGCACACCATACTAGCTATTTGCCTAGTGGTGTATCGTACATCGGTAGCAACTATTTCTTTCACTCTAGCAACCATCTTGGCAGATGTTGCTCTTTTCGGCCGACGATCATGTGGTGCATCTTCTGTTGAGCCTAGCCCACAGCTGAATTTCTTACACCAACGAAAAACTGTCGGAAAAGACATTTCATTATACCCATAAACCGAACATATTTCATCAAAAATGTCTTTGCACCGTATACCAAGAATACAACGATTCTTAATATAGGACCGTATTTCAACGGCGTACTCTGACCTTCTTCCAACCATGTTTTGTATTAGTATACAAGAGAAGACAGTGTTTATCGTAAAGTGCACGGATTTTAACAGGTTTGGTATCAATGTATAGGTAAAATGTTTTCTACGCTGTGATATCTATTTCAAGTGATTTTCGCATAAGTGCATGAGAAAACGTTCTACTTGCATTCATATTTGAACAGTCCTCGTACACAGACACATAGTGCCACATTTTGTTAATTATCTCCCCTTTCAGAATAGCCTTGTCACGGACAGTAAACATTCAAATTGACCTCCCCTGGCTATCAACTGAAAACAATTTGACTTATATCCGGAGGTCAATTTGAACGTTTCCTGCCGTTAAACTCCAAAACAAACAAACAAACAAAACTTTGAAAGCATAGAAATTTCCTGTCACTGGCACATAACGATCAGCCTTCGTAGATCACTTGGCGTTCCTTACCATTAAAAGATTAACGACAATAAATTTTAGACGAATTTATACACTTTTCGACGAAATTTAGACGAAATGTCTTGTAGACGAAATGGATTTAGACGAATTGTCCTGGATTCTCTGAACTCAGGCTAGTGATAAGTTTGTCTGTCTGCAGACTTTGCTTTAGTTTAATTTTACTAACGGTGTCAGTCGATCATACAAACTGGGAGCAGTTAGAGATGTCATTGAAACATTAACCCGACCACTGAGTTTGTTTATTTAACACTAATTAAATTCTGCAGAATCTGATAAGATCTGTAATGTTTAGTTTAAAAGGGCCCCTTCACAAGTGATTTCAGAATGCTTCAGTGTGTATGGTTAATAATTTCTCAGAAAATTCAGTGTTTTTTTTCTAGGCGTTAGTTATTCTATATATACTTATTCAATTAGTTAATTAATAGAATACTGTTTAAAAGGCCTATAATTATATTTTGGTATTATATTGTACTCTTCCAGTAGGGGGTTTGTCAGGATTCCATATTCATAATATGTTAGCTGTAAATGGCATATTAATTAAAGGAGATTTTGGACATTTCAATGCATAGTTGTTCGCAAAAGAAGTTTGTTTAGAACGTTGGTGTAAAATGGTGATAAAGTAAAGAGATTACTTACGTTTAAGTTGCTTGACACCCCTTCAGAAATATTGGTTATGCCTTTATTTCAAAATGGAGATCCCGATAATGTGCTCTTTTGGAGGAACCTCTTGGCTGAAATTACAGCTAGTCATGTTCTGGCACCAGAAGTTCGCTTTCCATGTACTTTGTTCTTGTAAAACGAATCATTTTGGTGCTCGTAACATAATAATTTCATTTGATATGTGGCAGGGAACTGAGCTATATTTTTCAGTATTTATAATGCATTAAATATGCTAAACATTGCAACAATATGTAGAGAAGAGTAGTGGTCCAGGGGAAACGTGTTCAACTATGGGTCCTTTATTGACCTTTGACACAGAGGGTCGCGAGTTCGAATCCCATGGTCAATATATTTTTTATGCTCCCCGAAGAATTTCGGGGGAGCATATAGTCGCCGTTCCGTCCGTGCGTCCGTCCCGATCTTGTCCACGCGAATTCTCAGAAACTACTTGTCGGATTTCAATGAAACTTCATGGGAATATTAAGTATCGAAGGTGGATGCGCGTATCACCTGCGTGTTTTGGTTCGATGATTTTTTCAACAGTTATGGCCCGTTGATGAATTCTGCATGAATATATAGGGTACTCTTCGTGTCCACGCAAATTCCCAGCAACTACGTGCAAAAATTTCAACGAAACATCAATATAATCTTAAGCACCATTAAGGGGTGCGCATATTACGAGGACTGTTCAAATATGAATGCAACTAAGCACATAAAAATGATTCCGTGATAGATTTCGATGAAAAAATTATTTTGTCCCCTCAAAGTATTCCCCTTTAACAGATATACAAACTTTCAGTCTTCTGATCCAATCATTGAATGCATTTGGGTTAGTCTTTTCGAGGTATACAATGCAGGCACTGGAATATTGCAGAACCGATGTGTTTGCGCTGTACAAATTTTCGACCAGAAAGGTATTTTTCAGCCGCGGGAACAAAAAAAAAAAGTCACACGGGGCAAGGTCAGGGGAATACGGGGGATGAGGGAGTTCAACAACCTTTTCCTGCCTCAGATAATCTTGCACAATGAACGCCTTGTGCGATGACGCATTGTCATGTAGCAATCTGACATTGGCCAAACCAGTTGCGGGTCTTCGTTCTTTGAAATATTTCTTCAATTTTCGAAGAACTTTATTCTTGTAAAACTTCGCATGTACAGATTTGCCTTTAGGCACAGCAACCTGAATAGCAGGGCCCTGATTTGAAAAGAATATGGCGTACATTACCTTCTTGACGCTCATGTTCCGCTTTGCAATGCATGGTCTTTTGCAATACTTTGTTGCCCATATTTTGTTCTGAATCTTTCGTTTTGGCTCAAAAAAGTGAACCCATGTCTCGTCACCTGTGACGACATTAGCGAAAGACCGTGCATTGTAATTTAACCTTACAAAGCACGGTTTATTGCAAATTCTAGCTCTTGCACTACCACTGAACTTTCTAAATTATTAACTTCCTGTCTTACTGCTATTAAAACGCATGTATTTAAATATTGTGATAAAGTCTTTGAAAGATCAGGAAGAAATCTGTTTTGGTCTATAAAAAATTCGAACGAGGTTTTAAATAAATTGAAATCTAGACATTTTCGTGCTTCTAGTCTGTCTACCTACGATTTTTCTACTCTTTACACTACACTTCCTCATAATCTTATAAAAGAAAAGCTTAATGATTTAATTGAATGGGCTTTTCACAGAGAAGATTCTCTCTATCTTGCATGTAATGTCAGAAATGCATTTTTCACTTCTAAAGAGCATAAAAATTATACACTTTGGTCATGTCATGAAGTGTGTGATGCCCTCACCTTTCTACTTGACAATATTTATATTAGATTCGGTACTAAGTTATTTAGACAAATTGTGGGTATTCCGATGGGTACTAATTGCGCACCTCTTGTGGCTGATCTGTTCTTGTATTGTTATGAAAGAGACTTCATTTTGTCGCTTTCCATTGATAACCAATCTGAAATTATTGAAGCTTTTAGCTCTACTTCTAGATATTTAGATGATTTATTAAATATTGATAATACCTATTTTGATGGTTTGATCAGTCAGATTTACCCCCTAGAACTTCAGTTAAATAAAGCAAATTCTTCTGATACCGAGGCCCCGTTTTTGGATTTACATCTATCTATTGTAGATGGATTTGTTTCGTGCAAAATTTATGATAAACGCGATGACTTTGATTTTGAGATTGTAAATTTTCCTTTTTTGGATGGTGATGTTCCTCGTGCGCCATCCTATGGCGTTTATATTTCGCAATTAATTCGATTTGCTAGAGTGTGTAGTCATGTAACTGACTTCAACACTCGTAATAAATTATTAACGGCTAAACTCCTTAATCAGGGTTATCGGTACCATAAACTACGCAAAGCCTTTTCAAAATTTTATAGACGCCATTCTGATTTAATTTCAAAATTCAATATTGGACTTAAATCTCTTCTGCAACAAGGTCTATCGGAACCCGAATTTTATGGTGACTTAGTATATAAATTCAGAAAAATATATAACCGCAATGACTTCAGCACCCAATTTCGTAAAATCATTCTTCGATATAAAAAGATTGGGTACAACATGGATATTATACGACAGACTGCATGCATGGTAGTTAACCCAATCACGGTTGGCAACTTTGCTTCCCTCTTTAATTGCACGCCGGTGGGTCAGGCCTCAGATTCTATGACGGCTCCAACGTAAAGGCTTATTGAAAATTAGAGAGATAATGTTGGTTGGTGCCTGATGCTCTGTCTCTGGTCGGGCTCATCAGAGTCTAACTGTTGGTTTTCTTTTGCTCCAGCATTTCAGTGGTTTCTTGTTGTCGAGTCCTCACCGTTGTCTCACCTCTGTGGTTCTTCGATTTTTGTGTTCACGGAGATGTTGCACTGATGAGTTAGGAGGCCTTCATGCGAACTGAACAAATTATTTGTCTAAATCGCGACGTAAGTAAGGGCGGGGATTGTGGCCACGTAAAATCGATTTAAGCCCCCCAGTGGAAATCTTCCACTGACCGTTCCAAGGCGGCTCTTCTGTGGCGATTTATTTATGTTGTTGTTTGTTACTTGCTGTGTGTATCACTTGTGTCTTTTGGTTTTGGATGGCCATATGGTAATTTTGTGGGAAAGTAACTGTCCTTATGGCCTTCCTTTGTTTAGGTTTCCATTATGGTCTGGTCGCTGATTGTTTGTATTTCTTTCACTTTGGTGTCTTTTATGGGTGGAGTAGGTTAATTGTATCAATTCCTGATCTTTGTTTTACTTCTACTTTGGAAACTTTTTAAGCAACTTCTTTGCGCACTGAACGCGTGTCTTTTTCTGCTCATCTGTCAACAGAGGGGAATCCATCTAGCACAGATCCCGTTTCAGAATTGTATGAGCTGCTCTTAATAAGATGCACACCATACTAGCTATTTGCCTAGTGGTGTATCGTGCATCGGTAGCAACTATTTCTTTCACTCTAGCAACCATCTTGGCAGATGTTGCTCTTTTCGGCCGACGATCATGTGGTGCATCTTCTGTTGAGCCTAGCCCACAGCTTAATTTCTTACATCAACGAAAAACTGTCGGAAAAGACATTTCATTATGCCCATAAACCGAACATATTTCATCAAAAATGTCTTTGCACCGTATACCAAGAATACAACGATTCTTAAAGGTGCATTATTGAGCTATCTGGAAAAAATGCTTCCAAAAATAAAATACATATAGCCGGTATTTTTCTTTAAAACAATACAAATGAATGCATTTTATGCAAAAAATGCGAACACTTATGATGACAGGTAAACAAATAAAAATCAAAAATGAGTTTGAGAGGGATTCCCTAACTAGATTTCGAACACTAGTTAGATCTATTTTTAGTTCGTGACAAAAATAGAATCCCCATATATGGCGCTATGCAACGTTCATTTTTGGCCTTGTTTGCTTAGGCCATGCTCGAATCGGAAAAAATTATGACGCTGAATACCATGCCATAAGTAACGACACTCAGAGACGATACTGTCGCCATGTATGTGTAAAGTGACAGATTTATTTTAAGCACCGAAATTCCGAACACATGTTCAGGGCGAAGGGTAAACACGAATGAAAACGACCATTTTCACAAAGTTCTGAAGCTGTATTTGGCTCCAAAAGTGTACACATGACAAAGGAGTATGCATTGAAGATAAAAACCAGAAAAAAAATTTTGAGACCCGGTAGCTCAATAATGCACCTTTAATATAGGACCGTATTTCAACGGCGTACTCTGACCTTCTTCCAACCATGTTTTGTATTAGTATACAAGAGTAGACAGTGTTTATCGAACGATATACATGGCTTAAGTGCACGGATTTTAACAGGTTTGGTATCAATGTATAGGTAAAATGTTTTTCTACGCTCTGTGTGTGTGTGTGTGTGTGTGTGTGTGTGTGTGTGTGTGTGTGTGTGTGTGTGTGTGTGTGTGTGTGTCTGTGTGTGCGTGCGTGCTTGCGTGTGTGTGTGAGGCCGGCCTCGGTGGCTCAGTCGGATGGGCGTCTGACTGGTGATCAGGAGGACGCGGGTTCGACTCCCGCCGGGGTCAGCAACATTCTTTCGTGGAGATTGATCATGAAATCTTTTCTACGGTCATTCTCTCCCTTCCGCTGATTCAAGAAGGGCAGTTGTCAGTTTCTGTCGAAAGAATGTACACTGAACTGGTTAACCGCTTACGTATAAGCCTGCCCAGGAAAGTGTGGATAGGTAAACTGACCGGCTCAAAAATGACCTAAATAGTGTTGACTGGGCCGTTAAACTCCAAAACAAACAAACAAACAAATCTACGCTGTGATATTTATTTCCAGGTGATTTTCGCATTAGTGCATGAGAAAACGTTCTACTTGCACTCATATTTGAACAGTCCTCGTATCCGTGCTATCTGGTTACATGATTTGTCACAGAGTTACGGTACTTTGTTTAAAGCTGCAGTGTAAGGTCACTGTGGCTATTTTTAGAAAAACGTTTGTTCTCACTCTGGTGCCTACATTTATTGATGGATTTTTAATATAACTTCACACAAAAGTTTGGTATGATTATATCTTGAGCACGTTCGACTTTCAGGGTCCTTGGATCAAGGTCAAGGTCACTGTGGCTTTTTTTTTTTAGTTATTGGTGGATTTTGATATAATTTCACACAATTGTTGAGCATGATAATATCTCGAGCAAGTTCAAATTTCAGGGTCTTGGGCTCAAGGTCAAGGCCACTGCGGCTATTTTTAGAAAAAAACTTTGTCATCGCTCTAGCTTCGTCATTTGCTGGTGGATTTTAATATAACTTCACACAAATATTGGGTATAATAATATCTCGAGCACGTTCAACTTTCAGGATCCTGGGGTCAAGGTCACTGTGGTTATTTTTAGAAAAAAAACTTTGTCATCGCTCTAGTGCCTACATTTATTGGTGGATTTTAATATAATAACACAAAATTGTTGGGTATGATAATATCTCGAGCAAGTTTGACTTTCAGGGTCCTGTTCTCAAGGTCAAGGTCACTGCGGCTATTTTTAGAGAAAAAAACTTTGTCATCGCTCTAGTGCCTACATTTATTGATGGATTTTAATATAATTTCACACAAATGTTGGGTATGATAATATTTCGAGCAAGTTTGACTTTCAGGGTCCTGGGCTCAACGTCAAGGTCACTGCGGCTATTTTTAGAATAAAACTTTGTCATCGCCCTAGCATCGTCATTTGCTGATGGATTTTAATATGACTTCATACAAATGTTGGGTTTGATAATATCTCGATCAAGTTTGACTATCAGGGTCATGGGCTTAAGGTCAAGGTCACTGCGGCTATTTTTAGAAAATTTTGCCGGAAGCAGAAATCTTTCCAACTGTAAACGGAGTACCATTGCACACATCATTTCATTATCAACCCCTCATCGTTCTGATATTTATTCCGACTTTTGTGTTGCTGATGTTTGTGTGACAGTGCCATCAGGCAAGCTAATCTGTCCACAGACAGGTTTTGTTATACTCCATTTTAAAATACAGTGAGTTTACACAGTATACCGCTCTTTAACTATGATAATGTTTCCTGTTCCGACTATTGCACCTTCGGGGAGCATCCATCGGTTTCACCGATATTCTTGTTTTTGCATGAAAACTTATGAACGGTTATAAGGTTATTATTACTTGCAATCTTTGTAGATTTTTCGTGTCAAGGACTAAAATATATATATAATTATTTAACTATGAACAAATTAAAGAAACACTGGAATAAAAGTTATTTTTCCTGTATTTTTAACAACCGGTTTCATCCATGATGGAATTTTCAAGTTAACAATGATGTTTATTATTGTACGTTAAAGTGACGTAAACGTCAATAGTTATTTATTTTTCCCGTAACGCTCAATAAAAGCTGACGCTTTTGTGTTTTTGAGACGTTACGTATTTACAAATGAGCCGTCGTAAGATAACGGCGTAAAAAGCAAATGAAGTACAGGACACAGCGATCAGCGGAGACTCAGATCGGCCCGCGCAATCGCACAATCCGATCAGAATCTTCACCGATCGCATATACATGCACACACCACAGGACACAGGAAAAATATCATGCTCAGCCGAGCCGAGCACGAAAAAAAGGTTGCAGAACCTCGGGCCTGATTGAGCCATCGCATGAAAAATCCCACAAGAAGGTTTGAGCGATCAGTGGAGACTAAGATCAGCCTGCGCAATCGCGCAGTCCGATCAGAATCTTCACTGATCGCATATTACATGCACACACCACAGGACACAGGATAAATTCTATGCTCAGCCGAGCCGAACACGAAAAAAGTTTTACAACCTCGGTGCCTAATTTGAGCCAGGGCATGAAAAATCCCACAAGAAGGTCTGAGTGATCAGCGGAGACTCAGATCGGCCTGCGCAATCGCGCAGTCCGATCGGAATCCTCACCGATCGCATATACATGCACACACCACAGGACACAGGATAAATTTCACGCTCAGCCGAGCCGAGCACGAAAAAAGTTCTACAACCACGGGGCCTGATTTGAGCCAGCGCATGAAAAATCCAACAAGAAGGTTTTGAGCGATCAGCGGAGACCCAGATCGGCCTGCGCAATCGCGCAATCCGATCAAAATCCTCACCGATCGCATATACATGCACACACCACAGGACACAGGATAAATTCCATGCCCAGCCGAGCCGAGCACGAAAAAAGTTCTAAAAACCTCGGGGCCTGATTTTAGCCAGCGCATGAAAAATCCCAAAAGAAGGCTTGAGCGATCAGCGGAGATTCAGATCAGCCTGCGCAATCGCGCAGTCCGATCAGAATCCCAACTGATCGCATATTACATGCACACAGCACAGGAAACAGGATAAATTCTATGCTCAGCCGAGCCGAGCACGAAACAAGTTCTACAACCTCGTGGCCTGACCCGAGTCAGCGCATGAAAAATCCCACAAGAAGGTCTGAGCGATCAGCGGAGACCCAGATTGGCCTGCGCAATCGCGCAGTCCGATCAGAATCTTCACCGATCGCATATACATGCACACACCACAGGATACAGGACAAATTTCATGCTCAGCCTAGCCGAGCAGGAAAACAGTTCTACAACCACGGGGCCCGATTTGAGCCAGCGCATGAAAAATCCCACAAGAAGGTTTGAGCGATCAGCGGAGACTCAAATCAGCCCGCGCAGTCGCACAGTCTGATCAGAATCTTCACTGATCGCATATACATGCACACACCACAGGACACAGGATAAATTTCACGCTCAGCCGAGCCGAGCACGAAAAAAGTTCTACAACCTCGGGGCCTGATTTAAGCCAGCGCATCAAAAATCCCACAAGAAGGTCCGAGTGATCAGTGATGACTCAGATCAGCCTGCGCAATCGCGCAGTCCGATCAGAATTCTCACCGATCGCATATACATGCACACACCACAGGACACAGGATAAATTCCATGCTCAGCCGAGCCGAGCACGAACCTCGGGGCCTGATTTGAGCCAGCGCATGAACAATCCCTCAAGAAGGTTTGAGTGATCAGCGGAGACTCAGATCAGCCTGCGCAATCGCGCAGTCTGATCAGAATCTTCACTGAGCACATATACATGCACACACCACAGGGCACGATCCATGTAAAGAGACAAGCAAAATGTACTGCCACGGTTAATTTGAGCATCTTCTGATCGCATAGAGCTTATCGTAGGTTCCATCATGCGCCGGCTCAAACTATTCACACACTTTCACCCCTTCAAAACAATTGATATACAGCAAAATTTATATATATTTATTTATATATATTTTTTTAAATACAAAGGCTTGAAAGGACTTCTTGTTCATTTGTTCTAAGGGTAACTATTTGTTCGCTTTCAAATGCTGCGATTTGTTTACCACTTTTTTAGAGACGAAAACTGCAAAATTGAAAACCGGAGTACCCGGAGAACAACCTCCTGGACTAAAAAAAATATATGGTTTTAAGTTTATATTTGCTATAGAAAAATACATAAATACGTTGATTGTTTTCCATAGACCAAAAAATTAACAAAAGGGCCATGATGGCCCTGGATCGCTCACCTGATCCATAGAGAACAAGTGGGCCCCGGGGAGGGCCATTATTGACCCCAGGGTTATAATGTGCATAATGTTCAGGGAGGTCAAAAAAGGTGAAGCTTCATACCAAATATCAACAAAGGCTATAGTTTGAACAATCTTGGCAAAGGTCTACTAGATGAGTGAGTGAGTGTTTGAGTTTTACGTCCCACCAACAGCTAAGGTCATACGGAGACGGGACCTCGGTTAAAAGACTCATCCGAAAGTCTGGAGAAGCCCGGGATCGATCCTGCGATCCCTGATTTACATCTACTAGATGAAGCTACACACCAAATATCAAAGACCTGGGCCTTGCTGTTCAGAGAATAAGATTTTCAAAGATTATCTCTATATATAAGTCTATGTAAAACCAAAGGGCCCCGGGGCGGGGGCATTTGTGGCCCGAGGACTATAATTTGAACAATCTTGGTAGAGGTCCACTAGATGAGGTTCCATACCAAATTTCAAAGACCATGGCCTTGCAGTTTCAGAGAAGAATATTTTTAAAGATTTCCCTATATAAGACTAAGTAAAACCAAAGGGTTTCGGGCGGGGGCATTTTTTGACTCAGCCCTTTAATTTGAACAATCTTGATAGAGGTCCACTAGATGAAATTTCACACCAAATATCAAAGACCAAGGCCTTGTGGTTTCAGAGAAGAAGATTTTTAAAGATTTTCCCTATATAAGTATATGAAAGGGCCACATGGTGGGGGGGGGGGCATTTTTGCTCTTAGGGCTATAATTTGGACAATCTTGGTAGAGGTCCACTAGCTGAAGCTTCATAACAAATATCAAAGACCTAAGCCTTGTGGTTTCAGAGAAGAAGATTTTTAAAGATTTTCCCTATATAAGTCTATGTAAAACCAAAGGGCCACATGGCGGGGGCATTTTTGGTCTCAGGGTTATAATTTGAACAATCATGGTAGAGGTCCACTAGCGGAAGCTTCATAACAAATATCAAAGACCTAAGCCTTGTGGTTTCAAAGAAGAAGATTTTTCAAGATTTTCCCTATATAAGTCTATGTAAAACCAAAGAGCCCCGGAGCGGGGGCATTTTTGGCCCCAGGGCTATAATTTGAACAATCTTGGTAGAGGTCCACCAGATGAAGCTTCAGACAAAATATCAAAGACCTGGGCCTTGTAGTTTCACTGAAGAAGATTTTTAAAGACTTTCCCTATATAAGCCTATGGAAAACCAAAGGACCCCGGGGCGGGGGCATTTTTGGCCCCAGCACTATAATTTGAACAATCTTGGTAGGGATGAAGCTTCATACCAAATAGCAAAGACCTGGGCCTTGCAATTTCAGAGAAGAAGATTTTTAAAGATTTTCCCTATATAAGCCCATGTGAAACAAAAGGGCCCCGGGGCGGGGGCATTTTTGCCCCAGCACTACTATTTGAACAATCTTGGTAGGGGTCCACTAGCTGAAGCTTCATAACAAATATCAAAGACCTAAGCCTTGTGGTTTCTGAGAAGATTTTTAAAGGTTTTCCCTATATAAGTCTATGTAAAACCAAAGGGCAACATGGCGGGGGCATTTTTGGTCTCAGGGTTATAATTTGAACAATCTTGGTAGAGGTCCACTAGCTGAAGCTTCATAACAAATATCAAAGACCTAAGCCTTGTGGTTTCAGAGAAGAAGATTTTTCAAGATTTTCCCTATATAAGCCCATGTAAAACCTAATGGCCCCAGTGCGGGGGCATTTTTGGCCCCAGCACTATAATTTGAACAATCTTGGTAGGGGTCCACTAGATGAAGCTTCATACCAAATATCAAAGACCTGGGCCTTGCGGTTTCAGAGAAGAAGATTTTTAAAGATTTTCCCTATATAAGACCATGTAAAGTGAGTTTTTACTTTTACGTACCACCAACAGCTAAGGTCATACGGAGACGAGACCTCGGTTTAAAGACTCATCCGAAAGTCTGGAGAAGCCTAAGCCCATGTAAAACCAAAGGGCCCCAGTGCGGGGGCATTTTTGGCCCCAGCACGATAATTTGAACAATCTTGGTAGGGGTCCACTTGATGAAGCTTCATACCAAATATCAAAGTCCTGGGCCTTGTGGTTTCAGAGAAGAAGATTGTTTAAGTTTACGGTGAAAAAAAAATCTATTTTTGGCTCCTGTGACCTATATGTGCAACGGACCGGAACCATTTGAACAACTCTGGAAGGGGACCACATAAGGATCATTCCTGTGAAGTTTGGTCACAATCCGATCAGTGGTTTAGGAGATGTCGTTTGAAGAAATTGTTTACGCACGGACGCACGCACGGACGGACGCACAGACGGACGCACGACGGACGAAAAGTGATCCCAAAAGCTCACCTCGTCACTACGTGACAGGTGAGCTAAAAAGCTACTGAGTTTCTTGTTACTTTAGTCAATGTTATAGTAAATCCAGTAAAATTAGCCGGGCTTTTCTTATCGCTGGGGTCAAAGTATATTTGTAGAATCTGGGCTAGAATCATGTGCTGCGTTTAGCAAACAGTGTATTTGTCAAACAGTGTAGCCAAGATCAGAATGCGGCATATAATCAGGTTTTACACTGTTTGTTGACAGCTTAAAAAAATTAAGGGTTGAAGGGAACAGTCTTAAGTACACGTTCAGGACAGTTTTTAGCTCCATGTACGTGTTTGTTTGTTTTTTTGGTTTGAGGTTTAACGTCCGCTTCAATACTATTCAGATCATTTTAAAGACGTTGCTTCCAATTTTGTAGGACTTTTACCCGATGAAATGACATCTCGTTCCCTGCCAACCAATGAAACCAATAGGGTTTATATGCATTGGATGGTCCGACTCGCACCACTTTGCCTCGGCAGGCTTAGACCTTCTAAGCGGCTTACCAGTACTCAAGGCCCATTGGGGCTTGAAGAAACAGATGGGCTACATGACGCTTCCACGCAGAGCTGAAACCGACCCGCACACGATTACTGGTAAACCGCTTAGAGGATCTAAGCCTGCCCAGGCAAAGCGGTCCGAGTTGGTCCGTCCATGCTTATAAATACTATTGGTTTCATTGGGCGGCAGGGCTTGAGATGTCATTTCATCGCAATGTCGGGTAAAAGTCCCACAAAATTGGAAGCAACGTCTCCAAAATGACCTTTACAGTGTTGACGGGGACGTTAAATCTCAAATCAAACAAACAAAACCAGAACTCATGTGCGGACTGTTGTATGAAGTTCAAGAAGAGCTATTGTAGAGCTCTGGTTATGCATATTAGTGCATATAATAATAATAATAATAATAATAATAATAATAAAAATGATAATAATAATTATTATTATTATTATTATTATTATTATTATTATTGTTATCATTTTCAAATGCTTGTATCTGCATAGGTACTTATCAAAGATCATTCATATTTTCATATTTAGAACAGGGTTTTCTTAGCAAACAATACATAGGTTAACGCTGGCGGTGAGGCAAGGGATTAAACTCTAGGACACCTTTTGTCATATGCAGTTCCACTATGCTTACAGTCCTACTATGTGACATTAGTTCTAGTGTAAAAGAGTGAAGAACATGGTGACCTGAATTTAAGGGTGATTTCACTTTATATGTTGAGGACTTAGTTGTTTGAATTGAGGTTTTGCGTCATTGTCAACACGATTTAGATCATTTTGGAGACTTTAATTCCAATTGTAGGGGACTTATATCGACATTGGGAAGAAATGGCATCTCAAGCCCTGCCGGCTAAACAAACTAAAAGGGTTTATTTATTGTACGATTGGATTCGCACCCCATTGCCTAGACAGTCTATCTCATGTCCTCTAAGCGATTAACCAGCTGTGGTTCATTATTTGTTGGAGAGATGTCATATAGAGATATTAGCCCCACATCATGGTCTAAATCGGATGTAAAATGTAGGAGTCATCCGGAAAAGAAAACTTTACAAAAAATTTCAAAGGTGCATAACTCTATTATTATTTGTTGGACCATAACCTCGAAACAATATTTGCTGCCCCGCATCATGGTCTAACTAAGGATGAAGTTTCAGCTTAATCGGCTGTAAACTATAGGAGGAGTTATCGGAAAACAAAAAAGTTTACAAAAATTTCAAAGGGGCATAACTCTATAATTATTTGGTGGACCGTAACCTCGAACAATATACGCTGCCCTACACCATGCTCTAACTATGTATGAAGTTTCAGCTTGATCGTAAACTGTAGGAGGAGATATCCGGAAACGAAAAGTATACAAAAATTTTCAACGGGGCATAACTCTATTAATATTTGGTGGACCTTAACCTCGAAACAATATGCGCTGCCCCACATCATGATCTAACTATATATGAAGTTTCAGCTTGATCGGATGTAAACTGTAGGAGGAGTTATCCGGAAACGAAAAGTTTACAGACGGACGGGCGGACGCCGGGGGCACAACATAATATGACCGTTCTTCAAACCGGCGGGCGTATAAAAAGTATGTGAAATGTTTTTGTTTGTTTGTTTGATTTGAGGTTTAACGTCCCCGTCAACACTGTAAATGTCATTTTGGAGACGTTGCTTCCAATTTTGTGGGACTTTATATGTGAAATGTAAAGCCTGGTAAATCCAACGTTAGATTTTACACCTTTATAGATTAGATTCTTTATTGCTGATGAACATAGATTGATGGTACTCTTTAGAACCCACAATCAATGTTTGAACTTAAAATACGAAAAGATCACTGATTTTCATCTGAAAAATGCTTGTTCTGGAGATACGAAATGAATCCTTATGTTTAGCAACGCCTCTGTATAACATGTAACTACATGTATGTTTTCTTGTTTATAAATATAAAATGCATTATTAGCCAAGAATTTTTGTTTTTGTGTATCCTGTTCACAATGTCCTGTGGATCGATTTACCCTATGATACAGTTGATATTCACGTCTTATGAAGATGATTTTCCAGTGGTATTGTACACAAATGTGTGTGTGTGTGTGTGTGTGTGTGTGTGTGTGTGTGTGTGAATTCGGGTTTAACGTCGCTTTCAACAATTTTTCAGTCATATCACGCCGGTGTCTGGTTGCGACAGGGAGCTCAATGCTCACGTTTATAGTGCTGCCTCACTGAAGTATCATGTCCCAGACACATTACATGATACCACACCCAGTCACATTATCCTGACACTGGATCGACCAGTCCTAGCTCTACCCCGTAAATCTGAGTGCCAAACGAGGAGCAGCTAGTACCATTTTTAACGACTTTGGTATGTCGCGGCCCGGGATCGAACCCGAGACCTCCCGTTCCCCGGTGCGGACACTCTACCAACTGAGCTATCGGGGCCGGTGTACACAAATGTAGTTAAAGTAAGAATACAATTTGTATTTCTTTGATTCTATGAATTTTATGTCATATTCTGTGCTTTAAGCAAAGTGAAGTCACTAATCAGACGTCACATTCTAGAATGTGGCCTCCGGTCGTCTTATGTCAATTCCTGTACTTTAAGCAAAGTTAAAATATGATCAGACTTTTACATTAGGGTTTAGTTGCTTCATGTTTGTGTTTCTTTCCCTTGGTGTCTCTGATGGGAGCTGTGGGTAAATTGTATCGAGTCCTAATCATTGCCTTCACTTCTATTTTTCACATCTGTATCCTCTGATCTATATATCGCCAGTTTCATTCTATTTGATGTGAATTTATGTCAAGTTCTGTACTTTAAGCAAAGTGAAAACATTCATCAGACGTCATATTCTGTGGCCTCTGACCATGGTATTCACTATTTTACCAGTGTCTCATAAATGGGGGGAGTTTGGTATTTATGGGTAAATAAGCTGGGCCATTTTGTATGCAATTCGGGAACTTAATCAGTCAAAAGTTGGCATAAATCGGTGTATGATCAGGGTCTACACTGCTTAAAATGCAGAAACAAATGGCAATGAAAATGATCCAAACCAGACCTTTTTTATTTATCGTCTGACTTGTATGGAAGTATGAAAAATGTGTAGACATGTTTATTTTTGTTCGTTTATTTTTTTTATTTTTTTTTTTTTTTGTGTGTGAGTGTGTGTGTGGGTGTTTTTTTTTTTTGTTTGTTTGTTTTTTTTTGACAGCTCATTTTTTCAACTTTGCCGGGATTTTGTCAACAAAATATCTGGAGCACTTTCTCATTACTTTCAAAACTTTGATTTCACATAGGATCATAGATCCTAAAAACCTGTTTATATACTCTACATCATTAGTCAATATAACAAGACGGCCTCTTTAATGAAATGCCTTGATGGTTACCGTCACTACCAGTATGTTGTCCTTGGCTACAAAGACACATACTTCGTTCGAGATCACTCTGATGCACCACAAAAGTACACTGATGCAGATGTCATAAACATGCTTGAATATCTAATTGACAATATTTTCGTGGAGTTCAGTGGCCTAATATTTCAGCAAACAAGTGGCATACCAATGGGTACTAACTGTGCACCGTTGCTTGCCGACTTGTTCTTGTACTCGTATGAGGCGGAGTTTGTACAAGATCTCCTCAAAGCAGGCAAGAAGCGCCTTGCACAACAATTCAATTTCACCTACAGATATATAGATGATTTATTGTCTCTGAAAAATGCTAAATTCGCAGTGTACTTAGAATTCATCTATCCAAGTGAACTTGAAATTAAGGAAAC
The DNA here is from genome assembly GCA_963580285.1 of Lucinisca nassula. Taxonomy (NCBI): domain Eukaryota; kingdom Metazoa; phylum Mollusca; class Bivalvia; order Lucinida; family Lucinidae; genus Lucinisca; species Lucinisca nassula. The sequence goes on from OY757014.1 coordinate 115,538,245, forward strand.
AACAGAGACTACAACCTCCTCCTCATACTTGGATTGTTATCTCTATATTCGCAACGGGAAGCTTACTACTAGGCTGTACGATAAACGAGATGATTTCAATTTTCCCATCGTTAACTTTCCCTTCCTGAGCAGTAATATCCCGTCTGCACCAGCATATGGAGTTTATATTTCATAGTTAATCCGGACTTTATGGAACGTGGGAAGGTGCTCACTACCAGGTTGTTATGCCATGGGTATAAAAAACAAACAAACTGGTATCAACACTAAATAAGTTCTATGGGAGGCACCGTGATCTTGTTGATCCGTACAATGTGGCCACTGCCAGAATTATTTCTGATGTGTTTGTCAATGGAAAGCCTTTGGAAGACTTCCAAAATCTCGGACATACCCTTCTCGGCATTTACTCCTTTTCTTCGTTCGGTTCGATAGGCATGGTGGGCGAAGCTTGCTTACCAAACAATGGTTACTATCCGACGACGCCTGATTACACTCTTCTGGAGTCCATGTCTGTTGATCTGAACATTGATATTTGCCATTTGTCTATGGATTAATGATTTTGGATTAACGCTTTGGTACAACGACCTAAACTACTTGAAGCTCTGCAATTTAGTATCTCAAGTCAAGATAGTTGATAAAACACTGCTACCATGACATGGTAGTGCCGACCAGGTTAGATGGTCGACTGGTGTGATAAATAGCGTCTTCATCTAATAACTTTATACAGGCCCATTTCAATTAGAGGGGTTTCTGATTATTTTTAGAAGCCTCCGTGGCGTTGTGGTTATGCTACTCGCCTTGTAAACAAGGGGTCGTAGGATCGATCCCGGGCTTCTCCAGACTTTCGGATGAGTCTTTAAACCGAGGTCCCGTCTCCGTATGACCTTAGCTGTAGGTAGTACGTAAAACAAAAACTCACTCACTCACTCTGATTTTTATTGTAAGTTTTCAAAAGATTATATAGTTAAGGCACATAGTGATGCCGCTTATCAGTCGCAGCATTCTTTACTGCTTGCCAGAGTCTTACAGTAAGAGGGCAGTTAACGTGAGTGTGAATCTTCCCGCCTGCTACTGTCCATAATACTGTCGCTGACAAAATCCAGGTACCGGTTATTTATAGCAGTGACAGTCTTCTCCTTATGAAGTCAGAGCAATGTGTAAAAAGTAAAACCTGGAATTTAGCGGTTCAAACAAACAGACGCACTAGTTTCGCACTGGCTGAAAACCTAAAATGCAGATAAACTAGTTAAACAAATCTGTGTTTTTCTCAGCAAGTTGTTAGGGCACCATGGAAAAATATGTACACGTTTTAAAATATAAAATATCATCAAACCGGTTACTAGAAAGACCGGAATACACTTTTTGACCGGAAAACACCTAAAATATGCAGAAAAACAGGAAATTGAATCGTTTTGCTATTAATTTCTACCACCATAAATGTAATATGACCTATGCTCTTAATTCGTGGGTTAGCATGAGAAAAATCTGCCGAAAACTGCAAACATCTCACGAAAATGTCAGAAAACAACAACCTACATTATGCAGGAAAACGCTTAAAATAATTATCTGTATTGCTTTTGAATAGATATCTATACATTTACAAATATGAATAAATAATTTTAGTGACGGACCTCCGCGTGGCCTAGTGGTTAAGTGCGCTGACTCTTGATCAATAGGTCTCTCACCGCTGTGGCTCGCTCGGGTCACATGTGAGACGCCAAGTTCTGCAGCGGAAGATCAGGTGGTTTTTCTCCGGGTACTCCGGTTTTCACCCACCTCTGATTAACGACCGGCTCGATATTAGGGAAATAATATTGAAAGGCCCGTAAAACCAAAACAAAAAAAAATGATTTTAGTTTTAGGATGGTGTGGTGGCGTTCAGAGTGAAGTTTGCCTGAAAACGCCAAAGACTAGATATATTTATTTTAAGTCTAAACACACTTTTATCTCTATTAATTAAGTTCCTGTATCTTTCACGATTAAACTGGCTTTATGCAACTTTATCACTTGAACACTATGTTCAACCATTTATGTGATCATAAGCATTTCTTTATTCCAAGCGTATATTGACAATAATAATCAAAGTATAGTCCCCGAATACGTCTCAATTATAATTCCTGACTAAAATTAAAGTGGCTGTGATATTATTCACTCAGCTGGTAATTTTCTTGTTAGGAAAGCAGGTTATGTATTCAGTCGGTGAATTCACGAACATGAATTCTTAGACTATAGCGATCGTCCCGATGGCACTTGTAGTCCTCCATCTATTGATAGATTAAAGGTTTTTCAAAGCTAATTTAGCGATCGTGTTTATGTTTCCGGCTTATTACTACGCCAGAAGAAAATAGATCTTGAAAGAGTGTGAATACAATCATAGTATTACCGAAACAGAGTTATGAGAGAAACATAATTTAATAATACCATAGATCTAGATCTTGATAGAAACTTTTTTTTCGTTGCCAGGCTCGCTCTATTTTAATACCCGAGTGATGTAAGCAACTACTGCGTACTGAGTTCACGGCACCGTGTATTCTATGGACTGGAGTGATGGGGTGTAGTGTTGGAGTGGAGTGGAGTTTGGAGTGGACTGAAGTCAAATTTTGGAGTTTCATTTCTTTTGAAAGTCTCATCATTATGAATCATCTCATCAGTATGAATCATAGCGAGGCAACATAGTAAAGCCAAGATTAAATGTTGCAGTTTTTTTTTATTTAGCGGAGCCTTACAATACAAAAGTGTATGGACCTCCGTGACCTAGTGGATAAGAGCGCTGACTCTTAATCATTAGGTCTCTCAACGCTGTGGGTTCGAACCTCGCTCTGGTCACATATGAGACGCCAAGTTCTGCAAAGGAAGGTCAGGTGGTTTTTCTCCGGGTACTCCGGTTTTCGCTCACCTCTGATTAACGATCGGCTCGATATGAGTGAAATAATCTTGAAAGGGCCGTAAAACCAAAACCAAAAAAAAAAAAAAATAATACAAAATCGCAAACTAAACTGACTTTCATATCATAAAAGGGTACCACTCCAATAAAAAGCTAAATAGAAACACCGTAAAATTAAAATTTTCCTATACCCTTATTGTTTAAACCTTACAGGGTGCTTGCTTAGGTGTCCCTCTAATAAAAAAAAACGGATCTACTCCATTGAACAAGATGGCCACAAGAGCTAAATATAGCAATTCATTGACCCATAAAATGGCAATCACGTCAATTGTCGTCTGCTTGGTTGTCTAGTGATTACTTTAAAAGTCGTTGTTGCAAACAGTGTGGACCCAAATCAGACTGCTCTTTTAGAAGCAGTCTGATCAGGGTCCACACCGTTTTCATGTATCCAAAAATAAATTAGAAAGTTCAGAAGAATATGCAGCAGACAACATAAACAGACATTGTCATAAATAAATTACAAAGTTTAAAATAAACCAAAAGTGTTTATATACCGGGACTGTCCGACTCATACCACTTTGCCTTAATCCGCTAAGCGGTTTACCAGTATTCATGTGCGGTCGTTTTCAGCTCTGTATGGAAGCACCATGCAGTCCAATCTATTTCTCCAAGCCCCAATGGGCGGCATACTTTAAAAGAAATACGATGAACTGATTTTCCGTTCGAAACATCAACTAGCAGTATTTGCAGAAGGCGACCGGTCCGTTTGGGCTCCAGAGGAGCTGCACTGGAGCTGCAAGACAGGGATCTGAAGACAGAATTTTCATCCTGCATAAATGACCTGTCTGTTGGGTGATGTCTTGTTGTTGTTTACGGCCCAGTCAACAGTAAAGGTAATGTCAGACCAGTCATTTACTTTCAACAACCCAGTCTTTAAGACGTCTCCCAAGAGATGGGGAATTAGGGAAAGGAAATATATGATAGTGTAAAAGAAAACACAATGAAAAGCCCCCCCCCCCCCCCCACCCACCCATCCTTCACCTCTTACAAGTTGCCCTACCCTCCAGCCCAGGCCATTAGTAAGAATAAGTTTATGACCAACTTCAATTTCAGCAAATGGCTACCTTTGGCTTCTTTGGTTGCCGTTCCATTTTCCTACACCACACCTACGGCACGGGTCAAAGCTAGGCAAATCAATAAACAGCCAATCAAAACGAAGACTGCTACCTCCATTTTAAAGAGTGCTCATCAGTGCGCATGCGTGGGAAACCGGACTAACCATTGGTTTAAACATATTTTATTGCTTATATACATGTATGTATGTACATGTAAGTTACAAGCAAATGGGTTTGGCCACAAGTTCTAACAACATTAATTACGGCCCGTCCCGTCCAAACTACACAATTACAAGGAATAACAGATGGCAATGTATGTTTCAACACACTCACAAAATGGATTTTTTCTACTTTTTCAAACAATCAGAGAGAGAGGGAGAGAGAGAGAGAGAGAGAGAGAGAGAGAGAGAGAGAGGAGTACCGGTTACCAAACGAGATATTGTTTAAAAGAGTTATAAAATTATAAATATACTAGTTATCCCTGAGAACCAAGTGCAAAACGACATGTTTCCTTGATATAACATTGTACACTTTTGAACAAATAAAAATCAAAATTGAGTTCCTTTAAGAGCAATGAAAATATTCTTAAGAAAGTAGATGGGTCTTTGTTTCATTTCAGTAGCATTTGCCTTACCATAAAGTACATTTTGACAATTCAGAGGGTACAAAATTCTGGTTGCCTGAAAAAGATGAACCCGTGCATTGGCATACTTTAGCCAGGGCTCCCTTGAAAACAGCAGAAAATGGTAAAATTTGGCAGCAGAAGTGGGTGGGGTAGTATTTGTTTACATAGTCACTACCTTGGCTTTGCAGTGTACAAGCTATTGGCACCAGCTTCAAATTATTCTGTGACAAATCACAATGCAGAGATAACACAAAAGAGAAAGGTTGCAAAGTGTAGTATTTGTTACGACTCAAAAAACTTCGTCTGCTGCACGTCCGAGTCTCGCCGACAGCTTGGAATAGTGGTTTGCTACATCAAGGCACAGTTCCATTGTTTTTTTACTGACATGCGTAGGTACTGATCACATACCCTGCTAACAGTACTTGTCATCTATGTTCAACTGATACCGTCGTTGCTATTTGTCGTACTGTGGTTCGAGGTGAAGTCGGTTTATGTGTGGGTGTAAAATTTGCAATAATCAGCTTATAAAGGTTAAGTGAAAGATGAGACAAGGTTGTTAGGCCACCAGCAACATGCATGCTTTCATTGCAATCTTAGCTTGTACCAGCATAATTAAATGTGCCTTATACCAGTCTATATGTCAAACACTGCCCTCTTAGTGGTATATAATCGGACTGGCATCTGTCCATTTGATAAAACAGAAATTGTAGAATGTATTTATTTTCAAGTGAATACATAATTATAAGATGGATTACATTAATATAAACCCCTGGAGTGCTGCAAAAAATTTTAGAGCAGAAGACAATTTTTTTTCAGCAAAATTAAGGCACGACATTTCATTCGCTCACCAGGAGCTTGCTCCAGGCAAGCTTATGCCGTGGCCTGTTGTTCGTCGTCTGTTGTCCGTCCGTCGTTTACTTTTAACATTTTCGACATCTTCTCCTGAACCGGAAGTCAGATTAACCTAATACCTGGTGGGAGACATCCTGGTGACATGGAGATTCGGATTTGCTAAAATGGTTCCTTTCGGATTTTCAAGATGGCCACCATGGCAGCCATCTTGAACCTCTTCAAACGACATCTCCTCCTGCCTGAACCAAAGGTGGAATTGAGCTGAAACTCGATGGGAGGCACCGTGGTGACACCGAGATTCAGATTTGCTAAAGTCGTTCCGTTCAGGTATCCAAGATGGGCACCATGGTGGCCATATTGAATTTCTTCAAACGACATTTCCTCCCTAACCAAAGGTCGAATTGAGCTGAAACTTGATTGGAGGCATCGGGGTGACATGGAGCTTCAGATTTGCTCCGATATCCAAAATGGCCAACATGGCAGCCAGCTTGAAATTCTTCAAAAGACATCTCCTCCCAAACCAAAGGTGGAATTGAGCTGAAAGTTGATGGAAGGTATTGTGGTGACACAGAGATCTAGATTAGCTAAAATCGTTGCGTGTCAATATCCAAGATGCCTCTCATCAAGTTTCAGCTCAATAAGATCTTTGATGAGAGGCATTGATGTGACATGCAGATTCAGATTTGCTAAAATGGTTCCATTACGATATCATGGCGACCATCTTGAAATTTTTCAAACGACATCTCCTCATGGCCCAATGGTCGAATTGAGATGAAACTTGATGGGACGCATCGGAGTTAAAAGATAAAGCTTTATTTAACGTCGCATATTCGAAACAAATAACATAAGCTCTGTAGAGCTTTTATTGCAACAAACAAAGAGCAAAAGTCCCACAAAACTAGAAGCCACGTCTCCAAAATGACCTACACTGTGCTGACAGGATGTAAAACCTCAAATCAATAAACAAGGGCAGGTAACTACAAAGTTGTTTGTCTCATGCAGCCGAAATTCGAACTCTATGTAGACTGTTTGTCCCTCCTGGTTATCTGAAAGTTTGATGAAGATCAGATCAGAAATGGCGGGGAAAAGTTGGTAAAGTAAAAGTAAAACAAAGATCAGGAATCGATACAATTAACTTACTCCACCCATCAAAGACACCAAAGGGAAAGAAATACAAACACTAAGCGACCAGACCATAATGGAAACCTAAACAAAGGAAGGCCATAAGGACAGTTACTTTCCCACAAAATTGGCCATATGGCCATCCAAAATTAAAAGACACAAGTGATACACACAGTAAGTAACAAACAACAACATAAAGTCGTTTTTCCATTTTAAGTCTATGGGAAAATTGTTCGCGCTCAAAGGGCTGTAACTGCAAAACCGAATGTCAGATTCAAGTCAAATTCAAACTCATCTGAGGTTTTATGCTTGTTCTCGTTTACTGAAAGTTTCAAAAAGATCAGATTAGAAACGGCTGAGAAAAGGTGGAGACACTATTTTTCACTAATATTTATGCTCAAGGGCAGGTAATTCGAAAGCCTTTTGTCTCATGCGACCCAAATTCGAACTAAACATAGACTGTAATCTCCTTCTGGTTATTTGGAAGTTTGATGAAGGTCAGGTTAGAAATAGCCAAGCAAAGTTGGAGACATCGTTTTCCCATTGTAAGTCTATGGGAAAATTTTTCACTCTCAAAGTAATGTAACTGGAAATCTGGTGGTCAGATTCAAGCCAAAATCGAACTCATTAGAGATTTTATGCTTATCCTCGTTTACCAAAAGTAACAAAAAGATCAGATCAAAAACGGTTGCGGAAAGCTGGATACAAAAGTTATGACAAAAGGGTCAAAGGTCAAGGCCACAGGTCAAAAATTTTGCATGGGTGGGAAGCTCTTGTCTCAAGGAACCTACATGCCTAATATAAAGACCTTGGCACAAGGAAACTACATGCCAAATGTGAAGGCTCCATCTCAAATGCTTCAAAAATTATGACAAAGAAGGTCAAAGGTCAAGGTCATAAGACAAAAATTTTGTATGGGTGGGAAGACCTTTGACAAGGAACATACATGCCAAAATATCGAGGCACTATCTCAAATGGTTCAAAATGTATGATAAAGTAGGTCAAATGTGAAGATAGAGGTCACAGATCATTTTTATGTATGAATAGGAAGCCCTTGTCGCAAGGAACCTACATGCCAAATATGAAGGCTGTATCTCAAATGACCAGCAGAGTGCACATTCTTTCGCCAGAAACTGACAACTTCCCTTCTTGAATCAGCGGAAGGGAGAGAATGACCAGAGGAAAGATTTTATAACCAATCTGCAAGAAAGAATGTTGCCGACCCCGGCAGGTATCAAACCCGTTTCCTCCTGGTCACCTCGGCCCCCGCCCATCAGGGCTTGAAGAAATAGATGGGCTGCATGTTGCTTCCATGCAGGGCTGAAATCCGACCGCGCACGAGTATTGGTAAACCGCTTAGAGGATCTAAGCCTGCCCAGGTAAACCTGTGCGAGTCGGACCGTCCATGCTTATAAACCCTATAGGTTCATTGGGCGACAGGGCTTGAGATGCCATTTTATCTCAATGTCGAGTAAAGATTCCATAAAACTGGTAGCAACGTCTCCAAAATGACCTTTAAAGTGTTGACGGGGACCTTAAACCTCAAATCAAACAATCAAACAAATCCTCCTGGTCACCAGTAAGACGCACATCCGACAAGACCGCACATAAGTACTGGTTAACCAATTAGAAAGTAATCCTGCCCTGGCACAGTGGTGTCCCTGCATATAAACCCCGTTCGGTTTTTTTGGGCGGCAGGGCTTGAGATGTCATTTCATCTCAATGTCGGGTAAAATTCCCAAAATATTGGAAGCAACACCGTCAATATGACATAAATAGCGTTGCTGTTAAACCTCAGATCAAACAACTTGAGCGGGACTAGCAGGCTAGTAAGATTGATTCTGGAGGGTTTTATGTTATCTCAGGCTATTGGGGCACGATTGGATACACTTATAATAACATCTCTCCATCTGTCTGCCCCGGCTGCCTCAAGGAGTCCTCAAATATCGACCATTCCTTGATGATGCTCTCTATATCATCCTCGTCTATGGGTGATTTGGTTTTACGGTCCTTTCAAGATTATATCTCTTACTACAAGCTGGTCGTTAATAAGAAGTGGGCTTAAACCGGAGAAAGTGTTTCAGGTGCATACTGCGATGAGAGGCTAATTAAGTGTCAGCGCTTTTTCCCATTAGGACAAGGATGCCCGTTATCCTCGGGGTGTTTAGAGGATTTACGGCACTTTTTAAAAATTTCACTTATTTCGAGCAGACCGCTAATCAGAGTTGAGCTAAAACCAGAGTAAAACCACCTCACATGTTGGCATCTCACATGTGGCCAGAGCGAGGCGCAATCCAAAGCGGAGAGACCTAATGACATAATGTTTAAGAGTCAGCGCTCTTGCCCATTAGGACACAGGGGCCCCGTTACCGTCAGGGTATACAGCTGACTTAACTAGTTTGTTTTTCTACAAAAACACAGATGTCTCCCCCGTTTTTGACCTCTAAGTATGACCTTGAAATTGGAGGTATTGAGCTGGGTCTTGTGTGCAAAACATCATCTAATGAAGATGAACATTTCTGCATGTAACTTTAAAAATGTTCATAGAGAAATAAACAAGAGGCCCATGGGCCACAGTGCTCACCAGAGCTCAGGGGGCCACTGCCCACTGGCAGCAATGTATTTTAATTAACCATGGAAGCCCTGCTCCCAAGGCTACTACAGATAAAATTTCGACCCAATCAGACTAGTGGCTTCAGAGGTCTGATGTCGCTTGAAGACAACAGATGACAAATAACAATTTCCCATCTGTGGCAATAGGCCAAAAAGAACATTAAAGGAACATTTCTATGGAAGTTTGGCAAAATATCTTGAAAGGCATTAATGTCATTTTTCAATTTTCCCATTATTAGTCAATGGAAACTCTTAACTTTCCATAGCAAACAAACCAAAGAGCCAAACTTCATAAACCAGAGCTCAGGTGGGCACTGCCCAATGGAGCCCTGATTGGTGTCACTAAATGGGTCTTATAAAAAGGAACAGAGACATATATGGTTTAGCGGTGGGGATATGTATGGTTCCTGAGACGTAAGGCCTTTTAAGCAATAGAGGGATTCGGGCACGGCAGATCCCAGAAAAACCAAAGATTGTTGTCACTGAATATGTCTTATCATAAAGATCAAGAATATACATGGTTAAATGGTGGGGATCTGAACGGTTTCTGAGATATGAGGCCTTTTTATGAAGTGGAAGGGAGAGAAATGGCCCCTTCGGACCCCCCAAGACAGGCTTGACTGAATGTGTCTAATAACAATGAACAAGAGTATATGTGATTATAGGATGGGGACTTGAATGGTTTCTGAGATATATGGCCTATTATTAAGTGGAGTCTTATCACCAGGAACAAGAATATATATGATGATGATGATTTCGTGTTTAACGACTCGTCAACCCTCATTGTGGGTCATAAGCGTCAAACGGTTAATGGTTAACGGCATTGAGAATTATGAGGATATTAAGAGTAAAAAAGTTAGTTTGATATGTATAAAAATCTTAAACAGTTAAATCTTATGAAAGTGTCAAATTTCTTTTAAGAATAAAATAATATTTTCAAAAGGTACATCTTGAAACAATTGTTGCAAAGTGTCAGCTTTGAAGTATAAGTTACGGGACTGTGAAAAGTCTAAGGATATATATGGTTTAGGGGTGGGGAACTGAACGGTTTCTGAGATATATGGATTTTAATGAAGGGGTGGGGCATGGCCCATGGAACCCCGGGGGGACGCCCATGCTGGTGTCACTGTTTGCATTTTATCATAAAGAAGAAGAATATATATATGTTAGGGGTGGGCTCTGAATAGTTTCTCAGATATATGGTCTTTTGTGAAGTAGAGGGGTGGAGTGTGGCCCGGGCACAACCTGGGTGACCCCTAGGTTGGTGTCACTGAATGTGTCTTATCATAAGGAACAAGAATATATATGGTTTTGGGGTGGGGATCTGTAAGGTTTCTGGAATATTTAGCCTTTTATGAAGTTGAGGGGCTTGGGCATGGCCCCCGCACATCCCGGGGGACCCCCAAGTTGGTGTCACTGAATGCGACTTATCATAAGGAACGAGAATATATATGGTTTAGGGGTGGGGATCTGTAAGGTTACTGGGATATTGGGCCGTTTATGAAGTGGAGGGGGTGGGGCATGGCCCCGACACATCCTGGGGGGGCCCTCAGGTTGGTGTCACTGAGTCCATCTTATCATAAGGAGTGAGTGAGTTTTAGTTTTACGTCCCACCAACAGCTAAGGTCATACGGAGACGGGACCTCGGTTTAAAGACTCATCCGAAAATCTGGAGAAGCCCGGGATCGATCCTGCGTTCCCTGGTTTACAAGGCGAGTAGCGTAACCACTGCACCACGGAGGCTTCTATCTTATCATAAGGAACAAAAGTATCTATGGTTTAGGGGTGGGGATCTCAACGGTTTCTGAGATAAATGGCATTTTATGAAGTGGAGGGGTGGGGCATGTCCCCGGCATATCCCAGGGGACCGCCAGGTTGGTGTCAATTAATGCATCTTAACATAAGGAACAAGAATATATATGGTTTAGGGGTTGGGATCTGTAAGGTTTCTGAGATATAAGGCATTTTATGAAGTGGAGGGGGCGGGGCATGGCCCCCGGCACAACCTAGGGGACCCCCAGGTTGACATAAAAGCATTATGGCTGAGAGAAGTTTACACAAGGAACATGTCCATGTAAGTTTTGTCAAAATATCTGCAATGACTTGGCAGTAAATGCCATTTTTCAGTTTTCCCCATTATAAGTCAATGGAAACTCTAAGTTGCCATAGCAACAAAACTAAAAGGCCAAATTTCATAAAAAACACAAAACCTGTAAAGGCAAATATGGTGAATATTTTCATAAAGTCTCAGCCTCCTAGAGCATATGGTTTCTGAGGAGATGATTTTTTATGTATTTTTTTTTCTATTTTTTGCATTTTGGTTTCCATGGCAACCAATAAAAATGAACAGAAGCCTAAAATCATACGGCAGATAGTAGATTGCCTATGGAACATTTCTATGCAAGTTTTGTCAAAATATCTGCAGAGGCTTGGCAGTAAATGCCATTTTTCAATTTTCCCCATTATAAGACTATGGAAACTACAAGTTGCCATAGCAACCAAACTAATGGGCCGATTTCATAAAAAACACAAACTTTCAATCCCCCAGCCCAAGGATGCTACAGATAAAATTTGGACCCAATCGGCCCAGTGGCTTCAGAGGAGATGTCGTTTGAAAGTGTTGACGCCAGACGACGACGACATACGACAGACGACGGACGACAGACGACGACGACGGACAACTGCCTATCCTATAAGCTCCCCCGGAGCCTTCGGCTCTGGTGAGCTAAAGACTAATGGGCCGATTTTCATAAAAAACACAAACTTTCAATCCCCCAGCCCAAGGATGCTACAGATAAAATTTGGGCCCAATCGGCCCAGTGGCTTCAGAGGAGATGTCGTTTGAAAGTGTTGACGCCAGACGACGACGACATACGACAGACGACGGACGACAGACGACGACGACTGACAACTGCCTCTCCTATAAGCTCCCCCGGAGCCTTCGGCTCTGGTGAGCTAAAAAGTTATTGGCCGTACACAAAAAGCCCTTTTACCCCTTTGACCTCCAAGTATGGCCTTGACCTTTGAGGTACAACACATCGTCTCATGATGGTAAACATTTCTGCCAAGTAATTTCATAATCCATCAAAGAATAAGGAAGTCATTGACTGTCCCTTTTTAACCTATGACCTCTATGTATGACCTTGACATTGGAGGTATGGCCCTTGGTCTTGCACATGACTCATGGTCTAATGACGGTGAACATTCTGCATGGTTACTTTATAAATAAAAATAAAAAATGAGTTCCTTTAAGAGCAATGTAAATATTCATAAGAAAGAAGATGGGACATACTACGTACTTTCGGCTAATAAAGCCTCATCAGTGACCCTGTAATGATCCGGCCATAAATAAAGAAAACCAGAGGACCAGTGGTCCTGAACCGCTCACCTGTCTGGTGACAATTTTCCTACTTAGATATGCAGAAAATGTCATTTACCCTGCTCATAAATTTTAAAATGCCATCTCAATATTTGTTGGCATTTTAAAACTTATGAGCAGGGTAAATTTCATGCTGAAGTGAGTTGAGCGTGAAAAAAGTTTTATAACCTGGGTGCCTGGCTCACAGAAAGGGAAAATATGAGGAACTGTCCATAGGTCAAGGTCAACCCAGGGTCACCATTTGTACAAACCATGATGGGCCTGAGTACCATATGCTACATGCCAAGTTTCAAGGCCACTGGCCATATGGTTCTGGAGAAGAAGATTTTTGAAGGCTTTTTACCATATATGGGCATGGCGGCCATCTTGGTCATGTGATCCAGACCCCGCGAACAAACTTTCGTTCCCCCATCCCACTGAGGCTCCATATGAAATTTGGCTTTGATTGGCCCTGCAGTATAGGAGAAGAAGATCTTTGAAAATGGTGGACGGACGGACGGATGGACAGACGGACGAACGGACGATGGACCATGGCTATACTATTAGCTCACCTATGAGCCTAAAGGCTCAGGTGAGCTAAAAATCCATTATTTTCACTTTTTCCTATGCAAAAGCCTAAGTCAGCATATTTGACATTACTGTAAAATAGGTCAAGTTCAACCAAGGGTCACCATTTACACAAATTATGATAGGCCCGAGTACCATATGCTACATGCCAAGTTTCAAGGCCATTGGCCTTACGGTTCTTGAGAAGAAGAATTTCTAAGTGTTTTTACAATATATGGGCGTGGTGGCCATCTTGGTCATGTGATCTAGACCATATTGGCAGCTTTTCATTTGTTCAACTCCCAAAGGCTCCATATTGAATTTCACTTCAATTGGCTCAGTAGTTTCTGAGAAAAAATGTTTGAAATATGGAACCTGCGTGACCTTGGTCTAAGGTCAATTAATGATCTTGACCTTTCTTACACATAGCTCTTCATATATTCAGCTACTTTACCTTATCTACTAATTTTGGTGACAGTGTCTTCAATGGTTTCCTAAAAATCCATTATTTTCACTTTTTCCCATGCAAAAGCCTAAGTCGGCAAATTTGACATTGCTGTAAAATAGGTCAAGGTCAACTCAGGGTCACTATTTGTACAAACTATGATGGGCCTGAGTACCATATGCTACATGCCAAGTTTCAAGGCCATTGGCCTTACGGTTCTGGAGGAGAAAAATTTTTAAGGCTTTTTACCATATATGGGCGTGACGGCCATTTTGGTCATGTGATCTAGACCGTATTGGCATTTTTTCATTTGTTCAACTCACAAAGGCTCCATATTAAATTTTACTTAAATTGGCTCAGCAGTTTTGGAGAAAACTAGAGAAAGTGCCCAGTGGGGCACGTATACCCCCGACCAGTGCCATCCCATTTTAGTGGAAATGAAAATTTGTTTGTAGCATTGAACCTTTCCATATAAACTTTCCATTTAGTCCACTGAGAATAACTATTGCATTTCAACAAATATAGTATAATTTATCATATCCAAAGATGAAACTGCTTGTCTTTGCTGAATAATAAAAATTTAAAGTTTGTTGCAATTTGGAACAATTTCAACTGGAAACAACAAACATAGAATAGGCTGTCATAGAACATTTGCTGAATTAAAGTAGCTGTATAATGACATAATAAAGCAATGCATTTTTTATTATTACTTGCATTTATTATTGTCTGCATTTCAAGAGAAAATATTATGCAAAATTTAACAGTTCTAGTCACTGTTGTTTCTAAGATCACAAGGACCAATATACATGTATAAACTGACAAATCTGACAAGGGTCACAGCATAAAGAAACAACAAACTAACTAATAATGAACAGATGGAAAGACAAAAACTATAACCTTTGATATACTTTGTATGCAAGGAGTATAATTAAAACAGTTTAATATCAAATCCTGTACCATATACTATTATGCAATGTATACATGTGAATTTATTCTAATAAATATTGTTTAAACCAAAACAGTTAACACAAAACTTGGACATGATCAAAATGTGTAAGTACTTATTATTGAACCATAGCCCCACCCGGGGGCTTGACACAGGAGCTTAGATATTCCATATGAAAGTTAATACTATAGCTATATTCTGTACCAAATACGAAGAGAATCTAACATGAGGTTACAGAGATATAAGCAATCAAAAAGGTTTAACACAAACTTCGACTTAAAAGTTGACAAACTGACAGACAGCCCACCCAGGGGCTTGACCCAGGGGCTTAGATATTCCATATGAAAGGTTATGCTATAGAGATATCCTTTACCAAATATGAAAAGAATGTAACATGTAGTTACAGAGATATGAGCAATCAAAAAGGTTTAACACAAAACATTGACGTAAATATTGATAAACGGACTGATGGGTGGACAGCCCACCCAGGGGCTTGACCCGCGAGCTAAGATATTCCAAATGAAAGGTAATGCTATAGAGATATCCTGTACCAAATATGAAGAGAATCAAACATGTGGTGACAGAGATATGAGCAATCAAAAAGGTTTAACAGAAAACTTTGACGTAAAAGTTGACAAACGGACAGACAGCCCACCCAGGGGCTTGACCCAGGGGCTTAGATACTCCATATGAAAGGTAATGCTATAGAGATATCCTGTTCCAAATATGAGGCGAATCCAACATGTGGTGACAGAGTTATTAGCAATCAAAAAGGTTTAACACAAAACTTTGACGTAAAAGTTGACAAACGGACAGACAGCCCACCCAGGGGCTTGACCCAGGGGCTTGGATATTCCATATGAAAGGAAATGCTATAGAGATATCCTTTACCAAATATGAAGAGAATCTAACATGTGGTTACAGAGATATGAGCAATCAAAAAGGTTTAACACAAAACTTTGACGTAAAAGTAGATGAACAGACAGACGGACAGACAGACAGCCCACACAGGGGCTTGACCCAGGGGCTTAGTTATTCCATATGAAAGGTAATGCTATAGAGATATCCTTTACCAAATATGAAGAGAATTTAACATGTGGTTACAGAGATATGAGCTATCAAAAAGGTTTAACGCAAAACTTTGACGTAAAGGTTGACGAACGGCGGGACGGACGGAAGTACGAACGAACGAACGAACGAACGAACTAACGAACGAACGAACGAACTAACGAACGGACGAACGGACGGAAAGACGAAAACTATATACCCCCTGACATACTCCGTATGTCGGGGGTATAAAAATGTTTGAAATATGGATCCTGAATGACATTGGTCTAAGGCCAATGAATGACCTTGACCTTTCTGACCCATAGATCTTCATGTATTCAATTACTTTACCTGATCTACAAGTTTTGTTGACACTGTCTTCAATGGTTTCCTATAAATCCATTATTTTCACTTTGCCCCATGCAAAAGCCTAAGTCGGAAAATTTGACATTGCTGTAAAATAGGTCAAGGTCAACCCAGGGTCACCATTTGTACAAACCATAATGGGCCCGAGTACCATATGCTACATGCCAAGTTTCAAAGCCAGTGGCCTTATGGTTCTGGAGAAGAAGATTTTTGAAGGCTTTTTACCATATATGGGCATAGCGGCCATCTTGGTCATGTGATCCAGACCCGCGAACAAGGCCAATGAATGACCTTGACCTTTCTGATCCATATACATTAATGTATTCAGTTTCTTTACCTGATCTACAAATTTTGGTGACACTGTCTTCAATGGTTTCCTATAAATCCATTATTTTCACTTTGCCCCATGCAAAAGCCTAAGTCGACAAATTTGACATTGCTGTAAAATAGGTCAAGGTCAACCCAGAGTCACCATTTGTACAAACCATGATGGGCCTGAGTACCATATGCTACATGCCAAGTTTCAAGGCCACTGGCCTTATGGTTCTGGAGAAGAAGATTTTTGAAGGCTTTTTACCATATATGGGCATGGCGGCCATCTTGGTCATGTGATCCAGAACCCGCGAACAAACTTTCGTTTCCCCATCCCACTGAGGCTCCATATGAAATCTGGCTTCGATTGGCCCTGCAGTATAGGAGAAGAAGATCTTTGAAAATGGTGGATGGACGGACGGACGACGGACCATGGCTATACTATAAGCTCGACTATGAGCCTAAAGGCTCAGGTGAGCTAAAAAGCCCATCCAAAAATAAAACAAGAGGCCCATGGGCCACTATGCTCACCAGAGCTCAGGTGGGCACTGCCAAATTGCAGCCATGTATTTTAACATGATATCATTTTAATCTGCCAAATGAACCCCCATATCCAAATGAGCATCCATGTGGACTCAGTATATGAAACATTAGGCTTTTTATGAAGTAGAGGGGGTGGGGCATGGACCCAATGGAGCCCTGGTTGGTATCACTAAATGTGTCTTATCACAAAGAACAAGAATATATATGGTTTAGCAGTGGGGATCTGCATGGCTGGAGATGTAAGTGGAGGGGTTGGAGCATGCCCTGTCGTTCCCAGGAAAGCCCAAGATTTTTGTCCCTAAATGTGTCTCATCATAAGGACCAAGTATATATATGGTTAAGGGGTGGGAATCTGAACGGTTTCAAAGATATCCTTTCATGAAGTGGAAAGGAGAGGACTGGCCCCTGCGGACACCCCTACAGTAGGTGTGCTAATAATAAGGAACAAGAACATATATGAATATGGGGTGGGGATTTAATGGTTTCTGAAATATATGGCCTTTTATGAAGTGGAAGGGCGGGGCACATTGCCTCAGCACAAAGAGACCCCCAAGTTGGTGTGACTGAATGAGTCTTATCATAAGGAACAGGAATATATATGGTTTAGGGGTGGGGATCTGAACTATTTCTGAGATATGTGGCTTTTAATGAAGTCAAGCGGTGGAGCAAGGCCCGGGCATGCCCCGGGGACTCACAAGCTGGTGTCAATGAATGTGCCTTATCATAAGGAAGATGAATATATATGGTTTAGGGGTGGGGCTCTGAACAGTTTCTGAGATAAAAGGCCTTTTGTGAAGTGCAGGGGTGGGGCAAGGCCCAGGGAGACCCCCAGGTTGGTGTCAATTAAAGTGTCTTATCATAAGGTACAAGAATATATATGGTTTAGGGGTGGGGATCTGTAAGGTTTCCGAGATATTGTGATATTATGAAATGGAGGGGGTGGGGCATGGCCCCAGCACATCCCTGGGGACCCCCAGGTTGGTGTCACTGAATGTGTCTCATCATAATGAACAAGAACATATATGGTTTAGGGGTGGGGATCTGAACAGTTTCTGAGATATATGACCTTTTGTGAAGTGAAGGGGTGTGGCATGGCTCCGGCGCACCCCAGAAGACCCCCAATTTGGGGTCAATGAATGCGTCTTATCATAAGGAGCAAGAATATATATGGTTTAGGGGTGGGGATCTGTAAGGTTTCCGAGATATTGGGCCTTTTATGAAATGGAGGGGCGGGACATGGCCCCGGCGCATCCCGGGGGACCCCCAGTTTGATGTCACTGAATGCGTCTTATCATAAGGAACAAGAGTATATAGGGTTCAGGGGTGGGGATCTGAATGGTTTCCAAGATATTGGGCCTTTTATGAAGTGGAGGGGGTGGGGCATGGCCTCGGCACATCCCGGAGGACCTCCAGGTTGGTGTCACTGAATGCGTCTTATCAATAGGAACAAGAATATATATGGTTTAGGGGTGGGGATCTGTAAGGTTTCTGAGATATGTCATTTTATGAAGTACTGGGGGCGGGGCATGGCCCCGGCACAACCTACTGGACCCCCAGGTTGACATAACAGCATATGGCTGAGAGAAGTTTACTCAAGGAACATTTCTATGAAAGTTTTGTCAAAATATCTCCAAAGGCTTTGTAGTTAATGCCATTTTTCAATTTTCCCCATTATAAGTCTATGGAAAATCTAAGTTGCCATAGCAACCAAACTAAAGAGCCGAATTTCATAAAAAAACACAAAACCTGTAAAGGCAAATATGGTGAATATTTCCATAAACTTTCAGCCTCATAGAGCATACGGTTTCTGAGGAGATGATTTTTAAGTATTTTTTTTCTATTTTTTTCATTTTGGTTTCCATGGCAACCAATACAAATGAGCAGTAGGCCTAAAATCATATGGCAGATAGTAGATTGCCTAAGGAATATTTCTATGAAAGTTTTGTCAAAATATCTGCAGTGGCTTGGCAGTAAATGCCATTTTTCAATTTTCCCCATTATAAGTCTATGGAAACTCTAAGTTGCCATAGCAACCAAACCAATGAGCCGAATTTCACAAAAAAACACAAACTTTCAATCCCCCAACCCAAGGATGCTACAGATGAAATTTGGGCTGAATCGGCCCAGTGGCTTCAGAGGAGATGTCGTTTGAAAGTGTTGACGACGACGCAGACGCCGACGACGACGACGACGACGACGCCGACGACGACGACGACGACGACGACGGACAAATGCCTATCCTATAAGCTCCCCCGGAGCCTTCGGCTCTGGTGAGCTAAAAAGTTATTGACTGAACATAAAAAACAACTTTTTTTAACTCTGACCTCTTAGTATGACCTTGATCTTGGAGGTACCGACCTGGGTCTAGTGTGCACCACATCGTCTCATGATGGTTAACATTTCTGCCTGGTAATTTCACAATCTATCCAGGAATAAGAAAGTCATTGACTGAACGCTAAAAAGGCCCCTTTATGTCCTTTGACCTCTAAGTATGACCTTGACCTTTGAGTTACCAACCTGGGTCATGCACGCAACACATTGTCTTATATTGGTTAACATTTCTGCCAAGTGATTTTAAAATCCATCTCAAAATAAGAAAGTTATTGACCAAATACGAAAAAAGACCCCTTTTTTGACCTTTGACCTCTAAGTATGACCTTCACTTTTCAGGTACCAACCTGCCTCACGCGCACGAGATATCGTCTCATGGTTGTTAATATTTCTGCCAAGTAATTTTAAAATCCATCTGAAAATAAGAAAGTTATTGACCGAACACGATTTTCCCATACGTATATACATACCGACAAACTTCCAAGGGAGATAATTCAAAAAGTATAAATGCGAGAGTTATAGTTCGTGCGCACTGGACGTCGTCTAATGCTGATTAATATTTATATGAAGTTTCGTGAAGATAGCTCGAACGGTTTTCAAGTAATAGAGCGGACACGAATGTGTGACAGACGGACAGACAGAGGCTCGGGGGAAAAACAATATGTCTCTCCGAAAAAAAATTTTCGGGGGAGACATAACAAGATACATAGGTTGCATGTCTATACCACCATCGCTGATTATCTGGAGAATTTTGTTGGGTCGGCTATAAAAGCCAAGACCGCGCAGGGCCAGGCCGAGCCGCCGAGCTGTCGAGCCAAAAATTCAAAAGAGTTTATATTTCGTCCCTTGTCACAATGAAGATATATATTGTAATCATTTTGGTATAAAATTATTATGAATCACATATTTGATAACTGCACGAAGGTTCATCTCTCTACATTGTTTTATTTTCTTGTAATAACTATTTTTTTCGAAATGGAGGGATAGGGGTATAAAAGCCAAGGCCGGGAAAATTGGAAATATTTCTTACGATTTTGCGGTTAAAGGAATTCTTTTTTGCTCTGATGATATTACAATTTGATTATTTTTATCATGTGTACATAGAAAATATAATTAACATATCAAAATCATCTTAAATGATCAAATTTCTTATTTTCTAATGGTTTTGCTATTTTTAGGTTAACTTTACTTTAGGAAACGACCGAAATGTACCAAAAAGGAAAACAAGAGGGCCCAGAGGGCCCTGGTTCGCTCACCTGATCCAATGTATAACAAGTGGGCCCCGGGCAGGGTCAATTTTGGCCCCAGGGCTATAATTTGAACAATCTTGGTAGAGGTCCACAAGATGAAGCTTCATATTGAATATGAAAGACCTGGGCTTTCTGGTTTCAGAGAAGAAGATTTTAAAGGTTTACCCTGCATATAGAAGTCTATGTAAAACAAGATTTTCCCTATATAAGTCTATGTTGAACCAAAGGGCCCCGGAGCAGGGGCATTTTTGGCCCCAGGGCTATAATTTGAACAATCTTGGTAGAGGTCCACTAGCTGAAGCTTCATAACAAATATCAAAGACCTAAGCCTTGTGTTTCAGAGAAGATGATTTTTAAAGATTTTCCCTATATAAGTCTATGTAAAACCAAAGGGCCACATGGCGGAGGTATTTTTGGTCTCAGGGCTATAATTTGAACAATCTTTATAGAGGTCCACTAGCTGAAGCTTCATACCAAATATCGAAGACCTGGGCCTTGCAGTTTCAGAGAAGAAGATTTTTCAAGATTTTCCCTATATAAGCCTATGTAAAACAAAAGGGCCCTGGTGCGGGGGCATTTTTAGCCCCAGCACTATAATTTGAATAATCTTGGTAGGGGTCCACTAGATGAAGCTTCATACCAAATATCAAAGACCTGGGCCTTGCGGTTTCAGAGAAGAAGATTTTTAAAGATTTTCCCTATATAAGCCTATGTAAAACAAAAGGGCCCTGGTGCGGAGGCATTTTTGGCCCCAGCACTATAATTTGAACAATCTTGGTAGGGGTCCACTAGATGAAGCTTCATACCAAATATCAAAGACCTGGGCCTTGCGGTTTTAGAGAAGAAGATTTTCCAAGATTTTCCCTATATAAGCCCATGTAAAACCAAAGGGCCCCCGTGCGGGGGCATTTTTAGATCCAGCACTATAATTTGAACAATCTTGATAGGGGTCCCTTAGATAAAGCTTCATACAAAATATCAAAGACCTGGGCCTTGCGGTTTCAGAGAAGAAGATTTTTAAAGATTTTCCCTATATAAGCCCAGGTAAAACCAAAGGGCCCCCGTGTGGGGGCGTTTTTGGCCCCAGCACTATAATTTGAACAATCTTGGTAGGGGTCCACTAGATGAAGCTTCATACAAAATATCAAAGACCTGGGCCTTGCGGTTTCAGAGAAGAAGATTTTTCAAGATTTTCCCTATATAAGCCCATGTAAAACCAAAGGGCCCCCGTGCGGGGGCATTTTTAGCTCCAGCACTATAATTTGAACAATGTTGGTAGGGGTCCACTAGATGAAGCTTCATACCAAATATCAAAGACCTGGGCCTTGCGGTTTCAGAGAAGAAGATTTTTAAAGATTTTCCCTATATAAGCCCATGTAACACCAAAGGGCCCCCGTGCGGGGGCATTTTTGGCCCCAGCACTATAATTTGAACAATCTTGGTAGGGGTCCACTAGATGAAGCTTCATACCAAATATCAAAGACCTGAGCCTTGCGGTTTCAGAGAAGAAGATTTTTTAAGTTTGTGGTGAAAAAAAATCTATTTTTGGCTACTGTGACCTATATTTGCAACGGACCGGAACCATTTGAATAACTTTGAAAGGGGACCACCTAAGGATCATTCCTGTGAAGTTTGGTCAAAATACCATCAGTGGTTTAGGAGGAGATGTCGTTTGAAGAAAAGTTTACGGACGCACGCACGGACGCACGACGGACGACGGACAAAAAGTGATCCCAAAAGCTCACCTTGTCACTACGTGACAGGTGAGCTAAAAACAGTATTGTTCCTGCAAGCATGAATTAAAGAAATATAAAAATTGATCGTTGTATTTGTTAACATGTAAGTCAATATTAAAATGATCAAGAAAACATGATTTTATCTTTATTTTTCTTTATTTCCAGCTTGTAGTAAACAAAACTTTCTTCCATTTCGGTCTTTTTCGGTCGTTTCCTTTAATTAAGTTAATCTAAAAATAGAAACAATTAGAAAATAAGAAAGTTTATAATTTAAGGTAGTCTTATATGTTTGTTATATTTTTCTATTGACAAATGATGACAATAATCAAATTCAAATATTTTCAGGACAAAAAGAAGTACTTTAACCTGTGCATTTACAAGACATTAAGAAATATTATCATTTTCCCGGCCTTGGCTTTTATACCCCTCCATTTCTCGGAAAAACGGTTATTACAAGAAAATTAAACAATGCAGAGTGATAAACCTTCCAGCAGTTATCAAATATGTGATTTATAATAACGTGATTTGGTTTGCTTTGAGGTTTAACGTCCCCATCAACACTGTAAAGGTCATTTTGGAGACGTTGCTTCCAATTTTGTGGGACTTTTACCCGACATTGAGATGAAACGACATCTCAAGCCCTGTCGCCAAATAAAACCAATAGAGTTTATTAGCATGGATGGTCCGCCTCGCACCCAATTCCTGGACAGGCTAAGATCCTCTAAGCAGTTTACCAGTAATAGTGTGCGGGCCGGATTCAGCTCTGCGTGGAAGCATCATGCAGCCCATATATTTCTTCAAGCCCCTATGGGCGGGGGCAACTAATAACGTGATACTCAACTAACTACAATATATATCATAATTATAACAAGAGACGAAACATAAAATATTCGGATCGGCATTTTTGGCTTGACTGCTCGGCCCGGCCCGGCGCGGCCTTGGCTTTTATATCCGACCATTTTGTAGTTCTGCTCCAAGATAGTGATCAGACTTATATGCAGCGCCGCAATTTCCCCATATTAATGTGCATGTTTGGAAAAGGCAAGAAACACAAGCGGGCCTCCGTGACCTATTCTTAATCATTAGATGTCTCACTCGGGCCACCTGTGAGCTTAAGTGTAAGCTTCAGTGATGTTTAATTACTCGCAGTGTAAGAAAAAGAATAACCAAAATGCTCCCACACATACATGTATATAAGCGGATTGATAGTCAGTGTTCTCCATTATTATATACATTGAGTTTGATTTTTTTAAAGCCTTTACTTGAGAAAAAAAATAAAGTATTGCCAAAATGGTAAACCGACAGAAAATCAACCATTTTCAGTTTATGAAACATTTACACAACAATAAAAAGAAACACAGAAAACATTCATCATGTTCATACTGTGTTGTAAAGTGCATAAGTTGCAAATCATTATGATTCCAACCGGATCAAAATCATACTTTACGATCGTTAGAGTTGTCTCTCTTTGTACAAAGATCAAGCATTTCGTCATATGCTTCAAATTTTGTGTACGAAATTTGACTGCATGAAAAAATACATGCACGTGAACAAATATACATACAGGTAAAGGCAGATTTCGCGGAGAAACACCGTGAATGTCTTCACCTGTACTACTTTTCTTTCTCCTGGCAATAGCGATTTTTGCGGAGAAATTTTGCGGCGTTTTGCAGAGAAATTAACCGCTTTGAAACGCGTTTTTTCTTCTCGGAGAAATTTCTCGCTTGTTCTCCAAGAAAAAAAAAAAACAACTTATACTGCGGGGAATAAAGAAATATGGGTTTTTACCACTGGCTGGTCTGTAAAATAGGTCAAGCTCCACCAAAGGTCATCATTTGAACAAACTTGGTAGGGCCCGTGTCCCCAATGCTTCATACCAAGTTTCAAGGTCATCGGTCATTTGGTTCCTGAGATGATATTTAAAGGTTTATACCATATATGGGCATGGAGCCATCTTGGTTAGGTGACCTAGATCCCATGAACAAACTTTCTTTCCCCCAACCCATGGAGAGTCCACATGTAATTTGGTTTCAATGGCCCATCAGTTTAATGTTGAAGCGGACTCGGACGACGGATGGCGGACCACTGCCTATACTATAAGCTCCCCCTGAGCCGAAGGCTCTGGTGAGCTAAAAGAAATAGGAAATAGTCTGCATGGTGAACCACCTTTTTCTGTTATTTCTGATCAGATCTATATTTTGTTTGGAAAGCAGTGTACACCAAGATCAGATGCCATAAGACGTCTGATCAGGGTCTACACTGTATGCTCACTATTCAAGGATTTGCGGTTAAGTCAGAATTTGCACTGTATGTTTGAAGCACAGGAATGCAAGTAACCAAAATGCACTTGTTTGTTTTATTTTAGGTTTAACATACTAGTCAACACTTACAGTTCAGAGTTTTTAGGGACTTGATTCATGTGTACCATTCAACAGTGTAGACCAAGTTCATGCCATATTTATGGATTGTTCTATTTATTTATTAATTCATTTATAGTTCTTTCCTACTTCAGTATAAGATTACGAAAAGTTGAAAACATGCCTATTAAAGTGTATTGGAAGATTTTACCACCAAATAAAACTGCAAGCACTGCATGATGCCCCGTCACTACAATTACATCAAGCAAGTGCCATATCACAGTGAAAATGGAATTCAAAGTAAGGATGCATTACTATTTCCCTTAATAAAGTTGACAGAAATACATGACTAAGATGACTATTTTCAATGTTCAAAGAGCCATGGATCCAAAAGAAAGTAAACCAGAATTAAAATTCTCATTTTCAGTTTATGGGGGCTGGTGCGCTTTAAACTAAAGTCAAGGTCTTCAAAATGTAGTCAAATCTTTGGTCAATTGCAATGATATTTTGTACCAAGTTAGACCACATTATATTGATGTGTTCATGAGACTGGGCGCAGAAATGCCATCTTTGGCCCAACATTGACAGTTTTGGGGGCATGTGCCTTTGACAATAAGGTCAAGGTCACCAAAACCTACATGTTGTTTCCACCATCCTAGTGGTGTAACCATGTAAGTTTGGTCAGAATCAATCATTAGGTTCAGGAGATAAAGTGCTTCAAACAGACTACATGATAGCAATGGCTATGTTCAATGTTCAAGGGGCAATAACTCCAAAAATAGGAAACTCAGAATATGGTTCATATGTTCTGCATGTCGTTTCATTCTGCTCCACATATCTGTGAAGTTTCATGGAAATATCTCAAACAGCATCGAAGTTATGGAGCGGACACGAAACTATGACGGAAATTGCTACGTTCAATGTTCAAAGGGCAACAACTCCAAAAGTAGGAAAACCAGAGTTACGTCCTGCACGTCATCTCATAGTGCTCTACATACCTGAGAAGTTTAGTGAAAATACCTCAAAGGGTATCAGAGTTATGGAGCGGACACAAAACTGATAGCAGCAGCTATATTCAAAGTTCAAAGGGCAATAACTCCAGAAGTAGAAAAATCATAGTTACGGTTCATATGTTCTGCACGTCTCATGGTGCTCTACATACCTGTGAAGTTTCATGGAAATAACTCAAATGCTATCGAAGTTATGGAGCGGACACAAAATTATGACCGAAATGGCTACGTTCAATGTTCAAAGGGCAATTACTCCAAAATTATGATAATCAGAGTTATGGTTCATATGTTCTGCACGTCGCCGCATGATGCTTTACATGTCTGTGAAGTTTCATGAACATATCTCAAATGGTATCAGAGTTATGTAGCGGACACGAAACAGATAGCAGCAGCTATATTCAAAGTTCAAAGGAAAATAACTCCAGAAGTATTAAAATCATAGTCACGGTTCACATGTTCTGCACGTCGTCTCTGACTCTCATGGTGCTCTACATATCTGTAAAGTTTCATGGAAATATCTCTAACAGTACCTAAGTTATGGAGCAGACACGAAACTATGACAGAAATGGCTATGTTCAAGTTCAAAAGACAACAACCCGAAAAATAGGAAAATCAGAGTTACATTTCATGTGTTTTGCACGTCGTCTGATAGCTCAAAACTTCGGAGGGTATTACATAATACCCCGCCATTTTTTGAATGGCGGGGCATAAAAATTTCAGTATCGAGTCCCCGCAATCTATGTTTTGAGCAAAAGTAAGAAAAATAACAGATTTTCTATCCAGAAATTAATTTTCTAGACAGAAAATCTGATATTTTTTTTTTTTTTTTTTTTTTTTGCTCAAAATATAGATTGCAGCGACTCAATAGAACCGCCTCGACGAGGCGGTTCTATCGAGAACACACAATCTATATTTTAAGAAGAAAAATAAAAATAATGTTTCCCCCTGAAACCTCCAGTTTTATTATATAAAAGTGGATGTAATGGGGGGGGGGATATTATATAGGCATGTTTTTGATGATGTCATAATTCCTTTATCATCAAAGAAATCCATGTGCCAGCCTCGGCAGCTCAGTCAGATGCGCGTCTGACTGGTGATAAGGGACGCGGGTTCAATACCTGCCAGGGTCGGCAACATTCTTTCGTGGAGGTTGCTCATGAAATCTTTTCTACCGTCATTCTCTCCCTTCCGCTGATTCAAGAAGGGTAGCTGTCAGTTCCTGGTGAAAGAATGTGCACTGTACCAGTTATAACCCCTTACGTATAAGCCTGCCCAAGTAAAGTGTGGATAGGTTAACTGACCTGCTCAAAAATAACATAAATAGTGTTGACTGGGCCGTTACAAACAAATGTTTTTGGTAAAGGCGTTATTAACACACGGGCAACAGCAATATAGAGACGCTTTCTTTCGTTTTGTTGTGTATTATAAAAAGCCAAAAACTAACTTAATGTCAATATTTCTTTTTCTTGTTTCTCCAGAAGCCTCCGTGGTGCAGTGGTTACGCTACTCGCCTTGTAAACCAGGGGTCGCAGGATCGATCCCGGGCTTCTCCAGACTTTCGGATGAGTCCTTAAACCGAGGTCCCGTCTCCGTATTACCTTAAATGTTGA
Source organism: Lucinisca nassula (assembly GCA_963580285.1). NCBI lineage: Eukaryota > Metazoa > Mollusca > Bivalvia > Lucinida > Lucinidae > Lucinisca > Lucinisca nassula. The sequence goes on from OY757014.1 coordinate 115,565,331, forward strand.
TGGGACGTAAAACTCAAACACTCACTCTTTTTTCTCCATAATAACTTTCTGTATGCATGTGCTGAAAATAGCCGGAGAACACCGAAAACCACTTACGTCTGCAATATGAATCAGAACATGCATAGAAATATTTGGCTTTCGCTTTTATAACTGTTGTTTAATAACATATAGGCATGAAGGCAGCATTAGCATGTCTATACTGTTATTTTCCGGTGAAAAAAAGTGTTTCCAGTCTTCCTAGTAACCCCCATCAAACTATGAAAAAAGGGTTTTTCACCAAAAATGTCACTTATAATAGTTTCACACCAAAGCCTCGATTTGCAGAGGACCTCGCTATAGCGACAATGTATGTTCGCTAACAATTTTGCTATAGCGATGAAATTGTAATTTTAACGAGTTTTGTAGATATATCGAATGTCTGTATAAAGAGGTGGGACTGTGTTTTGTCAAAAAATCTTTAATCATATTCTTGATATCAAGAAGTAGTCGTGACATTGTGCCATTTCTTTTGCATTTATTATACAGAACATTTAAATAATCATACTCCTGAGACCGCAGACTGGTTGTAAAATTATTATCTTAAAACGGGACATTTTTGCATCATTTTGTTTTTGATAGTCCTTTTCTTGGTAATAAAGACAGGTTGTGAATTTGTAATCTTTAAACGTGTTATTTTTGCATTCATCTTTAATAACATACCCTGGTACCATAGACTGGTTATGAACTTTCAAATATTTGTTTTACATTTTATTATCCATTAATATTTTTTTAATATTCTTATTCTTCATAAAACAGGCTGGTTGTAAACTGGCGATCTGTCAGTTTTTTTTTTGTTTTTTTTTTGTTTTTTTTTTGCATTTCCTCTACGTCAAGAATGCTTGAATGAACATATTCCTGGTATCCCACCAGAACATGTGTTATCTTTAAATGTCTCAGTTCCTGGGCATCTTTAATACAATCCTGGTCTGACTCATATGGTTTACTTACTTTCAGAAATTAACCCATTTTGTAATAGAAACCCCTAAACGCGTCAATTACGCAAAGAGTGCACGCCCAGATCGGACGCCACCAACACTGTTTGCAAGAAGTTAAGCCATTTTCCAAATAAATTTTGAAGAAAACACAACCTGACATCCCTTAATTTTGAAATGGACTCCTGGTACATATAAGATTACATTTGGTACAAAAAGGGTTAAGGTACAATAAGAAAACGATGAGGCACCTTTCATACAATCGGAAAAGAAATAAACTGACCTGTACATCATCGCTGACAATCCTGAGTCACAGCCATCCACCAACATCCCATCTATACATCGAAACAAAAAGGAGTTGCCTATGCTCTGGTAAAAGACGGGATGTGTTGGCTGGTAAACAGTGCCTGTAAATAAGTAGATTTTGCGGAAAGAAATATATCAGCTATTTATCAGTTACACCCTATATTAATTGCATTGTAATATTTTGACATGAGAGAGATATGGTATCTCAGGAAAAAAGTTCTGTATCAGGTCAACGTGACATTGCACTTCTATGTAATGGACTACTGGAAAAACAAGAGCTCCGCAAGCGGGGGAACGTCCCCGCCAATCGGGGCTTGAAAACATAGACGGACTGCATGATGCTTCCACCAGAGCTGAAAGCCGACCGCGCACGAGTACTAGTAAACCCCTTAGAGGATCTTAACCTGCCCAGGTAAAGCGGTGCGAGTCGGACCGTCAATTCTTATAAACCCTGTTGGTTTCATTGGCAGAAAAGGCTTGAGATGACATTTCATCTCAAGGTTTGGTAAAAGTCCCAAAAAATTGGAAGCAACGTCTCAAAAATGACCTATAGTGTTGACGGGGTTGTTAAACCTCAAATCAAATAAACAAATCCGCACGCGGGGCATTCTACACCCGTAGCAAGTTAATGCAGTGAAATTCCACTATTAAGACCACCTGAAATTAAGACTAATTCTGCTTTAACTAGACTAGATATTGGACACGGATGCTCCCACCAAAATATCATTCAGATAAAAGGTTTATATATAATTGTAAAAGGTATAGCATGAAGTTATTATTAAGGTTGATATCATTTTCAAGAGCACAAGAGGTGTCTTACTTGTTAATGACGCATCATCTCAAAGCTGTGCATACACCTGTAAAGTTTCATAAATATATTCCATACGATTTAGGAGTTATGGCCCGGACACAGTTTACTATACCGAACTAAGTCAAGGGCATATAATGCAAAAACCAAAAAGAGCAAGAGTTGTCTTCCTTGTTTCAATCTTCTCAATGCCATGCATGCACCTGCAAAGTTTCATAAATATAATCCATACGGTTTAGGAGTTATGGCCCGGGCACAGTTTACTATAAGGAACTAAGTGAAGGGCAGATAATTCAAAAACCAAACAAGAGGGCCATAATGGCCCTGGATCGCTCACCTGAACCTTATTGTACAGATAAAGTGGTAGGTAGTACATGTATAAGGTGGAGTGGATGGTTTGTGCCAGTTTGATTGAGAGTGACCCAAAGCACATTTCTGTAAAATTATTTCAAAATCAGTCTACCTATTTAGTAGTAGAATAGAAAGGATGCAATGATCAGGAATCGATACAATTGACCCACAGCTCTCTTCAGAGACACCAAAGGGAAAGAAACACAAACACGAAACAACAGACCCAAAATGGAAATACCAATAGCGGAAAGCCAAAAGGACAGTTACTTTCCAACAAAATGACCAATTAGCTATCCAAAATAAAATAATATAAGCGACACAAACACTCAAAGACAAACCACAACAAAAAGCAACGTCTTTTGATAGCGATCGATGCTGCTGGGGATGTCGACGCGTGAGGCGATGACGTCTTCGAGATTTGCCGTAAACTGCTTTTTGGCGTCAAACCCCGTTCCGACTTTGAGAATGTTGGAACGGGTTTGAGCTTGCGCTCCCAAGATTGCCCAAACGTAAGTCCGAATCGAGTCGTTGAGGCGCACGACACCCGCTTGCGTGAAGCCATCTGATTTATCGAGAATGAACATCGTCCAGGCCTTTGAAATATCCGCATTATGGCGTATGGCATCCTTCAGGTGAAAGCAGGGTCCATCGGAGCTGTGATCACTGCGGTATTTCCCCGAAGGGGTCATGAATGTACTAAAAGATCCGAGGCCTTGACACCCGTAGTCCAGCTTTTGCCTCCAATCTGTAGAAGGTGAAACGGCAAACTCCTCGCAAAGCCGCTTGTAGGCCCTGGAGTCATATTGGTTATCGTACCATAAATAGGATTCTCCCCAGGGAGGGCGACTTTTAGCTCCTCAAGCAGACGCCTCGTCGTATAATAAACATGAAAGCAATACAGGCTTGCAAGAAGGGGGTCCTCTGCTTGGAGATGGTCCTGGAATGAAACACCACATCCGGTAGTTGTGCACCAAACCGCAAAGTTCAGTCGGCACTGCCACCAGCTGAAGGGGGCTTGCTGCCAGCTGTCCCACGCCTTGTTTGCCTTAGTGACGTTCCCGGTAAGCAGAGGGTTTTGATAATGCTGCCAGGTGTTGTCCCACATCGCGTTTGCCTTTTGTTTGCGTGTAAGCGGATGATTTTGATAATCGAAGATGTTCGGGTACTTGGCAAGGAAGTGACTTCCCTTATCGTCGACCATTATGACTAGGTTGGGCTCCCCTGCTGCTGACTCTTTATATTTGAAATGGCCGCCTGCCTAATATTTTGTCGAGCTATTAAACGTAAACGCCTTTGTATCCATACCCATTTTAGTGATTATCATGTACATCACACTCACTGATGTTCAAAATGATGTGCCAATCAATCTTGCCAGGACCCTGTCTGCGGGTGAGCGAGAGATTGCTCTCTGCGAGTTGACGTATTATCACTGGTGGTACAACATATGCACGGCGAAAAGGAATAATAAGGTCTCAAATAACAAGACTGAAAAAACAATACCTGACGGGTACTATAACGTCTGTGAGTTGAACGAAAAGGTGTTTCAGCGGTTGGATGCCGAAATCACTCTAGATGAACCCTCTGGTCTACTTCAATTAACGGTAAAGCCCGGAGAAGTTATAACAATGGATCGCGGATTAGCTAATATCTTAGGCTTTTCCGACAATACTTTCAAACCCCCTCCCGTGGCGCTGATCAATAACAATGGCTATCACTTGGAAGGAGGCTGCACCAAGACGTTCACTGCAAAGAAGCCACACACGCTGGCCGTACATCGTGAGGTCTACTTTCACCTTGCTGAATTAAGTACTTCAGACAATCTGCATAACGGTCGCCCCTCTACACTGCTTAGATCTGTCCCCGTCGAGAACGAAAAGTGTGGAGCTGGTAGAACTGAATCATTTGCTGTCTTACAGTACAAAAGGTTGTCGTCAGGGCCTGTTTCACAGCTAACTATCTCACTTAGAGATACCAACGGGGAGATGTTACCATTCGAGTATATGAGTGGAACCCTACATATAAGGAATGGTTGACGCAAGCGGCCCAGGTGGGGTCAGAAAATGCTCTGGGGTGGCTTTGGATGATCTTGGTGACACTGAAGGGTTCGATAAGGACGGGAAGGAAGATCGATTGTATGCCTTCCAGCTCTCTGAGGGAGTCTACAAAAGAAAAGAGGTCGCCCAAGCGGGGTCATTGAAATTCGGTGACCTCAGCGACGTAGATACCTCACATGCCGTTACAAAGCGGGTACATACGCTGGCCTTCACTGGGAGCAAGTGGGTTGCTTTTGCAGACCCCATCCAACAAACGGGGTGGCTTATTGACATAAAAATCTCATCTCCGTAGGTTGTGACTGGAAAGGAGCACAAAGTTAGGGAGGTAGTGAATAGTGGCACTCGACTGTGCTCGTATATCCCCGGGGCGAAGAACATTGTCGTTTCCGAAGATAACGTGCTAAAGACAAGCAACAACCGGTAGGGAATCCTGAAAATAGTCTTCGAATCCCCCCCCCCCCCCCAGCGGGGCTTATTGGTATGCACTTGCCAACATCATCGATCATCCTTGATCTACTTCTCTGAGATACACCCGACGACTTTGATGATGTGTTACCCGGCTTCAAGCTCAAATGGCCACCAACGCATGCTTATAAGGAGGTTTGGGTCCACATAGTCACAAAAAGTGGGTCTGCTCCTGAAGTGCAGTTCACTCTTGAAGGAATCCAACACCAAGCTGAATACCGTCATTTAGATATACATAATAATTTTATAGGCCCAGTGTCTCAAATTAGAAGTAAAACAAAGATCAGGAATCGATACAATTAACTTCCATCAAAGACACCAAAGGGAAAGAAACACAAACATTTAGCGACCAGACCATAATGGAAACCTAAACAAAGGAAGGCCATAAGGACAGTTGCTTTCCCACAAAATGGCCATATGGCCATCGAAATAAAAATACACAAGTGATACACACAGTAAGTAACAAACAACAACATAAATAAACCGCCACAGAAGAACCGCCTTGGAACGGTCAGTGGAAAGATTTCCATTGGGGGGCTTAAATCGATTTAAGTGGCCACAATCCTCGCCCTTACTTCCGTCGCAATTTAGACAAATAATTTGTTCAGTGCGCATGAAGGCCTCCTAACTCATCAGTGCAACATCTCCGTGAACACACATAATCAAAGAACCACAGAGGTGAGACAACGGTGAGGAGTCGACAGCAAGAAACCACTGAAATGCTGGAGCAAAAGAAAACCAACAGTTAGACTCCGATGGGCCCGACCAGAGACAGAGCATCAGGCACCAACCAACATTACCTTGAATTAGATCTCTCTAATTCTCAATAAGCCTTTACGTTGGAACCGTCATAGAATCTGAGGCCTGACCCACCGGCGTGCAGTTAAAGAGGGAAGCAAAGTTGCCAACCGTGATTGGGTTAACTACCATGCATGATGTCTGACGTATAATATCCATGTTGTACCCAATCTTTTTATATCGAAGAATGATTTTACGAAATTGGGTGCTAAAGTCATTGCGGTTATATATTATTCTGAATTTATATACTCAGTCACCATAAAATTCGGGTTCCGATAGACCTTGTTGCAGAAGAGATTAAAGTCCAATATTGAATTTTGAAATTAAATCAGAATGCCGTCTATAAAATTTTGAAAAGGCTTTGATTAGTTTATGGTACCGAGAACCCTGATTAAGAAGTTTAGCCGTTAATAATTCATTACGAGCAAAAGGCTGCGATTTACGCCCGGTGCGCTCACAAGAGACCAAGCTATAGTCGTTATTAGCCAGTAAGTCTATTTAAACCCACCCGGCTCGAGGGGTTAGTACACGATGGTCCTCTACCCAGGACTTGAAACCGGAGACAAACACCGCCATCATCACGTGGTCGAGGTCAAATTCCGTCTCGAAAAAGAACGAGACTTCGGAGACTCGCTGTACAAGAAATACAGACGCGGGGCTAATGTTGTTGATGGGATTGATATCACGCTTACTGCGACTAGCGTAGGGCTGGCTGCTTCTGGCGACGGGCTCTTGTCAACTTTCATCGCGACGCCTGTCGCCATTGGCCTTGGAGCTGGGGCGATTGTGTGTGGGTTGCTGGGCGTTGGCGGGAAATGTATTGGATGAAAACTCCAAACAAAAGCCAAACAAGAGGGCCCAGAGTGCCCTAGGTTCGGTCACCTGTGTGTCACTGTCTCGAGCGCATTCTGTTTTTAGCTCATGTGGCCATCTTGTTCATCAGCAGAGTGATTTTAGCTTATTTGGTAGGGAGTAACCTAGGCAACATTCCTGGGAACTTTGAATCAAATTGGCCTTAGGGTTTAGGGGCAGTTTCCGTTTGAATCAAATTTACAATATTTTTCTATTTTTACCTTCGGTGGCCATTTTGTTCATCCGAGTGGGATTGTTTTAGCCTTTTTGGTAGAGGATAATCTAAGCAACATTGTCGCAAGGAACCTACATGCTAAATATGAAGGCTGTATCTCAAATGCTTTAAAAGTTATGACAAAGCAGGTCAAAGGTCAAGGTCATGGGTCAAAACTTTTGAATGACTGAGAAAACCTTGTCACAAGGAACATGCATGCCAAATATGAAGGCTCTATCTTATATGGTTCAAAAGGTATGATAAAGTAGGTCACAGGTCAAGGTCACAGGTCAAATCTTTATGAGTGGGAAGCCCTTGTCAGAAGGAACATACATGCCAAATTTGAATGCTCTATCTCAAACGGTTCAAAAGTAATGACAAAATAACCTACTGATCTACTTTTTGATTTGACATGACCCATATTCGAACTAAACTGAGATATTGTCCAGATGATCGTTCTGATCAGGTGTTATGATGATTTGACTGAAACTGTGGCCTCTTAGAGTGTTCAAAACGTTTTTCTATGATTTGACCTGCTGACCTACTTTTTTCCCAACATAACCCATATTCAAACTTGTCAAGATGATCATTTTCAGCAAGTTTGATGATGATCGAACCAAAACTTGGGCCTCTAGTGTGTTCACAAGGTTTTTCAACAATCTGACCTACATATTGACCAGACATGACCCATATTCGAAATTAACCGAGATATTGTCAAATGATCATTTTGAGCAAGTTTGATGATGATCGGACCAAAACTGTAGCCGCCAGTGTGTTCAGAGGGTTTTTCTTTGGTTTGACCTACTGACCTACTTTTTGACCCAACAAGACCCATATTTGAACTTGAGTGAGATATTGTCAAGATGATCATTCTGGGAAAGTTTGATGATGATCGGACCAAAACTGTGGCCTCTAGTGTGTTCACAAGCTTTTTCTATGTTTTTACCTACTGACCTACTTTTTGACCCGACGTGACCCATATTCAAACTAGACCCGGATATTGTCAAGAGTATCATTCTGAGCAAGTTTAATGATGACCGGACCAAAACTGTGGCCTCTAGGGTTTTCAGAAGGTTCTTCTATGATTTGACCTACTGGCCTACTTTTTGACCCTACATGACCCATATTCGAACTTGCCCGAGAAATTGTCACGATAATCATTTGGAGCACGTTTCATGATGATCAGACAAAAACTGTGGCCTCTAGTGTATTCACAAGGTTTTTCTATGATTTGACCTACTGACCTACTTTTTGACCCGGCATGACTCATATTCGAATGTGACCAAGATATTATCAAGATGATCATTCTGAGCAAGTTTGATGATGATTGGACATACATTGTGGCCTCTAGTGTGTTCAGAAGGTTTTTCTATGATTTGACCTACTGACCTACTTTTTGACCCGACAACACCCATATTCGAACTTGACTGATATATTGTCAAGATGATCATTCTGGGCAAGTTTGATGATGATCGGACCAAAACTGTGGCCCCCCATTGTCTTCACAAGGTTTTTTTTTTTCTGATTTGACCTACTGACCTTTTCCTTTTTGACCCGACATGACCATATTCGAACTTGACCAAGATTTTGTAGTGTTTCAAATTGTGTGCAAGTTTAGTTAAAATCAAATCATAAATGAAACATCTATCATGCAGACAAGACCAAAATAGGCAATTTTTGTTCTTTCAGGGGCCATCACTCCGTAACACATGATGGGATATGGCTGGTTCAAAAAAGGAACCCAGATCTCATGGTGGTACAAGTTGTGTGCAAGTCTGGTTAAAATCAAATCATAAATGAAGATGCTATCGTGCGGACAAGACCAAAATAGGCAATTTTTGCCCTTTCAGGGGCCGTAACTCCGTAACACATGATGGGATATGGCTGGTTCAAGAAAGGAACCTAGATCTCATGGTGGCACAAGTTGTGTGCAAGTCTGGTTAAAATCAAATCATAAATGAAGATGCTATCGTGCGGACAAGAAATTGTTTACACAATATGTACCACCTATAGGGCCCCTAAAAAAAAAAAAAAAAAAAACAGCAACTCAGTAGTACACAATATGTAGCGGGTATAGCGCCTTACTGAAATTTTTTTTCTTCATACACCAAGTACCCCCCTACTAGAGTGATGAAAAAAACACACCTCGAGAAATGCTAAAAAAAAAAAAAAAAACACACACACACACCCCGAGAAAAGATAAAAATGAAAAAACACACACCCCTCGAAAAATTCTTAAAACTCAGTAATCTGTAATTCTTGTTCGTAGAAACTACCTTTGATTTCTTCGCCTTTTAAATCATTTATTTTATAAGAAAAAAGATTTGTTGATGCTTACGCCGTAATCCCCGATAAACTCAATGTATATTTGTTGATGCTTACGCCGTAATCCCCGTTAAACTCAATGTATATTTGTTGATGCTTACGCCGTAATCCCCGATAAACTCAATGTATATTTGTTGATGCTTACGCCGTAATCCCCGTTAAACTCAATGTATATTTGTTGATGCTTACGCCGTAATTCTCAATGTGTATTTGTTGATGCTTACGCCGTAATCCCCGATAAACTCTAGCAAGGGAGATCTCTATCAATCAAGCCAGCAAGAGTATGATTACGCCGTAATCCGCAGCGAAAATTATATTGTAATCGTCAATTTTTTTCCTACTAGAGTGACGAAAAACTGCATTAGTTTACGCTACTATAAATAAGTGGTGGGTGGATCATTAATTATTGTAACTTTATTAAATAAAATCAAGCATCTCCTATTTTTTTTTACCTCGGCTAAAGCCTGGGCCTTGCCTTCCTCAATAAGTTTTTTTCTTTCCGTTTCACTTAATCCTGTTTGTTTTGAATGTATGCAATCTTTCAGTTTATTATATTTATCTAATTCATCTAAAATCAACTTAAATTCATTATCAGATATCTGCCCATCTGTCAAAGCCTTAGAAATCAAATCTTTTATACTATTCAACTTACTTTCAGCAATAGTTTTAATCTCATAATGTTTTTTTTTGTTTTTGCATGTAATTTACGTCTCACTAACTTAACACAAACACCCAGAGACCCACACACAACAGCAGCAATTTCCAACGGTAACATAATTGGAACAGCTAAACCAACACCGGCCATAATAACACTTGAAGAAATTAACGCAGTATCAACACAACCAGTAAAATTAATTCCACATTTATACTTTTTGTATAATGCCTTTCTTACATCCCTCTCTTTCATTAATTGTTTTTCTATCTCTGATATCTTCTGTAATCTATAATTTTGTCCATCTTCAATAGGCAAGTCTGGATATAAATTCGGGGCTGTGGGTTGCTTCATTTTTTATAGTTATTTTTTGAATTCAACTAATAACGAGACAACAGTATTAGTCGCAGTTTTATTATTGTGCCCACTCACAAAGGTAATAACACTTCCAGCTTTAACTAAACAAGGGGTGGTAAAATTATGATGTGTGCCTATTGTTCCACTATTTAAAACGAATCCGCTGCACCCTTCCAAATGTTCCCCATTCACCAACACGCCAACTATCACCCCTTCAAGCGACGATACACTCGACAGGCCAATACTTTTAATATAACCATCCTTCATCATAACATAACCAGCAGTTCGCTCTTCACCTCCATCCCCAAATGAAAATATTTTACCCACAGTTAGTGGGCCTTTTGATTCGGAAGTTATTGTAATGTATTCACTTGTATCAATGTTTTGTAAACTATTATTTAATTTTGTTATTCTTCCTTGTAAATCACCGAAACGCGAAACTAAACTATTATCTAAATCACCAACACGTAAATCTAAATTATTACTATGATCTGTTATTTTTTCATGTAAATCTCCGACACGTGAAGTTAAATCAATATTATTATTTATTATTTTTCTATTTAAATTATCTGTTATTTTTGTAAATAAATTATTATTATCTGTTATTTTTCTATGCAAATCATCAACACGTAAAGCCAGATTATTCCCATACTTTTTAGTGCCAAATATACTCATTTTTTATATTTATTTTTTGAATTCAATTAATAACGAGACAACAGTATTAACTGTAGTTTTATTAGTCTCTAGACTAAAAAAATTAATAACACTTACAGCTTTAACTAAACAAGGGGTGACAAAATTAAAATGTGTACTTTTTGTTTCACTATCTAAAGCGAGGCCACTGCACCCTTCCAAAACTTTCCCATTCACCAACACGCCAACTTTCACCTTACCAAGCGACGATACACTCGACAGGCTAATACGTTTAATATAACCATCCTTCATCATAACATAACCAACCGCTCCCTCTCTACCTCCATTTCCAAATGAAAATATTTTACCACTAGTTAGTGGGCCATTTGATTCGGCGGTTATTGTAATGAATTCATTTGTATAAACGTTTTGTAATCTATTATTTAAATTTCCTAATTTTTTATGTAATTCATCAATACGCAAATTCGCTGTTGTTGTATATTTTTTTACACCAAATATACTCATTTTTTATAAATAATTTTTAAATTCAATTAATAATGAGGCAACAGTATTAACCGCAGTATAATTATTCAGTACACTCAAAAAAATAATAACAATTCCTGCCTTAACTAAAAATGGTTTATCAAAATCGCGATGTACACTTTGTGTGTCTTCCAAATAAACTATGCACCCACTCAAAACTTCCCCATCCACCATCACAGTAACCCGCACTTCATCTTTTGACTTTTCACACGACAGGCCCATACTTATAATATAACCATCTTTTATCATAACATAACCAACCGCTCCCTCTCTACCTCCATTTCCAAATGAAAACATCTTATCTCTAGATAAAGAGCCTTTTGATTCAGCATATATTGTAATGTATTCATTTGTATGATCGTTTTGTAAAATATTATCTAAATTTGATATTCTGCTATCAACACGTAAAATATTATTATTCTTATTTTTAATCATAAAATTTCTAACACACAACAAATTGGTAAACCATTGTTGTTTATTTTCTGGCCATTCTCATCACAAACGCTTATACTTAATTCTGAAATATCACCATGGGTTAATTGTTTATATTCCGGATTACTAAAACGTGTATGAACAATATCACCAAACGATTTATTCTCAACAGAAACAACCCCAAGAATATTACTGGGAGCACCATCAAAGAAATTGCAAGCACTATTTATCTGCTCAAGATGAACATATAGTTGTTTATAAGGTGCAGAATTTAACGGTATTTCTCCCTCATATGTTTGATTTGCGTTAAATCGTCTTTTATTTCCGAGACCTAACATTTCCTTTAATCCTTTGCTTATTTTTAAACCAACGGTCGACGTTTTTAACAACACTATGCCATTTGTTTCATTTACAGATAATACAATATCATTACTTTGAAATATATCTGCTATTTGTAGGAAACTGTAAAATCCTGAAGGTAAACGTATTGGTCTTTCTGTTCCTTTTTGGATAGATTCATCAACCAAATTATGCCAACCTATAGTATAAGTAAAACTATTCAATCCAATTCTCTTATTACCGCATTTATTATCTATATATTTTTGTAAATATATTGTTTTATTAATATCGGAAATTGTATGATATATTTTTTACACATAAAAAATGATACCAAAAGAATTCAAGTTCAATCCCAATGCATCATATAACCACAATACTAAATATACCAAAAAGAATATTGAACTTGTAAAACAAACAATTTATGTTAACAAAGATGACCATTTTCCAGTAACGTTTCTTGACTTATTTCAAAAATATCAAAATCCAACATTACACACCAATGAACCGTGGAATACATGGTTTCATTCATCATTTGACTGGTGGCAATGTCAATTAAATTTTGCCGTTTGGTGTGCCAATGCAGGATGTGGTGTAAGTTATCAAGACCATTTACAAAACACTTCAGGATTAACTAAAACAGTATATACATTTCATGTTTATTATTGTATTGCTCGTATTTTGAAAGAACTTTAAACACCTTTACCGACAGATGCATCATTCTGTTATCACAAAAACCCATACGACAAAGCAACATACCAAAAGTTATGCAATGAATTCGATGTTTCACCTAGCACGGATTGGAGGCAAAAACTGGAGAGTAGTTCTAAATGTAGTGGTCTCGGGAGTTACACACAATATTTTAAACCAGATGGAAAATACAGACAAGATCATCGAAGTGATGGGCCATTCTTTAATCCAAATGATAAAATAGAACATACAGTAGATATAAGTGAGGCATGGACAATGTTTATATTAGACAAATCAAAAGGTTTCACAAAACCAGGTGTTGAACGAATTAACGAAAGCATTAGAACGCTTGTATGGGCACTATTAGGAGCACAATCCCAAACACGTGTAGAAATACTAAAAATAGGCACAGGATTTGATGCTCAAAAACAATTCTTAGCAAATGTTCAAGATGCAATTAACAGTCCAATCGATTTGCCTACACAAATATCAAAATATCAAAATGTATTGAAATACGCAAGAAGTAAAGTTGATTACACATATGGAATTGGTCTCTATATGTCTCCCAGTGATATGATATTACAAATTGGCACTATCGCTGGATATAATAATAAAATTGTAATTGCTACATCGGAGTGATCGCTTGGTTTCAATAATGATGTAAATGTTAAACCTGTTGCACCTACTACACAACCTGCAACTATACAAGGCACACCAACAAAGAAATCTCTACCAGAACCTGTTGAAAAGAAACAAACAAAGAAATCTATACCAGAACCTGTTGAAAAGAAACAAGCAACACAACACGAAGACAACAAAACAGCATTAATAGTAGGAAGTATAGTAAAAGGTATTATTGCACTCAGGATTTATTAATATACTCTCTTGCAGCTGCATACAATAATCCTACAATAAGGACAAGCAACGCCCAGAGATGTTCACCAAACCAGTTAACCACTTTTCCAGTAGTAGACAACAGCCAAGACACAATGGAACCAATAATACCCGGTAGCGCTGCTGCTGCTTTTCCTGCAAGATTGGCTAATAGTTTACCAAGATTACTTAATTGTTTTTTATCCAATTTTCTATACCATCTTTTGACGGTGGTTTAGGTGCTATAGATCCACCACGACCAGTAGGAATAACAGCCTCAACAATAACACCAATAATCATTCCAAAAGCAGTTAAAACACTAACAATTGTAATTCCTTGTTCTCTAAATAATGTTTTAATTCTCTCACCTAATGTTGTGTCTTCTTTCAAAACTTTATTTATAGTTTCTTTTATTCTGTTTACCTGGGTACGTAATGCTTCCCTATTTGTACTAGCAGCCTCAAGTCTTACAGCTCTCTCATCTTCAAGGTTTTTCAAACGAGCTGTTATGTCTTTTCTGCTAATTTCATCTTCAGCTTCTTGTAATTTTCGTTTTTCTTTGGCTATGTCATCATCAATGTTTGTCAGCTTTGCTAAGCTATTTGTAAGTTCACCGCGAACAGATTGTAGTGTCTTGTCTAGACCTTGCAGTTCTCTTAATGTTAGACCTTCTGTTTGTGTGCGTGCATTTTTGGCTTCTGGCAGCTCTAAATTATCAAAAAGAGATGTAACAGTGGTCTCAGCCTTATTTGCTGTGTCTACTACATTTTGCACATCTTTGGTTGAAGACAAATCTTTTAGTGGTATTTGTTCTTCAGCATTTAGCAAATCATTTCGCGTACTTCCCAAAGCCCTCCTTGCCTGTTGAGTTATCTTTGTTTTGCTTTGATAACTTGATAAATTTAAATATTGTCTGATTGCCCGGGTTCCGCCACTACCTACTACACGGTTGTATTCTTTTACTAAAGAACCCAAAGAAAGAAATGTTGCTGTGCCTTGCTTTGCAGTAATTCTGATTTCTTTGTCGCTGACAACCCAATATAAAGTTTTATCATCGGATAATCTAAACTGATCATAATCTACTTCGTCTGGCGCAATTAGATAGCGCTTGCTTATTTCATCATAAAACGTATTTACAAGTTTTTCTTTATAGTGTTGAAGAGCAGTCTGTTCGAGCTCTCCTCTTAAGTCATCAATCGCATTACGCTGATTTAGAATAATACTCTGATCATGATCATCAGGGACCAAAGGTAATCTAGAATCTATATCATCATCATCATGGGCATCTTTGTCAAATGTAGGATTCTCAAAATCAAATCCTTCAGCCATTTTTAGTTATTAAATTTTTCCTTAAAAAAATGTCGTCCTTTGGAAACAAATTAAACCCTTACAGAAAAATAAGAGTTATTAGTGAGATTTCCTAATCTAAGTGGTAATGATGTTATTGTTCCCGGAACAGTCAGATTAGCATTTGAAATTGAACTTAACTCTAAAGATGCAAATGCCACTATATTCCCAAACATAGGAAGAGCAATAATTAAGAAAACAACAATATGAATAAGTGGAAATGAAGTTATGTCCATTGATGATAGTGACATCTATCATTGTTATATTGATTTATGGAAGACTCCTACAGAACGCGTAAATATGGCATACCAAGGCATTGGCAAACCAAACATGTTGAAACTTAGAGTGGGGGCAAAAAATGCAACAGCGGATAAAGAAGATCAAGCCATCGCAAAAGCATATGGAAACAGGTTTTGCATCCCACTTGATTTTGAATTATTGGAAACCCATACGCCATTTTATCAAGCAGGCCTTGGGGATAGATTAGAATATTAACTTACATTCAATGATTACATGAAAGTTATTAATTCAGCAGATGCAACTTCAACTTATACAATCAAAAATATTTGTTTGGAATTTGATATGGTTTCTAATACTGAATTTACAAGAGAAATAAGTCAGCAAGTCAGTAACAAAATGGTTATTTTATACGATAGAATACTTAGGCATAGAAAAATAACGAAGAATAAATCTGATACACTATGGAATATCAATCTAAATGTCCCGGCAAGAAGTATGAAAGGTGTTCTTATGCTATTCGAAGATCCTGAAAGGACCAGCACAGAAGAATATTATAATCCAGAAATTACAAAAGTGGAAATGACTATAGAAGGGATTCCGAATCAACTAAATAGTCAAGGAATGAAATCGTACCAACAGTGGGACGAAATAAATAAATTCTTTGCCCTAAATTCAAAAAGAAATAAAGAAACAAATATGGTCATTAAAGATACAAATTTTACTGATACAACGCTAGAAAAATATCTAACGATTAATTACGCTTTATGGTTAGATTTACGTTCAACGGACGATAATAATCTTCACGGTTCTGGGAGAAGAATAGAAAATGCCTCAGAAGGTACAACAATACAAATAACGAAAGAAGCAGGAGGAAATGAACCAATAAATGTTTATCTGTTTGTAATACAGGATGCGCAAATCAATTTTGAAGATGGAAGATTCAAAGAAGCTCATTATTAAACAATAGAAATGGAACTACCTAAATATCCACACAGTGCAATTATTTGTGGTCAAACTGGTTGTGGAAAGACTGAATTTGTTTTAGATTTATTGGAATCAGAGTATGCTGGTGTGTTTCAATATATAGTAATACTTTGCCCGACCATTCAATGGAACATGGCATACAAAAACAGAAGTTGGATTGGTGATGTTAAAAAACCAAAAACAAAAAATATTATAATCGTAAATCCTATAACGTCAGGTGGAACAGAAAAACTTCAAGAACTATTACGGTCGTTTTTTAAACAATATGCTGGGAAATCAACATTATATATCATTGATGATTGTAGTTCAACAAAGGAAATAAAAAAGAAACAAGATATGCTGTCACAGTTAGCTTTTTCAGGCAGACACGCAGAACAATCGGTATGGGTTATATCGCAGAGATACAATTCAGTTTTGAAAGATTTAAGAGAACAAACAAAGTGGTTATGTATGTTCTACACAAAAGATAGAGATAGTTTTGAAAATTGTTTGAGAGAGAATGATGTTATTCCTACATTGGAAGAACGTCAAAGAATAAAGGAAGAATTAAAGAAAAAGAAACATCGTAAATTAATTTTGAAAACCGACCAACCTACTGATTACTGGGTGGTTGATTAAGAAATGCTTAAGTAATGCTTTAGTAATGCTTTAGTAATGCTTAAGTAATGCTTAAAAAAAACAAGCAATAAAAAAGCAATGCTATTGGAAATACTAACAATTACAACAAACACTGCAGTCTTATCAATAGTTGGGTATATAATATTTAAATATTTTAAAATTAAAAATAAATTATATAAAATGAACGCCGAAGAATTGTTACAAGATGTTGAGTTACCAGAACAAAGAGATGACCATGAAGACAAAAAACGTGAAAGACTATCAGCCATTGTTGCTGGCGGAGGAAGCAAAGAATATCTTGGTAAAGACTTACAAATGTCAGACATTGATACAATGACATCAGAAGAAATAAACAAACTATACTGCAGATATGAAGCAAGACTAGGAGCGAGTATGACTAAGACATTGGGTAATTCTTTTATTAACTTATATGTTATGGGTGTGTCAAAATATTTTAATGTTGTTAATCCACCTAAATAAATACAAGACTTAGAGGAAAACCCTTTTATCAATCACGCTTTGACCAGCACATGTTGTGAATTAAATTATAGATATGGAATGTATCTTGCACCCTTTACTGCAATGTTAACAACAGCGAGACATATTAATTTTACTGATAAAAAAGACATAAAAAATGACGAGTGAAATAACGAAAAACCCAAAACGAGTAGCTGCTGGTATCAAAGGTGCGGAAGCAAAAAAAAAATGAAAGCTGAATTAAAAAGAAAAGAAACGGAAGCAATGAAAAAAGAGAACATACAATTAAAATCTATAACAAAAGATGATGATGAAGTTAAAGAAGTTCAACGTGTAAATATATACAAAAATTACATACCATTATGTATATCAATTGTAGTTGTTGGATTGGGACTATATATTTATAATAAGAAACAAGTTACACCTGCACCTATTCCACTACCAAAGGAAAAGAAAGAAATAGATCCATTTGAGTTTAAGTAATCAAAAAATTCTTAAAAAAAATGGCAACCCAAATTGGTGGAAAACAAATAGTAAACATGTTATATCATGCCGGAGTGGAAACACTATTAACGGTTGGATATGCAGAATTAGGAAGAAAACTATTGAGAAGACAACCACCAAAAGTAGATTTTAATATGGCGGATATTGGTATGTTATCTATTGATATATTACTCGCAATGGCGACAAGAGATATGTTAGTTAAACAAGGAATTATTCCTGCTGATATTATGAAGTAAAAAATGGCGAGTGCAGTGGTGATGATGCTTGGTGGAGCAGTAGTAAATGCCTTTGCTTTTTCGGGTAGTAATTATTTGTTTTCACATATTGGAAATGATGCGGATAAAGTGAGAGAAAGACATGATAAGGCAATGGAACAATTAGAAGCAGCACAAGTAAAATGGAGTAGAGAAAGAACACAAAGATTAGATTTTCTAAATAAACAATTACAAAAAGAACATCATGCAGAACAAACATACGAAGATGTTGACCAAGCAATGAAACAATATTATTATGTTACAGGTAAAGATTTACAGGCATGACTAAGAAATAGAATTGCAGATTAATAATGGAATTAAAAAAAAAAAAAAAAAAAATTGGTAAGTTTTGTGTTCATCACTGCAGAAAATTCTCTCCATTATGGCAGTGGGTATGGTAACAAAACTTGATAGAACATTAACTTGACTGGAGTGATAATTCCATGCAATGCTTAAAGAAAGCAGTATGTTGTGGATATTTGTTAGAATTGCCTTGGCGAGGCGATCCTAACGTGTACTCACAACATGTATTTTAAGAAGAAATGTAGAATAGTATCCCATATTTTGCCATTCAGTTTCCTTTTTCCAGGTTTCTGTGTTTTCTTCTATAATAAAAACTTGAGTGTACAGCAAAATTTTGGGGAATGAACACTGTAATTATGATGAGTGCTCAATTACATTGGCACGCCTATGCAATAAGCACTCCTGTGGACCCCACTTTAATTAGAGGAGAATGGAGTCTGTTGGGGTAGATGTTGTATTTATTTGGTTTGTGATTGAAACACAGGACTGTGTGACTCGTTGGAGCCGCCTCACTGAGGCGGTTCTGACGAGCTGCGGGTCTGTGTTTGGAGTTATAAGTAAGAAAAATATCACCGTTTTTCAGATGAAAAATGCCATTTAATAACTATCATATAAAGGGTAAAATTTTGCATGGGAGTGTTGATGTAAATTCTGTAGTATTTGGATGGGCAGTGGCAGCTAAGGTATCTAGTTGACATATGGCAAAATTCCTTGAAGTCTAGAGGTCATGGGTAGAGGCATTAGTGTAGCAAGTTCAAGATTTTCTTAAACAGCTCTTGCATTATCTGAAACAACCAAACTCCTTCTGTTTATGCATAGCTGGAGCTTGACTTTTAGAATTTTATCTTCTTGTAACCATTCCTTTTTCAAATTAGTACTATGGAAAAAAGAGTTACAGGCATTGCATGGGCATGCCTGTGCAAGGGGGTCCCCTCTGGGGCCCTGTAGAACTCACTTCATACACAGAAAAGTTGGCTTTACAAGGGTGCACCTTGATTCATCAATTGTGGCGGCATGTCAGAACCACGTGATTGAGGCGGTTCTGGTGAGCCCCAGGGACAGTGTTTTTGGGCCCTGATTGGAAGCAATTCAGCTTTTCTTCCGAAAAATTTCATTTTTAGAACCAAAAAAGGACATATTTTGCATGGCCATATTAAGGTAATGGCAAATGAAAAGCAGCGTGTTAATATTTGATGTAGTGGCCACAGCTCAACCCACTTTTACTGTTTCCTTGATTGTTCACTGGTACAGGTATTTTCATCTGTGGAAAAACATTTGTATAGTTACACTTAAGGAGCAGGCCTGCAATTATTTGTATTCACAAGCAAAACATGGGTAAAAACTTGCCAAAATTAGTGGTTTTTTTTTTTTGTTTTTTTTCAAATAGCTCTTTTTTTTCTTTTTTTTTTTTTTCTTAGCAATTTAGAATTTAGAAATGTACAAGAAAAACACACACACACACACACATACACAAATATTATTTGTAATGCATAATTCAGAGCTCTAATTAGGGGGAGTATTTAGAGGATAATTTTTCATGTTTCGCATCATGAGTATGGGTTGTGTGTGTGTGTGGGATTCGCCTCAGTGAGGCAATTTTAATGAGTACCCACCGTTTATGTTTTGGTATGAGGGTTTGTTCCAAGTAGTCATATAATATTCATTCTGGCCTAGACCCTGGATAAACATAATCATTTGTTTCTGTGATATTGAGGAAAATGACGGTTTCTGTGGGCAGCAAGCAGACTATACATGCAAAGATTTATTACAGAAAACTTTTTAGAAAAAGCAATTTAAGAATTGCTCTTAGGAATGTGATTTATTTTACTAGGTAAAAAATGCTGTTTTACATGGCTCTGGGATGTTTTTTTTTTATTTTCTGGTACTCTAGATATGTGGTGTGGAGTATACATAAGTGCATCCTGATCATTATGCCCACTTTTACAGGTCATTTACCAAGTCAGGGGATCTATCAATACATGTACTTTCTAGTATGAAAGTTTCTTCTGTGTATTGCTAGAGGAGTATTAACCCTTATCTTGCTGAATATTCATTTAAGCCACACCCATTTCTGTCTCTCAGCCAATCAAATTACTTGATGTAATTTATTGCCACAAATTTATAAACTGAATGCCAAACAGTGTAGGTCCTGATCAGATTGCTTCTTCAGAAACCATCTGATCTGGAGCTACACTGTTTGCAAAGATATGGGTTGTCATGAACAGCGGGATAAGGGTTAATATGTTTAAGTTTGATAATCCAAACTGATAAAATTCAGGGTGTGTCCAAGTTTGGTGCAGGTATATAAACTAATTGGTCAATTTCCATAATTTTCCATTAATTTTATTGACCTACAGGCTATTTTTAAAACGTGACCATGAAGTGTATATGTTAATGGCCTATAAGGCAAAGGAATATAGGCACAGGCAAACTTTTATTTTACAAATCACTAGCACAAGTTTAAGTTCCTGATTTCTACCTTGCAATTTCGTACTTTCGACAAGGTAGAATGGAGGGTCATCTTGCCTGAGCCTAATGTGCATGCCCCTGTTACAGTTCTCCTATTATAAGTAGGAGAATGTGTTGAATTAGGTCTACTTTCATAGCTTTTAGAAGGGGATATTAGCATGATGAAAATAATTTAAAAAAAGTTTTTGCTAAATTAAAACCAATGTAGCAAAAGAATGAAACAAGACAGATCTGGAAACTCAGTTATTTTCCTGCATGCAGACCTTGAATGTTTTGGCCCTTACCCTGCCGAACCTTGATGGGCCTTATCTTGGCACTATGTGTAGATCCGGAGCAGATGGTTTCTTCAGAAGCCGGCTGGTCAGGGGGTACACTATTTGTCATTTAGTTTTTCAAATTAGGAGTAATCTGCATGGTTGATAATCAATGTGGAATTGACGGGTTAAAATGTTCAGGATGTTAGGGGATATTAAAGTGAAAATATATCATTTACTGGTCAGAGATGGCAATAAACCACTCATTAAATCTAAGTATAGTTATTGATGTCAGGGTGATTCACCGCCCCCGCCCATAGGGGCTTGAAGAAATATATGGGCTGCACGATGCTTCCACGCAGAGCTGAATCCGGCCCGCACACTAGTACTGGTAAACAGCTTAGAGGATCTGGGCCTGTCCGGGGACCGCGGTGTGAGGCGGACCGTCCATGTTAATAAACCCTATTGGTTTCATTGGGCGACAGGGCTTGAGATGTCATATCATCTCGATGTCGGGTAAAAGTCCCACAAAATTGGAAGCAACGTCTCCAAAATGACCTTTACAGTGTTGACAGGGACGTTAAACCTCAAATCAAACAAACAAAACAGGGTGATTCTAGACATATCAAACTAGCAATGCTTCAAGTTTCAAATGGTTGACTCTGATAGGAGTTTGATCATCTTGTTACGTGAAGAATGGGATTTGCATGGGGTTGAACTAACTCTCTTACGCTTGCTTGATAGGTGGAGAGTTGGGATTCATCACAGCTTCCTTAAATAGGTGGTTCTGAAAAGTGCCAGGGTGCGAATGAAAGAACTGACACATCATTTCATTTGTGATAGTTTCTAGGTCTACAAAGATAACACTTAATTAGAGGCAGATTCTCATTATAGAGTGGAATGCTCAAAGTTTTATTACTCATTAGAAATTGCTGCCATGTCAAGGGATAATGGGTCTTAAGGAAGGTTTGACATGGAATGGGAAGTGTACATGTACCTAGCGGTATTGTTCAGGATTCGTAGTATACGGAGTTGGGTCTTTAGTGAGGGCTTTGATCAGGGGGGATAAGTGTAGGTTCGGGTGGAATCTTAATTGGTGCTTTTCAATGACACATTCTCCCCTGACATGGCCCAGTTACAAATTACTGATAGTACTGGTCTTCACAAGGTTTCTCTTTAGATCTAAATGACTATTCTATACTGCTTGTCACACAAGTTAATGAACATTTTTAAATAACGTGTATTTCAGGAGCTATTACATGTTTCCATTTGTATTTTACTATGTTTGACTCAGTGATTTGTACTGCGTCTTTTTTCTTCATTTTTTTTTTATGTTTATTTAACATTATTTTGCATGACTTTCTCATGGTACTGGACTCAACAGGGCAACTGGCGACTATTAAGATATATGTGAATACTGGCTGATCAAATAAGTATATTCTCCCAAAACTGTCGTGGTCTCAAAAACATGCAAAAAAGGCGAGATTTATTTCATCATATTCGTTCTAAAAGGTATAACATAGCATGTTTACAAGATGTGCATATTGATAAAAAATTATATTCACATATAAAAGCTGAATGGGGTTACACAGTAATACTAAGTTCAAAAGAAGGTACTAATGTTAATCGAGGAGTAATGATTCTGATAAATAATAATTTTGCATGTGACATTGGAAGAGTATTAACAGATCAAAATGGAAACTTTATCATAATGGAGCTGAAAATTCAAGATAAAAAGATATTACTAGTAAGTTTATATGGACCAAATGATGATAAACCCAGTTTTTACAGAAACATAAAACAACAAATTGCAGGTTTTGAAGTTGAAAACACAATAATATGTGGAGATTGGAATCTAGTTCTGGATCCAGAAAAAGACACAGAAAATTATAAACATACAAATAATCCTAGGGCTAGGGATGAAGTGTTAAAGTTTATTGACCAGGACAATTATATTGATGTTTATAGAGTACTAAAAGAAGATAGAGGGTTTACATGGCAACGATTAAACCCAGAAAAAAAACAAGCTCGGCTAGATTTTTTCTTAGTGAGCGAAAGCTGTTTCCAGTATGTTGATGATTGCACAGTAGTCTCTGGATACAGAACAGACCACTCTGGCATTGTTTTAAAGGTAAAACTAAATGAAAATGAGAGAGGAAAAGGCTACTGGAAGTTTAATAACTCACTCTTAAAAGATAGGGAATACATTAAGGCAGTTAAAAAGACAATCTCAGACGTTTTGGCGACTTACAAAATTACAGACCTTCCACCAAATGATACAATTGAGAGAAATATAAATGAAATAAATATCAGTGAAGTCAATAATAAGGATGGGTATAATAATAATAATATTATTAATAACAATAATAACAGGGCTGCTGAAAATACAAATAATGATGAATATGCTATAAATGATCAACTGCTTCTGGAGATGATACTTTTAATGATAAGAGGAGAAACAATAAAATATAGTTCAAGGAAAAAGAGAGAAAAAGAAAAATTACAGAAACAATTAGAAGAAGAAATTGCTGAATTAGAAAAAAATATGTCAGAAGACTTTAGTAATTTCACAGCTGAAAATTTAAAATTATTAGAAGAAAAAAAAAATAGATTGTATGATATGAGGAAAAACATTATTGAAGGAGTTATGCTAAGGTCCAGATGTCGGTATGAAGAACTAGGTGAAAAGCCAACTAGCTACTTTTTTAATTTAGAAAAACGAAATTTTACAAACAAAGTGATAACAAAGATCATAGCAGAGGATGGTCAAGAATGTATAAAATCAGATGAAATATTAGAAACTCAGAAAAAATATTATAAAGACTTGTATACAGACAAGACAGAAATAAACAATACACCAATTGTAGACCTACTGGGTGAAAACCCACGCAAACTGTCAGATTTTGAAGCTAGGTGTCTTGAAGGAGAAATAAGATATTCAGAGTTGGCAGAAGCCTTGCAAAATATGAAAAATTCAAAAACTCCAGGAAGCGATGGTTTTACAGCTGAATTTTTTAAATTTTTTTGGGTTGACTTGAATAGTTATATACTAAAATCATTAAACTTTGCATATAGAACAGGATCCTTGTCAATCACACAGAAGCAGGGTATCATAACTTGCCTTCCTAAACCAGATAAATCACCTTTTTATTTAAAAAATTGGAGACCTATATCTCTTTTAAATGTTGTATATAAATTAGCATCCTCAGTGATTGCTTCCCGACTAAAAACTGTGCTGCAGAAAATTATACATACAGACCAAAAGGGATTCATAGCAGGAAGATTTATCGGAGAAAATGTTCGTCTAATATATGATATTCTGTTTGAAACAAAACAAAATGAAATTCCGGGTCTACTTTTGTCTATTGATTTCCAGCAAGCCTTTGATTCTGTCTCTTGGAAATTCATACATAAAACTTTGGAGTATTTTAACTTTGGTCCGTCTTTTAAGAAATGGATTACAGTTTTTCTTTCTGGAGCCGAATCATGCATATTACAGAATGGTCATATGACTGAGTACTTCAGCCTACAAAGAGGCTGTAGACAAGGGGACCCTATTTCCCCATATATATTCATCTTGTGCGCAGAAGTACTGGGTCACATGATCAGACAGAACAACACAATCTCTGGACTTACCATAAATGGAAATCAATTCAAGCTAAGTCAATATGCTGATGATACACAAATGTTTCTCGATGGAACTGAAAAAGCCTTAAGGAATGCACTAGAAACATTAGAAACCTTTTACCACATGTCTGGTCTAAAGATAAATATTGATAAAACAAAGGCAATTTGGATTGGAAGCATGAGTAAATCAAACCGCAAACTTTGTCAAAAACATGGGTTAGATTGGGACCAAAAGCCTATTAAAATTTTGGGGGTGACTTTTACTCCTGAGGTCTATAATATGTGGGATTACAATGCACCAAATATACAACAAAAAGTAAACAGACTCCTAGAAGTAAGGTCAAAGAGAAAACTTACTTTGCAGGGTAGAATAACAGTTATAAAAACACTGGCTGTTTCAAAGTTTGTCCATCTATTCTTGGCCTTGCCAAATCCTCCTGGGGATGTGATGCACAATCTTAACAAACTTTTTTATAGATTTCTTTGGAATGCCGGACCCGACAAGATTAAAAGGAAATATATAATTAAAAGCCTGTCAAATGGTGGATTAAAAATGATTCAAATAGATAGATTCATTCAGGCATTAAAAGTAACTTGGTTCAGACGATATATTCAACAAGAACACTGCACATGGAACATGATGTCTAATTTTGATATAAGGTTGGTTTATAATATGGGAGATAGTTTTGCAGATTCCAAAATAGGTACAATAAAAAAATCCATTCTGGAAAGATATTCTACGAAGCTGGATGTCTTTCTGTAAAATTGTTAAAATTGAGACATTAGAGGATATATTGTATTCCCCAGTCTGGTATAATTCTAAGATCAGTCAAGGTCAAAATCTTTTTATTAAAGAATGGTATGATAAAGGGATAAGACAAGTAATTGACTTAATAGATGCTGAGGGAAATTTTTACCAGTTTGCAGAGTTTAAAAATAAATATAGTGTAAATGGTACATTCTTAGATTATGAATCTCTTTTGAGAAAATTACCAAGAGAATGGAAAATTAAAATAAATGCCAATAGTATACAGTGTCAAAATCTCAAGATGAATGTAGCACAAAACTGTTACATTAAATACCTCACTAAAAATAAGAAAGGATGTAAAATCTTTTATGATCTAATTACTGGACACAAAGAGGCAAGTCCACCTTCTAATAAATGGAATAACATTTTTGGTAACATAAATCAAGATGAATGGAATTGTTATAATGGGTTACTAAAGGAGATAAAAGAAGTAAAGCTGCAAGAATTTCAATTTAAAATCAACAATCATATTTTAGTTACAAAATCATTCCTATATAAAATTAATAAATTGGATAATGATAGGTGTTCATTCTGTGAACAGGAGTCAGAAACAATATCACATATATTTATTCACTGCAGTAAGGTTAAAACTTTTTGGTCATCCCTAAAAACATGGTTACAGGTTTATGCAAACCTTGTACTGCATTTAAATTTGAAAGATTTAGTATTCTCTAAACAAAATCAAAAGGAAAACAGCTTGATAAACTATATTTTGGTACTTGCCAAATATTACATATACAGAAGTAATTTTTTTACAAGTACATTAAGCATAGAAAGCTTTAAAATATATCTAAAAAGAAAATTTCAAAATGAAAGGTACATAAGTATCATAAATAGTAGGTTTGACAAGTTCATGGAAAAATGGGCTACACTTTACCAGCTTTTTCAAGAAACAGAAGATGACAACAATAGGAACTGAGTTATTAAAATATTAATAATAATAATGAAAAATATAGAATATCAATAGTCTTAAAAACAAAAATAATAATAAAAAAAATAAATAAAAATAAAATAAAAGTATTATAATATCTAATAACAGTCATTGTTAAAATTTTAACAAAAAGAAATGGGAAAGTGCATTCAACAGTAAAAGATTCAGTAAATAGTGCATAAAGTTTTTGGCAAACAAATATCATTAATTATTTGAGTTTTGGGGAGATACACTTAATTTAGTACTATAAATAGTGAGGCCCAGTAAGAGTAACGGGGTTAGGAGAAAGTCATGCAAAATAAAAAAAAAAAATAAAAAAAAAAAAAAAAAAAAACATTAATGGGTTACATATGAGTGAGTTCATATGTGGGTATGCTCACATTGATCTACTTTATATTGGTATTTTGAAATTACAGGAAAATTAGGCCTGCATGTTAAATGAGGTATATTGTGCGAGTGCATACGTGTGTTTGCTCACACTGGCGTGGATCTGTCACGGCAACAATATTGTATTTGTAACTTACATGTGTTAAAAAAAAATAAATATTTAACAAAAAAAAAAAAAAAAAAGATTTACAGGCATTACCTTCTGAACCAAAGTTGAGTGATTATTATACCCCATCAGAAGACCAGAAAAATAGAGAGATTGCATTTGTTGTTGGTGGTATGGCATTAACTGGATTTGTTGCATGGAAATTAAATTAAATAAAATATAAATATGTTCTTTATTGAGGAGCAGGTTCATCATACACATATTCCCAAACTATATCTGGTCTAATAAAAGCATCCCATCCTGCAGGAAACTTTGATATTTTTCTACCTTCAAACTTATCCATTATTAATTGTTGTTCATCCGTTAAAAAACATTTACCAGTATCTTTTAACATTTTCTTTTGGATATAAGATAATAGTATTCTTCCTAATACAACTTTGGCATCAGGGTCCTCTGCATCGTAAGGACTAATAGGTTTTTTATCTCCATAAAGATGCGTTTTTCTCTTCATTTTTATAAGTAAATTTTAATAGCCATAAGGAAAACTTCTAATTATATTTACATTTTCATTGTGTATCATTCTTTTATCAAATTCATAATCATACATTTTAACTTGCTCTATACTTCTTAAATTTCTATCCTTCTTATTGGTTGTAATCTGATTATATGCAATTGTTTCATATGATTCATTTTCATCAGTAACTATTTTTACTTTTTTGTCCATTGTAATCTTTTCTTCTACTTCTGCATTTAATCTAAATCCTTTACAACAACTAACTATTTTACCTGTATCTAATTTCATAGAATAATCTTTTGGTCCTGATGAAACAAATTGTACTATATGATTAGCATTATGTTTTGATTTTATTTCGTCTGTTAAATCTCCTAATTTATTACCCATCATAGATTCTATCTTTTTACAAGCTTCTGAAGAATCATCGTGATAAATACAAGAATCACTATCCAAATACATAACTCTTTCTTGTAAAATATCTAATAGCTCATACAACTTTAATCTAGCATGAGCTGTTGTAGATAATGCAATATAAATATTTACACTAGAATTAGGTTTTTGATAATATTCTTTTGTTTGATATTCTGCTAATACTGTATCATTATCTAATATCATTAAATTAACATCTTCAAATTTTTCATTAAATACTATGTTTGTTAATTGATCTGAATTAAAACAATATTCTTTTTGCGTGTAATTATCTTTAATTCCAAAATGTCCCCATAATGAATTTAAACAAATTTTTGCTATTGCTCTTAGCCCTGCATTCTTTTTAATTTTATCAATATCTAAATCATATGCTGTATTATCTGCAATATATTGAATTTTTGTTTCACATTCATGATCATTTTTACAATCAGGTTTTTGGGAGTAGTCTTCGTATAAGACTATCTCCTCTAAAATCGCCCATCCTTCGAAAATATACTAATCCGTGGAAAAGAAGTGGAATGTATCCTAGTATTTCTAAGTGCAATGCCAAGAGGTGCAGATGTTGTTCGCATTTAAGCACTGCGTCTACTGTTACTTCATCGGTAAACGGTAGACGCTTCTCTGTAGTTAACATGTCTGATTTGACATGACAGTCTACAGATTTAATTTATCTAATTACTTGACGTGCTGCAAACTGTAATATGCAGTACGTCGGTCAAACTAACCGCATGCTTAAAACTAGATTGAACGAGCATTATCGTAGAATGAGTAAGCCTAAGAAAACTGACACTTTCTTGTACCGTCACTTTCGACGTACAGGTCATTCTGTAAATAACATTGTTATACAACCAGTGGAAAAACTTTATTACGATGCAAATTCTACATCTAGATTCAAAATAATCAAAAGACATGAAGCTGAACTAAAATGGATTAAATTTTTACAGACCCCTTTTCCACTGGGATTTAATGACAACATTTATCATGAGGGTAATATTTCCAGAATGCCGGACTTTGATATTTTCTCACTCCTGGAATGTCGAAAACGCAGAACTAGATCTCACGGCACCAGGAAAAATGGTAACTTTAAACGTAAATCACGTGCGTTTAAACTAAACAATACTAGACTGATGTGACTGTCAATTATATTATTAAATCATGGACGCCACTCTATGCTTTCATTTTTAAGTTCATTACCCGTTTCTGTTTTACGTCTTCTGGACACCGAGGCGAATAAATTCTACGATAGTTCTCATCAGTTATATGATGCGGCTCTCTTAACTAGAGGCTATACTCAGCATACTCTCCGTCCTTACATTGATTCTGAAATTAATCATAAACGCCATTTCTTCAAAATATCCTTCATTAATAAGGGTATGGATTTTATAGATTTGCCCAGTATCTTCCGTGAGAGATCGGTGCTTTCTTCCATTCCTGCTTATTTTCAAAATACTGAAACACCTATAATTTGCTATAAATATAACAAACCTGTTAGATCTATCATTTTTAATTTCAATAAACTTGTTTCAGATCTTGATATTGATACTAATACTCCTGATTCATGTGATTGTAAAAACTCAAAGTATTGCTATCCTGCTGCTGGTCATGTAATTACTGGCAATTTGAAAATTATTCCTGATTCTAGGATAAGGAATATAATTTCTAAAGGACCGAAATATCGGTTTCCTTCTAAAATTGATTTCAGTAAATGTAGAGATGAAATCGCTGCTTCCTTGAATGAATTCGGTAATCGATGGTGTAAGCGAGAGTATGTTGAGCATAAAGCCCTTAAGGACTGGAAACTTAGCATTTTAAAACTAGTGAATAAACGTATTTCTTTCTATTCTCAAAATACTAACTTATTACCTCCTAAGCCCAAGACGTCTTTACGTCATCTTAAACTAGGTATTCAAGAATTTCATAAGAAGTTTGTTTTGGCCCCTGCAGACAAGGTCGCTAACAACGTCGTCGTTGTGTGACGGCTCCACTATGTTAACACGCTTAAGCAGGAGCTTGGTGGTACAAAGGCCTATGAACTTCAGCCTTTAGCTGAAGAGAGAGCTATAGTAGATAAACATGTTTGTCTTTCAGCCACCAAGTTTGCTGTGTGTGTTAACGAAGGCCAAGACAAGCTTCCTACGCTATACTGGTTACCAAAACTTCATAAAAGACCTTACAAAGCACGGTTTATTGCAAATTCTAGCTCTTGCACTACCACTGAACTTTCTAAATTATTAACTTCCTGTCTTACTGCTATTAAAACGCATGTTATTAAATATTGTGATAAAGTCTTTGAAAGATCAGGAAGAAATCTGTTTTGGTCTATAAAAAATTCGAATGAGGTTTTAAACAAATTGAAATCCAGACATTTTCGTGCTTCTAGTCTGTCTACTTACGATTTTTCCACTCTTTACACTACACTTCCTCATAATCTTATAAAAGAAAAGCTTAATGATTTAATTGAATGTGCTTTTCACAGAGAAGATTCTCTCTATCTTGCATGTAATGTCAGAAATGCATTTTTCACTTCTAAAGAGCATAAGAATTATACACTTTGGTCATGTCAGAAAGTGTGTGATGCCCTCACCTTTCTACTTGACAATATCTATATTAGATTCGGTACTAAGTTATTTAGACAAATTGTGGGTATTCCGATGGTACTAATTGCGCACCTCTTGTGGCTGATCTGTTCTTGTATTGTTATGAAAGGGTCTTTGAAAGATCAGGAGGAAATCTGTTTTGGTCTATAAAAAATTCGAATGAGGTTTTGGGTGGATTGAAATCTAGACAGTTTCGTGCTTCTAGTCTGTCTACCTACGATTTTTCCACTCTTTACACTACACTTCCTCATGGTCTTGTGGGGGAGGGGCTTGGTGGTTTGATTGGGTGGGCTTTTCGCGGGGAAGATTCTCTCTGTCTCGCATGTAATGTCGGAGGTGCGTTTTTCGCTTCTGGGGGGCGTGGGAGTTGTGCACTTTGGTCGTGTCGGAGGGTGTGTGATGCCCTCGCCTTTCTGCTTGACAATATTTATATTAGATTCGGTACTAAGTTATTTAGACAAATTGTGGGTATTCCGGTGGGTGCTAGTTGCGCACCTCTTGTGGCTGATCTGTTCTTGTGTTGTTATGAAAGAGACTTCATTTTGTCGCTTTCCATTGATAGCCGGTCTGGGGTTGTTGGGGCTTTTGGCTCTACTTCTAGATATTTAGATGATTTGTTGGGTGTTGATAATACCTGTTTTGGTGGTTTGGTCGGTCAGATTTGCCCCCTAGAGCTTCAGTTAAATGGGGCAGGTTCTTCTGATACCGAGGCCCCGTTTTTGGATTTGCATCTATCTATTGTAGATGGATTTGTTTCGTGCAAAATTTATGATAAACGCGATGACTTTGATTTTGAGATTGTGGGTTTTCCTTTTTTGGATGGTGATGTTCCTCGTGCGCCATCCTATGGCGTTTATGTTTCGCAATTAATTCGATTTGCTAGAGTGTGTAGTCATGTAACTGACTTCGACACTCGTAATAAATTATTGACGGCTAGACTTCTTGGTCGGGGTTGTCGGTACCGTGAGCTGCGCGGGGCCTTTTCGGAGTTTTGTGGACGCCATTCTGGTTTGGTTTCGGGGTTCGATGTTGGACTTAAATCTCTTCTGCAACAAGGTCTATCGGAACCCGAATTTTATGGTGACTTAGTATATAAATTCAGAAAAATATATAACCGCAATGACTTCAGCACCCAATTTCGTGGAGTCGTTCTTCGATGTGGAGGGATTGGGTGCAGCATGGATGTTATACGACAGACTGCATGCATGGTAGTTAACCCAATCACGGTTGGCAACTTTGCTTCCCTCTTTGGTTGCGCGCCGGTGGGTCGGGCCTCGGGTTCTGTGGCGGCTCCGGCGTGGGGGCTTGTTGGGAATTGGGGAGATAATGTTGGTTGGTGCCTGGTGCTCTGTCTCTGGTCGGGCTCGTCGGAGTCTGACTGTTGGTTTTCTTTTGCTCCGGCATTTCGGTGGTTTCTTGCTGTCGGGTCCTCACCGTTGTCTCGCCTCTGTGGTTCTTTGATTTCTGTGTTCACGGGGATGTTGCACTGGTGGGTTGGGGGGCCTTCGTGCGGGCTGAACAAATTATTTGTCTAAATCGCGACGGAGGTAAGGGCGAGGATTGTGGCCGCGTAGGGTCGGTTTAAGCCCCCCAGTGGAAATCTTCCACTGACCGTTCCAAGGCGGCTCTTCTGTGGCGATTTATTTGTGTTGTTGTTTGTTGCTTGCTGTGTGTATCGCTTGTGTCTTTTATTTTGGATGGCCATATGGCCATTTTGTGGGAAAGTAACTGTCCATGTGGCCTTCCTTTGTTTGGGTTTCCATTGTGGTCTGGTCGCTTAATGTTTGTATTTCTTTCCCTTTGGTGTCTTTTATGGATGGAGTAATTTAGTTGTATCAATTCCTGATCTTTGTTTTACTTCTACTTTTCATTTTGTCGCTTTCCATTGATAACCAATCTGAAATTATTGAAGCTTTTAGCTCCACTTCTAGATATTTAGATGATTTATTAAATATTGATAATACCTATTTTGATGGTTTGATCAGTCAGATTTACCCCCTAGAACTTCAGTTAAATAAAGCAAATTCTTCTGATACTGAGGCCCCGTTTTTGGATTTACATCTATCTATTGTAGATGGATTTGTTTCGTGCAAAATTTATGATAAACGCGATGACTTTGATTTTGAGATTGTAAATTTTCCTTTTTTGGATGGTGATGTTCCTCGTGCGCCATCCTATGGCGTTTATATTTCGCAATTAATTCGATTTGCTAGAGTATGTAGTCATGTAACTGAATTCAACACTCGTAATAAATTATTAACGGCTAAACTCCTTAATCAAGGTTATCGGTACCATAAACTACGCAAAGCCTTTTCAAAATTTTATAGACGCCATTCTGATTTAATTTCAAAATTCAATATTGGACTTAAATCTCTTCTGCAACAAGGTCTATCGGAACCCGAATTTTATGGTGACTTAGTATATAAATTCAGAAAAATATATAACCGCAATGACTTCAGCACCAAATTTCGTAAAATCATTCTTCGATATAAAAAGATTGGGTACAACATGGATATTATACGACAGACTGCATGCATGGTAGTTAACCCAATCACGGTTGGCAACTTTGCTTCCCTCTTTAATTGCACGCCGGTGGGTCAGGCCTCAGATTCTATGACGGCTCCAACGTAAAGGCTTATTGAGAATTAGAGAGATCTAATTCAATGTAATGTTGGTTGGTGCCTGATGCTCTGTCTCTGGTTGGGCCCATCGGAGTCTAACTGTTGGTTTTCTTTTGCTCCAGCATTTCAGTGGTTTCTTGCTGTCGAGTCCTCACCGTTGTCTCACCTCTGTGGTTCTTTGATTTTTGTGTTCACGGAGATGTTGCACTGATGAGTTAGGAGGCCTTCATGCGGACTGAACAAATTATTTGTCTAAATCGCGACGGAAGTAAGGGCGAGGATTGTGGCCACGTAAAATCGATTTAAGCCCCCCTTTGGAAATCTTCCACTGACCGTTCCAAGGCGGATCTTCTGTGGCGATTTATTTATGTTGTTGTTTGTTACTTAGTGTGTGTATCACTTGTGTCTTTTAATTTTGGATGGCCATATGGCCATTTTGTGGGAAAGTAACTGTCCTTATGGCCTTCTTTTGTTTAGGTTTCCATTATGGTCTGGTCGCTTAATGTTTGTATTTCTTTCCCTTTGGTGTCTTTTATGGGTGGAGTAAGTTAATTGTATCAATTCCTGATCTTTGTTTTACTTCTACTTTACAATATTTAGGATTACATTCGCAACCTGAGGCTTCTTGCTTGTACTTCATAAATGTATTAACATATTTTTCAAATATAGTTTTTGAAGTTTTTTCAAAATGTTCTAACTCATATATTTTTAATAGTTTATATCCTTTTTCTATTGCTTTATTTATTTCAATAGTAGACCAAGTTCCTATAATTGCTCTTTCTTCATCTGAATGTTTACATTTTTCATTTCTAATATGTTTACATTCTTTACAATGTTTTATTGCATGTACTTTATCATGCGATGAATCAAATTTTTCTGTTTTATGAGTACATTTAATTTCTAATGTTGTCATACAAGTTTTGCATAATCCAAATATTAATTTGTGCGTATTATTATATGTAGGTTGTTTATAAGGTAACACTGGGTGGTATAATCTTCTAGGTGGTAATATTTTTCATTTTATTATTCCAAAATATTTATTTTTTAAATACTTTTCAATGGAGACATCGATATAAGTAACAGGATGGCCTATTGGATATTCACAAAACTTATTTACCCATGGATACAGTGAACAAAAATCTACATATCTTGCTTTTAAACCAGGAAGGTTATTATATGTTTGTACAGCTTCTGTTCTTCCTCCATAAAATGCATCTCTTTTATTAAGAGGTTTTAAATGTGGATCGACTTCAGGATATTTATTTTTATCAAATTCGCATTCCCAGATAGTATGGATATTAACTTTTGTATGAAAATAATTTTTAATAATATCTAATCTTTTTAATGTATTATAGTATAACTCTTTCATTGTTTTCCTTGATCTTATTTTACAAATTTCATCTGGATGATAACATTTAGGGCAACCATGAATATAACAACCAAAGAATTCATAAAACTTTCTGTTTTTTGTTTCTCCATCATAAAAGTATCCATCTAGTTTATAATATCTACCATTAATAAATAATTTCTTTTCTCCACCTCTTTTTGAATGTTGAATCATTATACCTTCTTTATTTGATAAATATTCTAACCATTGAATAGCTTTTTTGGATTGATTTTCTTCAAAAGTAGATTTTTTATGAATACCTATTGTTTCTTCTTTTAGCATCAATGTTTTAAATATCTTAGTACAACATTGTGCAATTGTAATACTTTGAAAAGGATCGATATAATTATCTGTTATTTTAATAAATAAATCTTTATATATTGTACATCCTTTTGCTAAAATTAAAACATCTAATAAACAATAATAAAATATTTCTTTATTATAGAATTTAAATTCTTTATCTTTAACATTATTATACCATTTGTCAAATAATTCTTTATTTTTAATTGCCATAGTATTATATCCATAATATTCTTTTGCAGGATAAACACCTTTATAGTTTTGATTCTCTAATGTATTAAAATAATGAGGAAAGTATCCTTTATTACCTTCAAAACCAAATGTTTTAGGGAAGGCAGATAATCCACATAACGTAAAATTAATAGAATCTATAAATCTTAAATTTATTCCATTAACATTAATTGATGTTATTTTTAATCCTGATGAAATATAATAATGTTCTATTTTATTTTGTACCATCCATCCTAAAATAGGCTGCATGCCATAACCTTTTCCATAATGAGAAATAAATGTATTATTTATAAATTTATCTCTTAAATAAGTTATTAGCAACATCTTCAGATTTAC
Organism: Lucinisca nassula; assembly: GCA_963580285.1. Taxonomy (NCBI): domain Eukaryota; kingdom Metazoa; phylum Mollusca; class Bivalvia; order Lucinida; family Lucinidae; genus Lucinisca; species Lucinisca nassula. Next base: position 115,600,715 of record OY757014.1, read on the forward strand.
ATTCTATTTTTTCTACATTATCAAAACAACTATCTATATCTAATTTTGATAAGTCTATATCATTAATATTAAAATCACATTTAAATATTTTTATGTAGTTTTTTTCTAAAACAGTAAATATATTCTAAATCATAAGCTATACAAAAGTTCATAATATGAATACCTGTTTCTTTGTTTGTTTGTATTGGAGTTTAACGGCCCAGTCAACACTATTTAGGTCATTTTTGAGCCGGTCAGTTTACCTATCAACACTTTCCTGGGCAGGCTTATACGTAAGCGGGTAACCAGTACAGTGCACATTCTTTCGCCAGAAACTGACAACTGCCCTTCTTGAATCAGCGGAAGGGAGAGAATGACCGTAGAAAAGATTTCATGATCAATCTCCACGAAAGAATGTTGCCGACCCCGGCGGGAGTCGAACCCGCGACCTCCTGATCACCAGTCAGACGCGCATCCGACTGAGCCACCGAGGCCGGCACCTGTTTCTTGATAAGCTTCAAAATCAAAATAAATATATTTATTATCTTTTTCTTGTTTTGGCAATAAAGGTTTCATATAACATAAATGTTCAGTACCTTTCATATATTTTTCATAACATATAGAAAAAGTGATTTCATCACATATATGTTTTTCGGGTTTTTGATATTGTATAGAAAAAGTTTTATTACATTTTTCGCATGCCCATTGTTCTAAATTTGATTGTAATTTACCATCTTTACATGTGTGTTGGTTACTATATCCTATTAAACATGTTTTACAAAATCTACGTTTAGCTAAAAATCCCGTTACATTAGTTATTACATCAAAATGATCATCATGATAATATAAATATAATTGATTATCAAATTTTTCATTACCGCTATATAAAATATTTTCAATATTATTCGATGTAAAAACAATTTTTCTAACATTAAGATAATTTTCAAAAACCTTTAGATCATCTAAATCGTTTCCTTCTTCTTTTATTTCTACATCTGATTTTTCATGTAAATCTGTAGCCAATCTTCTTTGTAATGGTCTCCCTTTTTAACATTTTTCTTCTGTGAATCTGTTAAATCATACCTTTCAATTATAGCTGTTACAATTGCTCTTGCTAAACAAATTGTATCATTATTTTTTATTCGTATAATACTTCTTTTATTTATTTCATCTAATATTTTTAAACCTTTACCTTTACCTTTTTTATTAGGAATAATAGATACTTCAAAAATAACATCTTCTAAATTCAGTTCTTCAGCACTGTTTAATAGTCTTACCATTCTATTAAAAAAGAATTCTTTAATATTATCATATGTTCTTATAGGCCATTTATCATGTTTTGTATAAATAATTTCATGTATAGGAACTATTTTAATTCGCCCATTTGGAAAGTCTTTAATAGAATTATCAATCATATTACTAAATGCATTCATGAACACTTCTTTTTGCGGATCTAGTATTTTTATCTTATACTTAAAGACATTAATAGTTGTATTATGTTTATATTTTTAAATAAGATAATCTTATACTTTTTACCTGATACAGAACTAAGAGATTCTCTATCGGGTACTTTTTTTGCTTCCATTTTTTAAGAAACAATTTTAATTATATTAAAAATGGAACATCCAAAAATATATTGTTTACGTTGTAAAAAACATACTGAAAATGATTCAGTGAAACAAGTAACAACAGCCATTAATAGACAAATGTTAAAAGGTAAATGTTCTGAGTGTGGATCTACCAAAAATAGATTTATATCCAAAATAACAAATAAATTAGCAGATGAATTACATCATAGAGTTATAAAATCTATTCCTAAAAGACGTGTTTATGTTGATTCAATAGACCAAACATGGGCGGTTGATTTAGCAGATATGCAACAATATTCAAAACAAAATAAACACTATAAATATTTATTAGCTGTTATAGATGTTTTTAGTAAATATGGTTGGTTAATTCCTTTAAAAAATAAAACAGGAGTAACAGTAAGTGAAGCATTTAGAACATTATTTAAAGAAAGGAAACCAATGTATATTTGGTCAGATAAAGGATCTGAATTTTATAATCGACAAGTAAAAGAATTGTTAAAAGATAATAATATAGAGTTACATTCAACTGAAAATGAAGAAAAATCTAGTGTAGTAGAACGATGGATAGGCACTATGAAACAACATATGTATAAATATTTTACTGCAAATGAAACTACTAAATATTATGATATATTAGATGAATTAGTTGAAAATTATAATAATACAGTACATTCTTCTATCAAAATGACACCTGTTCAAGCAAGTAAAGTAGAAAATGAATTAACAGTGTATAAAAATTTATATCCAGAAAATGATGAGAAAATTAAAAAACCTAAATTCAAAGTTGGGGATAGAGTAAGAATAGCAAAAAAGAAAGGTAAATTTGAAAAGGGTTATACAACTCGTTGGACAAGAGAAATACTTGTTATTGAAGAAGTTTTAAATACAAATCCAGTTACTTATAACATAAATGATTTAAAAGGCGAAGAAATCAAAGGTAGTTTCTACGAACAAGAATTACAGATTACTGAGTTTTAAGAATTTTTCGAGGGGTGTGTGTTTTTTTATTTTTGATTTCTCGAGTTGTTTTTTTTTATTTTAGCATTTCTCGAGGTGTGTTTTTTTCCATCACTCTAGTAGGGGGGTACTTGGTGAATGAAGAAAAATTTTTTTAGTAAGGCGCTATACCCGCTACATATTGTGTAATACTGAGTTGCTGTTTTTTGTTGTTTTTTTTAGGGGCCCTATAGGTGGTACATATTGTGTTTGTTTCCGCAAGAACGCACTTACGACGGACAAAATGTGATCACAAAAGCTCACCTTGTCACTACGTGACAGGTGAGCTAAAAACACGACGAGATTCTTTTCTTGGTTGAGTCGAAGCTAAACTCAATCGCCGACCGCATTTCTATCGCGCTGAACGACGAAAATATATCTGAAACGGAATTTCGCCTGATTCTGTGTGAAATCGACAAGTTCAATCAGATGAAAGAAGAAATTCGTCAGCGCCAGAAACAAACTGTTGGTTTGTCGAGGAGGAAAAAGAGAAGTTGTTTCAACGTGCGAGAGACGAGGCGTTAATGACGGCCCGTACCAAGCTGTTGGAAGAGTTGGACAAAGCTGGTCACAGTGGCACCTGAATATTTCTTGCTGGCGAGCTTAAAAGAGTGCAGGCTGCCTAGACAAGTAGTTGTTTCCGTGAGAGACTTAATGCAACAATAAATACATGGATCGGCGCCTGGTTGATATTTATTACAGCTCTAAGGGTTACTGGAGGGGTCTTAAGGCCATAAAGAAGCTGGCTTCTGCGGCTAAGACCTCAGAAGATGTGGCCCGAGCTTGGTTGAAGAAGCAGGCCATCTGGCAGATCTACCTCGCCGCCCCGCAGCACGTTCCACGACCAAAATTCTACATCACCAAACCGAACGAGGTCCATCCAGCTGACCTGCTCTTTGTACCAAACGACCGTGTTCGCAAGCGCACGTACAAATACACCCTTACCGTGGTTGTTGTAGCCTCACGCTTCAAAGAAGCTGAGCCTCTGGCCACTCAAGAAGCCAAAGAGGTTGCTGAAGATTTGTCTCGCATCTACAGGCGAGGCCCGTTGAGGTGGCCCAAACTGCTCCAGGTCGACCCCGGTCGTGAGTTCATGGGCTCTGTCAGCAAGCTGTTGGCAAATCACTCTGTCCGGGTTCGGCGCGGTCGGGTTGACATCCATCGGAACCAAGGGATCGTAGAAGGCTGTAACCGGACCCTCGCAGAGCGGCTCTTCGGACACCAATACTCTCAAGAGATGCGACTCACTTCTGGTCAGCGGTCTACAGAGTGGCTGAAAAGGTTGCCTTCCGTTGTGACAGCCTTGAATGGTGAGGTCACCCGACTGACCGGCAAAAAGCCTTCTGAGGCCATACGAGCGCGATCGGTGGCACAAAAGCCCTCCTCTGTAGTTCCTGGTCGTCCTGTTGGTCTCGAGGAGACAATAATCCCCTCCGGCGTCGGCGTTCGTTATTTGTACCAGCCTGGCGAACTTGAAGGGGGCGCCGGCGAGCGACTGATCCCATATGGTCCCTGGATGTTCACAGGCTCGGGCGCACAGTGACCAAGCCCGACGAGCCCGTGGTGTATTACTTGCAGGATGGACCTCAGCGCGGTTTTGTGCGCGAAGAACTCCTTGTTGTGCCACCGGACACTCAGCTTCCTCCGGATGGGGTTCCCAAGCGCTGAGCTCGAATCCATCCACCGGGATGACAATTTATCCGTTTGGTTTACGTCCTACTTCAGTGGTCCTTGGTCGCGGAACTTTCGCCTGCAGCATCTCGAGGTTCTGGGGGGGGGGGGGTCTGGCGTAGCGAACAACCCACAGACAATTGCTATGGAGAGAGAAAAGTATACCCATATCCATCAGCCATATCCACCAGTTTCTCTAGTATCGAGGGGTTCGGCAGCTCGACCTCATATCCGTCTATAGCGGAAGACACACCCACCAACAAATCTGCGGCCTGCTCTGTGAGAGACTCGAGCGACTTTAGGTTGTCGTACAGCAGGGTATAGACGGTTCCGATGGATTTTCCAAAATTCTCGGAGATCACATTGCCTCCGCTCGCCGCCTCGCGCCGCTTCAGAGAGGCAATTATCTCCGTCAACGAAATCGACACCTCTGTGGTGGTTTCAAACCGACTCAGGCTTTTCTTTAGGAGCTCATAGAATTCGTTGATGGTCGGCCCATTTGCCGACTTAGCTTGGCCGATGCTTTCGCGTAGGAACAATCGTAGATCGTCGACGAAGCTCTCCTTCTTTCTGCCTTCTCTTTTGCGGCATTGGGTGTCTCCTCCTCTGCCCAGAGCATCTGAACCCTCGCAGCGCGGACGCCGAACTGCTTCTCCACCCTACTCACAGGCGCCTTACCTCCCAGGGCCTTGATTTCCTGGACCTCCTCCTGGGTTAGAACTCTCTTTGGAGCCATCGTTTATCCTATGATTTCAGAGTTCTCTAGATGGACCGCCCCAGTTCCTCAACGAACGCGTCCATCTCTTGTTGTGTGATGTAATCATCTTTGTAACCATAAGCTTGTGTGTCAACTCCGTTTTCTGGGATCCAACGCTTGGAATCGAAGGGCGACAGCGACAACTTGTTGAGATGCTACCCGTAGATGTGGTGACGCTCCGACCTAAGAACATCCATGCCATGGCGGAAGGCTTGCTTCTCAACGAGAGCCTCTTTGAACTGCTCGTGCCTGATGCGCTTCTTGACCTTAGCTTTTCTCACACCCTTGGCCTTCTTAATGTTCTTTCCAGATGCCTGGAGGATGGAGTACATCTTTGGCCGCAGGCCAACATATTCGGCGATTGACTGCCCGGCGCACTCGTCCTTCATCTTTCCGAGAACCTTCTTGTTCTCTGTGCTGTGCAGCGGGTGGTCTTTCGGGTAGTCGGACGTGTCGTAGAGGCCCTGGTGCTTGGCCATGTCCTCGTAGACATCCCCTGTCTCGATTTTCAGGAGCAGGCTGTCGGTGTCCTTGTAGAGGTGCTGGCAGCGGTCTTCGTACTGACTCTGGAGCCGTTTGTAATAGAAATCGTACATCAGGGTTTTTGAAAGGTCCAGAATGTTCATACCTACGTAAATCGGGCGATTGAGCACTAGACGGCTCTTTTGCATCTGGACTGCTGCAAGATAATCGTCGAACATGTTGGCTCTGGCAAATGCTGGGCTGGCGATTAGACGCATGAGTTTATTTTCCTCGTTGGCGCGGACCAGCTTGACGTCGACACGCCTGCGGACGTTCTCCATCGTCTTGCCCAAGACCGAATTGTTCATGAGTTTGTAGTGATCCTTCTCAAAGTCACTGGTGGCCTTCTTCCGGAGCTCAGTATTCATCCGGATGTAGGGCTCCATCCTGGGGCTCTGCTGGAACCGGAGGGCACGATGAATCTTGGTCAGACGCATACCCAGACACATGTATAGCTGGAGATTCCGATAGTGGAGCACGTAACGGTCTTTGTTGCGAAGGTTGGGTACCAACTTCTCAACCTCTGTAGGTGCTCCCCACAAAGCCCCATCGAGAAGTTCGCGCTGGTACTCCGACATCCACTACTTCTTGACCACTAGGCGCTCTGGTGCTAGCGGGTATTCATTGTGCGCCTTGTGCAGCTCTGCTGGATATTCCATAACTACCTCTAGGATATAGCCCTCTTCATTGTCTGCGGGTAGTTCTGCAATGGTTTCTGCGAGACCCGATACATCGACCCATTGGAAGTCTCTGATGGGGAGGGCCTGGCTCATAGCCCATCCAAAGAGATTGTTCGCATCGAGATATAAGATATGGCTACTGGGTTTTTCTGGGCCATAATCCTCGACCTGAGGATTGTTGGTCTTGGCATATCGTTTTGATACCATCGAGATACCTCCGCGCATCCCCTTCTCGACAAACAGGTGTTGGTCGTAGTCTGTAAGCAGCTCGAGCTCCACTCCTGTCTTTTTTAGGAGGGCGTCCCACGAAAGCCCCGGGCTGGTGTAGTAGTGCGCTGGGTCTTAACCGTACTGCGTCAGGGATGTCTTTCGGACTTCCTCAAAGACATCTGCCAGCAGGAGAACATCTGTGCGATTGTAGAGGTCGTGGTAGTCCCCCAGGGTCTTACACCCACAGACCTCCCATACTCCATGCGCGTTGGCGTAGTCGTCGTCGCTGATGTGCTCGTCGGTGAGATTGCTGTACAATACCTCTTTCGGAGGGAGCCTTGTCTCGGCGAAACGGTCCGAGGAGTCCATAAACTCGTAGGAGTAGACGCCTTACTCGACAGACGGCTTTGTCGTCCCATCACACCGCACTACGATATAGCAGTAGCTGCAAGCCTCATGTTGTTGTGTTCGTTGGGTGTTACTTTTTGTAGGAACGCGTCCGGGGCCCTCGATCTTGGTGGTGAGAGTCTCAAAGTCTGCATAGATGACGATTGGGGTTGGTTGCTGCTTGTGGTGGTTCTGGAAGGTAAGCTTGTTCAGGGTGGGGGATCACGTGGTTTTATACGTCATCAAATATGGCCGACAAGGTCTAGAAACCTTTCACATCAGATATATTTTTTGTCGTTTATAAGTCCTTAGATGTAAATATTGGAATAATATACTGTGCAGAGTACAACAAAAAGTAATTAAGGCAAGACAGTGTACTTCAAAGTATCAAAAGATCTTTTTTGTTTGAGTTTAATCGTTTCCAAGTTGACAATGACTTATTATTACGGGGATTCCGTACACTGTTCTTGAACTTTCACGAATGGAACAGGAAATTTAGCCGTATTTACCAGAATAAAGTCTGGAATCACGCCTTCTGGCAACTCTTTTCATCAACAAAATTAGTGTATTTATAAAATTTGACCAGTCAAATCTGTATTCCCGCTGAAATTGAGCGTTTTTGTCCAGCTTGATCACGTACATCTGTTCAGTGTCAATGATCAAGTGCACTGATACTTTGAAGTTAATAAGATCTCGTGCACTGTAGTTAAATATTCGGCTTTAGTTAGCCTCCTTAACTAGGGCCAGATCCCCTAAAGATGGGTTCGGTTGCGTTGGTTCTCTTTCAATGTTAGATAACCCGTCTAGAAAGTAATGTCTCAGTGATCTACTTTGTTATTCGTAGGTCACGCAATGATGAACTCATTATGAAAAAGGTTTAAGTTGGTGATTTATTCTTTATCATCATTAAACAAAAGAAACCATTTTTAGCGAGAAAACAATAAAAAATTCAGTCAGTTTTACCTTTCAAATTCAGTTGATATATTCAGAAGTTGGGTTAGAAATTGTAGCGATCTCAGTCATATATCAAGGTTCAATATTGGTCTTAAATCTCTTCTGCAACAAGGTCTATCGGAGCCCGAATTTTATGGTGACTTAGTATATAAATTGAAAAAATATATAACCGCAATGACTTCAGCGCCCAATTTCGTAAAATCATTCTTCGATATAAAACGATTTGGTACAACATAAATGTTATACGACAGACTGCATGCATGGTAGTTAACCAATCACGGTTGATAACTTTGCTTCCCTCTATAATTGCATGCCGGTGGGTCAGGCCTCAGATTCTATGACGGTTCCAGCGTAAAGGCTTATTGAGAATTAGAGAGATCTAATTCAAGGTAATGTTGGTTGGTGCCTGATGCTCTATCTCTGGTCGGGCCCATCGGAGTCTAACTGTTGGTGTTCTTTTGCTCCAGCATTTCAGTGGTTTCTTGCTGTCGAGTCCTCACCGTTGTGTCATTTCTGTGGTTGTTTGATTAGGAGGCCTTCATACGGACTGAACAAATTATTTGTCTAAATCGCGACGGAAGTAGGGGCAAGGATTGTGGCCACGTAAAATTGATTTAAGCCCCACAGTGGAATTCGTTTCTGCTGACCGTTCCAAGGCGGTTCTTCTGTCGCTATATTTGTTATGGTTTGTCTTTGGGTGTTTGTGTCGCTTATATTTTTTATTTTGGCTAACCTATTGGCCATTTTGTGCGAAAGTAACTGTCCTTTTGGCTTTCCGCTAGATGTTTTGATTAAGTCTATTGTTTCATGTTTGTTTTTCTTTCCCTTTGGTGTCTCTGATTGATGCTGTGGGTTAATTGTATCGATTCCTGATCATTGCCTCCACTTCTATTTCACAATAAGTAAATCACCATATTCGGACTCGGATGACCTAGTTATATGAAGAATATTAAATAATTCTATACTTGCAAAATCGAGAATTATTCCATACAATTACAGCGATTTCTACCGCGGCGGAAGATGCGGATGGAGGTCGGGCCCCGTAAAACTGGTGTAAACCCGGCAGTAATTATAACTGACCGCCAAAAGAATTTTTTTACGTATTAATTCCAAATGTGCCATTATGACAAGCATTATTGTTACTCCAAACGCCGGTTGATGTCGGGGAATAGAATGACTGCCTGATGACGTAGGAAGTATAGTGATCTTTATCCTGGCTTTCCTACTAAGCGTCCGCAATGAGCATGGTTTCCAAAACGTATTTATGAGCCACTGCTCAAGATGGTATATATTATGTTTGAATAGAAGTTTAAAAATACAAGAGAAGGAGGTTTTATTAACCGTAAGGCGATGGACTTCCAGCCTTCATGCGGACTGAACAAATAAATTGTCTCAACAGGGCGAAGATTGCGGCCACTTAAAATCGATTTAAGCCCCCCCCCCCTCCCTACCACTCAAGTGGAATTATTTTAACTGACCGTTCCATGGCTTTTTATTCATGGCTTACTTTTTGTTATTGTTCATCGAATGTATGTATCGCTTTCATGTTTTATTTTGGATAGTCAATTGGGTTTTCTCTATTGTTGTTTCCATAAGAGTCTGAGTCTAGTTACTTCATGTTTGTGTTTCTTTCCCTTTTGATGTCTCTGATGGAAGCTGTAAGTTAATTATTTAGATTCCGGTTCGTTGCTTCAATTCTATTTTTTTAATTCATCCAGTACAAATACCTTTAAAAGTCATATACGTATTTATTTATATTGTTGTTTGTTACTTGCGGTGAATATGTTGAGGAGGTACCTAAGATGGACTAAAATGGTGTAAAGAAACCAGACAGTTGTTTAAATATAAAGTTAGATAGGCCAATTTATGTATGGATCTACTACGTACTTTCCCCTTTTCATAACATTCTACCCCCAATTTAAACCAACAGATAAATTGCTGAGCATTTTACTCCCTACTTTTGAACTAAAATAATCATTTACACAGCTATTGAGATTAATTACACAGTTTTACAGACATTTTGAGTTAAAAGAAATATCGCCATATCTTGATTGCATTTTAAAAGAATGATTTAAAAAAGAAATATTTCCAGTCATATGTTTTCGAATACATCTGGCTAGATTGGAGACGGACCTTCCATCTCTGGATTTGGAATAGGAGATACTTATTCGTTTTTGGTAAGATGAAGAAATGATCGCGTGCACTGCGCTCAATGTAGTTTGATCTCGCACACTGCATTACCAAACTGAGTTCTTAGTACACTTGAATAATTCACACAGCATTACATTTCGCTATAGAACTTAAATGAATGGCGATTAACTAGTATGTTGCAATGTTTTAAATACCGGAGTGTCTCCAGCAGCAGACATCTAAGATTTTATAGCTGTTTAACCTATAATTCTACGAGTATCACAGTTTTGTGAAATTGACTGTCTATTATCTGTACTCTCAACACTTAAAACCAAGAAAGAAAGGAATAAAATGAGTACTCCGTAAGAACAATAAATGTTTTCTAACAACCCAAAGCGGGTCAGACCATCACGAAAACACGCCTATATAATTTGGACACCTTCCAATCCCACATTTATATAGTTAAAGTGGGATTTAAGAGATGTACATTATGTTTCTTATTTCTGCTCAAAAACATAGAGTGTGGGTACTATGTTTTGAGCAGAAATAGAACAAATATCACAATTTTCATCTTAAAATTTCATTTTTTTTTTTTGGTACAAATTGGCATTGTATTTGTATAGACATGTTTTCGTAATGCAGCCCAGTTTCGGATACTAAAGTATTATCAGTTACCCTGTTAAGATTGAAGACGCAAACCAATGACAAAGTGTGCTGAAATTTCCTTAAAAGTTTCAAAGGGACAGTTGTTTCATTAAAAGTTTCAAAGGGTCAGTTGTTCGAAAGACTGTGGTATAAACAAAAACGTCCCGAATAACAGTAGTTTAGTTACTTGAGTCTAAACCATTCGTAAGTTATCAGAATATGCATAAAGATCTCGAAGGACACATAAGCTAAATAAGGTGCAAAAAGCTTGGTTTTCGAGCGAAGCAAAATTATATGAATGGGTCCCGACTTTTGCTGAGCGGGGTCAGATAAACATGCTGGTAAGAATTTCAGTTTTGAAATGAACACGTATAACAAACTTTTCGACCGCCCAAATAGGTTAAAGCGTGTTAGGCAGAGCTATGTTAATTAATATCGTGTACACACTAGAAAAGCTAATGCAAATTAACTTATTACATGAGTATTCTGCATTTACTTAATGCACATAGAAGTTTCTATAGTAGGGACTAAAATCGTACAGTAACTTTTTCACAGTCTGTCTTTGAGTAAAATCTTAATAAGCATTGCGTACACTCGGTGGCATAACTTTAAGCGTAATTACTTATTACACATTAGTGCCTGACAGGTTGTTTGCCTCACTGGGCGGTATGACGTTGTTCCAGCTGACAAGGCATCTAACAATATTGTGTTTGTTTGCAAAGCACACAATATAAACTGCTTAAAAGAAGAGCTTGGTTTGAGCACTATGACAGGCAACCCAATATATAATCTTTCTTCTTTGTCCAAAGATGAAATTCTGCGAAACCACCAATCGGTGATGCTTTCGTTCGGAATTTCCCTCCCAGAGGAAGATATGGAACTTACAAAGTTGTACTGGATTCCTAAGCTTCACAAGAATCCATACAAGCAGAGATATATCGCGGGTTCAGCTAAGTGCTCAACCAAGCCTCTTTCACAGATCCTAACACGAATCCTGATGCAGTTAAAGATGGCCTTCAGAAATATTGTGACACTGCATATGCAGGGAGTGGTGTGAATCAGATGTGGATCTTGAAAAACTGCAAAGAGCTTGTAGAACATCTTCTGGCACAGTCTTTTCTCTCAGTAAACAGCATAAAATCTTTCGATTTCTCAACACTCTACACAACTATTCCTTATGATAAATTGAAATCTAAACTCAAGGAAATCCTAAATCAATGTTTTTACCACAAGAATGGTAACCGTCGCTACCAGTATGTTGTTCTTGGCTACAAAGACACATACTTCGTTCGAGATCACTCTGATGCACCACAAAAGTTCACTGATGCAGATGTCATAAGGATGCTGGAATATCTAATTGACAATATTTTCGTGGAGTTCAGTGGCCTATTATTTCAGCAAACAATTGGCATACCAAAGGGTAGTAATTGTGCACCGTTGCTTTCCGACTTGTTCTTGTACTCGTATGAGGTGGAGTTTGTACAAGGTTTCCTCAAAGCAGGCAAGAAACGCCTTGCACAACAATTCAATTTCACCTAAAGATATATAGATGAAAATGCTAAATTCGCAGAGTACTTGGAATTAATCTATCCACGTGAACTCGAAATTAAGGAAACAACAGAGACTGCCACCTCCTCCTCATACTTGATTGTTATCTCTATATTGAGAATGGGAAGCTTACTACTAGGCTGTACGATAAACGAGATGACTTCAATTTTCCCATTGTTAACTTTCCCTTCCTGAGCAGTAATATCCTGTCTGCACCAGCATATGGAGTTTACGTTTCACAGTTAATCCGTTATGCTAGAGCCTGTTCCAAGTATCAGGACTTTGTGGAACGTGGGAAGGTGCTCACTACCAAGTTGTTACGCCAGGGGTATCAAAAACAAACTGGTATCAACACTAAAGAAGTTCTATGGGAGGCACCATGACTTTGTTGATCCGTACAATGTGGCCATTTTCAGAATTTTTTCTGATATATTTGCCAATGGAAAGCCATAGGAAGACTTCCAAAATCTCGGAAATACCTTCTAGTGATTTACACCTTTTCTTCGTTCGGGTCGATGGGGATGGTGGGCGAAGCTTGCTTACCAAGTAATGCTTACTATCCGCAGACGCCAGATTACACTCTTCTGGAATCCATGTCTGTTGATCTGAACATTGATATTTGCCATTTTGTCTATGCACTAATGATTTTGGATTAACGCTTTGGTACTACGACCTAAACTACATTTACGTGATAACACTAATTCTGCAGGTGTAAAGATAAACTACCTTCCCGTTTTTGATCGGGAAGTGTTATCATATTCTGATGTTACTTTTCCACGCCTTTAATGGTGTGAGTAAATGTAATGTACATGATGTTGCGCACATGTAACAGTAAACTTCTGCACGACAATCATTAAATAGACAGAATGGAATATATGGCAACAAATAATATCATGGAGGTTGGAAATTGCCCTTTATACTTATCTTTACCGGAATGCAATCTAAGGTTTCGGGATGATAATGGAGCTTCGGTTTGATAACGCGTGTCATAAATAAAACTCCATGCTACATGCGATAATCTTTAAGAATAATATAAGTACACGAGATCATCGATCTTGTTTGGCAGTGCACGGTATCATTTATGGGGTATGCAGTGTACGTGATCATTTATTAGTAGTTTTCAAATTTAATGGAGCTAGAATTTTTTTTTCGCAATTTTATGGTTGAAGAGGGGAAAACTTCACTCACCAAATTTGTTTTCCACTTTTAAGTAAGATCTTGTCACTTTTCAGGTGTCATCACTTCGACAATATGGAAAGGACCCGTGTTAAATGTAAAACAAATGTACCCCTTCCCCAACCCCTGTTTTAGCTCATCTGTCACAAAGTGACGAGATCACTTTTCGTCAGTCGTGCGTACGTGCGTGGGTGCGTCCGTCCGTAAACAATTTCTTCAAACGACATCTAGTACACCTCTACCAAGATTTTCAAATTATCGCCATGGGGCCAAAAAATGCAGCCGCCCGGGGCCCTTTGGTTTTACATAGTCTTACATAGGGAAAAGCTTTAAAAATCTTTGCGCCTGAAACCAGAAGGCTCAGGTGTTTGAGTTTTGGTATAAAATCTTCGCCTTGTGGACCTCTATCATGATTGTTCGAGTTATAGCCATTGGGCCAAAACTGCCCCCGTCCCAGGGCCCTTTAGATTAACATAGACTTATACGGCGAAACCTTAAAAAGTCTAATCTGAAACAAGAAGGGTCAGGTGTTTGATATATGGTATGAAGCTTCGTCTTGTGGACCTCTATCAAGATTGTTTAAATTATAGACATGGGACCAAAATGCCCCCGCCTCGGGCCCCCTTTTGTTTTACATTGACTTACATAGGAAAAATCTTTAAAAAAAATCTTCTCCTCAGAAACCACAAGTCCCAGGACTTTGATATTTGATGTGTAGCTTCATCTAGTGGACGTCTATCAAACTATAGACCTGGGCCAAAAATGTCCTCGCTCTGGGGCCCTTTGGTTTTACATTGACTTATGCAGGAAAAATCTTTAAACTATTTTGTTTCTGAAACCGCAAGATTTTTGGTGTGAAGCTTCATTTAGTGGACCTCTATCAAGATTGTTCAAATTATAGCCCTGGGACCATAAAAGTTCCTCGCTCTGGGGCCCTTTGAGTTTTACTTTGACTTATGTAGGAAATATCTTTAAAAAATCTTCTTCTCTGAAACTGCGTGCGTGCGTGCGTGCATGCGTGTGTGTGTGCGTGTATGAATTCGGGTTGAACGTCGCTTTCAACATTTTTTCGACGGTGTCTGGTTGCGACAGGGAGCTCAGTGCACTTTATAGTGCTGCCTCATTGAAGTATCATGTCCCAGTCACATTACATGATACCACACCCAGTCACATTTTCCTGACACTGGGTCGACCAGTCCTAGCTCTACCTCTAAATCTGAGTGCCAAGTGAGGATCAGCTAGTACCATTGTTAACAACTTTGGTATGTCGCGGCCCGGGATCGAACCCGTGACCTCCCGTTCCCCGGAGTGGACACTCTACCAACTGAGCTATCGGGGCCGGTCTAAAACCGCAAGGCCCAGGTCTTTAATATTTGGTGTAAGGCTTCATCTAGTGGACCTCTATCAAGATTGTTCAAATTGTAGCCATGTGGCCACCCCCATCCCCGCCCTGGTGCCCTTTGGTTTTATATTGGCTTATATAAGAAAAATCTTAAAAAATCTTCTCCTCTGAAACCACAAGGCCCAGGTCATTGATATTTGATGTGTAGCTTCATCTAGTGGACATCTACCAAGATCGTTTAAATCATAGCCCTGTGGTCAAAAATGGCCCCGCCCGGTTTTACATTGACTTACACAGGGAAACATTTAAAAATCTTTTTGTCTGAGACCAGACGACGCAGATGTTTGATATGTGGTATGAAACTTCTTCTTGTGGACCTCTATCAAGAGTGTCCAAATTATAGCCCCGCGGCCGAAAAATGCCCCGACCCAGGGCCCTTTGGTATTACATTGAATTATATAGGCAGAATCTTTAAAATATTCTTGTCTGAAACCAGAAAGCTCAGTTCCTTGATATTTGGTATGAAGCTTTGTGTAGTTGACCTCGACCAAGATTGTTCAAATTATAACCCTGGGGCCAAAAATGGCCCACCCCGGCGCCCACTTGTTTGTCATAGACTTATATAGGGAACACCATTGAAAATGTTCTTGTCTGAAATTAGAAGGCCAGGGTCTTTGATATTTGGTATGAAGCTTCATCTAGTGTTCCTCTACCAAAAGTGTTCAAATTATAGCCCTGGAGCCAAAAAAATGAGGTCACCCCGGGGCAAACTTGTTTTACATAGACATATATTGGGAAAACGTTTGAAAAGCTTCTGGTCTGAAACCAGAAGGTCAAGGTCTTTGATATTTGGTATGAAGCTTGGTCTTGTGGATTTCTTCAAAGTTTGCTCAAATTAAATCCCTGGGGCCAAATCTGGCCCGGCCCAGGGGCCCATAGGTTTTATTTAGACGTATGTAAGGAAACCCTTTAAAAATCGTCTTGTTTGAAACCAGAAGGCTCCGGTCTTTTATATTTGGTATTAAACTTCACCTGTTAGACCTCCCTCAAGATTATGCAAATTATAGCCCTGGGGTCATTAATGGCTCTCCTCGGGGCCCACTTGTTACATTATAGATCAGGTGGGCGATCCAATGCCATCATGACCCTCTTTTTTAGAGAGGGACTTTTACCCGGCATTAAGATGACATGACATCTCAATCCCTGCCGCCCAGTTAAATCAATAGGGTTTATATGCATAAATGGTCCAACTTGCAACACTTTTTCTGGCAATGTTTGAACCTCTTACCGGTTAACCAGAACTCATGTGCGGTTGGTTTCAGCTCTGCGTGGACCCATCATGCAGCCAATCTATTTCTTCTATCTATCTACCTATCTTCTTGTACTGAGTCGGTAATATCTGGCCATTACCTAAGTTAGGTGGGTGGCTAAATTTAGAATTTAGCATAAAAATCATCACTGGATGAGCCCTTATAACTATTTACAATTCAAACACAGAGGTATCCTAAAACGCATACCTCCGAGTCCCAGTCTTATACTGTGCGGGCCTTGAACTCCTCTGCGGTCTTGGCATTCACCACAGAAGATGGAACTCTGCTCCACTGAGGAATGGTTCGAGGGAAGAAAGAGTTTTTCAGGGCACTCTTATATGACTGGTACCTACGATACTATGAGTTATTCGCTCTTAATACCATTGTCCTGGTTGACACTGTTGCACCGGTCAAGTACCTACCTTTGTTAACTGATACTGTGCCAGAATGTATCTTGTAGAAGAAAATTAAGGAGGACTGCTCACGACGGGTCTCCAGGGATGGCCACTCTAGCTCATCAAGCATGTCACCGACGCTACTTCTATTTCGCATTCGTCCGCAGGTCCATCGAGCAGCAGTCCTCTGCACCATCTCCACCTGCTGAATCTGAGTTTTAATATAGG
Organism: Lucinisca nassula; assembly: GCA_963580285.1. Lineage (NCBI taxonomy): Eukaryota > Metazoa > Mollusca > Bivalvia > Lucinida > Lucinidae > Lucinisca > Lucinisca nassula. The sequence continues at coordinate 115,617,234 of OY757014.1, forward strand.
GATGCTAAATGGGTGATGCCTATTCAAGTTGAGGGCGAACCAATGTTTTATATGCAACACCCTTTGTCTGCCGAGGTGCAAAAGCCAAATAACGTCTAAGGAACCGTAAGGTCCTAGTTGCTTTAGATGCTATTTCCGAGATATGTTGACCCCAATCGAGATCGTCAGTGATGGTGATACCAAGATATTTGGCGGAATGAACCTGCTCCAAAGTTTGCTGGTGAAGTGTATAATCATACTTAATTTGCTTGTCCGGAAGGTGTAGTGACACCCTCATTGAATGGCATTTGGCCACATTGAATTTCATCCGCCAATCTGCTTCCCATTTTGCAAGTCGATCAAGGTCAGCTTGTAAAATGCGACAGTCAGAAGAAGAATATATGTCCCTATACAGTACACAGTCATCAGCAAACAAACATATTATCAGGGAGATCATTGATGAATAACAAAAAGAAGACCGGTCCAAGGACCGAACCTTGTGGGACACCGGATAAACAGGGACTGGATATGACGCTTGGCCATCAAGTACAACTTATTGAGAGCACCCAGAGAGCCACCAGCTAATACAACTATGTGTGGATCCTCTTATCCCATAGTAGTCCAATTTGTACAATAGCCTTCTGTGAGGTACCTTGTCAAAGGCCTTGGCGAAATCCATGATGATCAAGTCATTCTGTTTGTGGCCAAGTTTATGGCCCCAACCAGATTGCTCACAGCGTCATAAAAGATTTGAACTAGAGTTTCGAAAGACCTTTGACTTCGGAAACCATGTTGACAGTCAGCAAGAAAGCTTTCAAAGGCATAGTGCTTGTTAATGCTGCTAACTAATAAATGCTCCAGGGCTTTGCAACAGGTGCATGTTAGCGACACTTGTTTATAATTTGCTGCATCATATCCCCCCCCCCCCCACCCCCCCCCCACCCCACACCCCCCCCCCCCCTCACACACACACCCATGGGCCAAGGCGGAAAATCCTTCAAATAATCTCTGACAGACAATTTGAAAAATGAACCATAAAGCCACCTCTCATACTGTTGAAAATTGCAGTGCACCTGATCATCGTGCTGCAAAGTAGTGTACTTGATCGACTTCTAAAAACTTCTCCTTAATCGTTAGCATGAAATGTTAATTTTAAAGTTTTAGTCTTGCAATAACCATCTCTGTACAACTGCTCATTTTCAAACAGAAATAATATTAGTATGTTAGTAGCACATGATAAAATTCCAATTTTGTTGTCTAAAATTCAAGAACAGTGCACTAGATCCCCGCATTTATTAGTGTTTTTCCAACTTAGAAGTGATTAAACTGGAACAATGAGAATCTGCCCCGAGAAATTTTGACCTAAGCATGAAGTGATCCTTATTTGTCGTACTCTGCGTCATATTCCAAAACATTAAAAATTGAAATACAGGACTACAAGTGGAAAATCTTATTTGAATCGACACGTTTTCAGTACTGGAAGCCATTTTGTATGACGTTTTAAACCACGTGATCCCCCACCTTGTTGTTCTTACCCTCCTCTGGCATCCCCATCCGGACAGCCGTCTGGCCGATGCCTTCGCACTCAAGCTTGTGGGCCTCCAGCAGGTCTTCTCTCGTGTAGCCATAAAGACAGCGTTCACAGAAATGCTTGCGCTCACGGTGCTTGCTTTGGTTGTAGAGGAGGCGGTTGAAGTTCTTTATCCAGGTGTAGTAGAAGCCATTTTCCTTCGCACTGATCAGCAGCATATTGATCATTGGTATCTCTTGTGGTTGTGTGCTGAGACGAAGGACAGTGATGCCCTTGTCCCAGCCAAAGACATTGATGGCTAGGTTGTTCTGCCGCTCAAATTTTGGTATCTGTGAGTTCGATGTGGGACTATCAATCCCTTCGAAGTTCATACCATCATTGGTAGGATACCAACTTGGTCTCTCTGGATGATGTGGTGGTGATGGATTTGCCCGAGCCGCTCGGAGCGTCCATCGAAAGCAGTCTTGGTCCCTGTTCTTTATGTTAACCAGTGCCTTCTTATATCTTAATTCTGCTGGGAGTGGAATGTAGCACCTACCCCGAAGAGGTTGATATCTTTCAATGTTAACCAAAGGGTCTGTACCTGATCTACAACCCAGCCAGACCCTCTCTGCGTCCACTTTTCCAGTGTTTCTTGGATTTGTGAGAAGGTTTTATCGAGAGTCCCCTTGATTTCGATGGCCTGGAGAAGGGCCTCCTGTTTGTGACACAGCACGGGGGTTGTGTTCTCCTCACTACCGTCTGGGTTGTCCTTCCGAAGCTGAATCTTGAGAGCCAACTGGAACTTCACACCACCCAGCGCCTCGATCTCTTCCTCGAGCTTGCTACTGATCCGGGGCACTACAGCCTCGAGGAAAATCCTGGGGTCTGCACTATGGGGATTATTGGCAGGCACGTCCATCTGCCAACCCCTCAAGAAGTCGCCAATAACCCATGGGGTCTGCCTGAAGACTAGCTGTTGCTCAGCAGATGTAAACAAATCCAGGATCGCATCATGATATTCCTTGACGGATCTCAGGACTTTCTCGTGGGAGATAGGGTCAAATTCCTCTCCGATGGCTTTTCTTTTGGCGGCCTTCTTTTTGCGTGGTGTCGGGGTAGGTCGATACTTTTCAGGCTGTAAGGGTTTTAACAGGCGCCCTTTGACAGAGTCTGGGATAGGCTCATCCAAAATGTTTTGAAGCACATGATGGAGAGTCGAATTATTATCAGGTATTTCTGCCAGTAACTGCTCTATGTATTCATCCATAGTAGCCATGTTACTGTATCTTTTCTTTTACCTATATACTAACAATTTTCTAATAGGAAATACAGTAGAAAATCTTTCCGCATTTTTCTTTGACTTAACCTATATACTAACAATTCTCTAATAGGAAATAAATTAGAATATAAACATCTAAACTCTTTTTTACCATTTTAACCATACTAGATAGAAATGGCAGACAGTCGTCTAAACTCTTTTTGAGTCCTTCGATTCTTGTTTATGTAATTTATGGTAATAACTGATTTAACACCACATTGCATACAAAGTAGATGGTGTGTTTTCACCGACACTCCACAGTTTGTGCATAGTAGTGGTTCCGTTCTTCCTACCCTCTTACTGATACTATTGTGTCGCCCACAGAATTCTCCGCGGCAATTATGGTTGCAGGGTTCTCTCTTCCCCACAGAAATCCAAGGAAACTTGTTCATTTTTGTGCTGTATGTTTAGGTACTATATTTCTCTAATACAAACACACCCCGCCCGTAGGGGCTGTTGGCGAGCGTAGGCTGGTCATGTGTTGGCCATGCGATATGACAGGCAAACAAATATTTTAATCTACTGCATCCCCTCTCGGTAGGGCCGACCCAGGGGGTGGGGGTGGGCATACAGTGTTGCGAGGATGAAAAAAATGTCCCGTCTCGGTGGGGCCGACCCGGGGGGGGGATTGGCCCTACAGTGTGGGGTGGGGGTTGTCGTAGAACCCCATTGTGAATACTACTAAAGTACTGAAAGTACTGAGGAAAGTTGATTTATGAGGAATAATTATTTTGATAACAATGTCAGTAGGTCAAGCAGTTATCTAGATATTTTGTTGACAAGGTCCCAACGGGTTAAAAGATTCATCGATTGTTTTTAGTTTAAAGATAGGTCAACCCTCGTGGATCATGTCTTCTCCAAGAGAAAGAGAGAAACGAGATAGAAAAGATAGTAGAGGAGATGAAAGTGAGGGACAGAGGATGAAGATGAAAATGAATGGAAGTGTAGAAACAGAAGAACTCCCCCACCCCCACTACCGTTATCTGCTGCAAGGAAAGCAGGCCTTGCCCTCAGCTGTAAGTAAATGTCAGCTGGGCTTCCCAGTAACACAAGATACACATCACCTTTGCCTCGCCCAACTACCCCCACGAAGAAAAAAAAGGAAAGAAGAAAGAAAGAAAGATAAATCTGTCTGCTAATTTCTTCATGGTAAAATCAAAAATTGCTAAATTAGCTCAGTACATTCTATGCTTGTCCCATCTGCTAATAATCTTTCAGAGAAGTTCTCCTAGCGGGCACATCACGTCGTAGCAACGTCGCATTAACGTCGCGTTGATACGATGATGCACATACGTTGTGCAGCCACTTGAAGCTATGTTCCTGTGGGCGTCGGGACATAAAAAGGAGTATAACTTGACGAAAAAAAGAGATCATTTTTAAACCATCTGATTTAGACATTATAACCCTGATCAGACGCCGCGTTTAGCAAACTTAGACTACCCAAGGCGAATTAAAATACGTTTATTCCAACCTGTACGGGGTCCAAAAATTATTAACCCATAAATGGCAATTGTTTCAATTCTGGGACATTCGGAAACAGTTAAGGCAGATTAGAGGACACAGAATGTAGCGTCTGATCGGTGTCTTCACTATTTGCTAAATGTGCGGAACTTGATTTAAAACTCACCTCTTACAACACATGTTTTGTAATTAGAGCTCTCGAAAGCAGGTGAATAACTGGTCGATGTCGTCAGTAAAGGATTGTTTAGTTGGTCACAAACGAGCTAACCCTTTTAACCCTGTAGGGTAGAAATACATTGTATCTATGCAAACCTTGCAGATCCTGATAAGACGGCACGTAGCTAGCACGTCAAGCCAGAATCTACATGTACACTGTTTGCCATCATGTCAGTGAACTAATCAGAAATCCCTTTCTATAAGAATATATTTAAAGCGAGAAGAGTCCTGTTCAGAAACACAGCGATGAAAGAGTAAAATCTCAAACCAGTTGCATAATTATAATCGGAAAGCGCGTAGGAAAATAGCTCCAGAGTATTGTTTTCTCAGTTTTCGTCTTTTTGTGGCAATTTATATTCAATCCGTAAAAGTCTCGAAAAATGAAATATTTTGAAAGACGTTCCATGCCTGCAAAATTAATTTTCAAGAGTTCCTTTGGACTATTTTATGCAGCGAACGAACGTCGAAAGTGGAGCAACGCGGTCCAGTACCGGAAGTAGAAATGTGTTGACATAGAAACTTGATGTTAAAAATCAACTTTCAAAAATAAAATAAAACGAATGTGCAATTTGATGCTGAATAGTGGAATTTCTTTAGGTGCTATCTATCTATCTATCTATCTTTCTATCTATCTATTCATGAAATTAAATAGAAATCGACAAGAGTGTTTCAGTGGACAAAGTCTAATTTTGTTTGAATATTAGCCCATCGGGGCTTGAAGAAATAGATGGGCTGCATGAAGATCGGATCAGAAATGGCTGAGAAAAAGTGGAGGCGTCGTTTTTCCCATTATAAGTCTATGGGAAAATTTTTCACGCTCAAGGGGATGTAACTGGAAAACCGCTGGTCAGATTCAAACCAAATTCGAACTCGTCCGAAATTTTATGCTTGTCCTCGTTTATGAAAAGTTACAAAAAGATCAAATCATAAATGGCTGAGGAAAGCTGCAGGCACATTTTTCACTTATATTTATGCTCAAGGGCAGGTAACTCCAAAGTTGTTTGTCCCGTGCAGCCCAAATTCGAACTCGACGTAGACAGTAAACCCTCCTGGTTATCTGCAAGTTTGACGAAGATCGGATCAGAAATGGCCGAGAAAAAGTGGAGACGTGGTTTTCCCCATTATAAGTCTATAAAACATTTTTGTTTCCATGGCAACCACAGTTCTGATCAAAACTGGTCCAAAACCTAATGCAGTCAATCAGCCAACCCAGTGATGCTGCACATAAAATTTGATTGGGACTGGCCAGTCACTTAGATATTCAAGTTCAAAGGTGTGGACGACGGACGGATGCAGGAGCCCTACCTGTACTACAAGCTAACCTTATGAGCCTTCGCTGATGTAAGCTAAAATGATCAGATCATAAACGGCAGCCCAAATTCGAACTCGACGTAGGCTGTAAGCCCCTCCTTGTTATCTGCAAGTTTGATGAAGATCGGATCAGAAATGGCCGAGAAAAGGTGGAGACGTCGTTTTCCCAATTATAAGTCTATGGAACCTTTTTGTTTCCATGGCAACCAGAATTCCAATCTGTTCAGCCCAAAAACCTTATGGAGCTTTTCGAACTACCTGAGGATGCTTCTCATGAAATTTGATTAAGATTGGCCGTGGGGTATTAGAGATATACTTATTGGAAATTGTTAACGAACGCACGGACGCACGCGCGACGGACGACGGACAAAATGTGATCACAAAAGCTCACCTTGTCACTAGGTGACAGGTGAGCTAAAAATACTGTAGAAGCGATCAAATGCCGTTTTCGGCCGACACTGTTTTTTAACTCCAATACGTGATTCATGTCCAGATCCTGACTTATCTGGGCGTGCTCTGATTGCTTAGACCGAGGCCTAGACCTGCATGTCAAACACTTAGGATCATTTTGGTAGATGCTGAATTAACCCATTTTGTTTGGGCCTCTGTGGCATGTGCGCACGCCAAGTTTTGCAATGGAAGGTTAGTTGGTTTCTCTTCTCTGGGTGTTCTGTATTTATGCCCCCGCCAAGAAGTGAGGCGGGGCATATAGTTGTCCGTACGTTAAGTCTGCATTACTGTTCTTATCTCCGCAAATCCTCCTACAATATTTAATGTAGGGCATTGAAGCTTGCAAAACAGTCCAAAAATGTATTGAAAATGTGCATAACGGAGACAGGATTCTGATCCAACCCCTTATTCCAGAAGTATGTCCCCTTGAAATTAAACAGTTGGCCATATGTGAAGCACATGAGGTTAAATAGTACTGTTCGTGTGCCCACATCTCCTACAATTTTTAATGCAGGACATTGAAACTTGCAACACAGTCAGACATACATTGAACATTTGCATATAGGAAACAGGCATCTGATCCAGCCCCTTACTGCAGAATTAAAATTTATGTCTCCTTGAATGACTTAAATATTTTTGTGATATGTTTCTTGGATAATGTTGCAGGTTTTAATTTAGTTAGAATGTGTACTGCATATGCCACACAAATTACTCATCTTGTGAGGCATATGGTAGAGGCATTCGTCACCTTTAGTGATTGTCTAGTTTTCTTTTCCGTCACAGTTCAGACATGCATTGAACATGTGTCATGTGCATTAATGAAAACCGAATTCTGATCCAAACCCTTATGGCTGAAAAATGTCCCCTTGAACGACTTAAAATATTTTTTAGCATATACGGATAAATAGTAATGTTCGTGTCTGTGTCTCCGCAACTCCTCCTACAGTATTTGATGATGGACATTGAACCGACAACGCCATTCGGACATGCACTGAACACGTGGTTAAAGGAAACAAGATTCTGATCCAGCCCCTTATTACGGAGGTATGTCCCCTTGAACGACTTAAACCATTTTGGCCATATGAGTAGCATAGAAGGTTAAATAGTGCTGTTCGTGTCTCCATAACTCCTACAGTATTTGAGGCAGGACATTGAAAATTGCAACACAGTTTAGACATGCATTGAACAAGTGCATAAAGGAAATGTGACTATGATCCAGCCACCTTTTCCAGAATCACGTCCCTTTGATCGACTAAAACATTTTAGCCATATGTTCTTGGCGATTGTTGCAGAATCTAGTTTAGTTAGAAAGTGTGTCTGCCTACTCCATACATACGAGGGTAAGCTGAAAAGTTCTGAGCCTGACCAAGATCCAATGGTTTGTCCATGCTGATAGTGCCTTATTTTTCAACATAGTCTCCCTTCCTGTCCACACACTTCCTCCAGCGATGCTGGAGTCCTTTGATCCCAGTCGTATAGAAGGTCTCATTTTGGTCCCTGAAAAACTCCTCCACAGCAGCTATGACCTCCTTGTCTGACCGATAATGCTGCCCAGCACAGTGCTTTTTCATGTTTGGAAACAGGAAATAATCTGATGGAGCTAGATCAGGTGAATACGGAGGGTGATCGACAAGTGTGAAGCCACAGTCATGCACAGCAGCCATTGCGACAACCGATTTATGAGCAGGCGCATTGTCCTGATGGAACAAGACCCCTTTTGTCAATTTTCCGGGTTGTTTAGCCTTAATTGCTTTTCGCAATTGTTTTAGCAGATCTGCAAAATACTCCCCATTAATTGTTCTGCCCTTTTGAAGGTAATCTATGAATATTATACCCTTGGCATCCAAGAACACTGACGCCATCACCTTCCCTGCAGAGGAGACGACCTTTGTCTTCTTTGGAGGGGGTGAGCAAGGGTGCTTCCATTGCATGGATTGTCTTTTGGTCTCTGGCCCAAAGTGATGAACCCAACACTCTTCCTGAGTGACAAAATGGTCAAGAAAACCATCTTGGTCTGCTTCAAAAATAGCCAAGTTGGCTTGTGACAGGTTCAGTCTGCTCAACTTTCGGTCAGGCGTCAAAAGCCGTGGCACCCATCTAGCGGAAACCTTCGACATTCCTAATTCACTGTGTAGAATGTTCTCTACTCGTTCACGGGAGATGCCAACAGTGTTAGCTAACTTCACAGTTAAACGCCTGTCATCCATCACGGCCCTGTGCACTTGGCTGATAGTTTCCTCAGTTGTTGCCGTTGTGGGTCGTCCACACCGGTCATCATCTTCAAGGCTTTCCTTGCCCATCTTAAAATTTGCTGCCCACCTTTTCACGGTTGCATACGAAGGGGTATCATCCCCTTATGTAGCAACCATATCGGCATGAATGACCTTAGGAGCTAACTCCTTTTTATGGAGGTACTTGATGACACAACGATGCCAGATTTTGTCCATTTTCTCAAAAACGTGCTAGTATCAATTTTCAAAGTCTAGAATTTCTACGTTATTGCAGGTAAACTTGAACTCATTTGAGTCAAATCAAGTAATAAAGGTTTGGATTTAATGAATACAAAATTTCAGGCTCAGAACTTTTCAGCCCCTCGTATGGCGGGGGCATTCATCACCTTTAGTGACTTACGACTATTTTTGTGTGTGCTTTTCCACTTTGATTAGCGATTAACCCATATATGCCTAATGCCTAGTGGCCTTTTTCCGGACAATTAGCAAACAGTGTAGACCCAGATCAGAACACGGCGTCTGATCTGGGTCAACACTGTTTGCTTAAAGAACATTAACTTTTGTAAAAAAATGTCAAAAACAAAAACAAGCCTGTCATCCCTATAATTTGAATTGGACCATGCCAAACTCACTGGTTGAGTGAGTGAGCGTTTGAGTTTTACGTCCCACCAACAGCTATGGTCATAAGGAGCCGGGACCTCGGTTTAAAAAGACTCATCCGAAAGTCTGGAGAAGCCCGGGATCGATCCTACGACCCCTGGTTTACAAGGCGAGTAGCGTAACCACTTCACCACGGAGGCTTCTACCAAACTCACTAGGTGGAAGAATCCATTGTTATATACCCGGCAGAAAAAGTTCTGCACAACTGGGGTTTTTGCCAATTTATTTTACATGTAATATCTGTTTACATATTACATAACAGCTTTTAGCTTACCCTTTTGGAAACAGTTTTCTTTAAACAGAATAAAAATCGCACAAGAAATGCTGGAGATTTTGGCTTTACAAGGCACCAGGGGTCGGCAGTCAAAAAAGACAAAATTATCGATTTTCAATGCGATCGTTTATTACCTGTCCGTCTCTTGGCTTAAGACGTTTAAACGCGTATAGGACGAAAGACATTATTTTAATGGATCTTTGGTTAATTTTGGTAAAATGCTGCTCTTGTTGTTGCTGCTACTGCTGCTGCAGACGTTGGCTTGTGATGTTCTGTTACCTGGCTTTTGTAATATTGGTGCTGCATGCGATTTTAAGAGTGAACATTTCTGTCAAAAGTCACCATCAAATTTCTTATCCAATAACATGCATGGAATTAAAAGTGCTCACCAGGCTACATATCCAACTGCATATTTTGCATGACTGTTTAAAGATGTTCATCATTTCATTAAATCAATTTTAATTGCCCATTATTAAGCGTTTGGTTACAACAATGGCGAATACTAGGCCTGTCCGAGCTTTCAGAAAGCTAACTGATGAAGAAAGAGCCCGGGCGCTTGGGCGTTTAGAGTCGGGGGCTCATCCGCAAGATGTTGCTAATCAGTTCAACGTGCATCGCAGCACTGTTGTCCGCATTCGTCAGCGTCATCAAGCAACGGGGGCTGTTTCCGACTGACCCAGATCCGGACGACCGAGAGTTTCCACTCATCGTGAAGACCGATACATTGCGGTAACTGAAGCAAGGCGGCGTTTTGTTGATGGTCCCAGTCTGGAGAGAATGTTGAGACAACAACGGGGGCCTGGCGCACGTCGAATCTCGGTGCAGACAGTCAGGAACAGAGTTCGAGCCTCGGGGTTCAAATCTAGAAAACCGGCCAAGAAGCCCCAGCTTTCTCAACGGAACAGGGCTCTACTGCGCCAGTTTTGTGCACGGCATGCAGATGGAACCGACGGCAGTGGTCGGAAGTTCTTTTTCCCGACGAGTCGATGACTCACAGTTCATGACTCGGGAACCAGCTGTGATTGATCCATGTTTTATCACTGTGCTCATTTTATAAAAAAAATAATTGTGATTTAAGTGAATACTAAGAGAGAGTTTATGGTTGTGATTGGATTTTATATTATGGACTTCAGAAGTGAGTTATTTTGACTTGCAACACTCTAGAAAACAATGATTTAACAATTTTCAAATTTCGATATACCGGCCACACTAACTTGCCCCTGGGCCATAAAACAATATTATAGTGTATTGAAAGTTTTTACTTAGTAAAGGACGCACGCTAGATTGCTCTCGAAACAAGGGAGAGAACTCCTGTTGGACTATTAAACTTTGTTCTTAAGAGTAGTGTGTCGCGTCTGCAAAATGAGTACGGACTCAAGACTCCTGAGCTTAGAAGAAACACTCAAAGTGTAACATCTCAATATATTGAAGCTGCAGTCCCTCCTAGCGGATACATCAGCGGATAACCCCGTTCCGACTACAGCCCAAAGTCTATTGTTAGACACGGTTTTAAACGAACTTGATTCAACTCTGCAGACGACAGTTATTGCAACCGAAAGTGATGCTGATGACAATGGGGACCTTGATGAAAGTTTACAATCCAACACAAGTGTCTTGGGTAATAGCATAACCAAACTGAAGCAAGCTATTAAAACGGAAGCTAATCATCCTAAGGCCGCTAAAAAACAATTAAAATCAGTCTGGCAAGCTGTTTAAATTTAAACAATGTTCAGACGACTGCAAAGTAAAAAAAAGACCGCGAAGAAAAAGTATGCCGAGATTCAGTGTGTTTTCTGCATAAAGTGGTATCATGAAAACGGTGTTGGTATCAAAGAAAAGGACCCAATCGGTGTTTGGATATGTCCAGCATGCAGAAATGTTCCATCTGAAATCAAAAGTGATATCAGCAGCATGGCACGTGAAGTCGGTGACACAAAACTGTGCACAAAGTCAATCATAAAGGTAATTGATTGTCTATGCTCTACACTACAAAATAACATAGGAAACATAAATGATAGATTAACATCGATATCAAAGCAGATTAACAGTACGGAACTGTGTATCTCTGAGTCAATCGAAACTCTCCAAGTTTCAACAAACAATATCAAAACAACACTAGACAACAAAACCTGTCAAATTCTAAACAAGACCACGGCAGTATTTGATAAGGTTAAAATATATTCTGAAAACTCTAAGGAATTAATTAATATACAGACGCCGTACGGCTGCCAGAGACAGGAAGTGAATAAACCAGTAACCCAAAACAATGAATCAGATAAGAAAATCAATAAAACCATGAAAGCGGCAAACACATCCCAAGCTCGAAGAATAATAAAGCCCAAAGAAAAACCAATAGTTTCAAATGCTAATAAATCACCTAGTGAGAGAAAGAATAATTTAGAACAATCGAATCAGAAAAACCACGATACATACATTGACTTGACCAAAACTCCTAGCAAGTTTGTTAGTAAATCAACTCTTTTAGTGGGCAGTTCAATTCTGAAAGGAGTCCGAACAAGCGAATAATAGCCATTTGCAACGGTTAGAACATTTTCGGGAGCTAAAATCGAAGATGTCAAAGCTAAACTTGGGGAATATGACATTGATAACTGTAAAACAATTATTCTTCACGTCGGTGGAAATGACGCAGATAGCGGTACAGATCCTGAAGAATTTTGTGACAGATATATTTCACTGCTGAACAGTGTAGTTGCTGATGATAAGCGAATTATTGTCTCTGGTCTTCTGCCAAGACAAAGCATTGACCTTGAACCTTTTAACGATAAATTGAAGGCTCTTTGTCCTGAAAACGACATAGAGTACATTGATCATTTCAATAGCTTTCTACTAGAATCAGGCGAAATGGCTGAGATGTTCTTTTTGAGAGATAGAACTCATCTGAATAGATCAGGCACCGCAACATTTTTATCTAATATAAACAGCAGGTTCAAAGTGCTGAGGGAAACTAATTCAATCTCCCAGTCTCAACAAACTTTCCCACGAAATAAAAGGTTTCAGGGTTTCAGTAGCGTATCGGGGCCACGTCAGCGTAACGGTCTGCGCGCGTCGGCAAAGTACTGCCATATTTGTTCACTAAATAACCACAATACGGCGGAATGCTGGTTCATCGGTAGGAACACTGGGCAGCAACGAAGATTCTCCCGATATGATTTTCCAGAGCGTATAAAGCACACCTTTTAAAACTCCTACATTTCTCCGACCGAAGATGCGGTGTTTCCGTCTGATAATATTGAATCATCGGTCGCCTACACCAAAACTATGCACCCCGGTCTTCCAGCTGTTGACCTGAATGCTAGCGGAAAGTACAACTCCTGCGATCCTGCCTGAATGAACAATGAAGGGTTGCTCGCAAATGAGTTAAATATTAGGTATTTATCAAAAGGTTTGCATTTTTGCAACCTAAATATACAGCATATCGTTCCGAAATTGGATGAACTCCGCATCATCATGGCAAGTTATAACTGTCCAGATATTCTTGGACTTTGTGAGACGTTTCTTAGCACCAATGTGTCAGACACTCAGGTACGGATCGAAGATATGACTTTCTTCGAAAAGATAGAACAGACAGTCAAAGTAAAACTGGAGGTGGCATATTATTATATTTCCGAAATTATATTAAATGTGTGCGTCGACCTGAGCTAGAGATTTCAAAATTTGAAACTATTTGGGCAGAGGTTCAGATGTCTAATGCAAAGCCATTTCTGGTATGTTCGGCTTATCGCCCACCCAATGTTAATAGCGAATGGATAGAACTGTTTGAGCAGGAGCTTTCCATAGCGCAAACAACGGGTCTCGAGTTTATACTCATGGGGGACTTTAACATTGACATACACTCATGCACCAATTCCAAATGGTCACATTAAGTGCAATTATTTGATCTAACTCAACTTATCACGGAACCTACCCGAGTCACGCAAACTTCATCTACTTTAATAGACCATGTATACACCACTACTCCCGCCACTATAGTCGAAAGTTATGTTTCTCAGATTTCACTAAGTGACCATTTCCCAGTGTGTTTTACAGGGAAAACTAACCGTAAAATTCCAAAACATCAACATACAACCTCTTCATATCGCTGCTTTAAACACTTTGATGACAATATCTTCTTGGACGACCTATTCACTGATTTACAATTTTATCAGGCCGATAAACAGCATATTGATGGTGCTTTTGCCATATGGTACACAATAATTCTTAACAAACTAAATAAACATGCCCCTATTAAAATGAAAAGAGTTAAAACCAAATGTTTACCAGAATGGTTAACATCGGATATAACTGAAATGCAAAAACAAAGGGATAAATATAAACACCTAAAACAATGGGATGATTATAGGAAATCACGTAATAAAATCAGAAAATTAATCAGGCAAGTCAAACGCGAACATTTTTCTAATAAAGTCGACACTTGTAAGAGCTCTGCTGATTTATGGAAGCATATGCGTGCCATAACAAAGGGTGGTATACCTTCGACGAACAACCTCCCCTCAGAACTTGTCATTAACAATAAAAGTATATTCAATTCTGCACATGCCGCTTCGGAACTCAATAATTTTTTTTTACCACGGTAGCCAAAAAATTGAATGTTAGTGAATCAGAAGCATTAACCCCGGATGTTGACAAAATAAGAAACTTTGTAAATTCGAGAGTAGCAAACAGTGTCAACTTTAATATTCCCTTAATAACTACTGATGAAGTCACATCATATATAAACAGGCTAGCTTCATCCAAAGCAACTGGTCTGGATGGAATCGGTCCGAGGATACTTAAATTTGCATCTTGCTGCATATCTCAGTCTATTGCTACACTCATCAACAAAAGCTAAATAACTAGTCAATTCCCTCCTGTATTCAAACAAGCGAAAATATTTCCTATTTTCAAAAGCGGCTCCAAGTCAGAATCTTCGAACTATAGACTCATTTCCATTTTACCGACCATTTCAAAATTTTTCGAAAACCATGTTAATAAACATCTAATTGGCTATTTGCATAAATATAACCTATTAAACGACTCGCAATCAGGTTTTCGACCCAAGCACAGCTGTCAGTCTGCACTTATTAAACTCACTGACCACTGGTTAAAATGTATTAACGAAGGTGATTTAATCGGATCATTGTTTCTCGACATTCGCAAGGCCTTCGATCTTGTTGATCACTGTATCTTAATAGAAAAACTTTCATTGTACAAACTTAGTAGTCTTAGCCCTAACTGGTTCAAATCCTTTCTCGAAAGCCGGAAGCAAACTATAAAAACTGGCAGTGGCCTGAGTGACTTCTCGCATGTTATATCAGGAGTGCCACAGGGTTCCATTCTTGGCCCTACCCTTTTTCTATTATTTATCAATGATCTGTCTCTACATTTTGAATATTGCTTATCGGATTTTTATGCTGATGATGCAACAGTCCATACGAATGACAATAACATAGATACGATAGAACATAAACTACAAACAGAACTTAGTAATGCAAACACTTGGAGCAAACAAAATAAACTACCACTAAACAACAGCAAAACTACCTGTATGATTATAGGGTCTAGACCACGTCTGAGAGATTGTCGCCAGCATAACTTACACACTAATAATACTAATATTCAAAATGTCATTTCACAGAAATTACTAGGACTTTACGTCGATAAACAGCTGCCATGGTCTGAACACATTGACCACTTGTGCTCGAACATTTCCTCGAAAATATCACTATTAAAATCACTGTCTGAATATATTCCACCAACAGCACAAAAACGTTTTATCAGGGGTTTATTCTTCCTTTAATAGACTATGGATCTATAATCTGGGGATCTACATCCACATCGACTTTGGACAGACTTACCAAATTGCAGAAACGCGCAGCTGGAATTATGCTTAAAACGGATATAAGAACGCCATCCTCTCAAATGTTCCGAGAGCTTAAGTGGTCCCCAGTCAGCGAAAGAATAAAATACAATAAAGCAGTTTACGCGTATAAAGCCCTGAATAACCTAACACCCGACTATATATCCACTCTCTTGAAACCTATGTCCGAAACTCATGCAATGAACCTACGATCATCCGTTAATGGCACCTTTTATATACCCTTCGCACGTACTGAAATATATAAAGGCTCATTTTCCTGTTCAGCCCCGAAGCTATGGAATGCTCTTCCTCAAACAGTCAGAGACTCCGACTCTCTCGACACTTTTAAAAAAAATCAAACTTATATACTAGTATATATTTTAATGCAAGTTCCGTATGAGACTCATCAATACTCCATATGTGCAATAGCCTAATGTTCTTTTCAAAGCTTTTACACACAATATATTTTATTTTTATACGCTCGGTTTTATTTTTAAAGATTAATGCAAATTATAAAATGGCAGTGGAGGTGCTTGCATCGATCCACATCTGATTTCTTGTATACATGTTTGTATTATTGTTGCAGAGGACCGCAAGGTAGAATAGCTGAATCAGCTAATTGCCTTACCCTCTATAAACATTGTTTAAATAAATAAAATTTTGTCTCCGGAAGATTGATGATCGGATCAGAGTTTGGCGTCGCACTGGGGAGAGGCACCTTGAGCCTTATGTCCTACAAACAACTTCTTACAACGGCGGCAGTGTAATGGTTTGGCAGGTATCAGTTCTAATGGCAGAACTGCCCTTGTCGTACATGTATTGCCCGGAAACTTGAATGGTCGTCGGTACATTGACGAAATTCTAAGACCTCATGTTGTACCGTATCTCAGACAGATGGGCCGGAACTCCATCTTCCATGACGACAATGCGAGACCACATCGTGCCAGGATTGTCGATGCTTTCCTGCAGCAGAATGGTGTGCAGAGACTTGAGTGGCCAACGATGTCCCCTGACTTGGCGTGCATTGAACATTTGTGGGATATTCTTGGTCGGGCTGTAAACAAACGGGTCAATCAACACACAAGACTTCCAGACTTGCAGAGACTTCTACTCCAAGAATAGGCTGCGATTCCTCAGCATCATATACAGAGACTGGTGAATTCCATAAGGAGGAGACTTGACGAGTGTCGTGTGAATCTTGGTGGCTATATCCATTATTGAGTTACAGTTCAGAAACTGTGATTTTGTCACTTTTGACAATCTAACCCATGTGCCTTCGGATAAGCATTATTCATGTCTCAGTGATGAAATTCTTGTTTTGATTTCTGTTTATTATCAAGATTGAATTAAATTTTCTTGTGGTGTAATTATTTTTTCTGTATATTAATGTTTTAGGCAAACAGGTCGAAAAAGCCCTAGTTTTGCAGATCTTTTTTGCCGGGTATATATGGAATAATAAAGTGTGAAGTAATTTGTAAGGAACGTAAAACACACACACACACACACACACACACACACACACACACACAAAACAAAACCATTTTGTAACTGGGACCTACGGAACGGAATACCGGGAAATAGTGAAGGTCCAGATCGGACATAGAAGATTGAGGCGTCTGAACAGTCTACACTTTTTACAAAAACTGGTTCTCTCTGTGAAGTCTGGTTTCGCCTAATTAGTATAAGATAATGCATCATACACAGTGTTTGCTCAGAAATCGATGCTGAAGAAAGGCGCATTATTGGATTTCGTATAGTGCTGACCTAACATCGATAAAAATAGTACAGGACTAATAATAACCGTATTAATCTTGGTTTCCCAAAAGTGGTCACGTGGACAAGAGCACACGAATTTCAGTTTTGTCCTTTATAAATACCTTTGGGTCGACTGGTCGAGCCTAAAACCAAGGAACGAAGTTCAGGAGTAGCGATGTCGAACAAATTGTGACTTTCCTTAATTTACTACGGCTATTTATAGAAAACATTCATATGCCTGGGTGAACAAAACACTTCACATACCTGGGTATAACGCAGCAATGGATCCTTTTGGAATTTTTCCTTCCATCACCCCGACGCCAAACCCTCCGTCTGCGATTTCACTCTGTATCTTCTGTATTTTAAAGCCAAGTGTATAGTACATAGCATCGATGTTTGTTTCAAACAAGTGTTTCTCTGTTGGCTTAGCAGCTGGGTAAAATCTGTTGCTAAACTCTTCAAACACATTGATCAATGTTGCCTCAACGACATCAGCATCCAAAAGTTTGTCCATTCTTGCACTGTCCACGTACCTAATGGACCTACAAGTAATAGAACGGTAACTACTGTATACGGATTGTGGCCGACAGGAGAGGACAAACATGAATAGTCTGCTGTGAATAAAACCAGATTTATGTTTTGTAAATTTTGAATATGTAATCAATTTAAACTTTTGAACACATTTTCCATTTAAAGAGCCCAAAACAATTTAACGGAACTGGATTGACTACTGAAACAAGAGGACAATGTGGTCATGATCGTTGCTCCGAGTCCTAAGCACTGAACGTTTACTATTTCAAACGCCATATATGGATAATAAGATTACTCACAAATTTAGTCTGCTTACTTCTGTCCATTCTGTCTCTGACTCCAATATGATAACGCATGTGATGCCACCTATGCATGGCATCCAACCAACAATCTCCATGTTATCTCATTGCATCCAACCAACAATTCCATGTTATCTCATACTCAATGGAAAGCTAATGATCGTAATTCCATCATCATTATTATGATCTTACCCTAAGCACTTGGGGCCTAAAGCATGGACCTGTGTCACAAAACCAGTGGGCCCACCCATTCTAAGAACACTCACAAAGAGAAGAATGTTTTCAACAAATTTCATTTTAAATTTTGGTTGTCAACATCTTAAACGCGGCTCCGAGTAAATGACACCATAACCTCTCAACTCAGAAACATAAAGTAAGACTAGAGGCCCTTAGGGCCAAAGATCGCTCGCCTGGAAAATCATTGCCTCCACTTCTATTTTGACATTTTCTAACCAAGGTTCGAGTACAGCAAGAGATGTTTGAAGAGAAATACCAAGATGGCGGTCATGACTGACAGATATCTTGAATTTCCACATGGAACGATTTTATCTATTTTTATCTGCATGCTTCAAGGCGTCCAAGGATAGTGTATACCTGCATTGAAAAAAGTCGTATTTATTTACATTATCTTGTTTAAAAATGGCAGCCAACCGCTCGTGCATAAGTTAAAGTCACGTGACCATCATATGAGTGGAGTGTGGTAGCTCAGTAGTAAGTGCACTTGCCATTGATGCTACAGGCCCCCGGTTCGATTCCCGGCAGCGGTAATAAAAGTGCGGTGTCTGAACATGCTCCACTGGCATCAGTTGCAGGGATGAATGCCACAGGTCAGGACATTGCCTGGAGGCCCCCTGTGCAGGGAGAACCTTCCCCTGTGCAGGTTGAAGATCCCTACCATAATTACATGATAACTGTGTAGGCTTTCACAGTAGCTGTGGGGAGGGCTTTGGTTGATGACCATATTTGTCATTCAGTCACCAAGTTTGATGTCTGTGTTACAGAAGGCCAAGACAAGCTTCCTACGTTATATTGGTTATCTAAACTTCATAAAAGACCATACAAAACACGGTTGTTTTTTTTTTGCGAATTTAAGCTCATGTACAACCACTGAACGCTCCAAATTATTAACGTCTTGTTTTACTGTCATCAAAAAACATGTGATAAAATATTGCGACAAAGTCTTCGAAAGACCAGGTAGAAATTTGTTTTGGTCTATAAAAATTCTAATGAAGTTTTAAATAAATTGAAATCCAGGCGGTTTCGTACTTCAAGTCTATCTACTTATGATTTTTCCACCCTTTACACAACATTTCCTCATAATCTTATAAAATAAAAACTTAATGATTTAATTGAATAGACATTTCATGGGGAAGACCCCCTGTATCTTGCATGTAATGTAAGAAATACCTTTTTCACTTCTGAAGAGCATAAAAAATATACTTTATGGTCATGTCAGAAAGTGTGTGAAGCCCTCACCTTTCTACTTGACAATATTTACATAAGATTTGGTACTAAGTTATTTAGACAAGTTGTGGGTATTCCGATGGGTTCCACTTGTGGCTGGTCTGTTTTTGTTCTGTTATGAGAGAGTCTTCATGATGTCCCTTTCTGCTGAAAACCAGTCTGAAATCATTGGAGCTTTTAGCTCCACTTCTAGATATTTGGATGATTTATTAAATATTGATAATACATATTTCGATGGTTTGATCAGTCAAATTTACCCCCCCCCCCCCCCCCGAACTTCAGTTGAATAAAGCAAATTCTTCTATTACCCAGGCCCCGTTTTTGGATTTACATCTATCTATTGTAGATGGGTTTGTTTCTTGCTAAATTTATGATAAACGCGATGATTTTGATTTTTAGATTGTAAATTTTCCTTTTTTGGATGGGGATGTTCCTCGTGCACCATCCTATGGGGTTTATATTTCGCAATTAATTCGATTTGCTAGTGTGTAGTCATGTAACTGACTTCAACACACGTAATAAATTGTTAACGGCTAAACTTCTTAATCAGGGTTATCGGTACCATAAACTTCGAAAAGCCTTTTCAAAATTTTATAGACGTCATTCTGATTTAATTTCAAAATTCAATATTGGACTTAAATCTCTTCTGCAACAAGGTCTGTCGGAACCCGAATTTCATGGTGACTTGGTATATAAATTCAGAAAAATATATAGCCGCAACGACTTCAGCACCCAATTTCGTAAAATCAGTCTTCGATATAAAAAGATTGGGTACAATATATATGTTATACGACAGACTGCATGTATGGTAGTTAACCAAATCACGGTTGACAACTTTGCTTCACTCTTTAATTGCACGCCGGTGGGTCATGCCTCAGATTCTATGACGGTTCCAACGTAAAGGCTTATGTTGGTTGGTACCTGATGCTCTGTCTCTGGTCGGGCCGATCGGAGTCTAACTGTTGGTTTTCTTTTGCTCCAGCATTTCAGTGGTTTCGTGCTGTCGAGTCATCACCGTTGTTTCATCTCTGTGGTTGTTTGATTTTTGTGATCACGGAGATGTTGCACTGGAGGCCTTCATGCGGACTGAACAAATTATTTGTCTTAATCGCGATGGAAGTAGGGGCGAGGATTGTGGCCACATAAAATCGATTTAAGACCCCCCAGTGGAATTCGTTTCCGCTGACCGTTCCAATGCGGTTCTTCTGTCGCGGATTATTTTTGTTATTGTTTATCTTTGGGTGTTTGTGTCGCTTATATTATTTTATTTTGGATAGCCTATTGGCCATTTTGTGGGAAAGTAACTGTCCTTTTGGCTTTCTGACCGTTCCAATGCGGTTCTTCTGTAGCGGATTATTTTTGTTATTGTTTATCTTTGGGTGTTTGTGTCGCTTATATTATTTTATTTTGGATAGCCTATTGGCCATTTTGTGGGAAAGTAACTGTCCTTTTGGCTTTCCGCTGTTGATGGTTCCATTAGGGTGTGTTGTTTCATGTTTGTGTTTCTTTCCCTTTGGTGTCTCTGATGGGAGTTGTGGGTTAATTGTATCGATTCCTGATCATTGCCTCCACTTCTAATTTTCATCCTGCAAACATGGAGTGTATGTAATGTACACCTGCGAGTGATGGTCAAATATGACCAATAGCAGTTTCAGTAGAAAGAAAAAGAAAGAAAGACATGTTAACTGTAAACCATCTAAAATATAGGTGTATTATTTTTATATAGCCAATCAGAGAGCACGACCTGTTTGGTAAACTTCGTTAACAAAATGGCAGCATTGTGACCTAGAAAAGTTGGGAATAAAGTATTATACGGAATGTGTTGTTGGAAAACTAAGTACCTAGTTAGTGACTTAAATATTGCAGATTATATGCATAAAGTAAACTGAAAATATATTTAAGTGATATAGATTTTTTTATTTTTTAATTGCTCAGGGGAGGGGAGAACAAAGCATACCGCGAGAATACATAACGCCGGGCAATAAAGAACCGGCCTTCCGAACCATTGGAGATTGGAATGCCCTTCCCGATTTCATTATTTCGACAGCTTAATGTGCTGAAGATTGTGTAGCTAAGTTTACCTCTTTGGTTAGAGCTAGGGACTTACTTCGCACATCACAGGTCCTTGTGTATAATGTCGTTTGAGGCAAGGTTCGCAAAAAATGCGGGACGGCGGGAAATACAGGTAATTCTCAGGACATACAGGGAATTTTTGGGAAATACTTGGAAATATATATTTACACAGGTGGTACCAAATGAGACTGATTAATATACCCAACTACCTAGCTATTTGAAAGCAAAATTTCAAGTTCATGCTTGAAAATTCCACTTGTCTGCTTGCAATGATAAAAACAACAAGTGCACCGCAAGCGGGTGCCAACGCCCGGCTGCAAAAATTCTAAGTCGAAAAAGGGGCATAACTGTGCCAAAAATATTTTGACGGTTACTTCACCTATTGGTGTGAGTTCCCCTTTTCATAATGAACAACTAGTCTGAGTTTCAAGCAAATGTGTTCAGTAATGGCAGAGATATTACAAATGTCCAAGTTTTTGCACGACGACGACGCAGACGACGACGACGCCAGAGCTATGACAATACCCCTTCGTTTTCTTCGAAAACAGCCGAGCTAAAAATTGAAGGACAAGTAAAAAGTTTGTCTAGTCCTTACGACATTTACCAAAGTTTACATGCACCTATTCATGTAGGACTGGTGAAATTTTGAAGAAGTTTCCAGCCCTTTTTATATTGAATAACTTGAAGGATCTACAGTCCCTTGCCTTCATATAGAACGTATATAGTTTCTTTTCAAATGTGATTCTAAAATATTAGTTTATAACTTTCAGCTGTTTATTACATGTAATTTTAACACTTAGGTGAGTATCTGTAGATAATTTAAGAAACCTTTAATGATTAAATTAACTGTGTTCTTTTAATACCTGTCTCAAACAAATAATTAAATTACCACACCTTTTAGCATTAGGAGTATGATTACTTGACAAACTTGTAAACAAACCTTTTCTGACTGTAAATATTCTTAAAATTCAATCATACAAAGAGTTGTTGTAAATCTAACAAGAGCACCGCATGCGGGTGCCAACGCTCGGCTGCAGTTTCTTTTAGAAAACAAAAATTCTAAGTCGAAAAAGGGGCATAACTGTGCCAAAAATATTTTGAGGGTTACCTTACCTATTGGTATGAGTTCCCCTTTTCATAATGAACAACCAGTCTGAGTTTCAAGTAAATACATTCAGTAATGACAGAGATATTACAAAATGTCCAAGTTTTTGCACGACGACGCAGGCGACGCCAGAGCTATGACAATACCTCGACGTTTTCTTCGAAAACAGCCGAGCTAAAAACTAGAAATGCGTCCATAGGACACGGATGCCTCCGCCTGAAAATATGTCTATGTTCGTATTAATCCATAGAAAGTTACTGACGGTGTTTAAGTTTAGGACCCTTTTTTCACATTTGACCTCTAATAAATGGCCTTGTCCTTGGTGGTAAGGACCTTGGTTCTGTGTGAGGCAGATTGTCTCATGATGGCCAAAATTTCTGCCAAGTAATTTCAAAATCCATCCAGAAATAAGAAAGTTATTGACTGCGTTTAAGTTTCGGACCCTTTTTTGATATTTGACCTCTAAGTATGACCTTGACCTTGGAGTTACGGACCTAGGTTTTGCACTTGACACATCGTCTCATGATGGTTAACATTTCCACGATGTAATTTCAAAATCCATCCAGAAATAAGAAAGTTATTGACTGCGTTTAAGTATCGGACTATTTTTTTTTTTTTACCTCTGACCACTATGTATGACTTTGACCTTGGAGATACGGACCTGGGTATTGCACGTTACATATCGTCTCATGATGGTTAACATTTCTACAAAGTAATTTTAAAATCCATCCAGAAATAAGAAAGTTATTGACTGCGTTTAAGTTTAGTATGGACGAACGAACGAACGGACGGACGGACGAACGAATGAACGGACGGACAGGTGCAACGCTATATGCCCTTACACCATTCTTCAAATGGCGGGGGAATAAAATTGAACCGTGTGAACATGTAGTTCTAATAGCAAACTCTCTTAAAGAAGCTAAGAGATTCTGATCTGGGTCTGCACTGTTTGCCCAGTCATGTCTGTCCCAAATATTGGGATCATTATGGTATTTTATCTTTTTAAGCATATGAGTAATTTTAAATAACACTCTGCACCCTACATAACAACAGATCACTTTATATTCATGCTTGTGTTTGGTTGAGTAAAAGCAGACTTATGACATATATGTATAACTCACATAACTGACATAACTGAAACACCGGAACAGGGTATCTAGCCTCTGTGTGTGCATTCAGGTAATATGGGGAGACATATTGCAAAAATAGCTAATTGTTCATCATTTCATTAAATTACACAAATATTAATAGTGTTTTTCTATGAAATAACTAAACTAGACCACCGCATGCTGGTTCCAACGCTCGGTTGCAAAAATTCTAAGTCGAAAAAGGGGCATAACTGTGGCAAAAATAGTTTGAGGGTTACCTCACCTATTGGCATGAGTTCCCCTTTTCATAATGAACAACTGTGCCAAAAATATTTTGAGGGTTACCTCATCTATTGGTATGAGTTCCCCTTTTCATAATGAACATCTAGTCCGAGTTTCAAGTAAATATGTTCAGTAACGACAGAGATATTACAAAATGTCCAAGTTTTTGCACGAAGACGCAGACGACGCCAGAGCTATGACAATACCTCGTCGTTTTCTTCGAAAACAGAAGAGCTAATAAAAATTATTTCCCACAATTTCCCAGTATTTCCCACTTTCGCTGAAATTTGGAGTATTTCCCAGGACGGTGGGTCGTTTCGGTCCTGGGTCATTTCGGCCAGATTTCATGAGATACAATGAGATTGTTTTCAGCAGAGTACCTGTTGAATATTTATTTTATATATTTGGAATATTTTTGCATGGACTTTCACGTTAACCATGTTTATGATAGCCCAAATAAATAATTTTAAAAGTTCTTTTCATAGCCATGCTCACAGAAAGCACCAACGAGGTTGAGTGACTGGTATACGATAATTGTCTGAAAACAACTTTACTACAATTATATAAAAAATGTATACCAGATAACGCGGCCCCTGTCCATCAGGGCTTGAAGAAATAGATGGGCTGCATGATGCTTCCACGCAGAGCTGAAACCGACCCGCACACGAGTACTGGTAATCCGCTTAGAGGATCTTAGCCTGCCAAGGCAAAGCGGTGCGGGTCGGACCGTCCATGCATATAAACCCAATTGGTTCCATTGGGCGGCAGGGCTTGAGATGTCATTTCATCTCAATGTCGGATAAAAGTCCCACAAAATTGGAAGCAACGTCTCCAAAATGACCTTTACATTGTTGACGGGGACGTTTAACCTTAAATCAAACAAACCAGAGTACCTGTTGAATATTCCTTTTATATTTTTGGAATATTTTTACATGGACTTTCACGTTAACCATGTTAATGATAGCCCAAATAAATACTTTTAAAAGTTCTTTCATAGCCATGTTCAGTTAGCACCAACGAGGTGGTGTGACTGGTATACGATACTTGTCTGAAAACAACTATACTGCAATTATATAAAAAAATTGTATATCAGATAACACGGCCCCTGCCCATCAGGGCTTGAAGAAATACATGGGCTGCATGAAGCTTCCACGCAGAGCTGAAACCCACCCGCACAAGAGTACTGATAATCCGCTTAGAGGATCTTAGCCTGCCCAGGCAAAGCGGTGCGGGTCGGACCGTCCATGCATATAAACCCTATTGGTTTCATTGGGCGGCAGGGCTTGAGATGTCATTTCATCTCAATGTCGGGTAAAAGTCCCACAAAATTGGAAGCAACGTCTCCAAAATGACCTTTACATTGGACTAAGACAGCATCAAATCAACGTTACAACGTCATGGCGTTGCATCGACATAGATATGACGTTGCATAAAACTCATGAAATTGCACTCACGTTCATGCGGCTTCTTTGTCACATGCAATGCACAATATTTTTTTCAAAGATCCTTTGACATTCGCTTACTAGGATAAGTGGTGGGATGGTGTCTCTGAGCACCTGATATACATTAATTGCTGACATTTAAAAGACGAAAGCATATCAGTTACAACATGTTTGGATATTTTGTACGTTAACAGAATTCGCCGATGAAGTTAAAGGGCTTAAAAATTATCTCAATTCCAAAATTAAAGACGCGTGTTTTCACACCTAATAAAGGTCACGCACAGGCACTCAGTTAATCACCGATAGACAAAAAGAAGGGGATTAGATAACGCCACCAAAATTGATTAACGGATCATAAATGTATGATGATGGCTGCTGACAATCAGCGGATATAAAACGTGTTTACATTTGACATGATTTGAAAATAGACTTGCTGTTCTGAAGGATATGGTCTTCAGTCTGCAACAGTTTACTGTGGTTTTGTTTATTTGACAATTATTTCTGAATGGCCACTTGTGTCAAACAAGGTTTTGGATGGAAAAGTACATATATTTGCCAGTAACCATAAAAACCAACAGTTAGTCAAACTACCAGTATGTGTAGCTATCAGTTTGTTTCTAAGTTTAAGTCTGGAAAAATATCAAACAAAAAAGCACGGATGGCCAGTGGTGGATTGTTTTATCTCTGAGTGTAGGCTGAAAAATGATTCTGAACTTTGACTTAAGACTGTTTCATTATATCATCTGTAATACTGACTAATGGGCCCAGTCAAATATTTGACCACCCTGGTACTCGAAAAGAAATTCACTGGTACCAACCTCAGGCATGCCTTCTTAGAAACCATTCAGACCACCACCCCCAACCATATATGATATTGTTTCTTATGATAAGACACAGTCACTGACATCTACATTTCCATGTAAAGGGCTTCCTGGCGGTATGTCTCACCCACTCCAGTTTGAAAGGCATGGAAAAAGACCAACAGAAAAAGGTCTGTTAGATTCATGACTTAATTTAAAATTTGGGGATTGATAAAATATGAATATAAAATTTTGTAAGACGGTTTCAAAGGGTCCCCTTGCCTATGTCCCCCAGGACATGCACCCCATTCCACATCCATTTCATAAACGGCTTAATAAATGTACCTCAGAAACCGTTAAGATCCCTGCCCCTAGACCATTTGTATTCTTAAGATAAGCCACATTCAGTAATACTGACTGTGGGTTCCCCAGGGGTATGCTCCACATCTCCAGGCCACCAGAGTGAAACTGTAGATTTTCTTTTGCTCAAGCATTTCATTTGTCGGTGAAATCGCCGACTTTAGTCATCGCTCGATGACCCTTCTCATCCAGCATCTACTGAGTGGTTTTTAGAAGTATAATAGCTATCGCTTTTGGTATATGCCTCAAGATTATTGCCCCCGCCCATAGGGGCTTGAAGAAATATATGGGCTGCATGATGCTTCCACGCAGAGCTAAATCCGGCCCGCATACTAGTACTGGTAAACAGCTTAGAGGATCTAAGCCTGTCCAGGAACCGCGGTGCGAGGCGGACCGTCCATGCTAATAAACCCTATTGGTTTCATTGGGCGACAGGGCTTGAGATGTCATTTCATCTCAATGTCGGGTAAAAGTCCCACAAAATTGGAAGCAACGTCTCCAAAATGACCTTTACAGTGTTGACGGGGACGTTAAACCTCAAATCAAACAAACAAAGCCTCAAGATTACTGAAATCATCCGCGCAAAAATGTAGTACCTGCCTAATCACAGATTGTAGGTCATGAAACCATTGATAAATAGTATATATACACAGCTGTGTTATGTCTGCTGAAAGAGAAAGTACAATCCTAGTATGAATGACCCAGTAATCTGATTAAATGTGACAGCTCATAACTATAATTGCTAATCCAGCATCACTCATGTGGTTTATAAGATCTCAATTTAAACAGCAAACGTTTTAAGATCCATAAGGTCAGCAAGCCTATGTAATTAACATCACGGGAACAAGTCCGTGAAATGAACATCCCCTAAACCCCACTTTATATAGAGAAAACTAGGGTGTACGGGGGTATACATTATTTTTTTCTTATTTCTGCTCCAAGACATAGGTTGTGGGTACTCGTTAGAACCGCCTCAATGAGGAGGCGGTCCTTATTGAGACGGTTCAAACGAGCACCCAAAACCTATGTTTGCAGTATAAATCGGATAAAAATATCACGGATTTTCATCAGAAAAGTAGCCATCTTGAAGATCTGAAAAAATGCACTACTTCGCACAGGTGTGTTTTCGTAATGACACCCCCAGATACCCACCTTTTTCAGAGAAAAATAGGGCCTGCAGGGCATACTTTATTCTTCTTATTTCTCTTCTAAATTAAGGATTGTGGGTACTCGTTAGAACCTCTTCATTGACGCAGTTCTAATGAGCACCTACAATCGATGTTTGAAGCAGATATAAAAACATCACCAGGAAAACCTCAGTGTTTGAGCTGTAAAAGAATGCGTCTACTATGTGTACATGTATGTTAGTAGCAGAAATACATGTAACAGTCCAGAATCATTCCTGCAACTGTTTTGTCAGAGATACATCTTAAACGAAAATCAGATAATAATTTCAAATGTTATAGCTATAGTGGTGTTTCTTCACATACAAATGTTGGACACTGGCAAATAGTGTAGATCCAGATCAGATACCCTGCAATTCACCGACTTTGAGGCTTCTTAAGCCTTTGATTTTTTCATACCAGTGAGTCCTCATCATTGATCTATTTCTGTAACAGTTTTGTTTATTTGAATTAAGGTTTAAAGTCCTCATCAACGCTATTCAGGTCATTAAATTGGAGACGTTTGTTCCTATTTTGTGGGACTTTTACCCCACAATGAGATGAATCGACATCTCAAGCTCCCCTGCCGCCCAATGAAACAAATGTAGGACTTATATGTATGGTCGATCCGACTCACACCACTTTGCCTGGTCAGGCTTAGACCTTCTAAGCAGTTTACCAGTGCTCATTCGGGGTCAGTTTCAGCTCTTTGTGGAAGCATCATGCAGCCCAATCTATTTTCCCAAGCTCCAATGTGCGAGGCCAGATTATTTCTTTAATAGTTTGATTTTTATGTTCACAGAGATGTTGCATTGAGGAGTGTGGCCTTACACCTCAGAAACCCTGAAGATACCGATAACAACAGTTGCCGTCTATTTTGACATCTTCTGGTAGCTTTAAAAGTCAGTTTTGTAAACAGTGTGAACCCACATCTGTAAATGCAGTCTGACCAGAGTTCACACTCTTTGCCTGTATACAAAATATTTTCTAAAACGTTTGCAAGAAGATGCAGCAGACAATATGAAAAGATGACGTTTTGGATGCACTTTTTTGTGGCATCTTAAGGGCTAGATCATTTATGAACATTGATGCTGTTCCTTATGATGAGACACATTAAATGGCATCAACCGGGTATCCCGTTTGTGTATTCCTCGATCACCCACTCCAGTTCACTGTTTACTGAATATCTTGGAAACCACATTGTTGTTCCTTATGATAAGATGTATCCATTTGTACTGACAATTTACCTCCAGTTCACATAAAGCTTAATATCTTGGAAAACATTTGGAAAATGTTCAGATCCCCATGCCTAAATCATAAATATTATTTCTTCTTATGACGCCACATTTACTGGCACTGAGTGCGTCCCTAGAGGCTATGTCCTGCCTCCTCCAGTTTAAATAAGGCTAAATAACTCAGAAACAGTTCAAATCTCCTCCCTGAACCATACATCTTATTGTTCCTAATGATAAGATACATCTATTGACTCTAACCAGGGTATGCGCTACTCCCTCCAGTTCGTATAAGGCTGAATATCGCAGAAACGGCTCAAATCCCCACCCCTAAACTACATGTAAATATTTTGTTGCTCACATTTGGTGACAACAACCATGGGTCACCAAGGGGTATGCCATACCCTCTTCAGTACAAACTAGAGCTGTCAGTGAAACCGACTACGGCCCTTGCAGTGCCATCAGAGGAGTAAGATTTTTTTCAAAGGGCCATAACTCTTAGAGTATTGTAGCTAGAGTTACGTAGCGTGTCGTGTATTTGTGTAATGATATTCTGACCTTATATCTAAAGTTTGAAGTTGATGCATTTGACGGTTTGTAAGTTATGAATAAAACAACGGAAGGTTATTACTATATGGCAACTATCAATAACTTTAGCTTCATTTTCATTTGGATAATCTATATTGGTTTTGAAATTAAGATGAAAAAAAAAAGACAAAACTAGAAATGCGTCCATAGGACACGGATGCCCCCGCCTAAAAATGCCTATGTTCGTATTAATCCATAGAAAGTTATTGACGGTGTTTAAGTTTTGGACCATTTTTTCACATTTGACCTCTAAGTATGACCCTGACCTTGGAGGTACGGACCTGGGATTTGTGTGAGGCAGATTGTCTCATGATGGCCAACATTTCTGCCAAGTAATTTCAAAATCCATCCAGAAATAAGAAAGTTATTAACTGCGTTTAAGTTTCGGACCCATTTTATGACATTTGACCTCTAAGTATGACCTTGACCTTGGAGGTACGGACCTGGGTTTTGCACGTGACACATCGTCTCATAATGGTCAACATTTTACAAAGTAATTTCAAAATCCATGCAGAAATAATAAAGTTATTGACTGCGTTTAAGTTTCGGACCCTATTTTTGACCTTTGACCTCCAAGTATGACCTTTAACCTGGGTTTTTTACGTGACACATCATCTCATGATGTTTAACATTTCTACAAAGTAATTTCTAAATCCATCCATAAATAAGGAAGTTATTGTCTGCGTTTAAATTTCGAACGGACAAACGGACGGACGGACAAGGGCAACGCTGTATGCCCTTTCACCATTCTTCGAATGGCGGGGGCATAAAAAGCTGATTTTTTTTTTTTTGTTTTATCAAAAGGCATTGAATCTCAGAGTATTCTTGCTAAAGTTAAGTAACTTGCCATGAAATTGTTTAATGTTGTTGCGATCTTACGAGATTGAAAATGATGCGTTTGAAGGTAAAAAAAAAATTGTAAGGTATAAAGAACTAGACATGTGTCCAAATACACAGATGCCCCCGCCGTATATCTTTGTCGATATGGCTTGTACCCATTCTCTAGAATAGCCCGGGGGTGTCCGGAGGGACCCGGAGCTGTCCACAGGGACAAAAGGTCTGTGTCAGTGAATGCATCTTATCATAAGGAACAATAATATATATGGTTAAGTGGTGGGGATATGAATTGTTTCTGAGCTCTAAGGCCTTTTATGAATTGAAGGGGGCGGGGCATGGTCCGGGGTTGACCAGAGGGAGCCAAAGTCTGTGTCTTAGAATGTGTCATATCATAAGGAACAATAATATATGCGGTTTAGCTGTTCGAATCTGATTAATTTTCAAGATAATAAGTCATTTTGACAGTTTTGCATACAAATTTCTGTATAACGGGGAGGGGGGGGGGGGGCATTTCCCGGGAGTGACCGGAGGGACCCAAAGTCTGTGTCTTGGAATGTGTCATATCATAAGTTACAATAATATATATGGTTTAGGTGTTCGCATCTGATTAATTTTCAAGATAATTAGACATTTTGACAGTTTTGCATACAAATTTCTTTATAACGGGGGGGGGGGGGGGGGGGGGGGGGGGTTCAGGATGGACTCAATGTCTGTATCAGTCAATGCATCTTATCATAAGGAACAATAATATATATGGTTAAGGGGTGGGGATATGGATAGTTTCTGAGATATAAAGACTTTAACCCTTTCCCACTAAGGGATTTTGTGATTTTCGCTGAATTTCACAGTGTTGCACCTGACAGCACATTCAACTAGCCATTGTTTCGTAATGGATGGTCTGTTTTACACCAAACTCGGTATGAATGTTCATTGGGCAGTAGCCATTCAAATACAACCTTTCATGACTTGATCATTGTTGTCATGGTAAAGAGGGGGCATCTCAAAGTTGGCAAAACGTGTTTTTTTACATGAATTTTTGACCATATTTTAATCTTAACACAGCTGTCAAGGTAACAATTAAGGTGTTTGGCACCGGCCTTGTTCACTGTTTGCAGCATGTTTTATCAGCATCAATTTTCAGGCCTTTTTGACCTCAGTCACCCTCAGATATCAAATTTGAGCGGCCGGGCGGGCCATACACCCAAAATGTTTCGGGGTGTGAGGGGGGCAACGCCCCCCCCCCCCCCCCTTCAATCCTCCCCCCTGATAATTTTTAGTGGGGAGGCGCGCGAAAAACAGGTCACGTTTTTGCCCAGCAAATCCTAAAGCAATCATAACTATCCAGGGATAGAAACGCAGATTTTAGGTGCTTCTGGGGCTTAAAATGGGGGGGGGGGGGTGCAGATACGTAAAAACACGTGTATCTGAGTGGTAAAGGGTTAATGAAGCAAAGGGGGCGGGGCATGGCACATGGGTGACCGTAGGGACCCAAAGTCTGTGACATGGAATGTGTCATACCATAAGGAACAATAATATATATGGATATGGTTAAGGTGTTTGAATCTGATTAATTTTCAAGATAATTAGACATTTTGACAGTTTTGCATACAAATTCCTATATGACAATTTTGACCTGTTACGCAATCTGACCTCTGCGCCCACCCAGGGGCATGACCTTGGGTCAACTTGAACATGAACTGATAGGTCTTGGTCTGAGTAAATGTCATACAAAATTTCAACTTTGTAGCATAACAGGTAAAAAATTATGAGCTCCAATGCGAGCCCGAGGTTTGAGCTCGACATTTCAGCCCGAGGTGGTTACGAACGTGACATACGCACGTAACATCACGGCGAAACGTTATATGTCCCAACCCAGGGGCACGACCCTGGGTCAACTTGAACATGAACTGATAGGTATTGGTCTGAGTTTTGTTTGATTTGAGGTTTAACGTCCCCGTCAACACTGTAAAGGTCATTTTGGAGACGTTGCTTCCAGTTTTGTGGGACTTTTACCCGACATGAAGATTAAATGACATCTCAAGCCCTGTCGCCCAATGAAACCAATAGGGTTTATTAGCATGGACGGTCCGCCTCGCACCGCGGTTCCTGGACAGGCTTAGATCCTCTAAGCGGTTTACCAGTACTAGTGTACGGGCCGGATTCAGCTCTGCGTGGAAGCATCATGCAGCCCATATATTTCTTCAAGCCCCTATGGGCGGGGGCTAATTGGTCTGAGTAAATGTCATACCAAATTTCAACTTTGTAGCACAACAGGTAAAACTATCATGTGTCCAAAGTACACAGATGCCCCCGCCATATATCTTTGTCGATATGGCTTGTACCCATCCTCTAGAATGGCCCGGGGGTGTCCGGAGGGACCCGGAGCTGTCCACAGGGACCCAAGGTCTTTGTCAGTGAATGCGTCTAAACATAAGGAACAATAATATATATGGTTAAGTGGTGGGGATATGAATTGTTTCTGAGATATAAGGCCTTTTATTAATTGAAGGGGGCGGGGCATAGTCCGGGGTTGACCAGAGGGAGCCAAAGTCTGTATCTTGGAATGTGTCATATCATAAGGTACAATAATATATATGGTTTAGGTGTTCGAATCTGATTAATTTTCAAGATAATTAGACATTTTGACAGTTTTGCATACAAATTTCTATATAACCAGGGTGGGGGGGGGGGGGGGGGGGTCGGGATGGACCCAATCTCTGCATCAGTCAATGCAACTTATCATAAGGAACAATAATATATATGGTTAATGGGTGGGGATATGGATAATTTCTGTGATATAAAGTCTTTAATGAAGCAAAGGGGTCAAGGCATGGCCCAGGGGTGACCGTAGGGACCCAAAGTCTGTCTCATGGAATGTGTCATATCATAAGGAACAATAATAGATATGGTTTAGGTGTTCTAATCCGATTAATTTTCAAGAAAATTAGACATTTTGACAGTTTTGCATACAAATTCCGTTATGACAATTTTGACATGTTACGCAATCTGACCCCTGGGCCCACCCAGGGACATGACCCTGGGTCAACTTGAATATGAACTTATAGGTCTTGGTCTGAGTAAATGTCATACAAATTTCAACTTTGTAGCACAACAGGTAAAAAATGATGAGCTCCAATGCGAGCCCGAGGTTTGAGCTTGACATTTCAGCCCGAGGTAGTTACGAACGTGACAAACACACGTAACATCACGGCGAAACGCTATGTGCCCCAACCCAGGCACACGACCCTGTGTCAACTTGAACATGAACTGATAGGGTTGGTCTGAGTAAATGTAATACCAAATTTCAACTTTGTAGCACAACAGGTACAAAAATTATCAGCTCCAATGCGAGCCTGAGGTTTGAGCTCGACATTTACGTACGCACGTAACATCACGGCGAAACGCTATTTGCTCCACTCCCGCCAAGGCAGGCGGGGGCATAAAATTATAAGCTCCAATGAGAGCCCAAGGTATAAGCTCGACATTTCATCCCGAGGTGGTTACGAACGTGACATACGCACGTACGCACGTAAAATCACGGCGAAACGCTATATGCCCCACTCCTGCCAAGGCAGGCGGGGGCATAAAAACATGAAAAATGCTGATGGACAGACGGTCAGATGGACAGACAGATGGATGGACGGACAGACAGGTCATTACTAAAGAGCAACTGTCAATAACTATAAACAGTTGCATTTGAATATCTATAGCGGTTTTAAAATAAAGATGAAAAAAAAGACGAAACAAGAGGACCAAGATGGTCCTGTATCGCTCACCTGAGCTAACAGATTCAAAGTTTCAGGAAGTGCCAACCTTTACTGAAGGATTTATTGGAGGACAAGGTGATGACCGGGTAAGCATTTTCTGCAATCAAGTAGAATGTATCTCTATGATAAATCGGCTGACCTCACCCGTTTTCAAACTCATTCAAGCTTTTATTCCTGACTTGCTTATTCCTGAGTTTAGGATGCCGCCGGTCGCTAAGGAAAAGCTATCCCACGATTCCGTATTATTGCGCATGCGCAGTTTTGAGAGGCAAAAAAAAAATAACCGTTGTTCCGACTGATCCAATAGCAGTTATTAATTTCTTTGAATTTGACAGTTTTAAATAGAGGGTAAGGTAAAGATGACGTATGTCTTGCGTCACTGTGGCGTCCAACTGATATAAGCTGACAATTGAGTAAGACCTGCTATCCTTGCAGCAGGTAAGGGTAGAGGGGGTGCTCTTATTCCTTCTGTTTCTACATTTCCGTTCATTTTCCTCTTTCTACTCTGTCCTTTACTTTAACTTACGATCTCTTCTATATGGTTTTCTCCCTTTCTCTGGGAGACGAGACAAAATTACCACAGGGCTTGACGTGTCGTTAAACCCCAAACAATTAATAATCGAATAATTAACTGACAATGGTCGAGTCATGTTGCGTTAATCGCAAGACGAACGATGCGACAGTGAAGATGATTGGTTGGTTGGATGATTTGTGGTTTAATGTCCCCGTCAACACTATTTAGGTCATTTTGGAGGCGTTGCTTCCAGTTTGGTGGGACTTTTACCCGACATTGAGATGAAATGATATTTCAATGGAACCAAAAGGCTAATATGCATTTGACGGTCTGACTCACATCACTTAGTCCTTCTAAGCAGTTTACCAGTACTCATGTGTGCTCAGTTTCAGCTCTGGTGGAAACACCATGCAGCCCAATCTATTTCTCCAAGCTCCGGTGGGCTGGGGGGGGGGGACAGTGAAGATGAATCGAAGGATTACCACCCTGACGGATTTAACATGTGGGTGATAAAGATCAATCGTTTACCAACAGTAACAGGGTTGTTTGAATATTGAAATTCACCGTCCCCGCGACCCCCGCCCATCGAGGCTTGAAGAAATAGATGGGCTGCATAATGCTTCCAGGCAGAGTTGAAACCAACGCACACGAGGACCGGTAAACCAATTAGAGGATCTAAGCCAGCCCGGGCAAAACGGTGCGTATCGGACCGATCATGCTTGTAAACGGTTGACGGGGACGTTTAATCCCAACACAAACAAATCACCGTCCCCGTAACACTACTTGGGTCATTTTTGAGACGCTGCTTCCTATGCCCACATTGAGATTAAATAACATCTCAAGCCCTGCCGCCAAATAAACATGAGGGCCCTGGTTCGCTCACCTGTGTTTCACTGTCTCGAGTACACTGTTTCACTGTCTTCTATGATTTTACCCGCTGATCTACTTTCTGACCCGACATGACCCATATTCAAAATTTACCCAAATATTGTCAGGATGATCATTCTGAGCAAGTTTGATGATGATTGGACCAAAACTGGGGCCTCTAGTGTGTTCACAAGGTTTTTCAACAATCTGACCTACTTACCTGCATATTGACCAGATATTACCTGTTTTCAAAATTAACCCGAGATATTGTCAAATGATCATTTTGAGCAAGTTCGATGATGGTCGGACCAAAACTGTAGCCTCTAGTGTGTTTAGGTTTTTTTTTCTATGATTTGACCTACTGACCTACTTTTTGACCTAACATGACCCATATTTGAACTTGACTGAGATATTGTCAAGATGAGCATTCCGGGCAAGTTTGATGGTGATCAGACCAAAACTGTGGCCTCTAGTATGTTCACAAGGTTTTTCTATGATTCGACCTACTGACCTACTTATTGACCTGATATGATCCGTATTCAAGCTTGACCGAGATATTGTCAAACTGATCATTCTGGGCAAGTTTGATGATGATCGGACCATAACGGTAGCCTCTAGAGTGTTCACAAGGTTATTCTCTGATTTGACCTACTGACCTACTTTTTGATCCAACATGTCCCATATTCGAACTTCACCAAGACATTGTCATGTCAATCATTCTGGGCATGTTTGATGATGATTGGACCACAAACTGTGGCCTCTAGTGTATTCACAAGCTTTTCTATGGTTTTACCTACTGACCTACTTTGTGACCCGACATGACCCATATTCAAACGTGACCAAGATATTATCAAGATGATCATTCTGAGCATGTTTGATGATGATTGGACCAAACCTGTGGCCTCTAGTGTGTTCCGAAGGTTTTTCTGATTTGACATACTGACCTACTTTTTGACAAGACAACACCGATACTTGAACTTGACTGAGATATTGTCAAGTTGATCATTCTGGACAATTCTGATGATGATCGGACCAAAACTGTGGCCTCTAGTGTGTTCACAAGGTTTTACTCTGATTTGACCTACTGATTTACTTTTTGATCCGAAATGACCTATATTCGAACTTGACCGACATATTGTCAAGATAATCAGTCTGGGCAAGTTAGATGATGATAGGACCAAAACTGTGGCCTCTAGAGTATTCACAAGGTTTTTCTATGATTTGACCTACTGACCTACTTTGTGACCCGACATGACCCATATTTGAACTTGACCCAGATATTGTTAAGACGATCATTGTGAGCAAGTTTGATGACATTCTGACCAACACTGTGGCCTCTAGAGTGTTCACAAGGTTTTTCTATGATTTGACCTACTGACCTATTTTTTGACACGACATAACCCATATTCGAACTTGACCGAGATATTGTCAAGATGATCACTCTGAGCAAGTTTGATGACGATTGGACCAAAACTTTGGCCTCTAGAGTGTTCACAAGGGTTTTTTTATGATTTGACCTATTGACCTCAATTTGGACCGGTCATGACCCATATTCAAACTTGAACAGAGGAACCAAGATCTTATGACGGTTTATGCAAGTTTGGTTACAATCAAATCATAAATGAAACAGCTATTGTGCAGATAAGACCAAAATAGGCAATTTGTGCCCTTTCAGGGGCCATAACTCTGGAACAGATGATGCGATATTGGTGGTTCAACAAAGGAACCAAGATCTTATAGTGCTTCAGGTTATGTGTAAATTTGGTTAAAATTATACCATAAACAAAACAGCTATCATGCAGACAAGACCAACACAGCCAATTTTTGCCCTTTCAGGGGCCATAACTCTAGTACCCTTGATGTGATATGCCTGGTTCAAAAAAAGGAACCAAGATCTTGTGGTGGTACAAATTGTGTGTAAGTTTGGTTAAATAGTAAATGAAACAGCTATTGTGCAGACAATACCAAAATAGGAAATTTTTGCCTTTTCAGGAGCCATAACTCTGGTACCCATGATGGGATATGGCTGGTTCAAGAAAGGAACCAACATTTTGTGGTGTTACAAATTGTGTGCAAGTTTAGTTAAAATCAAATCATAAATGAAACAGCTATCATGCAGACAAGATCAAAATAGGCAAATTTTGCCCTTTCAGGGGCCGTAACTCCGTATCACATGATGGGATATGGCTGGTTCAAGAAAGCAACCGAGATCTCATGGTGGTACAAGTTGTGTGCAAGTCTGGTTAAAATCAAATCATAAATGAAGATGCTAACGTGCGGACAAGCAATTGTTTACGCACGCACGTACGCACGCACGGACGACGGACAAAATGTGATCACAAAAGCTCACCTTGTCACTACGTGACAGGTGAGATAAAAAGATGCGGTTTATAGTGGTTTACCAGTACTATGTGCGGTCAGTTTTAGCTCTGCGAACCCAGGGTCTCTCGTACACCGTACAAACACTCTATCGACTGATATACCGAGTCACACCTTCGACCTTTTACACACCCCACCTGCCTAATGAGATTTGTCCCGTATCTCTAAGTGCTATCCAGTCTGGCCATGGTACATTCGTATTCAGGTTTTTCAGAGTATCGCTTCTGAAACTCTGCCAGTAATGTTTTTGCTTAACTGCTAATTTGTTTTCTTGCAAGTCAAGTCAAGTCAAAGATTTATTCATGGCCCCCTAACTCAGGGTATGAGAATTAAGCAAGCATTCATTTAAAAAAAACATACAACAAACAACAAATAGCATGTACATGTATAATTGAATAGTAAAACAACCTATAAAATCGAAAAATTCGGACATGGTATCTGCTGAATACTGTTGTGATTCAAAAGATTGCATTCATTTAAAAAAACATACAACAAACAACAAATAGCATGTACATGTATAATTGAATAGTAAAACAACCTATAGCATGTGAACAGTATACCGAACTTAGGCGTGAACTGTTCAGCCGTGTGTCAGTAATCTGCAATCCAAATTTAAATATCCTGCTTAATGGGGATCCTTCTCTCTCACTCGATCAAAACAACACCATCGTCCTCGCTGTGCATGACTATATACTGAAGTCAAAACGTTTTCAATAAATGCTTTTGTTGGACTGACGACGTACTTTTCTTTTTTCTCATCAAAGAGTATGAGATAAAGACCAAGATCAAATTTAGTATAGTAGTTTATTTCCACCCTTCCCCCGTGGAGCCTGATACACTTATACATGTATATGTATATTGATAAGTTTTATCATGCTTTTTTCAGCTATTAAGTTTAGACCTTAAAGTTGTTACAAATAGTATCAAATCACAATACATTTTTCATAATATTCTGATTATGACTCAGATCACTAGTAAGTTGCACTGATGTACTTTTGTATGGGATACAGATTCAATAAAAGTCTAATGACTTTCTTCTGGATCCCGTTTGTATGTACTGTTTCTATATCTACTCTAATGAATTGTATTGTTTAAAGTATACAAATGAAATAAAAGTTTAAACTAAACAACCTATAAAATCGAAAAATTCGGACATGGTATCTGCTGAATACTGTTGTGATTCAAAAGATTGTGCACTGCAGTTTTTGTTTCTTTGATTTGAGTTTTAACGTCCCCGCCCACACTGTATAGGTTATTTTGGAGACGTTGCTTCCAAGTTTGTGGGACTTTTAGCCGACATTGAGATGAAATGACATCTCAAGCCCTGCCGCCGAATGAAACCAATAGGGTTTATAAGCCTGGACGGTCCGACTTTTCCTGGGCAGGCTTAGATCCTCTAAGCGGTTTGCCAGTACTCGTTTGCGGGTCGGTTTCAGCTCTGCGTGGAAGCATCATGCAGACCATCTTTTTCTTAAAGTCCCGATGGGTGGGGGCCGCTGAACTGCAGTATAAAAGTATATGAATGTTGTGGATGAAATGACAAACACTATGCTTAAAAAATCTTATTTTTCTTTAGTTTACTTGCCTCACAAGACTGCGAATGCGCAGCGTAACCAAGGAAGTGAATCAACAACTCATCTATATGTAACTTTCAAGAAGATCCGATATAAACTGAAGGGGCTATGGTGATGACAAGGTCAAAAATAAGCAATTAACTGCTGCAATCAAATGATAAATAGGCAAACTTCACCAGTTTTCAAACTCCTCCAAGCTTCTCTGCCTGACT
This sequence comes from Lucinisca nassula, assembly GCA_963580285.1. NCBI lineage: Eukaryota > Metazoa > Mollusca > Bivalvia > Lucinida > Lucinidae > Lucinisca > Lucinisca nassula. The sequence continues at coordinate 115,656,836 of OY757014.1, forward strand.
TTCTTGTTTGTAAGTTTCATGAAGATCCAATCAAAACTGAAGGGGCAGCAATGATGACAAGGTTGAAAATAAGCCAAGCAGGGGACATAACTCCACTATTAATTGACTGGCATTGCTAGTTTTCAAACTTGTCTGAGCTTTTATCTCTAACTTACTAACAAATAAACTTCAAGAAGATCCGATGAAAACTGAAGGAGTTAAGGTAAAAAAAAAATAGAGGCATTATCTGCAATCCAAGGGATGTAACTCTATGATAAATAGGCTGACCTCATCAGTTCACAAACTCATCCATTTTATCCCTGACTTACTAACATGTAAGTTTCTAGAAGATCATATAAAATTGAAGGAGCTGTCAAAAGTAGGCATTTTCTGTAATTAAGGGGGACAAAACTCTCTGAAATATCGGCTGACCCCACCAATTTTTTAATTCAGCCGAAGTATTATCCCTTACTTACTTACAAATAAGTTTCAAAACAATCCCATGAAAACTGAAGGGGGCTATGGTGATGACAAGGTCAAAAATATGCATTTTCAGCAGAAAAGGGGATGTAATTCTATGATAGATAAGCCAACTCGTCAGTTTTCGAACTCATCAAAGCTTTTATCCCTGACTTACTTGTTTGTAAAGTCAAGATGATCCGATCAAAACCGAAGGGGCTATGTAGATTGATGACAAGGTCAAAATTAAGCATTTTCAGCAAAGTAGTGGACATAACTCATAACCGACGTCGCTAATTTTTGAACTTATCCAAGATCCAAGTTTTTTACACCAACTGTATGTACGTTTCAGGAAGATCCTATCAAAACTGAAGGGACTTGTTGATGACAAGGTCAAAAATGGGCCGACTTGGCATGTTTTCGAACTCATTCAACTTTTTATCCCTAGCAACATTACATATAAGTTTCAGAAAGATCCAATCAAAACTAAAGGGGCTACGGTGATGACAAGATAAAAAATAGACATTTTCAGAAATCAAAGTGAAGAAACTCTACTTCAGAAAGATCTGATCAAAACTGGAGAGGCTACGTTGAAGACAAGGTCAAAAGTCGGCATTTTCAGCAATCAAAGGCACGTAACTCTATGATAAATGTGCCGACTTGGCCGGTATTCGAACTCATCAGAGGTTTTATTCCCACCCACCTTACATATAAGCTTCAGAATGATCCGATCAAAACTGAAGGGGCTACGGTGATGACATAGTCAAACTTTGGCATTTTTGCAATCAAAGGGACGTTACTATATGATAAATGGGCCGGCTTGACCAGTTTTCAAACTCATCCGAGGTGTTATCCCGAGCCACCTTACATTTAAGTTTCAGAAAGATCCGATAAAAACTGAAGGGGCTACGGTGATGACAAGGTCAAAAATCGGCATTTTCAACAATCAAAGGGACGTAACCCTATAATAAATGGGCTGACTTAGCCGGTATTCGAACTTATCCGAGGGTTTATCCCCAGTCACCTTACATATAAGTTTCAGAAAGATCCGATCAAAACTGACGGGGCTACGGTGATGACAAGGTCAAAATTTGGCATTTTCAGCAATCAAAGAGATGTAACTCTATGATAAATGGGCCCAGTTGGCCGGTTTTCAAACTCGTCCGAGGTTTTATCCCCAGCCACCTTACATATAAGAATCAGAAAAATCCGATCAAAACTGAAAGGGCTTCAGCGATGACAAGGTCAAAAATTGGCATTTTCTGCAATCAAAGGGACGTTACTCTATAATAAATGGGCCGACTTGGCCGGTTTTCGAACTCTTTCGAGGTTTTATTCCCAGCCACCTTACATATAAGTTTCAGAATGATCCGATCAAAACTGAAGGAGCTACGGTGATGACAAGGTCAAAATTTGGCATTTTCAGCAATCAAAGGGACGTTACTCTATGATTAAGGACCCGACTTGGCCGGTTTTCGAACTCATCCGAGGTATTTTCCCCAGCCACCTTACCTATGAGTTTCAGAAAGATCCGATAAAAACTGAAGGGGTACGGTGATGACAAGGTCAAAAATCGGCATTTTCAGCAATCAAAGGGACGTAACTCTATAATAAATGGGCTGACTTGGCTGGTTTTCGAACTCATCCGAGGTTTTATCCCCAGTCACCTTACATATACGTTTCAGAAAGAACCGATCAAAACTGAAGGGGCTACGGTGATGACAAGGTCAAAAATCGGCATTTTCAGCAATCAAAGAGACGTAACTCTATGATAAATGGGCCAGTTGGCCGGTTTTCGAGCTCATCCGAGGTTTTATCCCCAGTCACTTTACATATAAGTTTCAGAAAAAAATCAGATCAAAATGAAGGGACTACAGTGTTGACAAGGTCAAAAATCGGCATTTTCAGCAATCAAAGGGACGTAACTCTATGATAGATGGGCCGACTTGGCCAGTTTTCGAACTCATCCGAGATTTTATCCCCAGCCACCTTACATTTAAGTTTCAGAAAGATCCAATCAAAACTGAAGGGGCTATGGGATGACAAGGTCAAAAATCGACATTTTCAGCAATTAAAGTGACATGAATCTATGATAAATGGGCCAACTTGGTCGGTATTAGAACTCATCCGAAATTTAATCCCCAGCCACCTAACATATAAGTTTCAGAAAGATCCGATCAAAACTGAAGGGGCTACGTTGATGACAATGTCAAAAGTCGGCATTTTCAGCAATCAAAGGCACGCAACTCTATGATAAATGTGCCGACTTGGCCGCTATTCGAACTCATCCGAGGTTTTATTCCCAGCCACCTTACATATAAGTTTCAGAATGATCCGATCAAAACTGAAGGGGCTATGGTGATGACATGGTCAAAATTTGGCATTTTCAGCAATCAAAGGGACGTAACTCTATGATAAATGGGTCGACTTGGCCGGTTTTCAAACTCATCCAAGGTATTATCCTGAGCCACCTTACATATAAGTTTCAGAAAGATCCGATAAAAACTGAAGGGGCTACGGTGATAACAAGGTCAAAAATCGGCATTTTCAGCAATCAAAGGGACGTACCTCTATAATAAATGGGCTGATTTAGCCGGTATTCAAACTTATCCGAGGGTTTATCCCCAGTCACCTTACATATAAGTTTCAGAAAGATCCCATAAAAACTGAAGGGGCTACAGTGATGACAAGGTCAAAATTTGGCATTTTCAGCAATCAAAAGGACGTAACTCTATGATAAATGGGATCAGTTGGCTGGTTTTCCAACTCATCCGAGGTTTTCTCCCTAGCCACCTTACATATAAGTTTCAGAAAAATCCGATCAAAACTGAAGGGGCTACAGTGATGGCAAGGTCAACAAGAGGACCAAGCTCACATGAGCAAACAGATTCAAAGTTTCAGGAAGTGCCAACCTTAACTGAAGGATTTATTGGAGGACATGGTGATGACCGGGTAAGCATTTTCTGCAAATCAAGTAGAATGTAACTCTATGATAAATAGGCTGACCTCACCAGTTTTCAAACTCATTCAAGCTTTTATTCCTGACTTGCTAAGAAGATCCGATATAAACTGAAAGGGATATGGTGATGATAAGTTCAAATATGGTGATGATAAGTTCAAAAATAAGCAATTAATTGCTGCAATCAAAGGGATGTTAATCTGTGATATAGACAAAGCTTATGAGTTTTCAAACTCCTCAGAGCTTTTCTGCCTGACTTACTTAATTGTACGTTTCATGAAGATACAATCAAAACTGAAGGGGCAGCAGTGATGACAAGGTCGAAAATAGGCATTTTCAGCAATCAAAGGCACGTAACTCTATGATGTGCCGACTTGGCCGGTATTCGAAATCATTCGAGGTTTTATCCCGAGCCACCTTACATATAAGTTTCAGAAAAATCCGATCAAACCTGAAGGGGCTACGGTGATGACAAGGTCAAATTTTGCATTTTCAGCAATCAATGGGATGTTATTCTATGATAAATGGGCCGACTTGGCCAGTTTTTTAACTCATCTGAGGTTTTATCCCCAGCCACCATACATATAAGTTTCAGATTAATCCGATCAAAACTGAAGGGGCTACGGTGATGTAAAGTTCAAAAATCAACATTTTCAGCCATCAAAGGGACCTAACTCTATGATAAATGGGCTGACTTGGCCAGTTTTCGAACTCATCCGAGATTTTATCCCCAGCCACCTTACATATAAGTTTCAGATAGATCCAATCAAAACTGAAGGGGCTATGGTGATGACAAGGTCAAAAATCGACATTTTCAGCAATCAAAGGGACGTAAATCTATGATGTATGGGCCATCTTGGCCGGTATTAGAACTCATCCGAAGTTTTATCCCACGCCACCTTACATATAAGTTTCAGAAAGATCCGATCAAAACTGAAGGGCCAACGGTGATGACAATGTCAAAAATCGACATTTTCAGCCATAAAAGGGACATAGCTGTATGATATTAGGCCGACTTGGCCGGTTTTCAAACTCATCCGAGGTTGTAACCCCAGCCACCATACATATAAGTTTCAGAAAGATCCGATTAAAACTGAAGGGGCAACGGTGATGACAAGGTCAAAAATCGATTTTTTTAGCAATCAAAGGGACGTAACTCTATGATAAATGGGCCATCTTAACCGGTATTCGAAAACATCCGAGGTTTTATTCCCAGCCACCTTACATATAAGTTTCAGAAAGATCCGATCAAAACTGAAAGGGCTACGGTGATGACAAGGTCAAAAATTGGCTTTTTCAGCAATCAAAGGGAAGTTACGCTATGATAAATGGGCCGATTTGGCTGGTTTTCGAACTCATAAGAGATTTTATCCCCAGCCACCTTACATATAAGTTTCAGAAAGATCCGATCAAAACTGAAGGGACTACGCTGATGTAAAGGTCAAAATTTGGCATTTTCAGCAATCAAAGGGACGTTACTCGATGATAAATGGGTCGACTTGGCCGGTTTTCAAAAACATCCGAGGTATTATCCCGAGCCACCTTACATATAAGTTTAAGAAAGATCCGATCAAAAATGAAGGAGCGACGGTGATGACAAGCATTTTTCCCATTGTAAGTCTATGGGACGTTGTGGTTGCCATTGCATTTCGTGCCAAAAATCGGCATTTTCAGCAGTCAAAGGGACGTACCTCTACGATAAATAAGCCGACTTGGCTGGTTTTCGAACTCATCCGAGGTTTTATCTCCAGACAACTTACATATAACTTTCGGGAAGATCCGATCAAAACTGAAGGGGCTACGGTGATGTCAAGGTCAAAAAATCAACATTTTCAGCCATTAAAGGGACATAACTCAATCAAAGGTACGTAAATACATGATAAATGAGCCAACTTGGTCGGTATTCGAATTTATCTGAGGTTTTATCCCCAGCCACCTTACAAATAAGTTTCAGAAAGATCCAATCCAAACTGAAGGGGCTACGGTGATGACAATGTCAAAAATCGGCATTTTCAGCCATCAAAGGGACATAACTCTATGATAAATGAGGCGACTTGGCCAGTTTTTAAACTCCTCTGAGGTTTGATCAAACGCCACCTTACATATGAGTTTCAGAAGATCTGATCAAAACTGAAGCGGCTACGGTGATGACAAAATCAAAAATCGATATTTTCAACAATCAAAGGGAAGTTACTCTACGATTAAAGGGCCGACTTGGTCGGTATTTGAACTCATTCGAGGTTTTATCCCCAGCCACCTTACATATAAGTTTCAGTAAGTTCCGATCAAAACTGAAGGGGATACGGTGATGACAAGGTCAAAAATCGACATTTTCAGCAATCAATGGAACGTAACTCTAACAAAAATGGGCCGACTATGCCGGTTTTCGAATTCATCCGAGGTTTTATCCCTAGCCACCTTAAATATAAGTTTCAAAAAGATTCAATCAAAACTGAAGGGGCAACCGTGATGACAAGGTAAACAAGAGGACCAATCTGGTCCTGTATCTCTCACCTGAGCTAACAGATTCGAAGTTTCAGGAAGTGCCAATCTTTACTGAAGGATTAATTGAAGGGCATGGTGATGACAGGGTAAGCAATTTCTGCAAATCAAGTAGAATGTAACTCTATGATAAATAGGCTGACCTCACCAGTTATCAAACTTATTCAAGCTTTTATTCCTGAGTTGCTAAGAAGATCCGATAATATGAACTTAGGCACAGCCTAGATACGGACATGAGCATTACCGGTCAGTTAATTAATGTTTAAAAGCAAAGATGATAGGGTTTTAACCCACCTGAAGTCTGAACACTAGAGGGGAAGTGAATAATTGGAGACAACAAACCATTTTACCAATATACAGATATGGATAAGCATTAACTTACGTCCCTTGTTGAAACAGACAGCATTTTGGTTCTGTATAGCTTTATCTGAGAGCATTCTTGCTGACTGTATAACCTTTGTGAGCATTCTTGCTGACTGTCAGAATTAGAAATGTTTACTGGTGACACGTCCATAGACAATCCTTCACCAGTCTGATTAAAGCATGGTTTCCGAAGTCAAAGGTCTTGCGAAATGCAAGTAGTTCAATTTTACCATGGCATTGTGGGCAATCTGGATGGCGCCATAAAATTCATAAATCGTGGCCACAAACAGACTGACTCGATCATCATGGACTTCGCCAAGGCCTTTGACAAGGTTGAAAATACCTCACAGAGGGCTATAATATAAACTTGACTACTATGGGATAAGTGGATCCACACATATGTGGATAAGCTCATGGCTCTCTGAGTGCTCACAACAAGTTGTACTTGATGGCCAAGCATCTGATCCAGTCCCTGTTTTATCCGGAGTCCCCCAAGGTTCAGTCCTTGGACTGGTCTTCTTGGTTTTCATCAATGATCTGACTGATAATATCAGGTCATCAGTCAGTTTGTTTGCTGATGATGCGTCCTGTATATATTCTCCGTCTGACTGTCTTATTTTACAAGATGACCTGGATCAACTTGCAGAGTGGGAGGCCGATTGGCAGATGAAGTTCAATGTGGCGGTGACATTTTTGGCCCCAGGGCCATAATTCGAACAATCTTGGTAGAGGTACAATAGATGAAGCTACACACCAAATTTCAAAGACCTGGGCCTTGCAGTTTCAGAGGTCTGGAGAAGATTTTTATTTTAGATTTTTCCTATATAAGTCAGTGTAAAACCAAGCGGCCCAAGGGTGGGGCATTTTTGGTCCCAGAGCTATAATTTGAACAATCTTGATAGAGGTCCACAAGACGAAGCTTCATACCAAATATCAAACACTTGAGTGAGTGAGTGTTTGAGTTTTACATCCTACCAACAGCGAAGCTCATATGGAGACGGTTTAAAGACTCATCCGAAAGTCTGAAGAAGCCCGGGATCGATCCTGCGAACCCTGGTTTACAAGGCGGGTAGCATAACCACTACACCAGGGAGGCTTCTAATCAAACACCTGAGCCTTCTGGTTTCAGACAAGAAGATTTTTAAAGCTTTTCCCTACCTAAGACTATGTAAAAACAAAGGGCCCCGGTGCAGGGGCATTTTTGGCCCCAGGACTATAATTTGAACAATCTTGGCAGAGGTCCACTAGATGAAGCTACACACCAACTATCGAAGGCCTGGTTTCAGAGGAGACTATTTTTTAAGTTTACATTAAAAACATCTGTTGTTGGCTCCCGTGACATTGATCTGCGGACTGGAACCATTTGAACACTTCTGAAAGGGAACGGCCTAAGAATCATTCCTATGCAGTTTGGTCAAAATCCAATCAGTGGTTAGGAGGAGATGTGGTTTGAAGAAATTGTTACCGTAAGGACAGACGCAAGACAGACGAAAACTGATCCCAAAAGCTCACCTCGTGATTACATGACAGGTGAGCTAATAAAAACAAAAAAAAAAATAGACCTGACCCCCTTATATGACAAATGGACTTGTCCAATATATGGCAGTGGAAGAGTCTACTAGCATACAATGAAATAATGTCCCCATCAACACTGTAAGCTTTCGTTCCTATGAATTATTATTGTATGTATATATGTATTGCATGTTACAGAAATTGTGAAATAAATATGTATATCAAATTTGAATAATCGTGGTAGAAATCCACAAGACGAAGCTTCATGTCAATTATCAAAGACCTTGGTCTTCTGCTTTCAGACAAGAATATTTCAAGTGTTTTCAGTTTTCATTGCCTTGACTTCTATTTCCTAGGGCTATAATTTGAACAATTTTGATAGAGGTCCACTAGATGAAGCTTCACACCAAATATCAAAGACCTGGGCCTCGCAGTTTCAGAGTAGAAGATTTTTTTTAATTACCCTATATAAGTCAATGTAAAACCGAAGGGCCCCGGGGCGGAGGCACTTTTGGCCCAAGGGCTATGATTTGAACAATCTTGGTAGAGGTCCACACCAAATATCAAAGACCTGGGTCATAGTTACGGAGAAGAAGATTTTTAAAGATTTTCCCTGTATACTGTATAATCCAATGTTAATGAGAAGATGATTTTTAATGATTTTCCCTATATAAGTCTATGTAAAACCAAAGGGCCCCGGGGCGGCGGCATTTTTGGCCCTTGGGCTATAATTTGAACAATTTTGCTAGAGGTTCACTAGATGAAGCTTCAAGCAAAATACGAAAAGACCTGGGCCTTGCCATTTCAGAGATTTTTAAAGATTGTCCATATATTAGCCTATGTAAAACCAAAAGCCCCCGGGACGGGGGCATTTTTGGCCCCAGTACTATAAATTTGACCAATCTTGGTAGCAGTCCACTAGATGAAGCTTTATACCAAATATCAAAGACCTGGGCTATGCGGTTTTAGAGAAGAAGATTCCCTATATAAGCCTATGTAAAACCGAAGGCCCCCAGGGCGGAGGCATATATTGCACTAGGCTTATATTGTGAAACTTTTGATAGAGGTTCACTAAAAGTAGCTTCATACCAAATGTCAAAGAACTGGGCGTTCGGTTTCAGAGAAGAAGATTTTTTAAAAAAAAGTCCCTATATAAGCCTATGTAAAACCAAAGGCCCCCGAGAGGGGCCATTCTTGGCCCCAGGGCTATAATTTAAACAATCTTGGTAGAGGTCCACTAGATGAAGCTTCATACCAAATATCAAAGACCTGGACCTTGTGGTTTCAGAGACAAAGATTTTTAAATATTTTCCCTATATACATTTTAGCCTATGAAAAAAAACCCAAAGGGCCAAAATATCAAAGACCTGGGCCTTGTGGTTTCAGAAAAGAAGATTTTCAAGTTTTCATTGAAAAAAAAAGCTATATTTGGCTCCTGTGACCTAGATGTGCAATTGACCGGACCCATTTGAACAACTTTGAAAGCGTGGACCCCTTTCAAAGTTGTTCAAATGGTTCCGGTCTAAGGATCATTCCTGTGAAGTTTGGTCAAAATCCGATCAGTGGTTTAGGAGGAGATGTCGTTTGACGACTTGTTTACGGACGCACGCATGGACAACGGAAGAAAAGTGATCACAAAAGCTCACCTTGTCACTACGTGACAGGTGAGATAAAAAGGAATGTTGTGGGTACTTGTTGGAATCGTCACAACATGGCATTTCATGGGTATCCATAACATCTTTTTTCAAATAATCAAAAATATTATCCCCATTTTCCCATCTTTTCTCTTTATCTGAATCGCAAATACTTTCTGGCATGATGAATGAGTTCAGGTCCCATGAACAGTAAATTTGTCTGTTCACCAAGTCATCTACATCTACCAGTCATGTGCTGGGCTCTGCAGGGTCATACGAACATCTGTCTCAATCTGGTTGTCCATGAACAGATCCAAATCAAATTAGCTGCCTTAAGGGTACACAAGAAGCATGTCAAAGAAACACTTCTTCAACTGACAATGTTTACAAATGACATGCAACTTGTCTTTTATGGATGTGTACTGATCTATCGCCGTTGGTCCCAAGTCAGGCTCTAACTGCTCTCTTCTTCCTCCAGATAATGAGTCTGCTGTACGAAAGGCTATCAATCGAGTTTGCCATCCATCATACTCATTTGCCACAGTTTTCGTTCATGATAAGACTTAGACCATCATCTATTAATAGGCAAATCAGCTGGTCTGCTGTACAGCATCAGGCAAATTACAAAATTATTCTGCTTTCTTACCTTGGTATCGATTCAGTTCATCGGGATATATTCCTTATCGTCAAATGAAATTATTAATTCTAGTTTCCACTCCAAAACAATATTCTCAACTCTGAATTACGCGAAAAATTCCTTCCCGAGTTCACAAATACCAGATAAAATGGCGGCTGATCATGAAATTGGAAATTGATTTCTGAGTGTATTCATCAGTGTGATTGAATGACAGGTATTAATGGCTGGGGTTCAAATGGGGTGATACTCATAAGTTTTCTGTTTAAAGAAAATACTGTCATTAAACCCATAAAAATTAATCGAAAGATAAAATGTAATATACACATTCAACATGTTCAACTATGCACTCGTTTGTTTATCAGATTTATACCCCCTCAGGAAAGAAATCCCGTACTTCAATACAAAAACTGGAATAACCTCTATTTAAACTAAACTAACACTGTATAGGTCATTTTGAAAATGTTGCTTCCAATTTTTACCCGACATTGAGATGAAATGACATCTCAATCCCTGCCACCCAATGAAACCAATAGGGTTTATAAGCATGGATGGTCCTACTCACACAGCTTTGCCTGGGCAGGCTTAGATCCTTTAAGCGGTTTACCAGTACTCATGTGCGGTCGGTTTCAGCTCTGCGTGGAAGCATAATGCAGCCCATCTATTTCTTCAAGCCCTGATGGGCAGGGGCCACAATTTTCTACAATATGTGTACATAATTACATATGATTTTTCGGTAATGATGCTTTTGGAGAAATTCACATTAACAGCTACACTTAAAAAGAACCGAGAAAGCTGTTTCCATCACCTGTTACCCTGAATTTGGAGTAATCAATACCCTAAGAACAGACTGGCTTCCTATACAAATTAATGTACAAAAAACAATGAAATGCGAAAGTGACAAGATCACGATCGGCAGAATGGAATGAAAAAAAAAAAAAATAACTCTGTTTGCCTATGGAGCATGGTATCTCAGAGGTTAGACTTCACTTGCCTATCATGCTAGAGGCCCCCGGTTCAATAACGGGCAGCGGTGTACGAACTGCTACACTGGCATCATTTGCAGGGATGAATGCCACAAAGTGCAGTCTTTCGGATTGGGACGTTATCTGGAGGCCCCTGTGCAGGGACAACCATCCCCTGCGCAAGTAAAAGATCCCTACCAAAATTATCTATCTCTGTTTACTGCCAACCCCTCTCTCGTGTGATAAGGCAGATTACATGATTACTATGTCGGCTTTCAAGCCTTTCATTCTGCAAACCTGGAGTGTATTTGTTTGATTTGAGGTTTAACGTCTCACTTACCACTGTTAAGGTCATTTTGGAAATGTTGCTTCCAATTTTGTGCGACTTTTACCCGATATTGGGATGAAATGACATCTCAAGCCCTGCCACCTAATGAAACCAATAGGGTTTATAAGCATGGACGGGTCCGACTCGCACCGCTTTGTGTGGGACTGGGCAGGCTTAGTTCCTCTAAGCGGTTAACCAGTACTCGTGTGCGGGTCGGATTAAGCTTTGCTTGGAAGCATCAGCCCATATATTTTTCAAGCCCCGATGGCCGGGGGCCGTCCTGGAGTGCATGTAATGTACACCTGCACGTAATCCTCGTGAGAGGGTGTTGCAGTAATCGAAAGAAAGGAATTCCAAGACATTACTTCATGCTTGATAGTATGACACACGGCGAGTCGGAATTACCATGGAAATACTGGAAATAAAGGAAAACTAGTTTCATGCTGTCGAATAGTAACGCAGCCGGAAGTAAACAGAAGACGGGTACTTGATGTTTTTATTTTGCGCCAACTGTCAGACAGTTCGTCTATGAAAATGCAATAAGCGTCTCTGCAACATGGATCAATAATAGAGAAGCAGTCATCGTGACGTTTTTGAAAACCCCAATGTACAGTTTTTATTTATTTATTTATTTTTATTTGGTCGGATACAACAAAAAGTAACACATAGGTATATAAGTAGGCAGCATTTAAGATCGACAAAAGAAAATAAATAAAAAAGTGACAGTCATGCAGTGCGGCTCACCGGAATTCTCGCGTCTCGCGAGAAAATTGAATCACTTCAATTTTTTCACCAACCATAGTGCAGTTAATATTTTACTTTTGGTCCTTTGAGATCAGCGTGAATATTCTGAGAAATCAGAAATAAATTATTAGTTTAGACTCAAATTCTAGACAGGTTTTTAATTATTTGGACCTCATTTTGATTTATATCAGTCTTTGAATCGACTGCCTATTCGGAATTCGCAAAACTGCAGTATGCTTCCTCTGGCTTTCGTTGCCGGATCATTACAGGGTCACTAATGAGGCTTTATTAGCCGAAACTAAGTAGTATGACCCATCTTCTTTCTTATGAATATTTTCATTGCTCTTAAAGGAACTCATTTTTGATTTTTATTTGCCTTCACTGCAGCTGGTGTTGTGCCGTGTGGCGGCCGTAAAACGTCTCCCCGTACATCAACCATAGTGCAGTTTATATTTTACTTTTGGTCTTTTGAGATCAGCGTGAATATTCTGAGAAATCAGAAATAAATTATTAGTTTAGACTCAAATTCTAGACAGGTTTTTAATTATTTGGACCTCATTTTGATTTATATCAGTCTTTGAATCGACTGCCTATTCGAAATTCGCAAAACTGCAGTATGCTTCCTCTGGCTTTCGTTGCCGGATCATTACAGGGTCACTGATGAGGCTTTATAAGCCGAAACTACGTATTTTCATTGCTCTTAAAGGAACTCATTTTTGATTTTTATTGGCCAGTTTTCGAACTCATCCGAGGTTTCATCCCCAGCCACCTTACATATAAGTTTCAGAAAAAAAAATCTGATTAAAACTGAAGGGACTACGGTGATGACAAGGTCAAAAATCAACATTTTCAGCCATCAAAGGGACATAACTCTACGATAAATGGGCTGACCTGGCCTCTTTACAAACTCATCCGATATTTTATCCCCAGCCACCTTACATATAAGTTTCAGAAAGATCCGATCAAAACTGAAGGACTAAGGTGATGACAAGGTAAAACATCGGCAATTTCAGCAATCAAAGGGACGTAAATCTATGATAAATGGACCAACTTGGCCGGTATTCGAAGTCATTCTGGGTTTTATCCCCAGTCACCTAACATATAAGTTTCAGAAAGATCCGATCAAAATTGAAGGGGAAACGGTGATGACAAGGTCAAAAATCGACATTTTCAGCCATCAAAGGGACATAACTATATAGTAAATGGGCGACTTGGCCGGTTTTCGAACTCATTCGAGGTTTTATCCCCAGCCACCTTACATATAAGTTTCAGAAAGATCCGATCAAAACTGTAGGGGCTACAGTGATGACAACGTAAATATCAACATTTTTAGCAATCAAAGGGACCTAACTCTATGATTAATAGGCCATCTTGTCCGGTATTCAAACTCATTCGAGGTTTTATCCCCAGCCACCTTACATATAAGTTTCAGAAAGATCCGATCAAAACTGAAAGGGCTACGGTGATGACAAGGTCAAAAATTCGGCATTTTCAGCAATCAAAGGGACGTTACTCTGTGATAAATGGGCTATTCTGTGATAAATGGGCCAACTTGGCTGGTTTTCGAACTCATCTGAGATTTCATCCCCAGCCACGTTGCACATAAGTTTCAGAAAGATTCTATCAAAACTGAAAAGGCTATGGTGATGACAAGGCCAAAAATCGGCATTTTCGGCAATCAAAGTGAAATAACTCTATGATAAATAGGCCGACTTTGCCGGTTTTCGAACTCATCCAAGGTTTTATCCCCAGCAACCTTATATATAAGTTTCAGAAAGATCCGATCAAAACTAAAGGGGCTACGGTGATGACACGCATTTTCCCATTGTAAGTCTATGGGACCTTGGGATTGCCATAGCAACCAAAGTTTTCATGCGATTTCAAAAAAAAAAAAAGCTAATGTAATCAATGCCCCATCAGAGGCATCCTACAGATGAGAAATGATTGAGATCAGCCTGCAGGCTGCAGAGATATAGCTGCTCAAAAGTGTGGACCGACAACGGACGGATGGACGACCCACTATACTATAAGCTCCCCTGGAGCCTTCGGCCCAGGTGAGCTAAAAATCCGATCAAAACTGAAGGGGCTCCTGTGATGACAAGGTCAAAAATCGACCTTTTCAGCCATCAAAGGAACATAACTATATAGTAAATGGGGCGACTTGGCCAGTTTTCGAACACATCCGAGGTTTTATCCCAAGCCACCTTACGTATAAGTTTCAGAAAGATCCGATCAAAACTGAAGGGGCTACAGTGATAACAAGGTCAAAAATCAACATTGTCAGCAATCAAAGTGACCTGAATCTATGATAAATAGGCCATCTTGGCCGACATTCGAACTCATCCGAGGTTTTATCCCCAGCCTCCTTATATATAAGTTTCAGAAAGATCCGATCAAAACTAAGGGGCTACGGTGATGACAAGCATTTTCCCATTGTAAGTCTACGGGACTTTGTGATTGCCATAGCAACCGAAGTTTTCATGCGATTTCAAAAAAAAAAACAGCTTATGTCATCAATGCCCCACCAGAGGCATGCTACAGATGAAAAATGATTGCGATCAGGCTGTAGGGATATAGCTGCTCAAAAGTGTGGACGAACAACAGACGGATGGACGACGACCGACCCACTATACTATAAGCTCCCCTGGAGCCTTCGGCCCAGGTGAGCTAAAAATCCGATCAAAACTGAAGGGGCTACGGTGATGACAAGGTCAAAAATCAACATTTTCAGCCATCAAAGGGACAAAACTCTACATTAAATGGGCTGTCTTGGCCCGTTTTCGAACTCATCCAAGATTCTATCCCCAGCCACCTTACATATAAGTTTCAGAATGATCCGATCAAAACTGAAGGGGCAATGGTGATGACAAGGTCAAAAATCGGCATTTTCAGCAATCAAAGGGACGTAAATCAATGATATTGGGCCAACTTGGCCGGTATTGGAACTCATCCTAGGTTTTATCCCCAGTCACCTTACATATAAGTTTCAGAAAGATCCAACTAAAACTGAAGGGGCTACGGTGATGACCAGGTCAAAAATCGACATTTTCAGCCATCAAATGGACATAACTATATAGTAAATGGGCTGACTTGGCCGGTTTTCGAACTCATTTTAAGCCATCAAAGGGACATAACTATATAGTAAATGGGGCGACTTGGCCGGTTTTCGAACATATCCGAGGTTTTATCCCCAGCCACCATACATATAAGTTACAGAAAGATCCGATCAAAACTGAAGGGGCTATGGTGATGAAAAGGTCAAAAATCGGCATTTTCAGCAATCAAAGGGACCTAGCTCTATGATAAATAGGCCATCTTGGCCGGTATTCGAACTCATCTGAGGTTTTATCCCCAGCCACTTTACATATAAGTTTCAGAAAGATTGATCAAAACTGAAGAGCTACGGTGATAAAAAGGTCAAAAATCAACATTTTCAGCCATCAAAGGGACGTTACTCTATGATAAATGGACTAACTTGACTGGTTTTCGAACTCATCCGAGATTTTATCCCAAGCCACGTCACATATGAGTTTCAGAAAGATTCGATCAAAACTGAAAGGGCTACGGTGATGACAAGGTCAAAAATCAGCATTTTCAGCAATGAAAGGGACATTTCTCTACGATAAATGAGCCGACTTGGTCGGTTTTCGAACTCATCCGAGATTTTATCCCCAGCCACCTTACATTTAAGCTTCAGAAGGATCCGATCAAAACTGGAGGGGCTACGGTGATGACAAGCACTTTCCCATTGTAAGTCTATGGGACCTTGTGATTGCCATAGCAACTAAAGTTTTCATGCGATTTCAAAAACAAGAGGACCAAGCTAGCTTGGTCCTGTATCGCCCAGCTGAGCTAACAGATTCAAAGTTTAAGGAAGTGCCAACCTTCACTGAAGTCTTTATGGGAGGACATGGTGATGACAGGGTAAGCATTTTCTGCAAATCAAGTAGAATGTAAATCTATGATAAACAGGCTGACCTCCCCGGTTTTCAAACTCATTCAAGCTTTTATTCCTGATTTGCTAAGAATATCCGATCTAAACTGAAGTGGCTATGGTGATGACAAGTTCAAAAACAAGAGTTCAAACTTCTCCAAGCTTCCTGCCTGACTTCCTTGTTTGTAAGTTTAATGAAGATCCCTTCAAAACTGAAGGGGCAGCAGTGATGAAACGGTCGAAAATAGGCATTTTCAGCAATCAAAGGCACGTCACTCTATGATAAATGTGCCGACTTGGCCGGTATTCGAACTCATCTGAGGTTTTATTCCCAGCCACCTTACATGTAAGTTTCAGAAAGATCAGATCAAAACTGAAGGGGCTACGGTGATTACAACGTCATAATTTGGCATTTTCAGCAATCAAAGGGATGTTACTCTATGAAAAATAGGCCAACTTGGCTGGTTTTCGAACTCATCCGAGGTTAAATCCCCTGCAACCTTACACATACGTTTCAGAAAGATCAGATCAAAACTTAAGGGGCTACGGTGATGACAAGGTCAAAATTGACATTTTCAGCAATCAAGGGACAAAACTCTATGAAAAATGGGCCGACTTGGTGGGGTTTTGAACTCATCCATGATTTTATCCCCAGCCACCATACTTAAGTTTCAGAAAGATCCGATCAAAACTCAAGGGCTACGTTGATGACAAGGTAAAGAATCAGCATTTTCAGCAATCTAAGGAAGGTAACTCTATGATAAATGGGCAGACTTGGCCAGTATTGGGACTCATCCGAGGTTTTATCCCCAGCCACCTTACATATAAATTTCAGAAAGATCCGATCAAAATTGAAAAGACTACGGGGATGACAAGGTCAAAAATCGGCATTTTCAGCAATCAAAGGGACGTAACTCTATGACAAATAGGCCAACTTGGCCGGTTTTCGAACTCATCCGAGATTTTATCCCCAGCCATCTTACATATAAGTTTAAAAAAGATCCGATCAAAACTGAAGGCGCTACGGTGATGACAAGCATTTTCCCATTGTAAGTCTATGGGACCTTGTGATTGCCACAGCAACCAAAGTTTTCGTGCGATTTCAAAAACAAAGCTAATTTCATCAATGCCCAACCAAAGGCATGCTACAGATGAGAAATGATTGAGATCAGCTTGCAGGCTGCAGAGATATAGCTGCTCAAAAGTGTGGACGGACGACGGGCGGACGGACGGACGTACGTACGACGTACGACAGAGGACCCACTATACAATAAGCTCCCCTGGAGCCTTCGGTCCAGTTGAGCTAAAAATCGGCATTTTCAGCAATAATAGGAATGTAACGCTATGAAAAATGGGCCGACTTAGCCGGTTTTCGAACCCATACGAGTTGTCATCCCCAGCCACATTACATATAAGTTTTAGAAAGGTCCGATCAAAACTGAAGGAGTAACGGTGATGACAACGTCAAATTTCAGCAATCAAAGGGACGTTACTCTTTGATAAATGGGCCGACTTGGCCGGTATTCGAACTCATCCGAGGTTTTTTCCCCAGCCACCTTACATATAAGTTTCAGAAAGATCCGATCAAAACTGAAGCAGCTGCGGTGATGCCAGGGTCAAAAATAGGCATTTTCAGCAATCAAAGGGACCTTACTCTATGATAAACAGGTCTACTTGGCCGGTATTCGAACTCATCCGAGGTTTTATCCCCAGCCACCTTACATATAAGTTTAAGAAAGATGAAATCAAAACTGGAGGGGCTACCGTGATGACAAGGTCAAAACTCGACATTTTCAGCAATCAAAGGGGATTTAACACTATGATCAATGGGCCGACTAGGCCGGTTTTCGAACTCATCCGAATTTTTATCCCCAGCCACCTTATATATAAGTTTCAGTAAAATCCGATCAAAACTGATGGGCCTACGGTGATGACAAGTTAAAAAAATCAACATTTTCAGCAATCAAAGGACGTTACTCTATGATAAATGGGCAAACTTGGCCGGTTTTCGTTCTGATCCGAGGTTTTACCCCCAGCCATCTTATATATAAGTTTCAGAAAGATTCGATCACAACTAAAGTGGCTACGGTGATGACAAGGTAAAAAAAAAAACATCTTCAGCAATCGAAGGGAGGTAACTCTATGATAAATGGGCCAGTTGGCCGGTTTTCGAACAAATCCGAGGTTTTATCCACGGCCACCTTACATATAAGTTCAGAAAGAGTCAATCAAAACTGAAGGTGCTACGGTGATGACAAGGTGAAAAAATCGGCATTTTCAGCAATCAAAGGGACGTAACTCTACGCTAAATGGGCCGAGTTGGTCGGTATTCGGAATCATCCGAGGTTTTTATCCCCAGTAATCTTACATATAAGATTCAGAAAGATCCGATCAAAACTGAAGCAGCTACGGCGATGACAAGGTCAAAACTCGACATTTTCAGCAATCAAAGGGGATTTAACACTATGATCAATGGGCCGACATCATTCAAAGGGACGTTACTCTATGATAAATATACCGACTTGGCCGGTATTCGATCTCATTCGAGGTTTTATCCCAAGCCACCTTACATATAAGGTTCAGCAAGATCCAATCAAAACTGAAGGGGCTACCATGATGACAAGGTCAAAAATCGCCATTTTCAGCAATCAAAGGGGATGTAACTCTATGATCAATGGGCCGACTTGGCCGGTTTTCGAACTCATCCGAATTTTTATCCCCAGCCACCTTATATATAAGTTTCAGAAAAACCTGATCAAAACTGAAGGGGCTACGGTGATGAAAAGGTAAACAAGAGGACCAAGTTGGTCCTATATCGCTCACCTGAGCTAACAGATTCAAAGTTTCAGGAAGTGCCAACCTTTACTGAAGGATTTATGAGAGGACAAGGTGATGACAAGTTAAGCATTTTCTGCAATCAAGTAGAATGTAACTCTATGATAAGTAGGCTGGCCATTCCGGTTTTCAAACTCATCTTAGCTTTTATCCCTGACTTGTTTATATGTAACTTTCAAGAAGATCCAATTAAAATGAAGGGGCTATGGTGATGACAAGGTCAATAAAAGCACCGCAGACACTCCATAATACCCCCCCACTGCTAAGCTATATGGTCCTTGGTCACAATATGTACCCTTTAGTCCTCTATATATCTGTAAAGTTTAATCCAAATATTTCATATAGTAAGGGAACTAGAGGCCAAAAACTATTTTTCAGATAATGAAAAGGGACAGACAGACAGATGGACAGACAAACAAATGGATGGACAGACAGACAGACAGACAGCAGAGGTTGTAGAAGTTTTATCCATATATTTCAAATAATAAATGAACTATAGGCCAAAATCCCTTTTTATATATTTCAAGGGCAGACAACTCAATTGCTGGGAAAGCCAGAGTCATGTTCCTTTGCCACAGTATGTAACATTTAATCTACTACATATCTATGAAGCTTCAGCAAGATATTGTAAATGATAAAGGAACTAAAGTCTAAAAAGCATTTTAAATACTTCAAGGGCAGATAACTCAAGAACTGGTATAGCCAGAGTAGCGGTCCTTGGCCACGATATGAACCATTAAGTCCTCTATATATCTGTGAAGTTTCATCGAGATATTCCATATAGTAAGGGAACTAGAGGCCAAAAACCATTTTTCAGATATTTCAAAGGCAGATAACTCAATCGCTGGGAAAGCCAGAGTCATGTTCCTTTGCAACAGTATATAACAATTCATCTACTACATATCTATGAAGTTTCAGCAAGATATTGTAAATGATAAACGAACTACAGTCTAAAATGCATTTTTAAATACGTCAAGGGCAGATAACTCAAGAACTGGAACAGCCAGAGTAGCAGTCCTTGGCCACAATATGAACCGTTTAGTCCTCTATATATATGTGAAGATTCATCCAGATATTCCATATAGTAAGGGAATTAGAGGCAAAAAAATATTTTTCAGATACTGAAAAGGGCAATAACTCTGCTAAAAATTAACGGATTTTGCCCATTAACAATCCCAAACCACTCATCCCCGATACCAATATGTATGCAAAATTTGAACAAAATCCGTGAAAAAATACTCAAGTTATCGATCGGAAACGAAGTGCGGACGGACGTACGGACGGACATACGGACGGACACCGGAAGGTATAACATAATACCCGCCACTATCGTGTGGCGGGGTATAAAAATGAGCAATTATTTTTTGCAATTAAAGGGATGTAACTCTATGATAAATAGGCCTTACTTACCAGTTTTCAAACTCCTCCGAGCTTTTCTGCCTGACTTACTTGTTTGTAAGTTTCATGAAGATCCGATCAAAACTGAAGGGGCGGCAGTGATGACAAGGTCGAAAATAAGCATTTTCAGCCAAGCAGGACACATAACTCCATGATTAACTGACTGGCATTGCTAGCTTTCAAACTTGTCTGAGCTTTTATCCCTAACTTACAAACATATATATTTCAAGAAGATCCATGAAAACTGGAGTTACAGCCAAAAAGAAGCATTTTCTGCAATCCAAGGGGTGTAACTCTATGATAAATAGGTGACCTCATCAGTTCACGAACTCATCCATTTTATCCCTAACTCACAAACATGTAAGTTTCAAAAAGATCCAATAAAATTGAAGGAGCTATAGTGATTACAAGGTAAAACAGCAGGCATTTTATGTAATTTAGGGAACATAACTCCCTGAAATACAGACTGACGTCACCAATTTTTTAACTCAGCCGAGGTTTTATCAGTTACTTACATGTAAGATTCAAGATGATCCGATGAAAACTGAAGGGGGATTTGGTGATGACAAGTTCAAAAATTGGCATTTAAGCAGTAAAAGGGACACAATTCTACATTAAATAAGTCAACCTCGTCAGTTTTCGAACTCATCCGAGCTTTTATCCCTGACTTACTTGTTTGTAAGTTTCAAGAAGATCCAATCAAAACTGAAGGGGCTAAGGTGATGACAAGGTCAAAACTAAGCATATTCAGCAAAGTAGGGCACATAACTCCATAAGTAATCGACCTACATCCCTAGTTTTCAAACGTATCCAAGCTTTTAATCCCAACTTCTTTGTATGTAAGTTTCAGGAAGATCTGATCAAAACTGAAGGGGCTATGGTGATGACAAGGTCAAACAAGAGGGCCATGATGGCCCTGGATCGCTCACCTGATCCTATTGTACAAACGGAATTGTGGGTAATATATGGTGGAGTGGAGGGTTTGAGCAATTTTGGTTGGACCCAAAGACCATTTCTGTGAAATTAATTCAAAATCAGTCTGCCTGTTGAGGAGTAGAAGTCATTTTGAGAAGTAGAAGCCATTTTTGATGAAATGACATCTCAAGCCCTGCTGCCCAATGAAACCAATGGGGTTTAAATGTATTGATGGTTCCACTTGCACCACTTTGCCTAGACAGGCTAAAACCTTCAAAGTGGTTTACCAATATTCCTGTAGAAGCACCTTGCAGCCAAGGTGGGTGGGGGCCAAGGTGGGTGGGGGCCAAAACTTTCAAAAGACATCTGTCTCTAAAAGGAAGCAATTTTATAGGAATGTTCTATGAGTGACCCTCTAACAATATTGCTAACTAGAGCTGTCAGAGGATCTGACTATAGCCCCGCTTCAGCGCTGTCAGAGAAGAAAGTTATTTAAGCTGCAGAGAAAACAGTTATGAACAAGAAATAACTGTTGAAAATTTTACATTATCTGGAAAAACTCTAAGAGTTGTGAGCCCTTGTCCCTCATTTCAATGAGCATGATACATTACCAGAATGTCCATGTTTATACTAAATTTCATCTTCCATTTTTCAATGTTCAAAGGGTAATAACTCCTAAAGTAGGCAAATCAGAGTCAGGGTTCCTGCGCTCTGCACATTGTCTCATGGTGCTTTACACTTGTGTGAAGTGTCATGAAAATATCTCAAATGGTTTGTGAGTTATGGAGCCGACACAGTCAAAATTGCCTTTTTAAATGTTCAAAGGGCAATAACTCCTAAAGTAGGCAAACCAGAGTTATGGTTCCTGCACTCTGCACATCATCTCAAGGTGCTTTTCATTTATTTGAAGTTTCATGAAAATATCAGAAACGGTTATGGAGCGGACATAGTTAAAATTGCCATTTTTTAATATTCAAAAGCCTATAACTGAAAAAGTAGACAATCCAGAGTTTGGGTTCCTGCGCTCTGCACACGTAATATGGTGCTTTACATTTGTGTGAAGTTTCATAAAATTATCTCAAACGGTTTTTGAGTTATCGAGCAAAGACGGCTAAAATTGATATTTTTCAATATTCAAAGGGAAATAACTCAAAAATTAGGCAATCCAGAGTTATGGTTCCTGCACTCTGCACACCATCTCATGGTGTTTAATGTTTGTGTGAAGTTTCATGAAAATATGTGAATGGGTTTTAAAGTTATGGAGCGGACACGGAAATTGTTAACAGACACAGACAGACACACAGACAGACACACAGAAAATACGAAAACCAGAGTTATGGTTCTTGCGCTCTGCACATTGTCTCATAGTGCTTAACATTTGTGTGAAGTTTCATGAAATTATCTCAAACGGTTTTAGAGTTATGAAGCGGACACTGTTAAAATTGCCATTTTTCAATGTTCAAAGGGCAATAACTCCAAAAATAAGCAATGCAGAGTTATGGTTCCTGCGCTCTGCACATCGTCTCATAGTGCTTAACATTTGTGTGAAGTTTCCTAAAAATATCTCAAACGGTTTTCGAGTTATGAAGCGGACACAATTAAAATTGCCATTTTTCAATGTTCAAAGGGCAATAACTCCAAAAGTAGGCAATCCACAGTTATAATTCCTTCGCTCTGCACATTGTCTTATGGTGTTTAACATTTGTGTGAAGTTTCATGAAAATATGTTAAGCAGATACAAAGTTATGGAGCCAACACAAATTAACGGAATCACGGAATTACGGAATTACGGAATTACGGAATTACGGAAAATGTTCAAAGGGCAATAACTCCAAAAGTAGGCAATCCACAGTTATAATTCCTTCGCTCTGCACATTGTCTTATGGTGTTTAACATTTGTGTGAAGTTTCATGAAAATATGTTAAGCAGATACAAAGTTATGGAGCCAACACAAATTAACGGAATCACGGAATGACAGAAGGACATGGCAAATCCAATATAGCCCCACTTTTTCAAAGCGGGGCTATAAAAATATTTTGCTTAACTGAACATGATGGCCACCACAGCTAAAAACCTCAAACCTCATTCCTGTCAAATAATTTCATAATCAATCCACTGGTTAAGGAGAAGAAGTTGTTTAAAGGTTTTGTTCAACAGAGCGGCATAGTTTGAGCAATTTTGGTGGAGGGTCACCCAAGGAACATTCCTGTCAAGTAATTTCAAAATCCATCCACTGGTTAAGGAGAAGTCGTTTAAAGGTTTTTCTATTTTTAGCTCTGGCAGCCATCTTGTTCACCAGAGCAGAATGGTCTGAGCACTTTTTGTAAAGGGTCACCCAAGGAACATTCCTGTGAAGTTATTTCAAAATCCATCTACGGGTAAAGGAGAAGAAGTTGTTTAAAGTTTTTTCTATTTTTAGCTCTGGTGGCCATTTTATTCAACCGAGCAGAACGGTTTGAGCAATTGTGGTAGAGGGTCACCGAACGAACATTCCTGTGAAATAATTTCAAAATCCATCCACTTGTTAAGGAGAAGTCATTTAAAGGTTTTTCTATTTTTAGCTCTGGCGGCCATTTTGTTGACCTGTTTGTTGGAACGGTTTGAGCAAATTTGGTAGAGGGTCACCAAAGGAACATTCTGGTGAAATAATTTCAAAATCCATCCACTGATTAAGGAGAAAAGTGCGTTTAAAGGTTATTCTATTTTTAGCTCTGGCGGCCATTTTGTTAACCCGAGCTGAACAGTTTGAACAATTTTGGTGGAGGGCCACCCAAGGAACATTCCTGTTAAGTGATTTCAAAATCCATCCGCTGGTAAAGGAGAAGAAGTCGTTTAAAGGTTTTTCTATTTTAAGCTCTGGCGGCCATTTTTTTTACCCGAGCGGAACAGTATGAGCAATTTTGGTAGAGGGTCATCAAACAAACATTCCTGTGAAATAATTTCAAAATCCATCCACTGGTTATGGAGAAGAAGTCGTTTAAAGGTTTTTCTATTTTTAGCTCTGGTGGCCATTTTGTTCACCCAAGGGGAACAGCATGAGCAATTTTTGTAGAGGTTTGCCAAAGGAACATTCCTGTGAAATTTCAAAATCCATCCACTGTTTAAGGAGTAGAAGATGTTTAAAGGTTTTTCTATTTTTAGCTCTGGTGGCCATTTTGTTCACCCGAGCGGAACTGTTTGAGCAATTTTGGTAGAGGATCCCCCAAGGAACATTCCAGTGAAATAATTTCAAAATCCATCCACTGGTTAACGAGAAAAAGTCGTTTAAAGCTTTTTCTATTTTTAGCTCTGGCGGCCATTTTGTTCACCCAAGCGGAATGGTTTGGGCAATTTTGGTAGAGGGTCACCGAAGGAACATTCCTGTGAAGTAATTTCAAAATCCATCCACTAGTTAAGGAACAAAAGTCGTTTAAAGCTTTTTCTATTTTTAGCTCTGGCGGCCATTTTGTTTACCCGAGCGGAACGGTTTGAGCAATTCTGGTAGAGGGTCACCCAAGGAACTTTCCTGTCAAGTAATTTCGAAATCCATCCACTGGTAAAGGAGAAGAAGTTGTTAAAAGGTTTTTCTATTTTAAGCTCTGGCGGCCATTTTGTTCACCCGAGCTGAACGGTTTGAGCAATTTTGGTAGAGGGTCATCCAAGGAACATTCCTGTGAAACAATTTCAAAATCCATCCACTGGTTAAGCAGGAGAAGTCGTTTAAAGAATTTTCTATTTTTAGCTCTGGCGGCCATCTTGTTCACCCGAGCGGAACACTTTGAGCAATTTTGGTAGAGGATCACCCAAGGAGCATTCCTGTGAAATTAGATCAAAATCTGTCCAGCAGTTTTGGAGGAGAAGTTGTTTAAAGCAAAAGTTGACGACGGACGGACGCACGCACGCACGCACGGACGACGGACGACGGACAAAGACTGATCCCAAAAGCTCACCTTGAGCACTTCGTGCTCAGGTGAGCTAAAAAAGGCATTTCTATAATCAACTATGATCAAGGGGGACATAACTCTCCGAAATATAGGCCAACCTCCCAATTTTTTAAATCAGCCAAGGTTTTATCCCTTACTTTCTAACAGGTAAGTTACAAAAAGATCCGATGAAAACTGAAGGGGCTATGGTGATGACAACGTCAAAAAAAATAGCCATCGGAAGAGATGGCAAATCCCCCGACCAAAAGCCAATATGGCCTTCAGAAGATTGTTCATCAATAGAAAGTGCACCAGAATTAAACCAGCAATATACATGTATCACAAAAGTATTGCAGTTATGGCCATCACAAGCTTATACTGTCAGGGGAGATAACTAGAAAACCAGGGCACTCAGAAATATGGTTTTTGCGCATGACTTGCCTGCTTAAGCTCGTGTATTTCTGTACAAAGTACCATCAATGTAATCAAAAGGTATTGGAGATATGGTGATCACAAGCTGGTCATACTGTTATATTGGAAGGGTAGATAACTCAAATACCACACCACCAACAGTTGTGGTTCTTGCACATGACATTGCTTCTGTACCTTGTATACAATTGTGCCAAGTTCCTTCAATATATCTCAAAGGGTGTTGAAGTTATGGCCATCACAAAGGTATATTGTCAGGGGAGATAACTCAAAAACCAGAGCACCCAGAGTTGTACTTCTCAAGCATGACACACCTGCTTAACCTCATGTACATCTGCATCAAGTACCACCAATATGTCTCAAAGGGTATTGGAGGTACGGTGATCACAAGGTGGTCATACTGTTATATTGGAAGGGGAGATAACTCAAATACCACAGCACCAACAGTTGTGGTTCTTGCACATGACACCCCTTCTGTACCGTGTTTTCAATTGTGCTAAGTTCCTTCAATATATCTCAAAGGCTGTTGTAGTTATGGCCATCACAAGGTTATATTGCCAGGGGAGATAACTAAAAAACCAGAGCACCCAGAGTTGTAATTCTTGAGCATGACACACCTGCTTAATCTCATGTTCATCTGCATCAAGTACCACAAATACGTCTCAAAGGGTACTGGACATACGATGATCACAAGGTTGTCATACTGTTATATTGGAAGGGGAGATAACTCAAATATCACAACACCCAGAGTAGTGGTTCTTAGGCATGAAGCGCCGTCTCAATGTTGTATACAATTGTGCCAAGTACCATCAATATATCTCAAAGGGTATTGTAGTTATGGCCATCACAAGGTTATATTGTCAGGGGAGATAATTAAAAAACCAGGGCACCCAGAGTTGTGGTTCTTGCACATGACACACCTGCTTAACCTCATGTACAACTGTACCAAGTATCATCAATATATCTCAAAGAGTGTTGGAGATCTGGCCATCACAAGGTAGTGATTCTATATTATTGGAAGGGGAGATAACTAAAAAACCATGGCACCCAGAGTTGTGGTTCTTATGCATGACACACCGTCTCGGCCTTGCGAACAACTGTGCCAGGTATCATCAAAATATCTTAAAGGGTATTGGAATTATGGCCATCACACGGTTGTCACTCTATTTTATTGGAAGGGGAGATAACTCCAAAACCATGGCAACCAGAGTTGTGGTTCTTGTGCATGACAGGCAACCTCAGCCTTGTGAACAACTGTGCCAGGTACCATCAATATATCTCAAAGGGTATTGGAGTTATGGCCATCACAAAGTAGTCATTCTATTTTATTAAAAGGGGAGATAACTAAAAATGTATGGCATCCAGAGTTCTGGTTCTTGTGCACGACACGCCGTCTCAGCCTTGTGAACAACTGTGCCAAGAACCATCAATGAATCTCAAAGGGTATAGGAGTTATGGCCATCACAAGGTTGTCACTCTATTTTATTGGAAGGGGAGATAACTCCAAAACCATGGCAACCAGAGTTGTGGTTCTTGTGCATGACACACCGTCTCAGCCTTGTGAACAACTGTGCCAGGTACCATCAATATATCTCAAATGGTATTGGAGTTATGGCCATCACAAAGTAGTCATTCTATTTTCTTAAAAGGGGAGATAACTAAAAAAGTATGGCATCCAGAGTTCTGGTTCTTGCGCATGACACGCCGTCTTGGCCTTGTGAACAATTGTGCCAAGAACCATCAATGAATCTCAAAGGGTATAGGAGTTATGGCCATCACAAGGTTGCGTCTACGGACGGACGGACGGACGGACGGACGGACGGACGGACGGACGCCAGGCTGATCGCTATATCCCCCGAACCTATTCGGTCGGGGGATAAAAAAGGCATTTCCAGCAGTAAAGGGGATGTAACTCTACAATAGATGAGCCCATCTCATCAGTTTTTTAAATCATCAAAGCTTTTATCCCTTACTAACTTGTTTGTAAGTTTCAAGAAGATCAGATCAAAGCTCAAGGGGCTACGGTCATGACAAGGTCAAAAATAAGCATTTTCAGCAAAAGAGGCGACATTACTCTTTCAGTAATCGCCCCACATCGCTAGTTTGCAAACTCGTCCAAGATTTTAACCTGGACTTACTTGAACTAAAGTTTTAGGAAGTCATCAAAGGGATGTAACTCTATGACAAATGGGCCAACTTGGCTAGTTTTCCAGCTCATCCCTAGCTTTATCCCAAGCCACCTTACATATAAGTTTCAGAAATATCCAATCAAAACTGAAGGGGCTACGGTGTTGACAAGGTCAAAAATCGGCATTTTAAGCAATCAAAGGGAGGTACTATGATAAAATGGGCCAACTTTGCACTTATTCAAACTCATCTGAGTTTTTATCCCCAGCTACCTTACATATAAGATTCAGAAAATCCGATCAAAACTGAAGGGTCTACGGTGATGACAAGGTAAACAAGAGGGCCATGATGGCCCTGGATCGCTCACCTGATCCATAGTGTAACAAGTGGGCCCCAGAGAGGGCCATTATTGGCCCCAGGGCTTTAATGTACATAATGTTGAGGGAGGTCTTAAAGGTGAAGCTTCATACCAAACATCAACAAAGGCTAAAATTTGAACAATCTTGTCAAAGGTCCACTAGATGAAGCTACACATCAAATATCAAAGACCTGGGCCTAGCGGTTTCAGAGAAGAAGATTTTTAAAGATTTTGCCTATATAAGCCTATGTAAAATCAAAGGGCCCCGGGACAGGGGCATTTTTTGCCCCAGCACTATAGTTTGAACAATCTTGGTAGGGGTCCACTAGATGAAGCTTCATACCAAATATCAAAGTTCTGGGCCTTGTGGTTTCAGAGAAGAAGATTTTTAAAGATTTTCCCTATATAAGCCTATGTAAAACCAAAGGGCCCCGTGGCAGGGGGGGATTTTTTGTCCCAGCACTATAATTTGAACAATCTTGGTAGGGGTCCACTAGACGAAGCTTCATACCAAATATCAAAGTCCTGGGCCTTGTGGTTTCAGAGAAGAAGATTTTTAAAGATTTTCCCTATATAAGCCTATGTAAAACCAAAGGGCCCCGGGGCAGGGGCATTTTTGGCCCCAGCACTAAAATTGGAACAATCTTGGTAGGGGTCCACTAGATGAAGCTTCATACCAAATATCAAAGTCCTGGGCCTTGTGGTTTTAGAGAAGAAAATTTTTAAAGATTTTCCCTATATAAGCCTATGTAAAACCAAAGGGCCCCGTGGCGGGGGCATTTTTGGCCCCAGCACTATAATTTGAACAATCTTGGTAGGGGTCCACTAGATGAAGCTTCATACCAAATATATAAGACCTGGGCCTTGTGGTTTCAGAGAAGAAGATTTTTAAAAATTTTCCCTATATAAGCCAATGTAAAAGCAAAGGGCCCCGTGGCGGGGGCATTTTTGTCCCAGCACTAAAATTTGAACAATCTTGG
The DNA here is from genome assembly GCA_963580285.1 of Lucinisca nassula. Classification (NCBI taxonomy): domain Eukaryota; kingdom Metazoa; phylum Mollusca; class Bivalvia; order Lucinida; family Lucinidae; genus Lucinisca; species Lucinisca nassula. The sequence continues at coordinate 115,685,793 of OY757014.1, forward strand.
TAGGGGTCCACTAGATGAAGCTTCATACCAAATATCAAAGTCCTGGGCCTTGTGGTTTCAGAAAAGAAAATTTTTAAAGATTTTCCCTATATAAGCCCATGTAAAACCAAAGGGCCCCGTGGCGGGGGCATTTTTTGTCCCAGCACTAAAATTTGAACAATCTTGGTAGGGGTCCACTAGATGAAGCTTCATACCAAATATCAAAGACCTGGGCCTTGTGGTTTCAGAGAAGAAGATTTTTTAAGATTTTCCCTATATAAGCCTATGTAAAACCAAAGGGCCCCGGGGCGGGGGCATTTTTGGCCCCAGCACTGTAATTTGAACAATCTTGGTAGGGGTCAACTAGATGAAGCTTCATACCAAATATCAAAGACCTGGGCCTTGTGGTTTCAGAGAAGAAGATTTTTAAAGATTTTCCCTATATAAGCCAATGTAAAACCAAAGGGCCCCGTGGCGGGGGCATTTTTTGTCCCAGCACTATAATTTGAACAATCTTGGTAGGGGTCCACTAGATGAAGCTTCATACCAAATATCAAAGTCCTGGGCCTTGTGGTTTCAGAGTAGAAGATTTTTGAAGATTTTCCCTATATAAGCCTATGTAAAACCAAAGGGCCCTAGGGCGGGGGCATTTTTGGCCCCAGCACTATAATTTGAACAATCTTGGTAGGGGTCCACTAGATGAAGCTTCATACCAAATATCAAAGACCTGGGCCTTGTGGTTTCAGAGAAGAAGATTTTTAAAGATTTTCCCTATATAAGCCAATGTAAAACCAAAGGGCCCCGTGGCGGGGGCATTTTTCGTCCCAGCACTCAAATTTGAACAATCTTGGTAGGGGTCCACTAGATGAAGCTTCATACCAAATATCAAAGTCCTGGGCCTTGTGGTTTCAGAGAAGAAGATTTTTAAAGATTTTCCCTATATAAGCCTATGTAAAACCAAAGGGCCCCCGTGCGGGGGCATTTTTGGCCCCAGCACTATAATTTGAACAATCTTGGTAGGGGTCCACTAGATGAAGCTTCATACCAAATAACAAAGACCTGGGCCTTGTGGTTTCAGAGAAGAAGATTTTTTAAGTTTTTGGTGAAAAAAATCTGTTTTTGGCTCCTGTGACCTAGATGTGCAACGGACCGGAACCATTTGACCCATATTCAAACTTGACCGAGATATTGTCATGATGATCATTCTGAGCAAGTTTGATTAAGATTGGACCAAAATTGTGGCCCCTAGGGTGTTCACAAGGTTTTTATATGATTTGACCCGCTGACCTACTTTTTAACCCGATATGACCCATATTCGAACTGGACTGAAATATTGTCACAATGGTCATTCTGAGCAAGTTTCATGATAATTGGACCAAAACAGTGGCCTTCAGAGTGTTCACAAGGTTTTTCTATGATTTGACCTACTGACCTACTTTTTGACCGGACATGACCCATATTCGAACTTGACCAAGATATTGTCATGATGATCATTCTGAGCAAGTTTGATTATGATTGGACCAAAATTGTGGCCTCTAGGGTGTTCACAAGGTTTTTCTATGATTTGACCCGCTGACCTACTTTTTAAGCCGACATGATCCATATTCAAACTTCACTAAAATATTGTCACAATGATCATTCTGAGCAAGTTTGATGATGATTGGACCAAAATTGTGGCCTCTCGAGTGTTCACAAGGTTTTTCTATGATTTGACCTACTGACCTACTTTTTTACCCGACATGACCCAAATTCGAACTTGACCGAGATATTGTCATGATTATCATTCTGAGCAAGTTTGATGATAATTGGACCAAAACTGTGGCCTCTAGTGTGTTCACAAGAAAAAGTTTACGCACGACGGACGACGGACGACGGACGACGCACGACGACGCCGGACATCTTACTGTCACAAAAGCTCACCATGACCTTCGGTCAGGTGAGCTAAAAATCAGTATCTTCAGCAATCAATGGGACGTAACTCTATAATAAATGCGCCGACTTGGCCGGTTTTCGAACTCATCCGAGTTTTTATCCCCAGCCACCTTACATATAAGTTTCAGAAAGATCCGATCAAAACTGAAGGGGCTACGGTGATGACAAGGTCAAAAATCAACATTTTCAGCAATCAAAGGGACATTACTCTATGATAAATGGGTCGACTTGGATGGATTTCATGTAATTTTTAGAAAGATTCGATCAAAACTGAATGGGCTACAGTGATGACAAGGTCAAATATCTGCATTTTCAGCAATCAAAGGGATGTAAATCTATGATAAATGGGCCGACTTGGCCAGTTCTCGAACTCATTCAAGGTTTTATCCTCAGCCAATTTACATATAAGTTTCAGAAAGATCCGATCAAAACTGAAGGGGTTACGGTGGTGACAAGGTCAAAAATCGTCATTTTTAGCAATCAAAGGGACATTACTCTATGATAAATGGGCCGACTTGGCCGGTTTTCGAACTCATCCAAGTTTTTATCCCCAGCCACCTTACATCAGTTTCGGAAAGATCTGAACAAAACTGAAGGGGCTAGGGTGATGACAAGGTCAAATATCTGCATTTTCAGCAATCAAAGGGACGTAACTATGATAAATGGGCCGACTTGTCCGGTTTTCGAACTCATCCGACTTTTATCCCCAGCCACCTTACTTATAAGTTTCAGAAAGATCCGATCAAAACTGAAGGGGCTACGGTGATGACAAGGTCAAAAATCAACATTTTCAGCAATCAAAGGGACATAACTCTAGGATGGAGTTCAAACTTGTCTGAGTTTTTATCCCAAGCTACCTTTCATATAAGTTTCAGATAGTTCACATCAAAAATGAAGGGGCTACAGTGATGACAAGGTCCAAAATCGGCATTTTCAGCAAAAAAGGGACGTAACTCTATGATAAATGGACAGACTAAACTAAGGCAGGTTTTCGAACTCATCCGAGGTGTTATCCCCAGCTACCTTACATGTAAGTTTCAGAAAGATCCGATCAAAACTGAATGGGCTCCAGTGATGACAAGGTCAAAACTTCTGCATTTTCAGCAATCAAAGGGATGTAAATCTATGATAAATGGGCCGACTTGGCCAGTTTTCGAACTCATTCAAGGTTTTATCCCCAGCCAATTTACATATAAGTTTCAAAAAGATCCGATCAAAAACTAAAGGGGTTACGGTGATGACAAGGTCAAAAATGGTCATTTTAGCAATCAAAGGGACATTACTCTATGACAAATGGGCCGACTTGGCCGGTTTTCGAACTCATCCAAGTTTTTATCCCAAGCCACCTTACCTAAGTTTCGGAAAGATCTGAACAAAACTGAAGGGGCTAGGGTGATGACAAGGTCAAATATCTGCATTTTCAGCAATCAAAGGGACGTAACTATGATAACTAGGCCGACTTGGCCGGTTTTCGAACTCATCCGAGGTTTTATCCCCAGCCACCTTACATATAAGTTTCAGAAATATCCGATCAAAACTGAAGTCGCTATTGTGATGACAAGGTCAAAACTCGGCATTTTCAGCAATCAAAGGGACGTTACTCTATGATAAATGGGTCGACCTGGCCGGTTTTCAAACTCGTCTGAGTTTTTATCCCAAGCTACCTTTCATATAAGTTTCAGATAGATCCGATCAAAAATGAAGGGCAAGGTCCAAAGTCGGCATTTTCAGAAATCAAAGGGACGTAACTCTATGATAAATGGGGAGACTAGGCCGGTTTTCGAACTCATCTGAGGTTTTATCTCCAGCCATCTTACATATTAAGTTTCAGAAAGATCCGATCAAAACTGAAGGGGCTGCAGTGATGACAAGGTCAAATATCTGCATTTTCAGCAATCAAAGGGATGTAACTCTATTATAAATGGGCCGGTTTTATATATCCCCAGCCACCTTACATATAAGTTTCAAAAAGATCTAATCAAAACTGAAGGGGTTACGGTGATGACAAGGTCAAAAATCGGCATTTTTAGCAATCATTTTTAGCAATCAATTTAACTCTATGACTAATGGGCCGACTTGGCCGGTTTTCGAAATCATTCAAGCTTTTATCACCAGCCACCATATATATAAGTTTCGGAAAGATGCGAACAAATCTGAAGGGGCTACGGTGATGACAAGGTCAAATATCTGCATTTTCAGCAATCAAAGGGAGGTAACTCTATGATAAATAGGCCGACTAGGCCGGTTTTCGAACTCATCCGAGGTTTTATCCTCAGTCACCTTACATATAAGTTTCAGAAAGATCCGATCAAAACTGAAAGGGCTATTGTGATGACAAGGTCAAAAATCGACATTTTCAGCAATCAAAGGGACGTTACTATATGATAAATGGGTCGACTTGGCCGGTTTTCAAACTCGTCTGAGTTTTTATCCCAAGCTACCTTTCATATAAGTTTCAGATAGATCCGATCACAACTGAAGGGGATACAGTGATGACAAGGTCTAAAATCGGCATTTTCAGCAATCAAAGGGACGTAACTATGATAAAAGGGCAGACTAGGCCGGTTTTCGAACTCATCTGAGGTTTTATCCCAAGCAACCTTACATAAAATATCAGAAAGATCCTATCAAAAATGAAGGGGCTACAGTGATGACAAGGTCAAATATCTGCTTTTTCAGCAATCAAAGGGACATAACTCTATTATAAATGGGCCGACTTGGCCGTTTATCGAACTCTTTCGAGGTTTTATATATCCCCAGCCAACTTACATATAAGTTTCAGAAAGATCTGATCAAAACTGAAGGGGTTACGGTGATGACAAGGTCAAAAATTGGCATTTTTTAGCAATCAAAGGGACATAACTCTATGACAAATGGGCCGACTTGGCCAGTTTTCGAACTCATACAAGTTTTTATCCCCAGCCACCTTACATATAAGTTTCGGAAAGATGCGAACAAAACTGAAGGGGCTACCGTCATAACAAGGTCAAATATCTGCATTTTCAGCAATCAACGGGACGTAACTCTATGATTGCTGGGCCGACTTGGCCGGTTTTCAAACTCATCCGAGGTTTTATCCCCAGTAACCTTACATATAAGTTTCAGAAAGATCCGATCAAAACTGAAGGGGTTACGGTGATGACAAGGTCAAAAATCGGCATTTTTAGCAATCAAAGGGACATTACTCAATGATAAATGGGCCGACTTAACCGGTTTTCGAACTCATCCAAGTTTTTATCCCCAGCCACCTTACATATAAGTTTCGGAAAGATCCGAACAAAACTGAAGTACCGTGATGACAAGGTCAAATATCTGCATTTTCAGCAAAGGGACGTAACTCTATGATTAATGGGCCGACTTGGCCGGTTTTCGAACTCATCCGAGGTTTTATCCCCAGTCACCTTACATATACGTTTCAGAAAGATCCGATCAAAACTGAAGGGGCTTTTGTGATGACAAGGTCAAAAATTGGCATTTTCAGCAATCAAAGGGACGTTACTCTATGATTAATGGGCCGACTTGGCCGGTTTTCAAACTCATCCGAGCTTTTATCCTCAGCCACCTTACATATAAGTTCCAGAAAGATCCGATTTAAACTGAAGGTGCTACGGTGATGACAAGCATTTTCCATTGTAAGTCTATGGGAAATTTGAATTGCCATAGCAACCAAAGTTTTCGTTCAATTTTGATAAAAAGCTAAATTCTTCGTGTCCCCACCCAAGGCATGCTACAGATAAGAAATGATTGAGATCAGCCTGCAGGCTGCAGAGATATAACTGGTGAAAGGTGGTGACGAACGGCGGATGACCAGATATACTATAAGCTCCCCTGGAGCCTTCGGTCTAGGTGAGCTAAAAAGTTATTGGCCATACACAAAAAAGCACTTTTTTACCTTTGACCTCTAAGTATGGCCTTGACCTTTGAGGTACAACACATCGTCTCATGATGGTTAACATTTCTGCCAAGTAATTTCATAATCCATCAAAGAATAAGGAGGTTATTGACTGTCCCTTTTTTTACCTTTGACCTCTAGGTATGACCTTGGTCTTGCACATGACTCATGGTCTAATGACGGTGAACATTTCTGCATGGTTACTTTACATATAAAGTGCATCCAGAAATAAAAAAGGTATTGACTGGACACAAAAAAAAACAAACTTTTTTACCTCTGAGTTTGACCTTGATCTTGGAGGTACCGACCTGGGTCTAGCGTGCACCACATCGTCTCATGGGGGTTAACATTTCTGCCAAGTAAATTCATAATCTATCTAGGAATAAGAAAGTAATTGACTGAACACTAAAAAAGGCCCCTTTCTGTCCATTGACCTCTTAGTACGACCTTGACATTTAAGGTACCAACTTGGGTCATGCATGCAACACATCGTCTCAGATTGGTTTACATTTCTGCAAGGTAATTTCAAAATCCGTCTAAAAATAAGAAAGTTTTTGGCTTAACACAAACAAGAGGCTCAATGAGCCTAAACCGCTCACCTGAGGAATTTAAGTTTTAACAATTCACAGACTTGACTAGTAAATCTGCTAATAGAATCCAGCCCATTGACCCTTACAGGATATAAGTCATCATTATTGCATTGCATTCCAAGTTTGAGACTTCTAGCTTCTATAGTTCCTGAGAAATCTTTGACGAAAATTTAACATTGGTCAAAATGGAGAGAAAGAAGAATGAAAGAACAGATGAACAAATAAGTTGAGAAAGCCCAATGTCTCTTACACAAAATAAGTCATCATTATTCTATTGAATACCAAATTTGATGCTTCTAGCTTTTATAGTTCCTGAGAAATCTTTGATTAAAAATTTAACATTGGTCTATTATCTCTATATGGAGAGAAAGAAGAATGAAGGAACAAATGAACCAGACTAGCTCCTAAACCTAATGCAGCCTTTCCCCTTGCCAAATGGTGCTACACATAAAAGTTAAACAAGATTGGTCGACTGCCTTCTGAGATATGCTTCATTGAAAGTGTGGACGACGGATGGACGGACGACAGACGACGGACTCCGGAGCCTTGGTATACTATCAGCTCACTGGAGCCTTTGGCTCAGGTGAGCTAAAAATTCAAGTCGCTATTTCTGTCACGACATTTTCCCTACGTTAAGTCTATGGGCAATTTTTTTTGTCTCTCAAGGTCACGTAACTCCGAGGTCAATATTCCGATTCGGCCAAAAATCGAACTTAACCGAGATTTTATGCCTGTCCTCGTTACCTGCAAGTTTGAAGCTGATATGAATAAAAATAAAGTTGCTATCGTGGTCACAACGTATTTTTTATGCTCAAGGGCAGGTAACTCCAAGGCAAATATTCCGATTCGGCCCAAAATCGAACTTAACCGAGATTTTATGTCTGTCCTCGTTACCTGCAAGTTTGAAGCTGATCTGAAAAAAAATCAAGTCGCTATCGTAGTCGCAACATTTTCCCTAATTAAGTCTATGGGCAAATTTTTTGTCGCTCAAGGTCACGTAACTCCGAGGTCAATATTCCGATTCGGCCCAAAATTGAACTTAACCGAGATTTTATGCCTGTCCTCGTTACCTGCAAGTTTGAAGCTGATATGAATAAAAATAAAGTTGCTATCGTGGTCACAACGTATTTTTTTATGCTCAAGGGCAGGTAACTCCAAGGCAAATAATCCGATTCGGCCCAAAATCGAACTTAACCGAGATTTTATGTCTGTCCTCGTTACCTGCAAGTTTGAAGCTGATCTGAAAAAAATTCAAGTCGCTATCGTAGTCACAACATTTTCCCTATGTAAAGTCTATGGGCAAATTTTTTGTCGCTCAAGGTCATGTAACTCCGAGCTCAATATTCCGATTCGAACTTAACTGAGATTTTATGCCTGTCCACGTTACCTGCAAGTTTGAAGCTGATCTGAATAAAAATAAAGTTGCTATCGTGGTCACAACGTATTTTTTTATGCTCAAGGGCAGGTAACTCCGATGTAAATAATCCGATTCGGCCCAAAATCTAACTTAACCGAGATTTTAGGTCTGTCCTCGTTACCTGCAAGTTTGAAGCTGATATGAAAAAAATTCAAGTCGCTATCGTAGTCACAACATTTTCCCTATGTTAAGTCTATGGGCAAATTTTTTGTCGCTCAAGGTCACGTAACTCCGAGGTCAATATTCCGATTCGGCCCAAAATCGAACTTAACCGGGATTTTATGCCTGTCCTCGTTACCTGCAAGTTTGAAGCTGATCTGAATAAAAATTAAGCTGCTATCGCGGTCACAACGTATTTTTTCATGCTCAAGGGCAGGTAACTCCAAGGCAAATAATCCGATTCTGCCCAAAATCAAACTTAACCGTGATTTTATGTCTGTCCTCGTTACCTGCAAGTTTGAAGCTGATCTGAAAAAAAATCAAGTCGCTATCGTAGTCGCAACATTTTCCCTAATTAAGTCTATGGGCAAATTTTTTGTCGCTCAAGGTCACGTAACTCCGAGGTCAATATTCCGATTCGGCCCAAAATTGAACTTAACCGAGATTTTATGCCTGTCCTCGTTACCTGCAAGTTTGAAGCTGATATGAATAAAAATAAAGTTGCTATCGTGGTCACAACGTATTTTTTTATGCTCAAGGGCAGGTAACTCCAAGGCAAATAATCCGATTCGGCCCAAAATCGAACTTAACCGAGATTTTATGTCTGTCCTCGTTACCTGCAAGTTTGAAGCTGATCTGAAAAAAATTCAAGTCGCTATCGTAGTCACAACATTTTCCCTATGTAAAGTCTATGGGCAAATTTTTTGTCGCTCAAGGTCATGTAACTCCGAGCTCAATATTCCGATTCGAACTTAACTGAGATTTTATGCCTGTCCACGTTACCTGCAAGTTTGAAGCTGATATGAATAAAAATAAAGTTGCTATCGTGGTCACAACGTATTTTTTTATGCTCAAGGGCAGGTAACTCCGATGTAAATAATCCGATTCGGCCCAAAATCTAACTTAACCGAGATTTTAGGTCTGTCCTCGTTACCTGCAAGTTTGAAGCTGATCTGAAAAAAATTCAAGTCGCTATCGTAGTCACAACATTTTCCCTATGTTAAGTCTATGGGCAAATTGTTTGTCGCTCAAGGTCACGTAACTCCGAGGTCAATATTCCGATTCGGCCCAAAATCGAACTTAACCGGGATTTTATGCCTGTCCTCGTTACCTGCAAGTTTGAAGCTGATCTGAATAAAAATTAAGCTGCTATCGCGGTCACAACGTATTTTTTCATGCTCAAGGGCAGGTAACTCCAAGGCAAATAATCCGATTCTGCCCAAAATCAAACTTAACCGTGATTTTATGTCTGTCCTCGTTACCTGCAAGTTTGAAGCTGATCTGAAAAAAATTCAAGTCGCTATCGTAGTCACAACATTTTCCCTATGTTAAGTCTATGGGCAATTTTTTTGTCGCTCAAGGTCGCGTAACTCCGAGGTCAATATTCCGATTCTGCCCAAAATCGAACTTAACCGAGATTTTATGCCTGTCCTTATTATCTGCAAGAATGAAGTCGATCAGAAAAAAAATGACGGAGCTAGAGTGATGACAAGCTTTTTCCTATGTTAAGTCTATGGGAGCTATATGTTGCCATGGTAACCAGAGTTCCACTCAGATCTGCATGAAAACCTTATGCAGTCTTTCCACTTGCCCAATTTGATCAAAGTCGGCCAAGTAGTCTTCAAGATATACATTTTTGAAATTCACATTAACCTTATGCAAAAATGCACAAGGGCAGGTAACTCCTAGGTGTATGATCCGATTCTGCCAATTATCGAACTTGACCGAGATTTCATGGCTGTGCTGGTTATCTGTAAGAATGAAGCCAATCCGAACAAAATTGAAGCAGCTACAGTGATGACAACATTTTCCCCATGTTAAGTCGATAGGCAATTTTTCGGGCGCTTAAGGGGACGTTACTCTTGAGTGAATTATCTGATTCGGCCCAAAGTCGAACTTGACCGAGATTTTATGCCTGTACTGGTTATCTGCAAGAATGAAGTCGATCAGAAAAAAATTGACGGAGTTAGAGTGATGACAAGCTTTTTCCTATGTGAAGTCTATGGGAGCTAGATGTTGCCATGGCAATCAGAGTTCCACTCAGATCTGCCTGAAAACCTAATGAAGCCTTTCCACTTGCCCAATAATGCGACACATGAAATTTGATCAAAGTTGGCCAAGTAGTCTTTAAGATATACATTTTTGAAATTCCCATTAACCCTAATGCAAAAACACACAAGGGCAGGTAATTCCTAAGTGAATGATCCGATTCTGCCAGTTGTCGAACTTGACCGAGATTTCATGGCTGTGCTGGTTATCTGCAAGAATAAAGCCAATCTGAAAATAATTGAAGCAGCTACGGTGATAACAACATTCTCCCCATGTTAAGTCAATAGGCAATTTTTTCAACGCTCAAGGGCACGTAACTCCTGAGTGAATAATCCGATTCAGCCCAAAATCGAACTTGATCGAGATTTTATGCCTGTCCTCGTTATCTGCAAGAATGAAGTCGATCAGAAAAAAATTGACGGAGCTAGAGTGATGACAAGCTTTTTCCTATGTTAAGCCTATGGGAGCTCTTTGTTGCTGTGGCAACCAGAGTTCTCATCCGATCTGCACGAAAACCTAATACAGCCTTTGCCCCTACCTGATGATGGTTCATATGAAATTTGATCAAGGCCGGCCCACTGGTTCCAGAGATATACTTCGTTGAAAGTGTGGACGACGGACGACGGCTCGTGGTATACTAATACCTCACATGAGCCTTCGGCTCAGGTGAGCTAAAAAGGGCCCCTTTTTTACATTTAACCTCTATGTATGACCTTGACCTTTCAGGTACCAAACTGGGTCATGCGTGCAACACATCATCTCATGGTGGTTAACATTTCTGCCATTGGCAAGCAATTTCAAAATCCATCTAAATATAAGAATGTTATTGACCAAACACGAAAAAAGGCCCCATTTTTGACATTTGACCTCTATGTATGACCTTGACATTTTAGGTACCAAACTGAATCATGCATGCAACACATTGTCTCATGATTGTTAACATTTTAGCCAAGTAACTTCAAATTCTATCTAAAAATAAGCAAGTTATTGACAAAACCCGAAAAAAGGCCCCTTTTTTACATTTGACCTCTAAGTATGACCTTGACCTTTGAGGTACCAACCTGGGTCATGCACCTTAACACATCGTCTTATATCGGTTAACATTTCTGCCAAGTGATTTCAAAATCCATCTCAAAATAATAAAGTTATTGACCAAACAGGAAAAAGGGCCCCTTTTTTTACCTTTGACATCTAAGTATGACCTTGACCTTTAAGGTACAGACCTGCCGCATACGCACCATACATCGTCTCATGGTTGTTAATATTTCTGCCAAGTAATTTTAAAATCCATCTCAAAATAAGTAAGTTATTGACCAAACATGAAAACAAGAGGACCAAGCTAGCTTGGTCCTGTATCGCTCACCAGAGCTAACAGATTCAAAGTTTCAGGAAGTGCCAACCTTTACTGAAGGCTTTATGGGAGGACAAGGTGATGACAGGGTAAGCATTTTCTGAAGATCAAGTAGAATGTAACTCTATGATAAACAGGCTGACCTCACCGGTTTTCAAACTCATTCAAGCTTTTATTCCCGACATGCTAAGAAGAGCTGATCTAAACTGAAGTGGTTTTGGTGATGACAAGTTCAAAAATAAGCAATTAACTGCTGACATCAAAGGGATTTTACTCTGTGATAAATAGGCAAACCTCACGAGTTTTCAAACTCCTCCGAGCTTTTTCTGCCTGACTTACTTGTTTGTAAGTTTCATGAAGAGCCGATCAAAACTGAAGGGGCAGCAGTGATGACAAGGTCGAAAATAGGCATTTTCAGCAATCAAACGCATGTACCTCTATGATAAATGTGCCGACTTGGCCGGTATTCCACCTCATCTGAGGTTTTATTCCCAGCCACCTTACATATAAGTTTCAGAAAGATCTGATCAAAATTGAAGGGGCTACGGTGATGACAAAGTCAAAATTTGGCATTTTAAGCAATCAAAGGGATGTTGCTCTAAGATAAATGGGCCCAGTTTTCGAACTCATCCAAAGTTTTAACCCCAGCCACCTTACATATAAGTTTCAGAAAAATCCGATGAAAACTGAAAGAGCTACAGTGATGACAAGGTCAAAAATCAGCATTTTCTGCCATCAAAGGGGTGTTACTCTATGATAAATGGGCTGACTTGGCCGGTTTTGGAACTCATCCGAGATTTTATCTCAAAACTGAAGGGGCTATGGTGATGACTAGGTCAAAAATCGACATTTTCAACAATCAAAGGGGCATAAATCTATGACAAATGGGCCAACTTGGTCGGTATTCGAACTCATCTGAGGTTTTATCCCCAGCCACCTTACATATAAGTTTCAGAAAGATTCTATCAAGCAGAAGGGACTACGTTGATGACAACGTAAAGAATCAGCATTTTCAGGAATCAAGGACTCTATGAAAAAATTGGTGGACTTGGCTGGTTTTCGATCTCATCCGAGGTTTTATCCCCAGCCACCTTATATATAAGTTTCAGAAAGATCCGATTAAAACAGAAGGGGCTACGGTGATGACAAGGTCAAAAATCCGCATTTTCAGCAATCAAACGGATGTAACTCTACGATAAATGGGCTAACTTGGCCGGTTTTCGAACTCATCCGAGATTTTATTCCCAGTCACCTTACATATAAGTTTCAGAAAAATCTGATCAAAACTGAAGGCACTACAGTGATGACAAGCATTTTCCCATTTTTAGTCTATGGGACCTTGTGGTTGCCATAGTGACAAAAGTGTAAGTGTTATTTCGAAAAAAAGTTTATTTCATCAATGCCCTACCAGCGGCATTCTACAGATGAGAAATGATTGAGATCAGCCTGCAGGCTGCAGAGATATAGTTGCTCAAAAGTGTGGACGGACGGACGGACAGACGACGGACGACCAACTTTACTATAAGCTCCCCTGGAGCCTTCGGCCCAGGTGAGCTAAAAATCAACATTTATTAGCAATCAAAGGGGCGTTACTCTATGATAAATGGGCCAATTTGGCCGGTTTTCGAACTCATCCGAGGTTTTACCCCCAGCCATCTTATATATAAGTTTTAGAAAGATTCGATCACAACTGATGGGGCTACGGTGATGACAAGGTAAAAAAACAACATCTTCAGCAATCAAAGGGAGGTAACTCTATGATAAATGGGCCGACTTGGCCGGTTTTCGAACAAATCCAAGGTTTTATCCACGGCCACCTTACATATAAGTTTCAGAAAGAGTCAATCAAAACTGAAGGTGCTACGGTGATGACAAGGTAAAACAAGAGGGCCCACAGGGCCCTGATTCGCTCCACTGTCTGTCACTGTCTCGAGTACATTCTATTTTTAGCTACGGTGGCCATCAGCAGTGATTTTAGCTTATTTGGTAGGGAGTAACCTAGGTAACATTCCTGTGAAGTTTGAATCAAATTGGCCATAGGGTTTAGGAGGGGTTCACGTTTGAATCAGATTTACAATATTTTTCTATTTTTAGCTCCGGTGGCCATTTTTTTCATCAGAGCGGGATTGTTTTAGCCTTTTTGGTAGAGGGTCATCTAAGCAACATTACTTCAAAGTTTGAATGAAATTGGCCCAAGAGTACAGTAGGAATTGTCATTTGAAGATTTTTTTTTTTATTTTTAACTCTGGCAGCCATCTTGTTCATTGGAGTGGAATATGGTTTAACTATTTTGGTAGGGAGTCATCTAGGCAACATTCCTGTGAAGTTTAAAATCCAATTTGCCCAAAGGTTTAGAAGGAGTTCGCATTTGAAGCAAATTCACAATGTTTTTTCTATTTTTAGCTCTTGTGACCATTTGTTAATCGTTATGCTATTTTCCTAGAGGGTCATCTACACAACATTCCAATGAAGTTTAGAAGCCTTCATGGTACTGTGGTCATGTTACTTGCCTTGTAAACCAGGGGTAGCAGTATCGATCCCAAGCTTCTCCAGACTTTCAAATTGGTTTTTAAACAGAGGTCCCATCACTGTATGACCTTAGCTTTGGGTGAGACTTCAACTCAAACACTCACTCCTATGAAGGAACCTTTATGCCAAATATGAAGGCTGTATCTTAAATGCTCCAAAAGTTATGACAAAGTAGGTCAAAAGTCAAGGTCATGGCTAAAAAAATTTGAATGATTGGGAAAACTTTGTCACAGGGAACAAACATGCCAAATATGAAGGCTCTATCTCATATGGTTCAAAAGTTATGATAAAGTAGGTCACAGGTCAAAGTCACAGGTCAAATCTTTATATGATTGGGAAGCCCTTGTCACAAGGAACCTACATGCCAAATATGAAGGCTCTATCTAAAACAGTTCAAAAGTTATGACAAAATAACCTACTGATCTACTTTTTGATTTGACATGACCCATATTCGAACTGTGGCCTCTAGTGTGTTCACAAGGTTTTTCTCTTATTTGACCTACTGACCTACTTTTTGACCTGCCATGACCCATATTCGAAGGTGACCAAAATATTATCAAGATGATCATTCTGAGCAAGTTTGATGATGATTGGACCAAAACTGTGGCCTCTAGTGTGTTCACAAGGTTTTTCTATGATTTGACCTACTGACCTACTTTTTGAACCAACATGACTCATATTCAAACGTGACTATGATATTATCAAGATGATCATTCTGAGCAAGTTTGATGATGATTGGACATAAATTGTTGCCTCTAGTGTGTTCAGAAGGTTTTTCTATGATTTGACCTAATGACCTACTTTTAAACCCGACAACACCTATATTCGAACTTGACTGAGATATTGTCAAGATGATTATTCTGGGCTAGTTTGATGATGATCGGACCAAAACTGTGGCCTCTAGTGTCTTCACAAGGTTTTTTCCTGATTTGACCTACTGACCTACTTTTTGACCCAACATGACCCATATTCGATCTTGACCGAGATATTTTGTGGTGGTACAAAATGTGTGCAAGTTAAGTTAAAATCAAATCATAAATGAAACAGCTATCATGCAGACAAGACCAAAATAGACAATTTTTTGCCCTTTCAGGGGCCGTAACTCCGTAACACATAATGGGGTATGGTTGGTTCAAGAAAGGAACCCAGATCCCATGGTGGTACAAGTTGTGTGCAAGTCTGGTTAAAATCAAATCATAAATGAAGATGCTATTGTGCGGACAAGACCAAAATAGGCAATTTTTGCCCTTTCAGGGGCTGTAACTCCAAAGCACATGATGGGATATGGCTGATTCAAGAAAAGAACCCAGATCCCATGGTGGTACAAGTTGTGTGCAAGTCTGGTTAAAATCCAATCATTAATGAAGATGCTATCGTGCGGACAAGACCAAAATAGGCAATTTTTGCCCTTTCAGGGGCCGTAACTCCGAAGCACATGATGGGATATGGCTGATTCAAGAAAGGAACCCAGATCTCATGGGAATACAAGTTGTGTGCAAGTCTGGTTAAAATCAAATCATAAATGAAGATGCTATCCTGCGGAAAAGACCAAAATAGGCAATTTTTGCCCTTTCAGGGGCCATAACTCAGTAACACATGATGGAATATGGCTGGTTCAAGAAAGGAACCTAGATCTCATGGGGTTAAGTGTTGTGTGCAAGTCTGGTTAAAATCAAATCATAAATGAAGATGCTATCCTGCGGACAAGACCAAAATAGGCAATTTATGCCCTTTCAGGGGCCATAACTCTGTAGCACATGATGGGATATGGCTGGTTCAAGAAAGGAACCCAGATCTCATGGTGGTACAAGTTGTGTGCAAATCTGGTTAAAATCAAATCATAAATGAAGATGCTATCCTGCGGACAAGACCAAAATAGGCAATTTTTGCCCTTTCAGGGGCCGTAACTCCGAAGCACATGATGGGATATGGCTGATTCAAGTAAGGAACCCAGATCTCATGGGGGTACAAGTTGTGTGCAAGTCTGGTTAAAATCAAATCATAAATGAAGATGCTATCCTGCGGACAAGACCAAAATAGGCAATTTATGCCCTTTCAGGGGCCATAACTCTGTAGCACATGAGGGGATATGGCTGGTTCAAGAAAGGAACCCAGATCTCATGGTGGTACAAGTTGTGTGCAAATCAGGTTAAAATCAAATCATAAATGAAGATGCTATCCTGCGGACAAGACCAAAATAGGCAATTTTTGCCCTTTCAGGGGCCATAACTCAGTAACACATGATGGAATATGGCTGGTTCAAGAAAGGAACCTAGATCTCATGGGGGTACAAGTTGTGTGCAAGTCTGGTTAAAATCAAATCATAAATGAAGATGCTATCGTGCGGACAACAAATTGTTTACGGACGCACGCACGGACGCACGGACGCACGCACGCACGCACGGACGACGGACAAAATGTGATCACAAAAGCTCACCTTGTCACTACGTGACAGGTGAGCTAAAAATCGGCATTTTCAGCAATCGAAGGGACGTAACTCTACGATAAATGGGCCGACTTGGCCGGTATTCGGAATCATCCGAGGTTTTTTTTCCCCAGCCATCTTACATATAAGATTAAGAAAGATCCGATCAAAACTAAAGCAGCTACGGCGATGACAAGGTCAAAAATGGCATTTTCATCAATCAAAGGAACGTTTCTCTATGATAAATACACCGACTTGCCCGGTATTCGATCTCATCCGAGGTTTTATACCCAGCCACCTTACATATAAGTTTCAGAAAGATCAGATGTATGGGCGTTACTTGAGCGCCATGGACTGCGTATGCGCAGCATTTGTATAACTTCCGGTGAAACTTAAGCGAAACGATTAGATGACGAAACTACCCTAAATATCGGACGAGTGTTCGAATGACGTAACTCGCGGTAATTACGCCGTAAGTATCCTAAATTTTGAGGCGAAACATGTTCCCGCAGATTGGCGAAGTTCGCCGTCCCCGAACTGGTCGGGGTGATCGGCGTCTACCCCGTTCGCTTGAGCGCTCCTATCCCAATATTTAGGGAGATACTACCCGGTATAGTATCGATGGGGCGCAAATTAATTCTCTCACCCGCAAAACGATTATCGCCTCGAAAACCGGAAAACAATGGAAGGTGGTGGAAGAGCGCGATTTGATGCGAGAAACTAGGAATGGACCGCGTCCCGGAAAAAAAAAGTTTGGTTTGTTCGATTTTAGGTTTAACGTCCCCGTCAACGCCGTATAGGTCATTTTGGGGGCGTTGCTCCCAGTCGCGCGAGACCTTTACCGGACATATCTACAACATTTGAATCTCGGAGAATCTTTCTCGGCTATGGAATTTATACGGATATCGTGGGGGCGTAGCCAGAGCAAAAAAAAAATATTGATCAATACAGAGCGAGTTTGGTCATGTCTAAATGATCTCATCTGATTGGTTGGAGCAATGAGTTAAACCTTTCTGCGTGCTGGTCAAGACCTCAGTTTCAAAATGAATTCGTGTTGTAAAGTGTCAACCCACGCGATAGAAAAACATCTTTACTCCGAGAGTATGGAAGCTTCTGTCTTTTCAAATAGACGTGTCATGTTTGATAGTATCAAGAAGTGTTTGGATAAATCTGACAAAAAGAACGTGCGCGGTAAAAGGCTCGAACTCATAAAAACCTTTACTTTTGACATAGGAATTTTGGGATACAGCAGACGAACAAGCAACACCATTAAAGTCGTGTGTACTCAAACCAGTAGAAAAACGCTTGTCATAACCGCTTATCCGATAGTGACATTCCTCGAACGTGTCTAGACACGTTTTATCCAATCAGCGACAGCCGTGAAAGAACCAATCGGATTGCACCGCATAAGTATATATACCTCGTTCGCGCGGTACTGTGCCATTCAATAAGAAAACATGGCAAACTACAGATGTCGGTTCAGTCTCGGGAATGATCGTTACGTGGAAGTGCACGAATGGAAGGGCAAGTTACGGGTCGATATCAGGGAGTGGAAAAACGATAAACCGACTAAGAAAGGAATCAGTCTAAACTTGATGCGATGGAAGAATTGGCTCGATCAGTTGGAATACGTGGATAAGGCATTAGAAAAGAAACAGGTCTATAGATGTCATCTCGGAGGAAACGTCTTCTGTAAGATCGGCGAAAATAGTGTCTGCGTAGATATAAGACAATTCTGGAAACCACAGGACGAAGTTGTACCAACGAAAACGGGAATATGCTTGAGGCCGCCGGAATTCAATTGTTTGAAAGACTTGTTGTTAGAAATAGGAAATACATTACCCGAACTCAACCCAGTGGTCCCTTGCTTTCTGCAAAGTGACCATTTGAATCAGTTGGGAGTTTTACAGTGCTCAGAGTGCAATCCGAACGATTACCAAAACTGGTGAAGACAGTGACACGAACGGAAGTAAATTGTCATACACACGAAACAGACGTATACAACGCGTCATAAATATGGAGCACGCTTGCGAATACATGACAGAATATAGAGTGATAGACCCCAAATGACAAATATAAAAATGTTTGGTATGACAATGATGACTTTGGCGTTGTTGGATGAACTGTTGTTATGGCTGAGGTGTTTTCAATTACGACGGGAAGCCAGGGAGGCTGCGGAGCGCTTTATAGAAGCGTTTGAGAGACACGATGACGATGTATCGCACTTATATAGCGTTATATTGTAAATTGTATGCATTGTATCATACTTTTTGAATATTTGTTTCAAATTTTATATATCCATTGTTTTCTCGTGACACGGTATACACACTCGTTTTGCATCGTTTAGTGTCCTGTATGTTTAGTATCGTTTTATTGTTTTGTAAGAATATTCGTTTGCCATAGTCTTCGTTAAAATAAAGATGACTGACTGGAAGCAATATTTATCTTCCTTGTATTTTAATCCCAAATCCCCAGGCAGTTACCTAGGGCCGGAGAAACTGTACCAGATCGTCAAAACTCAAGGCCAATTTAAAATTGGCAGGTTTCGCATACGCAAATGGCTGCAAGACCAGGATTCGTATTCCCTGACTAGAGGCGCCAGACGCAAATATACCCGGTCTAGGGTGATTGTGGCTGGCATTGACAGTCAGTGGGATATGGATCTGATGGATATGGTTGACATTTCCAAACAGAATGACGGCTATCGATACGTACTGGTCTCCATAGACATTTTCTCTCGTTTTGCTCATTGCCGGCCCGTAAAAAGTAAAAAAAGGGGTCGATATTGTCACAGCCCTACGAGTCATACTTAAAGGACCGAGAAAACCTAACACGATTAGGACTGACCGAGGTATGGAATTCCGTAGTAAAGAGGTCAAAACATATTTAAACAAGAGGGCCATGATGGCCCTGGATCGCTCACCTGATCCTATTGTACAAACGGAATTGTGGGTAATATATGGTGGAGTGGAGGGTTTGAGCAATTTTGGTTGGTCCCAAAGACCATTTCTGTGAAATTAATTCAAAATCAGTCTGCCTGTTTAGGAGTAGAAGTCATTTTGAGAAGTAGAAGCCATTTTTGATGAAATGACATCTCAAGCCCTGCTGCCCAATGAAACCAATGGGGTTTAAATGTATTGATGGTTCCACTTGCACCACTTTGCCTAGACAGGCTAAAACCTTCAAAGTGGTTTACCAATATTCCTGAAGAAGCACCTTGCAGCCAAGGTGGGTGGGGGCCAAAACTTTCAAAAGACATCTGTCTCTAAAAGGAAGCAATTTTATAGGAATGTTCTATGAGTGACCCTCTAACAATATTGCTAAAAATATTTTGCTTAACTGAACATGATGGCCACCACAGCTAAAAACCTCAAACCTCATTCCTGTCAAATAATTTCATAATCAATCCACTGGTTAAGGAGAAGAAGTTGTTTAAAGGTTTTGTTCACCAGAGCGGCATAGTTTGAGCAATTTTGGTGGAGGGTCACCCAAGGAACATTCCTGTCAAGTAATTTCAAAATCCATCCACTGGTTAAGGAGAAGAAGTCGTTTAAAGGTTTTTCTATTTTTAGCTCTGGCAGCCATCTTGTTCACCAGAGCAGAATGGTTTGAGCACTTTTTGTAGAGGGTCACCCAAGGAACATTCCTGTGAAGTTATTTCAAAATCCATGCACGGGTAAAGGAGAAGAAGTTGTTTAAAGTTTTTTCTATTTTTAGCTCTGGTGGCCATTTTATTCAACCGAGCAGAACGGTTTGAGCAATTGGGGTAGAGGGTCACCGAACGAACATTCCTGTGAAATAATTTCAAAATCCATCCACTTGTTAAGGAGAAGTCATTTAAAGGTTTTTCTATTTTTAGCTCTGGCGGCCAATTTGTTGACCTGTTTGTTGGAACGGTTTGAGCAAATTTGGTTGAGGGTCACCCAAGGAACATTCTGGTGAAACAATTTCAAAATCCATCCACTGGTTAAGGAGAAAAGTGCGTTTAAAGTTTATTCTATTTTTAGCTCTGGCAGCCATTTTGTTAACCCGAGCTGAACAGTTTGAGCAATTTTGGTGGAGGGCCACCCAAGGAACATTCCTGTTAAGTGATTTCAAAATCCATCCGCTGGTAAAGGAGAAGAAGTCGTTTAAAGGTTTTTCTATTTTAAGCTCTGGTGGCCATTTTGTTTACCCGAGCGGAACAGTATGAGCAATTTTGGTAGAGGGTCACCAAACAAACATTCCTGTGAAATAATTTCAAAATCCATCCACTGGTTATGGAGAAGAAGTCGTTTAAAGGTTTTTCTATTTTTAGCTCTAGTGTCCATTTTGTTCACCCGAGGGGAACAGCATGAGCAATTTTTGTAGAGGTTTGCCAAAGGAACATTCCTGTGAAATTTCAAAATCCATCCACTGTTTAAGGAGTAGAAGATGTTTAAAGGTTTTTCTATTTTTAGCTCTGGAGGCCATTTTGTTCACCCGAGCGGAACTGTTTGAGCAATTTTGGTAGAGGATCCCCCAAGGAACATTCCAGTGAAATAATTTCAAAATCCATCCACTGGTTAAGGAGAAAAAGTTGTTTAAAGCTTTTTCTATTTTTAGCTCTGGCGGCCATTTTGTTCACCCGAGCGGAATGGTTTGGGCAATTTTGGTAGAGGGTCACCGAAGGAACATTCCTGTGAAGTAATTTCAAAATCCATCCACTAGTTAAGGAGAAAAAGTCGTTTAAAGCTTTTTCTATTTTTAGCTCAGGCGCCATTTTGTTCACCCGAGTGGAACGGTTTGAGCAATTCTGGTAGAGGGTCACCCAAGGAACTTTCCTGTCAAGTAATTTCGAAATCCATCCACTGGTTAAGGAGAAGAAGTTGTTAAAAGGTTTTTCTATTTTTAGCTCTGGCGGCCATTTTGTTCACCCGAGCTGAACGGTTTAAGCAATTTTGGTAGAGGGTCATCCAAGGAACATTCCTGTGAAACAATTTCAAAATCCATCCACTGGTTAAGCAGGAGAAGTCGTTTAAAGAATTTTCTATTTTTAGCTCTGGCGGCCATCTTGTTCACCCGAGCGGAAGACTTTGAGCAATTTTGGTAGAGGATCACCCAAGGAGCATTCCTGTGAAATTAGATCAAACTCTGTCCAGCAGTTTTGGAGGAGAAGTTGTTTAAAGCAAAAGTTGACGACGGACGGACGCACGCACGGACGACGGACGACGGACGACGGACAAAGACTGATCCCAAAAGCTCACCTTGAGCACTTCGTGCTCAGGTGAGCTAAAAACAAAAACATCCATCATTTTTACGCCCTGAATACGGAGACCAAAGCAAATTACAGCGAACGGTTAATGAAGACTTTAAAACATAAGTTGTTTAGGTATATGATGAAAAATAGAACGCAGCAGTATGTCGACATTCTTCAAGATGTAGTTCACAGCTATAATCAAACCGTACATAGAAGTCTGGGTCAACCCCCGGCTTCCATTTCAAAGGAAAACGAAGGCGAAAGTAGGCTGCAGCAGTATTTATTGAGACAGGCCGGGGACAAGTCGAAAATAAGAAGCAAACGGAAAACCAAAAAGCAGTACAAATTTAAACTCGGTCAAACGGTACGCATATCGCACGTGAGAACTTTATTCGATAGAGAATACTCGCAAAAATGGACTGGCGAAATATTTAAAGTCAGCTCGCGTTTTAGAAGAGAAGGTATCCCGGTTTATAGGCTCGAATCCTGGGATGACGAAAAAGTGGAAGGTACCTTTTATGAACAGGAACTTCAGAAGATTCGCGTGGACGATTCTACCGAATATTACATCCAAGAGATATTAAAAAGACGCGTCCGAAACAAGCGAAAAGAAGTTCTCGTTGAAACAGGAGCCACTTGTTTGCCGTGAGTGGCGTCTCGTATGCTGGAAGAAGGGATCCTGATGATTGAGGGAAGCCCAGGGATCTCCAGCTTTCCAACACATCATTTTGGCCCATATTTCAGATAGACGAGGGGTTTGGGCTAGATCCGGCTTGAATCAATCGGCTCAGTCGTGCCAAGCTCTAGAATCGCACAGCTTATTCTTTACTTCCTTCTCACTTTTTACGTATCTTTATGGTACAAACCGGGTTTAATTTTGTCTTATTCCTCTATCTTTGAGTGTTGTTTGACGGGCGGCGGCTGATGGATCAATCGGTGGTCTTGTACTGGGGAAATTCAGCAGATGCTTCTGTGAGGGAGAGAATATGGGTGGGAATGGATCCAAACTATTCATCTTTTTTCTTTTGAAAACAGGATGCATAGTTTGGAGACATAAAGCAGAGGTGGAGCAGAAGGACTCTGGTCCTGTCACCGAGTATAATAGCAATGTAGCCTTGGCGTTGAAAATAGGAGATCCATTTTCATTAAACGTCCCCTTGTAGGGCTCCAAGGAGGGTGGGGCGCATAGCTATCGAATCATAAATTTCAATCATGGCTTCCTTAAAAAGACCCCGATCGGATAACGACAATGACTATCAAGAATTTCCCTTGTTCTCGGAAACTGAACGATTCGCAAGATTTCTTACCGTCAAATCAACAAACGAAACTAAGATAACCTCCCTGTCACCTTTCATTGTTGAGAAACAGATGAAAGGATAGGGACGGTTAAATCTGTTAAAAAGTTAAAAGATGACTCCTTGTTAGTAGAAACGGCTTCAAAAATCCAATCAGACAATCTTTTGAAATTGAACACATTTTACAATCTGCCCATTATTTGTTCCATTCACGGCTCCCTTAACTCTTCTAAAGGTATTGTAAAAGACAAAATTCTTAAAGGTGAGTCAGAGGCAGACATTTTGGAATATTTATCAGACCAAGGAGTCACCAACGTCAAAAGATTCACGATTAAAAAAAGAAGGAAAAATCATAGAAACAAACACCGTTCTGTTAACTTTCAACAAAGAAACTCCTCCCAAAGCACTTAAAATTTTCTACAGAATCGTTTGTACCAAACCCTCTGCGGTGCTTTAACTGTCAGAGGTTTGGTCATCATGAATCAAGATGTCCCGAAGACCCAGGATCAATTTGTGAAAAATGCGGTACTGGTGGTCATGCCCACCATACCAGCCAATGCAAAAATGCTGAGAAATGTGTGAACTGTGGTGAAAGCCATCTATCTAGATCAAATCAGTGTCAGATTTGGAAAAATGAGAAAGAAATCATGAAAATTAAAGTTTCCAATCACACCACTTACTTTGAAGCCAAAAAAATGTTTGAAAATAAACCAGAATTTACCTTTTCGCAAATCCTTCAATCTGCAGCTCCAAAACCAGAAAAGAAAGAGGTAGCGTGTCAATGGGATAAAAATGGCGGCAAAATCACGGAGAGTTCAAAAGTAATTATTCCAAGATTTAAAAAAAACACCTGTCCATTCTTCTCAAACTGCTTCAACATCATCATCTTCACAATCTTCTCAGTCTTCTGCATCTAGCAAATCACAATCTTCTGCTTCTGTTAAACCGAGATCATCAGCTCAACACTCTGGAAAAACCCAGTTCACACTCGGGACACACGCCAAGACCATCATCACGAACAAGGGATAAAGATAAAAAAGAATCGCCAAAGCCACACCAAACCAAAACTTCTAACAGACAACAAAAAGGATCAGATCCTATCAAAATAGCAAATAGCTATCGGGATCTTGATCCAGACCATGAAATGGAAAGTGATTAATATTATTAATCTCTTCATTTTCTCATAGATAACACAAAACACAATAAAATAATTCAGTGGAATTGTCGAGGAATTAAAGCAAATTACAATGAAATATTATTACTTATATCGTTATTTTCTCCTCAAATATTATGTATTCAGGAAACTAAATTAAAACAGTCCGACATTATAAACATTACTAATTATTCGGCTTACCATTATATCCACAACGATGGCTTAAAAGCCTCGGGTGGAACTTCCATCTTGGTAAAATCTGATACTCCTCATAGCTCAATCGATCTTACTACAAATCTACAAGCAAAAGCTATGAAAGTCTCCATGTCTAAATCCATTACTGTTTGTTCTGTCTACCTACCGCCTCAATCCCATCTAGATCAGAATGATCTAGAAAACTTAATCCTTCAACTTCCTCGTCCTTTTATATTAATGGGTGATTTTAATGGACACAACCAACTTTGGGGTTGTTCAGATTTGAATGATTAAGGTAAAATTATCGAAGACTTTATCACTGAGAATGATTTATGTTTATTAAATGACAATAAACATACGTATTTACATCCAGCTTATGGAACCTATTCCTCCATTGATTTATCCATATGTCATCCATCACTTTATTTAGATTATGAATGGTCGGTTCATGATGACCTTCATGGGAGCGATCATTTTCCTATCATTATTAATGAAATTGAACCAGCAAATGACGTTTCTTTACCAAGATGGAATTTCAAAAAAGCCGATTGGGAGAAATTTAAAACACTTTGTGAAGATAAATTACAATTTGAGAATTTTACAAATGAAATTGACCCAATCATGTCTTTTTCAGAATCGCTTTTAGAAATATCTCACGAGTGTATTCCTAAATCCTCGACAAATCCAAAGAAAAATAGGCCTTGGTTCAATGAGGATTGTAAAGAAGCTATTAAAAATAGAAAAAATAGCTTGAAGAAATTCAACAGACAACCGACCGCAGATAATTTAAATACAACACGAATAATGCGAGCTAAAGCTCGACGTACTATAAAAACAGCCAAACGAACATCATGGCAAAAGTACGTCTCTAAAATAAATTCACGAACTCCAATGAAGAAGATCTGGAATATGTTGAGAAAAATAAATGGCAAAAATAAAAAATCACCTTGTACACACATTCAGACTAACGGCAGTACATACGAAACTAAAAAGGAAATAGCAGATAAATTGGGTGAACATTTTGAACACAACTCTTCATCCGAACATTACAGTAATAAATTTCAAAATATTGAAACGGAGGAAGAACAGAACTTTCTTAATTTTGAGTCTGAAAATGACGAAAAATATAATCTTCCTTTCACGACAGCTGAACTTTCGGAATCTTTGCAAAAAGCTAATGATTCAGCTGCTGGTTCGGACGACATACACTACCAAATTCTGAAACATCTTCCAGAATCTTCTCAGAAATGCCTTCTAGACATTTTTAATCTTATATGGGAAAAAGGTACAATCCCAAATGTTGGTGGGAAGCTGTTAGCTGTTATAGTTCCAATCCTAAAACCAAACAAAGATCATACTAATCCTACAAATTATTGGCCTATTGCTTTAACAAGTTGTGTTTGTAAAACTATGGAGAGAATGATCAATAAGAGGCTCGTCTGGTATTTGGAGGCAAATAATTTGATCTCCAGATATCAAACGGGTTTCCGGAAAAATCGTAGCACTAACGATCAGTTAGTCAGATTAGAAACCTTCATTCATAATGGTTTCATTAGAAAACAGCATGTTTTAGCCATATTCTTTGACATAGAAAAAGCGTATGACACCACATGGAAATATGGCATTATGAAAGATCTACATAAAATTGGCCTTCGAGGTCATTTGACAAACTTCATTTCTAACTTTCTTTCTAACAGATCTTTCAAAGTAAGAGTTGGTCAGACTTTGTCTGATAATTACGAGCAAGAACAGGGTGTTCCTCGGGGAAGCATCTTATCACCAACCCTTTTTAATATAAAAATCAATAACATCACTAAATGTCTTGACAACGATATTAATTGTTCTCTATATGTTGATGACTTTCTCATCTGTTATCGTTCGCAAGACATGGAAACTATAGAAAAGAAACTCCAGGAAAATTTGAATAAAATAGAAAAATGGGCGACAGAAAATGGTTTCAAATTTTCAAAAACTAAAACTCAGTGTGTCCATTTCTGTCAACAACGGAACCTTCATCATGATCCTTTCTTAAAAAATTATGGTTCACAAATTCCTGTGTGTGAAGAGGCGAAATTCCTTGGAGTTGTCTTTGACAAAAAACTGACATTCAAAGCACATATTAAGGCGTTAAAATTAAAATGTTCAAATGCCTTAAATGTTCTGAGGGTCATATCCAGTACGAAATGGGGAGGCGATGGAAGTACACTTTATCGATCACTTATCCGATCCAAATTAGATTATGGTTCCATTGTATATGGTTCCGCTTGAAAATCATACTTAAAAAATTTAGATACTATTCACCATCAGGGTTTACGTTTAGCTTTGGGTGCATTTCGTACATCAGCCGTTGAAAGTCTATATTCTGAGGCTTGCGAGCCATCGTTATACATCAGAAGAGAAAAATTGTCATTACAGAATTTAACCAAACTTGCTGCAGATCCTCAAAGTCCTGCTTACAACAATGTATTTTATCCTTTATACAAACAATTTTATCAAAACAGACCTCATGCCCTTAAACCGTTTGGTCTTCGAATTGAACCTATCATTAAGGAAGCCGACATAAATGTACATAATATTGCCAAGTATTCTTCCTCTAAAAAGGAACCATGGACTTTAAAGCCTCCTACAGTTCTGCTGGACCTTAATCAGATTAAAAAGTCGGAAACCAACCCTCTTGTTTTTAAAACTAAATTTTTAGAGGTTATCTCTAAACATCACGATTATATGTCCTTTTATACAGACGGATCTAAACAAGATGACAAAGTAGCATGCTCAGCCACAAACCGATACGAAGCTTTTAATGTTCGTTTACCAGATAAATGCTCGATATTTTCTGCTGAAGCTGTTGCTAGATCATATCTATAAGAGATACAGACTATGACAAATTCATTATATTCTCGGATTCTCTTTCTGTTTTAAAATCACTTCAACGTTTAGATCATCCAAATCCATTGATCCAACAAATTTTCAAACGTTATTTTGAATTGTCATCAACAAAAAACCATTTTATTTTGTTGGATTCCTAGTCATATCAACATTCAAGGAAATGA
The DNA here is from genome assembly GCA_963580285.1 of Lucinisca nassula. Classification (NCBI taxonomy): domain Eukaryota; kingdom Metazoa; phylum Mollusca; class Bivalvia; order Lucinida; family Lucinidae; genus Lucinisca; species Lucinisca nassula. The sequence continues at coordinate 115,713,027 of OY757014.1, forward strand.
AGAAGCAGATAAGGACGCTAAAACTGCATTAAATCAACAGCCGGCTAACATCAAGATTCCTTTTTCCGATTTTAAACATCATATTCGAAAATATATACAAAATCGTTGTCAGAACTTATGGGATAAGCAACATTTCAATAAACTTCATGAAATCAAACCAAATTTTATTCAATCATATAGCTATCCCAATAATCAAAAAGAGCAAGTCATACTGACCCGGTGTAGAATAGGTCATTCTCATATCACGCATTCTTTCATTTTAAAAGTCATAGATAAGCCGCAGTGCATTGCCTGCGCACAAGACTATACAATCATACAATTAAACATATTTTAATTGAATGCGCTGACTTTGGAATCATCCGTGATAGATTTTATCATGTTAACAATATTTTTGAACTTTTTAATCAAATACATTATAAACAGATTTTATCATTTCTTAAAGAAATCCAGATTTTTAATAAATTGTAAATAGCTACGTTGAATCTAAATTTTTAATGTATTACCATTTTTCATTATCCCAAACATTCTAATAGAAAAGTATTAGACACCATATGACCAATAGGTTGAGGTGTCTTTAAACAAAATATCACTCACTCACTCAAATATATTGAAAATTGACATATTCCAATAACAGAGTCCAATATTTTTCATATTTCTGCTCAAAGACATAGATTGTGGGTAGTGCACGGGGGTAATACCATTTTCTATACCTGTGTTGTCGACCGAGCCGGTACTGTGTAAAGCTGCTGTCGACCGAGAAATACGGTTTTCGACCGAGCAGTACGGATGTCGACAGAGGAGGGTCTTCGATTCTGATGCACTTGGAGAGGCGAAAACGTTAGTATAAACATTTACAAACGATGTCGGTGTTTTAAAGAGGCAAGCTGTTAATTGTCTGTTCACTTATAGAGAGTCGTGAGTCTGAAAAACACTATAAAATACCGGTTCTTTCGAAAAAAATCAGTTTTCACAGAATATAATTAATCTAATGCTTTATGAAAAGTAGGAAAGCAATAAAACACCATATATATTTTATCTACCATTTATGCTTCAACAACAACGTGGGTTCGACATAATTCATGCACTCTTGGAGTTTTTATAGACCTTTGAAAAATGTCGGGATACGGATGTCGATTATTAGAAATACGACCGTCGATGGTATCCTCGTCTGATTGATACGCCTGTCGACGAAATATAAAAACTACAGTTCATCTACTGCTGTTAAAATACATGATTTATTCTATGATTGTTGCTGAAATCATCACTATAAGGCAGATTTCACTGGGAGCCATGAAGAAAAATGTATGTTTTGTGCGAACTGGTGTCTTAAAGTCGAAACAATCACCAAGAATAACTCCATCCTTGATTCTCCCATATTTAGTTTACACAACAGGCTACATGGCTGGTCACTGATGTAAACACTTGAACATGTAAATGCCAAATCAGATTGAAATTAAACTGCAAAAAATGTTGTAAACCTGTGCAAATGCTCTTGAAGAATGATGTCGGAAAGATCACAGGCGCTTGAAGTTTAAATGCTTAAACATTTCAAATTTGTTTGAAAGGGCCATAACGAAATTGAATACTGACTAACATTCATGTTTAGGTTTTTTTGTGGTTTTACGGCCCTTTCAAGATTATTTCACTCATATCGAGCCGATCGTTAATCAGAGGTGGGCGAAAACCGGAGTACCCGGAGAAAAAACACCTGACCTTCCGTTGCAGAACTTGGCGTCTCACATGTGACACGAGTAAGGCTCGAACCACAGCGGTGAGAGACCTAATGATCAAGAGTCAGCGCTCTTAACCACTAGGCCACGGAGGCCCGTTCCAACTAAAAAATGGGTCTACACTTAAAGGAAAGAATTTGCTACTGAGGGACCAAAATATCGTTGCTTTGTTTTGTTTGTTTGATTTGAGGTCTAACGTCCCCGTCAACACTGTAAAGGTCATTTTGGAGACGTTTCTTCCAATTTTGTGAGCGAAAACCTGAGTACCCGGAGACAAACCACCTGACCTTCCACTGCAGAACTTGGCATCTCATATGTGACCCGAGCGAGGCTCGAACCACAGCGGTGAGAGACCTAATGATCAAGAGTCAGCGCTCTTAACCACTAGGCCACGGAGGCCCGTCACCAATGAGATTGGTCATTAGGTTTTTAGCTCACCCTAGCCGCAAGCTCAGCAAGTAAGTATATTCATGCTCCGGCATCCGTCGTCGTCCGTTCACATTCTGCAAACATCTCATTCATCACGAAAACACGCCTATGTAATATTGACCCCCTTCAACCCCACTTTTATATAGTAAAACTTGGGTTTACAGGCGTATATATTATTTTTCTAATTTCAGCAAAAACAGATTATGGGCATTTGTTAGAACCGCCTCTTCGATCTATGTTTAGAGCAGAAATAAGCAAAATTCAGTATTTTCATGCGAAAAGTTTCATATTGAGAGGCACCGGCCCCGATAGCTCAGTTGGTAGAGTGTCCGCTCCGAGGAACGGGAGGTCACGAGTTCGATCCCTGGCTGCGACATACCAAAGTTGTTAAAAATGGTACTAGCAGCTCCTCGCTTGGCACTCAGATTTATGGGTAGAGCTACGACTGCTCAACCCAGTGTCAGGATAATGTGACTGGGTGTGGTATCATGTAATGTGTCTGGGACATGATACTTCAGTGAGGCAGGACTAGAAAAGTGAGCATTGAGCTCCCTGTCGCAACCAGACACCGTCGTGATATGACTGAAAAATTGTTTAAAGCGACGTTAAACACGAATTCACACACACACACACACACACACAAACCAACACACACACACTCATATTGAGAGGCGTGTTTATGGGGCGCCGGTTTACTATTTATTCCGTATTTATAATTCGAATTATGGATATGCATTATTATTTATAGATATCCATAATTATTTATGGATATCCATAATTCGAATTATGGATATCCATAATTCGAATTATGGATATCCATAAATCGATGTGAATTAATGATATACATAAATCGAATAATGGATATCCATTATTCGATTAATTGATATCCATAAATCGAATTATGGATATTCATTATTCGGCTGATTTATGGATATCCATAAATCAAATTATGGATATCCATAATTCTCCTCTGCAAATAAACCTAATGAATAATGACTGCTCCCTTTGCAAAAAAAAAGAAAGAAAGAAACTCGACTATTCGTGTCAGTTTTCCGATTTAGGTGTGAAATAAAAGCCGGGATGGAGGTGGAGGTAATGTCGGACAGGCTTAGTGATGGCCTATGGTGTGGGAGAGATATGTTTTGTTTGATTTGAGGTTTAACGTCCCCTTCAATGATATTTAAGGCATTTTGGAGACGTTGCTTCCAGTTTTGTTGGTCATCAAGCCTTCATTGAGATTAAATGACATCTCAATCCAGCCGGCTTCGGTAGCTCAGTCGGATGCGCGTCTGACTGGTGATCAGGAGGAAGCGGGTTCGATACCTGCCGGGGTCGGCAACATTCTTTCGTGGAGATTGATCATAAAATATTTTCTACAGTCATTCTCTCCCATCCGCTGATTCAAGAAGGGCAGTTGTCAGTTTCTAGTGAAAGAATGTGCACTGTACTGGTTAACTGCTTACGTATAAGCCTGCCCAGGAAAAGTGAGGATAGGTAAACTGACCGGCTCAAAAATGACCTAAATTAGTGTTGACTGTGCCGTTAAACTCAAATACAAACAAACAAATTAACATCTTAATCCCTGTCGCCCATTGACTCGCACGACTTTGTTTTGACAGACTTAGACCTTCTAAACGAATTACCAGTACTCTCAGCTCATGCAGCCAAATCTATTTCTCCAAGCCCCAATGGGCGGGGTCAAGGTTTTAAAATATCTGAATCTGCTTGGTTCTCCATACATCTCAAGTAGAGTATTTATTGTTTGATTTGAGGTTTAACGTCCCCGTCAACTCTGTAAAGGTCATTTTGGAGACGTTGCTTCCATTTCCAAATCTTACGGCTGGTTCCGTTATTTAACTGCACACATGGCGGGAGTTCAGCGTATGCCGTCTGTTGCTTTGGAAGCCTTACGGGCTGAAAAGGCTGCACGGCAGATAGGTCCCTTTGACCGGCCATCATCTTCCAGTGATGATGAAGACCTTGAAGATTTTGAAGATTTTTACAATAAAAAATCACGTGTTTTAGGGAGACATCATTAAACCAAAAGCTTTGGCGGTGATTTATGGGTAATAATTTGAATTATGGATATCCATAAATCGATCTGGATTATGGATATCCATAAATCGAATTATGGATATTCATAATTCGAATTATGGACATCCGTAAATCAGAGGAATAATGGAAATCCATAAATCGAATAAAGGATATCCATAATTCGAATTATGGATATCCATAAATCGATCATAAATAATGATATCCATTAATCGAATTATGGGTATCCATAATTCGATTTATGGATATCCATTATTCGGCTGATTTATGTATTTCCATAAATCGAATTATGGATAGCCATAATTCGATTTATGGATATCTATAAATACGGATTACATAGTAAAACGGATTCATACGTGTTTTCGTAATATCTTAAAACCGATTGGCCAATCAAAGCCAATATGATTTGAACTTCTTTGGGTAGGGGGAACGCTAGTTTGTTCGCAGGATCTGGGTCACATGACCAAGATGGCTACCACACCCATATATGGTTAAACCATTGGAAAGCTTCTCTAGGACCAGTCAAGAAACTTTGCCGTAACAGATAGGACTCCAGCACATCATAAGTTGTTCAAATGATGATCTTAGGATTACCCCGAACTTATCTACAGACACGCTCAAATTTTACAACCTATCCTTTTCTATAGGAAAAGTTAAAAGAATTAATTTTTCAGAAACTATTACAGCCAGTGAAAGTTGGTAGCCAACTAATTGAGATTCTTCACATGTGTGTGGATTTGGTGAGTGAGTGAGTGTTTAAGTTTTACGTCCCACCAACAACTAAGGTCATATGGAGACGGGACCTCGGTTTAAAGACTCATCCGAAAGTCCGGAGAAGCCAGGGATCGATCCTGCGACCCCTAGTTTACAAGGCGAATAGCGTAACCACTACACCACAGAGGCTTCTGTGTTGATTTGGTACCGATTACTCACATGTGTGAAGTATTGGTATCAATTATACTCTTGTGTGAGAAATTGGTACCAATTCTTCTCATGTGTGAGGAATTGGTACCAGTTCTTTACATGTAAGACACGTGTACTAGTAATTGGTACAAATTCTCCACACCCCATAAACACAGGTCACAGATGTGACGAATACTTACCATTTCTTTACACGTCAGACATAGTCAACGAATTCTTCACATGTGTGAGGAATTGATACCAATTCTTCACACCCTATAAAAAGTCGCACTAGTTTTTCACAGGTGTGACGAATACTTACCAATTCTTTATACGTCAGAAAATTCAGACATCAAAATTTTTCGAAATTGACCATATGTATATTTGGGTGTGAAATTTACGAAATGAGAAACTTATTAAGTACGGTTCAACAAAGCCATCCCTAGACATATTGGAAGTGTTGGTGGTGACAGTGACGCAGGTGTGTGGCAAGGTATACTGTCTTCTTCTTCTTCTTTTTTCTTCTTCTTCTTCTCTAATAAATCATATTATGCCGATTACAAATTTCGTTTAAATATACATGTGTAGCTTTTTAAAAAAAATCTTAGAAAGCCTTCCGTAGACAAGTTATAGGATACAGCGGTCTTGAACAGTTCTTCGTTGTGTTATCCAGGGTCCGACACTGGCTGCAAAACTGCATCTGGTGAGGAAATCATGACGACCATACTGACATTGACCACCCGTCAGCATTTGTATACCCACAATGCCAAACAACTTATTAGAAACCATATTACCGCTGATAGGTGACTTTTGTTTCAAATACAGCTGAGCACGGGACATGTCAAGACATTGCCCAGTGAAAACCAACATGCCATCCCCGTTAGGAATGACAAAAGTCTGTTCTAATTTCAACATAGACAACTGATAATCAGCCCCCGCCCATCTGGGCTTGAAGAAATAGATTGACTGCATGATGCTTCCACGCAGAGCTAGCGCTGAAACCGACCCGCAAACGAGTACTGGTAAACCGCTAAGAGGATCTAAGCCTATCCAGGCAATGCGGTGCGAGTCGGCCCGTCCATGCTTATAAACAGTATTAGTTTGATTGGGCGGCAGGTCTTGAGATGTCATGTCATCTCAATGTCGGGTAAAAGTCCCACAAAACTGGAAGCAACGTCTCAAAAATGACCTTTACAGTGTTGACGGGGACGTTAAACTTCAAATCAAACAAACAGACAACTGATAAACTATCTTAAGATGTCGGTACAGTTATCTGGTTATGTTTGTTTGTTTGAGGGAGGTTTAACATTCCCGTCAACACTATTTGGGTCATTTTGGAGACGCTGCTTTCAATATTGTGGGACTTTTACCCGACATTGAGATAAAATGTCATTATATGCACGGACGGTCCAACTCGCACCACTTTGCCTGCATGGGCAGGCTAAGACCCACTAAGCGGTTTACCACTACTCATGTACGGCCGATTTCTCCTCAGCGTTAACCATTTATACCTCCTTTACTTAAATATGCACTTGCGCACACATAACAAACGCAAAATCAAAGCACTAAGAATACTGGTGGGTCGATTGTCGCTGACTATAGGTCGGAAAAGTCCTGGACTGTGATTTAAACTGCTTAATTTACCCTTGAAATCCGATTTTTAAGTATATAGTGTAGATCTTGATCAGATGCCGCATTCTGTGGCGTCTGGTCTGGGTCTTCACTGTTTGCCAAGCCCAACCTATGATTCCAAGATAACCCTCTTACACAACACTCTGACCTCAGTCACTGCGGCTGTTTTCAATAAAAAAAAAGTATTCAGACATGTCTGTGATAGTCACGTGGACGCAAGAGCTTTTCTGCTTAGGAATTTTGGGTAGTCGGAAAAGGAGCTCATCACGAAAACACGCCTATATAAATTTGACACCCTTAAACCCCACTTTTATATAGTGAAACTGGAGTTTACAGGGGTAAACCTCGGCCCCGGCCCATAGGGGCTTGAAGAAATATATGGGCTGCACGATGCTTCCACGCAGGGCTGAATCCTGCCCGCACAATAGTACTGGTAAACCGCTTAGAGGATCTAAGCCTGTCCAGGAACCGCGGTGCAAGCGGACCGTCCATGCTAATAAACCCTATTGGTTTCATTGGGCGTTGGAAGCAACGTCTCCAAAATGACCTTTACAGTGTTGACGGGGACGTTAAACCTCAAATCAAACAAATAAAAAAACAGGGATAGACCTTATTTTTCATATTTCTGCTCATATACATAGGTTCTGGGTACTTGTTAGAACCGCGCGTTCAAACAATCTATTTTTGAGCAGAAATATAAAAAAAGAATCAGATATTTTTTTTTCTGAAAATTTTCATTTTTGTTTTAGGGTAAAATTTTCAATTTATTTTAATAGGCATGTTTTCGTAATGTTTGCTGATCAACCCTACTGTTTGTCATGGCATTTATTGAGACATATTCGTCTCTGCACATGCGCTTGAAGTTCTGAGCTCAAAACCTAAACAACGGGCCTCCTTGTCCTAGTGGTTACAAGCGCTGACTCTTGATCATTAGGTCTCTCACCGCTGTGGTTCGAGCCTCGTTCGGGTCACATGTGAGATGCCAAGTTCTGTAACGGAAGGTCAGGTGGTTTTTCTCCGGGTACTCGGTTTTCGCCCACAAAATTGAAAGAAACGTCTCCAAAATGACCTTAACAGTGTTGACGGGGACGTTAAACGTCAAATCAAACAAACAAAACAAAGCAACGATAGTTTATCAATCAGCCATTTCAAACAAACAAAGCCTGACGAAGAATGCAACAGTTATTTTATTGTTTAACTGGGGTTAATTTCCAGTAAATCTGTCCCTTACACTCTCGTTGAATCATCGACATCTGTACCCAGTAACGTCGACAACTGTACCCCGCAAACTTTCACTTCATCGACAGCCGTATCGATGAAACTATAAACAGTTCCACAGATGCATATAAAGACATGTCGACACACAAATAAAAGGTTATCGCGTATGTTAATGATGTATCCGCATCATTTCGTCCTCGATATTCCATGACACTGAATAAGAGCCACGCATTTCCCCGGAAGTACTTATTTTATATATTTTCCCGTTTAATTCCGCTCAGAGTCAAAACAGGCTATTAGTCAGACTTCCAAAACACTTGAAACAACAGCAAACTATTTCACAAACGATTTGACGCCACAAAAGTGGACAGACATACACAAAAATAACACATTTAGAGCGAATTTATCGACTACCCTCCTCTGTCGACATCCGTACTGCTCGGTCGAAAACCGTATTTCTCGGTCGACAGCAGCTTTACACAGTACCGACTCGGTCGACAACACAGGTATAGAAAATGGTATTACCCCCGTGTAGTGGAAGGATAATAAACTAGAACAATTTAGAGCAAGGGTGATTTTTTTCCAGGTGTGTGTGTGGGGGGGGGGGGAGATTTTGTCCGCCTTTACAAAAAGGGTTGTCCGTGGGGATTATGTGGGGGGGGGTTGTCCGGCTACCTAATTTGCTGATGAAAATATTCTATTAATGTTGCAGTTGATCAGGCTTTTCCCAGTGCGTTATGTTGTTCATTATGAGAATTGCTGCAATTTTTTTTCTGGCTAATATTTGTCAGTTAAAAGAATATGTTGTTATGAAAAAGATTTTTCTTTTAAACTGAATATAAGAAAAACATGCGATATACAGATTAATCATTCCCACCCCCAATTAGGTAATATTTAAAAAAAAAAATATTATTCCCATGAATAATTCCATAGCCATGTTATGGCATATGTACTTTATTCTTGACTATTATGGACAATCACTTCATTACATAATATTATGTACTCTTCTGTAAACAACAGGTTTGTTGTGGACTCCAGGGAAGGTCCTCAATATACAGCCATTGGAGTTGTTTATTCAAAGGGATGATGACTACCAATGTCTCCCAAGTGATCTAAGTCTATGTCCTTCATGATTTATTTATTTATTTATTGTCTGTAGATCAGTTTATGTTTAACATCACAAATTCCAGGTGTCTTTATATTAAGCTTTGCAAGTTTTCCTGTGATCCTGCATCTTTTAAGATCCTTTTTATGTTAAATGTGCTCAATATCCAAACAAAATGTATAGATTATAGAAAAAAAATGCATATTTATGGTCATTTTTCTATATAATCTTCACATGTTACAATCCATTTTGAAACCATGCTTTATTCATAACCATATTATAACAAACAGTGTTATAATGAAGTTGTGGTGTATGTGATGTTAAGCTTTATCAGTCTGTGTGTGAAATTATATGTAAAAAGTGGAATTTTTTATAAGGCTTGTCCGGTGGCCGGTGTTGCACATCTCAGTACTGGTCATGAACAGACTCAATAAAACCGAGTCTGCTATTTTTGTTTATTTGGTGTATTCCTTGCTTTCCAAAGGATCTAACTGCAGAACTTATTTGTCTTATCATTTAAAAATGGTGTAAAATGCCCATCAATGCTTATAAACCCACAATCTCTGACTTGGAGCAGAAATAATAAACCCCAGTTTTCCCTATATAAAGTGGGGTTTAGCGAGGTGTTCATTTAACGGACTTGTTACGGATAATCACAATTTTTCAATTTAAAATTTCCATTTTTCGGCAAAAAAAATGAAAATGTATTTGTATATTATGTAGTTAATACACATACCAGGTAATAAACATTTCAAAGTACATTTGATCTGACAGAAAAAAATGCATTTAAATGAACAAAGTACTGAGTACAACTGAATTTATGTAAGTGGATTTCTTTTTGCACACAAGGGAAAATTGGAATAAATAATGTAAGAATTCCCTGTAAAATTAAATGTTTCTTAAAAAATACTTACCTAACCTAATCCATGAAAATATTTATAAAACAATTTACTTACAAGAATGTTTTGGTCAAACAGGTAAATGGTCAGAGTTTTACACCCCAGTTGGTCCAAGCTGGACTTACTTTGACCGGTCAAAGTCAGAGTGGCTAGAGGTTTAAAGTTTTCTTTCTTTGTTCATTTCTTTAAATGGGTGATTGAACATGTTAACCATGTTCTTCTCAGTGAAAATACATAAAAAAACGGCCCCCGCCCATCGGGGCTGGAAGAAATAGATGGGCTGCATGATGGTTCCACGCAGAGCTGAAACCGGCGCGCACACGAGTACTGGTAAACCGCGTAGAGGATCTAAGCCCGCCCAGGCAAAGCGGTGCAAATCGGCCCATCCATGCTAATAAACCCTATTGGTTTCATTAGGCGGCAGAGCTTGAGAAGTCATTTCATCTAAAGGTCAGGTAAAAGTCCCCCAAAATTGGAAGCAACGTCTCCAAAATTACCTTTACAGAGTTGACGGGGACGTTAAACCTAAAATCAATCAAACAAACATCACAAACAAACATGCCTATATAATCTTGACCCCTTTGAACTCCACTTTTATATAGTAAAACTGGGGTTTAAGGGGGCAAACATTATTTTTTCTTATTTCTGCTAAAAATATAGATGGTGGGCACTGGATAGAACCTCCTCGTCAGAGTGGTTCTATCGAGTTCCCACAGTCTATGTTTTGAGTAGAAATAAGAAAAAAAAAAAATCAGAATTTTTATCAGAAAAATTTCCATTTTTTCTTGGTTAAATTTTTAATACATTTGCATAGGTCTGTTTTCGTAATGGTATTTTTTTTAGAGATATGCTATACCGGGTGTAATTAACTCATTAGGATTCTACAAACCCATACAGCAAAATTTGATCTTTCTCCTACCAAGTTATAAATGGTTATTGAAGAGAATCTCTGCTCAAAATCACCTTTTAATCACTTAGATAAGATAGGCCTTTGATGTGCACTATGGTCCAGAGGAATTGTTTATTGGAGATGATTAAACAGGCCACCCCTTTTATATAGAGAAAAAATTCTACATACTGAGTCTTGATTGATAAGTGGGTAGATCTACTTAACCCTTATCTTGCTGAATATTCATTTAAGCCACACCCATTTCTGTCTATCAACCAATCAAATTACTTGATGTAATTTATTGCTACAAATTCATAAACTGAATACCAAACAGTGTAGATCCTGAACAGAAGCCATCTGATCTGGACCTACACTATTTGCAAAGATAGGGGTTGTAGTCGTGAACAGCAAGATAAGGGTTAACATATATATCATATTCATTATGTTCGTTAAAGCCCAGTTTTATAATTTTAAAATAATTAATGATGATAAGCAATTAATTTTTGTTAATTCTTATTTAAAATTGCTTAAAATTACACATTTATTACCTGTAAAAAGGCTATTAAAATGTTTATTCAGGGTGATTATATGCATTATCTATCATGGTCAGACAGGTAAATGGTCAGAGTTTTACACCACAGTTGGTCCAAGTTGGACTTACTTGGACTGGTCAAAGTCAGAGTGGTCGAGAGTGATTTGGTCAAAGTAATACTCTCACCCGAATTTTCACCACCCAAATATGAAACTTTTCAGATGAAACATGAACATATATTTCTTATTTCTGTCCCAATTACAGCATGGGTTTCCGCGATTTTTTCGAATATGCTCAACCTTTCTGATAAACTACCTATCCACCTTCCAAATTGATTCTGGGAAACCAAAACATTGTATTTTAGGACCTTAATGCTGCCAGGCACTGAGTTTTTAGGGATAAAGTTGAATGGGGGCCGAGTTTGCTAGGGGCCGGGTTTGTCAGGGTGACAGGACATCTCGGCCCCTAACAAACTCGGCCCCTACAAACTCGGCCCCGAAAATAGAATATGTATATATTAGTGTTGGAAATGACTTATTATCAAACTATTACACATATTTTTAATGTACATATGCCTAATTACCTAATGCCGTTGACTGAATCAGTGTATGACACGCTGCTGTTGGTCCACTGTCACTGACCTTCCGATGTAATTAATAAACTAATTGATTAGCCGCTTAGAGGATCTAAGCCTGCCCAGGCAAAGCGGTGCGAGTCGGCCCGTCCATGCTTAAAACCCCTATTGGTTTCATTGGGTGGCAAGGCTTGAGATGTCATTTCATCTCAATGTCGGGTAAAAGTCCCACAAAATTGGAAGTAACATATCCAAAATGACCTTTACAATCTTGACGGGGACGTTAAACCTCAAATCAAACAAAAACAAATCATGAAAGTCTGAAAGCAGCGGATCGCCTGCAAAGTAACTTAACACCGAAGGGGTTCATATAAACTTTGCTAGCGAGACCCTGTCATTCATACTTTCGTGAACGGCAGAAAAATTAAGTTTCTTTCTTCGAGCCCCCGTAATCTATGTTTCGTGCAAAAATAAGAAAAATATCAAAATTTTATTTGTGTAGGAGTGTTTTCGTAATGAACGTCGCCAACGCACAATCAGATCGTGGAGAACCATGAATTATATAGTTTCTATTTGTTTTGTTTGTTTAAATTGGGATTTAACGACGCCGTCAACACTATTTAGGTCATTCTGGAGACTTTGCTTCCAATTTTGTGGGACTTTTACCCGACATTGAGATGAAATGACATCTCAAGCCCTGCCGCCCGATGAAACCAGAAGGCTTATATTCACTGGACGATCTGACTCACACCGCTTTGCCTGGGCAGGCTTAGTCCTTTTAAACAGTTTACCAGTACTCGTGTTTGGTCAGATTCAGCTCTGCGTGGAAGCATCATGCAGCCCAAACTATTTCTCCAAGCCCCGATGGGCGGGGGCGAATATTGTTTTCTATAGGTTTACATTTGGTTTTACACTGGAAATGTTAATATCACAAAAAAGACCAAAAAAAAAATAAAAAATAAAAACACGCCTATTCTAAAATATTGAATTTTTCACCTCCCAAATATGAAAATTTTCAGATGAAACATGAACATATTTTTTCTTATTTCTGCTATAAACATAGATTTTGGGTACTTGTTAGAACCACATTGACAGAGTGATTCTAACAAGTACCAACATACCTCACAGAACCTCGTGAGCCGAATCTATGTTTTTGAGCAAACAGATTTGGGTACTTGTAAAAACAGCATCGCCGAGGCGGTTCTTATCTATCTATCTATCTATCTATCTTCTGATACTGCGTCGGTCACATTTGACCATTACCGCAGGTGTATATTACATACACTCCAGTTTTGCAGGATGAAAGCCTACACAGTAATCATGTAATTACGGTAGGGATCTTTAACCTGCACAGGGGATGGTTCTCCCTGCACAGGGGGCCTCCAGTTAACGTCCCGATCCGAAGGACGGTGCACTTAATGACATTCATCCCTGCAAATGATGCCAATGGAGCGTGTTCGGACACCGAAATTTTATCGCCGCTGCCGGGGATCGAACCCGGGACCTTTAGCATCAGAGGCAAGTGCACTAACCACTGAGCTATCACGCTCCGTAGCTATCACGTTCTTACAAGAACCAACAATCTATGTTTTTGAGAAGAAAAAGTAAATTGATATAAACCCTTGTAAACCCCAGTTTTACTATATAAAAGTGTGGTTGCAGGTGGTCAAAATTACATAGGCATGTTTTCGTGATGTCACACTCAATTCCAACACCGTCCCAATTACAGCATGGTTTCCCCGATCTTTCATCGTGGATAAGGTTTCATATTAAAAGCGATAAATATGCTCAAACTTTCTGTGAAACTACCTATCCACCTTCCAAATTGATTCTCGGAAACAAAAACATTATATTTTAGGACCTAAATGCTGCTAGGGACTGGGTTTTTAGGGACGGAGTTGAATGGGGGCCGAGTTTGCTAGGGGCCGAGTTTGTCAGGGGCCGAGATGTCCATAAATCTTTGTCAGGGGCCGAGATGTCCATAAATCAATTTTTAACTGAAAAGCGTAAAGCGAATACTACACTAGATCTATATATTGGCTGCATATGCGACTGCATTTTACCCCGTTTACAATAATAGCTGCATTGCCTATGATTTCATTATTGGCTGCATTTTCGCTCATTTGATGCTTTCTATCGATCTTCTTCTGCCAGTTAATAGCCTCCTTCAACGTTCTGAAGATTATGCTATGTGATGAAGATTATCTTCATATACTATTCACCTATTCTTGAGGTTAAGAACTATCCATGGAACAAAACGATAGCGATAATGTTTCCAAGATCTGATAATCTTTCCAAACATTTCAAGGGGTCGTACTAAATACCACAAGGTACCGCAAAGCAACACCCCCACCCTGGTCGTTTCCCCCCTAGTCGTTTCGCATCCTTTTTTTGGCACATAGTCGTTTCGCCCCCACAACCCTAGTCGTTTTCCCATATACTCGTATAGGCATCAGGGGGGGGGGGGGGGGTCTGCCTTAAAACAGTAATGATGCGTAATGATGCGTAATGTAGCATGTGAAGGATACCAAAGAGATCTTAACAGAAATAGAAAAATCTTTGACAGAAATGGCTAAGCAAGATGAATTTGGGAAACCAGCTAAATCCTCCAAACACAGGCATGTACACACAGAATATGAGGTAGTGAAAACTTCCAATACTTATGAACACCTTCCAGTAGATGATGATGAAGTAACATTCAACGATGCAGAGCTAAGTACATGTAGTTATAGTGAGGTCTTAATTACAGGAATAGACCCACCACAGGGCAGCAGTACCACTACTACATGTATTGAGGATACCCTGGCAAAAGAGGAGGATTCAAGAGAGACAACAGTCAATAATGTGAAATCACAGCAATATGCAACCAAGACAAAGAAAGAAAAAGTATATTTAATAGGAGACTCAATATCTGGACAAGTCAACCCAGCATTATTGGGGATATCAACAAAAACCTTTGTCCAAAAACTAAAGGCTTCTACAATACAGGATATAAGCAAACTTACTGACCAAGTGAAAGATGCAAAGTTGATCATTGTGCATACAGGAATTAATAATATTAGGCAGCACATATTGTCTCTGGATTTTTGAAAATCTTCAAACTAGCTATATAGCAAACGAGTTAGGTCCAGTTTTTGATCATCTTTTCCAACAATCTCTCGATACGGGTGAAATTCCCAGAGAATGGCTCCTAGCGAACATCTGTCCACTTTTCAAAAAAGGGGACAGGGCTCTTGCTCGTAATTATCGCCCAGTGTCACTGACCTGTGTTCTATGTAAATTGCTTGAACACATAGTCTGCTCAAACATCATGGCCCACTTGGATGAACATAAACTTTTGTCAGACAGACAACATGCATTTAGGAAAAGGCATAGTTGCGAAACTCAGTTGAGCACGGTTATTATTTTTTTTTTTTTTTTTTTTTTTTGGTTTGGGTTTTACGGCCCTTTCAAGATTATTTCACTCATATCGAGCCGATCGTTAATCAGAGGTGGGCGAAAACCGGAGTACCCGGAGAAAAACCACCTGACCTTCCGTTGCAGAACTTGGCGTCTCACACGTGGCCCGAGCGAGGCTCGAACCTACGGCGGTGAGAGACCTAATGACTAAGAGTCAGCGCTCTTATCCACTAGGCCACGGAGGCCCTAGCACGGTTATTAATGATTGGGCAAAAATCCTGGACAAAGGGGGCAGGTGGACACATTCATTCTGGACTTTGAGAAGGCTTTTGACACCCCTCCTCATGAACTACTTAAATAAAAATTATTTGGTTATGGAATTGGTGGGAAGACTCTTAAATGGATAGATTCCTTCCTTTGCTACAGAAAACAGCGTGTTGTTGTTAATGGTGAATCTTCAGTATGGGCGCCAGTTCTGTCTGGAGTCCCACAAGGGACTGTTCTTGGTCCTCTATTGTTCTCCCTGTACATCAATGATATTTCCACTGACATTGACTCAGAAATAAGACTGTTCGCAGATGACTGTGTTTGTTACCGGGAAATTAGAGATACAGATGGCTCACTGAAACTTCAGGCTGACATAGATAGATTAGGATGTTGGGCCAGAAAATGGGGCATTAGATTTCAACCAGTTAAATGCAATATTATGCAGATAACAAGGAAGAGATCTAATAAAGTTGAGGCTTCTTACACCTTAGAGGGAACGGTCCTCGAAAATGTGAATTCCATTAAATACCTTGGTGTGACAATCACTCACGATTTGAGATGGAATACACACATTAGCAATATGTGTACAAAGGCGAATAGAACACTTGGTTTCCTGAGGCGAAATCTTCATCAGTGTCCTCAGGATGTGAAAGAGACAGCATTCAGGGGACTTGTTCGCCCAATCTTGGAATATGGTAGTTGCATCTGGGACCCAAGCGGAGTGGTCCTTAATGAAGAAATTGAAAAAGTTCAGAATAGAGCTGCTAGATTTGTAACTGGAAATTATTGCTTTGAAACTGGGAGCATGACTGGAATTCTAGGAAAATTAAGATGGGAGTCTCTCAAGAAAAGAAGAAGAGACAGTAGGCTCATACTCTTATACAAAGGTCTAAAGGGTGCTGCCAGCATTCCAACAGATGACCTTGTTCCCCCGGCTAGGCACTGTAGAAAGCACCATTCAATGACGTTTCAGACCCTTACTGCAAGAACGGATATTTATAAAGAATCGTTTTTCCCCCGAACCATTAGAGATTGGAATGCCCTTCCCGATTCTATTATTTTGACGGCTGAAGGTGCTGAGGATTGTGTAGCTAAGTTTACATCTCTGGTTAGAGCTAGGGACTAACTTCCCATATCACAGGTCCTGGTGTATGAATGTCATTTGACGTGTCACCAGTAACAATTCTGATTCTGATTCTGAGCACACTTCAACCGAGAATGATGTATCAGATATCATCAAAGCATTGGAATCTCTAAAGGAGAAAGCCCCAGAGAGTAAGCTAATAATGTCAAAGCCAATCCCAATAGGTGATAGAAAGTTTGATGTTGAAAGACAAATCTTCAGTGCTACTGTGGAAAAGAAAATAATTGAGAACGCATGTTTACAAGTGTCTTTCGTCAACCACAATAACTTGACAGTGCAAGGGTTACCAATAAAACATTATTACAAACAGGACTTAGTACACCTGTCATCTGAGGGTGTCAGTATTTTTGGTAATAATCTGCACCGGTCAATTATAGAAGTTCTGAAGAAAGATGGTCTGGGTGATCCAGGAACTCAGAGAATTCACTACAACCAGGAAGGGCAAACCAATTGGGAGGGACAGACTATTCAGGAAAGACGTTACGAACCAGAGAGGCCAAAAACCCAAAATGATCATTATAACCCACGAAAGTACCACAATCAAGAGGGACGCTTTAGTCACGAAGGACGATATGACAGGGAAGAACACTTTAACCAAGAGGGACGCTATAACCAGGAGAGGCCTTACACTCAGAAGGGGTCTAACAACCAGGGAAGAGACTATAACCAAGATGAACGCTTCATTGATCACGGACACATTATTCACAGGCACTATATCCAGGAGGGACGTTATAATCAGAAGAAACGCTACAATAAGGAGGGATGCAATAACCAGGAGAATACATATTTCCAGAAGGGACGCTTTAACAATCAGGGACACTATAACAAGGCGGGACGCTATAACAACCAGAGACGCTATAATCAAGAGGAACGTTATAACCGGGAGGGGCGCTACCGTCAAGATGAGCGCTATAACCAGAAAGATCACGATAAAAAGGTGGGAAGCTATAACCAGCATGGACGACACCATACCGAGGAGGGGCACTTTCAACGCTTGAGGCCCATGCATCGGTGGGGGCACTATGACACTCAGGGGCGCTTTACCGAGGAAGGGCACTTTAAATGGGACAGGCCATATACACATGACAGGAGTCATGACCGAGACAGAACATTTAGTGACTTTGGATATAGTGGATATCAGAAAGACAATTAGTGTCCTGCACCTGGTTGTTCGCTCAATACTAATGATTTTGATGGTTAATATGAATTGTTGATCATTTGATTTGATAAATATACTCATACTTTTTGCAAAAAAATGTGAGCAGCTTTTGCGCATGCGAGTGCTGCTCATTTTTTTAATCCTATTTTATTGGTTAATATAAATTGTTGATCATTTGATTTGATAAATATACTCATACTTTTTGCAGAAAAATGTGAGCAACTTTTGGCATGCAGGTGCTGCTCACATTTTTTTTATATATATCTTGTTTTATTGGTTAATATAAATTCTTGATCATTTGATTGGTTAATGTGATAAATATTCTCACTTTTTGCAGAAAAAATTTGAACAGCTTTTGTGCATGCAGATGCTGCTCACATTTTTTTTCGATATATAAATATTGATTAATTTGATTGATTAATGTGATAAAATATACTCATACTTTTTGCAGAAAAATGTGAGCAGCTTTTGCGCATGCAAATGCTGCTCACACTTTTTTTTTTCTAAACAGTATTTCGAACAACTGGGTCCTGGAGTGTTATTTGAATGGTGTGTATGAGTGCTGATTCTTAGGAAAAAGACATTAGTTTGATGAATGTTTTACCTTTAATAATCATAAGCAAAATAAGAAAGTTGACATTACATGGCATCACAGTTAGTATGAAGAAATTTCATGAAAAATCAGTGATTCAGTTTTCATATAGACTTCATCAAATGCTCATAACTAGTTAACATATAACATTTAAAGAGAATCTTACACAAGTGGTCATTTCATATGAAATTTATGGAACAAGTCTTTGATGAGTTTCATTAGTTTCACGTGAGGCGGCCACGAGTGTAAGATTCTGTTTATCATACAACAACTTTACATCATATTTCATCGTCAAATGAGTTCGAAAGAAAACAGAGTCTTGTCGCGAAGGGTGTCGTGTCGTTTTGCGCCAGTAACAATGTGTTATTATACGTGTGAGCATATGAATCTTATCCACTAAATAACAGCAACGTTGCGTGATGGATGGATAATGTTAGACTGGTCGTCATTTCATATGCTGTTTACGAGGTGAGCCTTCGGCGAGTTTCATGTGCTTCATATGGATCGGCCGTGTGTATGGGATTCTTTTTATCATACTCCCATTTCAAATCGGATCTAATCGCCAAAGAAGTTTAACATATAACATAGGTTTGTCGCGGATGGCGTGATGATATTACTTGTTACTATGTGTTATTACACTTGCGGTCAAGTGATTTTATGACATGACGTTACCCAATGAAAAACAGCAACGTTATATAATAGATGGAGGGTCTTGCATGAGTGTTCATGCATGTGTCGCTGAGTTTGTTGGGCGGGTTGAGGAAAAGAGATAAAATGCGAGGCTTTGTCGAGAATTATATCTCTTTTCTTAAACGGGTTGAATAGATTCGGTGATGCATGAGCGTGAGTGCAGTTCTCTATTTATCATATGGCATGTAACACGAATTTAATCCGCTTTTTTTTTTTTTTTTTTTTATTTATTTATTTTCTTTTTAAATATCGCCATTAGTAAGCGCGACGTCGTTAAGAATGTTGTGCGTGTTGCTTTACAGATGTTTCTAATTAATTTGCTTATTTAATCCACTAGTCGACTTTATTCCATGACATTATTACATTCTCAGACGCGACGTCAGGTGATAAAAAAGAAATAATTCAATTATATTTATTGAAATATGATTTTGTCTCAATGTAGCTTAAAAGCATCTAGAAATCAGTTTTCATTTCAAGTTAATAATCTTCAGGTATGTACAGGTAAATGCCTTTGCTTCACTTTAATCTTTCTTTTTCAAAGCAGTTACACGAAATATGGTTCACAATAATTCAGAAAATTTTATGTCTATCAGTTGTTGGAATATTAATGGTTTGGAGTGTAAGATTAATGGTATCAAGAGCAATAAGTTACATAAACAAGAGGTAGTTAATTGTTTTAATAGGTCAGACTTTATTGGTCTGGTTGAAACACATGCACAACCTAGTACGGACATATCTTTGAAAGGTTATTGCGTTTTTCGGAAGGATAGGCCTAAACATAAGAATGCATGGAAGCCATCAGGAGGAATAGCAGTTTTATATAGTGTAGTTTATATTTTACTTTTGGTCCTTTGTGATCAGTGTGAATATTCTGAGAAATCAGAAATAAATTTTTGGTTTAGACTCATATTCTAGACAGGTTTTTAATTTTTTGGACCCCAATTTGATTTATATCAGTCTTTGTGTCGGCTGCCTGTTCGATGTTTCCTCTGCCTTTCTTTGCCGGATCATTGCGGGGTCGCTGGTGGGGCTTTGTTGGCCGAAGCTGCGTGGTGTGGCCCATCTTCTTTCTTATGAATGTTTTCATTGCTCTTAAAGGAAATCATTTTTGATTTTTATTTGCCTTCACTGCAGCTGGTGTTGTGCCGTGTGGCGGCCGTAAAACGTCTCCCCGTACATCAACCATAGTGTAGTTTATATTTTACTTTTGGTCCTTTGAAATCAGTGTGAATATTCTGAGAAATCAGAAATAAATTTTTGGTTTAGACTCATATTCTAGACAGGTTTTTAATTTTTTGGACCCCAATTTGATTTATATCAGTCTTTGTGTCGGCTGCCTGTTCGATGTTTCCTCTGCCTTTCTTTGCCGGATCATTGCGGGGTCGCTGGTGGGGCTTTGTTGGCCGAAGCTGCGTGGTGTGGCCCATCTTCTTTCTTATGAATGTTTGCTCTTAAAGGAAATCATTTTTGATTTTTATCAGTTAAAGATCATCTTAGAAATTCATGCAAATTTGATCCAATTTCAGATAGTGGTGTAATATGGGTTAAGATACTTAAAGATGCCACTAAACTTAACTGTGATTTATTTTTAGCATTCGTATATTTACCTCCCTGTAATTCAATCTATGGTAAAACCAATGGTAATGAAATTTTACAAAAACTTGAAGAACAGATTGAATATTTCTCTTGCAAGGGCAAAATTATTCTTTGTGGAGATTTCAATGCAAGAACAGGTGATTGTATTGATTGTTTAGACAAAGAAGATGAACCATATTTACCTTTACCTCATGATGGCAACCATGAATGCATTCTTCCGCGTGTTTCTTGCGATAGCAATACTGTAAATCAGTATGGTAAGTGGTTGGTTGATTTATGTACGGAAAATCAGATTTATATTTTAAACGGACGTGCATTAGGTGATTTTTGTGGTCAGTTTACTTGCCATACACCGAGAGGGAGTAGTGTTATAGATTACTTTATTACAAGTAGATCATTGTCCAATTCAATTTTAAGTATGCATGTACATGATATGAGTCTTTTTTCAGATCATTGTGCAATAACTCTTAAGTTGAAAATATGCAGGGATAATTTAGTTGAAGACATATTAGAAGGCAATGACCCCAATATTAGTTGTGTTCCTTTACCAGACAAATTTTTATGGTCAGAGGAGGCTAAGGCCAGATACCAGGAAGCATTTCATACTGCAGCAGTAAAAGATAGAATTTCTGATTTAGAAAGAGAACTTAAATCTGAAAGGGTAGAGGTCCAGTCATTAGTTAATAAACTGACTGATATATTGATACTGGCTGGAGATAACTCTTTAAGAAAGCGATCGTTTAAGCCTAGGAAGAAATTTAATTGTAAAAATAATAAAAAATGGTATGATAAGGATTGTAAGTGTTTACTAAGAGAAGTGAAATCTGCCAAAAATAAATTTAATAAGAACGTTTTTAATAATACAATGCGCATAAAATATTACAGTAAATTTAAAGAATATAAGAAATTAGTTAAATACAAAAAGAGAACATACAACGTTTATCTAACAAATATGTTAAGTAATGTCATTGACAATGATCCACAAACTGCATGGAAAATAGTAAATGAACTTAAAAATGATTCACTGCCTGCAGATAAAGCAGAAAAAATTAATCGTTCACAGTGGTACATGCATTTTAAAGATTTACTACGAGATAACACACATAAAAATGATAGTGACAGACAAAAAGACATAAGAGAAGAGCTGACCAATTATGAAAAATCTCACCAAGAGGGTAACTTACATTATGAAATAACTGAAAAGGAAGTAATCGATGCATGCCATAAAATGAAAAACAACAAAGCAAGTGCATATGATTTGATAAAGAATGAAATGATCAAATCGGCTGCCCCACTTATGAAGCAGACAATTGTCAAAGTCTTCAATAAGCTTTTAAAAATGGGACATTATCCAGTTTCTTGGACTGAAGGAATTATAGTTCCAATTCACAAACAAGGCAATTGCTCAGACCCAAACAATTATCGAGGTATCACTCTAAACAGTTGCTTAGGGAAATTGTTTTGCCATGTCTTTAACAACAGAATCTCCAACTACGTAGAAAATGCATCCTTTCTGGCAAAAGAACAAGCAGGTTTTCGTAAGAATTTTCGTACATCTGATCAATCATTTATTCTCAAAACATTAGTTGACAAATATTGTTGTAGGAATGGTAAATGTAATAAATTATATTCGTGTTTTATCGACCTCAAAAAAGCATTTGACACTGTTTGGCACGAAGGTATGTTAGTAAAGTTACAAAGAGCTGGAATAAATGGAAAAACTTATGAACTTATAAAATCCCTGTATCGAGGTTCTATTTCACGTGTTAAATGCAAGAACTCACTGACAGGGCAAATTATGATCAATCAAGGTGTTCATCAGGGTAATGTTCTTAGCCCATTATTATTCAATATATTTATAAATGATATTGGTGATGAGATGTGTGTTAATGATGTGCCCATTTTACATGACACTAGAATAAGTCATTTGTTATATGCCGATGATTTGGTTTTGTTGGCAACCTCAGAAGCCGGTCAGCAAAGAAATATTGACAAAGTATATGAATTTTGTAGAAATTGGGGACTTGCTGTTAATAGAGAAAAATCTAAAATTATGGTATTTTCTAAAACGGGTCGTATTTCAAAAGATAAATTTAGGTTTAATATTGGAGGTGAGGAAATGGAGTATGTAACTCAATATAAGTATCTTGGTGTCACTTTCTCAAGTTCCACCAAATTCTCAGTGGCAGAAAAACACTTGAGTCTGAAAGCAAATAGGGCTTTGTTTTCTATAAAACAAAGTATTTTTGATAAAGGGTTAAAACCTTCTGCTGTTCTACACATCTTTGAAACTCTTATAAAACCTATAGCACTGTATGGAAGTGAAATTTGGACAGCGTATAAACCAGGTTACATAGGGAAAACCCTAGATGACTTCCTGTTTTACTGCTATTAAAACGCATGTAATTAAATATTGTGATAAAGTCTTTGAAAGATCAGGAAGAAATCTGTTTTGGTCTATAAAAAATTCGAATGAGATCTTAAATAAATTGAAATCTAGACAGTTTCGTGCTTCTAGTCTGTCTACCTACGATTTTTCCACTCTTTACACTACACTTCCTCATAATCTTATAAAAGAAAAGCTTAATGATTTAATTGAATGGGCTTTTCACAGAGAAGATTCTCTCTATCTTGCATGTAATGTCAGAAATGCATTTTTCACTTCTAAAGAGCATAAGAATTATACACTTTGGTCATGTCAGAAAGTGTGTGATGCCCTCACCTTTCTAATTGACAATATTTATATTAGATTCGGTACTAAGTTATTTAGACAAATTGTGGGTATTCCGATGGGTACTAATTGCGCACCTCTTGTGGCTGATCTGTTCTTGTATTGTTATGAAAGAGACTTCATTTTGTCGCTTTCCATTGATAACCAATCTGAAATTATTGAAGCTTTTAGCTCTACTTCTAGATATTTAGATGATTTATTAAATATTGATAATACCTATTTTGATGGTTTGATCAGTCAGATTTACCCCCTAGAACTTCAGTTAAATAAAGCAAATTCTTCTGATACCGAGGCCCCGTTTTTGGATTTACATCTATCTATTGTAGATGGATTTGTTTCGTGCAAAATTTATGATAAACGCGATGACTTTGATTTTGAGATTGTAAATTTTCCTTTTTTGGATGGTGATGTTCCTCGTGCGCCATCCTATGGCGTTTATATTTCGCAATTAATTCGATTTGCTAGAGTGTGTAGTCATGTAACTGACTTCAACACTCGTAATAAATTATTAACGGCTAAACTCCTTAATCAGGGTTATCGGTACCATAAACTACGCAAAGCCTTTTCAAAATTTTATAGACGCCATTCTGATTTAATTTCAAAATTCAATATTGGACTTAAATCTCTTCTGCAACAAGGTCTATCGGAACCCGAATTTTATGGTGACTTAGTATATAAATTCAGAAAAATATATAACCGCAATGACTTCAGCACCCAATTTCGTAAAATCATTCTTCGATATAAAAAGATTGGGTACAACATGGATATTATACGACAGACTGCATGCATGGTAGTTAACCCGATCACGGTTGGCAACTTTGCTTCCCTCTTTAATTGCACGCCGGTGGGTCAGGCCTCAGATTCTATGACGGCTCCAACGTAAAGGCTTATTGAAAATTAAAGAGATAATGTTGGTTGGTGCCTGATGCTCTGTCTCTGGTCGGGCTCATCGGAGTCTAACTGTTGGTTTTCTTTTGCTCCAGCATTTCAGTGGTTTCTTGCTGTCGAGTCCTCACCGTTGTCTCACCTCTGTGGTTCTTTGATTTCTGTGTTCACAGAGATGTTGCACTGATGAGTTAGGAGGCCTTCATGCGGACTGAACAAATTATTTGTCTAAATCGCGACGGAAGTAAGGGCGAGGATTGTGGCCACGTAAAATCGATTTAAGCCCCCCAGTGGAAATCTTCCACTGACCGTTCCAAGGCGGCTCTTCTGTGGCGATTTACTTATGTTGTTGTTTGTTACTTACTGTGTGTATCACTTGTGTCTTTTAATTTTGGATGGCCATATGGCCATTTTGTGGGAAAGTAACTGTCCTTATGGCCTTCCTTTGTTTAGGTTTCCATCTGGTCGCTTAATGTTTGTATTTCTTTCCCTTTGGTGTCTTTTATGGGTGGAGTAAGATAATTGTATCAATTCCTGATCTTTGTTTTACTTCTACTTTATTTGAGTTGTCATTTAAGAGTAATTCCGAATATGATAAAATACATACACGCTTTTGCAAGTATGTTCTTGGAGTTCACTCTAAGGCTTGTAATTTTGCAGTATTTAGTGAACTTGGTCAGTTCCCATAAATAATTTCAAGTATTACAAGTTGCCTTAATTTTTGGATGCATATTATTCAATCTAGTAGCGAATCATTGATAGCGAAAGCATATTTAGAACAACTAAAAAGTACAAATGATAAATTTCTTTGGATTCAATTTGTCAAAAATGTACTACAAGACTTGGGCTTCTCACATGTTTGGAATAACCACTGTACATTTGATTCACACTCTTTACTTACAGCAATAAAAAACAAACTTAAAGAAAGATTTGTGACATTTTGGAAAAAGCAAATGTTAAATTCTGAGTCAATGAAAAAGTTACGTACATATAAAATTTTGAAAATGAATTTCTGTTTTGAGTCTTATCTTGATGACATTTATGATAAAACTATTAGAAAGGGTTTATCTTCTTTTAGAGTCAGTGCTCACAGACTTACAATTGAACGTGGTAGATATTTGGGCGAACGTCCAGATGAAAGATTATGCACTTTATGTAACCTTGTTGAAGACGAAGTTCACTTTCTGTGTCAATGTCAAAAGTATGAAGACCAAAGGAAAACACTTTATGACTCTCTAAAAGATCTAAACATTTTGTTAAACCCCCACCTGCTCTATTAAAGGATGTAGGCGGAGCTTATTTCAAAATGGTGCCTGACTTTTACATTTTGTTGATTGCAGACGCTTTATCAATGAAAATAAAATACTTAGAAAACATTCAGAAACAAAACTTGTTCTGTAAGGAGGCATATCTCTACTTTATACATCAACACCAAAATATTGTCTCAAAAACCAATATTAATTGAATATGGTGAATGAAATTACTTGAAAGTGCTCAGAAATTCAAACTAGATATAACCTTTGAACCTTGGTCATGTGATACAAACAAAGCAACTATCAGTGTGAAGTCCAAACACTTCCACTTGTAAGATGGCAAGATGGCAAGCTTAGTAAAAGTAAATAAATAATCCTACCTCTGAGTCTCTCAGAAAAAAAAAATCTATTCATATTCCATGATACCATATTCCATGATACACAGAATCCCCGCCTACATTTCTGTCAATTCCAGTCTATAGGTATATTAATAAAGGTAGCTAATGCTCTAAACAATTCTGTGGCATCTGATCTGGGCCTGCACTGTTTGTCAAATACCCATTTCGGGGTTTCCGGTACCAAATTGGATAATCATTATCATTATTACATTATTACATGTATATCCATGATCATGTCCATAATTGCCCGAAAAATTGTCCTGCAGATGACTGTTCGAAGAATTTTGATTATCATTAGCACCATCATCATTGGTATCAGTTGTTGTTATTGTCTCACTCAGCTGCTGCTATGATATTTTAGTCTTCATAAAATACCCATTCAGACTTGTAAATCTGAAGAAATAAAATACTGCCCAAAACTGTTCTTTTGTAAAAAAAATTTATATGATTTCTCTTTGTCAGAATTCTCTGCCATTTTTCCGGCAATGTATTTAACACTGGCAGGAAATTCCACCTACCTTCTAAAGTAGCTTGATCCATTACAAAATAGGTGTTATGTAAAGGAATGCAATCACCATTTTGTATTTTTTTTTCAATAAATGTATCTTATGTTTAAAAGTAATATATCTCGATATTGTTTAAAAATATAAAATACGGTACGTTGTATTGTAACCCAAAAGACACTGGATTAACTAAAAGGATTTAATTTTGCCGAGTTTGCCCTGTCTGAAATAATAAACTGGTCCAGTTTAATTGCTTTAACATGGAGAATGTTTATAATCAAATCCTGATAAGACCTATGCTACAGCTTATATAAACATACTTGTCTAGATATGTGGCAAAACTGATTAGTCTTGATCAATTAGAAACAGGATGCTTTTTTTTTCAGATGGAAATGTTTGACATTTTGTTCCCATCTAGTTCGGTGAGGCTATTCTAACATGTACCCACAATCTTTGCATAAAAAGGAAAATATTGAAAACACAAAAACACCCCAAAACACAAAACTTTTCTCTTTATAATGTGGGTTTAGAGGTGTATTCATTTCATTGACTTGTTAACTTTATGAGGCAGTTTAATCAAGCATCCACAATATACTGGTATATCTGGGGCAGAAATAAGAAAAAATGTGTGAGTATATGCATTCTTCTGCAGTAGCCTGAGCTAGCAGACCCCAAGTAAATAAATTTACAGCTGATCAGTTATCATTATGCCCCGCCTACATTTCTGGTGGTAGCTGCTACCGCAAGTGCCAGTTTAAGTCTTGATCCGTCTAAACATTCTTTGAGCTAATGACAAATGATAACAAAAATGTTATTACAGCTATCGGTAAATACATAAAAGAATGCTGCATTACATAATTTTTTAAAAATGATTTTTAATCTCGCACTCCAAACCATTGACTGTGTATTCCGTCACTGATGATGATTTTATCGTGCATGTGCGTTAGTATTGTGTGTGGATGTGTGTGCTTCGAATGGGGTGGGTATTGTTCATCATTTGTTTGTTGCCATATGCCATTGATTTGCCTATAACCCAAATTATGGGTATATCTGTGCAATAAAAATTATTCTATTTATTCTATTCTATTCTTGTTGCGTAATGATGCGTAATGTAGCGAAAAGATGAACAATTTATGTCTGAAAATGACCATGTATCTTTGTTACCGAATAGTTTCTCCAATAAGAGACCAAACTGTCCAAAAGACATAATTATTAAATAATATGGGTGCGTAATTTATTCTTTGTCACGTGGGCTCCAGCAGAGAGAGAGAGAGAGAGAGAGAGAGAGAGAGAGAGAGAGAGAGAGAGAGAGAGCGGTGGAAAACACTCTTAAGTGCGGAAACTAGAAAGGGAGAAAGAATAAGATTATCTCGCAGTATATGCAGTCCGTTTTACATTTCGCAGAACACACATAACACACGTAAGTTTTCGCCATTATGGAAAATGAGCGAATGTAAAGTATGTCTAGAACTTGGGGGTTATAAGTAATAGCTCTTTTTTTTCTTTTGATGATCATATAATACGGCAGGGGTCTTTGACATTAATGTTCTTTGACGTCTGATCTCCTTAATTTAATCAAGCCAAATACAAATAAACGGGACTTCAACATGCGAATTTTAATGACTTAAACGATAATTTTGTATGATGTCTTGTCTGCTTTAATTAATATGCCGTTAATCCATAAACATTGGATACCCGCCAATCTCTCTTCAGTTGTGAAAATCTTCAATTAATAATCAACACGAAGGATGTCAGAGGTTTCGCCACTTTGCATGTTCGCCACCAGAGGTTTCGCCACCTCCGTGCGAGGGTTCGCCACTTTTTCCGATTTTTGCTTTTGGAGGGTTCGCCACTTTTGATATATTTTTCTTATAACTATTTGATTTTGTGCAGGGTTTAATAAAAAGAAATAAATAAAGGCTGTTTATAGTTTTAAACATTTCTAAGATGCTTCTATCTGAATTTTTAATGGCATAGTCCATACATTTCAAAATACTACTTTATTATATTACTCGTTATCATTTTTGCCCTTGATACCAATGCCTAAAGTAGTCATTTTTTGGTCAAAAATCGATGTCCTTTCTTAGAGTGCTAAACATTGTGAGAGTTTTTTTTCTGTATTTGTATAGATATATTGCTGCAAAAAGTTAGCTTTATTTTAATTAACATGCTTGGCTAATACTTGAAAATGGGTTTCCTTTAGTTTGATTTCATTTTTTCGTTGTCTTTCGTTGAAAATGTCCTCAATATCGGTGTAAGCAACGTTACACTGGTTATAATAATAAATAAGTTAAGGCATAGTTTGTTATTTCGACTCAAATATCCATTTTCGGTGGCGAAACCTCTGAGTGGCGAAACCTCCCGTGGGGCGAAACCTCCTGGTGGCGAAACCTCCGATGGCGAACTTGTTGGGTGGCGAAACTTCTGTAAACCAACACGAACACCTTTTATCGCAGGCCCAATTAACGAAGGTGCGAAAATCATTTAATATTAGAAATTCGCAGACAAAAACTTCCTTTCGTAGACAAAACCTTGGCAAACAGTGCAGGCCCAGATCAGATGCCGCAGAACGCGGTGCCTGATCAGGGCCTCCACTGTTTGCTAAAAGTTCAGTTATTAACTTATTTTCCAGATAAACATAACCTGACACCCATAAATTTTGAATTGAACTCATGCTATATAAAAGGAGGAAGATTCCATTTGGTAAAAAAGGGTTAAAGTCGCACCTCTATCTATCTATCTTTTATTGATATGTAAAATGAGACACACGTTTTTCATGCGTCAATCATATTGCCAAAATCAAAAACATCACGGGAACAAGTCCGTGAAATGAAGACCCCCCTAAACCCCACATTATATAGAGAAAACTGGGGTTTACGGGGGTAAACATTATTTTCCTTATTTCTGTCCCAAGACATAGGTTGTGGGTACTCGTTAGAACCGCCTCAATGAGGCGGTTCTAACGAGCACCCACAACCTATGTTTGCAGTATTTATAAGAAATATATCATGGATTTTCATCAGGAAAATGGCCATTTTGGATATGTGAAAATTTGCACTATGTCGCACGGGTGTGTTATCGTAATGAAGACCGATTGTCTCATGTTGCGCGGACAAATAAAAATCAAAAATGAGTTCCTTTAAGAGCAATGAAAACATTCATAAGAAAGAAGACGGGTCAAATTACGTAGTTTCGGCTAATAAAGCCTCATTAGTGACCCTGTTATGATCCAGCAAAGAAAGCCAGAGGAAACATACTGCAATTTTGCAAATTTCGAATAGGCAGTCGATTCAAAGACTGATATAAATCAAAATGGGGTCCAATCATTTAATATTAGAAATTCGCAGACAAAAACTTCCTTTCGTAGACAAAACCTTCATTTCGAAATTTGGTAATTTTGTAGAAAATATAAGAGTGCAACGCTATATACAATAATATATAATGATAAAACCTTTCTTTCATAAACAAAACCTTCCTTTCGCAAACAAAATCATCCTATTGTAGACAAAACCTTCCTTTCACGAAATGAACTTTCCTTTCGGGAAAAAGGTCCAGTCGAAATAAACGGTCTAGTCAATCCCCATATGCCCCAAATTTGGCAAAATATCATATTCTAATTAAATCACTATATATGATACCCTTTTATATGTAAATGCACTCCTAGTACCTCAGAAATACCTTCCTTTCGTAGAAAAATCTTCCTTTCGCGAAAGGAAGCTTCCTTTCGCCGTTTAGCTATTCAGACTCTGACTTTATTCTTAATGATGGTGATGATCACATTCCTGTAGATCCATCTTATGTTATTGATTCGAATATGGTATGTCGAAATAGCGAAGATTCAAAGACCGATGACAGAGGTAAGCAATTAATAGATTTATGCATTGCTTCACAATTACGGATCCTAAATGGAAGAACTCTTGGCGATCTTTTCGGTAAATTTACCTACCAAAAACCTACAGGAGCAAGTGTAGTTGATTATTTTATTGCATCTGAAGAACTCTTGAAAGATGTCATATATTTCCATGTGCATCCCTTTTTACCAGTATTTTCAGATTGTCACAGTAAGATATCTGTTTCCTTGAAAGCTTCCTATGTAAGGGAGCATATTTCAGAGAATAATTTTAAAATGCCCAATGGTTTTAAATGGAATAAATTGTCATCAGAAAAATTTTAGAAAGCTCTTCAAAATAAAGAGGTGTTGAATAAAATTAATTCTTTTATGGACCACCAATATGATACGTTGGACTCAGGCATCGGACAGGCTTGTTGTAATTTCGAAGACATTGTTTTGGCTGCTGCTAAAAGTTGTCTATCCGTAAAATCCTCAAATAAGTCAAAAAAGAAAGGCAGTAAATGGTATGATGAGGAATTATATATTAAAAGAAGAGCAGTTAATATGAAAGCGAAATTGATGTTCAAAAACCCTTTCAACACTTCTTTTCGTAATTCATACTTTAAACAGTATAGAGTATATAGGAAGCTTGTTAAATACAAAAAGAAAAATTATACAAAAAATATGCTTGCAAAAATTAGATGAATTAGAATGTAATGACCCAAAGGCATACTGGAATATAGTTAATAATCTAAAAAAGGAAAATGAGTCATCTATGGGACCAGAAACTTGTATTGATGCAAATACATGGCACACACATTTTCAAAAGCTAAGTTCTAATAACAGTAAATTTCAAGACAGATTAGATTCTCTGAATCAAATTTTGTTGAATAAAGATCACCCCCGGACATTCAATTTGCTGGACGCGGTTATAAAGGACAAGGAAATAATAAACTCTATTTGTAAACTTAAGAGTAATAAGGCTGCTGGATTAGATAGTATAAGGAATGAAATGTTAAAATCAGGTGCTATGACTCTTCTCCCATGCTTAAACAAGCTTTTCAATTTAATTTTTTCTTCAGGTATTTACCCCTCATCACGGGCTACAGAATATATCACCCCACTTTTAAAAACTGGGGATAATTCTAAACCAGAAAATTACCGCGGTATTACCATTACTTCTGCTATAGGAAAACTTTTTAATATGATTTTGAACAACAGGTTGGACATTTTTTTGGAAGAAAATAAGATTATAAATGAGGTTCAAATCGGTTTCACAAGAAAGGCGCGCACCTCAGATCACATGTTTGTTCTGAAAAGTTTAATTGACAAATATATAAATAGTAAAGGTGGAAAATTATATGCCTGTTTTGTTGATTTTCATAAGGCATTTGATACAGTTATTCATCCAGGATTAAAAGTTAAGTTGCAAGAGTTAAATATTAATGGTAAATTTTATGATATTCTTTGTAGCTTGTACAAGAAAAGTAACTTGTGTGTTAGAGTAGGAGAAAATCGAACTGAGTTCTTTGAGGCAAAAGTCGGGGTTCGTCAAGGGGATGTTCTAAGTCCCAATTTATTTAAGATCTTTATTAATGATCTTCCCAATTATTTGAGTGAATCACCTGATCCTGTGTATATCAACAATAGTCCTTTGAATTGTTTAATGTATGCCGACGACGTGGTCTTGTTATCAACCTCTCCTATTGGTTTACAAGAAAAAAATAATAAACTTTGCAAATTTTGCGATGACTGGTGTCTAGATGTAAATGTGTCAAAGACCAAAGTTCTAGTGTTTAATAAATCAGGTAAATTAGCGCAGAACAAGTTCTTCTTTAATGATATATGTTTAGAAAATGTAAGGAATTACCGTTACTTAGGAGTATATTTCTCAGCTAGTGGCATTTTTACACATGCCAAAGATGATATTTTTAAGAAATCCATTAAAGCATCGTTTAAGCTAACCAAAAGCATAACTTCTGGAGAACCCAGTATTCAAACGAGTCTGCACTTATACAATCATCTTATCAAACCTATATTACTATATAGTGCAGAAATTTGGGGTGCTTTCAAAACTAACAGTGCTGCATGTAGGCAAGATAATGTATTTTCATTTGAGAACATATACAAAAACAACATTGCAGATAAGTCTCAGTTTCGGTACCTTAAGTATATTTTGGGAGTGAACAAATATTCATCGAATTTAGCCATTTTATCTGAAACGGGTCGTTTTCCAATGTACTTATCCATAATTTTATCTATTGTAAAATACTTATACAGATTAGAAAATTTAACAGATGGTTTGCTCAAACAGTCCTATGACATGACTAAAGAGTTGCATAGTAGAGGAATTCAAACGTGGTTCTCTTCAGCATTATACATTCTTAAGTTGCTAGATCTTAATATTTATGCTTGTAGGAATCTAGGGGAGAATCAGTTGATAGCAATTGTAAAAAGGAAGTTGATAGAGCAATTTAAATCATTTTGGAGGCAAGAAAGAGATCGAAAAATACATAGTGGTAAACTTGACACTTACTTTAGTTTAAAGTCAGTTTTCTGTCAAGAACCATATTTAAGTATACAAAATTTTAATTTGCGTAAATCTATATGTAAACTCCGTATAAGTGCACACAACCTCTTAATTGAAACAGGGAGGTATTCAAAAAAAGGTTCTTTGGCTAGGGAAGAAAGGCTATGCAAGTTCTGTGATAATAATGCGATTGAGGATGAGGTACATTTTTTGACACAGTGTTCATTTTATAATATTGAAAGAGTAGAGTTATTTGATAAGGTTGCTAGAATTAATAGTAACTTTGCTCTGTTAAATGATACCGACAAAACTAGATGGATTTTATTACAGGAAGATAAAAATCTTCTGATGGCCCTTGGGTCTTTTATTCATGTTTGTTTTGAAAAACGATGCAATAATTTCAAATAGAATTATGTATATTCTATCATTCTAGTATTAAGACCGTCGACACAGATCATCCATACGATAACGTCATTCATTTTCACCCCTTAATTCAATCAACATGATTAATGTTACCTTTGTTACATGTTCAACATTGGATCGTTGGTATGTCCTAAATGTTTTTGTCTGTCCTTGTTGTTGTGTCAATGTATTTTTTCTAATCAATTTTGTTGTTGTTTTCCAGTTTCCCCGTGTCGCGGGTCGTCAGCTGGTCATGTTTGCATTTTTATATACCCGAGAGGGTCCTTGATTGGAAATAAAATTATTCTATTCTATTCTATTATATTCTATACCGCCCTCCGGCCGTTATTCCCGGGTTTTATACTTTCTCCGGACAATAGGGTACACTGCTACTATACATGAGGACAGGTTTCTGTGTACTGTGATAGAAAATTCAGCCGGCCAAAAATTCCTGATGCCTGGGGACAGCGAAAGAAAAGATGATCTAAGTGAACGCATTGAATCATTTATAAGTGAACTGAAGCAAGGGTATACGGCCAAAAGCCCTTTTTATTTCGCTTCTTATATTGTTTCTCTGTTATCTATCCATCTATCTACGGGTCACCGGAAAGACCGAAATCCACCGAAATCACCACAGAAATCACCGAAATCACCACAGAAATCACCCTGGGAAGATCAGAAATCACCATTGTATGATTGGATAGGGTTGGGAAAGACATGGTAGGGTAGGGTTTTGTTGGATTTGGTCAGGTTGGGTTTGGAAGGGATGGATTTGGTCGGGGGAATCGTCATGGAAATTACCGAAATCACCAAAGTTGGGTAGGATACGATATTAAATTAATCATTGTGGTAATTAATTAAGGTACATATAAAATAGGAAGATAGTTATAGTCTGTTAAATTGTCTAGTTAACATTTTTTTATTTCTTTAATTATTTAACTCTTGTATAAACAATAATCGTCATATAATTATGCAAATCGAAGTCGCCGAAATCAGACTAAGCATTGGCAGTATGTATTATTAATCAAATCAGTATTATTATTGCTAAAGAATAACTTAATTATATTGATTAAGTATATAAATTTAGAAAAAAAATATATACTTGCAATGACTTCAGCACCCTTTGCTTCCCTCTTTAATTGCATGCCGGTGGGTCAGGTCTCAGATTCTATGACGGTTCCAGCGTAAAGGCTTTTTGAGAATTGAATTAGAATTTAATTTTATGTAATGTCGGTTGGTGCCTGATGCTCTGTCTCTGGTCGGCTCAAAGAGTCGCATTTTACCAGCACTCACAGCCTATGTTGCACTCATAACCTATATTTGGAGTAAAAATAAGAAAAGTGTCAATGGTTTTCACCAGAAAAGTAACCATTTGTAGATAAGAAAGTATGCCCTATTTCACACGATTTTTTCCAGAAAATATTCATATTTTGGGTGCAAAAGTTTTATTATATTTAAGTAGGGTATCCACAATGTATATTCTGAGCAGAAATAAGAAATATACACCCCTTCAAACCCCACTTTTTCCTGATGAATGAACTTGAATAAGACATGGTAAACGAGTCGTCCACATCACCCCTTTATATAGAATTACATCATTTTCTTAGTTATTGTTAAAAGATATATTGTGAATACTTGTTATAACCGCCTCAATGAGGAGCTTCTAATCATGAAGTATGCACGATCTATGTTTTAAGCTGAAATATGAGAAATAATGTACATCCCTGCAAACCTCACTTTTCCCTGTTCTATGTCTTCATCTCATAGGATTGTTAATTTGATGGACTTTTAAAAGGCTTAAATATTTTCTATAAAAGGGTTATCCTTTGGAAGCATGGAATACGCCGCAGAACTGGAAAATATGAAGTGTACATGTTTTCTGGGCCAGACTAGCTAGTTTCGGCCAATTAGGCCTCATCAGTGACCCTCAACTAAAGACTGTCAGTGGTAAATATGGCACACTCAGTAAACATATCTGGATAATCCATTTATCAATAATCACGTTAATTAACGATTAATACCTTAATCACTTTATCTGAGTTTGAGTTGGTTTTTAATAAATGTACAACGGACATACAATGATTGTATCCAGGAGTTATGAAAGACAGAGAGTATAATATTAATAACAATAAAAAATAACAATAACATGGTGATTTCTGACCATCCCAAGGTGACATATGCGTGAGAATGTTCCAGAGGAACCCAGCGCATTATTTGAAGAGTGGTGATTTCGGTGATTTTCATGGCGATTCCCCCTACCATACCCATCCCTACCAAAGCCAACCAGAACATATCCAACAAAACCCTACCCTACCATGTCTTTCCAAACCCTATCCAATCATACACTGGTGCTTTCTGAGCTACCCAGAGTGATTTCTGTGGTGATTTCGGTGATTTCTGTGGTGACTTTCATGGCGATTCCCCCAACCAAACCCATCCCTACCAAAGCCAGCCAGACCAAATCCAACAAAACACTACCCTACCATGTCTTTCCCAACCCTATCCAATCATACAATTGTGCTTTGTGAGCTACCCAGGGGGATTTGTGTGGTGATTTCGATAGATTTCGGTGATTTCGGTCTTTCCGGTGACCGTCTATCTACTGATACTGCGTCGGTCACATTTGACCATTACCGCAGGTGTACATTACATACACTCCAGGTTTGCAGGATGAAAGCCTACACAGTAATCATGTAATTACGGTAGGGATCTTTAACCTGCACAGGGGATGGTTCTCCCTGCACATGGGGCCTCCAGTTAACATCCGATTCCGAAGGACGGTGCACTTTATGACATTCATCTATCTATCTATCTTCTGATACTGCGTCGGTCACATTTGACCATTACCGCAGGTGTATATTACATACACTCCAGGTTTTGCAGGATGAAAGCCTACACAGTAATCATGTAATTACGGTAGGGATCTTTAACCTGCACAGGGAGCCTCCAGTTAACGTCCCGATCCGAAGGACGGTGCACTTTAAGACATTCATCCCTGCAAATGATGCCGATGGAGCGTGTTCGGACACCGAAATTTTATCAGCGCCGCCGGGATCGAACCGGGGACCTCTAGCATCAGAGGCAAGTGCACTAACCACTGTGCTATCACGCTAAATACACCAGCATACTCTGATTCTAATAAATCTAGCACAAACTCTGTTTTTCCACAACCAGTTTGACCACAAATAATTGCACAGTGTGGATATTTAGGTAGTTCCATTTTAATTGATTAATAATTGACTTCTTTAAATCTACCATCTTCAAAATTAATTTGCGCATCTTGTATAACAAACAGAAAAACATTTATTGGCTGATCTGCTCCTGCTTCTTTCGTTATTTGTATTGTGATGCCTTCTGATGCATTTTCAAAGTAGAAGTAAAACAAAGACCAGGAATCGATACAATAAACTTACTCCACCCACTAAAGACACCAAAGGGAAAGAAATACAAACATTAAGCGACCAGACCATAATGGAAACCTAAACAAAGGAAGGCCATAAGGACAGTTACTTTCCCACAAAATGGCCATATGGCCATCAAAAATTAAAAGACACAAGTGATACACACAGTAAGTAACAAACAACAACATGAATAAATCGCCACAGAAGAACCGCCTTGGAACGGTCAGTGGAAAGATTTCCACTGGGGGGCTTAAATCGATTTTACGTGGCCACAATCCTCGCCCTTACTTCCGTCGCGATTTAGACAAATAATTTGTTCAGTCCGCATGAAGGCCTCCTAACTCATCAGTGCAACATCTCCGTGAACACAAAAAATCAAAGAACCGCAGAGGTGAGACAACGGTGAGGACTCGACGGCAAGAAACCACTGAAATGCTGGAGCAAAAAAAACCCAACAGTTAGACTCCGATTCTTCTTCCCGAACCGTGTAGTGAGTTATCATCTGTTGACCGTAAATCTAACCATAATGCAAAGTTATTGGTCAGATATTTTTCTAATGTATCAGTGAAATATAAATCTTTTAGAATCATATTTGTTTCTTTATTTCGTTTTGAATTCAAAGCAAAGAATTTATTTATCTCATCCACTGTTGATATGCTTTCATTCCTTGACTGTATAGTTGATTTGGGACTCCTTCTATTGTCATTTCTACTTTACTAATTACAGGATTGTAATATTCTTCCGTGCTGGTCCTTTCTGGATCTTCAAACAGCATTAGAATTCCTTTCATACTTTTAGCTGGAACATTTAGATTAATATTCCAAAGCGTATCAGATTTGTTTTTAGTTATTTTTCTGTGCCTAAGTATTCTGTCGTATAAAATAACCATTTTGTCACTGACTTGCTGTCTTATTTGTCTTGCTATTTCAGTATCAGAAACAATATCAAGTTCCAAACAAATATTTTTGATTGTATGAGTTGAAGTTGCGTTTTCTGGTCACCTAATTGTGTTTCTGTCTTGTAACAGGTTATTTAAAAAAGTGTTTAAATTGTTGCTTAGAACGTTAAAGGCTGATAGGGAATGACTAGTACATGACCTGATTAACATTAAAAAAAAAAAAAAAAAAAAAAAAAAAAAACTGAAAATTTTTCTTTGGTTATGGCCCTTGGAAAATTGGGCATTTAGGGGCAAGCATATGGTTGGGGGCATTGTGTTTTACAAACCCCATTTCTAGTTTGATGCTTGTAGTATGGTAACTCTTGTTCAAAGACTTATGTTCAGATAGCAGAGATGGTAATACAAAAGTCAAAGAACATCTGTTAAGTACACAAAGGGGTTCTTTCAAGGTATAGGAAATTTGCATTGGTTTCTGCCCATGCTTGGATTTTGATGAAATTATGCACAATAATTGCCTTTGGTATAACCATTATAATTACGATGCATTCACTTTTAAATTTTATTTCCGTAGTAAATGTATTACATATTTTATGAAGTATATCACAACATAGAGTACTCTCATATAAACTTGTCTACAGTAGTCAGAGTTTCATATATCTAATGCTGCTATGTTTTATGAATCAAAGCCATAATTGGTGAGTTAGTTGATACTATGAATGACCTCATATGTCTAGTAATAGTGGCTGGGCATTCAGTTTTCTTTGACGGTGTCCCCATATTTCAGCTCCTATTTTTGTATTCATTAAAGTTTTATATGCATTTTTACCATGTTCAATTTTGGTCAAGACACCATTTTAGCATAAAAACTACCCACACATCTTAGGAACATGTTGCTGAATTTTGATGGAAATTGAGGACCGGTAACATTGTGTTTTAACAGACTGAATACTGATAGTCCTGATTCAGCAAAATGTGAAATTATATGATTATCATGTTTTGGTCATGCTGTCTAATAATACTTTACTATTGCTTTCAATTTGGATGGCTATAGTATAGTATCGTTTGTGTAAGTAGTTCATAGCATAATTATAAGTATTATTTCAAAACATCCATATCGGTAAATTTGCCCCCTATGGAACAAACTATTTTGTCTACAGAACTATACCGCAAAGGTTTTGATGACAAACGTCATCAAACGCACCCATGTAATCATGTGCACAGTTTTCTTTCTGTCTAATTTGGTAATGGTGCTGAGGTGATATTTAGATTTAACATTCAAATCAACAGCATACCAGTCACTTTTGATGGTGCTTCTGATTTTGTGAGATTTGTTATCCAACTCGAGATAAATGACTCTCAAGTCAAGCTGTTGTTTGTTTATTTAACCCTAACTGTCCATTTAAAAAGAAAGGTTTACTCTAGGGAAAATCACTAACACTTGAGATTGCTTTTCCTGGACAGTGGACATAACGTTTTCAGAATTTGTATCTGCATAGGCACTAGCCAATCTATCTTTTTTGTATGGCCCCTGTGAACGAAATCAAACAGCTTCCTGAAGCTGTATTCCAAAGCCATTTGAATTTGCTTTTTGAATTCACATGGTCGTACATTTGTCAGTGTTCCAAAACTTACGTGATCATGATTGTGCTGTCTATATATTTATATATGTCTTTCACTTCATTTACCTATCTCAGCAGTTGTTGCAGTAATTACAAAGCACATTATGTAAGATATCAAGAAGCATTTAAACTGTTGATAATAATTATTCAATCTGTGAGTAGTTATCACATTACTCATAGGATTTTAAATTATTTTCAGTAAATACATTGTCACAGTGATGCTTTTTTCTGTCCAAACACTGCAATGCTCTTTCTAAGCTGAGAGATACATTGCACAGAAATGTACTGCTAATTATTAATAAACAAAAAGCATGCAAGAACAGTGCTTAAAAAAAAAAAAAGAACAACAAAAAAACAGTGAACTTGCATTCAGCAAAAATATTCAAGAAGTGGTTGAAAGTTTTACAACCATAAAAAAATACTAAAAAGCTCGTTTCCGATAGATTAACCACTATATTGACAAAGTAAATAGAAAAAATAAGACACTAAAGAAACGTCAACAATTACAATACAAATGCAGAAAAGAGACATATTTATGCATGTGTACTATAAGAAAGGAAACTGTTTCTCTCCCTGTCTAATAGCAAAATTTCTCTAGGTCTTGTTTACACCAAATATTCTGCGCCTCACCCAGCAATGATGTCTTTGGCAACAGAAACGCAATATCAGTGAAATTTCGATTTTTGGAAATACTAACCATTAATTACTGTAACTAACTTTGTTAGGATGATAATCCAGCGTTCATAAAGACAGAGTCTAAGGCTTAATCTTGCAATGGATTTATCAACAGAACTATTTATACTAGTAACATCAAACCACTGACCATTGCGTCCTTGCATACCAGCTTGGTATGGAAATGAAAATAATGGATCTCCTTGCCTTACACCTATTTGAGTAGCATGACTTATGCAAAGTCGTTAAATAAAATTGCACATGTTCACAATAATTTTGCTGCTAATAAAAAACGCAATACATGTTGTTAAATATGTTCTATAAAAGGGTTATCCTATGGAAGCAAGGAATACACCACAGAAGTGAAAAATATGGAGTGTACATGTTTTCTGGGCCAGACTAGCTAGTTTCGGCCAATTAGGCCTCATCAGTGACCCTCAGATATTTTCAAAATTCCACAGTGGAATCAATGATCCCAAAGGACAAGAAAATATAATCTACACTATGATGTAGGGCAGGGAGACGTTTTACCGCCGCCACACATTCCCACACACCAGCTGTAGTGAAGTTAAATATGTTCTATAAAAGGGTTAATCTTTGGAAGCAAGGAATACACCACAGGAGTGAAAAATATGGAGTGTACATGTTTTCTGGGCCAGACTAGCTAGTTTCGACCAATTAGGCCTCACCAGTGACCCTGATATTTTCAAAATTCCACAATGGTATCAATGATCCCAAAGGACAAGAAAATATAATCTACACTGTGATGTTAAGCCTAATTTGTTGATTAGAATACCTATTGATTTAGTGTTTTACTATCTACTATTTTGGATAGATCATAGTGTATGAATGAAAGAAAAATATCGGAAATTCATGATATTTTAGTAGTTTCTGAGCTAGATCAGCTCAATATGTATTCATTTTGATTTGTATAATCTCATTTTTATTACGTAAGTGTTACGAATTGCCTTTTTGTAAGGTTCTTGGATGATTTCAATAAAATAGTAAATTTTGCAGAAACGACTTACATCCATTAAACGTGTAAAACTACAGTGTTACCGGTTTCGGATTTTCATGAAATTTGGCATAGCTAAAGAAGATAATATTGCATGATTTCCTAGCAAAATGAAATCTTGACAAAGACTAGAACATATTTATCTTAGGGATTGAATTTTGTTAATTTTTTTAAATTTTAATTAAAAAATGAGATTTTTTTTATATTTATTTCATCAGAAAATGTAAACTTTAATTAATTCAAAAGGTTTTTTGTATCAAAGGAATGCCTATGGAGTTCTGCATTCAATCCAGTTCACAGATCTTGAAACTAAATAAAACTTAAGATTTAAGACCCACTTATTTAGAGACAGACACCGGCTCATGGAGGGAGTCAGTTAGAGTGGCCTCCTGAGTCCTACTTTGATTTATATAATTTATTAAATACATTTTTATTGGTTGTATATGCTGAGTTATTAATATACAAAGTTTAAAGAAAAAAACATGTATGAGCACAGATGAAAGACCCCCTTTCTACGTATTCTGCTGCTATATGAGGTCAAATCCATTGATAATCTTATACAGGACTACATTTCATGATTCATTGACAGAATTTTTTATGAGGCATTCAAGATCTCATTGTCCTCTTGTCTTAAAATTTCAGAACAATACAAGGCTCCCACAATGTTGCCTTCAGAACAATTTCCTTATTGGTCAGAGTGGTGTCGCAGAGGAAATGGTCAAATGCAAAGTAAGTTAGAAAGAAGCGTCACTTCGTTATGGCTGATTGCTTCTGATATCTTATAACCGTGTTACCGTAATCAACCCATTAACACCCAGGGTGCTGAGAAAAAAAGTAAAAACTCGGTGCTTATTAGGCCGATAACCAGACAAATATTTCTGACATAAAATGCCTTTGAGTAATAGCCAGTCTTTGGAAGAGGCATTTACAAGCCGCATACAGCTGGAAAATACAGAAATTCGAAAATTGCTGGAGGTTCCATGCCAAATAAAATTCAGTGCCCAGTCATAGATTTTTTCAGAGATAAAAAACTTCACCATGAAGATTCCTTTTTTTAGCTCACCTAAGCACGAGGGTGAACTATTGTGATCGCTTTATGTCTGTCATCCGTCTGTCTGTCCATCTGTCTGTCCGTCAACAATTTCTTCAAATGACATCTCCGAAACCACAGTGCCAATTTTAAAATAATTTCATGGGAATATCTATTAGGTGACCCTCTACAAAAATTGCTAAATGGTTCCACACCGCTGAACAAAATGGCAGCCAGAGCTAAAAATAGAAAAAAACCTTTTAAATGACATCTCCTCCTAGGCTAATGGTTCGATTTCAAAATAATTTCACAGGATTATTCCTTAGGTGACCCTCTACCCATATTGCTAAAATGGTTCCGCACCGCTGAACAAAATGGCCACCAGAGCTAAAAATAGAAAAACCTTAAATGACATCTCCTAGGCTAATGGTCGGATTTCAAAATAATTTCACAGAGAATGTTCCTTGGATGACCCTCTATCAGAATTGCTAAAATAGCTCCGCTTTGCTGAATAAAATGGCCAGCAGAGCTAAAAAAAGAAAAAAAAAAAAAAAAAAAACTTAGAAAAACCTTTAAACGACATCTCCTAGGCTAATGGTCCGATTTCAAATAATTTCATGGGAACATTTATCAGGTGACCCTCTACCAAAATTGCTAAAATGGTTCCACCTCGCTGAACAAACTGGCGACCAGAGCTAAAAATAGAAAAAAAAAAACTTTAAACAGCATCTCCTCCTAGGCTAATCGTCCGATTTCAAAATAATTTCACAGGAATTGCTGTCCGTCAACAATTTCTTCAAATGACATCTCCTAAACCACAGTGCCAATTTCAAAATAATTTCATGGGAATATCTATTAGGTGATCCCTCTACCAAAATTGCTTAAATGGTTCCACACCGCTGAACAAAAAGGCAGCCGGAGCTAAAAATAGAAAAAACCTTTTAAAGGACATCTCCTCCGAGGCTAATGGTTCGATTTCAAAATAATTTCACATGAATATTCCTTGGGTGACCCTCTACCAAAATTGCTAAAATGGTTCTGCACCGCTGAACAAAATGGCCACCAGAGCAAAATATTGAAAAACCTTTAAACGACGTCTCCTCCTAGGCTAATGGTCGGATTTCAAAATAATTTCACAGAGAATGTTCCTTGGATGA
Organism: Lucinisca nassula; assembly: GCA_963580285.1. Lineage (NCBI taxonomy): Eukaryota > Metazoa > Mollusca > Bivalvia > Lucinida > Lucinidae > Lucinisca > Lucinisca nassula. The sequence continues at coordinate 115,756,160 of OY757014.1, forward strand.
CCCTCTATCAGAATTGCTAAAATAGCTCAGCTCCGCTGAACAAAATGGCGACCAGAGCTAAAAATAGAAAAAACCTTTAAACGGCATCTTCTCCTAGGCTAATCGTCCGATTTCCAAATAATTTCACAGGCATGTCTGTCCGTCAACACTTTCTTCAAATGACATCTCCTCCTAAACCACAGTGCCAATTTCAAATAATTTCATGGGAATATCTATTAGGTGACCCTCTACCAAAATTGCTAAAATGGTTCCACACCGCTGAACAAAATGGCAGCAAGAGCTAAAAATAGAATAAACCTTTTAAAGGACATCTCCTCCGAGGCTAATGGTTCGATTTCAAAATAATTTCACAGGAATATTCCTTGGGTGACCCTCTACCAAAATTGCTAAAATGGTTCTACACCGCTGAACAAAATGGCCACCAGAGCTAAAAATAGAAAAACCTTTAAACGACATCTCCTCCTAGGCTAATGGTCGGATTTCAAATAATTTCACAGAGAATGTTCCTTGGATGACCCTCTATCAGAATTCAGCTCCGCTGAACAAAATGGCCAGCAGAGCTAAAAATAGAAAAACCTTTAAACGACATCTCCTCCTAGGCTAATGGTCCGGTTTCAAAACAATTTCATGGGGATATTTATTAGGTGACCCTTTACCAAAATTGCTAAAATGGTTCCACTTCGCTGAACAAAATGGCGACCCAGGGGTCCACTTGTTATCCTATGGGTCAGGTGAGCGATCCAGAGCCATCATGACCCAATTGTTAGCTTCTCTGAGCCAAAGGCTCAGGGGGAGCTATTGTGATCGCTCACCGTCCGTCGTCGTCGTCCGTCCGTCTTTACGACGGTATACTTCTGCTGCACATTTTCCAAAAAATGTATACTTGTGCTGCAATTTCTGACTTGTGTGGCAGTCACACAAGAAAGTGTGTCCAAAAAGGTCCAAAATTGTGTTCTGTGATGATTTTATTATATTAGAAAATTTGCAGCACAAGTAATTTGGACCAAAAAATGTCCAAGTATCCAATCTGTCCATCTGTTGTGTTTGGACAACATCATAAATCCTTCAGATTCGACTGGTTTTAATCGATGCAGACATGTATATAAGATGCTTTAAAAAAATGTAATAACTCAATAACCGCCTCAGTGATGTGGAGCAGTAGTGGGAGTAACCAGTCGCCATCTTGAATACTCACTGTCAAAACATTGGACAGTTGGTTAGTATATTCAGATGATATATGGTTCATTTACTGTTTAGTCAGTATCTGGGGTATGATAAAAAAGAAGCTGAAAATTGAATTTGGTACAAATGAATGTACTGGCACGTAAAATTATAAAAATGATAATTCCTGTGTGACTGTTTTGGTCATTTATCTAATGGTTGGACTGTCACACAGGAGATACATAAATAGGAAGGAGACTTTAGAGAGAAATTAAAGCTGAAACTGCTGCAGCAGACAGGGCTAAATGAATTGTCTATGGATATGTTTCTAACAGTGAAAGGTTGAATACTTTGAACTCAGATTTTTAATGAAGACATATTTAGGTAATTCCTAGAGAGAACAAGTCCCAGAAAATCAAGCTATTAAAATTTAGAACCGTGCACCACCAAAAATAACATTTAAGGCATAACTTACAAAGATGAAAACAGATATGCGCGAAATGAAATTTTTGCTTATCATGCTTATGGGCCATGATTACAATAATATAAGAAGCCAGTGTATGCAATACAAGGGATGTTCAAGTAAGGCACTGCAACAGAAGAATGCATCTTAAATTAACTCTTTGGACTGTCACAGAAGACATTGTAGCACCAGACTTAAAGGTCAATAGGCCTCAATGCATATAATTCTTAGCACCTTTAGACTGTCACAGAAGACATCGCAGCACAATTAAAAATCAAAAATGAGTTCCTTTAAGAGCAATGAAAACATTCATAAGAAAGGAGATGGGTCATACTACGTAGTTTCGGCTAATAAAGCCTCATCAGTGACCCTGTAATGATCCGACAACGAAAGCCAGAGGAAACATACTGCAATTTTGCGAATTTCGAATAGGCAGTCGATTCAAAGACTGATATAAATCAAAATGGGATCCAAATAATTAAAAACCTGTCTAGAATATGAGTCTAAACAAATAATTTATTTCTGATTTCTCAGAATATTCATAATGAACTCAAAGGACCAAAAGTAAAATATAAACTGCACTAGGTTGATGTACGGGGAGACGTTTTACGGCCGCCACACGGCACAACACCAGCTGCAGTGAAGGCAAATAAAAATAAAAAATGAGACTTGAAGTCTTAATGTACCTCTTAGTTCTTTAGGGATTGTCACATAATACACTGCAGCAGAAGAATGCATTTTAAATTTACTCTTTTAGGCTGTCACAGAATACATTGCAGCACAAGTCTAGATCTTATCATACATCTTAGTTGTTTAGGGTTTGTTATAGAAGGCACTGCAACACAAGAAAGCATTAAATTTTTCAATTAACTCTTTTTAGACTCTCACAGAAGACATTGCGGCGCAAGACTTGAAGTCTTTCCCTACATCTAAATTCTTTAGGTATTGTCACATAAGCCACTGCAGCAGAAGAATGTGTTTTTAATTAATTCTTTTTGGACTGTCATAGAAGACGTTGTAGCACAAGACATAAAGTCTTACCATACATCTAAATTCTTTAGGGATTGTGATAGAATGCACTGCGGCAGAAGAATACATTTTGAATAAACTCTCTTTAGACTGTCACAGAAGACATTGCAGCAGAAGACTTAACGTCTTGACATACATCTTAGTTCTTTAGGGATTGTCACAGAAGGCACTAGATGCTTCCGTGGTGTAGTGGTTATGCTACTCGCTTTGTAAATCAGGGTTCACAGGATCGATCCCGGGCTTCTATAGATTTACGGACGAGTCTTTAAAACGAGGTCCCGTCTCAGTATGACCTTAGCTGTTGGTGAGATGCAAAACTCAAACACTCACAGAAGGCACTGCAGCAGAAGAATGCATTTTAAATTAACACATTTAAGTGTGTCACAGAAGACATTGCAGCACAAGTCTTACCATACAACTTTGCATTTTAGGGATTGTCACAGAAGGCACTATGGCAGAAAAATGTTTCTTAAATTAACTCTTTCTAGACTATCACGGAAGACATGCAACCCAAGACTTACAGTCTTAACATACATCCTAGTTGTTTAGAGATTATCACAGAATACACTGCAGCAGAAGAATGCACTGCATGCAAAAGAAGAAAGCTTTTTAAATTAACAGTCTTCAGACTGCAACAGAAGGCATTGCAGCACAAGACTTAAAGGCTTAACATATATCTTAGTTCTTTAGGGATAGTTTGAGAAGGCACTGCATGCAACAGAAGAAAGCATTTTAAATTTACCCAATTCAAACTGCATCAGAAGGCATTGCAGCACAAGACTTAACACATATCTTAGCTCTTTAGGGATCATTAGAGAATGTACTGCAACAGAAAAATGCATTTTAAATTAACACATTTTTGTTTGTCACAGAAGACATTGCAACACAAGACTTAAAGACTTAACATATATCTTAGTTCTTTAGGGATCGCTAGAGAAGGCACTGCAGTAGAAGAATGCGTTGTAAATTAAAACGTTTTAGTTTGTCACAGAAGACGTTGCAGAACAAGACATAAAGTCTTACCATACATCTAAATTCTTTAAGGAGTGTGATAAAACGCACTGCAGCAGAAGAATGCATTTTAAATAAACTCTCATTAGACTGTCACAAAAGACATTGCAGCAAAAGACTTAGTCTTAACATACACATACATCTTAGTTCTTTAGGGATTGTCACAGAAGGCATTGCAGGAGAAAAAAATGTAATTTAAATATCTCTTTCTGGACTCCCACAGAAGACATTGCAGTACAAGACTTAGTCTTCTGCACACCGAGGCCAATAAATTCTACGATAGTTCAAATCAGTTATATGATGCGGCTCTCTTAACTAGAGGCTATACTCACCATACTCTCCGTCCTTACATTGATTCTGAAATTAATCATTAACGCCATTTCTTCAAAATATCCTTCATTAATAAATTCTATTAAGAACTTTAATACTATGTTGCCTTCTGTATTGGTCAGACCCTTAAATTTGTCTTCTGTAACTTCAGTTAATCTCAATGGAAGAGGCAATACCAATATGTTTAAAAATAATCTTCGTATAAGACTATCTCCTCTCAAGTCACCAATCCTTCGAAAATATACTAATCCGTGGAAAAGAAGTGGAATGTGTCCTAGTATTTCTAAGTGCAATGCCAAGAGGTGCAGCTGTTGTTCGCATTTAAGCACTGCGTCTACCGTTACTTCATCTGTTAACGGTAGATGCTTCTCTGTAGTTAACATGTCTGATTTGACATGACAGTCTACATGACAGTTTAATTTATCTAATTACATAACGTGCTGCAAAGTGTAATATGCAGTACGTCGGTCAAACTAACCCCATGCTTAAAACTAGATTGAACGAGCATTATCGTAGAATGGGTTAGCCTAAGAAAACTGACACTTTCTTGTACCGTCACTTTCGACGTACAGGTCATTATGTAATTAACATTGTTATACAACCAGTGGAAAAACTTTACTACAATGCAAATTCTACATCTAGATTCAAAATTATCAAAAGACATGAGGCTGAACTGAAATGGATTAAATCTTTACGTACCCCTTTTCCCCTGGGATTTAATGACAACATTTATCATAAGGGAAATATTTCCAGAATGCCGGACTTTGATATTTTCTCGCCCCTGGAATGTCGTAAACGCAGAACTAGATCTCACGGCACCAGGAAAAATGGTAACTATAAACGTAAATTATGTACTTTTTAACGAAACAATACTAGACTGAATTGACTTTCAATCATATTATTAAATCATGGACGCCACTCTATGCTTTCATTTCTAAGTTCATCACCCATTTCTGTTTTACGTCTTCTGGACACTGAGGCGAATAAATTCTACAATAGTTTAAATCAGTTATATGATGCGACACTCTTAACTAGAGGCTATACTCAGCATACTCTCCGTCCTTACATTGATTCTGAAATTAATCATAAACGCCATTTCTTCAAAATATCCTTCATTAATAAGGGTATGAATTTTATAGATTTACCCAGTATTTTTCGTGAGAGCTTGGTGCTTTCTTCCAGAGTAGAAGTAAAAAAAAAAGATCAGGAATTGATACAATTAACTTACTCCATCCATAAAAGACACCAAAGGGAAAGAAATACAAACATCAAGCGACCAGACCACAACGGAAACCTAAACAAAGGAAGGCCATATGGACAGTTACTTTCCCACAAAATGGCCATATGGCCATCCAAAATTAAAAGACACAAGTGATACACACAGTAAGTAACAAACAACAACATAAATAAATCGCCACAGAAGAGCCGCCTTGGAACGGTCCTGCTTATTTTCAAAATACTGAAACACCTATAATTTGCTATAAATATAACAAACCTAATAGATCTATCATTTTTAATTTCAATAAACTTTTCAGATCTTGATATTGATACTTATACTCCTGATTCATGTGATTATAAAAACTCAGTGTATTGCTATCCTGCTGCTGGTCATGTAATTACTGGCAATTTGAAAATTATTCCTGATTCTAGGATAAGGAATATAATTTCTAAAGGACCGAAATATCGGTTTCCTTCTAAAATTGATTTCAGTAAATGTAGAGATGAAATCGCTGCTGCCTTGAACGAATTCGGTAATCGATGGTGTAAGCGAGAGTATGTTGAGCATAAAGCTCTTAAGGACTGGAAACTTAGCATTTTAAAACTAGTGAATAAACGCATTTCTTTCTATTCTCAAAATACTAACTTATTTTCTCCTAAGCCTAAGACGTCTTTACGTCATCTTAAACTAGGTATCCAAGAATTTCATAAGAAAAGTAGAAGTAAAACAAAGATCAGGAATTGATACAATTAACTTACTCCACCCATAAAAGACACCAAAGGGAAATAAATACAAACATTAAGCGACCAGACCATAATGGAAACTTAAACAAAGGAAGTTTGTTTTTGCCCCTGCAGACAAGGCTGCTAACAACGTCGTCGTTGTGTGACGGCTCCACTATGTTAACACGCTTAAGCAGGAGCTTGGTGGTACTAAGGCCTATGAACTTCAGCCTTTAGCTGAAGAGAGAGCTATAGTAGATGAACATGTTTGTCATTCAGCCACCAAGTTTGCTGTGTGTGTTACAGAAGGCCAAGACAAGCTTCCTACGCTATACTGGTTACCAAAACTTCATAAAAGACCTTACAAAGCACGGTTTATTGCAAATTCTAGCTCTTGCACTACCACTGAACTTTCTAAATTATTAACTTCCTGTCTTACTGCTATTAAAACGCATTTGATTAAATATTGTGATAAAGTCTTTGAATGATCAGGAAGAAATCTGTTTTGGTCTATAAAAAATCGTATGCGCCAGTAAGAAGAAACATCAGTGACTGTGTGAACGCTGAAATGTGTTTGATATTACAGTGCAACTCGCACAACACAAGAATCCAAAATCCAGGTAAAACGATGAGAGAGAATTCCGGTATGATCAAGAAACTATATCTGTAACAGCATGTCAGATAACCTAATACAATATAATGGCGCAGCCTCTCTTCCTTTCACCTTTAAGATAATCCTACGTTCATGAGGTAACACATTTACAAAAATGTCAGCAAAATAGATGTTCACATGAGATTAATAATGTCTCAAGATTCTCAGTCATTAAGAAACTACTTGTTATTCATATAATCGACATATAATACTTAGTTTATCAAAAGGTGTACCAATCATGACATATTACCAAACATAGTCCTCAAGGTACTTTGGTGGTTTGGAAGTGCGCTTAGGCCTAGTATTTTCAAGGGGTGTGGTGTCTGTGTGGGGTTGTTGACCAAGGGTGGAATCGCTTGGACTTGGGGATGTATTGCTTGGACTAGGGCTTTGGTGGCTCTCCCCAGGCAAGCAAATCAAAATTGGGACTTCAGGAGCAGGCCCTGTATTCTCAGATACCTCGGGTTGACTTAAAGCTCAGGGAATGTCAGGAACTGCAGTAAGTTCATCGTCCTCCTCGTCGTAGTCGTTCACCTGTGGGCTAGATTGGGCAAACTGAGAAGGGACTTTGTAGCATTCTTTGACTTTAACCTTATATGAAGTGGCCCTAAGCTGGTTCCCTGCACCAATCAGCGTGAATAGATACTACTAAATATCTACTGCGTGCATGGGATTTAGCTTTATCAGCATAAAGCTAGACCAAATCGCCAACGCTAAGTGAAGGCTTTGATGTAAATTTCCTGCTCTTATGTTTAGTTAAAGTGCTTGAGAGGTGGTTATCAGTGCGATTTTGATGCTGTTGAAGAATGACTTCCCTGTCTGAAATCGGGATCTGCTCATGAGTGAATTGACTTCTGTGAGTCCACAATTCGCGTGAGGACATACCGGAAGAGCGAATGCGAGCATTTAAGCGTGCAACTGCTATCGAGAGGTCTAATGGTGTGACGGCACCACCCATGGGCTCATGACGCAAGATTTCTTCCTCAAGTTTTTGGATTGCCTTTTTGGCAACAGGATTTTATTCACATTTTTAATGCGACCAACTTCAAGTGTGATGAGGAGTTTTTGCAATAAACAGTCAACTTTCAAAGCAACGACTCCTGGGGCAGGGTCAACTCTAACAACTGCTATCGGACCATCCAGAGGATGAAGTTCCATGACAAGTCTGGCTAAAGTTTCTCTAAATGTTTCATGTTTTTCATTTTCAATGATGCACGCGACAGTATACGCTGTTACTGTCTCGCGAACAACTAGAATGAGTTGGCGATTGCGTTTTAGAACATTGGCTGCAAAGGACATTCCAACAGTTTCTTGTGGTTCTTCTGAGGATTGCTCAACTAGTTGGTCAGGGAATTTTTGCAGTGACGAACAAATATGGCAAGACTCGCACATACGGTCTACGGACTTGGTAAGGTCAAGTGCAAAGAAATTGTGTTTCAGGACTTGGAGCATTTGATTTTTGGACGGATGATCTAGTCTTATATGCATGGCAGTGACTAATCCATCCACTACATCACGTGGGACAATAATAAGCTCAGATGAGGGTTGCGATTTATTTATGTTGTTGTTTGTTACTTACTGTGTGTATCACTTGTGTCTTTTAATTTTGGATGGCCATATGGCCATTTTGTGGGAAAGTAACTGTCCATATGGCCTTCCTTTGTTTAGGTTTCCATTATGGTCTGGTCGCTTAATGTTTGTATTTCTTTCCCTTTGGTGTCTTTTATGGATGGAGTAAGTTAATTGTATCAATTCCTGATCTTTGTTTTACTTCTACTTTGCAAATGGTCAGTTCAGGGAACGACTAACACTCCATCTTTAGCTATACTTGCAACTGCAAGATATATTTATACATCTTTGACATTCGTGATTTTTTGTAAGGACGGGTACCCTGTTTGAGGTGGGAATGTGTGCGTCTAAGGTCTGGGCAGTTTGACTGAATATCAATCCATGCAGAACGGGTTGTAAATGGTACTGACTTCAGATTGTTGAGGACGTCCTTTACCTCTACTGATCTAACAACAGAATCTTCTGTTTGGATGATGAATGAGCAAATTTGACAATTGGGTTCATTACAATCTGGGGCATTGCGGCTTGAAAAATCCGAGGGAATGTTCGCTGAGCCTTTTAAGTGCTGAACAGTAACTTGATACCTGCTGACCGTGGACAAAAATGAAGTAACACGAGGACTGGCTGAAAACTGTCCTCGGCATAGTTTTTCTATAGCCTGAACGCAAGGTTTACTGTCAGTGAGGACACACGCAGTATGCTTGGACTGTATGATAAATGGACTGAAGTGCTTAACCGCAGCTGAAATTGACAATGCTTCTATCTCACAGGGCAACCATGTTACATGGTGTTTTCGTAACTTTGCGCTGAAGAAACCAGCAAGTTGTAGTTTTTTGTTTCTAGAAGCATACAATGTTGCACCGATACCATGCTTCGACACTGAACCGTCAGTTACAATCCAAAGCTGGTCATTGGGTTGGGGCAATGTTATGCACTTGTGAGACTTAAGGGACTCTTGTGCGATGCTGAAATGCTTGTTTAGCTCGCCGGTCCATTGAATCCGGTCTTGTGATTGAAGGCCGGCTATAGCAGTATCAAGGGGGGCTATTAACTGTGAACATTTAGGTAACACACGTCCTAGAACTTTGTACGATCCAATGAATGAACGCAAGCCATGTACGGTTTCAGGTGGAGGTGTTTGAGCTAAAACGGCTACGCGGTGAGGGCTTGCGGATAACGTACCTTGGGACCAAATCCATCCTAATATTGTAGTACTACGCGGGCAAATAACAGTTTTGCTCGGGGATAAATGTAAATTTCATTTTCGCAAAGTTTGAAGAACTTTTTCCTATGTGGACAGTAGCTGTTCAGGAGTATCTCCACCGCAGTATAAATCGTCAGCTAATTTACTAACTAAACCCTCTTGAATAAAATCTCCTAAGACACGGCACATTAATTCCTCCAGGACAGTTTCAGACCCAGGCATTCCCATCGCACACCTAGTATATACCCTAACTCCACGGAACGGTGTAGCTATGCCACAGTATTTCATGGATTGAGTGAGTGAGTGTTTGGGTTTTACGTCCCACCAACAGCTAAGGTCATAAGGAGACGGGACCTCGGTTTAAAGACTCATCCGAAAGTCTGGAGAAGCCCGGGATCGATCCTGCGATCCCTGGTTTACAAGGCGAGTAGCGTAACCACTACACCGCGGAGGCTTCTAGTATTTCATGGAATCTCTGGCCAAAGGTATCTGATAAAATGCAGACGTGAGGTCCGTATTTTAGCTCACCTGTCACGTAGTGACAAGGTGAGCTTTTGTGATCACTTTTTTTTCCGTCGTCCGTCGTGCGTCCGTCCGTTCATGCTTCCGTAAACAATTTCAAATAAGTATATCTCTAATACCCCATGGTCAATCTAGATCAAATTTCATGAGAAGCATCATCAGGTAGGGGGAAAGGGTGCATAAGGTTTTTGGGCTGATCAGATTGGAATTCTGGTTGCCATGGCAACATATAGCTCCCATAGACTTACAATGGGAAAAAATTAAAATATCTTCTTCTCTGAAACCACAGGGCCCAGAGCTTAGATATTTAGCATGTATTAACGACCAGTGGTCACCTACATAATTCCTGCCATTCATGCCCCTGGGGTCCAAATTGGCTACGCCCCGGGGCCCCTTCACTCCCATAGACTCATAATGGAACAAAAAGCTTCAAAAATCTTCTTCTCAGAAACCACATGGCCCAGAGCTTAGATATTTAGCATATAGCAATGGCAAGTGGTCACCTATATAATTCCTGCCAATCATGCCCCTGGGGTCCAAACGGGCCACGCCCCGGGCCCTTTAGCTTATATAGACTCATAATGGAAAAAAAAGCTTCAAAAATCTTCTTCTCTGAAACCACAGGGCCCAAAGCTGAGATATTTGGCATGTAGCAACAGAAAGTGGTCACCTACATAATTCCTGCCAATCATGCCCCTGGAGTCCAAATTGGCCTCACCCCGGGGCCCCTTAGCTCCCAAAGACTCATAATGAAAAAAAGCTTCAAAAATCTTCTTCCCTGAAACCACAGGGCCCAGAGCTTAGATATTTAGCATGTAGCAACGGCCAGTGGTCACCTACTCAATTCCTGCCAATCATGCCCCTGGGTTCCAAATGGGTGACGCCCCGGGGCCCCTTCGCTCCCATAGACTCATAATGGAACAAAAAGCTTCAAAAATCGTCTTCTCGGAAACCACAGGGCCCAGAGCTGAGATATTTGGCATGTAGCAACAGCAAGTGGTAACCTACATTATTCCTGCCAATCATGCCCCAGGGGTCCAAATTGGCCACACCCCGGGGCCCCTTAGCTCCAAAAGACTCATAATGGAACAAAAAGCTTCAAAAATCTTCTTCTCTGAAACCACAGGGCCCAGAGCTTAGATATTTAGCATGTAGCAACGGCCAGTGGTCACCTTCATAATTCCTGCCAATCATGCCCCTGGGTTCCAAATGGGCGACGCCCCAGGGCCCCTTCGCTCCCATAGACTCATAATGGTACAAAAAGCTTCAAAAATCTTCTCCTCGGAAATCACAGGGCCCAGAGCTTAGATATTTAGCATGTAGCAATGCAAGTGGTCACCTACATAATTCCTGCCAATCATGCCCCTGGGGCCCAAATGCCCCCCCCCCCCCCCCCCCCGGGCCCTTTAGCTCATATAGACTCATAATGCAAAAAAGCTTCAAAAATCTTCTTCTCTGAAACCACAGGGCCCAGAGTTGAGGTATTTGGCATGTAGCAATGGCAAGTGGTCACCTACATAAATCCTGCCAATCATGTCACTTGGGTCCAAATGGGCCACGCCCCGGGGCCCCTTTGTTCACATAGACTAATGATTAAAAAAAAAAAAGCTTCATAAATCTTCTTCCCCCCCCCCCGGGCCCTTTAGCTCATATAGACTCATAATGCAAAAAAGCTTCAATTTGGCATGTAGCAACGGCAAGTGGTCACCTACATAAATCCTGCCAATCATGTCCCTTGGGTCCAAATGGGCCACGCCCCGGGGCCCCTTTGTTCACATAGACTAATGATTGAAAAAAAAAAAGCTTCATAAATCTTCTTCTCTGAAATCACAGCGCCCAGAGTTTAGATATTTAGCATGTACCAACGGCAAGTGGTCACCTACATAATTCCTGCCAATCATGCCCCTGGGGTCCAAATGGGCCACGCGCAGGGGCCCCTTTGCTCCCATAGACTCAAATTTAAAAAAAGCTTAAAAAATCTTCTTCTCTGAAACCACAGCACCCAGAGCTTAGATATTTAGCATGTAGCAATGGCAAGTGGTCACCTACATAATTCCTGCCAGTCATGCCCCTGGGGTCCAAAAGGGCCACGCCCCGGTGCCCCTTAGCTCCTATAGGCTCATAATGGAAAAAAAAAACTTAAAAAATCTTCTTCTCTGAAACCACAGGGCCCAGAGCTGAGATATTTGGCATGTAGCAACGGCAAGTGGTCACCTACATAAATCCTGCCAATCATGCCCGTGGGGTCCAAATGGGCCACGCCCCGGGGCCCCTTAGCTCCCATAGACTCATAATGGAAAAAAGCTTCAAAATTCTTCTTCTCTGAAACCACAGGGCCCAGAGCTTAGATATTTACCATGTAGCAATGACAAGTGGTCACCTACATAAATCCTGCCAATCATGGGTCTGGGGTCCAAATGGGCCACACCCTGGGACCCCCTTAGCTCCCATAGACTCATAATGGAAAAAAAAACTTCAAAAATCTTCTTCTCTGAAACCACAGGGCCCAGAGCTTAGATATTTAGCATGTAGCAACGGCCAGTGGTCACCTACATATTTCCTGCTAATCATGCCCCTGGGGTCCAAATGGGCCATGCCCCAGGGCCCCTTAGCTCCCATAGACTCATAATGGAAAAAAGCTTCAAAAAGCTTCTTCTCAGAAACTGTGAAGCACAGAACTTAGATATTTAGTATCTAGCAACATAAAATAGCCAACTACATAAATCCTGTTAACCCTGCCCCTGGGGTCAAAATTGGCCACGCCCGAGCTCATCACCTCCAATAGACTTATAATGGAAAAAAAACTTTAAAAAATCTTCTTCTATGAAACCATAAGGCCCAGAGCTTAGATTTTTAGTATGTAGCAATGTCATGTTGCCACCTACATAAATCCTGCCAGTTATGCCCCTGGGATCCAAATTGGCCCCACCCCAGGGTTCTTTAGCTTCCATAGACTTACAATTGGAGAAACTTCAAAAATCTTCTTCTCTGAAACCACACGGCCCTTATAATGAAAAAATAAGAAAGAAAAAAACAACTTAAAATGGGGAAAAAGTTCTTCAAAAATCTTCTTCTCTGAAACCATAAGTCCCAGAGCTTAGGTATTTAGCAGGTAGCAATGTCGAGTGGTCGCCTACATGAATCCTGCCAATCATGCCCCTGGGGTCCAAATCCTGTGGCCCCTTAACTCCAACAAACTTATAATGGAAAAAGCTTCAAACATCTTCTTTGAAACCATGAAGTACAGACCTTAGATATTTAGTATATATAGCAACACAAAATGGTCGCCTACATACACCTGCTAACCGTGCCCTTTGGCTCATTAGCTTCTATAGACTTATACTGGAAAAAACTTAAAAAAATCTTTTTCTCCGAATCCATAAGGCACAGATTTTGTTTGATTTGAGGTTTTACATCCCCGACAACACTGTATAGGTCATTTTGGAGATGTCTCTTCCAATTTTGTGGGACTTTTACCAGACATTGAGATGAAATTACATCTCAAGCCCTGTCGCCCAATGAAACCAGTAGGGTTTGTAAGCATGGACACCGCTTTGCCTGAGCTTAGCTATTTAGTATGTAGCAATGTCAAGTGGTCTCCTACACTAATGATTTTCTCGTACACAGGTGAGCGATATAGGGCCATTGGGCCCTCTTGTTATAATATACTTCCACTGGGCAATAGTGCGTAAAGTGGAGTCTACGTCGGGCATAAGTGATGGTTGAGGTTTGCTGTAGCGTCCTACATCACTGAATGCTGTTACTAACCGGAAACCACCACTAGGCTTTTTGACTAGAAATGATGGATTAAGATATTCGACACTAACATCAATGTCTTCAGGGCGGCGGAAAATACCCTGCTTCTCTAAATCGTCAAATTTTTGTTGGAGTTCAACAAGTTTATCCCGAGAATACTGTGGCACTCTACCCTTACGTTGTGGAGGGAGAACAGGACCCATGTTTACAGTAGCATTGAATTTGCCAGCCGAGCCATTGTATCCAGAAATACTGGGATTTAATACATCATCAGATTCATTGAGGATAGTGTTAAAGTCTTGGCGACAACTGTCGGACAGTATATTGTCTGGATCAACTGACACTTTGGCAGAGAATGGGGTTTTTATGGCAGGTTGTTCAGTAAGCTTGGACCTCATCTCACCATCAGAGGGGTTGCAAACAGAGGAAGTTGTGTATCGGACCTGACAAAAGTGATCATGCCTGTTCACTAATTGGGGTTCATTAGAGGCATTAAATATACGGATTTTGTCACTTACAGCTTCAGTGATATGGGGAGGGGGCCAAGTTTGAGATTCCTTGAAACGCGATAGACCGAGTTTCAATAGTCAGGCTGCTATCTGGAACTATTTCGGGTGGTAAACTTACCTCAATGTAGCTCCCGGGCCATACAACAGTGGAAGTGGAACCTGATCTTAAGACAAAAGCTTGGGTGCGACGTGCCCGATTGTGTGGATTGTCAGGGGTAGAAGTGTGGTAATGCACAACATCCGAACCACCAATTGTGATTTGATGCTTAGCAGGACGTACAGAGATGTCATTCAATGTCATGAACGGTATTCCCCCAAGAATATCAACATCTAAGTCATTGACAACTAGTGCATCTAACTCGAATGTTTGGCCATTTCGAGACAGGACCAAATGCATTTCACCTATGATTTTTCATGGTGTCACACCGTCAGCCTGTAAGGCACTTTGACTGCTTTTGTTAATATCAGCACCAATTCTACTAGCAACAATATATTTTATCATGCTTATTTCAGCTCCACTGTCAAGGGTTACTTGCAAGCGGTGGTGTTTATAGAAAACTTAGACAGGGTGGCTGTTTTGTACAAACACATCGAGATAAATTGATGTCTGAGCACATGTAAATGGGTTTACTTTGCTGAAATTCATCATTCTGGTCACTCTCATCACTTGAAATTTTATTATATGACTCACATGTCTGACGAACCTTATTCATATATTGTTTGTCTGACTCTGGAAGGTATCGACACTGACTTAAGTAATGATCACATCTACGTCCTGCCTGCTTACACAGTGGGCAAGAAGGTCGTGTTTGCTTAGAGTCGAAAGGTTTTTGGATCCATGAAGACTTCTTGAATGCTTATGTAAGGAATAGCTTTAAAAAAATCTTCTTTGAAACCGCAAGGCCCAGGTCTTTGATATTAGGTGTGTAGTGTTATCCATTGGACCTTTGCCAAAATTGTTCAAATTATAGCCTTTGTTGACATTTGATATGAAGCTTAACCGTTTTAGACCTCCCTCAACATTATGCACATTATAGCCCTGGGGTCAATAATGGCCCTCCGCGGGGCCCACTTGTTACTCTATGGATCAGGTGAGCTATCCAGGGCCATCATGGCCTTCTTTTTTTTTTTGTCAAATATATAAATTTCGTTTTGTACAATGCAAAGGCTTGAAAATTTCTTGTGGGTACTTTTTGGTTCTTTTTCAATTTGCAGCAGTCTGTTTAACTCTTTTACATAAAAATTGGCTTTTGGACGAGTTTTTGGAGGGTATGCAATCATGCATACATTTATGCATGCATACATGCGTGCATGCCCACACTCAGGCATGCATGCACATACACATGCATGCACACACGCACTTTCCTGCACACATACACACATATGCATGCATGCACGCATGCACGCATGCACACACACACACATGCATGCATGCACTCGCATGCATGCACTCACACATGCATGTGTGCATACATGCATATGTACATGCATGCACAAGTGACTTATGCATTACATGCGTGCATTCAGACATGCACTCATGCATAAATGCATGTATGTACGCACGCAGGCATGCATACATGCTCATACTCACACATGCATGCACATTCACACTTGCATGCACACATGCATGCATGCACAATGTAAATGGTTGAACATTTCTTGTGGGTACTTTTTGGTTCTCTGCTGCAGTCTGTTTAACTCTTTTACATAAGAAAATGGCTTTTGGACTGGGTTTTGGAGGGTATGCAATCATGCTTACATGTTAGCATGCATACATGCATGAATGCTCAGACTTAGGCATGCTCGCACTCAAGCATGCATGCACATATACATGCATGCACACAAACACTTTCCTGCACACATGCATGCATGCACACACACATACATGCATGCACAAACATGCATGCATACAAACATGCACTCATGCTTACATGTATGCATGCATGTAAACTCACATACTCATACTCACACATGCATGCACATACTCACTTTCATGCACAAATGCATGCATGCACACATGCATCCATGCACACACATAATGTGCACTCATGCATACATGTATGCATGCATGTGCACACATGCATACATGTACTCATGCAGGCATGCATGCACACAAATATGTGCACTCATGTACACATGCACTCATTTGTTTGTTTGATTTGAGGTTTAACGTCCCCGTCAACACTATAAAGGTCATTTTGGAGACGTTGCTTCCAATTTTGTGGGACTTTTACCCGACATTGAGATGAAATGACATCTCAAGCCCTGTAGCCCAATGAAACCAATAGGGTTTATTAGCATGGACGGTCCGCCTCACACCGCAGTTCCTGGACAGGCTTAGATCCTCTAAGCGGTTTACCAGTACTAGTGTGCGGGCCGGATTCAGCTCTGCGTGGAAGCATCGTGCAGCCCATATATTTCTTCAAGCCCCTATGGGCGGGGGCGGACACATGCACTCATGCATGCATGTATGCATGCAATGCATTCATGCATAAACACACTTGCATGCACACTAGCACTCATGCATGCTTGCATGCACACACATACGTGCACTCATGCATGCATGAGTAACTCATGCATTCATGCATGCATGCATGCATGCATGTGCACACATACATGCACATGCATGTACACACATACATGCACATGCATGTGCATGCACTAATGATGCATGTACACACACATGCATAAATGCACACACTCACACATGCATGCAAGCACACATGAATGCACACACTCACACATGCATGCAAGCACACATGCATGCACACATCAATCATGCATGCATGCACACACACATGCATGCATGCACAAAGTCATGCAGGCATGCATGCACACACTCATGCATGTATGCACTCACACATGCATGCATACACTCACACATGCATGCATACATGCACACATGCATGCACATGCACACCTGCATGCATGCACATGCACACTCATGTCTATTGTTAGAAAGCCATTGTCTGCGCTGTATTGCTTGACACAAATGTTGGGTATGTATTGCTGCAGTCTGTTGAGTTCTTTTGCAAAACAAAATGTCATTTTTGGGAAAAAAAAAATCTGGATAACTGAAATTTTATCAGCTCACCTGTCACGTAATGACGAGGTGAGCTTTTGTGATCACTTTTTGTCCGTCGTCCGTGCGTGCATCCGCGCGTCCGTGTGTGCGCGCGTCCCTGTGTCCGTAAAAAAATTCAAATAAGTATATCTCTAATACCCCATTGTCAATCTTGATCAAATTTCATGAGAAGCATCATCATGTAGGTGGAAGGCTGCATAAGGTTTTTGAGCTGATCAGATTTGAATTCTGGTTGCCATGGCAACATATAGCTCCCATAGACTAAGAATGGGAAAAAATATCTTCTTCTCTGAAACCACTGGGCCCAAAGCTTAGATATTAAGCTTGTAACAATGTCAAGTGGTCACCTACATAAATCCTGTCAGTCATGCCCATGGGGTCCTAATTGGCCACACCCCTGGGCCCCTTCACTCCTATAGACTCATAATGGAAAAAAAAGCTTCAAAAATGTTCTTCTCTGAAACCACAGGGCCCAGAGCTTAGATATTTAGCATGTAGCAACAGCAAGTGGTCACCTACATAATTCCTGCCAATCATGCCCCTGGGTTCCAAATGGGCCACGCCCCGGGGCCCCTTAGCTCCCATAGACTCAAATAAAAAAACAGCTTCAAAAATCTTCTTCTCTAAAACTACAGAGCCCAGAGCTTAGAAATTTAGCATGTAGCAACGGCAAGTGGTCACCTACATAAATTCTGCCAATCATGCCCCTTTGGTCCCAACGGGCCACGCCCTGGTGCCCCTTAGCTCATGTAGACTCATAATGGAAAAAAAGGTTCACACAGCTTCTTCTCTGAAAACACAGGGCCAAGACCTGAGATATTTAGCATGTAGCAATGGCAAGTGGTCACCTACATAAATACTGCCAATCATACCCCTGGGGTTCAGATGGGCCACGCCCCGGGGCCCCTTAGCTCCTATAGACTTATAATGGAAAAAAAAGCTTCAAACATCTTCTTCTCTGAAACCACAGGACCCAGAGCTTAGATATTAAGCATGTAGCAACGGCAAGTGGTCACCTACATAATTCCTGCCAATCATGCCCCTGGGTTCCAAATGGGCTACGCCCCGGGGGCCCTTAGCTCCCATAGACTCATAATGAACAAAAAAGCTTCAAAAATCTTCTTCTCTGAATTTACAGAGCCCAGAGCTTAGAAATTTAGCATGTAGCAACGGCAATTGGTCACCTACATATTTCCTGCCAATCATGCCTCTGGGGTCCTAAGGGAACGCACCTGGCCCCTTCGCTCCCATAAACTCATAATGGAAAAAAAGCTTCAAAAATCTTTTTCTCTGAATCCACAGGGCCCAGAGCTTAGATATTTAGCATGTAGCAACGGCAAGTTGTCACCTTCATAATTCCTGCCAATCATGCCCCTGGGTTCCAAATTGGCCACGCCCCGGGGCCCCTTAGCTCCCATAGACTCATAATGAAAAAAACCCTTCAAAAATCTTCTTCGCTGAAACTACAGAGCCCAGAGCTTAGAAATTTAGCATGTAGCAACGGCAAGTGGTCACCTACATAAATCCTGCCAATCATGCCCCTGTGGTCCAAACGGCCACGCCCTGGGGCCCCTTAGCTCCTGTAGACTCATAATGGAAAAAATAGGTTCACACAGCTTCTTCTTTGAAACCACAGGGCACAGAGCTGAGATATTTAGCATGTAGCAATGGTAAGTGGTCGCCTACATAAATACTGCCAATCATGCCCCTGGGGTCAAAAGGGGCCACGCCCCGGGGCCCCTTAGCTCCTATAGACTCATAATGGAAAAAAAAGCTTCACAAATCTTCTTCTCTGAAACCACAGGGCCCAGAGCTTAGATATTTAGCGTGTAGCAACGGCAAGTGATCACCTACATAAATCCTGCCAATCATGCCCATTTGGTCCCAACGGGCCACGCCCTGGGGCCCCTTAGCTCCTGTAGACTCATTATGGAAAAAAAAGGTTCACACAGCTGCTTCTCTGAAAACACAGGGCCAAGACCTGAGATATTTAGCTATAGCAATGGCAAGTGGTCACCTACATAAATACTGCCAATCATACCCCTGGGGTTCAAATGGGCCACGCCCCGGGGCCCCTTAGCTCCTATAGACTTATAATGGAAAAAAAGCTTCAAAAATCTTCTTCTCTGAAACCACAGGGCCCAGAGCTTAGATATTAAGCATGTAGCAACGGCAAGTGGTCACCTACATAATTCCTGCCAATCATGCCCCTGGGTTCCAAATGGGCCACGCCCCGGGGGCCCTTAGCTCCCATAGACTCATAATGAACAAAAAAGCTTCAAAAATCTTCTTCTCTGAATTTACAGAGCCCAGAGCTTAGAAATTTAGCATGTAGCAACGGCAATTGGTCACCTACATATTTCCTGCCAATCATGCCTCTGGGGTCCTAAGGGAACGCACCGGGGCCCCTTCGCTCCCATTGACTCATAATGGAAAAAAGCTTCAAAAATCTTCTCTGAAATCGAAGGGGCCCAGAGCTTAGATATTTAGCATGTAGCAATGGCAAGTGGTCACCTACATAATTCCTGCCAATCATGCCCCTGGGGTCCAAATTGGCAACAACCCGGGGCCCCTTAGCTCCCATAAACTCATAATGGAAAAAAAAGCTTCAAAAATCTTCTTCTGAATCCACAGGGCCCAGAGCTAAGATATTAAGCATGTAGCAAGGGCAAGTGGTCACCTTCATAATTCCTGCCAATCATGCCCCTGGTTTCCAAATTGGGCATGCCCCGGGGCCCCTTAGCTCCCATAGACTCATAATGAAAAAAAAAGCTTCAAAAATCTACTTTGCTGAAACTACAGAGCCCAGAGCTTAGAAATTTAGCATGTAGCAACGGCAAGTGGTCACCTACATAAATCCTGCCAATCATGCCCCTGGGGTCCAAACGGGCCACGCCCTGGGGCCCCTTAGCTTATGTAGACTCATAATGGAAAAAATAGGTTCACACAGCTTCTTCTCTGAAACCACAGGGCACAGAGCTGAGATATTTAGCATGTAGCAATGCTAAGTGGTCGCCTACATAAATACTGCCAATCATGCCCCTGGGGTTCAAACGGGCCACGCCCTGGGGCCCCTTAGCTTATGTAGACTCATAATGGAAAAAATAGGTTCACACAGCTTCTTCTCTGAAACCACAGGGCCCAGAGCTTAGCTATTTAGCGTATAGCAACGGCAATTGGTCACCTACATAATTAGGCTGAGACGGTGTGTCATGCACAAAAACACAACTCTGGGTTGCAGGGTTTTTAGTTTCTCCCCTCTCAATAATATAGAATCACTACCTTGTGCTGGCCACATCTCCAATACAGTTTGAGATATATTGATGGTACTTGGTACAGTTGTACATTGGGTTAAGCAGGTGTGTCATGTGCAAAAACCACTACTCTGGTTGCCCTAGTTTTTTAATTATCTCCCCTGACTATTAATATAACCTTGTGATGGCTATAACTCCAATACCCTTTGAGATATATTGATGGTACTTAGAACAATTGTAAAAAAGGTTGAGACGGGGCTTCATGCCTAAGAACCACAACTCTTGGTGCTATGATATTTGAGTTAACTCCCCTTCCAATATAACAGTATTACCACCTTGTGATCACCGTACCTCCAATACCCTTTGAGACATATTAGTGGTACTTGAAGCAGATGTACATGAGGATAAGCAGGTGTGTCGTGCTAAAGAATTACAACTCTGGATGCTCTGGGTTTTTTTAGTTATCTCCCCTGACAATATAACCTTGTGATGGCCATAACTCCAACACCCTTTGAGATATATTGAAGGAACTTGGCGCAATTGTATACAATGTACAGAAGTGGTGTAATGTGTAAGAACCACAACTGTTGGTGCTGTGGTATTTGAGTTATCTACCCTTCCAATATAACAGTATGACCAGCTTGAGATGTCATTTCGTCTCAATGTCGGGTAAAAGTCCCACAAAATTGGAAGCAACGTCTCCAAAATGACCTTTACAGTGTTGACGGGGACGTTAAACCTCAAATCAAACAAACAAACCAGCTTGAGATCACCATAATTCCAATACCTTTGGAGACATAATGATGGTATTTTGTACAGAAATACATGACCTTAAGCAGGCATGTCATGCGCAAGAGCCACACATCTGAGTGCCCTGGTTTTTAGCTCAACTGTCACATAGTGACAAGATGAGCTTTTGTGATCACTTTTCGTCCATCGTCAGTGCGTGCGTGTATTTGTGTGTGCGTGCGTAAACTATTTCTTCAAACGACATCTCCTCCTAAACAACTGATCGGATTTGGACCAAACTTCACAGGAATGATCCTTAGGTGGTCCCCTTTCAAATTTGTTCAAATGGTTCCGGTCCATTGCACATCTGGGTCACAGGTGCCAAAAATAGATTTCTTTTCACTGAAAACTTAAAAAATCTTCTTCTCTGAAACCACAAGGCCCAGGTCTTTGATATTTGGTATGAAGCTTCATGTAGTGGACCCCTACCAAGATTGTTCAAATTAAAGTGCTGGGGCCAAAAATGCCCCCGCCCCGGGGCCCTTTGGTTTTACATGGGCTTATATAGGGAAAATCTTTAAAAATCTTCTTCTCTGAAACAGCAAGGCCCAGGTCTTTGATATTTGGTATGAAGCTTCATCTAGTGGACCCCTACAAAGATTGTTCAAATTATAGTGCTGGGGCCAAAAATGCCCCCGCCTTGGGGCCCTTAGGTTTTACATGGGCTTATATAGGGAAAATCTTTAAAAAACTTCTTCTCTGAAACTGCAAGGCCCAGGTTTTTGCTATTTGGTATGAAGCTTTATCTAATGGAATGCTACCAAGATTGTTCAAATTATAATGCTCGGGCCAAAAATGCCCCTGCCCCGGGGCCCTTTGATTTTACATGGGCTTATATAGTGAAAATCTTTAAAAATCTCCTTCTCTGAAACCGCAAGGCCCAGGTCTTTGCTATTTGGTATGAAGCTTCATCTAGTGGACCGCTACAAAGATTGTTCAAATTATAGTGCTCGGGCCAAAAATGCCCCCGCCCCGGGGCCCTTTGATTTTACATGGGCTTATATAGGGAAAATCTTTAAAAATCTTCTTTACTGAAACTGCAAGTCCAAGGTCTTCGGTATTTGGTATGTTGCTTCATCTAGTGGACCGCTACCAAGATTGTTCAAATTATAGCCCTAGGGCCAAACATGCCCCCGCTCCGGGGCCCTTTGATTTACATGGGCTTATATAGGGAAAATCTTTAAAAATCTTCTTCTCTGAAACCGCAAGGCCCAGATCTTTGATATTTGGTATGTAGCTTCATCTAGTGGACCCCTACCAAGATTGTTCAAATTATAGTGCTGGGACCAAAAAATGCCCCCTTCTCGGGGCCCTTTGGTTTTACATAGACTTATATTGGGAAAATCATTAAAAAATCTTCTTCTGTGAAACCACAAGGCCTAGGTCTTTGATATTTGGTGTGAAATTTCATCTACTGGACCTCTTTCAAGATTGTTCAAATTATAGCCCTGTGGCCAAAAATGCCCCAGCTCCGAGACCCTTTGGTTTTACATAGACTTATATAGGGAAATCTTTAAAAATCTTCTCCGAAACTGCAAGGCACATGTCTTTGATATTTGGTATGGAACTTCATCTAGTGGACCTCTACCAAGATTGTTCACATTATAGCGACCCGGGCCACAAATGCCCCCGTCCCGGGGCCCTTTGGTTTTACAAAGACTTATATAGAGATAATCTTTGAAAATCTTCTTCTCTGAAACAGCAGGGCCCAGGTCTTTGATATTTGGTGTGAAGCTTCATCTAGTGGACCTCTATCAAGATTGTTGAAATTTTAGCCCTGAGGCCAAAAATCCCTTTGGTTTTACAAAGACTTATATAGAGATAATCTTTGAAAATCTTCTTCTCTGAAACAGCAGGGCCCAGGTCTTTGATATTTGGTGTGAAGCTTCATCTAGTGGACCTCTATCAAGATTGTTGAAATTTTAGCCCTGAGGCCAAAAATCCCCCCCCCCCCCCCTCCCGCTCTGGGTCCATTTGGTTTTACATAGGCTTATGTAGAGAATATCTTTAATAAATCTTCTCTGAAACAGCAAGGCACAGGTCTTTGATATTTGGTGTGAAGCTCCATCTAGTGAACCTTTGCCAAGATTGTTGAAACAAGAGGCCCAAGAGGGCCTGTCGCTCCACCGGCTAACTTCAGACAACTGTCATATTTATTACATTAACCAATGGTATACTAGTTCTATTGCTATATGTTGGACCAGTCCATTTGTCATATAAGGGGTGTCAGGCCTATTTTTTTTTCTATTTTTGATGGAAAATTCTGTTAGCAAATAGTGCAGGCCCTGATCAGACATGGTGTTCTGTGGGGTCTGATCTGGGCCAGCACTGTTTGCCAAGGTACCCATTTAGGGTTTTCCCGCATGCAATGGGTAAAAAAGAAACAAGTGATCCACCCAAGGAATGTCCATTCTATATTTTTTGGACCCCATAGGTTGGCAGGATTTATGTGAGTGACCATTTGGCATTGCTCCGTTCTAAATATCTAAAGCTCTGGGCCTTATGGTTTCAGAGAAGAAGACTTTTTTTAAGTTTTTCCTATTATAAGTCTATGGGAACTAATATGCCTCTGGGCGTGACCAATTTTTTACCCCAGGGGCATTGTTGGCAGGATTTATTTGAGAGACCACTTGACGTTGCTGCATACTTAATAACTTAGCTCTGGGCACTGATGGTTTCAGAGAAGATTTTTGTCAGTTTTTCCCAGTATAAGTCTATGGGAGCTTATGGGCCTCGGGGTGTGGCCAATTTGGACCCCAGGGGCATAGTTGGCAGGATTTATGCAGATGAATACTTCAAGTTGCTACATACTAAGCTCTTGGCCTTATGGTTTCAGAGGAGAAAAGTTTCAAGATTTTGTCATTATTAGTCTATGGGAGCTACTAAGCACCGGGGCGTTGCCAATTTGGAGTGCCTAAGGGATAGTCAAAATATGCTTGCTTAAGACAGGTTCTTGCTTAATACAGGTGAAATTTAACACATCTGCCTTTCTTGGGAACTGAATGCCTGCTTGCTTAAGACAGGTTGCTTGCTTAATAGAGGTGGCCACTAAGACAGGTTTTACTGTAAATGTCTTAGCTTTAGGCTTTATGGTTTCAGAGAAGAAGTTTTTCCGTTTATTGGTCTATGGAAGCTAATGAGCCAAAGGTGGTGGCCATGTTTTTTGTCTGATCAAAATTTCTTCAATGAATCTGACAATGGTAGACACAAGGAACATTCATGAAAATTAAGAACGAAATCCATTTAGCGGTTTTGGAGGAGAAGATTAAAAAAAAAAAAAAAGATCCCTTTATGAGTCTATGGAAGCTAATTAGCCAATGGGCGTGTCCATGGCGGTCATGTTTTTTGTCTGATCAAAATTGCTTCAAGGAATCTGACAGAGGTCCACCCAAGGAACATTCGTGCAAAGTAAGAATGAAATCCATTACGTTGAGCGGTTTTGGAGGAGAAGGTTTTTAAAACTTTTCCCCATATAAGTCTTTGAAAGCTAATGAGCCAAGGGGCATGGCCATGGCAGTCATGTGGGGCATGGCCATGGTGGCCATGTTTTTTGCCTGATCCGAATTTCTTCAAGGAATCTGACAGAGGTCCACCCAAGGAACATTCATGCAAAATAAGAATAAAATCCATTGAGCGGTTTTGGAGGAGAAGATTTTTAAATATTTTTTTTTGCTTTCGATGCCATTTTGTTCTGCATGTAACAAAATTCTTTGAAGGAATTCAGAAGAGGACTATGTGAGAAACATTCCTGTGAAGTTTGGTTACAATCGACCAAGTAGTTAAGGAGGAAATGTTTAAAGAAAAAAGTTTACGAACGGATGCACAACCGCACAGACACACAACAGACACAGGGCCATAACATATAACATAAGACCCGCCGGTCTTTGGCCAGTGGAGCTAAAAAGTGAACAGATTTATGTTTTTATTTCTTTCTTTATTTATTTTTTCCTTTCCTCCGTCGGATTCGGTATGCCTCCCTTTTCAACTAAGCCATTTTAACCCTCAGGGATCTGGAGAACTGTTGACACTGTAGTATAATTAGGTCTATTAAAGCAATCTCCGTCAGTATTTTGAATTTATTTTGAAACATCAAGTCGTATAAATAGAGTTTGTGTTGAAAACATCAGTTCTATCACCAGTGTGATGGGCATGTGAAATTTCTGATGTTTTGAATTTTAGAATGACAATTTGTAGGTGGACCTCTATAGATATGTGATAGTCAGCAAAATTGGAGGAGATTAATTCAGATACAGGAAGCTTTTAAATAAATAAATAAATAAATAAACAAGAACTTTTGAAGAAGAGAAGACTTTTTTAACATTACACTACATGTTATATAGTGAAAATAAACCCCGCCCACTGCAGCCATGTTTTATGTTTGATCAAAATTTCTTCAAGGAATCTGACAGAGGTCCATCCAAGGAACATGCATGCCATATAACTATGAAATAAAACAAGAACTTTTGCAGAAAATATTTTCAGCATTACACTATATGTTATATAGTGAAAATAAGCCTCGCCCATGGCGGCCATGTTTTTTTGTAAGATCAAATTTTTTCAAGGAATCTTACAACAGTCCACCCAAGGACAATTCATGCAAATTACAATGAAATCCCACAAGTACTTTTGCAGAAAATGATTTTTTAGCATTACATTATATGTTAAATAGTGAAAATAAGCCCCGCCCATGGCGGCCATGTTTTTTGTCGGATCATAATTTCTTCAAGGAATCTAAAAGAGGTCCACCCAAGGAACATTCATGCAAAATAAAAACAAGGCATCGCATGCGATACAAATCCCCTCGCACTAGACAACTTCGTGTGTGGAAAACACTGAAATGGCAAAAGTCCAACTTGCTTGAGATATTATCATATGCAACATTTGTGTAAAGTTTGTTTAAAAATCCTCCAATAAATGTACATTCTAGAGTGATGACGTTTCTCTAAAATAGCCATAGTGATCTTGACTTGAGGCCATGACCACGAAAGTAGATCTTGCTCAAGATATTATCATAAGCATCTTTTGTGTGAAGTTATATTAAAATCTGTTAATAAATGTAGGCGGTAGAGCGATGACAAAGTTTTTCTAAAGATAGCCACAGTGACCTTGACTTTGAGGTCATGACCTTGAAAGTCGAAGTAAGTCAAGATATTATCATAAGAAACATTTGTGTGAAGTTCTATTACAATCCATCATTAAATGTAGGCGCTAGAGCGATGACAAAGTTTTTCTAAAAATAGCCACAGTGACCTTGACCTTGAAAGTCTAAATAGCTCGAGATATTGTCATAAGGAACATTTGTGTGAAGTTATATTGAAATTTGTGAAAAAATGTAGTCACTAGAGCAATGACAAAGTTTTTCTATAAATAGCCACAGTGACCTTGACCTTGAAAGTCAAACTCGCTCGAGGTATTGTCATAAGGAACATTTGTGTGAAGTTATATTGAAATGGATGAAGAAATGTAAGCGCTAGAGCCATGACAAAGTTTTTCTAAAAATAGCCACAGTGACCTTGACCTTGAAAGTGGAACTCACTAGAGATATTGTTATAAGGAACATTTGTGTGAAGTAATATTGAAATTGGTGAAAAAAATGTAAGCGCTAGAGCAATGACAAAGTTTTTCTAAAAATAGCCACAGTGACCTTGACCTTGAAAGTCAAACTCGTTCGAGGTATTGTCATAAGCAACATTTGTGTGAAGTTATATTGAAATCAGTGAAGAAATGTAGGTGCTAGAGTGATAACAAAGTTTTCTAAAAATAGCCATAGTGACCTTGACCTTGAAAGTCGAAATGGTGAGATATTGTCATAAGGAACATTTGTGTGAAGTTATATTGAAATCGATGAAGAAATGTAAGCGCTAGAGGGATGACGAAGTTTTTCTAAAAATAGACACAGTGACCTTGACCTTGAAAGTGGAACTCGCTAGAGATATTGTCATAAGAAACATTTGTATGAAGTTATATTGAAATTGGTGAAGAAATATAGGCGATAGTGCGATGACAAAGTTTTTTCTAAAAATAGCCACAGTGACCCTGACCTTGAGGCCATGAGTTGGAAAGGCGAACTCGCTGGAGATATTTTTATAAGGAACATTTGTGTGAAGTTATATTGAAATTGGTGAAGAAATGTAGGCGCTAGAGCGATGAAAATGTTTTTCTAAAAATAGCCACAGTGACCTTGACCTTGAGGTCATGACCTTGAAAGTCCAACTCGCTCAAGATATTGTCATAAGGAACATTTGTGTGAAGTTATATTGAAATCAGTGAAGAAATGTAGGAGCTAGAGCGATGACAAAGTTTTTCTAAAAATAGCCACTGTGACCTTGACCTTGAAGCCATGACCTTGAAAGTGGAACTCGCTCAAGATATTTTTATAAGGATCATTTGTGGGAAGTTATATTGAAATTGGTGTAGAAATGTAAGCGCTAGAGCGATGACAATGTTTTTCAAAAAATAGCCACAGTGACCTTGACCTTGAGGTCATGACCTTGAAAGTCCAACTCGCTCGAGATATTTTTATAAGGATCATTGTTTGAAGTTATATTGAAATTGGGGGAGAAATGTAGGCGCTAGAGCCATGACAAAGTTTTTCAAAAAATAGCCAGAGTGACCTTGACCTTGAGGTCATGACCTTGAAAGTCGATCTTGCTCCAGATATTGTCGTAAGGAACGTTTGTGTGAAGTTATATTAAAATCGGTCAAGAAATGTAGGCGCTAGAGCGATGACAAAAGTATGTACGTACGTACGTGGCGCAAGAGCGATGACAAAAGTACGTACGTGGCGCAAGAGCGATGACAAAAGTACGTACTTATGTACGTACGTACGGGACAATGGCCGGCCTCGGTGGCTCAGTCGGATGCGCGTCTGACTGGTGATCAGGAGGTCGCGTGTTCGACTCCCGCCGGGGTCGGCAACATTCTTTCGTGGAGATTGATCATGAAATCTTTTCTACGGTCATTCTCTCCCTTCCGCTGATTCAAGAAGGGCAGTTGTCAGTTTCTGGCGAAAGAATGTGCACTGTACTGGTTAACCGCTTACGTATAAGCCTGCCCAGGAAAGTGTTGATAGGTAAACTGACCGGCTCAAAAATGACCTAAATAGTGTTGACTGGGCCGTTAAACTCCAATACAAAAAAAAAAAAAAAAAAAAAAAAAACGTACGGGACAAATGCTATATCCCCCCTCACAACTATGTTGTGTGAGGGGATTATGAAATCCAACAGGTGTGTTTGGAGGAGAAGATGTTTAAAGATTTTTAATTTTTTGTGTGGTTTTGTTGCCATGGCAACCAGAGTTCTGGGTGTAACAAAATTCTTTGAAGGAATTTAGAAGAGGACTAAGTAAGGAACATTCCTGTGAAGTTTGGTTACAATTGGCCCAGTAGTTTAGGAGGAGAAGATGTTTTAGCATTACACTATATGTTAAATAGGGAAAATAAGCCCCGCCCATGGCGGCCATTTTTTTTGTCGGATCAAAATTTCTTCAAGGAATCTGAAAGGGGTCCACCCAAGGAACATTCATGCAAAATAAAAATGAAATCCAACAGGTGGTTTTGGAGGAGAAGATTTTTAAAGATTTTTAATATTTTGTGTTGTTTTGTTGCCATGGCAACCAGAGTTCTGGGTGTAACAAAATTCTATGAAGGAATTTAGAAGAGGACTAAGTAAGGAACATTCCTGTGAAGTTTGGTTACAATGGGCCCAATAGTTTAGGAGGAGAAGATGTTTTAGCATTACACTATATGTTAAATAGGGAAAATAAGCCCCGCCCATGGCGGCCATGTTTTTTGTCGGTTCAAAATTTCTTCAAGGAATCTGAAAGAGGTCAACCCAAGGAACAGTCATGCAAAATAAAAATGAAATCCAACAGGTGGTTTTGGAGGTGAAGATTTTTAAAGATTTTTATTTTTTTTGGTTTTGTTGCCATGGCAACCAGAGTTCTGGGTGTAACAAAATTCTTTGAAGGAATTTACAATTGGCCCAGTAGTTTAGGAGGAGAAGATGTTTAAAGAAAAAGTTAACGCACGGACGCACGGACGCATGACGGACACAGGGCCATGACAATAGCCCCGCTGGCCTTCGGCCAGTGGAGCTAATTATAGCCTCTGTTGATATTTGGTATGAAGCTTCACCTTTTTAGACCTCCCTCAACATTATGCACATTATAGCCCTGAGGTCAATAATGGCCCTCCCCGGGGCACACTTATTACTCTATGGATCAGGTGAGCGATCCAGGGCCATCATGTCCCTCTTGTTTAGTTATCTCCCCTGATAGTATAATCTTGTGATGGCCATATCTGCAATACTTTTGTGATATATTGTTGGTTTAATTCTGGTGCACTTTTTATTGGTGAACATTTGGTGAACAATCTTCTGAAGGCCATATTGACTTTTGGTCGGGGGATTTGCCATCTCTTCCGATGGTATTTTTTTATCTTGTCTGCATGATAGCTGTTCCATTTATGATTTGATTTTAACTAAACTTGCACACAATTTGTACCACCACAAAATCTTGGTTCCTTTCTTGAACCAGACATATCCCATCATGGGTACTAGAGTTATGGCTCCTGAAAAGGCAAACTTTTCCTATTTTGGTATTGGTCAGGTTGGAATATGGGTCATGTTGGGTCAAAAAGTAGGTCAGTAGGTCAAATCAGAGAAAAACCTTGTGAACACACTAGAGGCTACCGTTATGGTTCGATCATCATCAAACTTGCCCAGAATGATCATCTTGGCAATATCTCAGTCAAGTTTGAATACGGGTCATGCCAGGTCAAAAAGTAGGTCAGTAGGTCAAATCATAAAAAAAACCTTGTGAACACACTAGAGGCCACAGTTTTGGTCCGATCATCATCAAACTCGCCCAGATTGATCATCTTGACAATATCTCAGACAAGTTCAAATATGGGTCATGTTAGGTCAAAAAGTAGGTCAGTAGGTCAAATCATAGAAAAACCCTCTGAACATACTAGAGGCTACAGTTTTGGTCCGATCATCATCAAACTTGCTCAAAATGATCATTTGACAATATCTCGGGTTAAAATTTCTAATATGGGTCATGTCTGGTCAATATGTAGGTCAGTAGGTCAGATTGTTGAAAAACCTTGTGAACACACTAGAGGCCCCAGTTTTGGTCCGATCATCATCAAACTTGCTCAGAATGATCATCTTGCCAATATCTGGGTTAGGTTTGAATATGGTTCATGTCGGGTCAAAAAGTAGGTCAGCAGGTCAAATCTAAGAAAAACGTTTTGAACACTCTTAGAGGCCACAGTTTTAGTCAAATCATCATAAAACTTGCTCAGAATGGTCATCTGGACAATATCTCAGTTACGTTCGACTATGGATCATGTTAAATCAAAAAGTCGATCAGTAGGTTATCTTGTCATAACTTCTGAACCGTTTGAGATAGAGCCTTCATATTTGGCATGTAGGTTCCTTGTGACAAGGGCTTCCCACATTTAAATATTTGACCTTTGACCTTGACCTGTGACCTCCTTTATTGTACCATTTGAACCATATGAGATAGAGCCTTCATATTTGGCATGTATGTTCCTTGTGACGAGGTTATCTCAACCATTCAAAACTTTTGACCCATGACCTTGACCTTTCACCTACTTTTTCATAACTTTTGAAGCATTTGAGATACAGCCTTCATATTTAGCATGTAGGTTCCTTGCGACATTGTTGCTTAGATGACCCTCTACCAAAAAGGCTAAAACGATCCCACTCCGATGATCAAAATGGCCACCGGATCAAAAAATAGAAAAATATTTTAAATTTGATTGAAACGGAAACTCCACCCAAACCCTAAGGCCAATTTGGTTCAACGTTCACAGGAATGTTGCCTAGGTTGCTCCCTACCAAATAAGCTAAAATCACTCTGCTGATGAACAAGATGGCCACTAGAGCTTAAAATAGAATGTACTCGAGACAGTGACACACAGGTGAGCGAACCAGTGCCCTCTTGTTGTGTGTACTGACTGCAAGCTCATGCTTATCATGCGTGTCAAAGTCTTATCTTGCTATATAAATTAGATTCTTCAATAAACACCGCAGTTAAAACTTGGACAGAAATAGCATACTTGATACATACATGCACTTGTTTAGTTTATACTAATTTATTTTAGTTCGATTGCGATGAAAGCTTTAAGCTTATTGAATCGCTCTCGAACACTCATTCCGGGTGTTTTCACGCACGCGAGAGAGAGAGGCAGTGGCTTTTACACCACTGCTACCCATTTACACCTGGGTGGAGTGGGGCAGTGTCATTACGTGTCTTGCCCAAGGACACACCTCGATACCGGTGGCGGATTCGAACGCACAACCTCTCGATCATGAGTCGAACGCGCTAACCACTGCGCTATCGAGGCTGACAACTGCGAGACAGTGACACACAGGTGAGCGAACCAGTGCCCTCTTGTTGTGTGCACTTGTTTAACGACCTGTCATTCAGACTGTTACGAGATGGAATATTTACAATACAGCGGGCCGCTAAAAGGCCGAGTCCTATAGAATTTGCCTAAAAATCGCCAACCGCCAAATTGTGCCATATATGATTTTTATTCCCGTCACGTGTTGTGTGGGTGTTCGTTTTGACAGGAGTCATGTCATTGATTATAGGGTCGTTACATCAATTTTTCCTATGGGAAATATACTATTTGAACGCAAATCCATTATCTACTCGATTTTTGCTATCTGGCTTTGTTTGTGGCCGGTATCTCCACCTCGCCACGAATTGAGCAAGGTAATAAGAGTAGGCATGATTTTCCGGTAGTATTCATAGATATATAAACCCTGAAAAAAACGGACACTTTAGCAGCAGGTCAAGTTGTAAGAGTGAACACAACATTGTGACGGGGAAATAGAAAGTATATTGAAAGGTATGTTAAATCTATGTTTAGTATTATTTTTGTATGAACATGCTTGTAGGTTTTGGAGGGGTTTACTTCTAGTATACCCCAACTTTCTGAAGCCTATTCTGAATTCACTGTTGTGGCCTGTAGTGATTAGGCTACTAGCTTTGCCAGCTAGACGTCGCAGAATTGATCCCAGGCTTCTCCAGTAGTAGAATGAGTCTTTCTAAGTGAGGTCCTGTCTCATGCTGACCCTAGATGTTGGTGAGACGTAAAGTTTGGACACCCGCTCATTCTAGATTCATTTAGGCTTTTTGACCCCTTTTGTAGAATGTAATTAATAAACGCCAGGTCACTTGTTTGATCCGTGACTTTTGACTAGCTGTGGTTAGAAAACCGTGGTTCCGTCCCAATATGATATTAGGTGTAGAGGGGACGTAAACTTAACATGGGTTTAACCATATCTTCATCATCAGGGCAAACTCTTACAAGAGCCTGTTGGGTTATCCGTGATGATGAACCGTAATGAATTTTATTTTACAAGCATGTTCACGTTGATTAGAAATAATTTTGTTCAAGAAGAATTACGAGTTCATTTTGTAATGATGCCGTTTTTGTCTGATAACTCAGTTTGTGCATGTATGTACATATAAAGAACGTGATGATGATAAGTGGGAGTATTTGGTCGCCACACGTCATAACGGCCTGAGCGGCGGGGATGACGTCAGCTGCGTCATCGGCGTCGCGAGGACGGTTGTGACGGGGTGCCTACCAAATAGAGAGAATTTACGGCAAACAGTGTTGGCCCATATGAGACACTAACAAATGTTGGGGATTATAGATGAAAATCTTCTGTTGTAGTTTCTATCTGTTATAACCAGGGATCGCAGGATCGATCCCGGGCTTCTCCAGACTTTCGGATGAGTCTTTAAACCGAGGTCCCGTCTCCATATGACCTTAGCTGTTGGTGGGACGTAAAACTAAAAAAAAAAAAACTCTATCTGTTATTAATGTATTGAATTTGTGAATAGCTATATTTGTGAGCCGTGTCGCGGAGAAGGATATGAAATAGAGATTGTTATGTTTCCTGTAATTGGCAGCTGACCAGGTAGCGCAAAGGCGTGGTCTGTTCAATTGCCTCTTACTTGTGATAATGTAGTGAGCACAAATTTGATGAGTATTATGCTCAGTAGTAGTGAGCATTAATTGATTTCTGTAGTGCTCAGTAAGGAAACATGAACTTTGAGTATTATTGTGTCAAGCGCTGGGTGCTGATAATTTGATGCACAGTCAAGTTGAGTTCTGCTGTACGATTATTTGTCGCATGCACTAATCAGCCTGTATGTCTGGTCGGCGCATGCGCAATAACGGTATATGCATGAACATATTCTTACTTCTCCGGGAGGGGGATCATGATATAGCATGTATGTTTTGTGACTCGTTTCTAGTCCCGTTATCGTAATTTGCAGGCATAACAATGTGTGACCTGCTGCTCCCTGCTTCATAGCAGCAGGTACTGGTACGACGCTAGGCGTTAGGGTCCAGCAAGGGCGGACAGACCGCCGTAATCAGCGCCTACCAGGGTAGAAGCAGAATCTAGATCATTGTTCGTTGTAAACAAATGTGAGACCATGGAAGAGGTCAATTAACCTGCAGGTCATTTAGACGATCACTAAACCTCTGAGCAGCAAACGTGATCGCTAAATCTAAGATTATCAACTATGTTGATAGACTAGTTCTACTAGTTCGCGAGAGGAAGTGTCACGCGAGTGGGGGATTCACCCTAAGTTATAAACTGGCCAGTCGCGTCTTGTGTTGTTTCTTTTTTTGTTTTTGTTGTTGTTTTTGTTGTTTGCTTCTGTAGGTATTCACGTCACCCGTTCCGAGCACAGAACAGTGTTTTGCCTTCGGAGCGGACGTCGTGAGTTGGCTACAGAAGCAACAAATTGTGATGTTTTGTGTTTGTAAGCGTTGTATGTAGATACTGTAAATAATTCATGTCATTCATTTAACATCTTTCTTGTGCCTTACCCCACAGCTGCCCGTACACCTGTCAGAGATCACTCTCGGTTGTCTTGTCAGCATGGGGGTTTGCGGGACGCCGTAAACCCACATGTAACACAGACAGGGTATAAATGCAAAACATAAGAGGCTGTATATTTCACTGCAGACACCTGCATACATCTGACAATCAGGAGACAGGAGTATGCATCTGTCCTTTAATTGGAATGAGTGCTTGTCAAAATGATTGAGATCAATCAACATACACTGCATGATCCACTTTTAAATGGGCTAATTTGATGGAAAGGTACTTCAACAGAGTTTGTACAATTTTGTGTCAACATGTCTTGCAGTTAGCCTTGCATCCATCCATCCATCCATCCATCCGCAGACATAACCTTGACATGCCTCCCCATAACTCTAATACCCTTTGAGATATATTGATGGTACTGTGGTATAGTTGTATATGAGACCAAGACGACGTCATGGGCAAGAACCACAACTCTGGTTGCACTGGTATTTTGGTTATCTCTCTTGACAATATAACCTTGTGATCGCCATAACTCATAATCCCTTGAGATATATGGATGTAACTTGCACAGTTATACCCAAGGTTAAGAAGGTCTGTTATGAGCAAGAACCACAACTCTAGTTGCTATGTTATTTTAGTTATCGCCCCTGACAATATAGTCTGGTGATTGCATTTTGCCTGCCTATCATTAAAGAGAACTTCTACGATAGTTCTCATCAGTTATATGATGCGGCTCTCTTAACTAGAGGCTATACTCAGCATACTCTCCGTCCTTACATTGATTCTGAAATTAATCATAAACGTCATTTCTTCAAAATATCCTTCATTAATAAGGGTATGGATTTTATAGATTTGCCCAGTATCTTCCGTGAGAGATCGGTGCTTTCTTCCATTCCTGCTTATTTTCAAAATACTGAAACACCTATAATTTGCTATAAATATAACAAACCTGTTAGATCTATCATTTTTAATTTCAATAAACTTGTTTCAGATCTTGATATTGATACTAATACTCCTGATTCATGTGATTGTAAAAACTCAAAGTATTGCTATCCTGCTGCTGGTCATGTAATTACTGGCAATTTGAAAATTATTCCTGATTCTAGGATAAGGAATATAATTTCTAAAGGACCGAAATATCGGTTTCCTTCTAAAATTGATTTCAGTAAATGTAGAGATGAAATCGCTGCTTCCTTGAATGAATTCGGTAATCGATGGTGTAAGCGAGAGTATGTTGAGCATAAAGCCCTTAAGGACTGGAAACTTAGCATTTTAAAACTAGTAAATAAACGCATTTCTTTCTATTCTAAAAATACTAACTTATTACCTCCTAAGCCCAAGACGTCTTTACGTCATCTTAAACTAGGTATTCAAGAATTTCATAAGAAGTTTGTTTTGGCCCCTGCAGACAAGGCCGCTAACAACGTCGTCGTTGTGTGACGGCTCCACTATGTTAACACGCTTAAGCAGGAGCTTGGTGGTACTATGGCCTATGAACTTCAGCCTTTAGCTGAAGAGAGAGTTATAGTAGATAAACATGTTTGTCTTTCAGCCACCAAGTTTGCTGTGTGTGTTAACGAAGGCCAAGACAAGCTTCCTACGCTATACTGGTTACCAAAACTTCATAAAAAACCTTACAAAGCACGGTTTATTGCAAATTCTAGCTCTTGCACTACCACTGAACTTTCTAAATTATTAACTTCCTGTCTTACTGCTATTAAAACGCATGTAATTAAATATTGTGATAAAGTCTTTGAAAGATCAGGAAGAAATCTGTTTTGGTCTATAAAAAATTCGAATGAGGTTTTAAATAAATTGAAATCTAGACATTTTCGTGCTTCTAGTCTGTCTACCTACGATTTTTCCACTCTTTACACTACACTTCCTCATAATCTTATAAAAGAAAAGCTTAATGATTTAATTGAATGGACTTTTCACAGAGAAGATTCTCTCTATCTTGCATGTAATGTCAGAAATGCATTTTTCACTTCTAAAGAGCATAAGAATTATACACTTTGGTCATGTCAGAAAGTGTGTGATGCCCTCACCTTTCTACTTGACAATATTTATATTAGATTCGGTACTAAGTTATTTAGACAAATTGTGGGTATTCCGATGGGGACTAATTGCGCACCTCTTGTGGCTGATCTGTTCTTGTATTGTTATGAAAGAGACTTCATTTTGTCGCTTTCCATTGATAACCAATCTGAAATTATTGAAGCTTTTAGCTCTACTTCTAGATATTTAGATGATTTATTAAATATTGATAATACCTATTTTGATGGTTTGATCAGTCAGATTTACCCCCTTGAACTTCAGTTAAATAAAGCAAATTCTTCTGATACCGAGGCCCCGTTTTTGGATTTACATCTGTCTATTGTAGATGGATTTGTTTCGTGCAAAATTTATGATAAACGCGATGACTTTGATTTTGAGATTGTAAATTTTCCTTTTTTGGATGGTGATGTTCCTCGTGCGCCATCCTATGGCGTTTATATTTCGCAATTAATTCGATTTGCTAGAGTGTGTAGTCATGTAACTGACTTCAACACTCGTAATAAATTATTAACGGCTAAACTCCTTAATCAGGGTTATCGGTACCATAAACTACGCAAAGCCTTTTCAAAATTTTATAGACGCC
Organism: Lucinisca nassula; assembly: GCA_963580285.1. Classification (NCBI taxonomy): domain Eukaryota; kingdom Metazoa; phylum Mollusca; class Bivalvia; order Lucinida; family Lucinidae; genus Lucinisca; species Lucinisca nassula. Next base: position 115,792,966 of record OY757014.1, read on the forward strand.
ATTCTGATTTAATTTCAAAATTCAATATTGGACTTAAATCTCTTCTGCAACAAGGTCTATCGGAACCCGAATTTTATGGTGACTTAGCATATAAATTCAGAAAAATATATAACCGCAATGACTTCAGCACCCAATTTCGTAAAATCATTCTTCGATATAAAAAGATTGGGTACAACATGGATATTATACGACAGACTGCATGCATGGTAGTTAACCCAATCACGGTTGGCAGCTTTGCTTCCCTCTTTAATTGCACGCCGGTGGGTCAGGCCTCAGATTCTATGACGGCTCCAACGTAAAGGCTTATTGAGAATTAGAGAGATCTAATTCAAGGTAATGTTGGTTGGTGCCTGATGCTCTGTCTCTGGTCGGGCTCATCGGAGTCTAACTGTTGGTTTTCTTTTGCTCCAGCATTTCAGTGGTTTCTTGCTGTCGAGTCCTCACCGTTGTCTCACCTCTGTGGTTCTTTGATTTTTGTGTTCACGGAGATGTTGCACTGATGAGTTAGGAGGCCTTCATGCGGACTGAACAAATTATTTGTCTAAATCGCGACGGAAGTAAGGGCGAGGATTGTGGCCACGTAAAATCGATTTAAGCCCCCCAGTGGAAATCTTCCACTGACCGTTCCAAGGCGGCTCTTCTGTGGCGATTTATTTATGTTGTTGTTTGTTACTTACTGTGTGTATCACTTGTGTCTTTTGGTTTTGGATGGCCATATGGCCATTTTGTGGGAAAGTAACTGTCCTTATGGCCTTCCTTTGTTTGGGTTTCCATTATGGTCTGGTCGCTTAATGTTTGTATTTCTTTCCCTCTGGTGTCTTTTATGGGTGGAGTAAGTTAATTGTATCAATTCCTGATCTTTGTTTTACTTCTACTTTATGCTTTGGGTCTTCAGTGAAGCCCAGCTCTGGATAAGGAGGATGACTTTTGGGATAATTTTTCTTACCAAGTATTTCTGCCCTAAAACATGTTGTGGGTACTTGCAACAATCAAGTGATTCTGACAACTACCCATGACATAAGTTGTGGGTAGATGTACTTGAAATCGCATTGATGAGGTTTGTATTTACAGAATTCTTTGTAAAAACCTTAAACTTGCTGTTTTGAAATTATAACCTGAAAAAACATGTTCTGATCATTATAAGTAAGTAGTTCTACTTCCTTTATGGGTCTAAACCATAGAAAAATGATAAGAAAAACAACTTGAATGTGTCGTCAAAAAGTCTCCCTCATGGAGATCCCAATCTCTCTTCTCTGAGAAGCAATTCTTCCTCATGGTCATAATAAAATTATCACAGGTATGATGTGAAGGTTATTTATGTTTAAAGATGTTAAGTTCACTGAATATGTTTACCCCTGAAAATTGATTTTGACACTGAAAACCAAAATTTCATTTGTATTTTAGCCCCTCAAATTAAATTTCAATGCTGATTTTAAAAAATTCAATGCTGAAATACCCTTGACTCCCCTATGACCTCGTCTGTAAAACTGGAAATTTTTTCTTTATTGATTGTAAAAAGTGAATACTGGCACAGATACACTCCATGTCTGTGCTTGTCAACTTTGTAAAACTGGAAAGGTTCTGCAAGGGCACAGAGTTGACAATGGTGGTAAACTATTTCAGGGAACTCATGGATATAGTTAAAGATGATGGTAAACGGATGATGGTAGCTCAACCCTCGGAGAGTGCTGTTGGCAACATGGTGAGGAGAGTACTCAAAATCATCAGGGAGGAATATGCCAGGTTCTTATCATGCTATTTTACTTTATCTATGGGAAGGAACATTGAGAAGTTGCACTGCCCTGCAAGGGTCCTAACTTCAATTTATTTGAAGTTCATACTTAATATGTTGATAGATTGTGGGGAATGATGCCAAATTTTAAGAAGGCACATTTATTGAGCACTATTAAAGTGGGGTGATTACATGAGGCAAAGGTAAACATGGACCTTCCTGTTCAGTGAAAAGAATTGACAACCTTTAGTTAACCTGCTGTGTTTAGTAAACCTGGATTTTCCTGATCAGTGAAAAGAGGTTATAAGGCGCTTAGTTAACCTGCTGTGTTTAGTAAAATAGAAGTGAAGGCAATGTTCAGGAATCCATACAATTACCCCACACCTCCCATCAGAGACACCAAAGGGAAAGAATCGCGAGCATGAAATAAATACGATCCATAGATATCAAAAATGTCACTGATTGTTATGCCCCCAACTTGGTTTGAAAAAGTTGCATATTGCTTCTGGCATGTCCTTTTGTTCGTTCGTTCTTTCCTATGTTCACTTTCCTGTGCATAGCATAACTTAACAACCATGTATGCTAGTGTTTTGAAATTTCAAGTATGGATTCCTCATGAAAAAATAATTGATCCGTATTTTTAGCTCACCTCAGGGGACCTATTGTGATCGATCACCTTCCGTCGTCGTCGTCCATCCATCTGTCCACAATTCCTTTAAATGACATCTTCTCCTTAACCACTGAACAGATTCTGACCAAACTTGACAGAAATGATCTTTGGGGGTCCTCTTTCAAAGTTGTTCAAAGAATTCCATTCCATGCAGAACTCAGGTTGCCATGGCAACAAATAAGGGTAGATTAGCAAAAACTTTTAAAGCCTTCTTGTCTGAAACCAGAAAATCCAGGCCTTTGATATTTGGCATGACATTGTAGCTTCGCCTAATGGATCTCTACCCAAGTTGTTCAAATTACAGCTATGAGGTCGAAATTGACCTGCCCTAGGGGTCACATGTTTTACATAGATCCTAATAGGGTAAAAACTTTGAAATAGTTTAAGATGATGAGCCGAAGGCTCCAGGCAGCTATTGTGATCGCTCATCGTCCGTTGTCGCCTGTCTGTCCATCCATCCATCCACAATTCCTTTAATCGACATCTCATAAACCACTGAACAGATTTTGACCCAACTTGGCAGAAATGATCTTTTGGTTGTCCTCTCTCAAAGTTGTTCAGAGAATTCCATTTCATGCAGAACTCTGGTTGCCATGGCAACAAAAATGAGGAAATAAGAAAAAAAAAACCTTTAAAAATCTTTTTGTCTGAAACCAGAAGGCCCAGGTCTTTGATATTTGGTATGACGCTTCATCTAGTGGACCTCTACCAGGATTGTTATAGCCCTGGGGCCAAAAAATTTATTGCTCTTGCGCCGGGTCGACAGGTTTAACATAGGCTTTTAATAGGGAAAACTTTTAAAAATCTTCTTATCTGAAACCAGAAGGCCTTTTATATTTGGTATGGAGCTACATCTAGTGGACCACTACTTAGATTGTTAAAATTATAGCCCTGGGGTCAAAAATGCCCCAGTACCGGGACCCACTGGTTTTTCATAGGCTTATATAGGGAAAACTTTTAAAAATCTTATTGTCTGAAAGCCCAGGTCTTCGATTCAAGGTTGGCAAAAAGCCGGTCAATATGAGTATTGACTGGGCCAGTGGTTAAAACCAGTTTTAACCAGTCATTACTGGTCGATTGGTGGTCAGTTGGGTCGATTGAGTATATGCCTCTGTCCTGTTGCTATCTGGTCTTAAAAGCCTTCCACCTTCATCATGTACACAAGGTTAGACTATATTTTCATCAGTGAACAAGACAAAATAGTTTTTATTAATAACAGTAATTATTTGAGTTTTTAGCTCACCAGAGCCGAAGGCTCCGGGGGAGCTTATAGTATAGGCATTGGTCCGTCGTCGTCGTCTGTGTCTGCGTCTGCGTCGTCAACATTTTCAAACAACATCTCCTCTGAAACTACATGGCCAATTGAAACCAAACTACATGTGGAGCCTCTATGGGAAGGGGGGGCGAAAGTTTGTTCGTGAGGACTTGGTCAAATGACCAATATGGCCGCCATGCCTATATATGGTAAAAACCTTTAAAAATCTTCTTCTCAAGAACCGAATGGTCGATGATCTTGAAACTTGGTATGCAGCATCAGGAACTCTGGCCCTACTAAGTTTGTTCAAATGATGACCTTTGGTTGATCTTGACTATTTTACGTCAAGGTCAAATTTGGTCACTTAGACATTTGTATGGAAAAATGGCAAAACAGCAGATTTTTCTGATTGTATATTAGCTAGTGGCATCAGAAATTGTATTTACATCAGCTGAATGGAAGTTTATCGGTTCCAAAGGTCAAGGTCATTTACCGACCTTTGTCCAGGACGCCTCAGATTCAGTATTTCTATCTTCTTCACTTAAACTACTTGGACAATTGAAACCAAATTACATAAGGAGCCTCTCTGGAATGAGGGAGCAAAAGTATGTTCTTGAGGACTGGGTCACATGACCAATATGGCCGCCATGTCCATACATGGTAAAAACCTTTAAAAATCTTCTTCTCAAGAACCGAATGGCCAATGATATTGAAACTTATTATGCAGCATCTGGGAGTCTGGTCTTACCAAGTTTGTTCAAATGATGACCTTTGGTTGACCTTGACCTGTTTTACGTCAAGGTCAAATTTGGTCACTTAGACATTTGTATGGAAAAATGGCAAAACAGCAGATTTTTCTGATTGTATATTAGCTAGTGGCATCAGAAATGGTATTTACAATCAGCTAAATGGAAGTTTATCAGTTCCAAAGGTCAAGGTCATTTACCGACTTTTGTCCAGGGTGGCTCAGATTCAGTATTTTTATCTTCTTCTTCACTTAAACTACTTGGCCAATTGAAACCGAATTACATGTGGAGCCTCTATGGAATGAGGGAACGAGAGTTTGTTCGTGAGGACTGGATCACATGACCAATATGGCCGCCATGCCCATATATGGTAAAAACCTTTAAAAATCTTCTTCTCAAGAACCAAATGGCCGATGATCTTGAAACTTGGTATGCAGCATCAGGGACTCTGGCCCTACCAAGTTTGTTCAAATGATGACCTTTGGTTGGCCTTGACCTGTTTTACGTCAAGGTCAAATTTGGTCATTTAAACATTTGTATGGAAATATACAAAACAGCAGATTTTTCTAGTTGTATATTAGCTAGTGGCATCAGAAATGGTTTTTACAATCAGCTGAGTGGAAATTAATCAGTTCCAAAGGTCAAGGTCTTTTACCGACTGTTCAGGACGGCTAAGATTCATTATTTTTATTTTCTTCTTCACTTAAACTACTTGGCCAATTGAAACCAAATTACATCTGGAGCCTCTATGGAATGAGGGAATGAGCCTAAGGGAACGAAAGTTTGTTTGTGAGGACTGGGTCACATGACCAATATGGGCCGCCATGCCCATATATGGTAAAAAACTTTAAAAATCTTCTTCTCAAGAACTGAATGGCCGATTATATTGAATCTTGGTATGCAGCATCAGGGACTCTGTCCCTACCAAGTTTGTTCAAATAATGACCTTTGGTTGACCTTGACCTGTTTTATGTCAATGTCAAATTTGGTCACTTAGACATTTGTATGGAAAATGGCAAAGTAGTGGATATTGCTGATTGCCTGGTAGGCTGTGACATCAAAAATGATATTTGCAGTTAGCTGAATAGAAGTTTATTTATTCCAAAGGTCAAGGTCATTACTGATTTTGTCTTGGATGGCTCAGATTCAGTATTTTTATCTTCTTCTCCAGTAAAAGAGCTGTGCTGATTGAAACCAAATTACATGAAAAGCCTCTATGTGGGTGAGGCAATTAAACATTATTTGTGGTATTGTTGTCACATGACCAAGATGGGCACTTGTCTGTAAATGGTATAAGCCTGATGACCTCTGGTGAGCGTAGTGGCCCATGGGCCTCTTGTTTTTTATTTGATCAGAAGTCAAAAGACATTATTCCTTGTCAACTGAAGAGATTGTATTGACTCAGTGAAGTGAAGACCGGTCTGTTCTTCTCAATCAATCTTTATAATTATCCTTTATTCCTTTATAGATTAGAACAGTTGTTCATATTTTGATTTTGAAATACACCTGTGATTAATTTTTTGGCCTGTGAAGTAGTTCATCTATAAAAGGCGGTAATTAATTAACCAAACAATGTTTGACGATTGACTGATATCTTTGGAGTATATTCATGTATCTGCAACACCTGTAAATTGCTGTGAGAACAGATCAAAAGGTGAAAAAGCTGCCCCATGCCACTGCAGTGGGTGTGGCAAAGATCTAATGCCAAAGTGACCAATCACATATCCCTAATAGGTGTATTATACACAGACACCAGGCTTTATTCCTAATGTGTGAAATTTTTATTTATCTGCAATCTAGATAGTATATTATCATGGAGCTATTACTGAAGGTCTCATGCTTGAAACATATATACCCCATTTTAAACTTCTTCACTATTTTGGAAGAAAAAAGAAAAAAAGAAAAGAATAGAAAACTGCAAGGTGCAAAGAGAGAAGTTAGTGCTAAGGTCTTAAGACTGATGAGTCATAGACATAGAGAATACCAAGCTCGTGTCTTTTGTTATCAAGTTTATCAGGCAAGGCTTCGAAAATGCTTGTATTTATCAGTTTACCCCCTTGTACACTCTTAAATTAGCAAAATCAGTTATCGATGGTCCTGAGTGCGTTCGAACATTCCACAGGTCGATATATTTTGTATCAGTTGACCATATTTTTTCCTATCACATTATTTTCAAGTAATATTTCCATTTTGTCCAGTAATAATAACATTTTTGCCGTTTTTTCTAGTAGCCCGGTTCATTCATAGAAGTACAATGTCACATTGACCTGATAAAGCTTACTTGTCCTGAGATAGCTTATCTTTATCAGGTCAATGTGCTGCAATGCAATTAATATAGAGGGTAACTGATAAAAATGCCTATGGCTAGCAAAGCCAGAAAGTATTGCTAAGAGGCCACTTGAAAAAATAATATCAGAACCTGAAACTCTATCAAATGATCAGCCTCCAGCAAAAAGACCCGAACTTCAACAGACTACTTTCAGTAGCATTGGCATTTCAACACAAAGAATATGCAATTGACCACTCAGTATTACAATCGACCAGTACTGACCAGTATTCACCACTCTGGGAGTTTTGACTGGGGTGGTTTTAACCAGTTAAATTGCCGGTTAAAACCACCCCTGGTTTTGACTGCCCAACTTTGCTTTGGTATTTGGTATAAAGCTTCATCTAGTGGACCTTTACCAAGATTGTTTGAAGTATAGCTCCGTGGCAAGAGATGGCCCCGCCTCGTGGCCCACTTGTTTTACAGAGGCTTATAAAATATGTAGGGAAAATCTTTGAGAATCTTCTTGTCCCAGCCCCAGGACCCACAACATAGGCTTATATAGGGAAAATCTTTAAAAATCCAGAAAGCCCAGGTCTTATATAGGGAAAATCTTTAAAAATCCAGAAAGTCCAGGTCTTTGATTTGCCCCTGCTGATCGTTCTTGAAGAAATAGATGGGCTGAATGATGCTTCCAGGCAGAGCTGAAGCCGAGCCACACATGAGTACTGGTAAACCGCTTAGAGGATCTAAGCCTTCCCAGGCAAAGCATTGCGAGTCAGCCCGCCCATGCTTATAAACCCTATTGGTTTCATTGGGTGACAGGGATTGAGATGTCATTTCATCTCAATGTCGGGTAAAAGTCCCACAAAATTTTTTAAAGCAACGTCTCCAAAATGACCTTTACAGTGTTGACGGGGACGTTAAACCTCAAATCATACAAACAAAACCAGGTCTTTGATATTTGGTATGAAGCTTCATTTAGTGGACCTCTTCCAAGATTGTTCAAATTATAGCCCTGAGGCCAAAAATTGCTCCTGGCCCGGGACCCACATGTAAATCTCTTAGCTCAGGTGAGTTATATAGGACCATCATCGTCCTCTTGTTTTACATCTATAGACTTATATAAGAGAAAACCTTTAAAAATCTTCATTTCTGAAACCAGAAGTCTCTGGCCTTGAATATTTGGTACACAGCTTCTTCTAGTGGACCTCTGCCAAGATTATTCAAGGAAAACTTTTAATAATCTTCTTGTCGGAAACCAGAAGGCCCAGGTCTTTAATATTTGGTATGTAACTTTATCTAGTAGACCTCTACCAAGATTGATCAAATTAAAGGCCTGGAGCCAAAAAGGCCTCACCCAGGAACCCACATGTTTTCCAAGAGATACATAGGGAAAACCTTTAAAAAAAATTTGGTCTGAACCAGAAAAGCCCATGTCTTTGTTATGTTTTGTGTTAGCTTCATCTTGTGGACCTCTGCCAAGATTATTAAAATGATAGGCCTGTGGCCAAAAATGGCCCTGCCCAGGGACGCACTTGTTTTCCATAGATATTTATATGGAAAACCTTTAATAATCATCTTGTCAGAAACCAGACAGCCCAGGTCTTTGATAGTTGGTATGTAGCCTCATCTAGTGGACTCTACCAAGATTGGTCAAACTATAGGACTGGGGCCGAAAATGGCCCCACCCAGGGACACACTTGTTTTCCATAGAGATATATAGAGACAACCTTTAATAATCTTGTTGTCGGAAACCATAAGGCCCAAGTCTTTGATATTTAGTATGTAGCTTCATCTAGTGGACCTCTCCCAAGATTGGACAAATTATAGGCCTGGGGCCAAAAATGACCCCACCCAGGGGCCCACAAGTTTTCCATAGAGATACAGAGAGAAAACCTTTAAAAATCTTCTTGTCTGAAACCAGAAGACCCATGTCTTTCATATTTGGTATGTAGCTTCATCTAGAAGACCTCCACCTATCACTTTGGGGCCAAAAATTCTTTTCTGAAACAAGAAGGCCCAAGCCTTTGATATTTGGTTCAGAGCTTCGTCTAGTGGACCTCTTCCAAGATTATTCAGATTATAGTTCTGGGGCCATAAATGGCCCTACCCAGGGCCCACTTGTTTTCCAAAGAGATATGTAGGAAAAACCTTTAAAACATTTTCTTGTCTGAAACCAGATAGGCCCATCTCTTTGTTATGTGGTATGCAGCTTCATCTGGTGCATTTCTACCAAGATTGTTCAAATTATAGCCCTGGGGCAAAAAATGGCCCCACCCTGGGCCCAACTTATTTTTGGACAGGTTTTTAAAAAAGACTCCGTCCTTTGGAATAGTGGTGTCCGGGCAGACGGGCGGGTGGGCGGGCTTCGGTCGAGTGGGCGTTGTCCGAGGTTTACCTTTGGTTGACCTTTTTTCAAAGTAATATATTACCTTTATTCTTCAATGGATTGCTTTCATATTAGGACTGTTGTTTCATCAATAGTATCTCGTTCATATGCAATCCATTAATGGCACCAAGGACCAAAGTTTTTTGAAAATTACCATTTTTTGAACTTAAGTTTATTTAATAAGTTTTACTCTGTATTACCTCCCTTACTTCACTTGCAAGCTTGTTAGTGTAGTTGATAGAGTGCTTGACTCTGAACCAGAGGGTCCTGGGTTCAATTCCAGGTGGAGGAATGTTCTATTTTTATGCTCCCATCATTCGAAGAATGGTGGAAACACTTTTACATAAGAAAATTTGCATTTGTACGGGCTTTTGGATGGTATGCACTCATGCATACATGAATGCATGCATACATGCATGCTACTCACACTCATTGATGCATGCACATACACATCCATGCACACAAACTCTTGCCTGCTCACATGCATGCATGCACACATGCACACTTGCCTGCACACAGTCATGCATGCATGTACACACATGAGTGATGCATGCACTCATGCATACATTTTTGCATGCATACATGCATGCATGCACATACATGCATGCACACTTGCCTACACACTTGCATGCATGCATGCACACACAAGTGACGCATGCACTCATGCATACATGTATGAATCACACATGCATACATGTATGCATCACACATGCATATATGCATACATGCTCACACTCATGCATGCATGCACATACACACATGCATGCACACACATGCGTGCATGCACACATGCATGCACACACATGCGTGCATGCCCACATGCATGCACTCATGCATGCACACAATGCATGAATGCACACATATGCATGCACATGCATACATGCATGCACACGCATGTGCATGCATGAGTGCATGCATGTACACACACATGCATAAATGCACCCACTCACGCATGCATGCATGCATGCACACAGTCATGCAGGCGCGAACACACACACACACACACACACACACACACACACACACACACAAGCATGCATGTATGCATGTCACGCATGTATACATGTGCTTATGCATTCATATACACATGCTTGCATGTACTCGCGTATGCATACATGCACGCACACTGTCACTGAAATGTTGAGTATAACAACTTGTTATTTCAAGCAATATCTACTTTAATGGTCCTCAGCTCAAGGTCAAGGTCATGGTCTATTTTTAGAAAACCTTTGTCAGCGCTGTAGTGCTTCATATAAATGTTGTGTATGAATTGCTGCAGTCTGTTGAACTGTTTTACAAAACAAAATGTCATTTTTGGAGAAAAAAAACCTGCGTAATTGAAATTTAATTTGGTTAGGCCCCTATAGGCGAGCTATGTTGCCTCTACATATGCAGGTTGCAGCTTTGCTGACGTCAAAACTGTACTGAAAAATCCGCCCATAATGCCGTTAGGCATTTTTCTTGTACATAGAATAACATAGGAAAGACCTTTAAAAATCTTCTTGTCTGAGACCAGACCTTTGATATTTGGTACACAGCTTCATCTAGTGGATCTCTGCCATGATTGTTCAAATTACAGAGCAGGAGCGAAAAATGACCCAGTCCAGGGGCTCACATTTTCCTTAGACATATATAGGGTAAACCTCTTCCTCGGGGCCCACTTGTTTTTAGCTCAGCCGAGCCGGGGTAGCTATTGTGATCGGTCACCATCTGTTGTCGTCATCGTCCTCGTCCGTCTGTGGTGTCCGTCCGTCCGTCCAATATTCCTTTTAACAACATCTCCTCCTAAACTACTGAACATATTTTGACCAAACTTGGCAGTAGTGATCTCTAGGTGGTCCTGGCTCAAAGTTATTCTAAGAATTCCATTCCATGCAGAACTCTGGTTGCCATGGCAACAAAAATGGGAAAATAAAAAAATAACCCTTCTTGTCTGAAATCAGAAGGCCCAGATCTCTGATATTTGGTATGAAATTTCATCTAGTGGACCTCTACCAGGATTGTTCAAATTATAGCCCTGGGGCCATTTACCCAGCACAGGGGCCTTTTGGTTTTACATAGGCTTATATAGGGGAAAATCTTTAAAAATCTTCTTGTCTGAAACCAGAAGGCCCAGATCTTTGATATTTGGTATGAAGCTTCATGTAGCAGACCTCTACCATGATTGTCCAAATTATAGCCCTGGGGCCAAAAATCCCCCGCACCAAGGCCTACTGGTTTGGGCATAGGCTTATATAGGGAAAAACCTTTATAATCTTCTTGTCTGAAACCATTTTGTCTTTGATATTTGGTATGAAGCTTCATCAAGTGAACCTCTACCAAGATTGTTCAAATTAAAGCCCTGGGGCCAAAAATGCCCCAACACAAGGGCCTACTCGTTTTACAAAGGCTTATATAGGAAAAGATCTTTAAAAATCTTCTTGTCTGAACTAGAAGGCCTAGATCTTTGATATTTTTAGCTCTGCTGACCGAAGGTCATCGTGAGCTTTTGTGACTGTGAGATGTCCGGCATTGTCGTGCGTGCGGAAAACTTTTCTTGTTATCAGTCTAGCGGCCACAGTTTTGATCCAATCATCATCAAACTTGGTCAGAATGATCACTCTGACAATATCTCGGTCAAATTCGAATATGGGTCATGTCGGGTCAAAAAGTAGGTCACCAGGTCAAATGAAAGGAAAACCTTGTTAACACTCTAGGGGCCACAATTTTGGTCCAATCATACTCAAACGCCTGACAGTATCTCGGTCAAGTTTGAATATGGGTCATGTGGGGTCAAAAGGTAGGTCAGTAGGTCAAACCGTAGAAAAACCTTGTTAACACTCTAGAGGCCACAGTTTTTGTCTAATCATCTTCAAACTTGCTCAGAATGATCATCCTGGCAATATCTCGATCATGTTCGAATATGTGTCATGTCGGGTCAAAATGTATGTCAGTAGGGCAAATTATAAGAAAAACCTTGTTAACACTCTAGAGGCCGTTAGTTTTGGTTCAGTCATCCTCAAACGTGCTCAGAATGATCAGCCTGACAATATCTCGGTCAAGTTCGAATGTGGGTCATGTGGGGTCAAAAAGTAGATCAGTAGGTCAAACCATAAAAAAAACCTTGTTAACACTCTGGAGGCAACAGTTTTGGTCCAATTCTCCTCAAACTTGCTCAGAATGATCATCATGACAATATCTCGGTCAAGTTCGAATATGTGTCATGTCAGGTCAAAAAGTAGGTCAGTAGACCAAATCATAGAAAAACGTTTTTAACACTCTAGAGGCCACAGTTATTGTCGAATCATCATCAAACTTGCTCAGAATGATCATCTCTACAATATCTAGGTCAAGTTCGATTATGGGTCATGTGGGGTCAAAATAGAGGTCAGTAGGTTAAATCATAGAAAAAACATTGTGCACACACTAGAGGCCACAGGTCTGGTCCGATCATAATCAAACTTGCCCAGAATGATCATCTTGACAATATGCCAGTCAAGTTCGAATATTGGTCATGTCGGTAAGAAAGTAGGTCAGTAGGTCAAATCATAGAAAAACCTTTCGAACACACTAGAAGCCACAGTTTTGGTCCAATCATCAGCCAACTTGCCCAGAATGATCATCTGGACAATATCTCAGTTAAGTTCGAATATGGGTCATGTCAAATCAAAAACAAGAGCACCGCATGCGGGTGCCAATGCTCGGCTGCAATAATTCTAAGTCGAAAAAGGGGCATAACTGTGCCAAAATATTTTGAGGGTTGCCTCACTTATTGGTATGAATTCCCCTTTTCATAATGAACAACCAGTCCGAGTTTCAAGTAAATATCTCAGTCAAGTTTGAATATGGGTCATGTTGGATCAAAAAGCAGGTCAGTAGGTCAAATTATTGAAAAACCTTGTGAACACACTAGAGGCCACAGTTTTGGTCCGAGTATCATCAAACTTGCTCAGAATGATCATTTGACAATATCTCGGTTAATTTCGAATATGGGTCATGTCTGGTCAATAAGTAGGTCAGTAGGTCAGATCATAGAAAACCTTGTGAACACACTAGAGGCCCAGTTTTGGTCCGATCATCATCAAACTGGCTCAGAATTATCATCTTGACAATATCTGGGTCAAGTTTGAATATGGATCATGTCGGGTCAAAAAGTAGGTCAGCAGGTCAAATCATAGAAAAACGTTGTGAACAATCTAAGAGGCCACAGTTTTAGTCCAATCATCATAAGACTTGCTCAGAATGATCATCTGGACAATATCTCAGTTAAGTTTGAATATGGGTCATGTCAAATCAAAAACAAGGGCACCGCATGCCGGTGCCACTGCTCTGCTGCAAAAATTCTAAGTCAAAAAAGGGGCATAACTGTACCAAAAATATTTTGAGGGTTGCCTCACCTATTGGTGTGAGTTCCCCTTTTCATAATGAACAACTAGTCCGAGTTTCAAGTAAATATGTTCAGTAATGACAGATATATTACAAAATGTCCAAGTTTTTGCAAAAATTCTAAGTCGAAAAAGGGGCATAACTGTTCCAAAAATATGTTGAGGGTTTCCTCACCTATTGGTGTGAATTCCCTTTTTCATAATGAACAATTAGTCCGAGTTTCAAGTAAATATGTTCAGTAATGACTGAGATATTACAAAATGTCCAAGTTTTTGCACGACGACGCAGACGACGACGACGCCAGAGCTGTGACAATACCTCCTTGTTTTCTTCGAAAACAGCCAAGCTTACTAGATCAGTAGGTTATTTTGTCGTAACTTTCAAACCCTTTGAGATAGAGCCTTCATAATTGGCCTGTAGGTTCCTTTTGACAAGGGCTTCCCACTCATATAAAAATTGACCTCTGACCTTCACATGTGACCTTCTTTATTATAACTTTTGAACCATATGAGATAGAGTCTTCATATTTGGAATATATGTTCCTTGTGACAAGGTTTTCCCAACCATTAAAAAATTTTGACCCATCACCTTGACCTTTGACCTACTTTGTTATAACTTTTTAAGCATTTAAGATACAGCCTTCATATTTGGCATGTTACAGGTTCCTTGCGACAAGGGTTTCTTATTCATACATTAAATGATCTGTGGCTTTTACCTTGACGTTTGACCTACTTCATCATAACTTTTGAACCATTTGAGATAGTGCCGTCATATTTGGCATCTATGTTCCTTGTGAAAAGGTCTTCCCACCCATACAAGAATTTTTGTCTTATGACCTTGACCTTTGACCTACTTTGTCATAAGTTTGCTTAAGCATTTGAGAAAGAGCTTCATATTTGGCATGTAGTTTCCTTGTGTCATACAAAAATGACTTGTGACCTTGACATGTGACCTACTTTATCATAACTTTTGAACCATTTAAGATAGAGCCTTCATATTTGGCATGTAGGGTCCTTGTGACAAGGGCTTCCCAACCATGCAAACATTTTGACCTGCGACCTTGACCTTTGATCGTTTTTGTCATAACTTTTGAACCAGTTAAGGTAGAGCCTTCATATTTGGCATAACTGTACCAAAAATATTTTGAGGGTTGCCTCACCTATTGGTATGAGTTCCCCTTTTCATAATGAACAACTAGTCCGAGTTTCAAGTAAATATGTTCAGTAATGCCAGATATATTTCAAAATGTCCAAGTTTTTGCAAAAATTCTAAGTCGAAAAAGGGGCATAACTGTTCCAAAAATATGTTGAGGGTTTCCTCACCTATTGGTGTGAATTCCCTTTTTCATAATGAACAATTAGTCCGAGTTTCAAGTAAATATGTTCAGTAATGACTGAGATATTACAAAATGTCCAAGTTTTTGCACGGCGACGCAGACGCAGACGACGACGACGACGCCAGAGCTGTGACAATACCTCCTTGTTTTCTTCAAAAACAGCCGAGCTTACTAGATCAGTAGGTTATTTTGTCGTAACTTTCAAACCCTTTGAGATAGAGCCTTCATAATTGGCATGTAGGTTCCTTTTGACAAGGGCTTCCCACTCATATAAAAAAATTGACCCCTGACCTTGACATGTGACCTTCTTTATCATAACTTTTGAACCATATGAGATAGAGTCTTCATATTTGGAATGTATGTTCCTTGTGACAAGGTTTTCCCAACCATTAAAAAATTTTGACCCATCACCTTGACCTTTGACCTACTTTGTCATAACATTTTAAGCATTTGAGATACAGCCTTCTTATTTGGCATGTTACAGGTTCCTTGCGACAAGGGTTTCTTATTCATACATAAAATGATCTGTGGCCTTTACCTTGATGTTTGACCTACTTTATCATAATTTTTGAACCAGTTAAGGTAGAGCCTTCATATTTGGCATAACTGTACCAAAAATATTTTGAGGGTTGCCTCACCTATTGGTATGAGTTCCCCTTTTCATAATGAACAACTAGTCCGAGTTTCAAGTAAATATGTTCAGTAATGCCAGATATATTTCAAAATGTCCAAGTTTTTGCAAAAATTCTAAGTCGAAAAAGGGGCATAACTGTTCCAAAAATATGTTGAGGGTTTCCTCACCTATTGGTGTGAATTCCCTTTTTTCATAATGAACAATTAGTCCGAGTTTCAAGTAAATATGTTCAGTAATGACTGAGATATTACAAAATGTCCAAGTTTTTGCACGGCGACGCAGACGCAGACGACGACGACGCCAGAGCTGTGACAATACCTCCTTGTTTTCTTCAAAAACAGCCGAGCTTACTAGATCAGTAGGTTATTTTGTCGTAACTTTCAAACCCTTTGAGATAGAGCCTTCATAATTGGCATGTAGGTTCCTTTTGACAAGGGCTTCCCACTCATATAAAAAAATTGACCTCTGACCTTGACATGTGACCTTCTTTATCATAACTCTGAACCATATGAGATAGAGTCTTCATATTTGGAATGTATGTTCCTTGTGACAAGGTTTTCCCAACCATTAAAAATTTTTGACCCATCACCTTGACCTTTGACCTACTTTGTCATAACATTTTAAGCATTTGAGATACAGCCTTCTTATTTGGCATGTTACAGGTTCCTTGCGACAAGGGTTTCTTATTCATACATAAAATGATCTGTGGCCTTTACCTTGACGTTTGACCTACTTTATCATAACTTTTGAACCATTTGAGATAGTGCCTTCATATTTGGCATGTATGTTCCTTGTGAAAAGGTCTTCCCACCCATACAAGAATTTTTATTTTATGACCTTGACCTTTGACCTACTTTGTCATAAGTTTGCATAAGCATTTGAGAAAGAGCCTTCATATTTGGCATGTAGTTTCCTTGTGTCATACAAAAATGACTTGTGACCTTGACATGTGGCCTACTTTATCATAACTTTTGAACCATTTGAGGTAGAGCCTTCATATTTGGCATGTTTGTTCCTTGTGGCAACGACTTTCACCCATACAAAAATTTTGACTTGTGACCTTGACCTTTGACCTTCTTTCTCATAACTTTTGAACCATTTAAGATAGAGCCTTCATATTTGGTATGATGGGTCCTTGTGACAAGGGCTTCCCAACCATGCAAACATTTTGACCTGTGACCTTGACCTTTGATCGTTTTTGTCATAACTTTTGAACCAGTTAAGGTAGAGCCTTTATATTTGGCATGTATGTTCCTTGTGACAAGGTCTTCCCACTCATGCAAAAAATATGACCTTGACCTTGATCTGTGACCTACTTAATCGTAACTTTGGAACCATTTGAGATAGCGTCTTCATATTTGGCATGTATATTCCTTGTGACAATGGCTTCACGTCCATACAAAAAGTTTGACCTGTGATCTTGACCATTGACCTACTTTATCATAACTTTTGAAGCATTTGAAATAGAGCCTTCATATTTGGCAAGTCTTTTCCTTCTGACAAGGCACCTTACTGTATTACCTACCATTTCATTGCTAAAGTGTGGATCAGGTGAGCAATCCAGGGTCATCATGGCCCTCTTGTTTATGAAGCTTCATCTAGTGGACCTCTACTAAGGTAGTTCTAAGATTTCGAACACCCTAAAAATATTGTCCAAAATAAATTTCCAAAATACCTCTAAAATCTCGAACAGTGGCATTTTTAGCTCACCAGAGCCGAAGGCGGCTCGGGGGAGTTTATAGTATAGGCAGTGATCCGCCGTCCGTAGTCTGTCATCCACGTCAGTGTCTGCGTCCGTGTCTGTGTCCGCGTCCGTGTCGGCGTCAACATTTTCAAATGACTTCTCCTCCAAAACTGCTGGGCCGATTGAAGTCAAATTTCATGTGGAGCATCCATGGGATGGGGGAACAAAAGTTTGCTCGCAGGATCCAGGTCACATGACCAAGCTAGCCTCCATGCCCATAGAAGATAAAAACCCTTAAGAAATCTTCTTCTCCTGAACCAGTGGGGAGATTGTGATGAAACTTGGTATGTAGCATAGGGGACTCGGGCAGATCATAGTTTTCTTAAATGATGACCATCGGATGACATTGACCCATTATACGCCAAGGTCAAATTTGGTTACATAGAATTTTGTATGGGAAGTAGTCAAAACAGCATAATTTTTATGCTCCCCAAAGGGGGAGCCATATAGTCGCCGCTTTGTCCGTCTGTCCATCTGTCCGTTCATCCGTCTGTCCGTCCGTCCATCAGTCACACTCTATATCTCTAAAAGTTTAAAAGGTATTTAAGTGAAACTTGATAAACTGATAGAGGACGATGAGGGGAATCGTAGAATACAAGAACCATAACCCTGTCGCCAGTATTTATGGTGTTACTTCCCTTCTTAACTATTTCAATGAAAAGATTGTCCGGAGCATATCTCTGAAAGTATAGAAGGGATTTAAGTGAAACTTGATACATTGATAGATGGCCATCACAGGAACTGTAGAGTGCAAGAACTGTAACTATATCACAAGTAATTACAAAGTTATTTCCCTTCTTAGTTTTTGCTATATTAAGCTTGTCCGGAGCATATCTTTAAAAGTTTTAAAGGTAATTTAGTGAAACTTGATACACTGATAGGGGGCTATTGGAGAAATCGCAGAATGCAAGAAGCAAAACCCTGCAAACAGTTTTTACGAAGTAACTTCCCTTCTGAATTAGGGCCCCACACAGTATTTTGAGTGCCCTATAGTAATCTCCTTGTCAGTCAGTTTCGAATCTAAACCAAAACATTTAACCGGTTATAACTTCAAAAGTATTATCCCTACTTCCATTGAAACTTCACACTCGAACTAACAATCACAATACCTACATTCTGACAAACCATATTGCTTTTGTCCATGTGTTTGTCATGCCTTTACCAAAAAACTTAACCTCGGTCATAACTTCAAAAGTATTTGCAATACTCTCATGAAACTGCACACACTTACTTACTATCACAGGACCTACATTCTGACAACGGTCCATAACTATATTGCTTTTCGGTGTGTGTTTGTCAGGCCATAACCAAACATCTTAAACTGTGTCAAAATTTTAAAAGTATTTGTCGTACTCTCATTAAACTTCACACAATACTTACCAACACAAAACCTACATTCTGACAAAGGGCCATAATTATGTTGCTTATTTTCACTGAATTATCTCCCCATTTTAAAAAAAATATCTCCTATTGTTTCATAACCATGGGTAATAGGGCTTTCATATTTCACATATGTATTCCTTGTGACATTCTTTATTGAAAATCACTTACCGTTTCGCCCTAATTAACGCACCGTGCGCTTAGTTTTTTCAAAATCGTGTCATAAAATCATGGTGAAAAATCTACCTAATTAGCGCACACTTGATACGAAAACAAAAGCTTCCAAGATGATGTATTACTGATATTTAATGGGACGTAAAAAGACACTTAAGCATTGCCTTCACTGTTGGAAGAAATAATGGTAAGTTTTATAGATCTACTAATAGAGCTTGAAGGGGAGATTACTGTAAAGTGTGCACTTATGCATTTCCTTTTCAAAAATAGCTTTGGTGTGCGCTTATAGGAGCATGTGCGGTAATTAGGGCGAATACGGTACTAGGGAACACAAAACTGAGTTTCTTTGTCTTATGGTTTAAAGATTTACATGCCCTTGCACGGAAGGGGCCTTACATTTCTCCTTATTTTTTGGCAGTCTTTGTTGAAAATCACTAATTTGGGAATTCTTAGACTTTTGGTTAAACCCATTTGGTACCGGAAACCTCAAAAGGGGTAAGTGGCAAACAGTGCAGGCCCTGATCCGACGCCACGGAACGCGTGTTTGTCACGCCTTAACCATAAAACTTAACCTTGGTCATAACTTCAAAAGTATTTGCCCTACTCTTATGAAACTTCACACACTTACTTACCATCACAAGACCTACATTCTGACAAAGGAGAATAACTCTTGTTTTTCACACCTAAACCAAAAACCTTAACCCCGGTGATAACTTCAAAAGTATTTTGTCTACTCTTATGAAACATCACACACATAATTACCATCACAAGACCTACATCCTGACAAATTGCTTTTGGGTGTGTGTTTGTCAGGCCATACCATAGCAACTTAAACTCCAGTCAAAGGAGCAGTCTCTATAAGGCTGTTTTCATGGCCACAACCGATTTCCTTTAAACTTTGTAGCTTCAAATTGGTACATATTGGCTGTCTAATGGTGAATTTTTAGACTCTTTGGTCCACTGGTTTTTGCTGTATACACTATTAAAGTGGGTGGGGTAATGTCACCCCATCAAGGGTATACCAAAAAAAAATGCTATTATTTTTGTTCAAAGTGCATGACTGGAGGTGATGTTTGCCGTATGCTTACTACCCTTTTAGGCATAACAGCCGGTGATAAGTCTTATAAATATCAAACAAGAGAAGAGTTTATACGCGCTTGTACGTTGTACCCAAATATTAGTAATTTTTATTCCCCAACTTTACGAAAAACCACAACACCTTTACAGTTTTCAACTTATTTAAAAGATCTTTCATAAATATAATGTTGATGTAATAGTCATTCTAGGTATATGTCAGAATTATTGTTAGTTCATAAAACTTAATGAGTTACCTGCCCCTGAAATTGGATTTTACCCATTGTTTTTAAATCAGAGTGCATTTATCCGTTTGTAGTACTCAAAACTTCTTTGGAAGTGAATAAACCGATTCCATGCAAATATAATTAAATAGATGTGGACAAAGAAGTCATTTGATTTAATAGTGCGTGCTAGCAAGCACATGAGCACAACATCCCATGGTACAAGCACCACTTCTTCACCAACAGTACCATCCAGTGATTGGGTTTAGTCCTTGTGGTCTAAACACATTGCAAAACGAGCAAACAATTCTTACATAGTCGCCAACATATGGTATTTTACTATTGGATATTTTGTTTCTAAGGCCTTCCACTTTGTAATTCTCCAATTAGCTGATTCGACAACCTATCTCACCTTGTACCTAGCCTTGAATCATTCGCCTCTTCAGTCGTATATTGCTTCTGAGATTTGGTTAGGAAGTGAAGCATATGAGAATTGATTTCATAATCCTTTAGTATTTCTCTAACATCCCTGAATCATACATCAACTTTTGCAAATGTCCTATTTGGGGATTCAATTTCTGATGTTGCAATCGCAGTGGCTGATGGAACATACATATATATTAGGAAGAGTGGAAACTACTCATTTCAGAGAAGATCTTATTCCGTACATAAAGGACAGCCTTTGCTGAAACCTATGATGCTTGTGGCCACTGATGGCTACATTTTGACTGTGATGGGACCATATCTTGCAAATGGGAAAAACACAGATGATAAGATTACCGAACACATGTTAAAGACTAATGCAGAAAATATTACTGACTGGTTTGAAGAAGATGATGTTCTCGTTGTAGACCGCGGCTTCAGGGATGCTATAGATATACTAAAGGATTTTGGAATCAATTCTCATATGCCTCACTTCCTAAACAAATCTCAGAAGCAACATACAACTGTAGAGGCGAATGAGTCAAGGCTAGTTACAAAGGTGAGATGGGTTGTCTAATCAGCTAACGGGAGAATTAAAAAGTGGAAAGCCGTTAGCAACACAATGCCCAATAGTCAAATACCATATGTTAGCGACTATGTAAGGATTGTTTGCTCATTGTGCAATGCATTAAGACCACCTTTGGTAACAAGCAAAGATTCAGGCAAAGTAATTGCTAGAAGATTGATGGCCCTAGCAAAAACTCCAAATAAGCTGCAGGATAAGGTTGTAACAAGAATTCCGCCGAAGGCTATGTCCCGCCTGTGGGGGCGCAGAGTCATCGAACCATGATATGTGGGTCAAGGTCAAACATAGATGCTTGCTCAAAAGATCCCATTTTCAAATGCAAGCTTGTACTAAGTATCATTAATGAAGCTGTAATAATTCTTGAGAAATGAACTTAACCATTACGGTGAACGCTAGGGTGGTCACAATATTTTACAAAGTCAGTGAACCATGAAATGTAGGTCAAGGTCAAATATGGATGCTTGCATTTTATTTGCCATCCCAAGATTCAAGTTTGCACCAAATATCATTAATGAAGCTCTTATAAATCTTGAGAAATAAACTTGACCATTAGGGTGAGCGCTAGGGTGGTCGCAATATTTTACAAAGTCTGTGAACCATGAAATATAGGTCAAGGTTAAATACGGATGCTTGCATTTAAGTTACCATCCCCAGATACAAGTTGGTACCAAGTATCATTTATAAAGCTCTTATAATTCTTGAGAAATAAACTTGACCATTAGGGTGAAAGCTAGGGTGGTCGCAATGTTGTACAAAGTCAGTGAACCATGAAATGTAGGTCAAGGTCAAAATGGATGCTTGCATTTAAGTTGTCATCCCCAGATGCAAGTTTGTACCAAGTATAATTAATGAAGCTCTTATAGTTCTTGAGAAATAAACTTGACCATTAGGGTGAACGCTAGGGTGATCGCAAATGTTGACGCCTTGACGAACGGACGGACGGAAAACTGGGCGCCTATATCGCGCCATGCTAATATCAGGCGTGACAAAAAAATGGCTGGGATAAAAAACGGGTTATTTGGAAAAAGATCGATGATGAGAAACTTGAGAATTTCCCAGAGATGACTGTGGATGAATTCAGGGATTTGAAACTTGGTATATACCAGCTGAAACAAGCCAAATCCTACACAGATGAACATTTTTACGACAATGGATCATATGAGATAATGGCACACAAAGATGAAGATGGTGTTCTCAAAGCACAGATATGTTATCGCCACACGTCTAATAAAACATATAACATGTGGGTTGAATATACTCAAGGACTGAACCCAATCACTGGATGGAATTGTGGGTGCAGAAGTGGAGCTCGTACCGTGGGATGTTGCGCACATGTGGCTTCTGTTCTCTGGTATTTGGGATATTACCAGAACAAAACAGAAAATAGTGAAGCCAAACCAAGCAGGGAACATATTGATTTTGTTTATGATGCTGCTGTTAACACATGGAGTACATCTAGCGATTCAGAGGAAGATCAGTAAATTAACAAATTCTTAAACATGTCGTGAGACCATACAGGCTTATATTTAAGCACAGTATCAGTCTAGAATGAGGTTCCACAACATGAGCAAAACCTGCTTTGGTGGTCAAAAATGTTTGACAGTTGACAAATGTTCCATTTGCACCTGGAAATTAAGAGTTCATAAATAAAAAAAAAAAAAAAAAAAAAAAAAGAAATACTAGCATGCACTATTAAATCAAATGACTTCCTTGTCCACATCTATTTGATAATATTTGCATGGAATCGGTTTATTCACTTTCAAATGAAGTTGTGAGTACAACAAACAGATAAATGCACTCCGATTTAAAAAATGGGTAAAATCCAATTTCAGGGGCAGGTAACTCATTAAGTTTTATGAACTAACAATATTTCTGACATATACCTAGAATGACTATTACATCAACATTATATTAATGAAAGATCTTTGAAATAAGTTGAAAACTGTAAAGGTGTTGTGGTTTTTCGTAAAGTTGGGGAATAAAAATTACTGATATTTGGGTACAACTTACAAGCGCGTATAAACTCTTCTCTTGTTTGATATTTATAAGACTGTTTGTTATCACCGGCTGTTATGCCTAAAAGGGTAGTAAGCATACGGCAAACATCGCCTCCAGTCATGCACTTTGAACAAAAATAATAGCATTTTTGTTGGTATACCCTTGATGGGGTGATATTACCCCACCCACATTAATAATGTATACAGCAAAAATCAGTGGACCAAAGAGTCTAAAAATTCACCATTAGACAGTCAATATGTACCAATTTGAAGCTACAAAGTTTAAAGGAAATCGGATGTGGCCATGAAAACAGCCTTATAGAGACTGCTCCTTTTAAAAGTATTTGTCCTACTCTCATGAAACTTCACACACATACTTACATCACAAAATCCTACATTCTGACAAACAGCCATAACTATATTGCTTATTAGCTCACCTGAGCCGAAGGCTCCGGGGGAACTATTGTGATCAGTCATTCGTCCGTCGTCGTCGTCCGTCCAGATGTCTGTCCACAATTCCTTTAAACGACATCTCCTCCTAAACCACTGAACAGATTTTGACCAAACTTGGCATAAATGATCTTTGGGTGATCCTCTCTCAATGTTGTTCAAATAATTCCATTCCATGCAGAACTCTGGTTGCCATGGCAACAAAAGAGGAAAATAAGAAAAAAAAAAACCTTTAAAAACCTTCTTGTAAGAAACCAGAAGGCCCAGGTCATTGATATTTGGTATGACGCTTTATCTAGTGGACCTCTACCAAGATTGTTCAAATTATAGCCCTGGGGCCGAAAATGCCCCCGCCCTGGGGCCCTTTGGTTTTAAATAGGCTTATATAGGGAAAATCTTTAAAAATCGTCTTGTCCTGAAACCAGAAGGCCCAGGTCTTTAATATTTGGTATGAAGCTTCATCTAGTGGACCTCTACCAAGATTGATCAAATTATTGCCTTCAGGCAAAAAATGGCCCCGCGCCAGGGCCCACTGGTTTTACATTGGCTTATATAGGGAAATCCTTTGAAAATCTTCTTGTCTGAAACCAGAAGGCCCAGGTCTTTGATATTTGCTATGATGCTTCATCTAGTGGACCTCTACCAAGATTGTTCAAATCATAGCCCTGGGGCCGAAAATGTCCCCGCCCAGGGGCCTTTTGGTTTTACATAGGCTTAAATACATCGGAAATAAATTATTGGTTTAGACTCATATTCTAGACAGGTTTTTAATTATTTGGACCCCATTTTGATTTATATCAGTCTTTGAATCGACTGCCTATTCGAAATTCGCAAAATTGCAATATGTTTCCTTTGGCTTTCTTTACCGGATCAGTACAGGGTCACTGATGAGGCTTTATTAGCCGAAACTACGTAGTATGACCCATCTTCTTTCTTATGAATGTTTTCATTGCTCTTAAAGGAACTCAGTTTTGATTTTTATTTGCCTTCACTGCAGCTGGTGTTGTGCCGTGTGGCGGCCGTAAAACGTCTCCCCGTACATCAACCATAGTGCAGTTTATATTTTACTTTTGGTCCTTTGAGATCAGCGTGAATATTCTGAGAAATCGGAAATAAATTATTGGTTTAGACTCATATTCTAGACAGGTTTTTAATTATTTGGACCCCATTTTGATTTATATCAGTCTTTGAATCGACTGCCTATTCGAAATTCGCAAAATTGCAATATGTTTCCTTTGGCTTTCTTTGCCGGATCAGTACATGGTCACTGATGAGGCTTTATTAGCCGAAACTACGTAGTATGACCCATCTTCTTTCTTATGAATGTTTTCATTGCTCTTAAAAGAACTCATTTTTGATTTTTATTTGCCTTCACTGCAGCTGGTGTTGTGCCTTGTGGCGGCCGTAAAACGTCTCCCCGTACATCAACCATAGTGCAGTTTATATTTTACTTTTGGTCCTTTGAGATCAGCGTGAATATTCTGAGATATCGGAAATAAATTATTGGTTTAGACTCATATTCTAGACAGGTTTTTAATTATTTGGACCCCATTTTGATTTATATCAGTCTTTGAATCGACTGCCTATTCGAAATTCGCAAAATTGCAATATGTTTCCTTTGGCTTTCTTTGCCGGATCAGTACAGGGTCACTGATGAGGCTTTATTAGCCGAAACTACGTAGTATGACCCATCTTCTTTCTTATGAATGTTTTCATTGCTCTTAAAGGAACTCATTTTTGATTTTTATTTGCCTTCACTGCAGCTGGTGTTGTGCCGTGTGGCGGCCGTAAAACGTCTCCCCGTACATCAACCATAGTGCAGTTTATATTTTACTTTTGGTCCTTTGAGATCAGCGGGAATATTCTGAGAAATCGGAAATAAATTATTGGTTTAGACTCATATTCTAGACAGGTTTTTAATAATTTGGACCCCATTTTGATTTATATCAGTCTTTGAATCGACTGCCTATTCGAAATTCGCAAAATTGCAATATGTTTCCTTTGGTTTTCTTTGCCGGATCAGTACAGGGTCACTGATGAGGCTTTATTAGCCGAAACTACGTAGTATGACCCATCTTCTTTCTTATGAATGTTTTCATTGCTCTTAAAGGAACTCATTTTTGATTTTTAATTATATAGGGAAAATCTTTAAAAATCTTCTTCTCTGAAACCGCAAGGCCCAGGTCTTTGATATTTGGTATAAAGCCTTCATCTAGTTGACCTCTACCAAGATTGTTCAAGTTTTTGCCCTGGGGCCGAAAATGGCCCCGCCCCGGAGCCCACTGGTTTTACCTAGGCTTATACAGGGAAAATCTTTAAAAATCTTCTTGTCTGAAACCAGAAGGCCCAGGTATTTGATATTTGGTATGAAGCTTCATTTAGTGGACCTCTACCAAGATTGTTCCGGGCCGAAAATGGCCCTGCCCCGTGGCCCTTTGGTTTTACATAGGCTTATATAGGGAAAATCTTTAAAAAATCCTCTTCTCTGAAACCACAAGGCCCAGGTCTTTGATATTTGGTATGAAGCTTCATCTAGTGGACCTCTACCAAGATTGTTCAAATTGTAGCCATGGGACCAAAAATGTCCCCGCACCAGGGCACACTGGTTTTACATAAGCTTATATGTAGGGCAATTTTGAAAATCTTCTTGTCTGAAACCAGAAGGCCCAGGTCTTTGATAATTGGTATGAAGCCTCATCTAGTGGACCGCTATGAAGATTGTTCAAATTACAACCCTGGGGCAAAAAATTGCCCCACATGGGGGCCCACTGGTTTTACATAGGCTTATATAGGGAAAACCTTTTAAAATCTTCTTTGAAACCAGAAGGCCCAGGTCTTTTATATTTGGTATGAAGCTTCATCCAGTAAACCTCTACCAAGATTATTCATATTATTGCCCTGAGTCCAAAAATGGCCCCATCTCGGGGCCCACTGGTTTTTACATAGGCTTATATAGGGAAACTTTTACAAAATCTTCTTGTCTGAAACCAGAAGGCCCAGGTCTTTGACATTTGGTATGAAGCTTCATCTAGTGGACCTCTACCAAGATTTTTCAAATTATAGCCCTGGGGCCGAAAATGCCCCCGCCCTGGGGCCCTTTTGATTTATATAGGCTTATATAGGGAAAATATTTAAAAATCTTCTTTTCTGAAACCAGACGGCTCAGATCTTTGATATTTGGTATGAAGCTTCATCTAGTGGACCTCTACCAAGATTGTTCAAATTATATCCCCGGGGCCAAAAATGTCCCCGCGCGTGGGCCCACTGGTTTTACATAGGCTTTATAGGGAAATCCTTTGAAAATCTTCTTGTCTGAAACCAGAAGGCCTAGGTCTTTGATATTTGGTATGAAGCTTCATCTAGTGGACCTCTACCAAGATTGTTCAAATTATAGCCCTGGGGCCGAAAATGCCCCCGCCCCGGGGCCTTTTGGTTTTACATAGGCTTATATAGGGACAATCTTTAAAAATCTTCTTCTCTGAAACCGCAAGGCACAGGTCTTTGATATTTGGTATGAAGCTTCATATAGTTGACCTCTACCAGGATTGTTCAAATTATTGCCTTCAGGCAAAAAAATGGCCTCGCCCCGGAGCCCACTGGTTTTACCTAGGCTTATACAGGGAAAGTAGAAGTAAAACAAAGATCAGGAATTGATACAATTAACTTACTCCACCCATAAAAGACACCAAAGGGAAAGAAATACAAACATTAAGCGACCAGACCATAATGGAAACCTAAACAAAGGAAGGCGATAAGGACAGTTACTTTCCCACAAAATGGCCATATGGCCATCCAAAACCAAAAGACACAAGTGATACACACAGTAAGTAACAAACAACAACATAAATAAATCGCCACAGAAGAGCCGCCTTGGAACGGTCAGTGGAAGATTTCCACTGGGGGGCTTAAATCGATTTTACGTGGCCACAATCCTCGCCCTTACTTCCGTCGCGATTTAGACAAATAATTTGTTCAGTCCGCATGAAGGCCTCCTAACTCATCAGTGCAACATCTCCGTGAACACAAAAATCAAAGAACCACAGAGGTGAGACAACGGTGAGGACTCGACAGCAAGAAACCACTGAAATGCTGGAGCAAAAGAAAACCAACAGTTAGACTCCGATGAGCCCGACCAGAGACAGAGCATCAGGCACCAACCGACATTATCTCTCTAATTTTCAATAAGCCTTTACGTTGGAGCCGTCATAGAATCTGAGGCCTGACCCACCGGCGTGCAATTAAAGAGGGAAGCAAAGTTGCCAACCGTGATTGGGTTAACTACCATGCATGCAGTTTGTTGTATAATATCCATGTTGTACCCAATCTTTTTATATCGAAGAATGATTTTACGAAATTGGGTGCTGAAGTCATTGCGGTTATATATTTTTCTGAATTTATATGCCAAGTCACCATAAAATTCGGGTTCCGATAGACCTTGTTGCAGAAGAGATTTAAGTCCAATATTGAATTTTAAAATTAAATCAGAATGGCGTCTATAAAATTTTGAAAAGGCTTTGCGTAGTTTATGGTACCGATAACCCTGATTAAGGAGTTTAGCCGTTAATAATTTATTACGAGTGTTGAAGTCAGTTACATGACTACACACTCTAGCAAATCGAATTAATTGCGAAATATAAACGCCATAGGATGGCGCACGAGGAACATCACCATCCAAAAAAGGAAAATTTACAATCTCAAAATCAAAGTCATCGCGTTTATCATAAATTTTGCACGAAACAAATCCATCTACAATAGACAGATGTAAATCCAAAAACGGGGCCTCGGTATCAGAAGAATTTGCTTTATTTAACTGAAGTTCTAGGGGGTAAATCTGACTGATCAAACCATCAAAATAGGTATTATCAATATTTAATAAATCATCTAAATATCTAGAAGTAGAGCTAAAAGCTTCAATAATTTCAGATTGGTTATCAATGGAAAGCGACAAAATGAAGTCTCTTTCATAACAATACAAGAACAGATCAGCTACAAGAGGTGCGCAATTAGTACCCATCGGAATACCCACAAACCTTTAAAAATCTTCTTGTCTGAAACCAGAAGGCCCAGGTCTTTGATATTTGGTATGAAGCTTCATCTAGTGGACCTCTACCAAAATTGTTCAAATTATGAATCTGGGGCCGAAAATGCCCCTGCCCCGTGGCCCTTTGGTTTTACATAGGCTTATATAGGGAAAAGCTTTAAAAAATCTTCTTCTCTGAAACCTCAAGGCCCAGGTCTTTGATATTTTGTATGAAGCTTCATCTAGTGGACCTCTACCAAGATTGTTCAAATTATAGCCCTGGGGCCAAAAATGTCCCCGCACCAGGGCCCACTGGTTTTACATAGGCTTATATGAAGTGAGTGAGTGTTGAGTTTTACGTCCCACCAACAGCTTAGGTCATACGGAGACGGGACCTCAGTTTAAAGACTCATCCGAAAGTCTGGAGAAGCCCGATGCTTATATGTAGGGAAATTTTGAAAATCTCAGTGTCGGGTAAAAGTCCCACAAAATTGGAAGCAACGTCTCCAAAATGACCTTTACAGTTTTGACGGGGGCGTTAAACCTCATATCAAACAAACAAAATTGCCTGTTTATGGTATAAACCACATAACCTCTGGTAAGGGTAGTGGCCCATGGGCCTCTTGTTATTTTTATAAGACAGCAATTTCTAAAATTTCGAACACTGAATTTTCTAAAGGAGATACAAGCATATTTCTCAAAATTTTAGTGTTATTTCCATATCATTCTATGTTATAATCTCTTTAAACTCCGTTCAGAAAATCTGAATCATCGATTTTTTCGTTTCTTCTTTTTACCGGTAATACTCATTTTAGCCCATACATCACTATTGGAAAGTTTTAAATCTGACCCTCCGCCGACTCAAGCAAGTCGCATGCCTCTACGACAGTCAGGAAAGGCTGTGATTATTTGGAGGAAATTGCAAAACAAAGAAATGAGACCACAGACCAAGTCCATTTGACGATGATTGTCAGGCGAAATAATAAATCCATGTGACGCACTATATAAATAGACATGCAGTTACGACACACCTTACATTCGAATGGCTAGATATGGGCTCACTAGGAACGGGGAGCCTTTAACAAAGTCATTCTTCTATCTACGTTTTCTTCTTTCTTGCGTCCGCCCGTCCATAGGTCAGCCATTTGTATGTATTATGTCTGTATATTTGTCTGTCTGTCTGTATGTATGTGTATGTATGCATCAAGGTAGAGGTCGTTCTTAGAGGTCAAAGGTAAAAGAAATGTTGTTTTTTCATGTCCTGGCAAAATCTTTCTTATGCCAGGATGGACTTTATAAAATTACCTCAGAAATGTTAACCCTCACGAGACGAGGTGTCGTAAGCCAGACCCAGGTTGGTTATACTTGGACAAATTTCTGGAAAAAAAAAAGATCTTTTTCGTATCTGGTCAATCACTTTCTAATTGCTAGATGGGTTTTGAAAGTACTTGGCGGGAATGTAAGTCATCATGATATTATGCCTTGCTTGCAAACTCAAGGTCATACTTAGAAGTCAAATGTTAAAAAAGTCTTTCTTCGTGTCCAGTCAATTACCTTACTATTCGAAGATAGATTTGAATTTTACTTGGTAAAAATGTTAACCATCTTCAGAAGATTTGTGACGTCTAGGCCCAGGTAGCTTCCTCCAAGTTCAAGGTCATTTTTAGAGGTCAAATGTCAAAAAGGGTCTTTTTTGAGTTCTGTCAATAACGTTCATATTCCTGTATGGATTTTGAAATCACTTGGCCAAAATGTTAATCATCATCAGATGATGTGCCATGCATAAAACTCAAAAGTCCGTAGCTCAAAGGAGGGGCCAAAAATGTTGTCCTCACACAGTCTATACAAAACACTCATTTCTGTGTCCCATGTCATATGTCGGGGGTGAGTAGGTGTTTGGGGGTTGCATCCGTGTCCTATGGATGCAATTCTAGTTTCTTACATGCTTTTCAATGAAATATAGAGATTTCTCAGTGAAATCGGAAACGATATTGTCACTGTTTCAAACAGTGACTGATATCAATTTTATTTTTCACTGTTTGGGACTACTTTTTTCTAGAAATCTAATTCTGTGGTGAGTTTTTCCATTGTCAAATGATTGAAAATTAATGAACTGTATTAGAATTGACGCTAAGCCGGTTCACACGTAACGAGGACGTTAATTACGTCATTTTCGACGCTGACGTCGTGTATTTTGTCGCGCGACGTTAGGTCTGTCCGCACCTTCTATGGGTAAGTTATCTCTCAAGTAACCTTTCAAAGAAATGCCATCCCAGGATATTTTTCAGGTGCAAACTTTTAGTTTTCACCCAATATTATACCCAGTTCATACATTGAACACCACTAAATTAACTCGAAATGACCAGGAACAAAGTTGGTTTTCTCATAGGGTTAGTGACGCGATTAGTGAAGCTAAATATAGCCGTTTTGAAGCATGCAAAAAAAAAAACAGAAAATTTGATTTTTTTAGCGTAAGATCAAATTTTTTTTTCA
This sequence comes from Lucinisca nassula, assembly GCA_963580285.1. Classification (NCBI taxonomy): domain Eukaryota; kingdom Metazoa; phylum Mollusca; class Bivalvia; order Lucinida; family Lucinidae; genus Lucinisca; species Lucinisca nassula. Next base: position 115,823,927 of record OY757014.1, read on the forward strand.
ATCATGAACACCAAAACTGGTATTTTCACTCGTTGCTACGCCACTCGGGAAAATACTGGTTTCATTCGGTGAAATAAAATTCGATCTTACACTGAAGAAATCAAATATCCTCTATTTCTTACATGCCTTTCAGTGAAATATAGAGATTTCTCAGTGAAATAGAAAACGATATTGTCACTGTTTAAAACAGTGACTGATATCAATTTTATTTTTCACTGTTTGAGACTACTTTTTTTTCCAAATCTAATTCTTTTGTCAGTTTTTCCATCGTCAGATAATTGAAAATTAATGAATTGTATTAGAATTGACGCTAAGCCCGTTCAAACGTCCCGAGGACGTTAATGACGTCATATCGACGCTGACGTCACGTATTTTGTTGCGCGACATTAGATCTGTCCGCGCCTTCATTGGGAAACTATTATCTCAATTATTATTAAATATCAGAAGATTAAATATCAGAAAGGCCTCTGTGTCACTAAATATGGTATAGTTACGCCTTAATTGCAACCACTGGGTCGATATCTCTGCTGGTGGATGACTCGTTCGTCCCCGAGGGTAACATCAGCTCAGTATCAGTTCCTGAGTGCTGAGGTTGATACTACGGTGTTGACGTCAGTACTCAGGTACTGACTAATAGCTATAATATATCTTTAATTTTTGCAGTATAAAATTCTAATTTTTCTAAAACTAAGACTTACTTGTCAGGTGACACATGTATCTTAGCGAATTTGGTTGCCACTTTTTGTTATATTTTAAATTTAGCAGTCTCGATACTTTGGACATCTCCTTCCTGATGCCCGGGACTTCCGTGGAACATGGGCCATGTTTGCTGATGTTGGCTCGGTGGCGGACGCCTACAAGTACGCGGGTGGGTGTATCTTGCCTGATGCCTCCAGTTGACCGGTCTCATGAGCTATGTCGGTCGGTGAGTGCTCGGAGGGGATGTGCTGTGTTTGCCGGGTCTTGGCAATCATCCGTTTTGGTTTCATAACTTCGGGAGTTAGACACACTGATGAAGATTAAATATCAGAAAGGCCTCTGTGTCACTAAATTTGGTATAGTTACGCCTTAATTATTTCAGTAACGATTCATAAAAATGCCATCCCAGGCTATTTGTCAGGTGCAAACTTTTACACCTAATATTATACCCAGTAAATACGTAGGACACCACTATATAGACGCCAAACACTAGGAACAAAATTAGTTTTCTCTGAGGGTGAGTGACGCGATTAGTGAAGCTAAACATTGCCGTTTTGAAGCATGTAAGAAACAGAAAATTGGATTTTTTCAGTGAAAGATCAAATTTTATCTCACTCATGAACACCAAAACTGGTATTTTCACTCGTGGCTACGTCACTCGTGAAAGTACTGGTTTTGGTGTTCATTTGATGAAATAAAATTCGATCTTTCACTGAAAAAAAAATCAAATATCCTCTATTTCTTCTTTTACTCTATTCAGTTCTTTCCTTTTTGACATGGGGGTCTTAATAAATAAATTATCATAGTTTTGTTCACATTCGTGCATATTGTAACCTTGTAAATTAATATTTTCTCTTTGTGAATGACTGTTGAACTGAACACCCCTCTTGGAAAAAAAGTTGTCGGTATATCATATAAGTAACAAAAAATGCGCAAAACTGTCGCAGAGAGAGAGAGCGAGAGAGAGAGAGAGAAAGAGAGAGAGAGACAGAGTTGTATCATGAGACGAATATACATGCTTTTCGTGTGTAATTTATTCTAAAGGCGAAAAAACGGCCCCGATAGCTCAGTTGGTAGAGTGTCCGGTCCGGGGAACGGGAGGTTACGGGTTCGATCCCGGGCCGCGACATACCAAAGTGGTTAAAAATGGTACTAGCTGCTCCTCGCTTGGCACTCAGATTTACGGGGTAGGGCTAAGACTGGTCGACCCAGTGTCAGGATAATGTAACTGGGTGTGGTATCATGTAATGTGTCTGGGACATGATACTTCAGTGAGGCAGCACTATAAAAGTGAGCATTGAGCTCCCTGTCGCAACCAGACACCGTTGTGATATGAATTTTTGAAAGCGACGTTAAACCCGAATTCACACACACTCCAAAGGCGAAAAAAGACATGGTAAATGATTATCACCTCTATAAATCTAATAAGAATGTTGCACTTGTGCATACATACGAGGATAGGCTGAAAAGTTCTGAGCCTGACAAAGAAGCAGGAATCGAAGAGCCATGAAATTTTGTATTCATTAAATCCAAACCTTTATTACTTGATTTGACTCAAATGAGTTCAAGTTTACCTGCACTAACGTAGAAATTCTAGACTCTGAAAATTGATACTACCATGTTTTTGAGGAAATGGACAAAATCTGGCATCGTGGTGTCATCAAGTACCTCAATTAAAAGGGGTTATCTTCTAAGGACATTCATGCCATATCGTTGCTACATTAGGGGATGATGCTCCTTCGTATGCAACCGTGAAAAGGTGGGCAGCAAATTTTAAGATGGGCAAGGACAGCCTTGAAGATGATGACCGTAGTGGACGACCCATAATGGCAGCAACTGAGGAAACCATCAGCCAAGTGCACAGGGCCGTGATGGAAGACAGGCGTTTAACTGTGAATCAGTTAGCTAACACTGTTGGCATCTCCCGTGAACGAGTAGAGAACATTTTACACAGTGAATTAGGAATCTCGAAGGTTTCCGCCAGATGGGTGTCACGGCTTATGACGCCTGACCAAAAGTTGACCAGACTGACCCTGTCACAAGCCAACTTGGCTATTTTTGAAGCAGACCAAGATGGTTTTGTCACTCAGGATGAGTGTTGGGTTCATCACTTTGAGCCATAGACCAAAAGACAATCCATGCAATGAAAGCATCCTGGCTCACCCCCTCCAAAGAAGGCAAAGGTCGTCTCCTCTGCAGGGAAGGTAATGGCATCAGTGTTCTGGGATGCCAAGAGCATAATATTCATAGATTACCTTCAAAAGGACAGAACAATTAATGGGGAGTATTATGCAGATCTGCTAAAACAATTGCGAAAAGCAATTAAGGCTAAACGACCCGGAAAATTGACAAAAGGGGTCTTGTTCCATCAGGACATTGCGCCTGCTCATAAATCGGTTGTCATGACTTGGGCTTCACACTTGTCGATCACCCTCCGTATTCACATGATCTAGCTCCATCAGATTATTTCCTGTTTCCAAACATGAAAAAGCACTTTGCTGGGCAGCATTATCGGTCAGACGACGAGGTGATAGCTGCTGTGGAGGAGTTTTTCAGGGACCAAGATGAGACCTTCTATACCACTGGGATCCAAGGACTCCAGCATCGCTGGAAGAAGTGTGTGGACAGGAAGGGAGACTATGTTGAAAAATAAGGCACTTTCAGCATGGACAAACCATTTGATCTTGGGAAGGCTCAGAACTTTTCAGCCTACCCTCATAGGTCTGTCGATAGAACTGTTGCATACGCCAGTCTGCGGCAATCGTGTAAGTTTAACCTATAAAATGGGATGCTCAGTCAACTGTGGTCAAAAAGAATTATACCGACATCGGACGTTGTGTCATAGCTGATGATTTTCCATGAAGTGATCGTGCTAATGAAACATAGACGCCCTTGTAATTTACAAGAGCAGTGACCACTTCTATATATGGTTTAAAAGGGTGTGCCGAACCTATCAGAATGTCTTAGTCTCTGAAAGAAAATTTAGATTTTGCAATTTTGTCCAAATATTCACAGCCTTTCCTGGCTGTCGCAGAGGCATATGACTGGCTGGAGAAATCGGCGGAGTGTCAGGTATAAAAATTTCCCATGGTGATGTATGGGCTACAATGAGTATTAAAAGCGAGAAACGAAAAATCGATGGTTCAGATTTTCTGAACGGAGTTTAGTCACATTTGTGGCGGTGCCTTCTGTTGTGTAGATGAGCCACCACACATGGCATCTGTCGATTACATTGGCTCGAGGTCAACTGCAATCCCTGCTGGGAAGACAGTCCGACTATTAGAGGCTCCCTGATATCTCAGATCGGACGCCGAATTCTAAGGCGTCTGATCTGGGACTAAACTATTTGCCAATGTCTCCAAAATGGGCCACTAGGCAGAAAATGGGTAAATCCAGTATTGTACTATTCACACCTTCATCATGTATTTCTAACGGGAAATGGCAAGGGTCAGCGGTTACAAATAAATAATTGGCAGTAGCTAAAAGATAAGGGGACATCAAAGATTATCAGTGCTCCAGCTACGAGTAGGCCGTTTTTCGAAGGCGCCGTTAAAATGCGGTTCCCCTTTTTATAATGCCCTGCCCTAAAATCAACCATATCATTTATTTCTATCTATTCGTTTTGGCTCAAATGTTGTGTATTCAAATTATTGACTGCTATTCTGTCAGCGCGTCCTTTTCATGTGTTATTTTATCTATTCTGTTATTTGCGAATCCCCACTGTGACACTCGCAAGAAGCGACCAGTCACGCGTGAAGTGGTTTAACTGCATCAACTGATGTATCCCGGCAAGAAAAAAAATCAAAGCACTGAGAGTACTGCTGGGTCGATCCTCTCTGAGTGTAGGTTGGGAAAATAGTCCTGAACTTAGAATCGAACTGTTCGTTTAACTTAAAGCAAGCACAGTATATCTGATCAGACATCGCTTTATGTGTGAAACCGACCGCAAACGAGTACTGGTAAATGGCTTAGATGAACTAAACCTGCCCAGGCAAAGCGGTGCGAGTCGGACCGTCCATGCTCATAAACCCTATTGGTTTCAATGCGCGACAGGGCTTGAGATGTCATTTCATCTCAGTGTCATTTCATCTCAGTGTCAGGTAAAAGTCCCATGAAATTGGAACTAACGTATCCAAATGACCTATACAGTGTTGACGGGGACGTTAAACCTCAAATCAAACAAACAAACGAGCACCGTCCAGAATTTTCTGCTTCGCTGGGCTCTGACGTCTAAGGGATGCTATAAACAACCAGTACTTGGATTTTGTTCAAGGTTAGCGGCAGTCAGATGGTCAGTGATAGTCATGCGGACAATAGCAAGCAACGGATTCTCTGCTTTATAACGTAGACTGTTGGTACCCGTTAAAAGGCTCCATTTTAAGAAAAGTGTTCAGTCAAATTTTTGTTTGAAATATGTGACCAATGCCCCCCGTGGGAGCCAATTTCTGAGCTTTTGCAAAATTTCAAGGGGAGATAATTCAGCCAAAATGACAAAAGAGTTATGGCCCTTGGTCAGAATGTAGCCCTTGTGATTGTGAATAAGTGTGTTAAGTTTCATGGGGCTAGGTCAAATATTTTTGAAGTTATGATCAAGGTTAAAGTTTTTGTGATGGACAGACAAACAAACAGACAGACAGGGAAAATACTATATGCCCCCCCCCCCCCCCCCCCAATCAAAGATTCTCGGGGGGGGCATAAAAATATGGTAGCATTGAGTTTTATAATGATAAAGTTGTTTTGTAATTTACAGTGCACTAAAGGGTAAATCTGAAGAAGGTGACCCACAAGAATCTTTACATGTGAGTAATCATTCTCAAGCTTTAGCCACAGGACATTGGCTCTCTTTAACTAACTTCGAAAAAAAATGTCCAAACACCACATTTTACCGATACTTCCAAATAGGCTATCGAAGGCTTCGTGCTAAGCACTTAGACCATCTGGATGAGTTTCACTAATGTAATGTCAATGTCCTGTGCTTTAGCATTGTAGATATTGTGAATGCCTCCCTCCATCCCTCTGTCCATCTATCAAGCTATCTCCTAGTGTCATTGACTGTGCGCTGTATTTTTAGTGATCACATTGTGTCTGTCATCCATGTGTGCGTCCGTAAACAGTTTCTTCAAACGACATCTCCTCCTAAACCACTGATCCAATTTTGACCAAACTTCACAGAAATGATCCTTTGGTGGTCCCCTTTCAAATGGTTCCGATCCATTGCACAACTAGGTCACAGGAGCTAAAAATAAATTTTTTAAATGAAAACTTAGAAAAATATTCTCTGAAACTGCAAGGCCAATGTCTTTGATATTTGGTATGAAGCTTCATCTAGTGGACCTCTTCCAAGATTGTTCAAATTATAGCCCTTCATCCAAAAATGCTCCCGCGCCCGGACCCACTGGTTTTTAGCTCCTGTCACGTAGTGACAAGGTGAGCACCTGTCACGTAGTGACAAGGTGAGCTTTTGTGATCACATTTCTTCCGTCGTGCGTCCGTGCGTCCGTCCGTTCGTGCGTCCGTGCGTCCGTAAACAATTTCAAATAAGTATATCTCTAATACCCCATGGTCAATCTTGATCAAATTTCATGTGAGGCATCATCAGGTAGGGGGAAAGGCTGCATAACGTTTTTGGGCTGATCAGATTGGAATTGTGGTTGCCATGGCAACATAAAGCTCCCATAGACTTACAATGGGAAAAAATTAAAATGTCTTCTTCTCTGAAACCAAAGGGCCCAGAGCTTAGATATTTAGCATGTATTAACGGCCAGTGGTCACCTACATAATTCCTGCCAATCTTGCCCCTGGGGTCCAAATTGGCCACGCCCCGGAGCCCCTTCGCTCCCATAGACTCATAATGGAACAAAAACCTTCAAAAATCTTCTTCTCGGAAACCACAGGGCCCAGAGCTTAGATATTTAGCATGTAGCAATGGCAAGTGGTCACCTACATAATTCCTGCCAATCATGCCCCTGGGGTCCAAACGGGCCACGCCCCGGGGCCCTTTATCTCCTATAGACTCATAATGGCAAAAAGCTTCAAAAATCTTCCTCTCGGAAACCACAAGGCCCAAAGCTGAGGTATTTGACATATAGTAACGGCAAGTGGTCACCTACATAATTCCTGCCAATCATGCCCCTGGGGCCCAAATTGGCCACACCCCGGGGCCCCTTAGCTCCCATAGACTCATAATGGAAAAAAAGCTTCAAAAATCTTCTCTGAAACCACAGGGTCCAGAGCTTAGATATCTAGCATGTAGCAATGGCCAGTGGTCACCTACATAATTCCTGCCAATCATGCCCCTGGGGTCCAAATTGGCCACGCCCCGGGGCCCCTTCGCTCCCATAGACTCATAATGGAATAAAAAGCTTCAAAAATCTTCTTCTCGGAAACCACAGGGTCCAGAGCTTAGATATTTAGCATGAAGCAATGGCAAGTGGTCACCTACATAATTCCTGCCAATCATGCCCCTGGGGTCCAAACGGGCCACGCCCCGGGGCCCTTTAGCTCCTATAGACTCATAATGGAAAAAAGCTTCAAAAATCTTTTTCTCTGAAACCACGAGGCCCAGAGCTGAGATATTTGGCATGTAGCAACGGCAAGTGGTCACCTACATAATTCCTGCCAATCATGCCCCTTGGGCCCAAATTGGCCACACCCCGGGGCCCCTTAGCTCCCATAGACTCATAATGGAAAAAAGCTTCAAAAATCTTCTTCTCTGAAACCACAGGGCCCAGAGCTGAGGTATTTGACATGTAGCAACGGCATGTGGTCACCTACATAAATCCTGCCAATAGCCCCTAGGTTCGAAATGGGCCACGCCCCGGGGCCCCTTAGCTCCCATAGACTCATAATGAAAAAAAAAACTCTAAAAATCTTCTTCTCTGAAACCACAAGGCCCAGAGTTTAAATATTTAGCATGTAGCAAGGGCAATTGGTCACCTACATAATTCCTGCAAATCATGTCCCTGGGTTCCAAATGGGCACGCGCCGGGGCCCCTTTGCTCCCATAGACTCATAATGGAAAAAAGCTTTAAAAATCTTTTTCTCTGAAACCACGAGGCCCAGAGCTGAAATATTTGGCATGTAGCAACGGCAAGTGGTCACCTACATAATTCCTGCCAATCATGCCCCTGGGGTCCAAACGGGCCACGCCCCGGGGCCCTTTGGCTCCTATAGACTCATAATGGAAAAAAGCTTCAAAAATCTTCTTCTCTGAAACCACAGGGCCCAGAGCTGAGGTATTTGACATGTAGCAATGGCATGTGGTCACCTATATAAATCCTGCCAATAGCCCCTAGGTTCGAAATGGGCCACGCCCCGGGGCCCCTTAGCTCCCATAGACTCATAATGGAAAAAAAAAACTTCAAAAATCTTCTTCTCTGAAACCACAAGGCCCAGAGTTTAGATATTTAGCATGTAGCAAGGGCAATTGGTCACCTACATAATTCCTGCCAATCATGCCCCTGGTTTCCAAATGGGCACGCGCCGGGGCCCCTTTGCTCCCATAGACTCATAATGGGAAGAAGCTTCAAAAATCTTCTTCTCTGAAACCACGGGGCCCAGAGCTGAGATATTACGCATATAGCAACGGCAAATGGTCACCTACATAATTCCTGCCAATCATGCCGCTGGGATCCAAAAGGGCCACGCCCCCGGGCCCCTTACCTCCTATAGACTCATAATGGAAAAATGGAAAAAAAGCTTATAAAATCTTTTTCTCTGAAACCCCAGGGTCCAGAGCTTAAATATTTAGCATGTAGCAATGGCCAGTGGTCACCTACATAATTCCTGCCAATCATGCCCCTGGGTTCCAAATGGGGGACGCCCCGGGGCCCCTTCCCTCCCATAGACTCATAATGGAACAAAGCTTCAAAACTTCTTCTCTGAAACCACAGGGCCCAGAGCTTAGATATTTAGCATGTAGCAATGACAAGTGGTCACCTACATAATTCCTGCCAATCATGCCCCTGGTGTCCAAATGGGCCACACCCTGGAACCCCCTTAGGTCCCATAGACTCATAATGGAAAACAAGAGGACCAAGCTAGCTTGGTCCTGTATCGCTCACCTGAGCTAACAGATTCAAAGTTTAAGGAAGTGCCAACCTTTACTGAAGGCTTTATGGGAAGACATGGTGATGACAGGGTAAGCATTTTCTGAAAATCAAGTAGAATGTAACTCTATGATAAACAGGCTGGCCTCACCGGTTTTCAAACTCATTCAAGCTTTTATTCCTGACTTGCTAAGAAGATCCGATCTAAACTGAAGTGGCTATGGTGATGACAAGTTCAAAAACAAGAGTTTTCAAACTCCTCCAAACTTTCTGCCTGACTTCCTTGTTTGTAATTTTCATGAAGATCCGTTCAAAACTAAAGGGGCAGCAGTGATGACAATGTCGAAAATAGGCATTTTCAGCAATCAAAGGCACGTCACTCTATGATATATGTGCCGACTTTGCCGGTATTCGAACTCAACTGAGGTTTTATTCCCAGCCACCTTACATGTAAGTTTCAGAAAGATCCAATCAGACTTGGCCAGTATTCAAACTCATCCAAGATTTTATTTCCAGCCACCTCACATATAAGTTTAAGAAAGATCCGATCAAAACTGAAGGGGCTACCGGTGATGATCAAAGGGACGTAAATCAATCAAGGTTGGCAAAAAGCCGGTCAATATGAGTATTGACCGGGCCGGTGGTTAAAACCGGTTTTAACCGGTCAATAGTGGTCAATACTGGTCGATTGGGGGTCGATTAAATCACTGGAGTAATACCTCTGTCCTGTTGCTAAACTGGTCTTAAAAGCTTTCCCCCTACATCATGTACATGATATTAGACTATATTTTCATCACTGAACAAGACAAAATAGTTTTTATTAATAACAGTAATTATTTGAGGTATCTTTTATTTCATCAAAAGTCAAAAGACATTATTGCTGGTCAATTGACTCACTGAACTGTAGACAGGCCTGTTCTTTTCAATCAAACAATCTTTATAATTATTCCTATGTTCCTTTATAGGTTAGATTGATTGTTCATATTTTGATTAACAGGAATATGAATAAGCTAAATGTATCATGGATTTTGAAGGATTTATGAAAGGTCCTTTATTTATTAACCAAACAATATTTGAAGATTCAATGATGTCTTTGAATATTTAAAAGTATCTGCAACACCTGTAAATTGCTGTCAAAACAGACTAACCCATGCCACAGCAGTGGGTGTGGCAAAGATCTGATTGCTAAATTGACCAATTACATGTCCCTAATAGGGATATTATAAACTGACACCAGGCTTTATTCATAATGTGTGAAATTTTGATTTATATGCAATATGGACAATCTTATCATCAAGCTATTACTGAAGGTGTCAAAAATGAATGAAACCTGAAGACCAAGTTTGGAACTTCTTCACTATTTTGGAAGATAACAACAACAACAAAAAAAAAAAAAAAAAAAAAAAGTGCAGGGTGTTGAAGTTTGTGCTAAGGTCTTAAGACTGAGGAGGCATAGACAAAAATGCCTAGGGCTAAAAATGCCAGAAAGTGATGCTAGGAGGCCAGTTGAAGAAATAACATCTGAACCTGAAACTCTATCAAATGATCAGCCTCCAGCAAAGAGAGCAATACTTCAAAATAGTTTCAGTAGCTTTGCTTTTTTAACACTAAAATTATTCAGTTGACCACCCAATATTTCAATCGACCAGTATTGACCACTTTGGGAGTATTGACCGGGATGGTTTTAACCGGTTAAAACCACCGGTTAAAACCGCCCCCGGTTTTGACCGCCCAACCTTGAAATCAATGATAAATGGGCCAACTTGGCCGATATTCAAACTCATCCTAGGTTTTATCTCCAGTCACCTTACATATAGGTTTCAGAAAAATTTGATCAAAACTGAAGGGGCTACGGTGATGACAAGGTAAAAAATTGACATTTTCAGCCATCAAAGGGACATAACTATATAGTTAATGGGGCAACTTGGCCGGTTTTCGAACTCATCCGAGGTTTTATCCCCAGCCACCTTACATATATGTTTCAGAAAGATCCGATCAAAACTGAAGGGGCTACAGTGTTGACAAGGTCAAAAATCAACATTTTCAGCAATCAAAGGGACCTAACTCTATGATAAATAGGCCACCTTTGCCGGTATGCGAACTCATCCGAGGCTTTATCCCCAGCCACCTTGCATATAAGTTTCAGAAAGATCCGATCAAAACTGAAAGGGCTACGGTGATGACAAGGTCAAAAATCGGCTTTTCAGCAATCAAAGGGACGTTACTCTGGGATAAATGGACCAACTTGGCTGGTTTTCGAACTCATCCGAGTTTTTATCCCCAGTCACCTTACATATAAGTTTCAGAAAGATCCAATGAAAACTGAAGGCGCTACGGTGATGACAAGCATTTTCCCATAGTAAGTCTATGGGACCTTGTGGTTGCCATAGGAACCAAAGTTTTAGAGCGATTTCAAAAAAAAGTTTATGTCATCAATGTCCCACCAGAGGCATGCTACAGATGAGAAATGATTGAGACCAGCCTGCAGGATACAGAGATATAGCTGCTCAAAAGTGTGGACGGACGACGGACAGACGGACGACGGAGGACCCACTATACTATAAGCTCCCCTGGAGCCTTCGGCCCAGGTGAGCTAAAAAACTTCAAAAATCTTCTTCTCTGAAACCACAGCGCCCAGAGCTTAGATATTTAGCATGTAGCAACGGCAAGTGCTCACCTTCATATTTCCTGCTAATCATGCCCCTGGGGTCCAAATGGGCCATGCCCCGGGGCCCCTTAGCTCCCATAGACTCATAATGGAAAAAGCTTCAACAATGTTCTTCTCAGAAACTGTGAAGCACAGAACTTAGATATTAAGTATCTAACAACATAAAATAGCCAGCTACATAAATCCTGCTAACCCTGCCCCTGGGGTCAAAATTGGCCTCGCCCCAGCTCATCACCTCCAATAGACTTATAATGGAAAAAAAACTTAAAAATTCTTCTTCTATGAACCCATCAAGTGGCCACCTACATAAATCCTGCCAGTTATGCCCCTGGGATCCATATTGGCCCCACCCCAGGGCTCTTTAGCTTTCATAGACTTACAATTGGAGAAACTTAAAAAATCTTCTTTGAAACCACAGGGCCCATATAATGAAAAAAAAAAAAAAATGGGGAAAAAAATCTTCAAAAATCTTCTTCTCTGAAACCCTAAGTCCCAGAGCTTAGGTATTCAGCATGTAGCAATGTCGAGTGGTCGCCTACATGAATCCTGCCAATCATGCCCCTGGGGTCCAAATCCTGTGGCCCCTAAATTCCAACAAACTTATAATGGAAAAAGCTTCAAACATAATCATAGAAACCATGAAGTACAGACCTTAGATATTTAGTATATAGCAACACAAAATGGTCGCCTACATAAATCCTGCCAACCATGCCCTTTGGGTCAAAATTGGTCAAGCCCCAGGGCTCATTAGCTCCTATAGATTTATACTGAAAAAAAACTTAAAGATATCATTTTTCTCCAAAACCATAAGGCACAGATTTTGTTTGATTTGTGGTTTTACATCCCCTTCAACACTATAGGTCATTTTGGAGATGTCTCTTCCAATTTTGTGGGACTTTTACAAGACATTGAGATGCGATTACATCTCACGCCCTGTCGCCCAATGAAACCAGTAGGGTTTATAAGCATGGACACCGCTTTGCCTGAGCTTAGATATTTAGTATGTAGCAATGTCAAGTGGTCTCCTACACTAATGATTTTCTGGTACACAGGTGAGCGATATAGGGCCATTGGGCCCTCTTGTTTCATAAACTTATATTGGGAAATATTCAAAAATCTTCTTGTCTGAAACCAGATGGCCCAGGTGTTTGATATTTGGTATGAAGTTGTATCTAGAGGACTTCTACCAAGATTGTTCAAATTATAGCCTGGGGGCAAAATTGCCCTCGTGCCAGGACCCAACGTTTTACATAGACTTATATAGGAAAAACCTTCAAAATCTTCCTGTCTGATACCAGAAGGCCCTGGTCTTTGATATTTGGTATGAAGCTTTGTCTAGTGGACCTCTACCAAGTTTGTTCAAATCTTAGTCCTGGGCCCCCACCGGTTTTGCTTCGACTTATACAGGGAAAATCATCTTGTCTGAAACCAGGAGGCCTAGGTCTATGATCTGTAGTAGTAAGTTTTATCTAGTGGACCTCTACCAAGATTGTTCATATTATAACCCTGAGGCAAAAAATGGCCCCGTCCCGGGGCCCACTGGTTTTACATGGACCTATATAGGGAAACCCTTTAAAAATCTTTTTGTTTGTAACAAGAAGGCCCAGGTCTTTGGTGTTTGTAATGAGGCTTCATCTAGCTGACCACTACCAAGATTGTTCAAATTATAGCCCTAGGGCCAAAAAATTCCTCCATGCCAGGGCCCGCAGGTTTTACATAGACTTATATAGGGAAAAGCTTAAAAAATCTTCTTGTCTGAACCCAGAAAACCCAGGTATTGTATTGTTAGTAAGACTGAGACGCTTGATCTACTACTGCTGCACTAGGACCTGACTATCAGTGTCCACAAGGTCTCCAAATACTGACATACAAGTCAGCTCTGTATTGTCACAGGGAACCAGTGAATCATATGCCAACTCTTGTTTTCTAAACATTGCTTGTGATCATCATGTGGCAGGTGAGTGATACAGGGCCATATAGGCCTTATTGTTGTTTGCTGTTGGCATAGATACAAGGTAGAAGTAAAACAAAGATCAGGAATTGATACAATTAACTTACTCCACCCATAAAAGACACCAAAGGGAAAGAAATACAAACATTAAGCGACCAGACCTTAATGGAAACCTAAACAAAGGAAGGCCATAAGGACAGTTACTTTCCCACAAAATGGCCATATGGCCATCCAAAATTAAAAGACACAAGTGATACACACACTAAGTAACAAACAACAACATAAATAAATCGCCACAGAAGAGCCGCCTTGGAACGGTCAGTGGAAGATTTCCACTGGGGGGCTTAAATCGATTTTACGTGGCCACAATCCTCGCCCTTACTTCCGTCGCGATTTAGACAAATAATTTGTTCAGTCCGCATGAAGGCCTCCTAACTCATCAAGGGCTGATTGATATGTTGTGGGCCTTATATTGAAGGATTTGAATTTTGTCTGACATATTTTATTATTTTTCAACAAAATCCCCTTTTGTATCTACACACTTTGGCCAGCTGTGTTTAAGGGCCTTTTAAGCTCACCTGAGCAAGAAGTGCTATTGTGATCAGTGAATGTCCTTCGTGCGTTATGTGTCGTCGACAGTTAGATTTAACTGCGAACTTCTCCTTAACCCTAAGGCCAATTTGATTCAAACTTCACAGGAATGTTGTCTTGTTGGCTGCCTACCAAAAGAGCTAAAATTGTTCCGCTCCGATGAACAAGATGACCATCAGAGCTAAAAATAGAAAAAAATCTTTAAATGCCAACTCCTGCTGTACCCTTGGGCCAATTTCATTCAAACTTCATATGAATGTTGCTTAGGTGACTCTACCAAAATAGCTAAAACGGTTCTGCTCCATGAGCAAAATGGCTGCCAGAGCTAAAAATAGAAGAAAAAAAAACAACAACATAAATTTGCTTCAAATGCAAACTCCTCCTAAACCCTTGGGCCAATTGGATTCAAACTTCACAGGAATGTTGCCTAGTTGCCTTCTTGAAAAAAGCTAAAATCGTTCCGCTCTGATGAACAAGATGGCCGCCAGAGCTAAAAATAGAAAAAAATCTTAAAACGACAACTTCTCCTGTACCCTTTGCCCAATTTCATCCATTATTCATAGGAATATTGCTTAGATGACCATCTTCCAAAATAGCTAAAACGATCCCTCTGGGCCCCATTTTACTAAGCTTCTTAAGTCTAAGATTTTCGTTAGATTGATCTTACGTCCAATTCTTAAGTTTTTTCGTAAGTTTGTTTGTAACTTTACGATAGGGTGTAGGCATACGTAACTTTAAGAATTTTCTTAAGTGTCATGTAGGCGATTTCAATTTGCGCCCTTTATAAATCCAAAATTTTAAAGCCCTGTGAATCGTGAAATAAAGAAAAATTACCGGTTTTCATAATCCTTAGCAACGTGGATGTTTTCAGCGGCTCAGGTTTTTGTTGTTTTTTGGATCAAAAGCCATTTCGAGGTGTCAGGATGCGACAGAAGCACAAAAAGCACCTGTTGTAAGACTTGCAACTCATTAGATAGTGTTTTGCCTGAGCAGCAGGGGCGAACAGACTTTTAATTTTGACCTCAGAAGCCCCATTTGGGCCTCAAGGGCTCTCGACTCGTTTCAGGTCATTAGCACGCTCGGCGGGGGAGGGGGGGGGGATGGACTTTTTTTATTTTGACCTCAGAAGCCCCATTTGGGCCTCCAAGGCTCTCAGGTCATTTCAGGCCACCAGCACGCTTGCAAAGACGCGGCGAAGCAACACAAAAACCCAGAGCCCATGGGGACGGCCCACCACCCTCGCCGGCCCGGGGCTCTGATGGGCCCCAGTTCTAGGATAAATTTTGCATTTAGGGATATCGATATACATAGTATACCAGTCTGATAATGAAGGGATACGACAACTGTGCTTGGTTGAATGTAGGCAGGTCTAGCACCTGTGGGAAGAGTTGCTGCAAGGTGTACTGCAAGGTTCATTTGGCTAAAATTCGCAAAGGCAAGAAAATCCTCATTTCCTGTAGGAAATTGTGGGAAAGGTGTTCAAAGCGAAATAGAAACCTGTCGGGCTTGTGGACGGGATTAAATACGCTACCAGCACATGGCCTTTGAGACGAAAGCGTGGAGACAGGTATTGTGTGAGCCCCTTGTTGCCCGAGATCCCATTTAGAGATATCCATGTAGTTCGCATACCCATTCAGCAACATGGATGAATAAATTATTGATCGATGAGATCCTTGCAGAAATGCCCGACTAAGCTGCTGCCCTCGGCGGCGATTTTACCGACCTGGACGGTCAGGTCCCTCACCCGGTGGGGCTTCCTTCCGACCAGTGGGTCGAGATTCTTAACAACGCCAAAGAAGAGTTCCAAGTCGATGGCGCCGCTGCAGTCTTGTCTGCATGGAGGGTTGAAGAAGAAGACCCACTTGACATCTATGTTATTGAGGTCGCTGATGGTGTTCATGCCAGAGCAGGCCGACTGGCTCTGGATGCATGCATGACAGAAAGAGCGACAAGGCTGCTTGATAGCCTTCCGGGAGGCAGGTTTCTTCTCAAACACAAGTATCTCCGTGAGCAACAGGATGGCAACTGGGTCGTTGAAGACAAATTCAACCCAATCCGTATGGAGAGAAAGAAGGGACAGACCATCATTGAGATCTCACGGGACACAAGGCCTGGCGTGTTGACTGGAATCGATAAAGTCTTCTACCAGAACGCCTAACCTGTCACTGCAGTTGCCTTCGGCCTCTACCCAATCAGAGACCCAGACCCGGCCAACCTCGCCCCACTAAGAGATGGCGACCTAAACTGTGTGGCCCAGCGAGTTGTGGAGCACTTTGAAGGTGCCCTGAGGGGTCAGGGGCTAACGCCAGCGCGCTGCCAGAAAATACAAAAACGAGGTGGCACAACAGTAACTGTTGATGATGTGGCTAAACTTGAGCAGATTCTCAAAAAATCAATCGTCCGGAGGGATATTGCTGGTGAGGACATCTTCAACAGTGGCAAATATCAATCGCGTGGAGCAGATATACAACTCATCTGCCACAGCGGCCATGCTTGGTCCAAAGACCTCCGCTCTCAGAGTATGCGGGTGACGTCTGGCATGCTTTTTGGGAATCAATCCATGGGGAGTCGATTGCAGACTGGTTCCTGGGCGGCCAAGACCGACAGCTCTCAGTCGACCAGTTCGTGCTCCAGGACGGCCGCAGCTACAGGACGCGGGAGGCCCAAGAGCGACTCCAAGCAATCTGTGCCAAACTGGGCAACCCTGAACTTGCTGAGAGAGCCTTCGGCGAAAATCACTCGGCCAGCATTGTGGCAAAGGAAAGGAACGGCTGGAAGCCAACCCCAACCAACCTCCTCCCAGACGTCGAGAAGCCCTGTGTGGAGCATGGCCATAGCAGACTCTGGAACTCGATGGGTTACGACACGAGGGAAGTTGTCAGCATCGACATGAAGGCCTGCTATCCGGCATCCTTCAAGGGCATGGGTGAAGCCAAACCCTATTTCGAGCGGTTCAGACACCCAACCCACCGGATGGTCCGTGTATCCATCAATGGCGCTATCCCCAAAGACATAGGCACAGGCTAGCCGAGATTCAAGAATGGGAGTTTGATACAACCTGCCATCCTGTCATCCCTGCCTGGTTCGGGAAGCATTTCGCCTCCGAAAGCGGTGGTTGGGGCCCGACACAGCTCCTTGCCTTCCTCACAGAGTCTGGCTTGCTGAAGAGCCTCAAGTTTCGGGAAGCCATCATCGCTTTAAGAAGCAAACCGATGTGTGGCTCCTAGAATACCGTGACCAAGGCTGCAGTGTTTTCGGCAAGTTCAGCCAGGGCGCCAAAGCAGCCAGCGGAGCTGGTGGCAAAAGACTAGCACGAAGGCTTGTGAGTGACCAGGGAGAACTCGACTTCCTCGTGCGAGACACCCGCCAAAGTGGCAGCCAGGTCAGAGCTCCCGAAATGTGCCCTCTAGGCTATATTCTCATGTATTATGATGAGTCCCAACCACAGTACGCTCACCGCAGGGCCTCAATGCTCGCATATGCCCCATCAACCTAATCTCCATGCTTTCAAGGTTTGAACCCGATAAGGCCGTCCGAGTGGCAACCGATTCCATATATTTAAAGAAAACCGCGCTCTGTAAGCTAGAGGGGGTCGGGGCCTTCAAGCCTCATGAGGATATTGCCGCATCTGTCTTATCCGCCACGACAGGGCAACCCCGAGGCCACCACGGGATGGGATTGCCTCAGTGGTGTGACAAGGGTGAACAGCTCTTCATGCCACTGTGGCATGCGTTCTACGTCCCCGACCCTGAGTACGGAGCAAGTATCAAAGACGTGCCCAACTCGACCCCGCCACCATATGACGATCCCCTGACCCAGCATCAGCTGAGCTACCTGAACGGCAGCGGGAGCAGGGACAAGACCACCCGAGCGATCAAGAACTTCCGCGAGAAAAACCCGCTCGTCTTCACCCCAACCCATTGCCTACCCAGAGATGCGGGCCAGAGGGGTCAAGGCCCAAACTTACCACTCGTGCTTCCGCTGGAGTGGCCAGACCGAGTGGAACCCAGAAAGGATCCGACAGAAGTACATTCCCCGCGTGATCATCTGGGGTGAGGTCTGCACAGTGCCCTGGCCTGTGTTGGAGACCTTCCTCGACCGGTTCGATGGTAGTGGAGTTTATGTGGCAACTAAGGCCAGACACCTCCGATCCCGGCTGTAGCGACTGGCTGTAGCGGAGAGCCGATTACTATGAAGAGGTCCTGGTCGATCACCTGGCAAAAGAACCGGCCCTGAAAGCTCTTAAAAGGGAGATCCATCTCCAACCAGACCGAGTACATTGTCGTGCTATGAGACAAGCGCTACCAGCTTTCCTTGGATGGGACAGATTCGTGGAAGCTTGGAAGCCGGAGGACTTGATCCAGACCTCGCGGCAGAAGGTTGGCGCCCGGGCCCAGATGTGGCTGTTCGAGAGCCATGAGAAGCATTTCCCTGACCTGCCCGTTCCTCTGCTATATCGTCCCAAGGATACTCGGCGGCAAAACATCATTGTCACCATCCCTGGGCGCTAGGTGCTGGATGGAAGGCCAGAACAGCAGGAGCTCGTTCTGAATGACGTTGTCTAGGTTTCCTTGCAAACCGCCCGCGAGGTTTACGATGGCAAGTGGGTCCAGGACTGGGCTGTCGGCTATGCCATCACAGTCCACACAAGCCAAGGTCTCACCATCGCAGACCCCCAAACAGTCTGGATTATCGATGACTTCCTGCAGTGGTCCAATCTTGCATATTTGGCAGTGTCAAGGGTGGAGTACATGCACCAGCTCGAGAGAGTAGTCTGTCCCCAAGAGGGTTCTGAGGGGCCACCCATACTCACCCAGCAGCAGCTTTGCAAAGCTATTGCAAAGAAGCTTGTAGCCCACAAGCGACAGGACAAATCCAAGGGGTTCCGGTTTAACATGAAGGTTCGTCAAATCTTAGAACTCAAGGAGGCACAGAACAATCACTGTGCCCTGTGCGATATTGAGCTCCTATGGGCCTACTAGCCAAGGGACATCCAGCAGTACAGCGTTGACCAGTTAGACAACTCTGTGGGCCACATCCGCGAAAACATCAGACTGACCTGCATCGAATGCAACCGAAAAAGAGGAGCGGCTGCGCTCATTGCTTGAGAACCCCATTCGGAGGAAGCTGAGTGTCGGGTGGCACAACATGGAGTCCCTCATGCACAAAGCCGCGCTGAGACCCATTCTGCAAGTAATACACCACATGCTCGTCTGGCTTGGTCACTGTGCGCCCGAGCCGGTGCACATCCAGGGACCATATAGGATCAGTTGGTCGCCGGCGCCCTCTTTAAGCTCGCCAGGCTGGTTCAAATAGCGAACGCCGACGCTAGAGGGGAGTTTTGCCTCCTCGAGACCAACCGGACGACCAGGAAATAAAGAGGAGGGTTTTTGTGTGCTGTGGAGCAGCATTTTAGCCCTTATAGCCTCAGAGGGCTTTTTGCCGGTCAATAGGGTCAGTACAGAGGAGGGCTTTTGTGTGCTGCGGAGCAGCATTTAAGCCCTTATAGCCTCAGAGGGCATTTTGCCGGTCATTTGGGTGACCTCGCCATTCAAGGCTGCCACAACGGCAGACAACCTTTTCACCCACTCATTAGACCGCTGACCAGAAGTGAGACGCATCTCCTGAGCGTACTGGTGCCCAAAGAGCCGCTCAGCCAAGGTATGATTGGAGCGCTCAAAAATGCCCTGGTCCTGATGGATGTCAACCCGACTCGCTGAACCTTGACAGAGTGCATTGCCAACAGCTGGCTGAATGAGCCCATGGACTCACGGCCGGGATCAACCTGGAGAAATTTGGGCCACCTCAACGGGCCCCGTCCGTAAATGCGAGACAAAGCTTCAGCAACCTCTTTGGCTTCTTTTGTGGCCAGAGGCTCAGCCTCTTTGAGGCTCAGCCTCTTTGTAGCATGAGGCTACATCAACCACGGTGGAGGCGAATTTGTATCTGCACTTCCAAACTCGGTCGTAGGACAGAAAGAGCAGGTCAGCTTGATGGACCTCGTTCGGTGTGATGTCGAATTTTAGTCAGGGGGGTGGGGTAGGGGTGGGGATCACTCCATATAGAATGGATCTGGTCTGGTCTCTAATTGTTTCACTCCCCGGGGTTTATCCTGTTGCAGCGCACGTTGAGGGGCGGAAACCTGGCGACCTGGCGGCTGCACAGATAATTTTGTTGACAACGCGGGGTTCCTATCCAACTTGTCATGGCCGTTGCTGTTGCTCTGCAACATGTGAAACGACGACGACGTCGGCGAAGCAACTTGTCGCCGCGATAGGCTCACTGCAACAGCAATGCCACCAGCAAGACAACCCCCGGTGATCCATGGAGTCTAGGCTATTTGTCCTTCGGGCAGATTACTGTGATGTTCCTGTTCGTCTTGTCATTGTTGCTCTTCAACATGTGAAACAACGGCGGCAACATCAGATGCGCCATCGTTATTTGTGACACGATGTTTTTCCTTGGCTCTCTAAAGCTCCTTGAGCAGTCGTTCTTGCTTGGCCTTTCGAGCGTCGGCACGACCCGACGTAGGTGACCCTTCGGGTCTGCCGCATGTGATCGGCCCGGCTGGTGAGCCAGTTTTCCCCTGGAATGTCCTATCGACTTTAGAGGCAGGATTGAGAGAATTAGAGAGATAATGTTGGTTGGTGCCTGATGCTCTGTCTCTGGTCGGGCTCATCGGAGTCTAACTGTTGGTTTTCTTTTGCTCCAGCATTTCAGTGGTTTCTTGCTGTCGAGTCCTCACCGTTGTCTCACCTCTGTGGTTCTTTGATTTTTGTGTTCACGGAGATGTTGCACTCATGAGTTAGGTGGCCTTCATGCGGACTGAACAAATTATTTGTCTAAATCGCGACGGAAGTAAGGGCGAGGATTGTGGCCATGTAAAATCGATTTAAGCCCCCTAGTGGAAATCTTCCACTGACCGTTCCAAGGCGGCTCTTCTGTGGCGATGTATTTATGTTGTTGTTTGTTACTTACTGTGTGTATCACTTGTGTCTTTTAATTTTGGATGGCCATATGGCCATTTTGTGGGAAAGTAACTGTCCTTATGGCCTTCCTTTGTTTAGGATTCCATTATGGTCTGGTCGCTTAATGTTTGTATTTCTTTCCCTTTGGTGTGTTTGATGGGTGCAGTTAGTTAATTGTATCAATTCCTGATCTTTGTTTTACTTCTACTTAGATCCTCTAAGCGGTTTACCAGTACTCGTATGCGGTCAAATTCAGCTCTACGTGGAAGCATCATGCAGCCCATTTATTTCTTCAAGCCCCAATGGGCGGGGGTCAGGTATCTGGTATAAATCTTCAGCTTGTGCACCTCTATCAAGAGTGTTCAAGATTATTCAAATTAGTTTAGTTTATACTAATTTATTTTAGTTCGATTGCGATGGAAGCTGCAAGCTTATTTAATCGCTCTAAAACACACATTCAGGATGTTTTCACGCACGTGAACGAGAGAGGCAGTGACTATTACACCACTGCTACCCATTTACACCTGGGTGGAGTGGGGCAGTGTCATTATGTGTCTTGCCCACGGACACACTTCATCAAGTGGACCTCTACCAAGATTGTTGGGGCCAGGAATGGCCTCACTCCAGGGGCCCACTGGTTTTACAAATATGTTCTATAAAAGGGTTATCCTTTGGAAGCAAGGAATACACAACAGAACTGAAAATATGGAGTGTATACGTTTTCTGGGCCAGACTAGCTAGTTTCGGCCAATTAGGCCTCATCAGTGACCCTCAGATATTTTCAAAATTCCACAATGGAATCAATGATCCCAAAGGACAAGAAAATATAATCTACACTATGATGTAGGGCAGGGAGACGTTTTACCGCCGCCACACATATGCTAAACTTTTAAAAATCTATTTGTTTGAAACCAGAAGGCCCCCACCCCCACGCCCACTGGATTTACATATATGTATATAGTGAAAACCTTAATCTTCTTTTCTGAAACCAGAAGGCCCAGGCCTTTGATATTTGGTATGGAGCTCTATTTAGTGGACCTCTACGAAGATTGTTCAACTTATAGACCTGGGGCCGAAAATTGCCCCCGCCCTGGGACCCACATGTAAATCTCTTAGTTAAGTTGGACCTCTTCAAAGATTGATCAAATTATAGCCCTGAGGCCAAAAGTGGCTATGCCCCGGGGCCCACTGGCTTTACATACACTTACATAGGGAAAACCTTTGAAAATGTTCTTGTCTGAAACCAGAAAGCCCAGGTCTTTGGTATTTGGTACAAAGCTTCTTCTAGTGGACCTCTACCATGGTTGTTCAAATTATAGCTTGGGGGGGGGGGGCAAAAATAACCCTGCCCCGTGGCCCACTGGTTTTACATAGACTTATATAGGGATAACCTAAATCTGCTTGTTTGAAACCAGAAAGCCCAGGCCTTTGATATTTGGTATTAAGCTTTATTTAGTGGACCTCTACCAAGATTGTTCAAATTATAGACCTGGGGCAAAAAATTGCCCCCGCTCAGGGACCCACATGTGAATCTCTTAGTTCAGATGAGCGACATAGGACCATCTTTGTCCTCTTGTCCTCAGAGGAATGAAAATATTTTCAGTTTCAGTACATAAAAAACATGGTTTGCATGCTATTGGATAGGAATCTGTGTTGTTTGATGATGGCTACATGGACAATCATGTTCATATGGAAAATAGTATCAATATCTTTTCAGAAATTGTTGACAGCGGAGGGCCAGATAGATGATTACAGTCATCATTTCCTTGATCTCAAGGTAGGCTAAAGCTCTGTTTCTCCATTGCAATTATTTGAGCTCAGCTGAGCCACAGTCTCCAAGACAGCTTAATGGATGTCAGCCTCTATCATCCATCATCATTGTTCACCAGCACTTTCGAACTGCAATATCTCCAGCTTCTAAGCGGATGTAAACAAATTTTTCTGCAGTATGCATTTGGTAGGGGATTGATGACGAATGCAGATCTCTGGGGAGTTAAAAATATGGGTCAGATCTGACCAGTGGTGATCCAACTTATTACGCCCCCGTCTTTGAAAAAGCTGGAGGCATATTGCATCTCGCTTGTCAGTTCGTACGTTCGTTTGTTCATTCGTTCGTCATACTTTCTTGTGCGTAGCATAACTTGAGAACTTATATACTAGTGTTTTGAAATTTCATACATAGATTCCTCACGAAAAAATAGATGACCCATATTTTTTATGCCCCCGCATCATATGTTGCCGGGGGCATATAGTTTTTCGGTTTTCCGTACGTGGGTACATGTGTACGTCCGTCTGTACGTGGGTGTGTACGTACGTACGTACGTACGTGATCCTGTAACCTCGGGTTAAAGTTTTTGTAACAGGTAGAGCCTGAACTTTTAGAACTCATATTTTTCTAACCATTTGAAGGAACTGGTTCATCTTTGGTATGATGATAGATATAGGTCCAAAGTTCTATTAAGCAATACCCCCACCCATGCCTGTGACCTCAAGGTCAAGGTCACAGACTTAGAAATTTTCAATGTTAAAGACTCAGGATAAAGTTTTTGTAACAGGTAGACTTGAACATTTTAGAACTCATATTTTCCAAACCATTTGATGGAATTGATTCATATTTGGTATGATTATAGATATAGGTCCAAAGTTTTATTCAGTGATACCCCCACCCATGCCCATGGCCTCAAGGTCAAGGTCATGGACTCATCGGAGTCTAACTGTTGGTTTTCTTTTGCTCCAGCATTTCAGTGGTTTCTTGCTGTCGAGTCCTTACCGTTGTCTCACCTCTGTGGTTCTTTGATTTCTGTGTTCACGGAGATGTTGCACTGATGAGTTAGGAGGCCTTCATACGGACTGAACAAATTATTTGTCTAAATCGCGACGGAAGTAAGGGCGAGGATTGTGGCCACGTAAAATCGATTTAAGCCCCCCAGTGGAAATCTTCCACTGACCGTTCCAAGGCGGCTCTTCTGTGGCGATTTATTTATGTTGTTGTTTGTTGCTTACTGTGTGTATCACTTGTGTCTTTTAATTTTGGATGACCATATGGCCATTTTGTGGGAAAGTAACTGTCCATATGGCCTTCCTTTGTTTAGGTTTCCATTATGGTCTGGTCGCTTAATGTTTTTATTTCTTTCCCTTTGGTGTCTTTTATGGATGGAGTAAGTTAATTGTATCAATTCCTGATCTTTGTTTTACTTCTACTTTACCTTAAAAATTTTCCATGTTAAAGACTCCAGTTAAGGTATTTGTACCTGGTAGAACCTGAACTTTAATGATGGCTTTGGTTCATATGATGATAGATATAGGTACAATGTTTTATTCAGCAATACCCCCACCCATGCCTATGACCTCAAGGTCAAGGTCACAGACTTAGACAATTTTAATGTGAAAGATTTTAAAGAGCTCAAATTTTTTCCAAACTATATTATGGATTTGGCTTATGTATGCTATGATGATTGATACAGGTCCAAATGTTTATTTGGCAATACCCCCCCCCCCCCACTCATGCCTATGGCTTCAAGGTCAAGGTCACAGACTTAGAAATTTTTAATTAGACATTTTAAGAGTTGATATTTTCCAAATCGTGCGATGGATTGAGTTGATATTTGGTATGATGTTAGATACCTGTCCATTTTATTCAGCGATACCCCCAACCATGCCCATGAGCTCAAGGTCAAGGTCACAGACTTTTTAATTATACCCTCGCACAACATAGCTCTAGCGTCTATATTCCTTCACTGATTTCAATATAACTTCACACAAATGTTCCTTATGACAATATCTCGAGCGAGTTTGACTTTCAAGGTCATAACCTCAAGGGAGAGGTCAAGGTGACTATTTTTAGAAAAACTTTGTTATCTCTCTAGCGCTTACATTTCTTCACCGATTTCAATATAACTTCCCAATAAATGTTCCTAATGACAATGTCTCGAGCGATTTCGACTTTCAAGGTCAAGGTCACTGTGGCTATTTTTAGAAAAACATTGCCATCGCTCTAGCGCCTGCATTTCTTCACTGGTTTCAAAATAACTTCACACAAATGTTCCTTATGACAATACCTCGAACGAGTTTGACTTTCAAGGTCAAGGTCACTGTGGCTATTTTTAGAAAAACTTTGTCATTGCTCTAGTGCTTACATTTTTTCACCAATTTCAATATTACTTCACACAAATGTTCCTTATGACAATATCTCTAGCAAGTTCCACTTTCAAGGTCAAGGTCACTATGGCAACAGAAATGTCACTGTATCTATTTTTAGAAAAACTTTGTCATTGCTGTAGCGCTTACATTTTTCACCAATTTCAATATAACTTCTCACAAATGTTCCTTATGACAATACCTCGAGTGAGTTCAACTTTCAAGGTCAAGGTCACTCTGGCTATTTTTAGAAAAACTTTGTCATTGCTCTAGCGTTTACATTTTTTCACCAATTTCAATATAACTTCTCAGAAATGTTCCTGATGACAAGGTCACCCACTTAGAAAATTTTGTTGCAACATGGATTTTCGGGGTGAGGCGGGGCCCTTGGCGGGGGCATCTGGACACATTTCTAGTTCTTATTCAAATTATCTCCCCTTTTCGAGTTATTTTCCTTTTAATTAAATAGCATAGAAATCTCGTTGGCAAGACATCTGAAATGTATTTGAGCTAAAGCCTTTATATTTGGTATAATGATTGGGACTGAGGAGAAGATCAACTGATTAAATTTTCAACCAATATAATGGAATTTTGTTGGAGTTATGGCCCTTTGCAATTTCTAGCCATTTAATTGTGTTGCTTTCTTGTGCATAGCATTAGGTCAGAACCATGTATGCTAGTGTTTTGAAATTTTATATTTGGATTCTTCATGAAAAAATAGTTGACCCGTAACGGTATTTTTATCCCCCGACCGAATAGGTTCGAGGGATATAGCGATCAGCCTGGCGTCCGTCCATCTGTCTGTCTGTCCATACATCTGTCTGTCCGTCCGTAGACGCAACCTTGTGATGGTCATAACTCGTATACTCTTTGAGATTCATTGATGGTTCTTGGCACAATTGTTCACAAGGCTGAGATGGCATGTCATGTGCAAGAACCAGAATCCTGGATGCCATACTTTTTTAGTTACTTTTTTGTGATGGCCATAACTCCAATACCCTTTGAGATATATTGATGGTACCTGGCACAGTTGTTCACAAGGCTGAGACAGCATGTCATGCACAAGAACCACAACTCTGGTTGCCATGGTTTTTTAGTTATCTCCCCTTGCAATAAAATTGAGTGACTACCTTGTGATGGCAATACTCCAATACCCTTTACAGGCCTCCTGGCAAAACCTATAAAACCTATTTTAACCTATAATTTTTGGCCAAACCTATAAAACCTTTATTTTGTTAATAAACCTATAAAAAGCCTTATTTTCATGATAAAACCTATATTTTTCACTTTTTAACCTTCTTGCGACTCAACCCTAACTTTTCTTCAAAATGCACTACTATTTTTTATTTTTTAGTCCCATAAAAAGTTATGACAACCGTCAAGAATTTGCAATTTTTTTCCTCGCTCGCTTCACTCTCTCAGACTTTGTATAATTCACTTTAACTTTATCTGAGTAATTGTGGCACAAAAATTCATCAAATATTTTTTCTTCAGTTTTAAATCTTTATGTAAGTTTGGAAGACTCTTTTTTTAACCTGTATTTTTATTGAAAAACCAGTAAATAGCCTATATTTTGAGTAAGAAGAACCTATATAAAAACCTATATTTTCAAAGTGGGCCACTAGGAGGCCTGCCTTTAAGATATATTGATGATACCTGGCACAGTTGTTCACAAGTTCGAGACGGTGTGTCATGCACAAGAACCACAACTCTGGGTGCCATGGTTTTTAGCTCACCTGACCGAAGGTCATGGTGAGCTTTTGTGACAGTAAGATGTCCGGCGTCGTCGTGCGTCGTGCGTCGTGCGTCGTCCGTCGTCCGTCGTGCGTCGTCCGTGCGTAAACTTTTTCTTGTGAACACACTAGAGGCCACAGTTTTGGTCCAATTATCATCAAACTTGCTCAGAATGATAATCATGACAATATCTCGGTCAAGTTCGAATTTGGGTCATGTCGGGTAAAAAAGTAGGTCAGTAGGTCAAATCATAGAAAAACCTTGTGAACACTCGAGAGGCCACAATTTTGGTCCAATCATCATCAAACTTGCTCAGAATGATCATTGTGACAATATTTTAGTGAAGTTTGAATATGGATCATGTCGGCTTAAAAAGTAGGTCAGCGGGTCAAATCATAGAAAAACCTTGTGAACACCCTAGAGGCCACAATTTTGGTCCAATCATAATCAAACTTGCTCAGAATGATCATCATGACAATATCTTGGTCAAGTTCGAATATGGGTCATGTCCGGTCAAAAAGTAGGTCAGTAGGTCAAATCATAGAAAAACCTTGTGAACACTCTGAAGGCCACTGTTTTGGTCCAATTATCATGAAACTTGCTCAGAATGACCATTGTGACAATATTTCAGTCCAGTTCGAATATGGGTCATATCGGGTTAAAAAGTAGGTCAGCGGGTCAAATCATATAAAAACCTTGTGAACACCCTAGGGGCCACAATTTTGGTCCAATCTTAATCAAACTTGCTCAGAATGATCATCATGACAATATCTCGGTCAAGTTTGAATATGGGTCAAATGGTTCCGGTCCGTTGCACATCTAGGTCACAGGAGCCAAAAACAGATTTTTTTCACCAAAAACTTAAAAAATCTTCTTCTCTGAAACCACAAGGCCCAGGTCTTTGTTATTTGGTATGAAGCTTCATCTAGTGGACCCCTACCAAGATTGTTCAAATTATAGTGCTGGGGCCAAAAATGCCCCCGCACGGGGGCCCTTTGGTTTTACATAGGCTTATATAGGGAAAATCTTTAAAAATCTTCTTCTCTGAAACCACAAGGCCCAGGACTTTGATATTTGGTATGAAGCTTCATCTAGTGGACCCCTACCAAGATTGTTCAAATTTGAGTGCTGGGACGAAAAATGCCCCCGCCACGGGGCCCTTTGGTTTTACATTGGCTTATATAGGGAAAATCTTTAAAAATCTTCTTCTCTGAAACCACAAGGCCCAGGTCTTTGATATTTGGTATGAAGCTTCATCTAGTGGACCCCTACCAAGATTGTTCAAATTATAGTGCTGGGGCCAAAAATGCCCCCGCCCCAGGGCCCTTTGGTTTTACATAGGCTTATATAGGGAAAATCTTCAAAAATCTTCTACTCTGAAACCACAAGGCCCAGGACTTTGATATTTGGTATGAAGCTTCATCTAGTGGACCCCTACCAAGATTGTTCAAATTATAGTGCTGGGACAAAAAATGCCCCCGCCACGGGGCCCTTTGGTTTTACATTGGCTTATATAGGGAAAATCTTTAAAAATCTTCTTCTCTGAAACCACAAGGCCCAGGTCTTTGATATTTGGTATGAAGCTTAATCTAGTTGACCCCTACCAAGATTGTTCAAATTACAGTGCTGGGGCCAAAAATGCCCCCGCCCCGGGGCCCTTTGGTTTTACATAGGCTTATATAGGGAAAATCTTAAAAAATCTTCTTCTCTGAAACCACAAGGCCCAGGTCTTTGATATTTGGTATGAAGCTTCATCTAGTGGACCCCTACCAAGATTGTTCAAATTTTAGTGCTGGGACAAAAAATGCCCCCGCCACGGGGCCCTTTGGTTTTACATGGGCTTATATAGGGAAAATCTTTAAAAATTTTCTTTTCTGAAACCACAAGGCCCAGGACTTTGATATTTGGTATGAAGCTTCATCTAGTGGACCCCTACCAAGATTGTTCAAATTTTAGTGCTGGGACAAAAATGCCCCCGCCACGGGGCCCTTTGCTTTTACATTGGCTTATATAGGGAAAATTTTTAAAAATCTTCTTCTCTGAAACCACAAGGCCCAGGTCTTATATATTTGGTATGAAGCTTCATCTAGTGGACCCCTACCAAGATTGTTCAAATTATAGTGCTGGGGCAAAAAATGCCCCCGCCACGGGGCCCTTTGGTTTTACATAGGCTTATATAGGGAAAATCTTTAAAAATTTTCTTCTCTAAAACCACAAGGCCCAGGACTTTGATATTTGGTATGAAGCTTCATCTAGTGGACCCCTACCAAGATTGTTCCAATTTTAGTGCTGGGGCCAAAAATGCCCCTGCCCCGGGGCCCTTTGGTTTTACATAGGCTTATATAGGGAAAATCTTTAAAAATCTTCTTCTCTGAAACCACAAGGCCCAGGACTTTGATATTTGGTATGAAGCTTCGTCTAGCGGACCCCTACCAAGATTGTTCAAATTATAGTGCTGGGACAAAAAATCCCCCCCTGCCACGGGGCCCTTTGGTTTTACATAGGCTTATATAGGGAAAATCTTTAAAAATCTTCTTCTCTGAAACCACAAGGCCCAGAACTTTGATATTTGGTATGAAGCTTCATCTAGTGGACCCCTACCAAGATTGTTCAAACTATAGTGCTGGGGCAAAAAATGCCCCTGTCCCGGGGCCCTTTGATTTTACATAGGCTTATATAGGCAAAATCTTTAAAAATCTTCTTCTCTGAAACCGCTAGGCCCAGGTCTTTGATATTTGATGTGTAGCTTCATCTAGTGGACCTTTGACAAGATTGTTCAAATTTTAGCCTTTGTTGATGTTTGGTATGAAGCTTCACCTTTAAGACCTCCCTCAACATTATGTACATTAAAGCCCTGGGGCCAATAATGGCCCTCTCTGGGGCCCACTTGTTACACTATGGATCAGGTGAGCGATCCAGGGCCATCATGGCCCTCTTGTTGAGTTATCTCCCCTTCCAATAATATAGAATCACTACCTTGTGATGGCCACATCTCCAATACTCTTTGAGATATATTGATGGTACTTGGTACAGTTGTATATGAGGTTAAGCAGGTGTGTCACATGCAAGAACCACAACTCTGGATGCCCTGGTTTTTTAATTATCTCCCCTGACAATATAACCTTGTGATGGCCATAACTCCAATACCCTTTGAGATATATTGATGGTACTTGGCACAATTGTATACAAAGTTGAGACTGCGCTTCATGCCTAAGAACCATAACTGTGGGTGCTATGATATTTGAGTTATCTCCCCTTGCAATATAATAGTATGACCACCTTGTGATCACCATACCTCCAATACCCTTTGAGACATATTGGTGGTACTTGATGAGATGTACTTGAGGTTAAGCCAGTGTGTCATGCTCAAGAATTACAACTCTGGGTGCTCTGGTTTTTGAGTTATCTCCCCTGACAATATAACCTTGTGATGGCCTAAACTCCAACACCCTTTGAGATATATTGAAGGAACTTAGCGCAATTGTAAACAAGGTACAGAAGGGGTGTCATGTGCAAGAACACAACTGTTGGTGCTGTGGTATTTGAGTAATCTACACTTCCAATATAGCAGTATGGCCAGCTTGTGATCACCATATCTCCAATACCCTTTGAGACATATTGATGGTACTTTGTATACATGAGCTTAAGCAGGCATGTCATGCGCAAGAACCACAATTCTGAGTGCCCTGTTTTTTTAACTCGTCTGTTTTTTTGAACAAAAAAAACTTTCGAGCTATTGTCATCACTCCGGCGTCTGCGTTGTCGTCTGGCGTCGTCGTTCCAAAAAAAACTTAACCTTGGCTATAACTTAAAAAGTATTAGACCTAGCCTCATGAAACTTCATACACACACTCATCATCACAAGAGCTACATTTTGACCAAGGACCATAACAACATTTTTGATTTTGGCTGAATTATCTCCCCTTTTCCAATTTTTTTCTGAAACACATTTTTTGCTCTCATTTTAATACTATTCACAACAGAGCCTTCAAACTTCACATGAATGTTCCTTGGGACAAGACCTTTTCAGTGATACCACACTTTTTGATCTGTGACCTTGAC
Source organism: Lucinisca nassula (assembly GCA_963580285.1). Classification (NCBI taxonomy): domain Eukaryota; kingdom Metazoa; phylum Mollusca; class Bivalvia; order Lucinida; family Lucinidae; genus Lucinisca; species Lucinisca nassula. The sequence continues at coordinate 115,854,785 of OY757014.1, forward strand.
CTTTGAACTTTGACCTATTTTTCGAAAATTTAACCGAAAACCTTAACCTTGACCATATTTCCAAAAGTATTTGGCCTACCTTCATGAAACTTCATACACATACTCACCATCACAAGAGCTACATTCCCTACAAGTTTTATAACTCCATCTTGCAATTTGATTGAATTATCTCCCCTTTTCTCTCCGTTTTTTTTAAATTGTTTTTGTCTCTTATTTCAATACTATTCACAACAGAGCCTTCCAACTTCACATGAATGTTCCTTGGGACAAGACCTTTTCAGTCATACCACGCTTTTTGACCTGTGACCTTGACCTTTGAACTTTGACCTATTTTTCGAAAAATTAACCAAAAAACTTAACCTTGACCATATTTCCAGAAGTATTTGGCCTGCCTTCATGAAACTTCATACTCACACTCACCCATCATCACAAGAGCTACATTTTGACCAAGGGTCATAAATATATTATTGATTTTGGCTGCATTATCTCCCCTTTTCCAATTTCTTTCTCAAACACATATTTTGCTCTCATTTTAGTACTGTTTGTAACAGAGCATTATCAAAAAGGCTATATTTTGTATAAGTTCAATAACTCTATGATGCAATTTCACTGATTTGTCTATGTGACATGGAAAAACAGACGAGCATGGCGCCGCTTGCGGTGCTCTTGTTTTGAGTTGTGATCATTTTTTGTCCGTCGTCTGTCGTGCGTGCATGCGTCCGTGTGTGCGTGCATCCGTAAACAATTTCAAATAAGTATATCTCTAATACCCCATGGCCAACCTTGATCAAATTTCATGAGAAGCATCACCAGGTAGGGGGAAAGGCTCCACAAGGTTTTTGGGCTGATCAGATTGGAATTCTGGTTGCCATGGAAACAAAAAGGTTCCATAGACTAATAATGGGGAAAAGACGTCTCCACTTTTTCTCGGCCATTTCTTATCCATCTTCATCAAACTTGGTATTATAATATCTTGAGTGACTTTGACTTTCCGGGTCAGGGGCTGAAGGTCAAGGTCACTGTGGCTATTTTTTTTTTTAGAAAAACTTGATCATTGCTCTAGTGTCCACATTTTTGGATGGATTTTTAGATAACTTCATACAAATGTTGGGTATGATAATATCTCGAGTCAGTTCAACTTTCAGGGCCTGGGGCTCAAAGTCAAGGTCAATGTGGCTATTTTTAGAAAAACTTTGCCATCATTTACATTTTTGATGGATATAATGTAATTTTACACAAATGCTGGGCTAGGCTTTTTTTAATATGTCTTGCGCGAGGGGATATGTATCGTTTGTGATGCCTTGTTATTACTTGGAAGTTTGTAGAATTTTTTTTTATCAAATATAGATTTCCTTTTTCTTTTTTTTTACAGTGGAAAGGCTTGAAAACATGATAATAAGGGGTACTTTTTTGTTCTCTTTCATTTGCTGCAGTCTGTTGGGCTGTTTTACAGAAGAAAAAAAATTGATAACTTGCCCCCATCCATCTTAAGGCCCCCAAAGGCGAGCTATGTTGTCTTCTGACAACTCTTGTATTATATATTGCTCTTGTTTGTGGGTTATCTTTTATTTTCTTGCAGGCAGCTGTCATAGAAGCAATAACAGAGTTAAAAACAGAGTTAGAAACAAGGTATATAGTTTTAGTTCAAATATTTTTAAATTAAATTTTTCTTTTTTGTCACACCTGCTTAGTGATTGTAGCAGGGTGTGTTATAGGCATCTCCTTTTCCATCCGTCCATCTGTCTATCCGTCCATCCATCAGTCTGTTAACATTTAAGTCGAAGTTTGACATTTATGTCTAAGTTTGTATTGAAATCAACTTCAAAGTGGATCAACCATCAAACCTTGCATGAAGCATCTCCCTGAGTGTGCCTTGACCCAGTTACCTTGATCTATATTTTACGCTCTAGTGATTTTGACACAATTTATGTTGATGTTCCTGAGCTCCTCAAATAAAAGGCCTACAACCATCAAATCTTGCTTAGTGCTTCTCTTAGATATACTGACTCTGCAGGTACCGTAACCTGGTGACCTTGACCTTTTTAGCTCGCCTGTACAAAGTACATGGAGAGTTTTTTTTGTCATCTCAGTTGTACGTGTTTGCGTGTGTGTTCCAGTCACACTTTGTTAAAGTTTTTCAAAGCTTATATCTCAACAGCCACTCATTGCAGAGCACTCATATTTGGAACTTCAGTACCTGGGAGGGTCTTCTGATGTTCAAAGAGAACAGACCCCTGGTTTCATGCCCTGGGGAGGGGCTAGGGGTAAAAAACTAGAACAACTATGTAATACTGTGTTAAAGTTTTTGAAATGCTTATATCTCAACAGTCACTCAACACAAAGCATTCATATCTTGAATACCTGGGAGTGTCTCCTGGGATTCCAAGACAACACACCCTTGGGTTCATGCGTGGGAGGGGCGAGATGGGGTGGGGCTAGGGATCAAAATCTAGGACACCTTTGTAATTTTGTTGTATACCTTTCCATTGTGCTAACAATTTATAGACACAATTGGTTATACATTAGTCAACCATGTGACATTGCTTCAAGTGTAAAAGGGTGAAAGTCAAGGTGACCAACATTTCATGGTCCAGTGATTTTGCCTGATATCATGAAGACTATTTGTTGGAGAAATGTCATACCTTGGATATTAGTATCATGTTACCCCATGATTGATCTCAAAATATATCTAGGTCACTTTGACCTATATTTCATGGTTCAGTGATTTTGCCTATTATCTGGAATACTATTTGATGGAAAAATGTCATTCCTGGATTATTAGTTCCATGTGACCCCATGATTGACCTCAAAATATATATATGCCAGTGTGACCTATGTTTTATTGTTCAGTGATTTTGTCTATTATCTTGAACACTTTTTTATGGAGAAACGTCACACCTTGATTATTTATTCGATGTGACCCGATGATTTACCTCAAAGTATATCTAGGTCAGTGTGACCTATATTTCATGGTTCAGTGATTTTGCCTATTATCTTGTGGAGAAATGTCATACCTGGGATATTACTTCAATGCAACCAGATGATCGACCTCAAAATATATATAGGTCAGTACGACCTATATTTCATGGTTCAGTGACTTGGCCTTATATATTGAATACTAGTTGATGGAGAAACTTTATATCTGAATAATCAATTCTGTGTGACCCAATGAATGACCTAAAAATATACCTAGGTCAATATGACCTACAGACCAGCTACCGGTAATAACCCATATTTTTTGTTTCGCGGAGAAACCGCCTAATGCCATAACAGCTATTTTCTCCGCAAAACAGCGAGAAAAGATAAAATAAGCGAGAAATTTCTCGCTGAAATTTCTCCCGGTTTCGCGGAGAAAATTCTCGGAGATTCTCGGCGAAAATTTGACGGACTGCTTTCATTGAAAGTAAAATTACCCGCGTTTCCCGGAGAAAAAAAATACAACTGGGCTTACGTAAAATTTTCGGCTCATTATTATTTCTTCGTTTGTGCGCTGTTTTTGTATAAGGTAAATGGTAGTCATTGTTAAATCATAATCAAATATTCTTTCATGTTACACAATTTCTTTTTAGTAATTTGTTTCTCCTTTGTATAATCCCTTTTTAAAAGTCTCATGACAACTTTTATTCACATCACGAAAATACGCCTATTTATTGGTTACCCGCTTAAACCCCACTTGTAACTGGGGTTTACAGGGGTATACATTATTTATCTAATTTCTGCTCACATAGATTGTGGGTACTCGTTGGAACTGCCTCGCCGAGTCGTTTTAAAGTGTACCCAAAATCTTGAGCAGAAATATGAAAAAATGCCAGAATTTTTATCCGAAAATTTTCTGTTTTTAGTTGTAAAATTTTACAATATATTTGAATAGGCGAGTTCTCATAATGAGTCGTACATGTAGTTGAGCTAAATGGGGAGTAAGACCAACTTCTGTTGCAGATCTTGGTGTCTCATATGTGGCCCGAGCGAGGTGCAAACCAAAGCGGATAGACCTAATGGCCAGATAACTAACCCTTTTTGTACCAAATGGAATCTTCCTCCTTATATATACAGGAGTCCATTTTGAAACTAAGGGGTGTCAGGTTGTTTTTTCTTAAAAATTTATTTTGGGAAATGGCTTAAAGTTTTGCAAACAGTGTAGGGCCTGATCAGAGGCCGTGTACTGCAGTGTCTAATCTGGGCCTGCACTGTTTGCCAAGGTACCCCCTTAGGGGTTTCTGGTACTGAATGGGTTAAGGGGTAGCGCTCTTACCCATTAGGACACAGGGGCCAGTTACCTTCGGGGTGTACAGTAGACTTAACAAGATACCCAGGTTGCATGTCTGTACGAACTTCGCTGATTATCTTGGAGAATTTTGTAGTTCTGCTCCAAGTTAGAGATCAGACTTATAAGCAGCCTTGGAATGCTTGCCGCGCAATTTCCCCATATTACCCTTTTTGTACCAAATGGAATCTTCCTCCTTACATATAGCATGAGTCCATTTCAAAATTTAGGGTTTCAGGTTGTGTTTTCTTCAAAATTTATCAGGAAAATGGCCGAACTTTTTGCCAACAGTGTAGACCCTGCCACGATACCCGTTTAGGGGTTTCCAGTCTGAAATGGTTTAATGTGCATGAATGAGCAAAATTTAATTGTAAAAGCAAGAAACACAAGCGGGCCCCCATGTGAGCTTAAGTGTAAGCATCAGTGTAAGAAAAAGATCAACCAAAATGTAGAGTGAGTTCAGCGCCCACATATACATTTACAAACAGGATCCCCGTTATTATATACATTGAGTTTGATTTTTCTACAGTATTTACTTGAGAAAAAATAAAGTACTCCCAATATGGTGAACCGATAGAAAATCAAGTTTTCTATTTATGATGCATTTACACAACAGTAAAAAAAGAAAACAGTAAACATCCATGATGTTCATACTGCGTTGTAAAGTGCATAAGATACAAATCATTATGATTCCAACTGGATCAAAATCATACTTTACGATCACTAGAGTTGTCAATCTTTGTACAAAGAACATGCATTTCTTCATATGCTTCAAACTTTGTGTACCAAATTTTAATGCATGAAAAAAATACATGCACATGAACAAATATACATCTAGGTATACGCAGATTTCGCGGAGAAACACCGTGAACGACTTCACCTGTACTAATTGGCTTTCGCCAAGAAAAAGCGATGTTCGCGGAAAAATTTCGCGGCGTTTCGTGGGGAAATTAACCGCTTTGAAACGCGAATTTTTTTCTTCTCGGAGAAATTTCTCGATTGTTCTCCGAGGAAAAAAGGCCTATTACCGCGGAGAAAAATAAAATATGGGTTATTACCGGTAGCTGGTCTGTATATTTCATGATTTGGTGATTCTGCCGTATATTTTGAATACTATTTCTTGGAGAAACTTCAAACCTAAATTATAAGTTCCATGTGACCAGATGATAGACATAGAAATATATCTAGGTCAGTGTGACCTATTTTCATGGTTCAGTGATTTTGCCTTATAATTCAGACACTATTTGATACTAAAATGTAATATCTGGAATATATGTTTCATGTGACCTGATAATTGACGGCAAAATATATCTAGGTGGCTGTGACCTATATTTCATGGTTCAGTAATTTTACCTTGTATCTTGAAGGGGAGAAACAGGCGAGCTATGCTGTCATGTGACAGCTCTTGTTTTAAGCTCCAGTGACTTTGACACAATTTAAGTCAATGTTTTCAGATCTCCTGAAATAAAAGGCCTACAACCATTAAATCTTGCAAAGTGCTTCTCCTAGATGTACTGACTCTGCAGGTACTTGACCTGGTGACCTTGACCTATACTTTACGCTCCATTGACTTTGACACATTTTACGTCAATGTTCCAGATCTTCTCAAATAAAAGGCCTGCAACCATCAACTCTTGCACAGTGCTTCTCCTAGATGTACTGACTCTGCAGGTACCTTGACCCTCAGACCTTGACTTATTTTTCGCACTCCAGTGACTTCTACACATTTTATGTCAACATTCCATATCTTCTTCACTATAAGGCCTACAATCACCCAACCTTGCGTAGTGCTTCTCCAACTTTTACTGACTCTGCAGATACCTTGAACTGGGGACCTTGAACTGTATTATCCACTTCAGTGACTTTGACACTTTTTAGGTCAAGGTTCAATAGTTCCTAAAATAAATGGCCTACATCCACCAAACCTTGCAAAGTGTTTCTCCTCGATGTATTAATGTGGCAGGTAGCTTGACCTGGTGACCATGACCTATAATTTTTGGTCCAGTGACTTTGACACATTTTACGTCAACTATCAACTGCTAAGAATGAAATTAACTTATTTAGTAACTACGTTTGGATTGTGACTCCTGTGACTTTTGACCCCAGTGGGTGTGACGCCGCCTTCTGCGGAATTCTTGTCGGTTTGGTAAGTGACAAGATCTGTAATATAAATAAATAATGCGCCCCCACACACACAATTGGGGCATAGAGAAATAAATTGGGCTGCATGATGCTTCCACGCATATGTGAAAACAGCTGCACAAAAGTACTGGTAAACCTCGTAGAAGGTGTAAGCCTGTCAAGGCAAACCCCGTCCACACATATAAACCCTATTGGTTTCATTGTACGACAGGGATTGAGATGTCATTTCATATCCATGTCGGGTAAAAGTTCCACAAAATTGTAAGCAACCTCTCCAAAATGACCTAAAGAGTGTTGACAACTTGACAGGGGCGTTAAACCTCAAATCAAACAAACAAAGATAATAAAAATAGCAGCATGTTAGTACTGTGTGTTTGAGCCTTGCTCAGGTCACTTTGAGATGCAAAGTACACCAATGAAAGGTTGCCCACATCCACCGGGGCTTGAAGAAATACGAGGGTAGGCTGAAAAGTTCTGAGCCTGACCAAGAAGCAGGCATCGAAGAGCCATGAAATTTTGTATTCATTAAATCCAAACTTTTATTACTTGATTTGACTCAAATGAGTTCAAGTTTATCTGCAATAACGTAGAAATTCTAGACTTTGAAAATTGATACTAGCACGTTTTTGAGAAAAAGGACAAAATCTGGCATCGTGGTGTCATCAAGTACCTCTAAAAAGGGGTTAGCTCCTAAGGAAGGCCCCCGTCCATAGGGGCTTGAAGAAACATATGGGCTGCATGATGCTTCCACGCAGAGCTGAATCTGGCCCGCACACTAGTACTGGTAAACCGCTTAGAGGATCTAAGCCTGTCCAGGAACCGTGGTGCAAGGCGGACCATCCATGCTAATCCATGGTTTCATTGGGCGACAGGGCTTGAGATGTCATTTCATCTCAATGTCAGGTAAAAGTCCCAGAAAATTGGAAGCAACGTCTCCAAAAGGACTTTACAGTGTTGACGGGGACGTTAAACCTCAAATCAACCAACCAAAGCTCCTAAGGACAGTCATGCCGATATGGTTGCTACATTAGGGATGATGCTCCTACGTATGCAACCGTGAAAAGGTGGACAGCAAATTTTAAGATGGGCAAGGACAGCCTTGAAGATGATGACCGGTGTGGACGGCCCACAACGGCAACAACTGAGGAAACCATCAGCCAAGTGCACAGGGCCGTGATGGCTGACAGGCGTTTAACTGTAAATCAGTTAGCTAACACTTTTGGCATCTCCTGTGAACGAGTAGAGAACATTCTACACAGTGAATTTGGAATGTCGAAGGTTTCCGCCAGATGGGTGCAAAAAGTTGACCAGACTGAACCTGTCACAAGCCGACTTGGCTATTTGAAGCAGACCAAGACGTTTATTTGACAGGATGAATGTTGGGTTCATCACTTTGAGCCAGAGACCAAAAGACAATCTATGCAATGGAAGCACCCTGGCTCAGCCCCTCCAAAGAAGGCAAAGGTCGTCTCCTCTGCAGGGAAGGTGATGGCATCAGTGTTCTGGGATGCCAAGGGCATAATATTCATAGATTACCTTCAAAAGGGCAGAACAATTAATGGGGAGTATTGTGCAGATCTGCTAAAACAAATGCGAAAAGCAATTAAGGCTAAATGACCCGGAAAATTGACAAAAGGGGTCTTGTTCCAACAGGACAATGCGCCTGCTCATAAATTGGTTGTCGCAATGGCTGCTGTGCATGACTGTGGCTTCACACTTGTCGATCACCCTTTGTATTCACCTGATCTAGCTCCATCAGATTATTTCCTGTGTCCAAACATGAAAAAACCCTTGGCTGGGCACCATTATCGGTCAGACAAGGAGGTGATAGCTGCTGTGGAGGAGTTTTTCAGGGACCAAGATTAGACCTTCTTTACCACTGGGATCCAAGGACTCCAGCATCGCTGGAGGAAGTGTGTGAACAGGAAGGGAGACTATGTTGAAACATATGTTACTTCCAGCATGGACAAACCATTGGATCTTGGTCAGGCTCAGAACTTTATAGCCTACCCTCGTAGAGAGCTTACTAAAACTGACCAGTACGCAGTACTGATTCAGCGTTTAGAAGGACTATGCCCGCCCAGGCAAAGTAGTGCGAGTCAGACTGTCCAATGCATATAAGCCTTTTGGTTTCATTGGACAGCAGGGCATGCGATGTCATTACATCTCAATGTCGGGTAAAAGTCTCACAAAATTGGAAGCAATGTCTCCAAAATGACTTACATTGTGTTGACAAGGACGTTATACCTCAATTCAAACAAACAAACAAACAAACAAACAAACAAACCCCAATGAAAGGTCATGTGCTGTTTTTTATTCACATGTGTGATAAACCGGACATATACTGATGTGTTTGGTGGTGGTGTCCATCTGACGGTCCAAACACTGTGAACTATTTGGTATCTGGCTTGCTTCTCCGACAGGCTACATCTGGTCAATCAGAAACTTGATATATTATTTATACATTTAGACCATATTGTGTATTTCTGGGCTAGAGTTCACCAAACATTAGCAAAGTTATGCCCCTTTGATTTTTTTAGCTCACCTGAGCCGAAGGCTCCAGGGGAGCTTATAGTATAGTTGGTCATCCATCCGCAACCACAAGGTCCGATAGACTTACATTGGGAAAATGCTTGTCATCACCGTAGCACCTTCAGTTTTAATCGGATCTTTCTGAAACTTATATATTAAGTAGAACGGGGATAAATAAAAATCAAAAATGAGTTCCTTTAAGAGCAATGAAAACATTCATAAGAAAGAAGATGGGCCATACTACGTAGTTTCGGCTAATAAAGCCTCATCAGTGACCCTGTAATGATTCGGCAAAAAAGCCAGAGGGAACGTACTGTAATTTTGCGATTTTCGAATAGGCAGTCGATTCAAAGACTGATATAAATCCAAAAGGGGTCCAAATAATTAAAAACCTGTCTAGTATGAGTCTAAACAAAAGAATTATTTCTGATTTCTCATAATATTCACGATGGAAAGCTGGAAGAGTTAGAAAAGTAGGAAGGTCGGCCCATTAATTATAGAGTTACGTCCCCTTGATTGCTGAATATGCCTATTTTTAGCTCACCTGTCAAGTAGTGACGAGGTGAGCTTTTGGGATCACTTTTTGTCTGTCGTGCGTGCGTGTGTCCGTCCATCCATCCGTCACACTATATCTCTTAAAGTATTAAAGGTAATTATACCCCCGGCATACGAAGTATGTCAGGGGGTATATAGTTTCTGTCTTTCCGTCAGTTCGTTTGTTTGTTCGTTCGTTCGTACTTCCGTCTGTCCCACCGTTCGTCATCCTTTACTTCAAAGTTTTGCGTTAAACCTTTTTGACAGCTCATATCTCTGTAACCACATGCTGGATTCTCTTAATGTTGGTAAAGGATATCTCTATAGCATTATCTTTCATATGGATTATCAAAGCCCCTGGGTCAAGCCCCTGGGTGGGCTGTCTGTCTGTCCGTCCGTCTGTTCATCTACTTTTACGTCAAAGTTTTGTGTTAAACCTTTTTCATTGCTGATATCTCTGTAACCACATGTTAGATTCTCTTCATGTTTGGTAAACGATATCTCAATACCATTACCTTTCATATGAAATACCAAAGCCCCTGGGTCAAGCCCCTGGGTGGGCTGTCTGTCCGTCTGTCTGTTCATCTACTTTTACGTCAAAGTTTTGTGTTAAACCTTTTTCATTGCTGATATCTCTGTAACCACATGTTAGATTCTCTTCATGTTTGGTAAACGATATCTCTATACCATTACCTTTCATATGGAATATCTAAGCCCCTGGGTCAAGCCCCTGGGTGGGCTGTCTGTCCGTCTGTCTGTTCATCTAGTTTTACGTCAAAGTTTTGTGTTAAACCTTTCTCATTGCTGAAATCTCTGTAACCACACGTTAGATTCTCTTCATGTTTGGTAAAGTATATCTCTATACCATTACCTTTCATATGGAATATCTAAGCCCCTGGGTTGGCTGTCTGTCCGTCTGCCTGTTCATCTACTTTTACGTCAAAGTTTTGTGTTAAACCTTTTTCATTGCTGATATCTCTGTAACCACATGGTAGATTCCCTTTATGTTTGGTAAAGTATATCTCTATACCATTACCTTTCATATGGAATATCTAAGCCCCTGGGTCAAGCCCCTGGGTCGGCTGTCTGTTTGTCTGTCTGTTCATCTTCTTGTACATCAAAGTTTTGTGTTAAACCTTTTTCATTGCTGATATTTCTGTAACCACATGTTAGATTCTCTTCATGTTTGATAAAGTATATCTCTATACCATTACCTTTCATATGGAATATCTAAGCCCTTGGGTCAAGGCCCTGGGTGGGCTGTCTGTCTGTCCGTCTGTCTGTTCATCTACTTGTATGTCAAAGTTTTGTGTTTAACTTTTTCATTGCTGATATCTCTGTAACCACATGTTAGATTCTCTCCATGTTTGGTGAAATATATCTCTATACCATTACCTTTCATATGGAATATCTAAGCCCCTGGGTCAAGCCCCTGGGTGGGCCGTCTTTCTGTTCATCTACTTTTACGTCAAAGTTTTGTGTTCAACCTTTTTCATTGCTGATATCTCTGTAACCACGTGTTAGATTCTCTTCATGTTTGATAAACGATTTCGTGATGCATGTCCCTGCCCCCCTCCCATGGTGACCTTGACCTCAAGGTCATGGACTTAGAAATTTTACATTTGGTTAAAGTTTTATGGCAAAGTTTATAGATGCCTGTATGTTCTAAACTCAATTGATACTTGCATCAATGTTGCATACCAGTCCAAAGATTTCACTGACGCATACCCCAACCTGCTGCTTCATTAACTTTGATCCCTCACTCCCTTAGTCCATTTAGAAATTTTATGTTTGGTTTGGCTTTTACAAGCACATTTATAGATTCTTATAGCTTCTTGACTTCATTCATATTACATTCAAGCTCGAAAGATATTCATATTACATACAAGCTCGAAAGATATATCAGAGGGTGGCACTGGCCGGGGGTATACGTGACCAACTGGTCGCTTTCTCTAGTTAGTGAAACTTGATATACTGATAGAGGGCCAAGAGGGGAATTGCAGAATGCAAGAACCATAACCCTGTCACCAGTTTTTAGCTCAATTGTCACGTAGTGACAAGGTGAGCTTTTGTGAAAAGGTTCCATAGACTTATAATGGGGAAAACGATGTCTCCACTTTTTCTCGGCCATTTCTGATCCGATCTTCATCAAACGTGCAGATAACCAGGAGGGGCTTACAGTCTACGTCAAGATCGAATTTCGGCTGCACAGGACAAACAGCTTTGGAGTTACCTGCCCTTGAGCATAAAAAAAAATGAAAAATGGTGTCTCCAGCTTTTCTCAGCCGTTTATGATCTGATGTTTTTGTAACTTTTCATAAACGAGGACAAGCATAAAATCTCGGACGAGTTCGAATTTGGGTTTAATCTGACCAGCGGTTTTCCAGTTACATCCCCTTGAGCGTGAAAAATTTTCCTATAGACTTACAATGGGGAAAACGTCGTCTCCACTTTTTCTCAGCCATTTCTGATCCGATCTTCATCAAACTTGCAGATAACCAGGAGGGGCTAACAGTCTACGTCGAGTTCGACTTTAGGCTGCACGGAACAAACAGCTTTGGAGTTACTTGCCCTTGAGCTTAAATATAAGTGAAAAATGGTGTCTCCAGCTTTTCTCAGCCGTTTATGATCTGATCTTTTTAGCTCACCTGAGCCGAAGGCTCACAAGGTGAGCTTATAGTATGGGTAGGCATCCGGCGTCCGTCCGTGGTCTGTCGTCCGTCCGTCGTCCGTCCGTCGTCACTCCATCGTTCACACCTTTGAACTTGAATATCTAAGTCACTACCTGGCCAATCCCAATCAAATTTTGTGTGCAGCATCACTGGGTTTGGGGATTGACTGCATTAGGTTTTGGACCACTTTTGGTCAGAACTGTGGTTGCTATGGAAACAAAAAAGTTCCATAGACTTTTTACGTGGAAAACGACGTCTCCACTTTTTCTCGGCCATTTCTGAACCTATCTTCATCAAACTTGCAGAAATCCAGGAGGGGCTTACAGACTACGTGGACTTCTAACTTGGGCTGCACGGGACAAACAGCTTCTGAGTTATCTGCCCTTGAGCATAAATCTCTAGCTTTTCTCAGCCGTTTTTGATTGGATCATTTTGTAACTTTTGGTAAAGAGGACACGCATAAAATCTCGAGCGAGTTCGAAGTTGACTTGAACTTGACCAGTGGTTTTCCAGTTACATCTCCTTGAGTGTGAAAGATTTTCCCATAGACTTACAATGGGAAAACGACTTCTCCAGCGTTTCTCGACCATTTTAAATCAGATCTTCATCAAACTTGCAGGTAACCAGGAGGGAAGGGACATACAGTCTATGTTGAGTTTGAATTTGGGCCACGCAGGTCCTTGAGCATAAATATTAGCAAAAAAAGGTGTATCAAGCATCCCGCAACTGTTTTTGATCTGATCTTTTTGTTACTTTTGGTAAACGAGGATAAGCATAAAATCTCTAATTAGTTCGATTTTGGCTTAAATCTGACCACCGGATTTCTAGTTACATCCACTTGAGGGTGAAAAATTTTCCCATAGACTTACAATGGGAAAACGATGTCTCCATCTTTGCTTGGCTATTTCTAACCTGACCTTCATCAAACTTCCAGATAACCAGTATCTGAAGGTGCTTACAGTCTATGTTTAGTTCGAATTTGGGCCGCATGAGACAAAAGGCTTTCAAATTACCTGCCCTTGAGCATAAATACTAGTGAAAAATAGTGTCTCCACCTTTTCTTAGCCGTTTCTAATCTGATCTTTTTGAAACTTTTAGTAAACGAGAACAAGCATAAAACCTCGCTCAGTCGTCCACTCCTTTGAACTTGAATATCTAAGTGACTAGCTGGCCAATCCCAGTCAAATTTTATGTGCAGCATCACTGGGTTGGGGAATTGACTGCATTAGGTTTTGGACTAGTTTTGATCAGAACTGTGGTTGCCATGGAAAGAAAAAGGTACCATAGACTTATAATGGGGAAAACGACGTCTCCACTTTGTCCGTCATTTCTGATCTGATCTTCATCCAACTTGCAGATAACCAGGAGGGACATACAGTCTACATAGAGTTCGACTTTCGGCTGCATGAGACAAACAACTTTGGACTTTCCTGCCCTTGTTTATTGATTTGTAGTTTAACATCCCTGTAAGCAAAGTGTAGGTCATTTTGGAGACGTTGCTTCTAGTTTTATGGGACTTTTGCCCGACATCGAGATGAAATTATATCTTAAGCCCTTTCCACCCAATGAAACCAATAGGGTCATTATGCATGGGCGGTCCAACTGGCACCACTTTTCCTGAGCAGGCTTAGAACCTGTTTACCAGTACTCATATGTGGTCGGTTCCAGCTCTGCATAGAAGCACCATGTAGCCCAGTCTATTTCTTCAAGCCCCGATGGGCATTCTTAAAACATCATTAATGGTTTTATGGTACACAGGTGAGCGATATAGGGCCATTTGGCCCTCTTGTTATGGAGTTATTTCCCTTCTTAACTATTTCAGTGAAACGCTTGTCCAGAGCATATCTCTGAAAGTATAGAAGGAATTAAGTGAAACTTGATACGGCTTAATGTTTGTATTTCTTTCCATTTGGTGTCTTTGGTGGGTGGAGTAAGTTAATTGTATCGATTCCTGATCTTTGTTTTACTTCTACTTTGATACATTGGTAGATGGCCATCAGAGGCAGTGCAGAGTGCACGAACCTGACTCTGTCACAAGTAATTACAGAGTTATCTCCCTTTTTAGCTCACCTGTCACGTAGTGACGAGGTAAGCTTTTGTGATCACTTTTTGTCCGTCGTCCGTCGTGTGTGCCTCCGTCCGTCCGTGCGTGCATCTGTGCATCAGTTAACAATTTCAAATAAGTATATCTCTAATACCCCATGGTCAGTCTTAATCAAATTTCATGAGAAGTATCATGAGGTAGGGGGAAAGGCTGCATAAGGTTTTTGGGCTGATCATATTGGAATTCTGGTTGCCATGGCAACATATAGCTCCCATAGACTTACAATGGCAAAAAATTAAAACATCTTCTTCTCTGAAACCACTAGGCCCAGAGCTTAGATATTAAGCTTGTAACAATGTCAGGTGGTCACCTACATAAATCCTGCCAATCATGTCCCTGGGGTCCAAATTGGCCACACCCCGGGGCCCCTTACCTCCTACAGACTCATAATGGAAAAAAAAGCTTCAAAAATCTGCTTCTCCGAAACCACAGGGCCCAGAGCTTAGATATTTAGCATGTAGCAACGGCAAGTGGTCACCTACATAATTCCTGCCAATCCTGCCCCTGAGTTCCAAATGGGCCACGCCCGGGGGCCCTTCGCTCCCATAGACTCAATGGCAAAAAGCTTCAAAAATCTTCTTCTCTGAAACCGCTGGGCCCAGAGCTTAGGTATTTAGCATGTAGCAATGGCAAGTGGTCACCTACATAATTCCTGCCAATCATGCCCCTTGGGTCAAAATTGGCCACACCCCGGGGCCCCTTAGCTCCCATAGACTCATAATGGAAAAAAAAAGCTTCAACAATCTTCTTCTCTGAAACCACAGAGCCCAGAGCTTAGAAATTTAGCATGTAGCAACGGCAAGTGGTACCCTACATAATTCCTGCTAATCATGCCCCTGGCGTTCAAACGGGCCACGCCCTGGGGCCCCTTGGCTCCTTTAGACTCATAATGGAAAGAAGGTTCAAACAGCTTCTTCTCTGAAACCACAGGGACCAGAGCTGAGATATTTAGCATGTAGCAATGGCAAGTGGTCACCTACATAAATCCTGCCAATCATGCCCCTGGGGTCCAAATGGGCCACGCCCCGGGGCCCCTTAGCTCCTATAGACTCATAATGGAAAAACAGCTTCAAAAATCTTCTTCTATGAAACCACAGGGCCCAGGGCTTAGATATTTAGCGTGTAGCAATGGCAATTGGTCACCTACATAATTCCTGCCAATCCTGCCCCTGTGGTCCAAATGGGCTACGCCCCGGGGCCCCTTAGCTCCCATAGACTCAAAATGGAAAAAAGCTTCAAGCCTCAGAAACTGTGAAGCACAGAACTTAGATATTTAGTATCTAGCAACATAAAATAGCCAGCTTCATAAATCCTGCTAACCCTGTCCCTGGAATCAAAATTGGCCACACCCGAGCTCATCAGCTCCAATAGGCTTATAATGGAAAAAAAAACTTTAAAAATCTTCTTCTATATAACCATTAGGCCCAGAGCTTAGATTTTTAGTATGTAGCAATGTCAAGTGGCCACCTACATTAATCCTGCCAGTTATGCCCCTGGGATCCAAATTGGTCACACCCAAGGGCTCTTTAGCTTCCATAGACTTACAATTGGAAAACCTAAAAAAAAACACAGGGCCCTTATAATGAAAAAAAAAAACACAAAAAAAAACAACTTGAAATGGGGAAACAATTCTTCAAAAATCTTTTTCTCTGAAATCATAAGTCCCAGAGCTTAGGTATTTAGCATGTAGCAATGTCGAGTGGTTGCCTACATGAATCCTGTCAATCATGCCCCTGAAGTCCAAATTGGCCAAATCCTGTGGCCCCTAAACTCCGACAAACTTATAGTGAAAAAAGTTTCAAACATCTTCTTTGAAACCATGAAATACAGACGTTAGATATTTAGTGGTCGCCTACATAAATCCTGCCAACCATGCCCTTTGGGTCAAAATTGGCCAAGCCCCAGGGCTCATTAGCTTCTATAGACTTATACTGGAATTTTTTTAAAAAAAAAAAATCTTATTTTCCAAAACCATAAGGCACAGGTTTTGTTTGATTTTAGGTTTTACATCCCCGTCAACACTGTATAGGTCATTTTGGAGATGTCTCTTCCAATTTTGTGGGACTTTTACCGGACATTGAGACGAAATTACTCAAGCCCTTTCGCCCAATGAAAATAGGGTTTATATGCATGGACACTGCTTTGCCTGAGCTTAGATATTTAGTATGTAGCAATGTCAAGTGGTCTCCTACACTAATGATTTTCTGGTACACAGGTGAGCGATATAGGGCCATTGGACCCTCTTGTTAGTTTTTGCTATATTAAAGTTTTAAAGGTAATTTAGTGAAACTTGATACACTGTTAGGGGGGCATGAAAGAAATCACAGAATCCAAGAACAATAACCCAATAAAAGTATCCCTTTAGGGGTTTCTGGTACTGAATGGGTTAAGTTGGTCATAACTGCAAAAGAATTTGCTCTACTTTCATGAAACTTCCTACTTACCATCACAAGACCTACATTCTGACAAAGGAGAATAACTATATTGCTTTTGTCCATGTGTTTGTCACGCTTTAACCAAAAACCTTAACCTCTGTGATAACTTAAAAAGTATTTTCCCTACACTCAAGAAACATCACACACATAATTACCATCACAGACCTACATTCTGACAAATGGCCATAACTTTATTGCTTTTGGGTGTGTGTTTGTCAAACCATACCAAAAAAACTTAACCTCGGGCAAAATTTTAAAAGTACTTGTCCTACTCTCATACTTCAAACACATACTCACCATCACAAAACCTACTTTCTGACACAGGGCCATAGCTATATTGCTTATTTTCACTGAATTATTTCCCCTTCAGGGTGGCCACGCACTCAGGAAAACAGGGAAAAACGGTGAAAAAAATACCTGCAGGGAAATATCAGGGAATTTGAAATTTTGCTGAAAATCAGGGAAAAATCAGGGAATTTAAAAAAATCTTATCTTTGTAAGGTCAATCGGCCCCCGCCCATCGGGTCTTGAAGAAATAGATGGGCTGCATGATGCTTCCACGCAGAGCTGAAACCGACCCGCACACGAGAAATGGTAAACAGCTTAGAGGATCTAAAAAAAGTAGAAGTAAAACAAAGATCAGGAATCGATACAATTTACTTACTCCACCCATCAAAGACACCAAAGGGAAAGAACACAAAAAGACACAAGTGATACACACAGTAAGTAACAAACAACAACATAGATAAATCGCCACAGAAGCCTGCCCAGGCAATGCAGGGCGAGTGGGTTCGTCCATGCTTATAAACCCTTTTGGTTTCATTGGGCGACAGGGCTTGAGATGTCATTTCATCTCAAGTAGAAGTAAAACAAAGATCAGGAATCGATACAATTAACTTACTGCACCCATCAAAGACACCAAAGGGAAAGAAACACGAACATGAAGCGACCAGACCATAATGGAAACCTAAAGAAAGGAAGGCCATAAGGACAGTTACTTTCCCACAAAATGGCCAAATGGCCATCCAAAATAAAAAGACACAAGTGATACACACAGTAAGTAACAAACAACAACATAAATAAACTGCCACAGAAGAACCGCCTTCGAACGGTCAGTGGAAAGAATTCCACTGGGGGGCTTGAATCGATTTTACATGGCCATATTCCTCGCCCTTACCTCTGTCGCGGTATACACTAATTTTGTTTAGTCCGCATGAAGGCTTCCTAACTCATCAGTGTAACATCTCCGAGAACATACAAATAAAAAAACTACAGAGATGAAACAAGGTTGAGGACTCGACAGCATTCAACAACAGAATTGCTGGAGCAAAAGAAAACCAAAAGTTAGACTCCGAGGGTCCCGACCAAAGACGGAGCATCAGGCGCCAACCAACATAAAGAATACTAAAATAAAATCCCATTTATGTTTTACGCTGGAACCGTCATATAATCTTAGGCCTGACCCACCGGTGTGCAATCAAAGAGGGAAGCAAAGTTGCCAACCGTAATTTGGTTAACCACCATGCATGCAGTCTGTTTTATAACATTTATGTTGTACCCAGTTTTTATATATCGACAAACGATTTTACGAATTTGGGTACTAAAGTCATTACAGGCATGCATTTTTCTAAATTTATATACTAAGTCACCATAGAATTCGGGTTCCGATATGCCTTGTTGCAGAAGTCCGACATTGAATTTTGAAACCAAATCAGAATGACGTCTATAAAACTTAGAAAAGGCTTTATGTAATTTATGATACCGATACCGCTGATTAAGAAGTGTAGCGGTTAATAATTTATTAGAAGTGTTGAAGTCGGATACATGACTAGACACTCTAGCGAATCGAATTAACTGCAAAATATATAAATTTGATGTCGCACGAGGAACATCACCGTCCAAAAAAGGAAAATTTACAATCTCAAATCAAAATCATCACGTTTATCATAAATTTTGCAAGAAACAAATCCATCTACAATAGATAAATGTAAATCAAAAAAGGGGGACTCGGTATCAGAGGAATTTGCCTTCTTTAACTCTGACTGATCAAACCATCAAAGGTCGGGTAAAAGTCCCACAAAATTGGAAGCAACCTCTCCAAAATGACCTTTACAGTGTTGACGGGGACGTTAAACCTCAAATCAAACAATCAAAATTGTAAGGTCAAAATATTCAAATTTTATAGTTGTTCAGATGTGGCTACTGGTGGTTTCATTCTGCCAATATGCTTAAAGTACCTGCAGATCTAATCTTACTTAACGGTGGAGTACCTCTTAGGTGGAGTACTTGTTTGCTATATATTATGCTTTTTCTTTTTTCCCATTACGAAGTGTCGGCCCCGCCAATTTGGGCTTGAAGAAATAAATGGGCTGCATGATGCTTCCACACAAAGCTGAAACCGACCGCACATGAGTACTGGTAAACCACTTAGAGGATCCATGCCTGTCCAGACAAAGCGGTGCAAGTCGGTCCGTCCATGCTTATAAACCTTATTGGTTTCATTGGGCGACAGGGCTTGAGATGTCAAGTAGAAGTGTGTATGCATGCACCAATATCATATTCTTAAGAATGTATCAAGAGTATCACAATGACTATAACAAGGGATATAATTAGGGTGTTTTACCATATCTTTGTGACTGTATACATACATTTTTACTGGGGTACACAAAAAACAGAGCCCATAATATTAGGTTCATATTTCTGTTGGGATCATTTGAAGCTGGGAAATTCACATATAGTTAGTATGATACCTGGATCAGGGCATTTGCTTTATCCTGTTCTTGCCCCAGGGTCCAGCTTCTTGAAGGGACTAAGAGTCATGGCAGGAGCATCAACGTACCATGAATACCTGTAACTACAAGGGGAGGTCAGAGCCATATATTTTACCAGTTTTGATTTTGACTTCCATGAAAGTAAATTAGCACAGTCATGTAATCAAATTTTAGATAAATAAGAATATTGTGACAGCTTTGTGTATAAACATGAAACTTGACAGCATTTGAATCAGTATATGACTTCTCAAAGTAGGGACCATTGCGATAATGTCAAGGTTTTTAATCAGGGAAAATCAAATCATATCTGGGAAAAATCAGGGAATTTGATTGCTAAAAAGGTGTGGCCACCCTGCTTTTTTTTAAGAAAAAAAAAATATCTCCAGTTATTTCATAACCATGGGTAATAGAGCTTTCATATTTCACTTGTGTATTCCTTGTGACATTATTCACTGAAAATCTATTACTAGGGAACACAAAACTGAGATTCTTAGCCTTATGATTTAAGATTTACAGGCTCTTGCAGGGAAGGGGTCTTACATTTCTCCTTTTTTTGCATTCTTTGTTGAAAATCACTAACTAGTTTCTTTATTTGTACTCCAAACAGCGGCTGAGGGTACTCATTAGAACCTCCTCATTCAGACGGTTCTAATGAAAACCCATAACCTTTGTCTTCGAACAAATCTTATCATACTTCAAAGTGTATAGGACCATTTCACTAAAATAACCCTCCTACTGCTGCGCATCTTCTGGGAGCATCCCTCGGTTTCACCGATGCTCTTGTTTTTAAAGAAGCCAGCTTGCTTCAGATTTGCAAGATTAAACCCTTTCACCCCTGAATTTCTGAGGTAGACTCTTTTAACTTTTTTATAAGCTCACCTGAGCAAGAAGTGCTCAAGGTGAGCTATTGTGATTGGTTTTTGTCCGGCGTCTGCCATCCATCAGTCCATCAACAATTTCTTCAAATGACATCTCCGAAACCACAATGCCAGTTTTAGAATAATTTCACAGGAATATTCCTTGGGTGACCCTTTACCAAAATTGCTAAAATGGTTCTGCTCCACCGAACAAAATGGCCACCAGAGCTAAAAAAAAGAAAAACCATTAAACGACATCTCCTCCTAGGCTAATCGTCCGATTTCAAAATAATTTCACAGGAATGCACTTGGATGATCCTCTACCAAAATTGCTAAAATAGTGCTGCCAGAGGTAAAAATAGAAAAACCTTAGAAAAAAACTTTAAACGACATCACCTCCTAGGCTAATGATCTGATTTCAAAATAATTTCACTGGAATATTTATTAGGTGACCCTCTATCAAAATTGTTAAAATGGTTCTGCTCTGCTGAACAAAAAAGGCCACCAGAGCTAAAAAAAAAAAAAGAAACAAAATTAAAACGACATCTCCTCCTAGGCTAATGGTCTGATTTCAAAATAATGTCACAGGAATATTCCTGGGATAACCCTCTACCAGAATTGCTAAACTGGTTCCACTCGGCTGAACAAACTGACCGCCAGAGCTTCAAAATAAAAAAAACACCTTTCAAAAAACATCTCCTCCTAGGCTAATGGTTCGATTTCAAAATAATTTCACAGGAATGCTCCTTGGGTAACCCTCTACCAAAAGAAAATGGTTTTGCTCCACTGAATAAAATGTCCAGCAGAGCCAACAATAGAGTCAATGGCGCATTTTCAAAACCAATTCTCGGTCTGTTCCATTGAAACAGCCCATCTCAAAGAAGTGTTATTGTACTGATGATTGAGTGGTGGTTGGGTGAGGCAAAGGTGACGTGAATTTTGCATCCCGAAGGCGTCCAACTAATATTGGCTTACAGTAGGTCAAGGCTCGCTGTTCTTGCAGCAGGTAGGGGTAGAGGAGAGTGTTGTTGTTTCTTCTGTTTTAATACTTCCATTCATGTTTGTCTTTCTCCACTATCACTCACTTTCTCCCTTTCTCTGGGAGACGACACAAAATGATCCACAAGGGTTGACATATCAATATACTCAAAACAACCAATCATGTAATGATGGGAATGAGTCTTGGTTAACCCTAGATATCAAAAGCTCGGAGATTTTCCCAGATTCATTTGAGGCCATCCGGAAAGACAGAGTTGGAGATGCCCATGGTGGTGTCTTCGTGGCATTCAAAAGAGACCTGCTCTGCACAGAAACTCCGGAGTTGGACACCGACTGTAAAATAGTTTGGTGTAAGTTGAATATTATTATATGTAGGACTCTGTACCTTGGATCTTTTTAACGTCCACCAGATCAGATTGACCCAGATTAACTTGAGGCCTTTAATACATCCTTGGCTAGGATAATGTCAAATGGAAATGCCCACATATTGGTAGGAGGGGACTATAATTGTGGTGATATTGAATGTAGCAACCAGCAGGTACCCCATGGGGTGCCGAAAAGGCAAACACAACAACAACTTTTGTATATAGTAAAGGAACATTGCCTCTCCCAAGTTGTAAATATACCCATCCGGCAAGAAAAAAACCCTAGATTTGCTATTCACAAATTCCCCATCACCCGTTGGTCGTGTCAAAGGGATACCCCCGATCGGCAAGGCCGTTCATGATATAGTTTATATTGAGTATGATATAAAAGCAAAGCGAATCCGACAGATCCCGCGTAAAATATATCTATATAAGCGTGCGGATATGGATGGTCTGCGAGACCATATGGCGCGATTTAAGGATTCCTTCCTTTCCTCTGACCTCTCTCGCATGTCAGTAAATGACTTGTTGGTCAGTTTTATGACCAAGCTCACGACGGCCATTGAAAGGTACATACCAATAAAAATGACCAAAACAAAGCATAGTGAACCATGGATCGATAACACGATCAAACACCTAATCAGAAGGCATGACAGAATGTAGTTTCATGCTCGTAATCCCGACGTGAAGAACCATTACAAAAGGTTCAGAGCACATGTACAAAAGGTAATTAGAGATGCATATTGGAAGCTTGTTTCTAGCATGTTGTTTCTTTGATGATGAAAATATTGACACCAAGGGCCCCCAGAAGACTGGTAAAGTTAAGAAATTTTGGTCATTTGTAAAGTCCCTGGAAAAAGAATCATTTGGGATCACCTCAGGGAAAATGGAATTTTGAAAACTGAATCTCGCGACAAGGCAAATATATGTAATAAGCAGTTTTACTCGACGTTTACACGTGAAGCTGACGGTGAGCTACCATCAAAAGGTTAGAGCCCGTTCCCTCTATGGGGGACATAACAGTTCACCACAAAGGGGTCGCAAAACTGTTGGACAAGCTCAACATACATAAGGCATCAGGGCCTGACGGTATGCATGCCAGGGTGCTTAAGGAATGTAGTGCTGAAATATCCCCCCTGCTGGCCTTTATTATACCCGCTTTTTTGAAGAAAAAAAACGGGTATATTATTTTCGTCACGGGTGTCCGTCCGTCCGTCCTTCCGTCTGTCACGTTTCTTGTGAATGCAACTACTTCTTTATTTCTTTACCTACAGTGACCAAACTTGGTACATACATTGCTTGGGGACTGCAGATGTGCATGAAGGTGTCGAACTTTTCGTATGACCCCCTGGGGTCATGGGGTGAGGTCAAAGGTCAAATTTCTAAGAAAAGGCTTGGTCATGGGAAAAGCGGGTATTTGCGATGGTATACCATCGACTGCTGCTCTAGTTTTCAATGAATCATTTGTTCAGGGCACTGTACCAGATGACTGGCGACAAGCAAACGTAACCCCGGTCTTTTAGAAAGAAGAAAAATATGATGCTGCAAATTACAGACCGTTGTCGCTCACATGTAACTGTTGCAAAACCTCGCTCACATGTAACTGTTGCAAAACCCTGGAGCATATATTAGTTAGCAACATTAACAATCACATAGCCTCTGAAAGCATTCTTGCTGACTGTCAACATGGTTTCCGAAGTCGAAGGTCTTGTGAAACTCAATTATTTCAATTTTTCCATGACATAGTGAGCAATCTGGATGGGGCCATTAATCGTGGCCACAAACAGACTGACCTGATTATCATGGATTTTTCAAGGCCTTCGATAAGGTACCTCACAGGAGGCTATTGTACAAATTGGATCATTATGGGATAAGTGGATCCACACTAAAGTGGATTATCTCATGGCTCTCTGGACGCACACAACAAGTTGTACTTGATGGCCAAGCGTCGGATCCAGTCACAGTTTTGTCTGGTGTATCACAAGGTTCGGTAGTTGGACCGGCCCTTTTCTAGATATTTATTAATGATCTTCCTGATAATATCTGGTCATCTGATCGTTTTTTTGCTGATGATTGTGTTTTGTATAGGAATATATATACTTCTCCTGACTGCCTTATCTTACAAGATGACCGTGATAGCCAGGCACGTTGGCAAATGAAGTTCATTGTGGCCAAATGTCATTCATTGACGATGTCACCGCACCCTCCAGACAAGCAGATTAAATTCAACTACTCACTACATCAGCATACATTGGAACATGTCCAATCCGCAAAATATCTTGGTATCACCATCACTGGTTTTGTTTGTTTGATTTGAGATTTAACGTCCCCATCAACACTGTAAAGGTCATTTTGGAGACGTTGCTTCCAATTTTGTGGGACTTTTACCCGACATTGAGATGAAATGACATCTCAAGCCCTGTCGCCCAATCAAACCAATAGGGTTTACTAGCATGGACAGTCCGCCTTGCACTGTGGTTCCTGGACAGGCTTTGATCCTCCAAGCGGTTTACCAGTACTAGTGTGCGGGTCGGATTCAGCTCTGCGTGGAAGCATCATGCAGCCCATATATTTCTTCAAGCCCCTATGGGCGGGGGCTTACACCATCACTGGTAATTTTGTTTGGGGTCAACATATTTCTGAGATTACATCTAAGGAAACTAGGACATTAGGGTTTCTTAGACGCAATTTGGCTTTTGCTCCTAGACAGACAAAGGATGTTGCACACAAAACCTTGGTTCGACCTCAGCTCGAGTATGCATCACCTGTTTGGCACACCCATGTTAAAACTCGGGTTCAACAGGTTGAGAAGGTTCAGAGGACGGCTGCCCGATGGATCTGCAGGCGATGGCCGAACAGAAGAAGTGTTGGTGTAATGCTCGATGAGCTGGAGTGGCCATCCTTGGAGGCCTGTAGCGAGCAGTCCTCTTTAACCTTCTTTTATAAGATACACTCTGACACAGTGTCTCTTAATGAAGATATATACTTGACCCCTGAGACTACTTCAACTCAAACACGGGAATCAAAATTAAACAACAGTCAATATCGAGGTACCAGGCCTATAGTGATGCCCTGATGAATTCTTTCTGCCCTAGAAATATTCTGGAATAGTCTTCCCTCCTCTGTGGTAAATGCCAAAACTGAAGAGGAGTTCAAAGCCCGCATGGTGTAGATTGGGGCCCAGAGGTGTGCGTTTTAGTACACCTCTGAAAGCAGATTGTAAATAGTTTAAAGAACTCTTCCAGTGAGTTTTTTTTTTTGCTAAGTTCTAAATTTAGTGCACCACCCAACTGAGGTAATGGCCAAGTATGACCGACTTAGTTTATGAAGATTGATAGATAGATTGCTTAAATTGCTGAAATGGGTTTGCTCTGCTGAACAAAATGTCCATATGACTGCAGAGGGAAATTTCATTAAAGAACATCTTCTCCAATGTCTCAATGACAGAAAAGTTCCTTGAGTGACCCGTCTATCAAAAATGCTTAAGTGGTTCTGCTCCTCTGTACAAATTAGCTGTCAGTTCTCAAGCTAAATATAAAAAACCCTGTAAACAACAATGTTAGTACATCATAACTCAGGTGAGCGAATGAGGTCCATCATGGACCTCTTGTTTTGGACAAGCCCATTTTTATAAATAGGGAATTCGACAAACATAAACATGCTGGCAAACAGTACATATAGATCCTGATGAGACGGCCTATATGATCTAGACTGTTTTCTTAGGTATCTAAAGTACTGGTCTAGAGGGTTAAAAGGGTTAAATCTGTACCTGTTTTGCAAATGCTTAATATGCTCAAAATACTTACTAACTATAGCTGTTTCTATCTATCTTAAAAGATTGTTTCCTCATATCCCACATATTGACCTGAGTCTGCCTCAGCTGACAGTGTTTTCCTCTTAGCCCACAACTTGATCAGTCTGGCTTTCCTTCTATGAATCAGAAGCCTCCGTGGTCGAGTGGTTACGCTAATCGCCTTGTAAACCAAGGGTTGCAGGATCGATCCCGGGCTTCTCCAGACTTTCGGTTGAGTCTTTACACCGAGGTCCCGTCTCCATATGACCTTAGCTGTTGGTGGGATGTAAAACTTAAACACTCACTCACTCACTCCTATGAATCAACTTCTGCAGAAATCCTACTGTCAGCTAGCCCTTCCCTCCAAGTATCTGATATTTGCCTTTCCTTGCCTGGCATTCTTCAGATATCAGATTTTTTTTCAGATCCAAACAGAGCTAAATCTTTGATAAAATGCAAAAGGCACTATGACCTTGAGAAGTGCACTCTTGACTGACATCACTGATAGCATCACATCCTTTATTGTAGAATAGAATAGAATATTACCACTGAAAGTGTTGGTTGGAAGAACCAGGGAATTTGTTGTGATACTTGCAATGTCTGGTCTCATAAAGGCTGCCAACCCAACCCCTACCCCACCCCAACACACCTTACCTAACCACCCTCACCTACCCCGATCCACCCTACCTACCCTACCAACACCACCTGCCCAACCCTACCTTATCCCCACCAAAAGCCAACTTCCCTACCCTACCCATACCCCCTACCTCAACCCCACCGTACCTACCAATCCCCACCCCAAATCCAACCCAAACCTGCCTACCCTACCCACCCCCACTTACCCAACTTCCACCCTACCCTACCTAATACCACCCCACCCACCCAACCTACCCCACCCTAACCCATCCCTACCCCAGCCCCAACCTAATTACCCTTCCCTAACCACCCCGCCCCTACCTACCCTACCCACCTCACCTACCCCAACACCACCCTACCTACTTTACCCTACCTGCCTTACCCAAGGAACCGAATGGCCGATGACCTTGAAACTTGGTATGCAGCATCAGGGACTCAGGCTCTACCAAGTTTCTTCAAATGATGTCCTTTCGTTGACCTCAACCTGTTTTTCGTCAAGGTCAAATTTGGTCACTTAGACATTTGTATGGAAAAAAGGTCAACAATGGATTTTACTGATTGTATGGTAGCCTGTTGCATCAGAAATATTATTTGCAGTCGGCTGAACGGAAGTTAATCAATTCCAAAGGTCAAGGTCATTACCGACCCTTGTCTTGGATGGCTCAGAATCAGTATTTATATCTTCTTCTCCAGTTAAACTCCTGGGTTGATTGAAACCAAATTACAAACTTGCAGTCTTCTGATCCAATCATTGAATGCATTTTGGTAGTCTTCGAGGTATACTATGAAGGCACTGGAATATTGCAGAACCGAGCTGTTTGCGCTGTACAAATTTTCGACCAGAAAGGTAATTTTTCAGCCGCGGGAACAAAAAAAAGTCACATGGGGCTAGGTCAGGGGAATACGGGGGGTTAGGGAGTTCAACAACCTTTTCCTGCTTCAGATAGTCTTGCACAATGAACGCCTTGTGCGATGACGCATCGTCATGTAGCAATCTGACATTGGCCAGACCAGTTGCGGGTCTTCGTTCTTTGAAATATTTCTTCAATTTTCGAAGAACTTTATTCTTTTAAAACTTCGGATTTACAGATTTGCCTTTAGGTACAGCAACCTGAATAGCAGGGCCCTGATTTGAAAAGAATATGGCATACATTACCTTCTTGACGCTCATGGTCCGCTTTGCAATGCATGGTCTTTTGCAATACTTTGTTGCCCATATTTTGTTCTGAATCTTTTGTTTTGGCTAAAAAAAGTGAACCCATGTCTCGTCTCCTGTGACGACATTAGCGAAAGACCATGCATTGTAATTTGGAAACTTCCTACGCAACTTCTTGGCGCACTAAACGCGTATCTTTTTCTGCTCATCTGTCAACAGATGGGGAATCCATCTAGCACAGATCTTTATCATTTTTTTCAAATCCCGTTTCAGAATTGTATGAGGTGCTCCAAATGAGATGCCAACCATACTAGCTATTTGCCTAGTGGTGTATCGTGCATCGGTAGCAACTATATCTTTTACTCTAGCAACCATCTTGGCAGATGTTGCTCTTTTTGGCCGACGATCATGTGGTGCATCTTCTGTTGAGCCTAGCCCACAGCTGAATTTCTTACACCAACGAAAAACTGTCGGAAAAGACATTTCATTATGCCCATAAACCGAACATATTTCATCAAAAATGTCTTTGCACAGTATACCAAGAATACAACGATTCTTAATATAGGACCGTATTTCAACGGCGTACTCTGACCTTCTTCCAACCACGTTTTGTATTAGTATACAAGAGTAGACAGTGTTTATCGAACGTTATACATGGCTAAAGTGTACGGATTTTAACTGGTTTGGTATCAATGTATAGGTAAAATGTTTTTCTACGCTGTGATATTTATTTCCAGGTGATTTTCGCATTAGTGCATGAGAAAACGTTCTACTTGCATTCATATTTGAACAGTCCTCGTACTATGGGAAAATGCTTGTCATCACCGTAGCGCCTTCAGTTTTGATCGAATCGTTCTGAAACTTATATGTAAGGTGGCTGGGGATAAAAACTCGAATGAGTTAGAAAACCGGCCAAGTTGGCCTATTTATCATAGAGTTACGTCCCTTTCATTACTGAAAATGCTGATTTTTGACCTTGTCATCACGGTAGCCCCTTCAGTTTTGATTGGATCTTTCTGAAACTTATATGTAAGGTGACTGGGGATAAAACCTCGGATGAGTTCGAAAACCGGCCAAGTCGGCCCATTTGTTATAGCGTTACATCCCTTTGATTGCTAAAAATGCCGAGTTTTTACCTTGTTATCACCGTAGTCCCTTCAGTTTTGATCGGAACTTTCTGAAACTTATATGTAAGGTTGCTGGAGATAAAAACTCGGATGAGTTTGAAAACTGTCCAAGTCGGTCCATTTATCGTAGAGTTATGTCCCTTTGATTGCTGAAAATTTCTATTTTTGACCTTCTCATCACCGTAGCCCCTTCAGTTTTGATCGAATCTTTCTGAAACTTATATGTAAGGTGGCTGGGGATAAAAACTCGGATGAGTTTGAAAACCGGCTAAGTCGGACCATTTTTCATAGAGTTACATCCCTTTGATTGCTGAAAATGCCGATTTTTAGCTCACCAGAGCCGAAGGCTCCGGGGAGCTTATAGGATAGGCAGTTGTCCGTCGTCGTCCTCGTCGTCTGCGTCAACACTTTTAAACATCTTCTCCTCTGAAGCCACTGGGCCGATTGAGTCCAAATTTTATCTGTAGCATCCTTGGGCTGGGGGATTGAAAGTTTGTGTTTTTATTTATGAAAATCGGCTCATTAGTTTGGTTGCTATGGCAACTTATAATTTCCATAGACTTATAATGGGAAAATTGAAAAATGACATTTACTACCAAGTCATTGCAGATATTTTGACAAAACTGTTATAGAAATGTTTCTTGAGTAAACTTCTCTCAGTCATATGCTTTTATGCCAACCCGAGGATCCCCCAGGTTTCACCGGGGCCATGCCCCATACCCTCCACTTAATATAAGGCCATATATCACAGAAACCATTCAGATCCCGACCCCTAAACCATATATAGTCTTGTTCCCAATGATAAGACGCATTCAGTGACACGAACCTGGGGGTCCTCAGGGATGCGCCGAGGCCATGCCCCACCCCCTCCACTTAATAAAAGGCCCAATATCTTGGAAACCATTCAGATCCCCACCCCTAAACCATATATATTCTTGTTCCTTATGATAAGACCCATTCAGTGACATCAACCTGGGAGTCCTTGGGATGCGCCGGGGCCATGCCCCACCCCCTCCATTTCATAAAAGGCCCAATATCTCGTAAACCTTACAGATCCCCGCCCCTAAACCATAAATATTCTTGATCCTTATGATAAGACACATTCATTGACACCAACCTGGGGGTCCTCAGAGTTGCGCCGGGGCCTTGCCCCACCCCTTCACTTCACAAAAGGCCATATATCTCAGAAACTGTTCAAGATCCTCACCCCTAAACCATATATATTCTTGTTAGCTCACCAGAGCCGAAGGCTACGGGGGAGCTTATAGGATAGGCAGTTGTCCGTCGTCGTCGTCGTCGTCTGCGTCAACAAATTCAAACGACATCTCCTCTGAAGCCACTGGGCCAATTCAGCCCAAATTTTATCTGTAGCATCCTTGGGCTGGGGGATTAAAAGTTTGTGTTTTTAATGAAAATCGGCGAATTAGTTTGGTTGCTATGGCAACTTAGATTTTCCATAGACTTACAATGGGGAAAATAGAAAAATGGCATTTACTGCCAAGCCTTTGCAGATATTTTCACAAAACTTTTATAGAAATATTTCTTTAGTGATTATCTTTTAGCCATATGCTTTTATGCCAACCTGGGGATGCCCAGCGTGTGCTTGGGCCATGACCCACCCCGTCCAGTGCATAGAAGGCCATGTATCTCAGAAACCATTCAGATCCCCACCCCTAAACTATATATATTATTGTTCCTTATGATAAGACACATTCAGTGACACCAACCTGGGAGTCCACTGGGATGTGCTGGGGCAATGCCACATCCCCTCCAGTTCATAGAAGGCCCAATATCTTGGAAACCTTTCAGATCCCTACCCCTGAACCATATTATATTCTTGTTCCTTATGATAAGACGCATTCAGTGATACCAACCTAGGGATTGTCCCACACCTCCACTTCATAAAGGGCCATATATCTCAGAAACCATTCAGATCCCCACCCCTAAACCATATATATTCTTGTTTCTTATGATAAGACGCATTCAGTGATACCAACCTGGGGGTCCCCTGGGATGTGCCGGGGCCATGCCCAAACCCCTTCGCATCGTAAAAGGCCCAATATCTAAGAAACCTTTCAGATCCCCACCCCTAAACCATTTAAACTCTTGTTCTTATGTTAAGACACATTGAGTGGTACCAACCTAGGGGTTTCCCAGGGTGTGCCGGTGTCATATAATATTTTGACCCGCCTAAAAAGTGACCCGCGGGTCATAATATTATGACCCGCGGGTCAATATATTATTATAATATTTTGACCCCCCCTATAATATTTTGACCCCCCTCCCTAACTTCACAAAAGTTACATTTAAATGACCAAATATGGTGAGGTAACTGTTAAGCAGTAAAACTATGACAATTGTGGTGGTTTTTCCTGCTGATTTTTACACTTGGGCAGTGTCTGAGGGGTAGGCTGGGATAGTTCTAGATCTGAAAATCTACAGCAAGAATAATGACCATAATATATAAGAAAGGGCAATCATGTTTAAAGGGAAATGGCTAAAAAGCAGCAAAAAAGATAAAAAAAAATAACAGAAAAAAAACCACATGACTAAAATGGTATTGAGAGAACCAGCCTATGCACGTGGGGGGAGGGGGGTCAAATTATTATAGCTATAATAAAATGACCCACCCTTTTTATCTGTTATTGATATACTGGTATTTGAGTTCATTCAATTAATTAAACTTTTCATTGAATTAGATGGCTTGTTATACACTAGATTCAGTAAGGTTCAGTATGTGGGAGGGGTTGTAACTTAATGACTTGAAATAAGGGGGGGAGTCCATTTCCTTGGTTGAAAAAGATACTTGGTGTGGGGGGTCATTTTATTATGGGTATAATATTTTGACCCCCCCCCCCCCCCCCTACATTTCATCAACAGTTCAACATTCAATAGTCATGATTATTCTGTTGTTTTAATCCAGTTAATTAGAAATAACCTACTGCTATATCCCCTTTTCTTTACATTATTTACACTAGATTCAGTAAGGTTCAGTATGTGGGAGGGGTTGTAACTTAATGACTTGAAATAAGGGGGGAGTCCATTTCCTTGGTTGAAAAGGATACGTGGTGTGGGGGGTCATTTTATTATGGGTATAATATTTTGACCCCCCCCCTACATTTCATCAACAGTTCAACGTTCAATTGCCATGATTATCATGTTGTTTTAATCCAGTTAATTAGAAATAATCTACTGCTATATCCCCTTTTCTTTACATTATTTTGACTCCATTTCCTTTGTTGAAAAAGATACTTGGGGGGGGGGGGGGGGCATTTTATTATGGGTATAATATTTTGATCCCCCCCCCTTCTAAGCAGCAACACCCATTTCAAATGAGAATATTATTCTTCATTATCTTGTTAAATGTGATATAATGATGATAATGATATTATTGTCCAGTACTTTGTAAATTGTACTGGGGGGGGGGGGGGGGTCATTTTATTATAGCTATAATATTTTGACCCCCCTTTCTTGGCAGCAACACCCATTTCAAAAGAGAATATTATTCTGCATTAATTTTGTCAAATGTGAAATAATTTGTTGATATTATTGTCCAGTACTATTATTTTGAGTCCATTTCCTTTGTTGAAAAAGATACTTGTGGGGGGGGGGGTCATTTTATTATGGGTATAATATTTTGACCCCCCCCCCCTTCTAAGCAGCAACACCCATTTCAAAAGAGAATATTATTCTTCATTATCTTGTTAAATGTGATATAATATGTTGTTTTATCCGTTTTCTTGCCATGATATTATTGTCCAGTACTTTGTAAATTGTACTGGGGGGGGGGTCATTTTATTATAGCTATAATATTTTGACCCCCCCCCCCCCCTTTCTTGGCAGCAACACCCATTTCAAAAGAGAATATTATTCTGCATTATTAATTTTGTCAAATGTGAAATAATCTGTTGATATTATTGTCCAGTACTATTATTTTGAGTCCATTTCCTTAGTTGAAAAAAGATATGTATGGGGGGGGGGGGGGGGGTCATTTTATTATAGCTATAATATTTTGACCCCCCTACCCATGTTGTCAGATCTGCACTAGACTCCTTGCAATACCCATTTCTTATCTTGTCAATACCTATTTATTGATAAAAGTCCACTTCTGATTTATTTTGCTGAAGTTTTAGGGGCGGGTCAAAATATTATAGGGTGGGTCAAAATATTACTGTAATATATTGACCCGCGGGTCAAAATATTACACGGGTCAAAATATTATCTGACACCGGGGCCATGCTCTACCCCTCCACTTCATAAAAAGCCATATATCTCAGAAACCATTCAGATCCCCACCCCTGAACCATATTCTTGTTTCTTATGATAAGACGCATTCAGTGACACCAACCTGGGGTCCCCTGGATGTGCTGGGGCCATTCCCCACCCCATCCACTTTGTAAGAGGCCCAATATCTCAGAAAACCTTTCAGATCCCCACTCCTAATTCACATATTTTCTTATTCCTTATGATAGACTCATTCAGCGACACCAACCTGGGGGTCCCCTCGATGTGGCAGAGCCATGCCCCACCCCATCCACTTTGTAAGAGGCCCAATATCCCAGAAACCTTTCAGATTCCTAATCATAAACCATATATTTTCTTGTGCCTTATGATAGACACATTCAGTGATACCAACCTAGAGATCTCTTTGGGTGCGCAGGGGCCATGGCCCACCCCTCCACTTCATAAAAGGCCATATATCTCCGAAACCATTCAGATCCCCACCCCTAAACCATATATTTACATGTTTCTTAAGATAAGACCCATTCAGTGACGCCAACCTGGGGGTCCCAACGGGGTCCACCAGGGCAAAATAAATCCAGGCAAACAACATTATTTTGATCTATTGAGTAGTATGATAATATGAATTCACACTGAAAACAGACAAAAATGGGCTAAGATCAAGTGATTTATTTTTACAATTATTCAGCTATAATTGTTTGGCTCCTCTGAACAAGATGGCCATCAGAACTAAAAATAGAAAATCTTTACAAAAACAACTCCTTTACCCTTGGGCAAATTTCATTCAAACTTCAAACTCATTTTTGATTTTTATTCAAAGGAATGTTGCTTAGGTGACCCTCTAACAAAGAAGGTAAAGGGGTTTCACCTGATGAGCCAAATGTCCACCAAGCTAAAAATAGAAAATGTCAACAATTCGCATTTTAAAGAACAATTCCTCCATTCAAACTTCACAGGAATGTTGCATAGGTTACCCTAAAAATAGCTGAAAAGTTTGTTCCAGTGAACAACTTGCCTCCAATCCCCTGAGCAAATCACGTTTAATTTCATTTAAACTTAACAGGACTGTTGCTAAGGGGACGCTCTTCCAAAATAGCTAAAATGGTTCGGCTGCTATGAAAAAGGTGGCCCCCAGGGATAAAAAATGAAAGAGAACTTTAAATGGAAATTCTTTTATATCTTTGGTTCAAATTTCATTCAAATATCAAGGAATATCTCTCAGAATAGCTCAAACAGTGCTGCTGGGATGAACAAAACTGTTGCCAGAATTAAAAATAGGAAAGCCTATTGAAATGACAACTGCAATGTGGACAGTTTTTGAAGCTGTGCCACATTTTAATTTATTTATCAGTATATTGTCTCTCATTTCAGATCAAAGGGAAGACTTTGTTGTTATGATGAATAAAAGACCATTTTTTTCAGGCTGAAATGGAAGAAGAAATAATGCTGTCTATGAAGAGACAGAACCTTGATTTGAAGACTCGAAAGAAAGTCTGGAGAAGCAGAGAATCAAACCCCAAACCCCTAGTTTATCAGGATAGTAGCTTAACTACTACACCTCAGAGGGTTCTGTATGAACATCAGAATCATGTCATAAACTGTCGTACCCGAGTAAAATCCACTTAAAGTATCTCTTCCATTTCTCTGTGTTCTTAAAAGTTTCGTAATCAACAGATTCACTGATAAAAAAAATAAAAAAATAAAATCTTGAAAAATTAGATTTCTAACAAAGGACCAGAGTATCCTAATGAAAGACCTATTTTCATCAACTTTGTACATGTTTTCTTATAATGGACTTTGAAGTTTCATAATGGAAGATATATTTGTATATGGGTATCGCAGATGTACCAGGTAATGTGCCATTTTCTGTATGTTTTTATGGTCAGAAAATTGAAAACCTGTCTTAAAATAGTTGAATTCAAAATGATCATCTGAGATGATGATATTATTTGCCAAAGTTTCCCCATCTTAAGCTAGCAAAATAAATTCATGCATTTAAAAATGCTAAATGGTAGTAATATTATGTCTTCACCTATTTGATATACGGGTCTCTTTCTGGAATGTAACTGCCTTTTTGACCACTATGGAAAGTATTATATATATCCATTTATTTTTGTTATTTTTAGCTCACCAGAGCCAAAGGCTCCAGGGGAGCTTATAGGATAGGCAGTTGTCCGTCGTTGTCGTCGTCGTCGTCGTCTGGCGTTAACATTTTCAAACGACATCTCCTCTGAAGCCACTGGGCCGATTGAGTCCAAATTTCATCTGTAGCATCCTTGGGTTGGGGGATTGAAAGTTTGTGTTTTTTATGAAATTCGGCTTATTAGTTTGGTTGCTATGGCAACTTAGAGTTTCCATAGACTTATAATGGGGAAAATTGAAAAATGGCATTTACTGCTAAGCCGCTGCAGATATTTTGAGAAAACTTTCATAGAAATATTCCTTAGGCAATCTACTATCTGCCATATGATTTTAGGCCTACTGCTCATTTGTATTGGTTGCCATGGAAACCAAAATGAAAAAAATAGAAAAAAAAATATTTAAAAAATCATCTACTCAGAAACCGTATGCTCTATGAGGCTGAGAGTTTATGGAAATATTCACCATATTTGCCTTTACAGGTTTTGTGTTTTTTATGAAATTCGGCTCTTTAGTTTGGTTGCTATGGCAACTTAGATTTTCCATAGACTTATAATGGGGAAAAATTGAAAAATGGCATTAACTACAAAGCCTTTGCAGATATTTTGACAAAACTTTCATTGAAATGTTCCTTTAGCAAACTTCTCTCAGCCATATGCTTTTATGTCAACCTGGGGGTCCAGTAGGTTGTGCCGGGGCCATGCGCCAACCCCCCAGTACTTCATAAAATGCCTTATATCTCAGAAACCTTACAGATCCCCACCCCTAAACCATATATATTCTTGTTTCTATTGATAAGACGCATTCATTGACACCAACCTGGAGGTCCTCCGGGATGCGCCGAGGCCATGCCCCACCCCCTCCACTTCATAAAAGGCCCAATATCTCGGAAACCATTCAGATCCCCACCCCTCAACCCTATATACTCTTGTTCCTTATGATAAGACCCATTCAGTGACAGCAAACTGGGGGTCCCCCGGGATGCGCCGGGGCCATGTCCCGCCCCTCCATTTCATAAAAGGCCCAATATCTCGGAAACCTTACAGATCCCCACCCCTAAACCATATATATTCTTGCTCCTTATGATAAGACACATTCATTGACCCCAAATTGGGGTCTTCCGGGGTGCGCCGGAGCCATGCCCCACCCCTTCACTTCACAAAAGGCCATATATCTCAGAAACTGTTCAGATCCCTACCCCTTAACCATATATGTTCTTGTTCATTATGATGAGACACATTCAGTGACACCAACCTGGGGGTCCCCAGGGATGTGCTGGGGCCATGCCCCACCCCCTCCATTTCATAATATCATAATATCTCGGAAACCTTACAGATCTCCACCCCTAAACCATATATATTCTTGTACCTTATGATAAGACACATTCATTGACACCAACCTGGGGGTCTCCCTAGGCCTTGCCCCACCCCTGCACTTCACAAAATGCCTTTTATCTCAGAAACTGTTCAGAGCCCCACCCCTAAACCATATATATTCATCTTCCTTATGATAAGGCACATTCATTAACACCAGCTTGTGAGTCCCTGGGGCATGCCCGGGCCTTGCTCCACCGCTTGACTTCATTAAAAGCCACATATCTCAGAAATAGTTCAGATCCCCACCCCTAAACCATACATATTCTTGTTCCTTATGATAAGACTCATTCAGTCACACCAGCTTGGGGGTCTCTTTGTGCTGAGGCAATGTGCCCTGCCCTTCCACTTCATAAAAGGCCATATATTGCAGAAACCATTTAAATCCCCACCCCATATTCATATATGTTCTTGTTCCTTATTATTAGCACACCTACTGTCCGCAGGGGCCAGTCCTCTCCTTTCCACTTCATGAAAGGATATCTTGGATACCGTTCAGATTCCCACCCCTAAACCATATATTTACTTGGTCCTTATGATAAGACACATTTAGGGACAACAATCTTGGGCTTTCCTGGGAACGACAGGGCATGCTCCAACCCCTCCACTTATATCTCCAGCCATGCAGATCCCCACTGCTTAACCATATATATTCTTGTTCTTTGTGATAAGACACATTTAGTGACACCAACCAGGGCTCCATTGGGTCCATGCCCCACCCCCTCTACTTCATAAAAGGCCTAATGTTTCATATACTGAGTCCACATGGGTGCTCATTTGGATATGGGGGTTCATTTGGCAGATTAAAATGATATCATGTTAAAATACATGGCTGCAATTGGGCAGTGCCCACCTGAGCTCTGGTGAGCATAGTTGCCCATGGGCCTCTTGTTTAATAGTGTGAATGAAATATTTAGGGTGGCAAAATGGATAAAAATTATCCATGAGAATAAAAATTATCTATGATAATCGCAAAGAACACCACATTATTGTGCCACTGAAAGAAGCGGAAGACTTGGCAACATGTAGGCACACATAATAACAAATATCATGGTACCAACATGCAATGCAAATTACCATACAAAGAACTGCAAAGGAACAACCACATTGGAATGGTCAGCAGAGCTTCAACTGAAGTTTATGCGTATTCAAATTCAATTCCAATGCAGACAAAGGATTGTTATCAGAAAGGTCAGAAAGCTTATACTTTAAGAATATTGTCTTCATTAAGCTTAAGCCTTTTTCCTTATTCAACAGATCTACCATTTAACATGTATTGGCTCTTTTCCTGATATTAACTTGAATAGGGCTGAAAACATAGAGAAAAATATGAAATTGCTAATGATGTTCTCACCGTTTTCAAGAGTGGTCTGCTGTAAAAAGCACCAAATGTTCCAGCATCAGGAAAAGAGTTCATACATATTGGCTATGTGTGCTTTTATGTTTCTCTATTTTAGGTAACAAGTACTCAAGATTCAATTTCCTAGACGTTTATGTAACTTTACTTCATTTGTGTTTTTGTATGAACATGATTTATTTAATTGTGAAATAGTGAAGACTTTTGTGTGTCAGACAGTTCAGTGTTACAGATCAGTTGAAATTTAGTAGAGGAGGTGGATATTCCGTGACTGGAAAATATCTTGTTAGGGCCCCGCACTGAAAGTGTGGGTGCCCTATAGTAATCACTCTGTCCGTCCGTCTGTCTGTCCGTCCGTCTGTCCGTCCACAAATTTTTTTATCCTCCATAACTTTCTTATTCCACTGAAAGTGTGGGTGCCCTATAGTAATCACTCTGTCCGTCCGTCTGTCTGTCTGTCTGTCCGTCTGTCCGTCCACAAATTTTTTTATCCTCCATAACTTTCTTATTCCTGGATGGATTTAAATATTACTTGGCAGAAATGTTAACCATAATGTGATGGAGTGTTGCATAGTAATCACTCTGTCCGTCCGTCTGTCTGTCTGTCTGTCTGTCCGTCTGTCCGTCCACAATTTTTTTTATCCTCCATAACTTTCTTATTCCTGGATGGATTTAAATATTACTTGGCAGAAATGTTAACCATAATGTGATGGAGTGTTGCGCGCAAGACTCAGGTCTGTACCTCAAAGGTCAAGATTTTTTTATCCTCCATAACTTTCTTATTCCTGGATGGATTTAAATATTACTTGGCAGAAATGTTAACCATAATGTGATGGAGTGTTGCATAGTAATCACTCTGTCCGTCCGTCTGTCTGTCTGTCTGTCTGTCCGTCTGTCCATCCACAAATTTTTTTATCCTCCATAACTTTCTTATTCCTGGATGGATTTAAATATTACTTGGCAGAAATGTTAACCATAATGTGATGGAGTGTTGCGCGCAAGACTCAGGTCCGTACCTCAAAGGTCAAGGTCATACTTAGAGGTTAAAGGTCAAAAAAGGGTCTTTCCTGTGTCCAATTAATAACTTTGTTATTATTCCTGGATGGATTTAAATATTACTTGGCAGAAATGTTAACCATAATGTGACGAAGTGTCACACGCAAGACCCACAGCCGTACCTCAAAGTTCAAGGTCATACTTAGAGATTAAAGGTCAAAAAAGCGTCTTTTTTTATTGCGTCCAATCTATAACTTGCTTATTCCTGGATGGATTTAAATATTACTTAGCAGAAATATTAACCATAATGTGACAGTGTGTCACGCGCAAGACCCAGGTCCATACCTCAAAGGTCAAGGTCATACTTAGAGGTGAAAATTTCCTTGTTCTTTCCAGTTTTTTAACATCAACATTTTCCTACTCCTCTGATAGCGCTGCCGGGGCCCTAGTCAGTTTCACTGACAGCTCTAGTTGGACATACTTGGTAATTACAACAGCGCAATCGGCAAGTTAGCAATCGGACTACTCCCAGACCCACTTTTGAAGTTGTTTGAGAAGAATATCAAAAACGTGCCGAAAGCTTTGTAGCACCGTTTTGAACTTTCCATCACGTGCTTCTGAACAGGTATTTGAGATGATGGACAACCGTCTTTGAACGTTTAAACGTGGGCGGGACAATAGCGCTGTCAGTTTATGTAACAATCGATTTTCATACTGCTCAAAAGAAGATTGTGGATACTGGTTAAAACCTCGAAGCGGTTATAACCAGCAGTACCCACAATCTATAGTCTGCTCAAAACAGAGATTGTGGATACTCGTTAATTTTGTTTGTTTGTTTGATTTGAGGTTTAACGTCCCCGTCAACACTGTTAAGGTCATTTTGGAGACCTTGCTTCCAATTTTGTGGGACTTTTACCCGACATTGAGATGAAATGACATCTCAAGCCCTGTCGCCCAATGAAACCAATAGGGTTTATTAGCATGGACGGTCCGCCTCGCACCGGGGTTCCTGGACAGGCTTAGATCCTCTTAAGCGGTTTACCAGTACTAGTGTGCGGGTCAGATTCAGCTCTGCGTGGAAGCATCATGCAGCCCATATATTTCTTCAAGTCCCTATGGGCGGGGGCTATGGATACTCGTTAAAACCTCTAAGTGGCGACAGGGCTTGAGAGGTCATTTCATCTCAAAGTTGGGTAAAATTCCCACAAAATTGGAAGCAACGTCTCCAAAATGACCTATACAGTGTTGGAGGGGACGTTAAACCTCAAATCAAACAACACAAACACAACCTCGAGGCGGTTCTTACCGGCAGTACCCACACGCGAATATATATTCTGCTCAAAACAGACTGTGGATACTGGTTAAAACCTCGAGGCTGTAGCAAAAACAAGAAGGAACAATGAATGAACCCCTGTATTTACATGTATTAAAGTGGCCGAGCCGGCACTCGACATTGAATCAAGCGTGGTAGCTCAATGGTACGGCACCTGCCTATGATGCTAGAGGCCCCCGGTTTGATTCCCGGCAGCGGTAATAAAACTGCGGTGTCCAACCATGCTCCCGGTGAATGCCACAAAGTGCATCGTCCTCCGCATCGGGACGTTAACTGGGGACCCCCTGCACGTGCAGGGAGGCCCATTCTGTGCAGGTTAAAGATCTCCATCGTTATTACATGATTACTGTGTATGTTTTCATCCTGCAAACCTGGATCGGCAATGACCGATCACACTAGAATGGAAAACGCTTCAATGTTAATTAGACCGATAATAGATAGAAATAGTAGAAAGACTGAATTGAAGATGAGCAAATTCTTTCCTTTAAGAGTTGGCCCCTGTTGAAAGAAAATAAATAAATAAAAAAAAAAAATATTTGTCACTTAATTGCTCAACTCGACGGTTACTGAAAACTCATCCGTAAAATATTTGGGCGGATTTTTGCGTGCCCCGCAGGAGACCTGTTGGGTCCACACTTTTAAATTTTGAAATCTTCCTGCACAACTTCATTTTCATATCTGTCTAGTTGTTACTGAGAACTTATCCGGACAAAAATCGGGCGGAAAAAAGAAGAAACCCAGAAACTAATTTCTCGTTTTGGAGACTTAACCCTTATCCTGCTGAATAAATTTATTTAGCCACACCCATTGCTGACGATCAAAGCATCATGCAGCCCATGTATTTCTTCAAGCCCCGATGGCCTGGGGCCGCAACACTGTATATAGGTCATTTTTGAGACGTCGCTTCCAATTTCGTGGGACTTTTACCAGACATTGAGATGAAATGACATCTCAAGCCCTGTCGCCCAATGAAACCTATAGGGTTTATATACATGGACGGTCTGATATACATGGACGGTCTGACTCGCAACACATTTCCTGGGCAGGCTCAGAACCTCTAAGCTGTTTACCAGTACTCGTATTCGGTCAGCTCTGCGTGGAAACATCACGCAGCCAAGTCTATTTCTGCAAGCCATGATGGACGGGGCTACTCATAGAAACAGTAGGAAGTTCCAACGTTGACTGGTAGGGGTCAAAATTAAATAGGTGTGTTTTTATGGTTCGTAGCAACTACGAGACTATTAAGATGTGCAGGGTGGTACAATTTCTTACTTATAATTAAGAAAGCGCTCATTACCTATATTATGATAAAAGAACAGAATTGTCGATATTGCGATTCCTTATCTTACACCATCAACAAATAACAAAATGCGTTAAACTGGCAAGTAAAATCAATTTTTGGCTATTAAACTATAAAAATAGAATAACCAAACTAATCATAACTGAAGTTTATTTTATCAGATGTATTAGTTTGAATTTTAAAAATTGATTTGAAAATAAACAAATTTTATGTGGAAGTTCGCCATTGCGACTGACCGGAGAAATGGCCCGAATTACATATGGTTCAAGCCCCAAAGTCTTTCGGATCCTTACGAGACACATGTTCATGGTGGTGCCTAACACAACAGCCTATAAAACTGGCACAGCATGCAACGCTTCAGATGTCTGTTAACTTTAGCCATAAACTCCCAGAGCCTGCCCCGGCGAGTAGGACCATCCGAGCATATAAACCATATCAGTTTCACTGGGCGGCAGGGATTGAAATGTCATTTTATCTAAATGTCGGGTAAAATTTCACACAAAACTGGAAGTTATGTCTCCAAAATGACCTAAATAATGTTAATGTGGATGTTGAACCTCAAATCCAGTAAACAAACAATCTGACAGAAAAGCAGAAATATTGGTCAATTAAAGTCTGTTATTGGTCACATGAAATCTGAGGGGAATGAATTGGCAGATTTTCCACATTTTTCAAAAGGGGACAACTTTCGGAACTTTCTGTTTGCTTTTTTATAAGCTTTGTCCCAAGAAAAAGGGGTCTACTCTTAAAGGAAAGAATTTGCTCTTCAGGAGAAAATTCTTTCCTTTAAGAGTTAAGAAAGAATTTGCTCTTTGCTGACCCTTATTAACATGGGAGACTAAAATGCGCTTGAAGGAGTTGCCGCCCCTGAAGGTGTATGCATTTCACTTAAAGTCTCAAAATATATTTGTCACTTAATTGCTCGACTCGACGGTTAGTAAAATATTTGGGCGGATTTTTGCGTGCTCCTAGGAGACCTTATGGGCCCACCCTTTTAAATTTTGAAACCTTCCTCACAACATGACAAAAATGGGCGGGAAAAAAGAGAAGAAACCCAGAAAAAACAATAAGTCTTAACCCTTATCCTGCTGAATGAATAAATTTAGCCACAGCCATTGCTGACTGCCAAACATTAAAATTTCTTAACATTATTCACAAGCTGCATGACAAACAGTGTATATAGGACCTCCTCTCTGTTTGCAAAAGTATGGGTTGTTATTGGTTAAATATACATTACAGCCACTTTATAACTGAGCCTCCTGTTGTGTCAATTTCTGTTTATTTGGTTTAATTTGGGGTTTAACGTCCCCTTCAACACTGTATAGGTCATTTAGGAGACGTTGCTTCCAATTTTGTGGGACTTTTACCCGTCATTGAGATGAAATGACATCTCAAGCCCTGTCACCCAATGAAACCAATAGGGTTTATAAGTATGGGCGGGCTGCCTTGCATCGCTTTGCATGAGCAGACTTAAATCCTCTAAGCGCTTTACCAGTACGTGGAAGCCACATGCAGCCCATCTATTTCTTCAAGCCCCGATGGGCGGGGCCGATAATTGCTGTATGTATTGGAATTGCACAAGGCGGATAAATTACAAGGATTCGTGTCAAAAATACATTGTGTATAAAGTTGTTTTGTGATTCTTTCATGGAGGTTTAAAATATTAGGTAATAGTAATTTTCTCTAGTAAGATGAGCGCTAGGACGTAGCAACACTAAATCAAGATTATAGATAAAGGTATGCGCATGTATGTAATCAGACCGGACAGTCGTCGGCAGTCGTGAGCGGACAACAAAGGCGAACAGCGGAAAGGGGAAGCGTTCTCGACTGCCACCGAGTGTAAGCTGGGAAAATAGTCCCGGTCTGAGATCCAAACTTTCGTTCAAGCCCTAAATTTCACTTTTTATGTAAACAGTGTAGACCCCGGTCAAAAGCCGCGTTCTGTGGCGCCTGATCTGAGTCTCAATTGCTTTCCAAGCCCCTCACACAGAATATACGCTAACTGGTGATTGATTTTTTACATGACCCGTGGCGTCCAGACAATATTAAATATGCAGCGCGAATCTGAAGGTGGGATGAAGAAGATTTTTGACAATCGCTTAGCTCCGCCCTCTCCTGTGGGTTAACCAGTATTGGATGGTGATGTTAAGTATTGATTACGGTCACGTTGACATACTTGTCAATTGTAACACCAATTCTGGTGTAGCGTGATAGTGTTTTTTGACACATCTGCTCTTTAATGAACCGACGGGATATGGCGTACTGCTAACTTGCCAGTTGCGCTGTTGTATCTTTTTTAAACATGATGCCCTTTAATCCATTTAAATTGCAATATAATTGTTTTCATAA
This sequence comes from Lucinisca nassula, assembly GCA_963580285.1. Taxonomy (NCBI): domain Eukaryota; kingdom Metazoa; phylum Mollusca; class Bivalvia; order Lucinida; family Lucinidae; genus Lucinisca; species Lucinisca nassula. The sequence continues at coordinate 115,898,261 of OY757014.1, forward strand.
ATAGAAGATTGAATTTCATTATCATAATTAAAAATCTTGGGAGTCTGGAAACCATCTCTGAATAAAAATTAGTATCTAAGGATATGACTGGAAAGCTGCTAAACCAAGAAATAGTCAAAATCAATCAAACCATCATGAAGTCTCCATTAAATGTCTAATTGGTCATAAGTTTTGAACGGTTTTAGTTAGAGCCTAAATATTTGGCATGTAGGTTACCCATGATGAGGGTTTTCCACTCATACAAAATTTTGATCTTGACCTGTGACCTACTTGAAAAGAGAAAATTAACATCATAACTTTTCCGTTTGCGAAAAAATTGCTTTCATAGCACATATGTTCTTTATAACAAGGGCTTTCCACTCATGCAAAAAATTTTGACCTGTGACCTGGCCACTTATCTGTGACCTACTTCAAAGAAAAAATTGACATTGGTAATTTCTGAACCTTTTAATGTAGAGCCTTCGTATTTCGCACATAAGTGCCTGGTGCCTTGTGACAAAGATGTCCCATCATACAAACAAGTTTGACTTGTCCTTGACCTGTGACCTAATTTAAAGAAAAAAAAAACAAAAAAAACAAACAATTGGCTTATCTTTTGAATTGTTTCAGACACAGCCTTCATATCTGGCATGTATGTTTCTTGTTACAAATGCTTCTCACTCATACATAAAATTTTGACCTGTGACCTTGAACTTCATTTGTGACCTTTATCATAAACCTTGAACCGTTTGAGTTAGAGTCGTTATGAAAACACGCCTATACAAATATATTGTACACTTTAACGCCCCCCCCCCCCCAAAAAAAAATTAAGATGAAAAGTTGTGATATTTTTAGCTCACCAGAGCCGAAGGCTCCGGGAGAGCTTATAGGATAGGCAGTTGTCCGTCGTCGTCTGCGTCGTCTTCATCAACATTTTCAAACGACATCTCCTCTGAAGCCATTGGGCCGATTCAGCCCAAATTTCATCTGTAGCATCCTTGGGCAGGGGGTTTGAAAGTTTGTGTTTTTTTTATTAAAATCTGCTCATTAGTTTGGTTGCTGTGGCAACTTAGAGTTTCCATAGACTTATAATGGGGAGAATAGAAAAATGGCATTTAATGCCAAGCCTCTGCAGATATTTTGACAAAACTTTCATAGAAATATTTCATAGGTAATCTACTATCTGCCGTATGATTTTAGGCCTTCTGCTCATTTTTAGCTCACCTGTCACGTAGTGACAAGGTGAGCTTTTGGGATCACTTTTTGTCCGTCGTGCGTCCGTGCGTGCGTCCGTGCGTGCGTCCGTAAACGTTTCTTCAAACCACATCTCCTCCTAAACCACTGATCGTATTTTGACCAAACTTCACAAGAATGATCCATAGGTGGCCCCCTTTCAAAGTTGTTCAAATGGTTCCGGTCCATTGCACATATAGGTCACAGAAGCCAAAAATAGATTTTTTTCACCGCAAACTTAAAAAATCTTCTTCTCTGAAACCGCAAGGCCCAGGTCTTTGATATTTGGTATGAAGCTTCATCTAGCGGAACCCTACCAAGATTGTTCAAATAATAGTGCTGGGGCCAAAAATGCCCCCGCACTGGGGCCCTTTGGTTTTACATCGGATTATATAGGGAAAATCTTTAAAAATCTTCTTCTCTGAAACCGTAAGGCCCAGGTCTTTGATATTCGGTATGAAGCTTCATCTCGTGGACCCCTACCAAGATTGTTCAAATTATAGTGCAAGAGCTAAAAATGCCCCCGCACGGGGGCCCTTTGGTTTTACATGGGTTTATATACGGAAAATATTGAAAAATCTTCTTCTCTGAAACCGCAAGGCCCAGGTCTTTGATATTTGGTATGAAGCTTCATCTAGTGGACCCCTACCAAGATTGTTCAAATTATAGTGCTGGGGCCAAAATGCCTCCGCACCAGGGCCCTTTTTGTCGCACCTGCTTTAGCAGGAAGACATAGGCGTGCAAGTTTCCGTCCATCTGTCTGTCCGTCCGGTGGTCCGGTGGTCTGTCCTTTTGTCCGTCATTCCGTCAACATTTTACACTGGATGTCTTGTCATCGCAACTCCTCCTACATTTTTAGACCGATCAATTGGAAACTTTGCATGTGCCTTCGCCATGGTATGAGGATGCGCATGTGGTTTGGACTTAATCTTCGGATCAATTTTTGTCACTTTTTCCATATTGTGAACTTAGTCATTTTTAGGTATGTGATACGTACCTCTTGTCATCGCAACTCCTCTTACACTTTTATACTGATCATTTGGAAACTTTGCATGTGCTTTCCCCTTGGTATGAGGATGAGCATAATGTTTGGACTTAATCTTCGAATCAATTTTTGTCACTTTTTCCAGATTGTGAACTTAGTCATTTTTAGGTATGCGATACGTACCTCTTGTCATCGCAACTCCTCTTACACTTTTATACTGATCATTTGGAAACTTTGCATGTGCTTTCCCCTTGGTATGAGGATGCGCATATGGTTTGGACTTAATCTTCGAATCAATTTTTGTCACTTTTTCCAGATTGTGAACTTAGTCATGTTTAACCTTCAATTGGTATTGGGTTGGTACCTCTTGTCATCGCAACTCCTCCTACACTTTTATACCAATCATTTGGAAAATTTGTATGTGCTTTCGGCATGGTATGAGGATGCGCATTTGGTTTGGACTTAATCTTCGAATTAATTTTTCTCACTTTTTGCACATTGTGAACTTAGTCATTTTTGTCGTACCTGCTTAGCAGGAAGACATAAACGTGCAAGTTTCTGTCCATCCATTTGTCCGTCTTTTTTTCCCAGTCAATGTAAACTTTGTACTTTTTTTTGTTCTTTTGTGTTTTTCCACATTGTGAACTTAGTCAGTTTTTTAACTCACATATATAGGCTATGGATTCTTCTCAAAGCCCTATATTCATTTCTTCTGCCTTAAATAAACTTTTATTTTTTTGTGTGGGGCAGGCGGGGAGCAGGTGCGACATCAACTTCACCGAAGTTGAATCTCTGGTGTTTTACATAGGCTTATATAGGGAAAATCTTTAAAAATGTTCTTCTCTGAAACCGCAAGGCCCAGGTCTTTGATATTTGGTATGAAGCTTCATCTAGTGGACCCCTACCAAGATTGTTCAAATTATAGTGCTGGAGCTAAAAATGCCCCCACACGGGAGCCCTTTGGTTTTTCATGGGCTTATATAGGGAAAATCTTGAAAAATCTTCTTCTCTGCAACCGCAAGGCCCAGGTCTTTGATATTTGGTATGAAGCTTCATCTAGTGGACCCCTACCAAGATTATTCAAATTATAGTGCTGGGGCCAAAAATGCCCCCGCACCAGGGCCCTTTTGTTTTACATAGGCTTATATATGGAAAATCTTGAAAAATCTTCTTCTCTGAAACTGCAAGGCCCAGGTCTTTGATATTTGGTATGAAGCTTCATCTAGTGGACCTCTACCAAGATTGTTCAAATTATAGCCCTTGGGCCAAAAATGCCCCCGCTCCGGGGCCCTTTGGTTTTACATAGACGTATATAGGGAAAATCTTGAAAAATCCTCTTCTTTGAAACCACAAGGCTTAGGTCTTCGATATTTGTTATGAAGCTTCAGCTAGTGGACCTCTATAAAGATTGTTCAAATTATAGCCCTGAGACAACCAAAAATGCCTCCGCCATGTGGCCCTTTGGTTTTACATAGACTTATATAGGGAAAATCTTTAAAAAGCATCTTCTTTAAACACAAGGCTTAGGTGTTTGATATTTGTTATGAAGCTTCAGCTAGTGGACCTCTACCAAGATTGTTCAAATTATAGCCCTGGGGCCAAAAATGCCCCTGCTCCGAGGCCCTTTGGTTTAACATAGACTTATATAGGGAAAATCTTGTTTTACATAGACTTCTATATGCAGGGTAAACCCTTTAGAATCTTCTTCTCTGAAACCAGAAAGCCCAGGTCTTTCATATTCGATATGAAGCTTCATCTTGTGGACCTCTACCAAGATTGTTCAAATTATAGCCCACGGGCCAAAATTGACCCTGCCTGGGGCCCACTTGTTACACATTGGATCAGGTGAGCGAACCAGGGCCCTCTGGGCCCTCTTGTTATTGGTTACCATGGAAACCAAAATACAAAAAATAGAAAAAAATACTTTAAAAATCATCTCCTCAGAAACCATATGCTCTAGGAGGCTGAGACTTTATGAAAATATTCACCATATTTGCCTTCACAGGTTTTGTGTTTTTTATGAAATTTGGCCTTTTAGTTTTGTTGCTATGGCAACTTAGAGTTTCCATTGACTTATAATGGGGAAAACTGAAAAATGGCAATTACTGCCAAGTCATTGCAGCTATTTTGACAAAACTTACATAAACATGTTCCTTGTGTAAACTTCTCTCAGCGATATGCTTTTATGTCAACCTGGGGGTCCCCTAGGTTGTGCCGGAGCCTCCCCCCCCTCCACTTCATAAAATGCCTTATATCTCAGAAACCTTACAGATCCCAACCCCTAAACCATATATATTCTTGTTCCTTATGATAGGATGCATTCAGTGACACCAACCTGGGGTCCCCCGGGATGTGCCGGGGACATGCCCTGCCCCCTCTATTTCATAAAATGCCATTTATCTCGGAAACCATTCAGATCCCCGCCCGTAAACTATATATACTCTTGTTCCTTATGCTAAGATGCATTAAGTGACACCAACCTGGGGGTCCCCCGGAATGTGCCCCACCCCCTCCACTTCCAATGTGAATATATTCTTGTTCATTGTTATTAGACACATTCAGTCACCCCCGTCTTTAGGGGTCCGCAGGGGCCATTTCTCTCCCTGCCACTTCATAAAAGTGCCTCATATCTCAGAAACCATTCAGATTCCCACCATTTAACAGTATATACTCTTGGTCTGCCATGCCCGATTCCCTCCAATTGCTTAAAAGGCCTTACATCTCATGAACCATACATATTTCCACTGATAAACCATATGTCTTTGTTCCTTTTGATAAGACGCATTTAGTGACACCAACCAGGGCTCCATCGGGTCCATGCCCCGATCTCTCTACCTTATAAAACACCTAATATTTCAGATACAGTCCACATGGGTGCTCATTTGGGTGTGGGGTTTGTTTGGGAGACTTTATAATTGTATAATAACATCATATCATGTTATAATACATGGCTGCCATTGGGCAGTGTCCACCTGAGCTCTGATTTATGAACTTTGGCTCTTTGGTTTGTTTGCTATGCCAAGTTATGAGTTTCCATTGTTCTATAATGGGGAAAATTGAAAAATGACATTAATGCCTTTCAAGATATTTTGTCACACTTTCATAGAAATGTTCCTTTAATAATGTTCTTTTTGGCCTATTTGTTGCCACAGATGGGAAATTGTCAATTGTCATCTGTTGTCCTGCAACAACACATTCAAGCGACATCGAATCCAAAGCCACGAGGCTTATTGGGTCCAAATTTTATCTGTAGCATCCTAGGGCACAGGGCTTCCATGGTTAATTAAAATACATTGCTGCCAGTGGGCAGTGGCCCCCTGAGCTCTGGTGAGCATTGTGGCCCATGGGCCTCTTGTTTTATTTCTGCTCAAAATATAGATTGTGGGTATTCATTAGAACCGCCTCTATAAGGCGGTTCTAACGAGTACCCTGCTCAAAATATAGAAATAAGAAATTAAGGTTAACCCCCGCAAACCTCAGTTTTACTATATAAATGTGGTGTTCAAGGGGGTCAAAATTATATAGGCGTGTTTTCTTGATGCTACACATTTGGTATGTATTTTCCTTGAGACAAGGGCTTTCCAATGCATAAAAATATTTTTACCTGCAACCTTGACCTTGACCTGTGACCTATTTTATCATAAGTTTTGAACCATTTGAGAAACGTAATCCTTTTGAAGCAAGGACTACAAAAAAGTAGTTAAGGAAATGATCAAAAATCGATACAGTTACCCCACACCTCCCATCAGAGACACCAAGGGGGAAGAAACACAAGCATGAAATAACTAAACACTAATGGAAACATCAATAGCAGAAAGCCCAAAGAACTCACTTTCCCACAAAATGGTCAATTGGCTGTACAAAACACAAAGATTTAAGCGATTCACACACTCAGAGATAAACATAACAAAAACAAAACGCGACAGAAGAACAAATAATTTGTTCAGTCCCCATGAAGGCCTCCTAACCCATCAGTGCAACATCTCCGTGAACACAAAAATCATACAACCACAGAGATGAAACAACGGTGAGGACTCGACAGAGGAAACAACAGAAATGCTGGAGCAAAAGAAAACCAACAGACTCCAATGGACCGACCAGAGACAGAGCATCAGGTACCTAACTGAGGCTTCCTTACTCATCAGTGCAACATCTCCGAGAACACAAAAATCTAACAACCACAGAGATGAAACAATGGTGAGGACTCAACAGCAAGAAACAGCTGAAATGCTGGAGCAAAAGAAAACCAACAAACTTTGATGGTACCAACCAGAGACAGAGCCTCAGGTACCAATCAACATTACATAAGTAAGCCCTTGTGCTTGAACCATCATAGACTGGGGGGCTGACCCACCGGCATGCAATTAAAGAGAGAAGCATAGTTACCAACCCTGTTTGGGTTAACTACCATGCATTAATCTGTTGTGTAAAATTCATGTTGTACACAGTCTTTTTATATTGGAGAAGGATTTTACTAAATTGGGTACAGAAATCATTGCATGTACATATATATAGTTTACTGAATTTATATACTAAATCACCATAAAATTCAGGCTGCGATAGACCTTGTTGCAAAAGAGATTCAAGTCCAATACAGAAATAAAAAGAGCGGAGTGTGCAAAATTGGAGTGAAGGCAATGAATGCAAGTCTTTTTATGGCCAGAATAGCTAGGTTTCATCAGTGACCCTCAAGCATTTTCAAATTTCAGCAGGCGAGTCAATGATCATACGAGAAAATATAATCCATACACTGATGTCTCCTCAGAGAGTTTACAGGTGCTATAAAAGCTAGAAGCCTCAAAATTTTGTATACAGTGCAATGAATAGGACTTACAACATGCAAGAGACTTCAAAATGAATGAAAAGTTACGATATTGCAAATGAGAATAATTTGATATGAGTTCAATTGTAGTATCTCAGATTTGGGGTTTCTGTTGAATTCAGAAATAAAGTGTTAAGGCATACAGACATGCAGTGAATACATACCTGGTCAGAATAGCAAAACACTTTGATCCTTACTGGTTGCCATTGCAGTAACAAACATCTTGATCAGAGCACTAATAGTCTACACTTTTTGCTCCAGTCTGTATGTCATGATACTAAGCAGTATTGCACTTTTTTTTTTGCTTTGTGTATTTTCAGATAAAAGATGCCAAGAAAAAAGAGTTGGAGGAAGGCAGAGATTAAGAAGGGGAATAGAAGTGCAGTGTATAGACATGAATGTAAATATGACGACGAATTTGACAGGACTGAGGAGCTGGCCTCGTTAAAAACAGAAAACCATTACATACGGCAAGTTCACAAACTTGTCGTCTCAAAATCTGCTAATAATTTGCCAAATAACCTGCCAAATAATTTTTAGCAAAAGAACGTGGTAAGAACGTGCAAAAGAACGTGGTAAGAAGCAGGAGTCTAGACAGAAACCAGGTGTTTTAGCAAAAGAATATTCTCAAAGGCATGAGTCTAGACAGAAACCAGGTGTTTTAGCAAAAGAACGTGCTGATAAGCGGGAGTCTAGACAGAAACCAGGTGTTTTAGCGAAAGAATGTGCTCAGAAGCAGCAGTCTAGACAGAAACCAGGTGTTTTAGCAAAATAATGTGCTCAGAAGCAGCAGTCTAGACAGAAACCAGGTATTTTAGCAAAAGAATGTGCTCAGAAGCAGCAGTCTAGACAGAAATCCGGTGTTTTAGCAAAAGAACGTGCCCAGAAGCAGGAGTCTAGACAGAAGTCAGGCGTTTTAGCAAAAGAATGTGCGCAGAAGCAGGAGGCTAGACAGAAACCAAAAGTTTTAGCAAAGGAACTTACAAAAAAGCAGGAGTCTAGAAGAAATCCAGTCTTTAAGGAATGTGAAAGGATAAAAAAACAACAGTCAAGACAGGAAAAAATAAAAAATCAAGAAGATGAAAGTCATAAGTGCCATAAAAGATGTAAGATTCTGATGGAAAATTAGTCAAGAATAAATGCATATGAGATTCCTACAGGTAAAAAGTATAAAAGTATAGACGATGCTATTAATCATTTTCATAGAAATATTGCTGCAGGGCCCATATTTGTATGTACTTGTTGCCACCAAACTTGGTTTCAGAAAAGTGTTTCAGCACTTAAGAAAACTTGTTTATCAGCTACATTTAAACACAATTACTGCACAAATATGGTATCAGTCCATAATGAAGAATGGATTCGTCATACATGCTTATCAGCATTAAAGAATGGTAAAGTTTCTAAACTTCCTGTAGCAAATGGAATGAAATGGCCAGACAAACCACCTGAGTTAGACTTGCATCAGCTTGAAGAAAGGATGATAGCATTACGCATTCCTTTTATGTGATAAGAGAACTTTCACGAGGTGGTCAGTATTCAAATAAAGGAAATGTAATCAATGTTCCAGTTGATATTCAGCCTACTGTAAATTCACTTCCAAGGCCTATGGATGAAAAGTTTACTGTTGCTGTTCAGCTAAAGAAGAAATCATACAAAAGGGTAGACTTTAAGGAAAATGTAAGACCTCTAAGAGTTTTAACAGCATTACATTGGCTTGTGAATAAGAGTGAACTATATAAAAATCAGACATAGTTATTTATGACATGGTATCAAGATGTTACTGAGAGTGCAGAGGATACTGTAAAAGAATTTTTAGAAAATTGCAATGAAAAGATAAAGGATAATGTAGGAAACAATGTTTCAGGCCTAAAACAAGATCTTGTTTCTTCATTAAATCCAGAAAGGAATGTTGAAGAATATGATTCTGATGGTTTCAGTGAGATAGATAGTGTTAATTGCAAGGTCAGTGTTAATTGCAAGCTCTTTGTCCAGGGGAAGTTACTCTGTACTCTGCACATGAGTTACTGTTACTGTCAGTACTGTGACGTCACAATTGTCATAATAATGTTTGTTTTACCTTGATCAGGGTAACCATTAAACCGGTTGTGGTCAATATGTAGTGATTTATTGCTTTAACAAATGGTAGCAGAGCGAGGTTAACCAGACATTTGTTACTGTCTGAGGACAGTAAACGATAGGAAGTCGCCAGCAATCCGAGGAGAGCTAAAAAAGACTTTGAAGTGAGAAAATTGCAACAATGACAACAAGGATAGATCCACCAACCCTGGGGTCAGAGCCTTATGAAATGTACAAGCAGGAGCTATTGGCTTGGAGGGAGGTAATAGACCTTAGGAAGGAAAAGCAGGGAATAGTAATTGCTTTATCCTTACCAAAGAATGACAAAACACAGATCAGAGAGAAGGTGTTCGACCAGATCAGTATTGAAGATCTAAAGAAAGACGATGGACTAGACACGCTGATTGTTTTTTTAGACAAGCATCTAAAAAAAGGATGATTTATCTCACAGTCTTGAGAAATTTGGTGAGTTCGAAGATTTTCAAAGAATAGAGGGGATGAGTATAGTCGAGTACATAGCATCCTTTGATTCTAAATACAGGAAAATCGAGGTTGAAAGTGGCTTTACCACCTGAGATCTTAGCCTTTAAGCTCATTAGAAAAGCAAATATAAGTCATGATGAGCCACTTCTGGTACTGACTGGGATGAATTATGCAAACAAGGAAACGCTTTATGAAGAGGCTGAAGAGGCTATGTAATCTCTTAAAAAGTTCAAAGGGGATATTGCAGCAGGAAACGGGAGTTCCAGCTCTGGCATCAAACTAGAGCCAGCATTTCTAGCGGAGAATGAAGAGGCACTGTTAGCAGCAGGATATGTTAAACAGTCAAATGGAGGAAAGGTCTCAAAGAATGGCAGGTGGGGATATAGCCCATGTAATTAATCACAGGATAGACAGGTGAACCCACTTGAACAAGATGGTAAGCCTCTTACATGTAGATGTTGTGGCTCCTTTAGACATCATGTAGCAAAATGCCCCCTCAGCACGGAAAACACATCAAATACATATAATCAACATGATCAGGCTGAAGTCAATATTTCAGAAGATGAACAAGTTTTGCTTGTTACGAGCTATCATAAAGGTGACATTTCCCAGCTAAGCAATGATGCACGGAACTGTGCTGTATTAGACAGTGCGTGTAGTAGTACGGTGTGTGGGGAAAACCGTTCCGCTCGGGTGAACAAAATGGCCGCCAGAGCTAAAAATAAAAAAAACCTTTTAAACGACTTCTTCTCCTTAACCAGTGGATGGATTTTAAAATTATTGCACAGGAATGTTCCTTGGGTGCCCCTCTACCAAAATTGCTCAAACCGTTCCGCTCGGGTGAACAAAATGGCCGCTAGAGCTAAAAACAGAAAAACCTTTAAACGACTTCATCTCCTTAACCAGTGGATGGATTTTGAAATTATTACACAGGAATGTTCCTTGGGTGCCCCTCTACTAAAATTGCTCAAACCGTTCCGCTCGAGTGAACAAAATGGCCGCCAGAGCTAAAAATACAAAAACCTTAAAAGGACTTCTTCTCCTTAACCAGTGGATGGATTTCAAAATTACTTCACAGGAATGTTCCTTGGGTGACCCTCTACCAAAATTGCTCAAATCGTTCCGCTTGACTGAACAAGATGGCCGCCAGAGCTAAAAATAGAAAAAACTTTAAATGACTTCTTCTCCTTAACTAGTGGATGGATTTTGAAATTACCTCAAAGGAATGTTCCTTTGGTGACCCTCTACCAAAATTGCTCAGACCGTTCGGCTCGTATGAACAAAATGGCCGCCAGAGCTTAAATTAGAAAAACCTTTAAACGACTTCTTCTCCTTAACCTGTGGATGGATTTTGAAATTATTTCACAGGAATGTTCCTTTGGTGAACCTCTACCAAAATTGCTCATACCTTTCCGCTCGGGTGAACAAAATGGCCGCCAGAGCTAAAATAGAAAAACCTATAAAGGACTTCTCCTTAACCAGTGGATGGATTTCGAAATTACTTCACAGGAATGTTACTTGGGTGACCCTCTACCAAAATTGCTCAAACCGTTCCGCTTGGCTGAACAAGATGGCCTCCAGAGCTAAAAATAGAAAAACCTTTAAACAACTTCTTCTCCTTAACTAGTGGATGGATTTTGAAATTACTTCACAGGAATGTTCCTTGGTTGACCCTCTACCAAAATTGCTCAAACCGTTCCGCTCCGGTGAACAAGATGGCCACCAGAGCTAAAAATAGAAAAACCTTTACACGACTTTTTATCCTTAACCAGTGGATGGATTTTGAAATTACTTCACAGGAATGTTCCTTGGGTGACCCTCTACCAAAATTGCTCAAACTGTTCAGCTCGGTTGAACGAGATGGCCGCCAGAGCTAAAAATAGAATAACCTTTAAACGACTTTTTCTCCTTAACCAGTGGATGGATTTTGAAATTATTTCACAGGAATGTTCCTTTGGTGAACTTCTACCAAAATTGCTCATACCGTTCCGCATTGGTGAACAAAATGGCCGCCAGAGCTAAAAATAGAAAAACCTTAAAAGGACTTCTTCTCCTTAACCAGTGGATGGATTTCGAAATTACTTCACAGGAATGTTACTTTGGTGACCCTCTTCCAAAATTGCTCAAACCGTTCCGCTTGGCTGAACAAAATGGACGCCAGAGCTGAAAATAGAAAAACCTTTAAACGACTTCTTCTCCTAACTTAACCAGTGGATGGATTTCGAAATAACTTCACAGGAATGTTACTTTGTTGACCCTCTACCAAAATTGCTCAAACCGTTCCGCTTGGCTGAACAAAATGGCCACCAGAGCTGAAAATAAAAAACCTTTAAACGACTTCTTCTCCTTTACTAGTGGATGGATTTTGAAATTTTTCACTGGAATGTTCCCTTGGGTGACCCTCTACCAAAATTGCTCAAACCGTTCCGCTCGGGTGAACAAAATGGCCACCAGAGCAAAAAATAGAAAACTCTTTAAACGACTTTTCCTTAACCAGTGGATCGATTTTGAAATTATTTCACAGGAATGTTCCTTTCGTGAACCTCTACCAAAATTGCTAATACCGTTTCGCTCGGGTGAACAATATGGCCACCAGAGCTAAAAATAGAAAAACCTTCAAACGACTTCTTCTCCTTAACCAGTTGATGGATTTTGAAATTATTTCACAGGAATGTTCGTTTGGTGACCCTCTACCAAAATTGCTCATACTGAGCGCTCGGGTGAACAAAATGGCCACCAGAGCTTCTCCTGCTTAACCAGTGGATGAATTAATAGCCCTGGGGCCAAAAACGGCCCCGCCCCGGGCGGGGCCCACTGGTTTTACATAGGCTTATATAGGGAAAACCTTTAAAAATCTTCTTGTCTGAAACAAGAAGGCCCAGGTCTTTGAAATTTGGTATGTAGCTTCGTCAAGTGGACCGCTACCAAGATTGTTCAAATTATAGCCCTGGTGCCAAAAACAGCCCTGCCCGGGGGCCCACTGGTTTTACATAGGCTTATATATGGAAAACCTTTAGAAATCTTCTTGTCTGAAACCAGAAGGCCCAGATCTTTGATATTTGGGATGAAGCTTCATCTCGTGGACTTCTACCAAGATTGTTCAAATTATAGCCCTGGGGCCATAACAGGCCCCGCCCCAGGGCCCACTGGTTTTACATAGGCTTATATTGGGAAAATGTTAAAAAATCTTCTTGTCTGAAACCAGAAGGCCCAGGTCTTTGATATTTGGTGAGTAGCTTCGTCAAGTGGACCGCTACCAAGATTGTTCAAATTATAGCCCTGGGGCCAAAAACGCCCCCGCGCCAGGGCCCACTGGTTTTACATAGGCTTTTATAGGGAAAACCTTTAAAAATCTTCTCGTCTGAAACCAGAAGGCCCAGGTCTTTGATATTTGGTATGAAGCATCATCTAGTGGACCTCTACCAAGATTGTTCAAATTATAGCCCTGGGGCCAAAAATGCCCCCCACCCCGGGGCCCTTTGGTTTTACATAGACTTATATAGCCCTGGTGCATAGGCTTCTGTAGGGAATATCTTTATAAAAATCTTCTCTGACACCGCAAGGCCGAAGTCTTTGATATTTGGTGTGTAGCTTCATCTAGTGGACCTTTGCCAAGATTGTTCAAATTATAGCCTTTGTTGATGTTTGGTATGAAGCTTCACCTTTAAGACCTCCCTCAACATTATGCACATTAAAGGCCTTGGGCCAATAATGGCCCTCCCTGGGGCCCACTTGTTACACTATGGATCAGGTGAGCGATCCAGGGCCATCATGGCCCTCTTGTTTATGAAAATCAGCTCATTAGTTTGGTTGCTTTTGCAACTTGTAGTTTCCATAGACTTATAATCACACTGGTAAAGGCAAGCGCGCAGGGTAAGGAACAAACACACCGGATAAGGAAATTTTTCCGATCAGGATAAAAAAGAAAATGGCGGAATGGGTATCACATGTGCAGGTTTGTTGTTGTTCTAGATCTCGTGTTATGGTTACTAATCAATACGGCTGCTCACATTAGCTTCACGGAAGACATATATTATTCACAAATTTATATTCGATGGTCCGAATTCGACAGTTACATCCAGTCAAACGGAGAACCGGACACAGTGGAGCTACTCCACCGCGAAATCTCATTATTTTACATGAAACACTCTTCTGGGAAGATGGCATGCACTTTTTTGTTGGTTGTAGACATACACATGATAACTCGGATTGTTGCAAATACGATTTATGGAAAATTTGAAAATAGAAGGTCCACAGTGAGAAATCCTAGTTCAATTTTCAATACAACGCCCACGGGCAAGGAGATGGGTACAACGCATATGATAAGACACAAAATTTTCCGGGGAAAATGGTTGTTGTATGGTCGTAGCACTAGTAAATTTCCATCTCAGATTAGGTTTTCCGATATTAATAATTAGTCCTACATAGTTTAAAGCACCAATTGTTAGGAAAAGTTCAAAAGTTTGTGTGCCTTGTCTTTGCATGCGCATTGCTCTGGTTCTAGCAATATAATCACCCCTATGGGGGATAGATGGATTGGGTTCATCGCGATCATGAATTAGAGAAATGATGTTTGTTTATTTGATTTGAGGTTTAACGTCCCCGTCAACACTGTAAAGGTCATTTTGGAGACGTTGCTTCCAATTTTGTGGGACTTTTACCCGACATTGAGATGAAATGACATCTCAAGCCCTGTCGCCCAATGAAACCAATAGGGTTTATTAGCATGGACGGTCCGCCTCGCACCGCGGTTCCTGGACAGGCTTAAATCCTCTAAGCGGTTTGCCAGTACTAGTGTGAGGGCCGGATTCAGCTCTGCGTGGAACCATCATGCAGCCCATATATTTCTTCAAGCCCAAATGGGCGGGGGCTTAGAGAGAGAGAGAAATGATGTATTTGTCCATGCAGTATTTCTGGTAGAAAATTGTATGCTTGTTCTTTTGGCTGAAAATGAGGTAGATAAATTCGCCAAATTCGTGAGACATACCTATTACATGGTCATTAAAGGGCCTGATATGATTTGGCTTTTTTTTACCCTCACTCAAATCCTCTTCAGTGTGCGACGTTTCACTTGCTAACAGGCGTCGTTAATGGAAACATACACAGAAACGAGTTGTTTCGTCTTCAAGTATTTTCAGAATAACTTGTCGTTTGATGTGTCTGTATTGAGTTAATAAATTGTGACGAAAATAGTAAGAAAAGTGTGATAAAAGTATACCCCTTCGAAAGAAAAAGACAACAGAAAGTGCCCTTAGAAACCCGGTTTAAATTGGCGCATTTATATATCAGGTAGCACTGCTCATCGTTTGTACACTAAGTGAGTCGTATCTTGTTACCCCACCCACTTGCGTTATCATGGAGATATACGAAAAATGAAAATTACAGGATCAAAATGAAACAAGTATCAAATTTTTCCTTGGTTTCTTACTAAGAAATTGAGTAATAACAACATATATTTAGCTTTACTATGAACGGAGTTATGGCAATTTTATGTTGATATTTCTGATAATGACCAAAAATTAATTTATGAAAAAATAAACACAGAGTTCACAGTTCATTTTTTATATATTTTCACCACATGTTAACATATCACAACGGTATCTGTATGCAAAATATAAAATATGTACAGGCAAGGCTGGGCTATTATATTTTGAAAGCCATAAAGGTGACAAATTTTGCAATTTTGGTCAAAATAAGCTGGGGGTAGGGGTAAAGTCATGGTAAAAACATACCTTATTTGTTAATGACCAAACATTTTATTGATTTGTTTTGCTTTGAAGTTGTTAGAAGCCTCCGTGGTGCAGTGGTTACGCTACTCGCCTTGTAAACCAGGGATCGCAGGATCGATTCCGGGCTTTCCAGACTTTCGGATGAGTCTTTAAACCGAGGTCCCGTCTCCGTATGACCTTAGCTGTTGGTGGGACGTAAAACTCACTCACTTTCTTTGAAGCTGTATCTTTTCATATAACTTCCTTTGGCTATCAATCACCATACAAGATTTATGAAACAAATATTCCGGGGGGTGGGGGGTGCAGATATAATTGGAGATCTTAACAGGCCCTTTGTACCCAGTTCGTCGTCGGATATAAGGCAAACATTGTTTGTTTGATTTGAGGTTAACGTCCCCGTCAACACTATAAGGGTCATTTTGGAGACGTTGCTTCCCATTTTGTGGGAATTTTACCCGACACTTAGATGAAACGACATCGCAAGCCCTGCCGCCCAATGAAACCAATAGGGCAATAGGGTTTATAAGCATGGGCGGGTCGACTCGCACCGCTTTGCCTGGGCAGGCTTAGATCCTCTAAGCAGTTTACCAGTACTCGTGTGTGGGTCGGTTTCAGCTCTGCGTGGAAGCTTCAAGCATCATTAGCTCAGTCGGATTCGCGTCTGCTGGTGATCATGAGGGCACGGGTTCGACACCTGCCGGGTTCGGCAACATTCTTTTGTGGAGATTGATCATGAAACCTTTTCTACGACCATTCTCTCCCTTCCGCTGATCCAAGAAGGGCAGTTGTCAGTTTCTGGCGAAAGAATGTACAGTGTACTGGTTAACCGCTTACGTATAAGCCTGCCCAGGAACAGTGTGGATAGGTAAACTGACCGGCTCAAAAATTACCTAAAATAGTGTTGACAGTGCCGTTAAACTCTAAAACAAACAAACAAACAAACAAACCAAGGGGCATTACTAAAACAAACCCAAAACATTTAAATGTCAATTTGCACGTAACATTATATTAGCCTTGCCAAGTTGTCCTACCCAATATATATTTTACGGACCACATTCTCCTTGGCCGAATTCTCCTAGGTCAAATCGTCCGGGCCAAATCGTACTAGATTCATAGTGTATGTGTATTTGTGTGTGGGTGGGGGGGGGGGGTGGGGCGGTGCATTGCTAGAACCAGAGCAATGCACATGCCAAGACAATGCACAAAAACTTTGAACGTTTCCTAAAGATCACAATTGGTGCTTTTAACTATGTAGGACTAATTATTAATATCGGAAAACTTAATCTGAGATGGAAATTTCCTAGTGCTACGACCATACAACAACCATTTTTCCCGGAAAATTTTGTGTCTTATCATATGCGTTGTACTCATTTCCTTGCCTGTGGGCGTTGTATTGAAAATTGAACTAGGATTTCTCACTGTATGCCTTCTAATTTCAAATTTTCCTTAAATCGTATTTGCAACAGTCCAATTTATCATGTGTATGTCTACAACTAACAAAAAAGTGCATGCCATCTTCCCAGAAGAGCGTTTCATGTAAAATAATGAGATTTCGCGGTGGAGTAGCTCCACTGTGTCCGGTTCTCCGTTTGACTGGATGTAACTGTCGAATTCGGACCATCGAATATAAATTTATGAATAATATGTGTCTTCCGTGAAGCTAATGTGAGCAGCCGTATTGATTAGTAACCATAACACGAGATCTAGAACAACAACAAACCTGCACATGTGATACCCATTCCGCCATTTTCTTTTTTATCCTGATCGGAAAAATTTCCTTATCCGGTGTGTTTGTTCCTTACCCTGCGCGCTTGCCTTTACCAGTGTGATAATGGGGAAAATAGAAAAATGGCATTTACTGCCAAGCCTCTGCAGATATTTTGACAAAACTTGCATAGAAATGTTCCATATGCAATCTACTATCTGCCATATGATTTTAGCCTTCTGCTCATTTTTATTGGTTACCTTGGAAACCAAAATGCAAAAAATAGAAAAAAAAAAACCTTAAAAAATCATCTTCTCAGAAACCATATGCTCTAGGAGTCTGAGACTTTATGATAATATTCACCATATTTGCCTTTACAGGTTTTGTGTTTTTTATGAAATTTGGCCTTTTAGTTTTGTTGCTATGGCAACTTAGAGTTTCCACTGACTTATAATGGGGAAAACTGAAAAATGGCATTTACTGCCAAGTCATTGCAGATATTTTGACAAAACTTACATAGACATGTTCCTTGAGTAAACTTCTCTCAGCCATATGCTTTTATGTCAACCTGGGGGTCCCCTAGGTTGTGCCGGGGCCATGCCCCGCCCCCTCCACTTCATAAAATGCCTTATATCTCAGAAACCTTACAGATCCCAACCCCTAAACCATATACATTCTTGTTCCTTATGATAAGATGCATTAAGTGACACCAACCTGGGGGTCGCCCGGAATGTGCCGGGGACATGCCCTGCCCCCTCTATTTCATAAAATGCCATTTATCTCAGAAACCATTCAGATCCCCACCCCTAAACTTTTTATATTCTTGTTCCTTATGCTAAGATGCATTAAGTGACACCAACCTGGGGGTCCCCCGGGATGTGTCGGGGACATGCCCCACCCCCTCAACTTCATAAAATGCCATTTATCTCAGAAACCATTGCCATCCCCACCCCTAAACCATATATACTTTTGTTCCTTATGATAAGATGGACTCAGTGACGCCAACCTGGGGGTCCCCCAGGATGTGCCGGGGCCATGTCCCACCCCCTCCACTTCATAAAAGGCCCGATATCCCAGTAACCTTACAGATCCCCACCCCTTAACCATATATATTCTCGTTCCTTATGATAAGTCGCATTCAGTGACACCAACTTGGGGGTCCCCCGGGATGTGCGGGGGCCATGCCCAACCCCCTCCACTTCATAAAACGCTCAATATTCCAGAAACCTTACAGATCCCCACCCCAAAACCATATATATTCTTGTTCCTTATGATAATACACATTCAGTGACACCAACCTTGGGGTCACCCAGGGTGTGCCCGGGCCACACTCCACCCCTTGACTTTACAAAAGACCATATATCTGAGAAACTGTTCAGAGTCATTGTTATTAGACACATGCAGTCAACCCTGTCTTGGGGGGTCAGCAGGGGCCATTTCTCTCCCTTCCACCTCATAAAAGGGCCTCATATCTCAGAAACCGTTCAGATCCCCACTATTTAACCATATATATTCTTGGTCTTTATGATAAGACATATTCAGTGACAACAATCTTGGGCTTTTCTGGGATCTGCCATGCCCGAATCCCTCCATTGCTTAAAAGGCCTTACGTCTCAGGAACCATACATATCCCCACAGCTAAACCATATATGTTTCTGTTCCATTTTATAAGATCCATTTAGTGATACCAATCAGGGCTCCATTGGGCACCTGAACTCTGGTTTACGAAATTTGGCTCTTTGGTTTGTTTGCTATGGCAAGTTAAGAGTTTCCATTGACTTATAATGGGGAAAATTGAAAAATGACATTAATGCCTCTCAAGATATTTTGTCAAACTTTCATAGAAATGTTCCTTGAATAATGTTCTTTTTGGCCTATTGCCATAGATGGGAAATTATCAGTTGTCATCTGTTGTCTTCAAGCGACATCAAACCTCTGAAGCCACTAGTCTGATTGGGTCGAAATTTTATCTGTAGCATGGTTATTAAAATACATTGCTGCCAGTGGGCAGTGGCCCCCTGAGCTCTGGTGAGCATTGTGGCCCATGGGCCTCTTGTTTAGAGTGGAATTCCAACAGCGAGTTTCTCCTCATATCAATATGCTTATTTGGATTGAGAATTCTCCTAAGTTTGAAAATAATTCTGATGAGGAAATTGTTGAGTTTGTAGATCAATATCTGACATGCAGCATTGAAGATGATGGCATTTCTGATCTTGTAAATCTTCAGATGCAAAAACATTCAAAGTCTTGTAGAAAGAAAGGAAATGCAATATGCAGATTCGGATTTCCATTGCCTCCTCTTCCAAGAACAACGCTGTTGCATCCATTGCAAGAAGAATTAGATGAATACAAAATGAAATACACAGAGCTTCAGAAAAAATTGAATGAGTATAACAAATCACATTTGATGAGTTTTTGGAAAAGATTGTCAAAATGACCTTTGACGATTATATAAAATGCATCAAAAGTTCCTTAAATACTGCAAAAATATTCCTGCAGCGAAAGCCAAAGGAAATGATGGTTAATTTGTTTTAACAAACAAATGCTTTGTGCTTGGAAGGCAAATCTTGACATTCAGATCATTCTTGAACATTACGGTTGTGCAACATACGTGGTTGGTTATATCAGTAAATCTCAGAGAGGTATGAGTGCACAGCTTGATGCTGCAGCTAAAGAAGCTAGAAAAGGTAATTCTGATTTGAAGAAACAAGTCAGACATATTGGAAATGTATTTTCCAACAGCGTTGAAGTGAGTGCACAAGAAGCTGTATATCTGACTTTGCAGATTCCTTTAACAAAAGCAACAAGGGATGTTGTTTTCATCAATACATCTACTGCAGATGAAAGAGTGTTTCTGCTTAAACCTAAATCTATTCTAGATGAATTCCCTCCTGAATCAACTGACATAGAGTCAGATAATATGATTCAAAGATATTCTAAAAGACCTAGGTAGCTTCAGCAGTTCTGTTAAGCTGATTATGTTTCTAAAGTTGATATCATATATCCTAAAGGAAATACTTTGCCAGAGAAAATTAAAGACAAAAATGCAGATGATGCTTCAGCAAGTGATTCTAGTGATAACTGTGAAGATGATGAGGTTGATAAATCTGAAAGCTGTGCTTCAAACATTTTATGTATGACCAAAAATGGTACCAGATATAAACTCAGAGCAACACCCAAGGTAATACGCTATGTAAGATACAATAAACAGAAAGACCCGGAGAATTATTACAGAGAAAGGCTTATGCTCTTTATGTCTTGGAGGAATGAAGCAAAAGATTTGATTGGTTCATTTGACACATATAAAGCACATTACTATACTTTGAAAGCCACTATTGAACCTAAACAAAATGAGTATGAGCATCATGTAGAAGAGCTTGAGATGGCAAGGCAAATGGCAGAACCTGACGAAGATGGGTATGGTAGAATTGCTCTAAATGCAGAACAAGAAAATAGGGCAGCTGATGAGGAAGGTGAAAAAGAAGCAGAACCCTTCATATACTTCAATCCAGACAGGGTAATAGAACATAGACAGTATGATATCGGTAAAGAGATACAGGCAACTTGTTCAGTACCATCTGTCGAAACTAACAGTGTTATACTGCCAGAACATCAGTATTTCCTCTTACTCAGAAGTTTGAATTTGAGGCAAAGCGAATTCTTTAATCATGTGATCTTTTGGCTGAAATGCAAAGAAGAACCACTATATGCTTTTTTGTCAGGTGGTGCAGCTGTTGGCAAATCAGTCCTAATTAAAGCTCTTTATCAAAGTTTGTACAGATTTTTGTATCTTATAGAGGGAGAGAATCCTGACGACATCAGAATCCTTCTTTGTGCTTTTACAGGAGAAGCAGCTTATAATATTAATGGTGTGACAATTGCTTCAGCTTTCTTGAAAACGTTTAAACAAGCCAATGAACTTTTGTCAGCTGATGAATTAAACACAGAGTTAAATACAGGCATTTGAAATTGATCATTAAAGATGAAATATCTATGGTAGGAACAAGCACACTAAGCTTCTTAGACACACGCTTGCAACAGTTGATGGGAACAAAAACAACATTCGGTGGTATAAGCATTATTGCTGTTGGTGATTTGCATCAACTGATGCCTGTTTGTGACAAATGGATATTCAGTGATCCGACAAAGGGTGCTTCAGCACTAGATCCTAATTTATGGAGGGATCCTTTCAGAATGTTTGAACTTGTTGATATTATGAGACAGAAAGATGATATTCACTTTGCACAGCTGCTGAATCGTCTGAGGCAAAATGAGTTGACAGATGATGGCAGAAGTGAGCTAAAGAGGCATACTGTTGATCCTGAAGTAGATGCCTATCCAAAACAGGCTCCTAATTTATTTACAGAAAATAAGTTTGTGACCAAACACAATGACAGCACTTTGAACAGATTATCAGAGGAAAAAGTCATTATTCCTTGTCATGACACAGTTGTTGGTGCTAACATCTCAGCACAAAAATGCAAAGCACTCATTGAGTCACTTCCAGAAGATTCTAACAAAACAGCAAATTTGGAAAAAACTTTTGAAAATAGCAGTTGGAATGGTTTATGATATAACAGTTAATATCAATGTAGAGGATGGTTTGACAAATGGATCCACATGTGTTGCAAAATACATTGAACGTAAAATGGAAGGAACTGATCGTCCAAGTATAATTTGGGTTTTGTTTGATGATCCTAAGATTGGTAGTTCGACACGTGAGAAATCTTTAAATAGGGGTTTGTACAGTTCAAACATTAATCAGGCCTGGACACCAATATTTGACATAGAACGATCATTCATATACAATTCTAAAACTTTTCAGAGAATTCAGTTTCCTTTGAAACCTTCAGCAGGAAAAACAGTTCACAAAGCTCAAGGGTCTACAGTTGATTAAATTGTTGTGGACTTGTCTCAGTCAAGAGTTAGAAAACAACCACATATTCACTATGTTACTTTAAGCAGAGTAAGAAAACTGGAAAATTTGTTCATTTTGAATCTGAATGAAGAAGCCTTAGCTGTCGATGAAAAGGTGAAAGTAGAGATGCAGAGGCTGCAAACAGGTCGTCTTCTTGAACTCTGTTATACTCCACTCTATAAAGTTGATTCTTGTAAAATTAAGATCCTTTTTAACAATGCAAGGTCCTTGCACAAGCATTTTCATGAAATTGAACATGAGCCAAATGTGTTATCAGCTGATGTTATTGGCTTTGCAGAAACTAGGCTATGCTCAAGAGATGAGAATATTCAGTTTAATCTCAATAGGTTCAGGCTGTAAAGGCTAGATGAAACACAACAATATACTGTTAACAGACCTTATCATGGACTTGCTTTATATGTAAGAGAATGTCTAGAAATTCAGAAGATAGACAAATTCCATTCTAGTGCATATGAATTCATTCTGGCTACATTAAAGAAAGGTTGCAAGTGTTGTTTTCAAGTTGTGGTTTTCTAAAAGTATCCCGAAAGCTCTGACTGATCTGATAAATGATATGCTATGCCAATTGATGCCATTGGTAGATTTGAATGTCAAATTAGTTGTTCTTGGAGATTTCAACTTAAATGCAAATAAGACCACTTTGACTTTTGTAGATTTTATGCAAACACAGTTTGGATGTCAACAGCTCATCAGCAAACCTACTACTGATTCTGGGTCATTGCTAGATCTGTTGTTTGCAAATTGCCCATGTTCGAGTGATGTTATTGAAGCTTACTGGACTGATCACAAGCTGGTCTATTGCGCTTTTCAGACATAGATTTGAAGAAGACAGACCAGCTCTGGGGTTTTCTAGTAAAATGCCAGGAGTTTACTAGAAATATGCCAGGAGTTTACAAGAAATATGCAGGGAGTTTACTAGAAATATGCAGGGAGTTTACAAGAAATGTGCCAGGAGTTTATTAGAAATGTGCGAAAAGAAATGTGTCTGGAGTTAACAAGAAATATTCCAGGAGTTCACAAAAAATGTGCCTGGAGTTTACTAGAATATACCATGAAATTTGCCAGATGTGTGCTAGGAGTTTTATCCATAAGCAATAGCAGTTGATGGCCCTATCTACCAGAGAGCAAGACAGAAATATTTCAGACTGGGAAAATGTCAATGGAGGGAAAAATGATCAAGGAATAGACAAACAGCATCACAGGAAAAATACGCAACATGTCATGGAATAGAATGCAGAATAGATATGGTCACAACTTAAACAACATAGTTAACGCCACAAATTGTCAGCTCTACAAAATACTTAGTTGTCACCAAACACATGATATTACTGCTTACCGACAAATTGTAAATATATATATTTATACAAAAAGAGCCACTCCAGATTGGAGTGGATATCCATGAAGGAGTGCACAAAATTGCACTTTTGGTTAAAACATATATATGATGGCAAGATCTAAATCAGACAGGCTACCCTGTCTGGCAACAGGGCTTGATAATTTGGTGCTGGAGAGGCTGCATGAGGAGATGTTGTGTTCTTACACTACCTGGGCCCCTAACAGTTTGGCTTTCAACAGGTAAGGGTCTTTGGCTCATCTGTACATGAAGTGCATTTGTGCATAAGGTGATCTATTGTGATCACCCTGTGTCTGTCATACATGTGTCATGGGTTGTCTGTCCTGCGCGACCAACATTTACCTTGTGCATCCTCTAGAGGCTAAAGTTTTAATTCTGTCTTCATGTAACTTTACAAGCAATGGTACCATTGCATATGTATCCTCTTAATCAGCCCTGGCTCATCCTGGCTTCAAGAAATAGATGGGCTGCATGATGCTTCCACGCAGAGCTGAAACCGACCCGCACACGAGTACTGGTAAGCCGCTTAGAGGATCTAAGCCTGCCCAGGTTAAGCGGTGCATGTCGGCCCTTCTATGGTTATAAACCCTATTGGTTTCATTGGGCGGCAGGGCTTGAGATGCCATTTCATCTCAATGCTGGGTAAAAGTCCTACAAAATTGGAAGCAACGTCTCCAAAATGACCTTTACAGTATTGACTGGACGTTAAACCTCAAATCAAACAAAACAAACAATGTATCCTCTGAAGCTACCTGGCCGTTTGTGTCCGAATTTCATTTGTAGCACCTAGGGGCTGGGGGCTGCCATGGTTTATTAAAATACATGGCTGCCAGTGGGCTGTGCCCATCTCAGCTCTGGTTATGAAATTCCGTTCTTTAGTTTGGTTGCTATGGCAACTTTGTGTTTCCATAGACTTATAATGGGGTAAATAAAAAACTGCATTTACTTCCAAGATATTTTGGCAAAACGTCCATAGAAATATTCTTTAAGCAATCTTCTATCTGCCTTTATGATTTAAGACCTACTGCTCTTTTTTATTGGTTTCCAAACATAAATTAAAAAACAAATACTTAAAACATCATCGCCTCATAAACCATATGCTCTATGAGGCTGCGAATTTATGCAAATATTCACTGTATTTGCCTTTACAGGTTTTGTGTTTTATTGAAATTTGGCTCTTTAGTTTGGTTACTATGGCAAGTTAAGCGTTTCCATAGACCTATAATGTTGGAAAATGACATTTATGCCTTTCAAGATATAAACTTTTATGGAAGTATTCCTTAAACAATGGGCTATCTGCCATATAATTTTAGGCCTATTGGATGCCACAGATTGGTAGTTGTCAATTATCGTCTGTTGTTTTGCAACAGCACATTCAAGCAACATCAGTCCTCCGAAGCCACTAGGCTGATTGGGTCCAAATTTAATTGGTTTCCATGGCTGCCAATGGGCAGTGCCCCCCCCCCACCCCCTGAGCTTTGGTGAGCATAGTGGCCCATGGGCCTCTTGTTATAGCCCCGCTTTGAAAAAGTGGGGGCTATATTGGATTTGGCTTGTCTGGAATTCCGTCTGTCTGTCTGTCTGTAATATTTGATAGTGGGTACCTCGTGATCGCAACTCCTCTTACAGTTCTGAGTCAATCCTTTTGAAACTTTATAGGTGTTTTCATATAGGTCTGAAGATTCGCATATTCTTTTTTCATTATCCTTAAATAATTTTTTCACTTATTTCACCTTTTAACTTAGACAGTTTTTTAGATCTACTAATGTTAAAATGTATAGGGAGTAGCTACCTTGTGATCGCAACACCTCTTACAGTTCTAGGTCAATTCTTTTGAAACTTTACAGGTGTTTTCATATAGGTCTGAAGATGTGCATGTGCTTTTTTCATTATCCTTCAATATTTTTTTTCACTTATTTCACCTTTTTTAAACTTAGACAATTTTTGAGATCTACTAATGTTAAAATGTAAAGGGAGTAGCTACCTTGTGATCGCAACTACTATTACAGTTCTAGGTCAATCCTTTTGAAACTTTACAGGTGTTTTTAAATAGGTCTGAAGATATGCATGTGCTTTTTTCATAATCCTTTAATATTTTTTTTTTCACTTAAATCACCTTTTTTAACTTAGACAATTTTTGAGATCTACTAATGTTAAAATGTATAGGGAGTAGCTACCTTGTGATCGCAACTCCTCTTACAGTTCTATGTCAATCCTTTTTAAACTTTACAGGTGTTTTCATATGGGTCTGAAGATGTGCATGTGCTTTTTTCATTATCCTTAAATAATTTTTCACTTATTTCACCTTTTTTAACTTAGACAATTTTTGAGATCTACTAATTTTAATATGTATAGGGAGTAGCTACCTTGTGATCGCAACTCCTCTTACAGTTCTAGGTCAATCATTTTGAAACTTTACAGGTGTTTTTATATAGGTCTGAAGATGTGCATGTGCTTTTTTCATTATCCTAAAATTATTTTTTCCCAATTATTTCACTTTTTTAACTAAGACAATTTTTGAGATCTTCTAATGTTAAAATGTATAGGGAGAAGCTACCTTGTGATCGCAACTCCTTTTACAGTTCTATGTCAATCCTTTTGAAACTTTACAGGTGTTTTCATATGGGTCTGAAGATGTGCATGTGTTTTTTTCATTATCCTTAAATAATTTCACCTTTTTTAACTTAGAAAATTTTTGAGATCTACTAATGTTAAAATGTATAGAGAGTAGCTACCTTGTGATCGCAACTCCTCTTACAGTTATAGGTCAATCCTTTTGAAACTTTACAGGTGTTTTTATAGAGGTCTTAGGATGTACATGTGGTTTTTTCATTATCCAAAACTTTTTTTTAACTTAGACTGTTTTTCAGATCTAATAACGCGAAAAGTCTATAAGGCGTAGGTACCTTGTTAGGGATTTAACCCTCTCACAAGTCTTTACCTTTAATTCATGAGTCTTTCTCCTCTGACAGGGCTATAGCGGGGCTATAGTCAGATCCTCTGACCGTTCTAGTTTACCTGTCATCACCGTAGCCCCTTCAGTTTTGATTGAATGGCTGCCAATGGGTAGTGCCCCCCACCGAGCTCTGGTGAGCATAGTGGCCCATGGGCCTCTTGTTTACCTTGTCATCACCGTGGACTTTTCAGTTTTGATTGGATCTTCTTGAAACTTACGTACAAGTAAGACCGATTTAAAAGCTTGGGTGAGTTTGAAAACTAGCGATGTGGGTCAATTACTATTTGAGTTATGTCCCCTCCTTTGCTGAAAATGCTTATTTTTGACCTTGTTTTTTTTACCCTTACTACTTCAGTTTTCATCGGATCTTCTTGAAATTTATATGTTAGTAAGTTAGAGATTAAAGCTGAGACAAGTTTGAAAACGAGCAATGCCAGTCAATTAATCATGGAGTTATGTCCCCTGCTTGGTTGAAAATGCTTATTTTCGACCTTGTCATCACTGCTGCCCCTTCAGATTTGATCGGATCTTCATGAAATTTACAAACAAGTAAGTCAGGCAGAAAAGCTCGGAGGAGTTTGAAAACTGGTGAGGTTTGCCTATTTATCATTGTTACATCCCTTTGATTGCAGTAGTTAATTGCTTATTTTTGACCCTGTCATCACCATAGCCCCTTCAGTTTATATCGGACCTTCTTGAAAGTTACATATAAACAAGTCAGGAATAAAAGCTTGAATGAATTTGAAAACCGGTGAGGTCAGCCGATTTATCATAGAGTTACATTCTACTTGATTGCAGAAAATGCTAACCATGTCATCACCTTGTCCTCCAATAAATCCTTCAGTAAAGGTTGGCACTTCCTGAAACTTTGAATCTGTCAGCTCAGGTGAGCGATACAGGACCATCTTGGTCCTCTTGTTTCTGAATGACATTTTGGCGGGGGCATCCGTAGCCTATGGACACTTATTTTCCAGTTATCTTCTTTTCCACTTAAACACTGCTGTGCTGATTGAAACTAAATTACATAAAGAGCCTCTACGGGATGAGGCAATAAAAAGTTATTAATGGGATTGTAGTCATATGACCAAGATGGGCGCCATGCCTGTGTATGGTATAAATCACATGAAGTCTGGTGAGCGAAGTGGCCTGTGGGCTTCTTGTTTCATTTCAGTGTCTGGTAAAAACCCCACGAAATTTGAAGCAATGTCATCAAAATGACCTATAGAGTTATGCCCCTTTTTCGACTTAGAATTTTTGCAGTCGAGCGTTGGCAACGGCATGCGGTGCTCTTGTTCACTGCAGGTGTTACACAAGATGTGTTCATTTGTTTCTGTTTTTCAGTGCACTTGTAATAGCCCAGCAGTCTTTGGAACACATCCATTCAAATGAAATAATCTTAACAGCTGGTAAATCTAGTACTGTGGAAGTGTTTTTAAAGGTGAGTCTTCCATTATGTGGTTGTGTTGTTCTTACAACATCATCACACAGTGGGCATTTCTTGATAATTCTGTCAGAGGTAATGTTTGCTTTTTAGCTCACTTTAGCCTAAGGCTCAGTGGAGTTATTGTGATCACTCAACATTTGTTATTGTAGTCCTCTGTAATTCTGTTCATTATTTCTATTTCCCCTTCTTTACCTCCGAAGGAATTCTTTCCAAACCTGGCTGAAATGAATTTTCATGGGTCCTCTAAAATTTTAAAGTTGATTAAAGAATTCCGTTCCATGCAGAAGTCTGACTACTATGCCAGTGAAAAATTAGTGAACCTTTAAAGATCTTCAAGTCTGAAACCAGAAGTCCAAAGTGTTAGACCACCCAACGGTAAAATAAAAATCAAAAATGAGTTTTTTCTTGTTTCGTGGAGAAACCGACTAACACAAAACCGGCTGTTTTCCCCGCTAAATCGCGAGAAAAAAAAATAAAAATGGTGACAAATTTGGCAGAGAAAATTCGTGGAGATTCTCGGCGAAAATTTGACCGATTGCTTTCATTGAAAATGAATTTACCCGCGTTTCTCAGTGAAAAAACAACAACAACTGGGCTTACGAGAATGTAAAAGTCAATTTTTCGGCTTATTATTATTTGTTCGTTTGTTTGGCGTTTTTTTTTTTTTTTTGTATTACAAAGGCAAATGGTAGTCATTATTAAATTATAATCAAGTATTCTTTCATGTTACATAGCCGGTAATTACAGTTTAGTAATTTATATCCTAATTGCCTTTCAAAAGTGTCATGACAACTTTTGTTCACATCATGAAAACCCGCCTATTTATTTTTAGCCCCTTCAACCCCACTTTTAAACAGTAAAACTGGAGTTTACAGTTTACAGACATTATTTATCTTATTTCTGCTCAAAAACATAGATTGTGGGTACTCGTTAGAACCGCCTGGCCGAAACATTCTAAAGAGTACCCACAATCTAGAGCAGAAATATGAAATAATGACAGTTTTTTATCTGAAAATTTTCTGCTTTTAGTGGTAGAATATATTTAAATAAGCGAGTTTTCATAATGAGTTATACATGTAGGTATTTAACAGCATAACGATGTGCGACATTGACCAAAAGCTCACATTCGCTTCAGTTATTTATGATTATGTCTCCCCCGAAAATTTTTTTTTCGGAGAGACATATTGTTTTTCCCCCAGGCGTCTGTCCATCTGTCTGTCACAAAATCGAATCGTGTCTGCTCTATAATTTTTAAAACCGTTCAAGCTATCTTCACGAAACGCTCTATAATTTTTAAAACCGTTCAAGCTATCTTCACGAAACTTCATTTAAATATTAGTCAACATTAGACGACGTGCAGTGCGCAAGAATGATAACTCTCAATTTATACTTTTTGAGTTGTCTCCCTTGGAAGTTTGTCGGTGTGTATGTATGTATGGGAAAATCACATCCGGTCAACAACTTTCTTATTTTCAGATTGATTTTGAAATTACTTGGCAGAAATATTAACAACCATGAGACAATGTGTGGCCGGCATGAGGCAGGTCGGTACCCCAAAGGTCAAGGTCATACTTGGTCAAAGGTCAAAAATGGGCCGTTTTTTTCGTGTTTGGTCAATTACTTTCTTATTTTTTGGATGGATTTTAAAATTACTTGGCAGAAATGTTCACTACCATGAGACGATGTGTTGCGTGCATGACCTAGGTTGGTACCTCAAAGGTCAAGGTCATACTTAAAGGTCAAAGGTAAAAAAGGGGCTTTTTCTTGTTTTGTCAATAACTTTCTTATGTTTGGATATAATTTGAAATTACTTGGCAGAAATATTGATTATAATGAGACGATGTGTTGCACGCATGATTCAGTTGGTACTTCCAAGGTCAAGGTCATACATAGAGGTCAAAGGTCCAAAAAGGGGACATTTTTCGTGTTTGGTCAATAACTTTCTTATTTTTAGATGGATTTTGAAATTACTTGGCAGAAATGTTAACCACCATGAGACGATGTGTTGCGTGCATGACCTAGGTTGGTACCTCAAAGGTCAAGGTCAAACTTAGAGGTCAAAGGTAAAAAAGGGCCTTTTTTCGTGTTTGGTCAATAACTTTCTTATTTGTAGATAGATTTTGGAGTTACTTTGCAGAAATAATAACCACAATGAGACGATATGTCTCTTGCAGGACCCATGTTGGTATCTCAAAGGTCAAGGTCATACTAAGAGGTCAAAGGTAAGAAAGGGGCCTTTTTTAGTGTTCAGTCAATAACTTTCGTATTCCTGCATAGATTAGGAAATTACTTGGCAGAAATGTTAACCATCATGAGACGATGTGTTGCGCGCTAGACCCAGGTCGGTACCTCCAAGGTCAAGGTCATACTAGGAGGTCAAATGTCAAAAAAAGCTTGTTTTTCTGTGTCCAGTCAATAACTTTTTTATTTCTGGATGGACGTTTTAAAGTAACCGTGCAGAAATACTCACCTTCATTAGATGATAAGTCGTGTGCAAGACCAGGGTCCATACCTCGAATGTCAAGGTCATACCTAGAGGTCAAAGGTCAAAAAGGGGCCATTTTTGTGTACAGTCAATAACTTTCTTAGTCTTTGATGGATTATGAAATTACTTGGCAGAAATGTTAACCACCATGAGACGATGTGTTGTACATCAAAGGTAAATGCCATACTTAGAGGACAAAGGTAAAAAAAGGGCTTTTTATGTACAGTCACTAGATTCTTTTTTTCTCTTTGAACTTTTTAAAGCTGCTTTGCAGAAATGTTCATCTTCATTAGATGATTTGTTGCTCACAAGACCCAGGTCAATACCTCCAATGTCAAGGTCATACTGAGAGGTAAAAAAGGGGGAGACATCTGTGTTTTTTGTAGAAAAACAAATTCTAGTTACAAACAGTTATTTATGATTTAATTGGTTCAGCAAGCAGTGCTTTGAATGAAAAGTTAGTGACCAATTGACAAGGAGCACAAGAATGCCACCGCAGGCTAGGCCTATGTCACAGTTGAACGGACAGAAAACCAGACCCCTATATCGTGCCAAGCTTCAATCATGTTGAATCTCTCGTGCCGCACAGGTGTGCGTGCGCAAGATAACATGGAGAAAATCACTTGTCCATCTGTTAGCTGATATTGTTTTCCCACATTTAAACTGAGCGAGGCGGCCCCCACCATCAGGGGCTTGAATAAATACATGCAGATTCGGCAGCAGGATGCTTCCATGCAGAGCTGAAACCAGCCACTCATGATTTGTTTGTATTTGAGTTTTACAGCCCAGTCAACACTATTTAGGTCATTTTGTTCTGGTCAGTTTACCCTGTGCTGGCTTATACGTAAGCGGTTGACCAACAGAGTGCACCTTCTTTCGCCAGAAACTGACAACTGTGCTTCTTGAATCAACGGAAGGGAGAGAATGACCAGAGGAAAAATTTCATGATCAATCTGCACGAAAGAATGTTGCTGACCTTGGCAGTTATCAAACCGGTGTCCCAGTTTATCTTGCCCCCCCCCCACCATATTGTAGAGGCATATGACTGTTTAATAACTTCATTTTGTATAATTTCTTAGTCAACATCTTGCTTATGACAATCTTTCATAAACTTACATTATCCCTGTCAGTTGTGAGTGGTGATGGTGTGTGGCAAGGCACGGACGAAGATATCCCGGCTGAGATATCTTGCCCCCTTGGGATAAAGCTAAACTAGCCAGGATATCTTTACCCCCATCCCCACTTTTGGGATAGACTATTTTCTTAATGCCAAATTTGTTCTGATATGTAAATGAAGTAAGATAGTAGACTCGATGTTTCACTTTAACCTTTTTTGTTTCGATCATGATTCTGACTAATAGAACTACCCTTAGTAAGAAATATGACCATATTGTAGAGGCATATGACTGTTTAATAACTTCATTTTGTATAATTTCTTAGTCAACATCTTGCTTATGACAATCTTTCATAAACTTACATTATCCCTGTCAGTTGTGAGTGGTGGTGGTGTGTGGCAAGGCACGGACGAAGATATCCCGGCTGAGATATCTTGCCCCCTTGGGATAAAGCTAAACTAGCCAGGATATCTTTACCCCCATCCCCACTTTTGGGATAGACTATTTTCTTAATGCCAAATTTGTTCTGATATGTAAATGAAGTAAGATAGTAGACTCGATGTTTCACTTTAACATTTTTTGTTTCGATCATGATTCTGACTAATACAACTACCCTTAGTAAGAAATATGACCATATTATAGAGGCATATGACTGTTTAATAACTTCATTTTCTATATTTTCTTAGTCAACATCTTGCTTATGACAATCTTCCATAATCTTGCATTATCCCTGTCAGTTGTGAATGATGGTGGTGCTGGTGTGTGGCAAGGCAGGGATGAAGATATCCCTGCTGGGTAAAGCTAAAAGGCGTTTCTCATGAATACCCACAGCATAGGTATATATGGATATATAAGGAAAACTATCCTTCAATTATTGCAAAATACTCAACATATCTTTTGCTATATTTGCACTACGCTGTTTGCCAAGGTTTATGGTGAATAGCAGGAGAAGGGTCAATGCCATTTGTTCCTTGTTTTGTGAAAATACATACATGTTAAGCTCTTTATAATACTGTTCAAAGATGGAACCCAGAAACGTATAGATTTTTTATGCCCCCGCCTGCCTTGGCAGGAGTGGGGCATATAGTGTTTCGCTGTGGTGTTACGTGCTTACGTATGTATGTCACGTTCGTAACCACCTCGGGCTGAAATGTCGAGTGGAAATGTCGAGCTGAAATGTCGAGCTGAAATGTCGAGCTCAAACCTCGGGCTCATAATTTTTATGCCCCGGCGTATTCGGAGAATACCGGAAGGGCATTAAGATTTACCCCCTGTCCGGTCGTCCGTTCGTCCGGTGTCTGGTCCATAACTCCTAAACCGTATGGAATATATTCATGAAACTTCACAGTTGCATTCATCACACTGAGACGATGTGTCATGAACAAGGAAGACAACTCTTGCTTTTTTGGTTTTTGAATTATCTGTCCTTGACTTAGTACCATATAGTAAACCGTGTCCGGGCCACAACTCCTAAACCGTATGGAATATATTCATGAAACTTCACAGGTGTATTCATCACAATGAGACGAGGTGTCATGAACAAGGGAGACAACTGCTTGTTTAGTTTTTGAATTATCTGCCCTTGACTTACATCCATATATAGTCAAATGGTATGTCGTGTCCGGGCCATAACTCCTAAACCGTATGGAATATATTCATGAAACTTCACAGGTGCATTCATCACACTTAGACGATGTGTCATGAACAAGGAAGACAACTCTTGCATTTTTGGTTTTTGAATTATCTGCCCTTGACTTAGTACCAAATAGTAAACCGTGTCGGGGCCATAACTCCTAAACCGTATGGAATATGTTCATGAAACTTCACAGGTGCATTCATCACACTGAGACGATGTGTCATGAACAAGGAAGACAACTCTTGCATTTTTGGTTTTTTGATTAACTGCCCTTGATGCATATATTTTATGACTGATTTGAAGTACATTTGTAATATTTTTATCCCCTCGCACAACATAGTTGTGAGGGGGGATATAGCATAATTTTACACAAATGTTCCTTATAAAAAAATCTCGAGCGAGTTCGACTTTCAAGGTCATGACCTCAAGGTCAAGGTCACTGTGGCTATTTTTAGAAAAACTTTATCATCGCTCTAGCGCCTACATTTCTTCACAAATTTCATTATAACTTCACACAAATGTTCCTTATAAAAAATCTCGAGGTGTTAGACTTTCAAGGTCATGACCTCAAGGTCAAGGTCACTGTTGCTATTTTTAGAAAAACTTTGTCATCGCTCTAGCGCCTACATTTCTTCACAAATTTCATTATAACTTCACACAAATGTTTCTTATGACAATATCTCGAGCGAGTTAGACTTTCAAGGTCATGACCTCAAGGTCAAGGTCACTGTTGCTATTTTTAGAAGAACTTTGTCATCGCTCTAGCGCCTACATTTCTTAACTGATTTCAATTTAACTTCACACAAATGTTCCTTATGACAATATCTCGTGCGATTTCGACTTTCAAGGTCAAGGTCACTTTATCTATTTTTAGAAAAATTTTGTCATCACTCTAGCGCCTATATTACTTCACCGATTTCAATAGAACTTCACACAAATGTTCCTTATGACAATATCTCGTGCGATTTCGACTTTCAAGGTTAAGGTC
The DNA here is from genome assembly GCA_963580285.1 of Lucinisca nassula. Lineage (NCBI taxonomy): Eukaryota > Metazoa > Mollusca > Bivalvia > Lucinida > Lucinidae > Lucinisca > Lucinisca nassula. The sequence continues at coordinate 115,932,190 of OY757014.1, forward strand.
ACTGTGGCTATTTTTAGAAAAACTTTGTCATCACTATAGCGCTTACATTTCTTCACCGATTTCAATATAACTTCACACAAATGTTCCCTATGACAATATCCCAAGCCATTTCGACTTTCAAGGTCAAGGTCACAATGGCTATTTTTAGAAAAACTTTGTCATCGCTCTAGCGACTACATTTCTTCACTGATTTCAATATAACTTCACACAAATGTTCCTTATGACAATACCTTGAGCGAGTTTAACTTTCAAGGTCAAGGTCACTGTGGCTATTTTTAGAAAAACTTTGTCATGGCTCTAGCGCTTACATTTCTTCACCGATTTCAGTATAACTTCACACAAATGTTCCTTATGACAATATCTCGAGCTATTTCAACTTTCAAGGTCAAGGTCACTGTGGCTATTTTTAGAAAAACTTTGTCATCGCTCTACCGCCAACATTTATGATTTTAATATAATTTATGATTGATTTGAAGTACATTTTTAATATTGTTTATGAATAGCATTTGGCGGGGGCATCTGTGTCCTATGGACACTTTTTAGCTCACCGTCACGTAGTGACGAGGTGAGCTTTTGGGATCACTTTTTGTCCGTCGTCCGTCGTACGTGCGTGCGTCCGTCCGTGCGTGCGTCCGTGCGTCCGTAAACAATTTCTTTAAACGACATCTCCTAAACCACTGATCGGATTTTGACCAAACTTCACAGGAATGATCCTTAGGTGGTCCCCTTTCAAAGTTGTTCAAATGGTTCCGGTCCGTTGCACATCTAGGTCACAGGAGCCAAAAAAAGATTTTTTTCACCAAAAACTTAAAAAATCTTCTTCTCTGAAACCACAAGGCCCAGGTCTTTGATATTTGGTATGAAGCTTCATCCAGTGGACCCCTACCAAGATTGTTCAAATTATAGTGCTTGGGCCAAAAATGCCCCCGCCCCGGGGCCCTTTGGTTTTACATAGGCTTATATAGGGAAAATCTTTAAAAATCTTCTTCTCTGAAACCACAAGGCCCAGGACTTTGATATTTGGTATGAAGCTTCATCTAGTGGACCCCTACCAAGATTGTTCAAATTTTAGTGCTGGGACAAAAAATGCCCCCACCACGGGGCCCTTTGGTTTTACATTGGCTTATATAGGGAAAATCTTTAAAAATCTTCTTCTCTGAAACCACAAGGCCCAGGTCTTTGATATTTGGTATGAAGCTTCATCTAGTGGACCCCTACCAAGATTGTTCAAATTATAGTGCTTGGGCCAAAAATGCCCCCGCCCCGGGGCCCTTTGGTTTTACATAGGCTTATATAGGGAAAATCTTTAAAAATCTTCTTCTCTGAAACCGAAAGGCCCAGGACTTTGATATTTGGTATGAAGCTTCATCTAATGGACCCCTACCAAGATTGATCAAATTATAGTGCTGGGACAAAAAATGCCCCCGCCATGGGACCCTTTGGTTTTACATTGGCTTATATAGGGAAAATCTTTAAAAATCTTCTTCTCTGAAACCACAAGGCCCAGGTCTTTGATATTTGGTATGAAGCTTCATCTAGTGGACCCCTACCAAGATTGTTCAAATTATAGTGCTGGGGCCAAAAATGCCCCCGCCCCGGGACCCTTTGGTTTTACATAGGCTTAGGTTTCAGATCTTGATATTGATACTAATACTCCTGATTCATGTGATTGTAAAAACTCAAAGTATTGCTATCCTGCTGCTGGTCATGTAATTACTGGCAATTTGAAAATTATTCCTGATTCTAGGATAAGGAATATAATTTCTAAAGGACCGAAATATCGGTTTCCTTCTAAAATTGATTTCAGTAAATGTAGAGATGAAATCGCTGCTTCCTTGAATGAATTCGATAATCGATGGTGTAAGCGAGAGTATTTGAGTGTAAAGCTCTAAAGGACTGGAAACTTAGCATTTTAAGACTAGTGAATAAACGCATTTCTTTCTATTCTCAAAATACTAACTTATTACCTCCTAAGCCCAAGACGTCTTTACGTCATCTTAAACTAGGTATTCAAGAATTTCATAAGAAGTTTGTTTTGGCCCCTGCAGACAAGGCCGCTAACAACGTCGTCGTTGTGTGACGGCTCCACTATGTTAACACGCTTAAGCAGGAGCTTGGTGGTACTAAGGCCTATGAACTTCAGCCTTTGGCTGAAGAGAGAGCTATAGTAGATAAACATGTTTGTCTTTCAGCCACCAAGTTTGCTGTGTGTGTTAACGAAGGCCAAGACAAGCTTCCTACGCTATACTGGTTACCAAAACTTCATAAAAAACCTTACAAAGCACGGTTTATTGCAAATTCTAGTTCTTGCACTACCACTGAACTTTCTAAATTATTAACTTCCTGTCTTACTGCTATTAAAACGCATGTAATTAAATATTGTGATAAAGTCTTTGAAAGATCAGGAAGAAATCTGTTTTGGTCTATAAAAAATTCGAATGAGGTTTTAAATAAATTGAAATCTAGACAGTTTCGTGCTTCTAGTCTGTCTACCTACGATTTTTCCACTCTTTACACTAAACTTCCTCATAATCTTATAAAAGAAAAGCTTAATGATTTAATTGAATGGGCTTTTCACAGAGAAGATTCTCTCTATCTTGCATGTAATGTCAGAAATGCATTTTTCACTTCTAAAGAGCATAAGAATTATACACTTTGGTCATGTCAGAAAGAGTGTGATGCCCTCACCTTTCTACTTGACAATATTTATATTAGATTCGGTACTAAGTTATTTAGACAAATTGTGGGTATTCCGATGGGTACTAATTGCGCACCTCTTGTGGCTGATCTGTTCTTGTATTGTTATGAAAGAGACTTCATTTTGTCGCTTTCCATTGATAACCAATCTGAAATTATTGAAGCTTTTAGCTCTACTTCTAGATATTTAGATGATTTATTAAATATTGATAATACCTATTTTGATGGATTGATCAGTCAGATTTACCCCCTAGAACTTCAGTTAAATAAAGCAAATTCTTCTGATACCGAGGCCCCGGTTTTGGATTTACATCTATCTATTGTAGATGGATTTGTTTCGTGCAAAATTTATGATAAACGCGATGACTTTGATTTTGAGATTGTAAATTTTCCTTTTTTGGATGGTGATGTTCCTCGTGCGCCATCCTATGGCGTTTATATTTCACATTTGATTCGATTTGCTAGAGTTTGTAGTCATGTAACTGACTTCAACACTCGTAATAAATTATTAACGGCTAAAATCCTTAATCAGGGTTATCGGTACCATAAACTACGCAAAGCCTTTTCAAAATTTTATAGACGCCATTCTGATTTAATTTCAAAATTCAATATTGGACTTAAATCTCTTCTGCAACAAGGTCTATCGGAACCCGAATTTTATGGTGACTTAGTATATAAATTCAGAAAAATATATAACCGCAATGACTTCAGCACCCAATTTCGTAAAATCATTCTTCGATATAAAAAGATTGGGTACAGCATGGATATTATACGACAGACTGCATGCATGGTAGTTAACCCAATCACGGTTGGCAACTTTGCTTCCCTCTTTAATTGCACGCCGGTGGGTCAGGCCTCATATTCTATGACGGCTCCAACGTAAAGGCTTATTGAAAATTAAAGAAATAATGTTGGTTGGTGCCTGATGCTCTGTCTCTGGTCGGGCTCATCGGAGTCTAACTGTTGGTTTTCTTTTGCTCCAGCATTTCAGTGGTTTCTTGCTGTCGAGTCCTCACCGTTGTCTCACCTCTGTGGTTCTTTGATTTCTGTTTTCACGGAGATGTTGCACTGATGAGTTAGGAGGCCTTCATGCGGACTGAACAAATTATTTGTCTAAATCGTGACGGAAGTAAGGGCGAGGATTGTGGCCACGTAAAATCGATTTAAGCCCCCCAGTGGAAATCTTCCGCTGACCGTTCCAAGGCGGCTCTTCCGTGGCGATTTATTTATGTTGTTGTTTGTTACTTACTGTGTGTATCACTTGTGTCTTTTAATTTTGGATGGCCATATGGCCATTTTGTGGGAAAGTAACTGTCCATATGGCCTTCCTTTGTTTAGGTTTCCATTATGGTCTGGTCGCTTAATGTTTGTATTTCTTTCCCTTTGGTGTCTTTTATGGATGGAGTAAGTTAATTGTATCTATTCCTGATCTTTGTTTTACTTCTACTTTATATAGGGAAAATCTTTAAAAATCTTCTTCTCTGAAACCACAAGGCCCAGGACTTTGATATTTGGTATGAAGCTTCATCTAGTGGACCCCTACCAAGATTGTTCAAATTATAGTGCTGGGGCAAAAAATGCCCCCGTCCCGGGGCCCTTTGGTTTTACATAGGCTTATATAGGCAAAATCTTTAAAAATCTTCTCTGAAACCGCTAAGCCCAGGTCTTTGATATTTGATGTGTAGCTTCATCTAGTGGACCTTTGCCAAGATTGTTCAAATTATAGCCTTTGTTGATGTTTGGTATGAAGTTTCACCTTTAAGACCTCCCTCAACATTATGCACATTAAAGCCCTGGGGCCAATAATGGCCCTCTCTGGGGCCTACTTGTTACACTATGGATCAGGTGAACGATCCAGGGCCATCATGGCCCTCTTGTTCTAGTTTTACCTGTTGTGCTACAAAGTTGAAATTTGGTATGACATTTACTCAGACCAAGACCGATCAGTTCATGTTCAAGTTGACCCAGGGTCATGCCCCTGGGTGGGCCTAGGGGTCAGATGGCGTAACAGGTCAAAATTGTCATATAGGAATTTGTATGCAAAACTGTCAAAATGTCTAATTATCTTGAAAATTAATCAGATTCGAAGACCTTAACCATATATATTATTGTTCCTTATGATACGACACATTCCATGACACAGACTTTGGGTCCCTAAGGTCACCCCTGTGCCATGCCCCGCCCCCTTTGCATCATTAAAGCCATTATATCTCAGAAACTATCCATATCCCCACCCCTTAACCATATATATTATTGTTCCTTATGATAACATGCATTGACTGATACAGACATCGGGTCCATCCCGGCAACCCTCCCCCCCACCGTCAAGGTCACTGTGGCTATTTTAAGAAAAACTTTTTAATCACTCTAGAAAAACAAATTCGTGTTTTAGTCTGTAGAACTAATGTCAGTTTAGCATGATTTTTATCATTTCTTTGATCCAGTTGGCCTTGGGTCGGGTCCAGTGCAGCCGGAAGGTTGCAGGACCCCTTATCCAGTTATTTAAAAAGTTGATGTCGAACCCTGGAATCGGGAAGGACATTCCAATCTCTAATGGTTCGAGGGAAGAAAGATTCTTTATAAATGCCAGTTCTTGCAGTAAGGGTCTGAAACATCATTGAATGTTGCTTTCTACAGTTTCTAGCTGGAGGAACAAGGTCATCTGTTGGAATACTGACAGCACCCTTTAGACCTTTGTATAAGAGTATGAGCCTACTCTCTCTTCTCCTTTTCTTGAGAGACTCCCATCTTAAGTCTCCTAGAATTCCATTCATGTTCGGAGTTTCAAGGCAGTAATTGCTTTTTACAAATCTAGCAGCTATATTCTGAACTTTTTCAATTTCTTCATTAAGGACCACTCCGCTTGGGTCTCAGATGCAACTACCATATTCCAAGATTGGGCGAACAAGTCCCTCATATGCTGTCTCTTTCACATCTTGAGGACACTGATGAAGATTTCGCCTTGGCCCCCGCCCATTGGGGCTTGAAGAAATATATTGGCTGCATGATGCTTCCATGCAGAGCTGGAACCGACCCGCACACGAGTACTGGTAAATCGCTTAGAGGATCTAAGCCTGCCCAGGCAAAGTGGTGCGAGTCGGCCCGTCCATGCGTATAAACCCTATTGGTTTCATTGGACGACAGGGCTTGAGATGTCATTTCATCTCAATTTCGGGTAAAAGTCACACAAAATTGGAAGCAACGTCTCAAAAATGACCTTTACAGTGTTGACTGGGACGTTAAACCTTAAATCAAACAAACAAAGCCTCAGGAAACCATGTGTTCTATTCGCCTTTGTACACAATCATGTTGCTAATGTGTGTATTCCATCTCAAATCTTGAGTGATTGTCACACCAAGGTATTTAATGGAATTCACGTTTTCGTGGACCGTTCCCTCTGAGGTGTATCAAGACTCAATTTAATTTATTCTCTTCCTAGTTAGATGCATAATATTGCATTTAACGGGTTGAAAGCTCGTGCCCCATTTTCTTGCCCAACATTCTACTCTATCTATATCCTTCTAAAGTTTCATTGAGTCCTCAGTATCTCTGGTTTCCCGAAAGCAAACACAGTGGTCTGTGAACAGTCTTATTTCGAGTAAATTGCAGTTTAAATATCATTGATGTACAGGGAGAATAGCAGCGGACCTAGAACAGTCCCCTGAGGGAACCCAGATAAAATTGGCGCCCATGCTGAAGATTCGCCTTTAATAACAACACGCTGTTTTCTTTAGCAAAGGAAGGAATCTATCCATTTGAGTGTCTTACCTCCAATTCCATAACCAAATAATTTGGATTTAAATAGTTCATGAGGAAGGAAAGGTGTGAAAGCCTTCTCGAAGTCCAGAATAAAACAGAATCTGTCGAAATACTTGAAGTATTATTTGGAAAGTTACTTATTCATTTGTATGAAGTGGTGCCAAATCGATCTCAATCAGGTTTAAGAGATGTTATTGCTATTACAGAGTAAAATTTGCCTCTTTCTTCTGAATCTAAACTGCAGCATCTTTTACCTATGATCTCGTGACCATGCGCTGATAAGTTTAGTAAGTTTATTAAGTTAAGTTACCTGTTTACCTACAGCAGCCATTATGTATTTATGCCAGGTGACCGGTGTATAGGTAAAGTATGTTACTAAAATTAGATTTTGGCAGGTGCCTCAAGGGGAAAAATCAATACCAGCTACAGAATATAATACATTTACTTCTGGCACTTTTAGGTTTCATCTTTGATTGGAAAATCCTTTTCACCATAAGATAAAGCAATCATTATGCCCCCAACTTTGAAGTTGGAGGGGCATATTGGTTCTGGTTCGTTCGTCCGTTCATCCGTCCGTTCATCCGTCCGTTACGCTTTTGATGCATAGCATAAATAAAGAACCGTGTACACTAGGGTTTTGAAATTTCAAATATGGATTCCTTATGGAAAAGTAGCTGACGTGTATTTTTTTCTCGTCCGGATTATGCCCCCTTCAAGAGTTATTGCCTTTTGAATTTTTTTAATAAAATCTTGTCAGCAAGATATCTAAAAAACTATTGGAGCTAGAGCCTTGAAAGTTGGTGAATATATTGGTGGTGATGAGTAGATGAACTGATTTACTTTTGACACAATTCCAAAAAATACTTTGTGAGTTATGGCCCTTTGTCATTTTGGTAATTTGTGCCCATTGTAATGTATGCTAAAAGTGATGCATTACATAACTTTAGAACCGTGTATGCTAGGGTTTTGAAATTTCATAAATGGATTCCTCATGGAAAAGTAGCTGACATGTATTTTTTTTTCTCGTCCGGATTATGCCCCTTTTAAGAGTTATTGCCCTTTGAAATTTTTTTAATAAAATCTTGTCAGCAAGATATCTCAAAAACTATTGGAGCTAGAGCCTTGAAAGTTGGTGAATATATTTGTGGTGATGAGTAAATGAACTGAATAACTTTTGACAAAATTCCGAAAAATACTTTGCGAGTTATGGCCCTTTGTCATTTTGGTAATTTGTGCCCATTGTAATGTATGCTAAAAGTGATGCATAGCATAACTTTAGAACCGTGTATGCTAGGGTTTTGAAATTTCCTATATATGGATTCCTCATGGAAAATTAGCTGACGCGTATTTTTTTTTCTCGTCCGGATTATGCCCCTTTTAAGAGTTATTGCCCTTTGAAATTTTTTAATAAAATATTGTCAGCAAGATATCTCAAAACTATTGGAGCTAGAGCCTTGAAAGTTGGTGAATAGATTGGTGGTGATGAGTAGATGAACTGATTAAGATTAACTTACGACAAAATTCCGAAAAATACTTTGTGAGTTATGGTCCTTTGTCAGTTAGGTAATTTGTGCCCATTGTCATGTATGCTAAAAGTGATGCATAGCATGACTTTAGAACCGTGTATGCTATAGTTTTGAAATTTCAGATATGCTTTTCTAATGGAAAATAAGCTGACACATATTTTTTTCTCGTCAGGATCTTCCCCTTTCAAGAGTTATTGCCCTTTGAATTTTTTTAATAAAATCTTGTCAGCAAATATCTCAAAAACTATGGGAGCTAGAGCCTTGAAAGTTGGTGAAAATATTGATTGTGATGAGTAGATGAACTAATTAACTTTTTACAAAATTTTGAAAAATACTTTGTGAGTTATGGCCCTTTATCATTTTGGTAATTTGTGCCCATTGTAATGTATGCTAAAAGTGATGCATAGCATAACTTTAGAACCGTGTATGCTAGGGTTTTGAAATTTCATATATGGATTCCTCATGGAAAATTAGCTGACGAGTATTTTTTTTCTTGTCCAGATTATGCCCCTTTCAAGAATTCTTGCTCTTTGAATTTTTTTTAATAAAATCTTGTCAGCAAAATACCTCAAACACCATTAGAGCTAGAGCCTTGAAAGTTGTTGAGTATATTGGTGGTGATGAGTATATGAACTGATTAACTTTTGACAAAATTCCGACAAATACTTTGTGAGTTATGGCCCTTTGTCATTTTGGTAATTTGTGCCCATTGTAATGAATGCTAAAAGTGATGCATAGCATAACTTAAGAACTGTGTATGCTATGGTTTTGAAATTTTATATATGCATTCCTAATGGAAAATAAGCTGATGCGTATTTTTTTTCTCATCCGGATTATGCCCCTTTCAAGAGTTATTGCCCTTTGAATTTTTTTTTAATTATCCCCTCGCACAACATAGTTGTGTGGGGGGATATAGCATTTGTCCCGTATGTACGTACGTACTTTTGTCATCGCTCAAGCACCTACATTTCTTCACCAATTTCAATATAACTTCAAACAAATGTTCCTTATAAAAAATCTCGAGCGAGTTCGACTTTCAATGTCTTGACCTCAAGGTCAAGGTCACTGTGGCTATTTTTAGAAAACATTTGTCATCGCTCTAGCGCCTACATTTCTTCACCAATTTCAATATAACTTAACACAAATGTTCCTTATAAAAAATCTCGAGCGAGTTCGACTTTCAAGGTCATGACCTCAAGGTCAAGGTCACTGTGGCTATTTTTAGAAAAACTTTGTCATCGCTCTAGCGCCTACATTTCTTCACCAATTTCAATATAACTTGACACAAATGTTCCTTATAAAAAATCTCGAGCGAGTTCGACTTTCAATGTCATGACCTCAATGCCAAGGTCACTGTGGCTATTTTTAGAAGAACTTTGTCATCACTCTAGCGCCACCATTTCTTCACCAATTTCAATATAACTTCACACAAATGTTCCTTATAAAAATATATCGAGCGAGTTCGACTTTCAAGATGATGGCCTCGAGGTCAAGGTCACTGTGGCTATTTTTAGAAAAAAATTGTCATCGCTCTAGTGCCTACATTTTTTCACTGATTTCAATATAACTTCACACAAATGTTTCTCATGACAATATCTCGAGCGAGTTCGACTTTCAAGGTCATGACCTCAAGGTCAAGGTCACTGTGGCTAATTTTAGAAAACCTTTGTCATCGCTCTAGCGCCTACATTTCTTCACCAATTTCAATATAACTTCACACAAATGTTCCTTATAAAAAAATCTCGAGCGAGTTCGACTTTCAATGCCATGACCTCAATGCCAAGGTCACTGTGGCTATTTTTAGAAAAACTTTGTCATCACTCTAGCGCCACCATTTCTTCACCAATTTCAATATAACTTCACACAAATGTTCCTTATAAAAATATATCGAGCGAGTTCGACTTTCAAGATGATGGCCTCGAGGTCAAGGTCACTGTGGCTATTTTTAGAAAAAAATTGCCATCGTTCTAGTGCCTACATTTTTTCACTGATTTCAATATAACTTCACACAAATGTTTCTCATGACAATATCTCGAGCGAGATCGACTTTCAAGGACATGACCTCAAGGTCAAGGACAGTGTGGCTATTTTAAGAAAAACTTTGTCATTGTTCTAGCGCCTACATTTCTTCACCGATTTCAATATAACTTCACACAAATGTTCCTTATGACAATATCTTGAGCGAGTTCGAATTTCAAGGTCATGACCTCAAGGTCAAGGTCACTGTGGCTATTTTTAGAAGAACTTTGTCATTGCTCTAGCGCCTACATTTCTTCACTGATTTCAATATAACTTCACACAAATGTTCCTTATGACTATATCTCGAGCGGGTTCGACTTTCAGGGTCATGACCTCAAGGTTCGGGTCACTGTAGCTATTTTTAGAAAAAAATTGTCATCGCTCTAGCGCCTACATTTCTTCACCGATTTCAATATAACTTCACACAACTGTTCCTTATGACAATATCTATAGTGAGTTCCACTTTCAAGGTCAAGGTCACTGTGGCTATTTTTAGAAAAAACTTTGTCATCGCTCTAACGCTTACATTTCTTCACCGATTTCAATATAACTTCACACAAATGTTCCTTATAACAATATCTCAAGCCATTTCGACTTTCAAGGTCAAGTTCACAATGGCTATTTTAAGAAAAACTTTGTCATCGCTCCAGCGCCTACATTTCTCCACCGATTTTAATATAACTTCACACAAATGATCCTTTTGCCAGTACCTCGAAAGATAGACTTCATGGTCAAGGTCACTGTGGCTATTTTTAGAAAAACTTTGTCATGGCTCTAGCGCTTACATTTCTTCACCATTTTCAGTATAACTTCACACAAATGTTCCTTATGACAATATCTCAAGCCATTTCGACTTTCAAGGTCACGGTCACAATGGCATTTTTTAGAAAAACTTTGTCATCGCTCCAACGCCTTCATTTCTTCACTGATTTTAATATAACTTCACACAAATGATCCTTATGACAATACCTCGATGGAAGTTCGACTTCCAAGGTCAAGGTTACTGTGGCTATTTTTAGAAAAACTTTGTCATTGCTCTAGCGCTTACATTTTTTCACCAATTTCAAAATCGATTCACACAAATGTTCCTTATGACAATATCTGTAGCGAGGTCCACTTTCAAGGTCAATGTTACTGTGGCTATTTTTAGAAAAAACTTTGTCATGGCTCTAGCACTTACATTTCTTCGCCAATTTCAATATAACTTCAACCAAATGTTCCTTAAGACAATATCTCAAGCGATTTAAACTTTCAAGGTCAAGGTCACTGTGGCTATTTTTAGAAAAAACTTTGTCATCGCCCTAGCGACTACTTTTTTTATCTGATTTCAATATTACTTCACACAAATGTTCCTTATGACAATACCTCGAGTGAGTTTGACTTTCAAGGTCAAGGTCACTGTGGCTATTTTTAGAAAAACTTTGTCATGGCTCTAGCACTTACATTTCTTCACCGCCGCCCCCGCCCATAGGGGCTTAAATAAATATATGGGCTGCATGATGCTTCCACGCAGAGCTGAATCCGGCCCGCACACTAGTACTGGTAAACCACTTAGAGGATCTAAGCCTGTCCAGGAACCGCGGTGCGAGGCGGACCGTCCATGCTAATTAACCCTATTGGTTTCATTGGGCGACAGGGCTTGAGATGTCATTTCATCTCAATGTCGGGTAAAAGTCCCTCAAAATTGGAAGCAACGTCTCCAAAATTACCTTTACAGTGTTGACGGGGACGTTAAACATCAAATTAAACAAACAAACATTTCTTCACCAATTTCAGTTTAACTTCACACAAATGTTGCTTATGACAATATCTCGAGCTATTTCGACTTTCAAGGTCAAGGTCACTGTGGCTATTTTTAGAAAAACTTTGTCATCGCTCTAGTGCCTACATTTATTGATGGATGTTAATAGAACTTCACACATGTTTCTTATGGTAATATCTCAAGTTACTTTGACTTTCCAGGTCATGACCTCAAGGTCAAGGTCACTGTGGCTATTTTTAGAAAAACTTTGTCATTGCTCTACCGCCTTCATTTATGATTTTAATCTTACTTCACACAAAAGATGCTTATGATAATATCTTGAGCAAGATCTACTTCGCGGCCATGGCCTTAAGTCAAGGTCCCTATGACTATTTTTAGAGAAATATTGTCATCACTCTAGAACCTCCATTTATGGATGGATTTTTAAACAAACTTTACACAAATGTTGCATATGATAATATCTCAAGCAAGTTGGACTTTTGCCATTTCAGTGTTTTCCACACACGAAGTTGTCTTGTGCAAGGGGATTTGTATTGCATGCGATGCCTTGGTTTAATAAAATCTTGTCAGCAAGTCCATATCTTGAGAACTATTAGAGCTTCATTAATCATTCTTGGTACAAACTTGCATCCAGGCGTTGCAACTTCAACGCAAGCATCCATATCTGACTTTGACCTATATTTCATGGTCCACTGACTTCGTGAATTATTGCGACAACCCTGACTTTCACCCTAATGTAAGAGTCCATTTCTCGAAAACTATTAAAGCTTTTTAAATTATAATTGGTACAACTTGCATCTAGGAATTGCAACTGCAACGCAAGCATCCATATTTGACTTTGACCCATATTTCATGGTTCACCGACTTTGTGAATTATTGCGACCACAATGACTTTCACCCTAATGTAAGAGTCCATTTCTCACTATCTATTAGAGCTTCATTAATTGTATTTGGTACAAGCTTGCATTTAGGAATTGAAACTTCAAACTGACCTTGACCTACAGTTTATGGTTCACTGACTTTGTAAAATAGTGTGACAACCCTAACTTTCACCCTGATATAAGAGTCTGTTTTTAGATCACCTGTCACGTAGTGACGAGGTGAGCTTTTGGGATCACTTTTTGTCCGTCGTCCGTCGTGCGTGCGTCCTTCCGTGCGTCCGTTTGTAAACAATTTCCAATATGAATATCTCTGATACCTCATGGCCAATCTTGATCAAATTTCATATGAAGCATCTTCAGGTAGGGGAAAAGGATGCATAAGGTTATGGGGCTGATCAGATTGGAATTCTGGTTGCCATGGCAACATATAGCTCCCATAAACTTATAAAGGGAAATATTTTAAAAATCGTCTTCTCTGAAACCACAGGGCCCAGAAGTTAGGTATTTAGCATGTAGAAACGGCAAGTGGTCATCTACATAATTCCTGCCAATCATACCCCTGGGTCCCAAATGGGCCACGCCCTGTGGCCCCTTCGCTCCCATAGACTCATAATGGAAAAAGTTTCAAAAAATCTCTTCTCTGAAACCACAGGGCCCAGAGCTTAGATATTTAGCATGTAGCAATGGCAAGTGGTCGCCTACAAAATTCCTGCCAATCATGCTCCTGGGTTCCAAAAGGGCCACGCTCCGGGGCCCCTTCGCTCCGATAGACTCATAATGCAAAAAAGCTTCAAAAATCTTCTTCTCTGAAACCACAGGGCCCAGAGCTTAGATATTTAGCATGTAGCAAGGGCAAGTGGTCAACTACATAATTCCTGCCAATCATGCCCCTGGAATCCAAATGGGCCACGCCCCGGGGCCCCTTCGCTCACATAGACTCATAATGGAAAAAGCTTAAAAAATCTTCTTCTCTGAAACCACAGGGCCCAGAGCTTAGATATTGATAATGTAGCTATGGCAAGTGGTCACCTTCATAATTCCTGCCAATCATGCCCCTGGGGACCAAATTGGCCACACCCCGGGGCCCCTTAGCTCCTGTATACTAATAACGGAAAAAAAGTTCACAAATCTTCTTCTCTGAAACCACAGGGCCCAGAGCTTAGATATTTAGTATGTAGCAACGGCAAGTGGTCAACTACTTAATTCCTGCCAATCATGCCCCTGGGTTCCAATTGGGCCATGCCCCGGCGCCCCATTCACTCTCATAGACTCATAATGGAAAAAAAGCTTCAGAAATCTTCTTCTCTGAAACCACAGGGCCCAGAGCTGAGAAATTTTAATTTAGCATGTAGCAACGGCAATTGGTCACCAACATAAATCCTGCCAATCATGCCCCTGGGGTCCAAATGGGCCACACCCCGGGGCCCCTTAGCTCCCATAGACTCCTAATGGAAAAAAAGCTTCAAAAATCTTCTTTTCTGAAACCACAGGGCCCAGAGCTTAGATATCTAGCATGTAGCAACGGTAAGTTGTCACCTACATAAATCCTGCCAATCATGCCCCTGGGGTCCAAATGGGCCACACCCCGGGGCCCCTTAGCTCTCATAGACTCCTAATGGAAAAAAGCTTCAGAAATCTTCTTCTCTGAAACCATAGGGCCCAGGTCACCTACATGAATCCTGCCAGACATGCCCCTTGGGGCAGAATTGGCCACACCATGGCCCATTAGCTACCATGGATGGACTTAAAATGGAAAAAAAACTTAAAATGGAAAAAAAATTTAAAAAATATTCTTCTGTGAAACCATAAGGCCCAGAGCTTGGGTATTTAGCATGTAGCAACATGGAGTTGTTGCCTACATGAATCCTGCCTGAGTCTTGCCCCTGGGGTTCAAATTGGCCAAATCCTGTAGCTTGTTAACTCCTATAAACTTATAATGGAAAAAAAAAGCTTTAAAATCTTCTTCTCTGAAACCATGAAGTATGGACCTTAGATATTTAGTATATAGCAACATAAAATGGTCGCCTACATAAATCCTGCAAACCATGCCCTTTGGGTCAAAATTGACCTGTGGACTTATACTGAAAAAAAAAAAAATAAAAAATCTTCTTCTCGAAAGCCATTAGGCCCAGAGCTCAGATATTTAGTATGTTGCAATGTCAAGTGGTCTCCTACACTTATGATTTTCTGGTACACAGGTGAGCGATATAGGGCCATTGGGCCCTCTTGTTAAGAGTTTCATTGATAATACTTGGTACATGCTTGCAACTAGGAGTGAAATTTTTATGCAGGCATCCATGTTTGACCTTGACCTAGATTTCATGGTTTGGTGACTTTGCGCCCCGACAGGCGCGGCATAGCCTACGTGGGAATTCTTGTTGTATGTTTTTGAGTCTTTAACAATATTTGTTGAATATTTTGCCATCTAGGGACAAGCAAAGGTTGGGGGCATTGTGTTTTTCAAACACCATTTCTAGTTTCTCTTTAATCTGATATAATAATGTTTATGTCTTTCATTCAGGAATAATGTTTATTTTGGGGTCAAAGTGAAGAGGTATACTGAATTTCACAGTTGCTTCCCACATTTCCACCAGAGAAGGGAGGTGGAAATCCTACATGGAACTCTTGTGGGGTTGTAGGGAAGCTGGGGTATATATAAGTTCCTCTAAACCTTCATTCAGGGAGCCTTACATCCGACATCCATTGAGAGCAGACCTGTTTTAGAGGTGCTCCTGAAATTTTATTACATCCGAAAATAGGGGTACCCAAAACAAGTGTATATACATGTATACATAACAGCTTCTGTGTTTGGAGTTATTTTGTTCTCAGGCATAGCTGTAGTCATTTGTGATTATTTTTGTATCACATTTCCTATTGTTCAGGTAAAGTTCCATTGACCAGGCTCAGTTTCATATGGAGCAGACCCCAGATTTCACAACCATAAAATCTTTTGGAGTATGTTTGACTTTTGATTTCATATTGTTGCAGTTCTTGTCACCCCATCATTTTAATATGAAATTTGCCCATATATGTGCAGAACATTTTATCAAACTTTCTTGAAAATCTGAGACCGGTAATATACTGCATTTGAATGGTCAGATTTTATTATGCCCCCGTAGGAGGGCATATAGTTTTTGCACTCTCCGTTTGTGGGTTTGTAGGTTAGTCCGCACTTTTTTTGTGATGCAAACTATACAAAATCCATACAGATCCCCACTGCTAAACCATATAGATTCTTGTTCCGTGTGATAAGACACATTAAGTGATACCAACATGGGCTCCATTGGGTCCATGACCCACCCCCTCTACTTCATAAAAGGCTTAATGTTTCATATACGGAGTCCGCATGGGTGCTCATTTGGATATGGGGGTTCATTTGTCAGATTAAAATAATATCATGTTAAAACACATGGCTGCCAATGGGCAGTGCCCACCTGAGCTCTGGTGAGCATAGTGGCCCATGGGCCTCTTGTTTTAGTTTATGTCTTAAAATGCAAAGGACATTTTTTCACAAGAATTACATGTATTAGTAAACAGAAACATCTGGGGTGGGGAAGAACTGGACCGGCCCCATTCTTCCCCACCCCCAGTCTCCAAATTCTATTTAGATTTGAGCGCCAAAATTTGTGGCTTATTATATCTGTTTAGTTAATACATGTACCAATTTATATCTAAGAAAGCAAAGAAAATTCATCATAGATGTTGAAATTGTGATGAATGTTTTATTGCATCTCCGTGAATGGTGTAGCAGTTCTTCCCCCAGGGAAGAAGCGGGCCGGCCCAGTTCTTCCCCGGGGAAGATCTAGGCCGGGGGAAGAAACCATTACACTGGGTCCCACCAGTTTTACTTGGACTTATAAAGGGAGTACCTTCAAAAATTTTCTTGTCTGCAACCAGAAGGTCCAGGTCTTTGATATTTAGTAGGAAGTTGTATCTAGTGGTCCTCTACTAAGATTGTTCATATTATAGCCCTGGGCCATTTCTTTGCCCCGCCCTGGGGCCCACTGGTTTAACATGGACTTATATAGGGAAACCTTTTAAAAATCTTTTTGTTTGATTTAACCAGAAGGCCCAGGTCTTTGGTGTTTGGTATGAAGCTTAATCTAGCTGATCTGTACCAAGAATGTTCAAATTATAGCCCTGGAGCCAAAATTCCCCCACCGGTTTTACATAGACTAATATTGGGAAAACCTTTAAAAATCTTGTTTCCCAGTAACCTTTAAAAAACTTCTTGTCTGAAACCAGAAGGCCGTGGTATTGTATTGTAAGTGAGACATCTAATGCCAACTCATGTTTTCTGAACATTGCTTATGATCATCTGTTGACAGGTGAGCGATACAGGCGCATCTTGGCCCTCTTGTTCTTATTTTTCCTAGAAAACATAACTTGACCTCTCATGCAAAGTCTCTCCATTTGCTGGAAAAAAGAGAAATATTTCAAAGTGTCCTCTGCTGAAATAATACCCAGCATGCAGAGCTTTAAAGTTATAGGGAATGCTGGAGTCCATGTGACTGTCGCCGATTTGAGGACACCAAAGTTACGGTTATTAGAAGAAAAAATTTATGCATTCTAGTTAGGTCTTTAAGATTGTGTTGGGGTTGACATACAAGTCAACCCTTCTGGGTCATTTTAAGTCGTCTGCCAGAGAAAGAGATAAAAGAGACAGCAGAGGAGATGAAAGTGAAGGACAGTGAAGAATGAGGAATCATATGTTGGGTTTGACAAACAGTGTAAACCCAGTTCAAAAGGCGCATGCCGTGACATCTGATCACGGTCAACACTATTTCCTTAAAATACTTTAATTTCATGTCACAGACCATATAAGTCTCAGTTTAGGATCTTAGATATCACTGTTTATGTATTCTGCTTTATATTCTTGCCAACTTTTCAAACTAAGCAAATAGTGCGGATGCTCTCCAAACTGCTCCTAAAGGAGCTGTCTGATCTGGGTCCATATTGTTTGCAACAATGACTTTTAAAATTGCCAGCAGACAATAAAGCAGATGACATTTGTTGTGATTGGCATCTTAAGCGTTTATATGATGTAGACGAAATTAACCGAAGCTTTTTGATGGTCATCGCCGGGTGATTAACATATTTACCCATCAGTGCCATTTGTGGGACATTCGAAACCATTTAAGACAGTGATCAAATGCCACAGAATCCGGCATCTGTTTGCTTAAGGTACTGAACCTGATTTAAAAATCACAATAAACGTGACAACACATATTTTGTAATTAGAACTCTCCAAAAAAGGGTGGAATACTCGTTCAATGTCAGTCAGTAAAGGGTTGTTAACCCAATTTTATTTGTGACTACTTGGAATTCGTGCAATCAATTTTTAACTCTTTTAACCCTGTAGACCGTTGCAAACCTTGTAGATCCAGATGAATGGGCACGTAATGAGCACTCTCGCCAGGATCTATCTGTACAATGTTTGCCATCATGTCAATGAACTGGGAAATAGAACCTTTCCTTAAGAATAAATACACACAAAAAGTCCTGTTCTGAAACTCAGGAGTGATAGGGTAAATAACCTCGAATATAGGTTATATAATTAATGGTTTTGCAAGGCATTTGCAAACTTTAATCAATACATACATACATATATGAGCGAGAAAAAGTTCAAATTTATCTGATAAATATAGTTTGAGTGAAATTGCGCTAAAAACTGAAAACAAGCTGGACTACGTTTTTGTGCGGAATTATATTTCAGTAGTTCTGAGTCAAAGCAAGAACGTAGCTTCACACTACTAGGAATGACAGAATCTGTCATTAAAAATGCAATTTAGCTAATTGTTGCAAACTATTTTTGATTACAGAATGCAGCTCGTAAAAGGAAGTTTCAGGTTATTGTTGTGGAGTGTGCACCCTTCTTCCATGTAAGTGATACCATATACCTGTACATAATGTGGTGAGTGAATGTTGAGTGGGTTGGCTTAAGTTGGTCATTGTTTTATTTTCATCCTTGTAACAAGGAAGGCAACTTCTATGATTACTTGTATACTTTGTTGTAAACAGAGGTAATCTACAAAAGAAAGACTTTGCATATTCTTTCCTTTTAACATGTATCATACCGTTTTCTGGTCTTGGCACATTTTAGCTTAACTAAGCACGAAGTGCTTATGGTGAGCTACTGTGATCAGTCAGTGTCTGTCGTGTGTCATGCCTTGTCAAAAATTTGCTTTAAAAGACTACTCCTCTGAAACCCTTGGGCAAAATTTCATTTGAACTTGCTCTTCACTGAACTAGCTTTAATCGTTCTGCTCCCATGAACAAGATGGCCACCAGAGCTAAAAAATGAAAATCTTCAAACAACTGCTTGTCCCATACCCCTGGGCCAATTTCATTCAAACTTCATAGGAATATTGCTTAGATGACGCTCTTAGTAACCAAAATAACTAAAATTGTTCTGCTCCGATGAACAAGATGGTCAGCAGAGCTAAAAATAGAAAAAAACGTCAACAATTTGCTAAACCCTTAGGCATGCATATTTGATTCAAACTTCACAGTAGTGTTGCCTAGGTGGCTCCCACCATAAACAGCTAAAATGGTTCCACTTCGATGAACAAGATGACCACCAGAGCTAAAAATAGAAATCTTTAAATGACTACTTCTCGCTTACCCTTGGGTCAGTTTCATTCAAACCTCATAGGAATGTTGCTTAGGTGACTTTCTACCAAAATAGCTAAAATAGTTCCCCCCATCAAACAAGATGGCCTTCAGCGCTAAAAATAGAAACCTTAAAACAACTACTCCTCCTTTACCCATGAACTCGTGACTCTCTACCCGAAAAGCTAAAGCGGTTCTGCTCCAAGCGGCGAAATGGCTGCCAGAGCTAAAAATAGACAAATTGTCAACAATTTGCTTAAACAAACTACTCTCCTAAACCCTTTGGCCAGTTTGATCCAGACTTCACAGCCATGTTGCCTAGGTGGCTCCCTAGCACAATAGCTCAAATGGTTCTGCTCCAATGAACAAGATGGCTGCCAAATCTAAAATAAAGAATATCCTTACACTACTACTCCTCCCTTACCCCTGGGCCAATTTCAATCAAAATCATAAGAATGTTGCTGAGGTGACCCTCTACCGGAAAAGACAGGTCTCGGTGGCCTAATGGATAAGAGCGCTGACTCTTAATCATCAGGTCTCTCAACACTGTGTGTTTAAGCCTAGCTCGGGTTACATGTGAGACTCCAAGTTCTGCAACGGAAGGTCAGGTGGTTTTTCTCCGGGTACTCTGGTTTTCGCCCACCTCTGATTAAAGATTGGCTCGATATGAGTGAAATAATCTTGAAAGGGCTGTAAAACCAAAACCAAATCTACCTAAACTAAAATCCTTTTGCTCCATTGAGCAAGATGGCTGCCAGAGCTAAAAAAATAAAAGTCTTTAAATGACTTCTCCTATACCCATGGGCTAATTTCATTCTACTTTCATAGGAATGTTCCTAATTTTACCCTCTACCAAAATAGCTAAAATTGTTTTGCCCCCGTGAACAAGATGGTTACCAGAGCAAAGAGTAGAAAAATCTTCAAACGACTACTCATCCTATACCCATTGGGTCAATTTTATTCAAACTTCATAGGAATGTTGCTTATGCTACCAAAAAAGCTAAACCCTTTTGGTCCAATCAGGGCTAAAAAAAGTGCCAACAATTCGCTTAAAAAGACTCTTTTTTCCTAAACCCTTGGCCAAATTCGAATCGGATTTCACAGAAATGTTGCCTCAGCGGCTCCCTACCGCAATACCTATAATGGTTCTTTTCTGGTGAACAGGATGGCTGCCAGAGCTAAATATAGAAAAATCTTTTAATGACAACTCCTCCTGCAGTGTGGGCCATGCTCAATCAAACTTCATAGAAATGTTGCTTAGGTGATCCTCTTCCAAAATAGAGAGAGTCAACTCAGATGAATAAGATGGCCACCAGAGCTAAATATAGAAAAACCTAAATGACAGCTTCTTTTGATAACTTTTGACTAGTTTCATTCAAAATCCACAAGAATATTGATTAGGTAACCCTTTACCAAAATGATTTTGCTCGAATGAAGAAAATGGCTGTCAAAATTAAAAATGGTAAAATCTTCGAATGACATCTTCCTAAAACTCTTAAGATCAAGAATATGTAAATGATGTCGCCACCAAATTTTACACGCGTTGACCAGTTACGTAACGTCATTGGATACCAAACAAACGTCCTCATTGAAAACCTCCTTATTCTCCAGTGCCATGTTGGTTAAATGATAAAAAAAATTCTGTCTCTGTTGTAAAAACGTCAAGTGATAATCATTCTAAACCATGGTTCTCTACGGGTTTTGGTGACATCAATGCTGTTCTGCCCTATAAGCATTTTATATGCTATATAGTTTCCCTATAAGCATTTTTTAGCCCAGTGATGAGCGGGAAAGAATGTAAATATAAAAAATAAACTTATTTTTTCTGCTTTTCATGAAAGGATGAACGACAGCAGTTGCTAGCAAAGTAACCATGAACCCGGAAGAACCATGAACCCAACCATGAACCCCTTTGGGTTCATTTACTTTGCACGTGAGCCACTGCTTTCATACTTTCATGAACAGCTGAAAAATAAATTTCATTTCTTAAATGTGCCATATACCAATGCAAAATTCACAACGTCAGGCCATTTACTGCAACCTTTCAAATAAATTAGCCTAGATGAAACCTAAACAGTCCTGAGAAAATTTAAGATAGTACGAACATTTAGTGTCAACTGAGATCACTTTGCATACACCCGCGGTCTATTCATAGTCTTCACTGTACCAAATAATTGTGTTCCTACTATGCGGGTCGTTTTAAATAACTTGATCAAATCCTACGAATTAAATGTGAAAGCCAAGCAATGCTGTGAGGTGTGCAGTGGTCTGACGATTTTTTCATTATTTTTGCTAAAACTATAATTGTAGACATACGTAGAAAACATTTTACCAAGCCTCTCTCACAGGCACACAGAATCTATGTTTGTGGAACTATAAATGGAGGTTTTTTTTGTTTGAGTTTACATATGGAAAAATGCTTCAGTTGGCATCTAAAGGGGCTCTTGACATATTTGCTAATGCATGATGATTGCACGACCCGCAGAAAACGCGACCGACTGAATTCGGTTGATTTACTAAGAGTGCCCTAAAATCACCGTGTCATTCTGTCAGTCTTCATTCTGTCAGTCTGTCATTCTGTCTGTCCATCCGTAACCCGTTTGTAAAAATTGGTGATGGTGACTTAACCGCTTGGAATATTTAAACAATTTTTGGCATACTGATAGATATCAATGAGATCTAACTAATGAACTTGCGAAATGTATCATTCCATTTAGTATAGCCTCGCCGAGGCGAAAAATGTGAAAATTTTCGAACTGTTTCTCCTCGGAAACCATTGGGCCGATTGAAGTCAAATTTCATATGGAGCCTCTATGGGATGGGGGAAACCAAAATTTGCTCATGGGGTCCAGGTCACATGACCAAAATGGCCGCCAAGCCATATATGGTCTGTCTATCTGTCTGTCCATAACCCGTTTGTGAAAATTGGTGATAGTGACTTAACCGCTTGGAATATTCAAACAATTTTTGGCATACTGATAGATATCAATGAGATCTAACCAATGAACTTGCGAAATATTACATTCCATTTAGTATAGCCTCGCCGAGGCGAAAAATGTGAAAATTTTCGAAATGCTTCTCCTCAGAAACCGTTGGGCCGATTGAAGTCAAATTTTATATGGAGCCTTTATGGTATGGGGAAACCAAAATTTGCTCATGGGGTCCAGGTCACATGACCAAAATTGCCGCCAAGCCATATATGGTAAAAACCCTTCAAAAATAGTCTTCTCCAGAACCACTGGGCAGATTTCCACGAAACTTGATAAATAGCATCTGGGACGTAGGCCCATCATAAATTGCTAAAATGGTGACCCTGGGTTGACCTTGACCTTCTTTGTGCCTAGGTCAAACTTTGACACATATGCTTTTGTATTGGAAAAGTGAGAATGCATTTTATCCTGCAAACGATTCAGAATACAGTACTAAAGTATAAGATATATTTTTGCTCCTTATAATAAGGCGCATTTATTGGGGGAACCGTTTTAGGTCCAGGTCACATGACCAAAATGGCCGCCATAACCATATATGGTAACACTCATAAAGCTAAAAGCATCCGGCGGGTCGTGCACTTCAGCTGAAGCACTGGTTTGGAAATTATGTTCTGGTTGTTCTTTACAGCTTAAAGAAAAGTTGATGGTGCACTTCTGAAATATTTACAAATTACGTCAAAATGCGCCCAAATTATATATACCCTATACCCTATGCTGCTATAGCTCATAAACTAACCTGGTAGTCAAGGACTTTTTTTTTAACTCATTCTAATCAACAATAAATACGTCACAAAATATCTGTTTTTAGAAGAATTCTATGGGCCAGTTTAATTTCTATTGGCCAAAAAGATTGAAAATTAGGCAATTTTCGTCCCATTCCCATTGCTTTCTATACAAATGATTTTGGTCTTTGCGTGGTCATGGCACTAAACCTTCAGCTGGAGTCGCCCAAGGGGGTGTCCAAATTGAGCAGCTTATCACACGGATAAGAAAGCAAGTACACTCCATCCGATGAGGTTGTCCAATGCAGGAGGCTCCGAGGGATCCTTCTTTCTTAGAAGGGCACAGGTTTTACCAACATTACTGGCTGTTAGATTTTACACCCAGAAATGAGGATAAAAATCGACGATTTCTCAAGTACCAGTTTTCAACAGATCACCCTTTCCTGTTATGTCACAATTTTGTGCATACTAGACCCAATCAATCTAAACAACTACTGGTGATAAATATGTAGCCATAATAGCTACACAACCTATTAATTTTATTCTTCAAAACACATACCCATAATATTTTTCAGGTAGTAATGGAAGATGTCTTTGGTATAATGTGTCAAAGTAGGGTAGCCCTCCAAAGGGAGAGTATTGAATAATACTCAGCATGCTAAATCATCATCATCAACGGATTTTTCATTAACGTGCAGGTACAGGGGCAACGTCCACATAAGTGGGCCCCCTTCCATGTAGCTGGCTTGCTGCACGCGTTGTAGATCTTACACCAGATCTCCGGGCCTGTCTATCTCGAGGATCGATAGGAGAGAGCTTCCATTTTCTGCAATCTCTTTCTGTCAACTGCTTCCAGGTCATCTCGGGCTCCAGGCCCCCGCTTTCCACCTACCTGTATGCCACGGGCAGTCTTGACTGCACCGTTGGAGCGTTTCACATGTCCATACCAGTGGAGCCTTCTCTCTTTCAGGATGAGGTCCTGGTCCACGATGCCAAGACGCTCGAGTAACTCACTGGGCCTGATGGTGACAGTGTCCTGTGGCTTGACATTGCAGATCTGTCTGATCACTACCCTGTCATTCCGCTGAAGACGATGGAGGTTTGGCTTTGTCAATGGCCATGTCTCACTGGCATGGAGCATTGCACTCCGCATACAAGAGGTGTACACACAGCCACGTGTCTTGAATGAGAGGTGGTGGGAAGAGAGAATTGGTAGCAACTCATTGAATTTCTTCCAGGCTGTTTTCACATGTGATGTGGTTGAAAGGTCGCAACCACCCGCTGCTGAGAGCATATCACGTAGGTAGCAAAAGGAAACTACAAACCTCCGACTTGGACTTCCCGTTGTGGTCTGCCATCTAAGGGTCGTGCAGTTCCTTAGCACCGTGTACACCTGTAATCAGGGTCCTCTATCAAGCGCTTGAGCCCACTGCATTTCTTGTGCACCCATAACTTGCAGCCATTACAAAAGATACTGTTGCTGCCCACTCCAGTGTGACATACAGCCCATGGGAACTGGCCTGTACTCTGCAGTAGGTCCAGACCTGAACCACAGATTGCCTTTCCTGCATTCACTCTCAGCCCTTTCGCCTCCATTGCGTCTTTCCAAGTTAAGAGCATCCTGACACATTCCTCAAGGGATTCAGCTATGATGACAAGGTCATCAACATACAGGTCCTCCAAGGGGACTCCAGAGCGGAACTCGCATGAAAGGCTTCAAGCACAATGATGAAAAGCAGTGGGCTGAGAACAGAGCCTTGATGAACACCCACCTTCACTTCGAATTCTTCACTGTAACCATCACTAACACGGACACGCCTCCGAGCATTAGCATACATCCCTTGGACCAGTAGTAGTATATAGAGTGGGGTTTTGGACACAATTATTTTTAAGAAAGCGCATTTTTCCCCCAGTCTACCAGGAGTTCGTGCTACCTTGCGGCAGATGAATATAGTGCACACGATCGCAACTCTGTCCGATGCACACAGGAGTACGATTTTGAACACGATGAAAAGAATAGATGGGGATATCGGCAGGCTCATGGAGAAAAAGTGGAAGGAGGAGAGTGCATGTTTTCCCCGGTCTACCAGGAGTTCGTGCTACCTTTGCAGCAGCGGCAGTGGTTGTCAATCGGGTGGACCGGTAGTACAGACAAACGCACACTACCCAGGTAGATCGAAACTTCGAATTAGACAATAGGTAGTGCCAAACATCGAATACACCATTGACAGTGTGGACATATCGAATACTACCACAGAAAAATGGAAGTTGTAGAATGAACCTATCGAGAGATGGGGCTCTTTGCCGAGAAATTTGTGGCAACCCATCTTCTCCTGGAAAACGCATTCGAGAGCAACCTTGTTCCTGACATCTCGGCGGTGGACTACCTGGAGGGGCACCTTCGTAGGGAGGATTGCGTGTCCAGGGCCAGCAGAGCCTCATGTACGACCAGGGAAGATGGGTCTGCGCAGGTGGTCATGGCCTCTATTTCTTGGAGCATTCGGGAGGCTCTGGACGGCGAGAAGCACATGGAGACGAATATATTGCACACGATCGCAACTCGGTCCGACGCACACAGCAGCACGATTTTGGCCACGGTGGAAAGAATAGAGGCAGATACCGAAAGGCTCGTGGAGAAAAAGTGGAAGGAATTGCATGGTGAGCACCCATTCGCAATCTTCGTGGCAAAGGTGGATGCTTCCGAGGTGGAGATAGATAGCCTGCAGGCAAGGCTTCCAAAGCTTCAGAAACTGCTTCTGGGTAACGGCTATGGCCTCTATTCGATCGACTACACTCAGGATTCCTCCGGGACACTGAACCGGCAATCTCTCGTGGCCCACCTTTAAAAATTCGGACATAGGATACAAGAAGACCCCAACGGCATGCTCGTAAATAGGGATGCTCCGACGGTTCTGGACAACACCAAGTCCGTTAGGAACCATGTCTGCACCTGGGAAGGGACGGGCTCGAGCGGGTAAACGGTTCGAACCAAGCCCTTCAACAAGGTCGTCTCCAAAATCGAGGCAGGGGAGGTTCGGGAGCACATGGGGGGCCATCTCGCCGACTATGTGGACTGTCCGAACGAGCACCTGTGGAGGACATTCTTGCACCTGGATGTGCAAGAAAGAGGATACACAAGGATCGAGGTCTCCCTCTATGCGTGCAGGGGCAGGGATCTTTCCACGGACACGGAAAAAGAGGTGGTCGAGGCGGCGCTTGGCGTCGTGTCTCCGGAGGAAGAAGATCTGTTTGTCGTACAGCCGCCATCTAAGTTGTGGACAAACTTGGATGATAGCCTGGATAGATGCCTGGTCCTAGCCGACAGACCCCAAGGGACAATCTTCGTGGCGTTGTATGTGCACACCGGGACTAGCACGGTGGCCGGCATGCTGATACGCCCCACGCCACAAACCGTAGACAATGATGGCAGCTAGGAGAGGGCTGTGGAATGGGCCGCGGCAGACTTTGGATTCCGGGATTGCCCGATATTTCGGGCGGATGTATTTGAAACCAGACAAGGTGCGCGGGAGGATGGCGAGGATTCTATCATATTCTCTCCGCTTCGCTGCTACACCAAAGACGCTGGCTCCACGACGATCCTGGCCGCCTGCAAGAAACAGACAGCCCTGCATCCAAACGGGCCAGATCCATCCATCCTCATTTCACCGACCAACAAGGTGTCCTGAGTGTGGAGGGCAAAGAGTGAGTGTTTCAGTTTTACGTCCCACCAACAGCTAAGGTCATACGGAGACGGGACCTCGGTTTAAAGACTCATCCGAAAGTCTGGAGAAGCCCGGGATCGAACCTGCGACCCCTGGTTTACAAGGCGAGTAGCGTAACCACTCGAGGCTTCTATGTGGAGGGAAAAGAAGACCCATCGGATCAGTGTGGAGACCTCGCAGTTCCAGATCGTGGAAATGCCGGAGATAACCAGTGGTCGCCGACCCTCCACGCTCTCTATGCGAGACAGAGAGAGGGGGCTTTGGGATCTGTAGCAAGCCACCAACATAGAGAAGTGGAGGAGGGAGGCGGAAAAATGGTTGGAAGAAGAAAAAGAAAGAAACAGGCGGTACAGGCGAGGATAGCTAGAACAGATATCCAAACTTGCCACCGAGCATCGGGAGTACATGGCTGCTTCGAGGAAAACTGAGGAGGAGGTAGTGGAGATCCTATCTTCCATGCAGACCAGCAGGATCTCTAGCCTTCGACCGGATAGGTGGATCCTGCTGGGGTTTCGGGAGCAGCACCTGGATACACGAAAGCCTAGGGACGTGCTGTCGAACGATTCGACTCCTAGGATAGCGGTGTGGGCTTGGATCCTATCCAGCTGCAAAGGATTCTTCGAGAAACGGGTGGACGACGGCCGCTACAAAACCACATACTGGATGCCTGCGCTGGAGCACAACGGCCTGGAGATAGAAGTGCAGCCGAGCAAGAAGTTCTTTGGTAAGGAAGGGATGGAGGTTTGCTGGAATCCAATCCAAGTATTGCATGCCACTGGGAATCTCCGCGTAGAGACTCTCCAGAGGTTGGCAGAGTCGGAGGCGGAATTTGTAGAAACGGCTTCGTGTGTGGGACGGGTGGAGATCGCGCCCAAATCTACAGATCTGTGGAAAGCCGTGGATATGCTCCCAGGAGAATATCTCTTTAGACGGTTCTGCTCGCAGATGTTTCGGGGAGCCCCCAGAATGCTGCTATATGTCGTTCCCCTAGACGAGGGGGGAGAGCCGACGACGGATGTGGAATACCCAACGTACGGATACTTTCTGGAGAAGGAGATAGAGCGCCTTGGTGGGCCGACAGAGCTGGAAAAGTTGCTGAGCCCCATCCTCTGCAGGTTTGGGATAGAAAAGACGACTTCTACAAAGAGGAAGGACAGTATGGTCTCCATAGCCTCCACACCAGCCGTCTAGCGTACAACCCCTCCAAGATCTGTGCAGAATACGGAAGCCCCACAAATGGCCACAACGTACGAACTCCTGTGTTCCCACCCCAACTTTTCTTCCGCCATTTCGGGCAAGATCTCCCCCAAGATCTTCCCAACACGCTTCTCCCTCGTCCATATCCTATCTTCTCCCTCGGGACCCCAACCCAGTTCCAACGCCAATTCGCAGGAAGCCTCCCGGATCTCTTCTAGATCTCTCCACTCGATCTGCCCCCTTTCCAAGTAGTTCTTCTTGTGTTCTCCAAACCCCTGGAACCTAGGGCAACATCCTCTTTTCTGCACGAGATCCATGCCTGCGCAGATATACATACATGTTGTCGTCCAAATGTTCCTAGGCAAAGCTTGGCAAAGCAAATTGGCAACACAGAGGCTCCGATGGGTGCCTCGACGCCATGCTGTCGCCGGCAAAATAGCGCCGCCTAGTCGAGCAACCCCGTGGCTCCCACCAGCGATCTTGCCACCCCCCAGCTCCAGGCTTCGGCTTTGTGGGTCTTTGGGCACCAGCTCCCGCCAGCTCCAGCTTCGACTTGGTAGGTACTTGGGGTCTTCGGACAAACAGCGGAGCCCAATCCTCTGCAGGTTTGGGGCAGAAAAGCAACGCCTACACAGAGGGGGGACAGGACGGTCTGCCCCGAACCTGCAGAGAATGGAGCTTCAATGTTTGTAGTTCTTCAGGGACGCCGAGATGTCGGGAACAAGGTTGCTCGCGAATGCGTTTTCCAGGAGAAGATGGGTTGCCACAGATTTCTGGGAAAAGAGCCCCATCTCTCGAAAGGTTCATTCTACAACTTCCATTTTTCTGTGTTAGTATACGATATGTCCACACTATCGATGATGTATTCGATGCTTTGCACTACCTATTGTCTAATTCGAAGTTTCGATCTACCTGGGTAGTGTGCGTTTGTCTGCACTTCCGGTCAACCCGATAGACAACCGCTGCCGCTGCTGCAAAGGTAGCACGAACTCCTGGTAGAAAAATGCGCTCTCCTCCTTCCACTTTTTTTCCACAAGCCTGTCGATATCCGCCTCTATTCTTTCCATCGTGGCCAAAATCGTGCTGCTGTGTGCGTCGGACCGAGTTGCGATCGTGTGCACTATATTCATCTGCCGCAAAGGTAGCACGAACTCCTGGTAGACTGGGCGAAAAATGCGCTATCCTAAAAAGAAATTATCCCAAAACCCCGACTCTATATACTACTCCAGTCGCACAATCCACTCGTCAACTCCAAGTTTTCTTAGTGCCCACCAGATGACTTTCCGAGGCAATCGATCAAAGGCATTCGATCAAATGCCTTATCCAGGTCTACAACGGCCATGTAGAGTCTCCTGTTGGCCGCCAGATACTTCTCTTGTAGCTGCCGTACAACAAAAAACATCTGTTGTGCCTCTATCTGGAACGAAGCCAAACTGGGAATGGTCTATGGACACCAACTGCCTAATGAGGCCATCCACAGTCCTCTCCAGGACTTTCATGACCTGTTCTGTCCCCTTGAGACCACGGTAGTTGCCCCGTTCCAATGCATCACCCTTGCCCTTGTAGAGACAGACAATAAAACTCTGTTCCCAGTCAGAGGGTACCTTTCCATCATGGATGATTGCAGCTGCAAGGTGGAGGATCGTTGAGGCACCCGCATCACCTGCAGCTCTGATCATCCCCACCACTATGCCAGAAGGGCCTTGGTGCTTTGCCAGTCTTCATCTGAGAGATAGCCTTCTTAACCATATCCATAGTCATTGGGATAGGCGGCGCTTCCACTGGTGGTTCATCAGACAAGTGGTCTGGGTCCCAGTCAAACTCAACATTGAGTAGCCTATGGTAGTGTTCTAACCAGGCCCTCTGCTTTGAGTCTAAAAGTTAAATGAACATGGCAATGTATCATTTTTGACGGGTTTTTTCAAGGAAAAATTCCGTCCTTTAAAATAGCGATGTCCGGGCGGGCGGCCTGCCGGGCCTCCGCGTCCCGGTTTACCTTTTGGTTAACCCTGAAAAACCTGTCCATAATGCCAATTTGGCGTTTTTCTTGTTATTATATGGACCAGTGCAGAATGTTGAGATGTACTCGCATGCAAAATTTTAAAAATTTCTGTGGGAGATCTAGGCCTTAAGCCAGTATCATTCAACCTTGTTAAGAATGTTGCCGAGGTGACCATCTGTCAAAGTGCAACAGATATTCTTTAAGGGATAAGATGGGTATTAATATCCATATGACTGACATCTTGAAATTAAGTGAGTGATTCAGGGCCATCTTGACCCTCTTGTTGACAAATCTAGTTTCGTTGCATTAATGGCTTTTAAATTAGCAAGTTTGAAAAGAGTGTGCTTTTAACATTATCTCAGTGAGGCTGATTGAATACAAAGTTTGCTGTTCTGCATTACCAGTTTGTTCTGGTAATAATCCTTTTTGCGGACACACAGTTTATATGATTCCCTTCTCTGAGTGAAAAGGAACTGTCATTGATAGTATGCATATATATGTTCTATACATTCTATTTTATACCGCAATCAGGCATTCTAGTACCCTAATAAAGGGGGTTGAATAACTGCACACTACAATCGGTAGTGATCTATAATACCTTCTACTGACCTATTATACCTCTAGTGACCATTTATAGACTAGCCCTGCGAGGGATGTTCGGAAAGAATTGCTTATTTATATCTGGAGACTTCAAATTTCAAGTGCTCATTTCATGCCATCGAAGTACTCCCCGTGGCTAGAAATGCAAGGTTTCAGTCGATGTATCCACTTCTTGAAGGCGTCAATGTACGCTGATTTGGACACAGTAATAAGGTACTAATGAATGGCAGATCCAAGTGCCTGACGGGCCAGCAAAGTATGATTTCAATTTCGGAAACAAAAAGAAATCACAAGGGGAAAGGTCTGGGGAATACGGGGGTGAGACAAAACAGTTACTTTTTCTTTCTTCAAAAACGCCGTAACTATTGCGGAGGTATGAGCAGTTGCATTGTCATGTAGAAGACGGACATGTGGCGTCGTTTCTGATAATACTTTTTCTGTTTCTTCAGTACTACGTCTTTGTGGTACTTTCCCGTGATGCTTTTGCCCTTTTTCACCGGCACTTTTATTGCTCCTTCACCAGAGAAGATTGCATACAAAACATTCTTTGTCCTCAAAGAACGTTTGGTAATTATTATGCTCGTCGAAGAATTTCGGGGGAGCATATAGTCGCCGCTTCGTCTGTGCGTCCGTGCGTCCGTCTCGCTCTTATCCACGCAAATTCTCAGAAACTAGTGGTCGGATTTCAATGAAACTTCATGAGAATATTAAGTGGATGCGCATATCATCTGCGTGTTTCGGTTCGATGATTTTTCCAACAGTTATGGCCCTTTGATGAATTCTGCATGAATATATATAGGGTACTGTTTGTCAACGCGAATCAGCAACTACTTGCAGAAATTCAACGAAACTTCAATGGAATCTTAAGCAGCAATAGGGGATGCGCATATTATCCGTGTCATCTGGTTAGATGATTTGTCACAAAGTAATGGTACTTTGTTTAAAGCTGCAGTGTAAGGTCACTGTGGCTATTTTTTGAAAAAACTTTGTCATCACTCTGGTGCCTACGTTTATTGATGGATTTAATATAATATAACTTCACACAAATGTTGGGTATGATAATATATGGAGCATATTCGACTTTCAGGGTCCTTGGCACAAGGTCAAGGTCACTGGCTATTTTTAGAAAAACTTTGTTTTCGCTCTAGTGCCTACATTTATTGATGGATTTTTATATAATTTCACACAAATGTTGAGTCTCACAATATCTCGAGCATGTACGACTTTCAGGGTCCTGGGCTCAAGGTCAAGGTCGATGTGGCTATATTTAGAAAAAACTATGTCATCGCTCTAGTGCCTACATTTTATTGATGGATTTTAATATAACTTCACACAAATGTATGGTATGATAATATCTGGAGCAAGTTTGACTTCAGGGTCCTGGGCTCAAGGTCAAGGTCACTGCGGTTATTTTTAGAAAAAAAAAATTGTCATCGCTTTAGTGTTGTCATTTGCTGATGGATTTTAATATAACTTCACACAAATGTTGGGTATGATAATATCTCGAGCATCTTTAACTTTCTGGGTTCTGGGCTCAAGGTCAAGGTCAAAGCGGCTATTTTTAGAAAAACTGGCTGGAGGCAGAAATCTTTCCAACTGTAAACGGAGTTCCATTGCACACAGCCTTTCATTATCAACCTCTCATCATTCTGATATGACTGAAATACTGCTAAAAAGGATGTAAAATCGCAAGTCATCCATCTACATTATTGGAGTTGCAGATAAATTAGATCAAAGTGAAAGAAGCTAGTCTTTACAGATGATCAAAATGACCTTTTTTGACAGTGAAGGGGATAGGATCAGATCGATTTTCGAACCCGTTTGATATTTTTAGCTCACCTGTCACGTAGTGACAATAGGGGCCTGAAGAAATATATGGGCTGCATGATGTTTCCACGCAGAGCTGAATCTGGCCCGCACACTAGTACTGGTAAACCGCTAGAGGATTTAAGCCTGTCCAGGAACCGCGGTGCGAGGCGGACCGTCCATGCAAATAAACCCTATTGGTTTCATTGGGCGACAGGGCGTGAGATGTCATTTCATCTTAATGTCGGGTAAAAGTCCCACAAAATTGGAAGCAACGTCTCCAAAATGACCTTTACAGTGTTGACGGGGACGTTTAACCTCAAATCAAACAAAAACGTAGTGACAAGGTGAGCTTTTGTGATCACATTTTGTCTGTCGTCCGTAATGCGTGCGTGCGTCCGTCCGTGCGTGCGTCCATGTGTGCGTGCGTCCATAAACAATTTACAATAAGTAAATCTCTAATACCCCATGGCCAATCTTGATCAAATTTCATGTGAAACATCGTCAGGTAGGGGGAAGGCTGCATAAGGTTTTTGGGCTGATCAGATTGGAATTCTGGTTGCCATGGCAACATATAGCTCCCATAGACTTATAATGGGAAAAATTTAAAAAATCTTCTACTCTGAAACAAGAGGGCCCAGAGCTTAGATATTTAGCTTGAAACAATGTTAAGTGGTCACCTACGTAAATCATGCCAATCATGCCCCTGGGGTCCAACTTGGCCACACCCCGGGGCCCCTTAGCTCCTATAGACTCATAATGGAAAAAAAAGCTTCAAAAATCATCTTCTCTGAAACCACAGGGCCCAGAGCTTAGATATTTTGCATGTAGCAACGGCAAGTGGTCACCTACATAATTCCTGCCAATCATGCCCCTGGGTTTCAAATGGGCCTCGCCCCGGGACCCCTTCGCTCTCGTAGACTCCTAATGGAAAAAAGGTTCGAAAATCTTCTTCTCTGAAACCACAGGGCCCAGAGCTAAGGTATTTAGCATGTAGAAACGGCAAGTGGTCACCTAAATAATTCCGGCCAACCATGCCCCTGGGGTCCGAATGGGCCACGCCCCGGGCCCCTTCGCTCCCATAGACTCATAATGGAAAAAAAGCTTCAAAATCTTCTTCTCTGAAACCACAGGGCCCAGAGCTTAGATATTTAACGTGTAGCAACGGCAAGTGGTCACCTACATAATTCCTGCCAATCATGCCCCTGGGGTCCAAACGGGCCACGCCCCGGGGCCCCTTAGCTCCTATAGGCTCATAATGGAAAAAAGTTTCAAAAAGCTTCTTCTCTGAAACCACAAGGCCCAGAGCTAAGATATTTAGCATGTAGCAACGGCAAGTGGTCACCTACATGAATCCTGCAAATCATGCCCCTGGGGTCCAAATGGACCACGCCCCGGGGCCCCTTAGCTCCTTTAGACTCATAATGGAAAAAAAGTTCCAAAATCTTCTTCTTTGAAACCACAGGGCCGAGAGCTGAGATATTTAGCATGTAGCAACTGCAAATGGTCACCTAAATAATTCCTGCCAATCATTCCCCTGGGGTCCAAATGGGCCATGTCCCGGGGCCCCTTCGCTCCCATAGACTCATAATGGAAAAAAGCTTCAAAAATCTTCTTCTCTGAAACCACAGGGCCCAGAGCTTAGATTTTTGACATGAAGCAACGGCAAGTGGTCACCTACATAATTCCTGCCAATCATCTCCCTGGGGTCGAAACGGACCACGCCACGGGGCCCCTTAGCTCCTATAGGCTCATAATGGAAAAAGTTTCAAAAAGCTTCTTCTCTGAAACCACAAGGCCAAGAGCTGAGATATTTAGCATTTAGCAACAGCAAGTGGTAACCTACATAATTCCTGCCAATCATGCCCCAGGGTTCCATATTGGCCACGCCCAGGGGCCCCTTAGCTCCCATAGACTCATAATGGACAAATTTTTTTCAAAAATCTTCTCCTCTGAAGCCACAGGGCCCAGAGCTTAGATATTTAGTATGTAGCAACGGCAAGTGGTCACCTACATAATTCCTGCCAATCATGCCCCTTGGTTTCAAATGGGCCACGCCCCGGGGCGCCTTTGCTCCCATAGACTCATAATGGAAAAAAGCTTCAAAAAGCTACTTCTCTGAAACCAAAGGGCACAGAGCTAAGATATTTAGCATGTAGCAACGGCATGTTGTCACGTACATAATTCCTGCCAGTCATGCCCCTGGGGTCCAAACGGGCCACGCCCCGGGCCCTCCTTAGCTCCTATAGACTCATAATTGAAAAAAAAAGCTTCAAAAATCTTCTTCTCTGAAACCACAGGGCCCAGAGCTTAGATATTTGGCATGTAGCAATGGCATGTGGTCAACTACATAATTCTTGCCAATCATGCCCCTGGTGTCCAAACGGGCCACATCCCGGGGCCCTTTAGCTCCCATAGACTCATAATGGAAAAACAAGTTTCAAAACTCTTCTCCTCTGAAACCACAAGCCCCAGAGATTAGATATTTAGCAGGTTGCAATGGCAAGTGGTCACCTACATAAATCCCCCAATCATGCCCCTGGGGTCCAAATGGGCCACGCCCCGGGGTTCTTAGCTCCCATACACTCATAATGGAAAAAAGCTTCAAAAATCTTCTTCTTTGAAACCACAGGGCCCAGAGCTTAGATATTTAGCATGTGGCAATGACAAGTGGTCACCTACATAAATCCTGCCAATCATGCCTTAGGGGTCCAAATGGGCCACCCCTGGGATCCCCTTAGCTCCCATAGACTTATAATGGAAAAAAGCTTTAAAACTCTTCTTCTCTGAACCCACAGGGCCCAGAGCTTAGATATTTAGCTTGTAACAATGTCAAGTAGTCACCTACTTAAGTCCTGCAAATCATGCCTGTGGGGTCCAAATTGGCCACGCCCTGGTGCCTCTTAGCTCCCATAGACTTATAATGGAAAAAAGCTTCAAAAATTTTCTCCTCTGAAACCACAGGGCCCAGAGCTTAGATATTTAGCATCTAGCAACTGCAAGTGGTCACCTACATAAATCCTGCCAATCATGGCCCTGGGGTCCAATTGGGCCACGCCCCGGGGCCCCTTAGCTCCCATAGACTCCTAATGGAAAAAAGCTTCAAAAATCTTCTTCTCTGAAACCACAGGGCCCAGAGCTTAGATATTTAGCATGTAGCAACGGCAAGTGGTCACCTACAGAATTCCTGCCAATCATGCCCCTGGGTCCTATCGGGCCACGCCCGGGGCCCCTTATCTCCTATAGGCTCATAATTGAAAAAAGCTTCAAAAAAGCTTCTTCTCTGAAACCACAGGGCCCAGAGCTGAGATATTTGTACCCCCCGCAAACGAAGTTTGAAGGGGGTATATAGGAGTCAGCTTGTCGTCTGTCGTCTGTTGTCGGTCCGTTACAAATCGTCTGTCGTCGGTCCGTTACAAAAAACTTTAACATTGCTCATAACTTCCTTATTCTTTGACCGATTTCTATAATATTCACACACCACACACCTTGCCACTAGTACTTAAGATTGATATATACAAACCTGACCTTGACCTTTACGTTGACCTTCCTCAAGGTCAAATACTTGTAAAAATTTGTCGGTAGCGGGGGTATAATTGGCGCCCGTTAGGCGGCAGCTCTAGTTTAATTTAGCATGCAGTAACGGCAAGTGGTCACCTACATAAATCCTGCCAATAATTTCACAGGAATGTTCCTTGGTTGACTCTACTAAAATTGCTCAAATTGTTCTGCATGGTTAACAAGATGGCCACCAGAGCTAAAAATAGAAAAACCTTTTAACGACTTCTCCTCCATAACCAGTTCATGGATTTTTTAAAATAATTTCACAGGAATGTTCCTTAGGTGACTCTCTACCAAAACAGCTCAAACCGTTCCGCTGGGTTTTAACAAGATGGCCGCCAGATCTAAAAATAGAAAAACCTTTAACTTTCTTCTCCTTAACCAGTAAATGGATTTCAAAATAATGTCACAAGAATGTTCCTTGGTTGACCCTCTACCAAAATTACTCAAATTGATCCGCTCGGATGAACAAGATGGCCGACGGGCCTCCGTGGCCTAGTGGATAAGAGCGCTGACTCTTAATCATTAGGTCTCTCACTGCTGTGGTTCGAGCCTCGCTCGGGTCACATGTGAGACGCCAAGTTCTGCAAGGGAATGTCAGGTGGTCTTTCTCCGGGTACTCCGGTTTTCGCCCACCTCTGATTAACGATGGGCTCGATATGAGTGAAATACTCTTGAAAGGGCCTTAAAACCAAAACCAAAAGAAAAGAAAAAAAGAACAAGATGGCCACCAGAGCTAAAAATAGGAAAACCTTTAACTTTCTTCTCCTTAACCAGTAAATGGATTTCAAAATAATGTCACAAGAATGTTCCTTGGTTGACCCTCTACCAAAATTGCTCAAATTGATCCGCTCTGATGAACAAGATGGCCGACGGGCCTCCGTGGCCTAGTGGATAAGAGCGCTGACTCTTAATCATTAGGTCTCTCACCGCTGTGGTTCGAGCCTCGCTCGGGTCACATGTGAGACGCCAAGTTCCGCTCAGATGAACAAAATGGCCGTCAGAGCTAAAAATAGAGGAACCTTTAAACGACTTCTTCTCCTTAACCAGATGATGGATTTCAAAATAATTTCACAGGAATGTTCCTTTGGTGACCCTCTTCCAAAATTGCTCAAATCATTCCGCTCGGTTGAACAAAATGGCCACCAGAGCTGAAAATAGAAAAAAACCTCTAAACGACTTCTTCACCTTTACCAGTGGATGGATTTCAAAATAATTTCACAAGAATGTTCCTTTGGTGACCCTCTACCAAAATGGCTCAAATCGTTCCGCTCGGGTGAACAAGATGGCCACCAGAGCTAAAAATGGAAAAACCTTTAAACGACTTCTCCTCCTTAACCAGTGCATGGAGTTTGAAATAATTTCACAGGGAGGTTCCTTGAGTGACCCTCTACCAAAATTGCTCAAACCGTTAATTATGCTCGGATAAACAAGATGGCCACCAGAGCTAGAAATAGAAAAACCTTTA
This sequence comes from Lucinisca nassula, assembly GCA_963580285.1. Lineage (NCBI taxonomy): Eukaryota > Metazoa > Mollusca > Bivalvia > Lucinida > Lucinidae > Lucinisca > Lucinisca nassula. Next base: position 115,969,514 of record OY757014.1, read on the forward strand.
ACTGACTTCTCCTTAATCAGTGGATGGATGGGTTTCAAAATAATTTTACAGGAATGTTCCTTGGGTGACCCTCAACCAAAATTGCTCAAAATGTCCCGTTGGGATGTCCAAGATGGCCACCAGAGCTAAAAATAGAAAAATCTTTAAAAGTCTTCTCTTCCTTAACGATTGGATGCATTTTGAAAAACAAATGCACAAGAATGATCCTTGATGGACCCTCTACCAAAATTGCTCAAACTGCTCTGCTCGGATGAATGAGATGGCCACCAGGGCTAAAAATATAGAAAGAAACTTTAAACGACTTCTGGCCCTTAACAAGTGGATAGATTTCGATATAATTTCACAGGAATTTTTCATGGATGACCCTCTATTAAAATTGTTCAAACAATTCTGCTGGGATGAAAAAGGTGGCCGCTAAGACCCATAATAGAAAAACCATTGGTTGGATTTCGAATTAATTTCATTATGATTACACACCCTTGTGTCTTAGTGCATTTTTCATATCTCCAAAATGGCTATGTTGCTGATGAAAATCCGTAACATTTTTCTTATAAATGCTGAAAACATAGGTTGGTGCTCGTTAGAACGGCCACATTGAGGCCGCTCTAACGAGTACCCACAACCTCTATGTCTTGGAGTAAAAATAAGACAAATAATGTATACCCCCATAAAGCCCAGGTTTCTCTATATGGAGTGGGGTTTAGGGGGTCTTCATTTCACAGACTTGTTTTAAAATTGCTCAATCCGTTGTGCTTGGATGAACAAGATGTCTAAAATTATAAAAACCTCCTTGTGTCAACCAAAATTGCTCAAACCCTCTACTCTACCATATATTATCTCCAATTTCATTTCTACAATATGGCCCGCCCCCGCCCATAGGCTTGAAGAAATATATGGGCTGCATGATGCTTCCATGCAGAACTGAATCCGGCCCGCACACTAGTACTGGTAAACCGCTTAGAGGATCTAAGCCTGTCCAGGAACCCCGGTGCGAGGCGGACCATGTTAATAAACCCAATTGGTTTCATTGGGCGACAGGGCTTGAGATGTCATTTCATCTCAATGTCGGGTAAAAGTCCCACAAAATTGGAAGCAACGTCTCCAAAATGACCTTTACAGTGTTGACGGGGACGTTAAACCTTTAACTTTCTTCTCCTTAACCAGTAAATGGATTTCAAAATAATGTCACAAGAATGTTCCTTGGTTGACCCTCTACCAAAATTGCTCAAATTGATCCGCTCGGATGAACAAGATGGCTGACGGGCCTCCGTGGCCTAGTGGATAAGAGCGCTGACTCTTAATCATTAGGTCTCTCACCACTGTGGTTCGAGCCTCGCTCGGGTCACATGTGAGACGCCAAGTTCTGCAAGGGAAGGTCAGGTGGTTTTTCTCCGAGTACTCCGGTTTTTGCCCACCTCTGATTAACGATGGGCTCGATATGAGTGAAATACTCTTGAAAGGGCCGTAAAACCAAAACCAAAAGAAAAGAAAAAAAGAACAAGATGGCCACCAGAGCTAAAAATAGAAAAAACCTTTAAACGACTTCTCCTCCTAAACAAGTGCATGGATTTTGAAATTATTTCACAGGAAGGTTCCTTGGGTGACAATCTGCACAAAATGCTTTAACTGTTCCGCTCACATGAACAAAATGGCCGTCAGAGCTAAAAATAAAGGAACCTTTAAACGACTTCTTCTCCTTAACCAGATGATGGATTTCAAAATAATATCACAGGAATGTTCCTTTGGTGACACTCTTCCAAAATTGCTCAAATCATTCCGCTCGGTTGAACAAAATGGCCACCAGAGCTGAAAATAGAAAAAACCTCTAAACGACTTCTTCACCTTTACCAGTGGATGGATTTCAAAATAATTTCAAAGGAATGTTCCTTTGGTGACTCTCTACCAAAATGGCTCAAATCGTTCCGCTCGGGTGAACAAGATGGCCACCAGAGCTAAAAATGGAAAAACCTTTAAACGACTTCTCCTCCTTAACCAGTGCATGGAGTTTGAAATAATTTCACAGTAAGGTTCCTTGAGTGACCCTCTACCAGAATTGCTCCAACCGTTAATTATGCTCGGATAAACAAGATGGTGACCCTCTACCAAAATGGCTCAAATCGTTCCGCTCGGGTGAACAAGATGGCCACCAGAGCTAAAAACGGAAAAACCTTTAAACGACTTCTCCTCCTTAACCAGTGCATGGAGTTTGAAATAATTTCACAGGAAGGTTCCTTGAGTGACCCTCTACCAAAATTGCTCAAACCGTTAATTATGCTCGGATAAACAAGATGGCCACCAGAGCTAGAAATAGAAAAACCTTTAACTGACTTCTCCTTAATCAGTGGATGGATGGGTTTCAAAATAATTTTACAGGAATGTTCCTTGGGTGACCCTCAACCAAAATTGCTCAAAATATCCCGTTGGGATGTCCAAGATGGCCACCAGAGCTAAAAATAGAAAAATCTTAAAAAGCCTTCTCTTCCTTAACGATTTGATGCATTTTGAAAAACAAATGCACAAGAATGATCCTTGATCTCTACCAAAATTGCTCAAACTGCTCTGCTCGGATGAATATAGAATATAGGGCTAAAAATATAGAAAAAAACTTTAAACGACTTCTGGCCCTTAACAAGTGGATAGATTTCGATATAATTTCACAGGAATGTTTCATGGATGACCCTCTATTAAAATTGTTCAAACAATTCTGCTGGGATGAAAAAAGTGGCCGCTAAGGCCCATAATAGAAAAACCATTGGTTGGATTTCGAATTAACTTCATTATGATTACACACCCTTGTGTCTTAGTGCATTTTTCATATCTCCAAAATGGCAATTTTGCTGATGAAAATCCATAATATTTTTCTTATAAATGCTGAAAACATAGGTTGGTGCTCGTTAGAACGGCCTCATTGAGGCCGCTCTAACGAGTACCCACAACCTATGTCTTGGAGTAAAAATAAGACAAATAATGTATACCACCATAAAGCCCAGTTTTCTCTATATGGAGTGGGGTTTAGGGGGTCTTCATTTCACAGACTTGTTTTAAAATTGCTCAATCCGTTGTACAGATGAACAATATGTCTAAATTTATAAAAACCTCCTTGTGTCAACCAAAATTGCTCAAACCCTCTACTCTACTATATATTATCTCCAATTTCATTTCTACAATATGGCCCGCCCCCGCCCATAGGCTTGAAGAAATATATGGGCTGCATGATGCTTCCATGCAGAACTGAATCCGGCCCGCACACTAGTACTGGTAAACCGCTTAGAGGATCTAAGCCTGTCCAGGAACCCCGGTGCGAGGCGGACCGTGTTAATAAACCCAATTGGTTTCATTGGGCGACAGGGCTTGAGATCTCATTTCATCTCAATGTCGGGTAAAAGTCCCACAAAATTGGAAGCAACGTCTCCAAAATGACCTTTACAGTGTTGACGGGGACGTTAAACCTCAAATCAAACAAACAAAAATGTTTACAATATGGATCAGTCGAGTGATCCAGGGCCATCATGGCCCACTTGTATATGCATGTAAAGGCACCCAATACGGAACCATAACTGGAGACAGTCCTATGAGGATTGCCTCTGTGTACGAGAGTAAGTTTTTAATAATTTGTATTGAACAGTTTTACCCAATTAATATAGCTAAACTACCACCTAGGATCTTGGGGGATGGTATCGAACCTGAAGACACTTCCATTCATTTATTCCGACTTTTGTGTTGCTGATGTTTGTATGACAGTGCCATCAGGCAAGCTAATCTGTCCACCGACAGGTTTTATTATACTCCATTTTGAAATACAGTGAGTATACACAGTATACCTCTCTTTAACTAGGATAATGTTTCCTGTTCCGACTATGGCACGTTCGGGGAGCATCCATCGGTTTTACCGATATTCTTGTTGTGGGTTGGCTGTGTTTAGTAGCCCAGATCTTATTGCTAACCTTTTTGACAGACTCAAAATAATGGACCTAGGTTTCATCACCTGTGACGACATTGTCAAAATGCTTCTTGTCATATTTTGGAAACATTTGAAACAGCTTTTTGGCAACTTTAACCCGTTGCCTCTTTGGCTCAGTCAACAGATGTGGCAAATATTTCTGACTTTCAAATGCTTCTTCAAAATAAGGTGAACCGTTGATAGTGATATGCCTACCTTTCGTTCAATATCACGAACTGTAAATCTGGCATCTCCTTCAATGATTTTTGGAAACGATTTCTTTATGAGATGCAGATTTTGGCCTACCTGATTTCGGTGCATTTTTGATGGACTCTACACCAGACTCAAATGTCTTTTTCCACCGCCGAACTGTGTCATAAGACACACAAGAAGGTCCAAAAGCAGTAGAAATTTCAGTCATCAACTTCTTTGAAGAACAATCAAGTTTTGAGGAAGCTTTGATGTAAGCCCGTATATCATATTTTTTGTCGTCGTTTCTACTAACCATTTTTACTGCAGTAGTCAATGATTGCGAGTATTCAAATGGCAAATTTTATGTCTTACACTTAGTCTAACATATACATTTATACACCATTGTGTAGATATTGAATAGCCCTCTACAAGTATGTATTGGTTTTGATCGTGACCCACGTGGATATCGAGCTAGAGGACAATAAGCAATTCTTTTCGAACATCCCTTGTACTCTTCATGTCCCTAATCTGCAAGCATAAACAATAACAGACAACATTTTATATATTGTGAAAACAACGAAACTGCAAGTTATAATCTTTGCAGTATTTATTGAAACAGATTTTCAGAAATTTCAGCTAAATTCTTACCTTCCCTGGCTTTCCTGGTTTGAATGGTCCGTTGGAATAATTGCGCACTGCTACTGCGGTTACGTTTCAGCCTCAGAAATAATTTCTAAAGCTAAAATAAATCATTCATCTGCAGATTTTTATACAGAATGTAAAGCGATGAGAAACTTTTATTCGAGCATCCATATTGTTTCCTGCGTCTCTGTGGTTTGGTAACGTCAGAAACTTTGTGATATTTGAAATCACATACTACGTGTGTGCGCCATGGCACTGAATGTCGTTTAACATGCCACACTGCCTGCTGTCTTTTTAGCTCACCTGTCACGTAGTGACAAGGTGAGCTTTTGGGATCACTTTTTGTCCGTCGTACGTCAGTCCGTGCGTAAACAAATTCTTTAAACAAAATCTCCTGAACCACTGATCAGATTTTGACCAAACTTCACAGGAATGATTCTTAGGTGGTCCCCTTTCAAAGTTGTTCAAATGGTTACGGTCCGTTGCACATCTAGGTCACATGAGCTAAAAATAGAATTGTTTTTACTGAAAAAATATTCTTCTCTGAAACCGCATGGTCCAGGTTTTTGATATTTGGTATGAAGCTTCATCTAGTGGACCCCTACCAAGATTGTTCAAATTACAGTGCTGGGGCCAAAAATGCACCCGCCCTGGGTCCTTTGGTTTTACATGGGCTTATATAGGGAAAATCTTTAAAAATTTTCTTCTCTGAAACCGCAAGGCCCAGGTCTTTGCTATTTGGTGTGAAGTTTCATCTAGTGGACCCCTACTAAGATTGTTCAAATTACAGTGCTGGGGCCAAAATGCCCCCGCCCTTGGGCCGTTTGGTTTTACATGGGCTTATATAGGGAAAATCTTTAAAAATCTTCTTCTCTGAAACCGCAAGGCCCAGGTCTTTGATATTTGGTATGAAGCTTCACCTTGTAGACCGCTACCAAGATTGTTAAAATTATAGCATTGGGACAAAAAATGTTCAAATTATAGCATTGGGACAAAAAAATGGTCCTGCCCAAGGGCCCATTGCTTTTATATAGACTTACTTAGGGAAACCTTTTAAAAATCTTCCTGTTTGAAACCAGAAGGCCCAGCTTTGATATTTGGCATTAAGCTTCATTTAGTGGACCTCAGCCAAGATTATTCAAACTACAGATCTGGGACCAAAAATTGCCCCATCTCGGGACCCACATGTAAATGTCTTTGCTCAGGTAAGTGGTATAGGACCATCGTGGTCCACTTATTGAAGCAATAGCTACTACCAGCAACACAGCATGTCATGCTTCACTGTTTTTGCAAATTTAATTTGGTTAGGATTTTTGTAAGAGATACCTTTCTGCTGTAGTAGTTGCTGGGTGTTGGTAAGTACAACAACAATAACATAATATCAGGTTACCATAAGGCAAAGGCCACTGATTTAGGACATCGGCTAATTTACCAAGGCAAGGGCTTCAGCCACCTTTATTGGAATGTAGGTGGGAGCAACTGTGTACTACAGCTTGTTTTACATACATCTTTCATTTTAGAAAAGCTGGGTCCTTCACATATACATACATATACCTTGTAGATAAAGACACTGATTGACCTATATGTATTCTGAATCGGATATGCACAAAGATATGTTATTTAAGTTTCTTTCTGTTCTTCCTAGGGTCAGGAGTTGGCTGTGAGCCTAGCAAAATCTGGTATAGAAACAACTGTCATCAATGACTCTGCTGTATTTGCTATAATGTCACGGGTTAATAAAGTTATCATTGGTACACATACAGTCATGGCAAATGGTGGGTAAGTTGATTAATAAAAGAAACAAGGATAAAAGTACTGAGAGACAGGAAACTATAGTCTTTTAGCTCACCTGAGCAAATCACAGGGTGAGCTATTATGGTCACCATGTGTCTGTCATTAGTCATCCTTCGTAATTCATCTATCATCTGCCATCATCAGTCAGTTTGTAAACATTCTAGAAGTTTTGATCTGATCCTACTGAAACGTGCTTAGAATGTTTGCCTCTATGAAATCTAGGACCAGTTTCATACTGGGCCACTTGGGGTCAAAATCTAGGTCACCAGGTCAAATCAAATGGTAATGTTAACACTCTAGAGGTCACAGTTTTGACCCAATTCTAATGAAATTTGCTCTGAATGTTTGCCTCCATAAAATCTAGGTAGAGTTTAACACGTGTGATCAGAAACTAAGTCACCAGGTCAGATCATAGGAAAACCTTGTTAAAACTAGATATCACAGTTTTGATCCAGCATTGATGCAACTGGCGCAGGTCATGTTTGATACTGTGTCACTTGGTTTCATAAACTAGGTCACCAGGTCAGAGGAAAGGAAAACCTTGTTAACACTCTAGAGGTCACAGTTTTTAGCTCACCTTAGCCATAGACTCTGGGGGACCTTATAGTATAGGCAGTGGTCCGTGGTGGCCTGTGTCTGTGTCAACATTTTCAGACAACATCTCCTCTGAAACTACTTGGCCAATTTAAACCAAATAACATGTGGGGCCTCTATGGAAAGGGGGAACGAAATTTGTTTGTGAGGACTGGGTCACATGACCAATATGGCCTTCATACCCATATAATAATGCAAAAACCTTTAAAAATCTCCTTCTCAGGAACCGACCGGCCCCGATAGCTCAGTTGGTAGAGTGTCCGCTCTGGGGAACGGGAGGTCTCGGGTTCGATCCCAGGCCGCGACATACCAAAGTCGTTAAAAATGGTACTAGCTGCTCCTCGTTTGGCACTCAGATTTACGGGGTAGAGCTAGGACTGGTCGATCCAGTGTCAGTATAATGTGACTGGGTGTGGTATCATGTAATGTGTCTGGGACATGATACTTCAGTGAGGCAGCACTATAAACGTGAGCATTGAGCTCCCTGTCGCAACCAGACACCGTCGTGATATGACTGAAAAATTGTTGAAAGCGACGTTAAACCCGAATTCACACACACACACACACACACACACTCAGGAACCGAATGGCTGATGACCTTGAAACTAAATATGCATCATTGGGGACTTGGGCCCTACCAACTTTGTTCAAACGATGACCTTTGGTTGACCTTGACCTGTTTTATGGCAAAGTCAAATTTTGTCACATGGACATTTGTATGCAAAAAAAAGGCAAAACAGTGGATTTTTAGCTCACCAGAGGCTCTGGGGGAGCTTATAGGATAGGCAGTTGTCCATCATCGTCTGCATCCCTAAACACTTTCAAACGACATCTCCTCTGAAGCCACTGGACCGTTTGGGCCAAAATTATATGTGTAGCATCCTTGGGCTGGGGGATCGAAAATTTGTGGGTTTTTTTTATGTAATTGGCTCATTAGTTTGGTTGCAATGGCAACTTATGGACAAAAAAACTTAAAAAATCATCTCCTCAGAAACGATATGCTCTAGGAGGCAGAGACTTTTTTATTTTTATTTGCCTTCACTGCAGCTGGTGTTGTGCCGTGTGGCGGCCGTAAAACGTCTCCCCGTACATCAACCATAGTGCAGTTTATATTTTACTTTTGGTCCTTTGAGATCAGCGTGAATATTCTGAGAAATCAGAAATAAATTATTGGTTTAGACTCATATTCTAGACAGGTTTTTGATTATTTGGACCCCATTTTGATTTATATCAGTCTTTGAATCGACTGCCTATTCGAAATTCGCAAAATTGCAGTATCTTTCCTCTGGCTTTCTTTGCCGGATCATTATAGGGTCACTGATGAGGCTTTATTAGCTGAAACTACATAGTATGACCCATCTTCTTTCTTATGAATGTTTTCATTGCTCTTAAAGGACCTCATTTTTTATTTTTATTTATGAAAATATCCACCATATTTGCCACTGCAGGTTTTCTGTTTTTTTATGAAGCTTGGCACTTTAGTTTGGTTGCTATGGAAACTTAGAGTTTCCATAGGCTTATAATTTGGAAAATTGGAAAACGGTCCTAACTGCCAAACCTTCGCAGATATTTTTATACAACTTTTATAGGAATGTTCCTTAAGCAATCTACCATCTGCCATATGATTTTAGGCCCAGTGCTAATTAGCTCACCTGAGCCGAAGGCTCCGGGGGAGCTATTGTGATCGGCCTTTGTCCGTCGTCGTCGTCCGTCCTGATGTCCATCCACAATTTCCATAAATGACATCTCCTCCTAAACCACTGAACAGATTTTGACCAAACTTAGCAGAAATGATCTGTGGGTGGTCCTCTCTCATACTTGTTCAAAGAATTCAATTCCGTGCAGAACTCTGGTTGCCATGGCAATGAAAAGGGAAAATGATAAAAAATATTTATTAATCTTCTTGTCTGAAACAGGTCTTTGATATTTGGTATGAACCTTCATCTAGTGGACCTCTATCAAGATTGTTCAAATTATAGCCCTCGGACCAAAAATGGTCTCGCCCTGGGGCCCACTGGGCCCACTGGTTTCACATAGGCTTATATAGGGAAAACCTTTAAAAATCTTCTTCTCTGCCCAGGTCTTTGATATTTGGTATGAAGCTTCATCTAATGGACCTCTACCAAAATTGTTCAAATTATAGCCTTCGAGCCAAAAATGGCCACGCCCCGGGGCCCACTGATTTTACATAGACTTGTATAGAGAAACCTTTAAAAAACTTCTTGTCTGAAACCAGAAGGCCTAGATCTTTGATATTTGATGTGAAGCTTCATCTAGAGAAACTCTACCAAGATTGTTCAAATTATACCCTTCAAGCCAAAAATGGCCACGCCCAGGGGCCCACAAAATTTACATAGGCTTATATAGAGAAAACCTTTAAAAATCTTCTTCTCTGAAACCAAATTTTTATACAACTTTCATAGGAATGTTCCTTAAGCAATCTACCACCTGCCATATGATTTTAGGCCCATTGCTCATTAGCTCACCTGGGGGAGCTATTGTGATTGGCTTTTGTCCGTCGTTGTCGTCCCTCAGAATGTCCATCCACAATTTCTATAAATGACATTTCCTCCTCAGCCTCAATAGCGCAGTGGTTAACGCGTTCGACTTATGATCGAGAGGTTGTGCGTTCGAGCCGGCCACCGGTATCCAGGTGTGTCCTTGGGCAAGACACGTAATGACACTTCTCCACTCCACCCAGGTGTAAATGGGTAGCAGTGGTGTAAAAGCTACTGCCTCTCTCTCGCCGTGTGAAAACACCCGGAATGAGTGTTCGAGAGCGATTCAATAAGCTTGAAGCTTTCATCGCAATCGAACTAAAATAAGTTAGTATAAACTAACCACTGAATAGATTTTGACCAAACTTGGCAGAAATGATCTCAAACTTGTTCAAAGAATTCCATTCCTTGCAGAACTCTGGTTGCCATGGCAATGGAAAGGGAAAATGATAAAAAATATTTAAAAATCTTCATGTCTAAAACAGGTGTTTGATATTTGGTATTGTTCACCCTGGGACTAAAAATGGCCACACCCTGGGGCCCACTGGTTTTAAATAGGCTTATATAGGGAAAACTTATAAAAATCTTCTTGTCTGAAACCATAAGGCCCAGATCTTTGGTATTTGGTAAGAAGCTTCATCTACTGGACCTCTACCAAGATTGTTCAAATTATAGCACTGGGGCCAAAAACGACCCCGCCAGTAGTAGGGGTATTGGGCGAGTCTGGACCACCCCCTAAAAAAAAAAAAAAAACACACCCCCTAAAAAAAAAAAAAAGAGGAAGGGAGTACTGTAGCAAAGTGATGAAAGGGGGGTGAAAAAAAAAACAAAAAAAAAACGCACCTCTGGGTCCCCCCTAAAAAACACACACCTCGAGAAAAAAAAAAAAAAAAAAAAATGCTTTTTCTCCTAACACAAAAAATAAAAAAAAGTGAAGGGAGTACAGTGCAAAAATGATGGAGGGGTGGGTGAAAAAAAAGTTAAGGGAGTACAGTGCAAAAATGGCTGAGGGGGGGTGAGAAAAAAAAAATATAGAGAAAGTAAAACTCTGATAAAGTGAAACAGAACTTACCTTAATCACCGTTTTCCTCAATAATAACTTGTAATCTGTTCTTTTCAGAAATCAATTCACTGATTTTAATTTGCAAAGATGTTTTTTCTTGTGTTTCACATTCGTTCTTCACTAACAATTTGTTTAGATTTCTTTTCACGCCAGCTCTTTGCCTTGTAAGTCTTAACCAAACTTGTCTCTTGTTTCTGTCATTAAATTCGTTTTTAACTTTGACTATTCTTTCAGTTAAAACTTCAATTTCTCTTTTTTTATTGTCTATATCCCTAGTTTGAGAATTTATCTTAATTTCACTCTTTGCCAACAATGATTCAAATTTTTCTATTTCATTTATCACTTTCACAAAATCACGTCTGTTTAACTCAGAAGCCATTTTAGAAGTATCTCATTTTTTGTTTTGTATTTGTTTACCCGTCTCCATTTCGTATCTAAACAGTTGTTTACTCGTCTCCATTACGTATCTAAGCAGATGTTTATTGAAATGTTTATCGCCTCAAAGCAAATGTTTTCCGTAACCATGCGTTTGTTTATCGTCTCTATGCAAGGCTATGCAATATTTTTTTTTATCAGTGATACAGCAAAGAAGTTTCTATATTTTCGTAAGCATATAACATTTCTCCATACTGCGTTTACCCTAAATATCTGGACACCTCCGCAATTTCTTTAACAAACTTTACCATCTCCAAATTTGGACATGTCCATTTGTCCTTTCCTAACCTGCCAACCAACCAACATGGTAGACCCTGATGAGACATCTTCCAAGTCATATCTGGGTTTACACAGTTTAGTCAGGCATCACTGTCCCAATATTTAGGGTCAGTATGGTATTTTTCAACCTAATACTCTTATCAGAGGAATTTCTAAACCCCATTCATAAAACTAAGTATTAAATATATAATAAGTAAATAAAATATTGATACGGTGACGTCAATCGATAGCTAAAAATCACATTATTTCTTACTGTCATTCCCTATTCAGAATCAATAACTATTCAGTGGAAGCATTAATGAAATTATTGGATCAATACACATTATAGCAGGAAAAAATGTACCTTTCTCGAAACCACAAATAAGAGAAAGTGTGCCTTCAGCCAGTCTGACTGATTGAACGCATATGATTGATGTCATGTGAAAAAGGTATCTTTTAGCATTTATGAATAGGGAAGGCCCTGACCAGACAACGCAGTCTGGCGAGAATGTTTTCTTTTATCACAGGAAATCAATGGCTCTGGATGAATCTATTTAGACAAAAACAAATACTTTTTTAATCAGCCAGTGCCTATGTGCAGGTTGGTCTGGGTCTGCACGTAAAAAAATGTGTGGTGTACATTCTTTCATATTTCGGGTAATAAAGGTCCGAAAGTCGTAATCAAAGTACAGAAAGGTCTGAAAGTCGTAATCAAAGTACAGAAAGGTCTGAAAATCGTAATCAAAGTACAGAAAGGTCTGAAAATCGTAATCAAAGTACAGAAAGGTCTGAAAATCGTAATCAAAGTACAGAAAGGTCTGAAAGTCGTAATCAAAGCACAGAAAGGTCTGAAAGTCGTAATCAAAGTACAGAAAGGACCGTGTATGCGTAGCTTTTAACAAATGCATATTTAGTTTATGTGAGAGTTAAAAATAGGTGGGAGGGGGGTCGTTTACTATTATTATTTTATTAAATGAAATCAAGCTTCTCCTATTTTTTTTTTTACCTCAGCTAAAGCCTGGGCCTTGCCTTCTTCAATAAGTTTTTTTCTTTCCGTCTCACTTAATCCTGTTTGTTTTGAATGTATGCTATCTTTCAGTTTATTATATTTATCTAATTCATCTAAAATCAACTTAAATTCATTTTCTGATATTTCCCCATCTGTCAAAGCCTTAGAAATCAAGTCTTTTATACTATTCAATTTACTGTCAGCAATAGTTTTAATTTCATAATGTTTTTGTGTTTTTGCATGTAATTTACGTCTCACTAACTTAACACAAACACCCAGAGATCCACACACAACAGCAGCAATTTCCAACGGCAACATAATTGGAATAGTTAAACCAACACCAGCCATAATAACACTTGAAGAAATTAATGCAGTATCAACACAATCAGTAATATTAATTCCACGTTTATACTTTTTGTATAATGCCTTTCTTACATCTCTCTCTTTTATTAATTGTTTTTCTATTTCTGATATCTTTTGTAATCTATAATTTTGTCCGTCTTCATTAGGTAAATCTGGATATAAATTCGGGGCTGTAGGTTGCTTCATTTTTATATATATTTTTTGAATTCAATTAATAACGAGGCAACACTATTAACTACATTTTGATTAGCCCCCAGACTTATAAAATTAATAACACTTCCAGCTTCAACAAAAAATGGTTTATCAAAATTATCATGTTTTCTTGGTGTTGTATGCAAAGTAATCTCACACCCACTTATAACTACCCCATCCACCAACACACCAACTCGCACTTCACCACTTGACCTTTCACTCGACAGGCTAATACCTGTAATATAACCACGTCTCATCATAACATAACCAACTTTTGGCTCTCTACCTGCATTTCCAAATGAAAACACCTCACCTCTAATTAAAGGGCCTTTTGATTCAGCACTTATTGTAATGTCTTCATTTATATGAATGTTTTGTAATCTGCTATTTAAATCTGTAAATTTTCTATGCAAATCATTAACACGTAAAGTCAAATCATTCGATGTAGAATCAAATGTTGTAAACTTTTTAACACCAAATATACTCATTTTTATACAATAATTATATAATTTCTAACACACAATTAATTGGCAATCCATTGTTGTTTATTTTTTCTCCAAGAGAATCACAAACGCTTATACTTAATTCTGAAATATCACCATGTGCTAATTGTTTATATTCCGGATTACTAAATCGTGGATGAACAATATCACCAAACGATTTATTTTCAACAGAAACAACACCAAGAATATTACTAGGAGCACCATCAAAGAAATTGCAAGCACTATTTATCTGCTCAAGATGAATATATAGTTGTTTATAAGGTGCACAATTTAACGGTTTTTCTCCCTCATATGTTTGATTTGCGTTAAATCGTCTTTTATTTCCGAAGCCTAACATCTCTTTTAATTCTTTGCTTATTTTTAAATCAACGGTCGATGTTAAAAACACTATGCCATTTGTTTCATTCACAGATAATACAATATTATTATTTTGAAATATACCTGCTATTTGTTGGAAACTGTAAAATCCTGAAGGTAAACGTATTGCTTTATCTGTTCCTTTTTGGATGTATTCATCAATTAAATTATACCAACCTATGGTATAAGTAAAACTCTTCAATCCAATTCTCTTATTTCCACATTTATTATCTATATATTGTTGTAAATATATTGTTTTATTAATATCGGAAATTGTGTGATACATTTTTTTATGTATAAAAATGATACCAAAAGAATTCAAGTTAAACAAGGATTTATCATATAATCCCAATACTAAATATAAAACCAAACATGCTGCTGGTCCTTTACTTGTAAACCAAAAAATTTATGCTAATGAAAAGGATAATTTTCCAGTAACGTTTCTCAACTTATTTCAAAAATATCAAAATCCAACATTACACACCAATGAACCGTGGAATACATGGCTTCATTCATCATTTGACTGGTGGCAATGTCAATTAAATTTTGCTGTTTGGTTAGCTACTACAGGATGTGGTGTAAGTTACAACGACCATTTACAAGCTGATTCTCTACAAACTAGAACATTATACATATTTCATGTTTATTATTGTGTTGCTCGTATTTTGAAAGAACTTAAAACACCTTTCCCAACAGATAATACATTCTGTTATTACCAAAACCCATACGATAAAAAAGCTTATCAAAATATCTGCCATGAATTCGGTATTTCGCCTAGCACGGATTGGAGGCAAAAACTGGAAAGTAGTTCAAAATGTAGTGGTCTCGGAGAATACACACAATACTTTAAGCCAAGTGGAAAATATAGATACGATCATCGAAGTGATGGGCCATTCTTTAATATAAACGACAAAATAGAACATACAGTAGATATAAGTGAGGCATGGACAATGTTTATATTAGACAAATCAGAAGGTTTCACAACTCATGGGGTTGTACGAATTAATGAAAGTATCAGAGTATTTGTATGGGCTCTATTAGCAGCGCAATCTCAAACTCGAGCATCCGTAACAACCCTAGGAAAAGGATTAGATGCGCAAAAACAATTCGTAAATAATATTCAAAAATTTATTAAGGCTCCGGAAGATATACCTACCCAAGTAAAAAATTATGAAGATCTGTTAGAACACGCAAGCAGTAAAGTTGATTATGTATATGGCAATGGTCTCTATATGGCCCCTAGTAATATGGTATTACAAATTGGCGTTATCGTCAATTATAATAATAAAATTAAAATTGCTGACCCAAAATATAAATTTGAACTTGGCTACAACAGTGATGTAAATGTTAAGCCTGTTGTTCCTACAACACCATCTAATACCATAAATGGTACACCAACAAAGAAATCTCTGCCAGAACCAAATATGAGTAAATTAAAAAATATGCCAGAACCTCAAGATACAAAACCAAAACATCACCATCACTCAAAGGGAAAGAAACACGAAGACAACAAAACAGCAATAATAGTAGGAAGTATTGTAATAGGTATTGTTGCACTCACTATCTATGAGATTTACTAATATACTCTCTTGCAGCTGCATACAATAACCCCACAACAAGGAGAAGCAATGCCCAGAGATGTTCGCCAAACCAGTTAACCACTTTTCCAGTAGTAGACAACAGCCAAGACACAATGGCACCAATAATACCCGGTAGTGCTGCTGCTGCTTTACCTGCTAGATTAGCTAATAGTTTAGCAAGTTTTTTTACCCATTCTTTTACTCCACCCTGTGATGAAGGTGGTTTAGGGGTTATAGATCCACCACCAGCAGTAGGAATAACAGCCTCAACAATAACACCAATAATCATTCCAAAAGCAGTTAAAATACTAACAATTGTAATTCCTTGTTCTCTAAATAATGTTTTAATTCTCTCGCCTAATGTTGTGTCTTCTTTCAAAACTTTATTTATAGTTTCTTTTATTCTGTTTACTTGGGTACGTAATTTATCTCTATTAATAGTAATTACTTCTAATCTTGAACTTTTGTCAATCTCTAAATCTCTTAATCTCCCCTCTATTCTTTTTATTTGATATTTATCGTTGTCTGATTTGGCTCGTTCTAATTTTCTCTCTTCTTTTGCTATATCTTCGTTAGTGTTACTCAGTTTTGCCAAGTTATTCGTGAGCTCTTCTTTAACAGTTGTCATTGCTTCTTTAAGACCATCATATTCTCTTTTTGGCATAAATGACATTTGTACCCCACCTTCATCAATTAATGGTGTTTCCATTTCTATCTCGGCAGTTGCAGCTGCATTAGCTAAATCAGACATTTCTATTGTATCAACATTGGGCAAGTTATTTTCTACAGTTTGTAATTTTGCAATATTCTGTGGTGTTAATAATGGTTTTAGAGTTTTGTAATCAGGTAAGAATAATAAGTCTCTAATTGCTCGTGTTCCACCCGTACCAATTTTACCCGCTAAAGTACTCAAGCTTATAAACTTACCACCACCTCTTTTGACAGTAAGTTGAAATTTTTGATCACCAACCACTAAATATAGTGTTTTATAATCATCACCAAGTTCAAAGTTTGAATAATCAATATATTCTGAGTCTAACCCATACTTTTCTTTTATAAACTTGTAATATTCTTTAACTGCATATTGTTTCTGTTCTACTTTTATCTTTGTTCTTGTATCAACATCACTGCCAGCAGTATTAATAGCATCAATTCGGTTTTGCATAGTTCTATTAAATTCATCATTATCATCTTCATCTTCATCTTCATCACCATAATCATCATCTTCAAATGTAGGATTCTCAAAATTAAATCCTTCCGCCATTTTTAATTATTAAATTTTTCCTTTAAAAAATGTCGACCTATGGAAATAAATTAAACCCTTACAGAAAAATAAGAGAACAACACAGTGTGAGAGGTATCCGTCAAAGTGTAGTGATAACCAATAATCCATCAACTATTGACCAAAATCAACAGTTATTAGTGAGATTTCCTAATCTAAGTGGTAATGATGTTATTGTTCCCGGAACAGTTAGATTAGCATTTGAAATTGAGTTAGATTCTAGAGATGTAAATGCCACTATATATCCGAATATAGGAAGAGCAATAATAAAGAAAACAACAATTCGTATCTCTGGAAATGAAGTTATGTCAATTGATGATAGTGACATCTATCATTGTTATACTGATCTCTGGAAGACTCCTACAGAACGAATAAATATGGCTTATCAAGGCGTTGGCAAACCAAACATGTTGAAACATAGAGTTGGGGCAGAAAACGCAACAGGGGATAAAGAAGATCAAGCCATCGCAAAAGCATATGGAAACAGGTTTTGTATTCCACTTGATTTTGAATTATTGGAAACCCATATGCCATTTTATCAAGCAGGACTCGGCGATAGACTTGAATATGAACTTACATTCAATGATTATAATAAAGTAATTAAATCAGGCGATGCAACTTCATCTTATACAATCAAAAATATTTGTTTGGAATTTGATATGGTTTCTAATACTGATTTAGCAGGAGAAATAAGACATCAAGTTGATGGTAAAATGGTTATTTTGTATGACCGAATACTAAGACACAGAAAAATAACTAAAAACAAATCTGATACACTATGGAATATCAATCTAAATGTTCCTGCAAGAAGTATGAAAGGAATTCTTATGCTATTCGAAGATCCTGAAAGGGCCAGCACAGAAGAATATTATAATCCAGAAATTACAAAAGTGGAAATGACAATAGAAGGGATTCCGAATCAATTGTATAGTCAAGGAATGAAGTCCCACCAACACTGGGACGAAATAAATAAATTCTTTGCGTTAAATTCAAAAAGAAATAGAGAAACAAGTATGGTCATTAAAGATTTATATTTTACTGATACAACGTTAGAGAAATATCTAACGACCAATTATGCATTATGGTTAGATTTACGTTCAACGGATGATAATACACTTCACGGTTCGGGAAGAAGAATTGAAAATGCCTCAGAAGGTATAACAATACAAATAACGAAAGAAGCAGGAACAGATGCACCAATAAATGTTTATTTATTTGTAATACAGGATGCACAAATTAATTTTGAAGATGGTAGATTTAAAGAAGTCAGTTATTAATATTTTTTTTTACAAATAAAAATGGAACTACCAAAATATCCTCATTGTGCTATTATATGTGGTCAAACTGGATGCGGGAAAACAGAGTTTGTCCTTGACCTTTTGGAAGAGGAATATCGTCAAGTATTTAAACATATTGTTATACTTTGCCCAACCATTCAATGGAACAAGGCTTATAAAAATCGTGAGTGGATTGGTGATGTCAGGAAACCTAAAACAAAAAATATAACAATTGTTAATCCTATTGTTAATGGAGAAGAAAAACTACAAGAACTACTAAGAATGTTCTTTAATAAATATGCTGGTCATTCTACTCTCTACATTATTGATGATTGCAGTGCAACGAAAGAACTAACAAAGAAAAAAGATATGTTATCAGAATTAGCATTTTCTGGTAGGCATGCAGAACAATCAGTGTGGGTTATTTCGCAGAGATATAATTCTGTGTTAAAAGATTTAAGAGAACAAACAAAATGGTTATGTATTTTCTACACAAAAGATAGAGATAGTTTTGAAAATTGTTTGAGAGAGAATGATGTTATTCCTACACTGGAAGACCGACAAAGAATAAAGGAAGAACTAAAAAAAAAGAAACATCGTAAATTAATTTTGAAAACCGACCAACCTACTGATTATTGGGTGGTTGATTAAGTAATGCTTAAGTAATGCTATAGTAATGCTTAAGTAATGCTTTAGTAATGCTTTAGTAATGCTTAAAAAATAAGCAATAAAAAAGCAATGCTTCTTGAAACACTAACAATTATAACAAACACTGCAGTCTTATCAATAGTTGGATATATAATATTTAATTATTTTAAACTTAAAAATAAATTTCATAAAGTAAAAAATAAACTATATAAAATGAACGCCGAAGAATTATTGAAAGATGTTGAGTTACCAGAACAAAAAGATGACCATGAAGACAAAAAACGTGAAAGATTATCAGCCCTTGTTGCTGGTGGAGGAAGTAAACAATATCTTGGTAAAGACTTACAAATGTCAGACATTGATACAATGACACCAGAACAAATAGAAAAACTATACCGTAGATACGAAGCAAGACTTGGTGCAAGTATGACTAAGACATTGGGTAATTCTTTTATAAATTTGTATGTTATGGGTGTGTCAAAGTATCTCAATGTTACTAACCCACCTAAATTAATACAAGACTTAGAGGAAGACCCTTTTATCAATCATGCTTTAACAAGTACTTGTTGTGAATTGTATTATAGATATGGAATGTATCTTGCTCCTTTTACTGCAATGTTAACAACAGCGAGACATATTGATTTCACTGATAAAAAAAATGAAAATATTGACTTAAAAAAAGATGAATGAAATTGTTGAAGAAAAACCTAAAATAAAAAACCCAAAAAGAGTATCTGCTGGTAAAAAAGGTGCAGAAGCAAAAAGATTAAAAGCTGAATTAAAAAGAAAAGAAATGGAAACAATGAAAAAAGAAAACATACAATTAAAATCTAAAACAAAAGATGATTTAAAAATAACAAAAGATGATAATGATGAATTAAAAATAACAAAAGATGATGAAGTTCAACGAGTAAATATATACAAAAATTATATACCTTTATGTCTTGTAGTAGGGGTTGTTGGATTGGGATTATATATATATACTGCTAAATCTAATAAACAAGTTACTACACCAGAACCTGTTCCAAAGAGAAAGGAAAAGAAAGAAATAGATCCATTTGAGTTTAAGTAATCAAAAAAATTCTTATAAAAATGGCAACACAAATTGATGGAAAACAAATAGTAAACATGTTATATCATGCTGGAGTGGAAACACTTTTAACGGTTGGATACGCAGAATTAGGAAGAAAACTATTGAAAAGACCACCACCAAAAGTAGATTTAAATATGGCCGATATTGGAATGTTATCTATTGATATATTACTTGCAATGGCAACAAGAGATATGTTGATTAAACACAATATTATTCCTGCTGATATTATGAAGTAAAAAATGGCGAGTGCAATTGCGATGATGATTGGTGGAGCAGTAGTAAATGCCTTTTCTTTTTCGGGTAGTAATTATTTGTTTTCACATATTGGAAAAGATGATTCAGAAGAAGAGAAAGAAAGGCATGATAGAGCAATGGAACAATTAGAAGCAGCGCAAGACAAATGGAGTAAAAAAAGATTAGGAAGACAAGATTTTCTTAAAAAACAAAAGGATGAAGAACAAGAAGTTTATCAGATGTACGACGATGGTGATCAATCAATGAAGTTATATCAATCTGTTACTAGTAAAAATCTACATACATTAAATGATTATTATACCCCATCTGAATCCACACAAAAAAGAGAGATTTTATTTGTTGTTTGTGGTATGGCATTAACTGGATTTATTGCATGGAAATTAAATAAAATATAAAGATTCAATACCATAAGGTTGTGTATCTATTCCATTATCACAAATATATCTTTTATCATCCAAAGGAGATAAAGAAATTTTATTTCTTTCATTTATAAACATATTATGTTTATCAGAATTTAATGTGTACATCTTATTCATTTTTGTTTCATTGTTAAATAAACAATTTTTATAATCATTAAATTTTATATCTTTTTTAATTGTTGTTTTACCAATACCTTTTAATTTTTTTTCTTCACTAAGATCAGTTAATGTAAAAGAATATGCTTTACTTCTCAGAAAAACTATTTCATTCATAATTTTACCTTGTAATTCATCTTTAAACTTCCCTATTTTCTTTTCATTAGCAGTTGAATAAAGATCATGATTCTCTGGATAGTCACATGTATCAAGTTCGTCTTTTATTTTATCTTTCATATCTTCGTAGATGTCTTTAGTTTTAATTGATAAGAATATACTATCCGTATTATGGACGATCAAAGGAAATCCACAATTAAAATTTTCAGTTGCTGTAGATAAATCATAAACCACCCTTTTTTGTTTACCTAATGGTATTATCTTTTTTACGTTAGCATATTGTTCTTTTTTTGTTATATTTAATTGAAACACATTTGGTTTATCTTCTCTAGTATTGATATTACTGTTATATCCTAGAGAAGTTATAAGATAATGTAAACATGAGAATGTAATTTTAGATTTTTGTGAAAAACAGAATTGACAATTTTTTCCTTTTTTATAACCATCTCCTTGATAAAATCCTCTGAAAAAGAATAATTTATAATTGTAATCTTTATTAAGAATTCTATAAGGGATGTATTTCTCTTTTTTATCAGTATAAAATTTTTCAAATTTAATCGTCATTAACTTATGATTTCCTTTTGGAATAATTCTATATACTTTAGATGAATTCATACAATCTATTATTTTAAAATCAGTTGGATATAACTCCTTACAGTATTCTAAACATTTACTTAAAAGATTCAGATCTTGGTTATTTAGATTCCAAGAATATTTTACTCCCCCTTTAGTTTGATAAATTCCACTAGTTCCATCAGCTAAAAAGAAACCTTCAATAAAAGCTCTTTTTTCTTCTGAAGTTGATGGTTCTAATTTTAGGAAGTCTTCTTTTAAAGGAGGATTATAATTGGTATTTTTATAACTATCATTGAATAAAAGATTAGTATTTAACGATAAATCTTTAGGTTTAATAATTTCATTATTATCTTTTATTAAAGAATGATCTTCTGTTACATCAACAAATCCTAATGGTGTAACAACTCTAAACATTTCTTTTTCTGTTTCATGTTTAATGATAGTTTTTATTTTATCAAATCCTTTAATCGTCCAAACTTCAATATCAATATCTTTTAGTTGATGATAAAATTTATTATTTGAGTATTCATATTCATCAGTAATGTTTTCTATTTTTTCTATAAATACTTTATTTTTATATCTTAAAATAATTGGAGTATCACCAGAAACAGAGTCTGATGCAACTAATTCATTTGTTGGCCATATTTCATTAACTATATTATAATAAAATTGATACATTAATAACTTGCTATAATCTAGTATAGATTGTCCTAAATAAATAGGTTTATCAAATTTAACAGAAGTAACATTATTTACAATTGCAACAAAGTTTTTATTGAAAATTATTGAATCTTTAAAATTAGGTTTACTAATATATTTCTTTACTTCTTTTTTACTAGTTGTTAATTTAATTTCACTTCTTCCTCTTATGTTTTCTAATGTTTTTCCATAGAAACTATTATTCATTAATTTCCATAAATCTTTTTCAAAATTAGATTTAGAGTTTTTTCTTTGTGTAGTATTAAAATCAATGTACTTCTTTAACCAATCGTCTTCTTCAAATGATATAGTTCTATAAACTTTTTTTACTTTCATTCCAAGTTTAATATTTTCTTTTAGAATACTATAATGAATAACATATTTCTTTTTATCATTTAGTGTTAATAATAATTTTTCTTCTTTACCTAATGGCTTATCTCCTAATAAGTTTCTCTGGTAATTTGATAAATCTTTTTCATTTATTTTCATTTTCTCAGGAGCTAATGGATATTTCATTGTTTTAAATTTACAATTATTGGGATATTCTAAATCACATTCTATTATACATCCTCTTCCTTTTGGAATATTTAAATAATAATCTGAATTACTTTCCCATTTGAAATCACTAGTTGGTAGTTTCTGTGACATTGCCCAACCATATAAATTATTTGCATCTAGATATAATAAATATTTTTCTGTTAGAAAATCATTTAAATCTTCTCCTCTTCTTAATGCTTCTAAACATTCTTTCATTTCATTTTCATCTAATATCTTATTACCATTACCATGATAATTGGGTGTATATTTATTAAATGCTTTTACATGTCTAGGACCAAGAACACCAGAAAACCCTCCTCTTATTCCATTTTCTACCATTAATAACATTTCATAGTCTGTTAATAATTCTAATTCCACTCCTGTACATTTTAACCCACATTGCCAAGTTAAACCAGGTGCGGAGTAACAATAACACGGATCTATTTCATGATGTTTTAAAAAAAAGTTTCTATAGTTCTCAAAGACATCTGCTAGTATTAAAACATCTGTTTTTAAATAAAGATTGTGATAATCTAAAAACGATTCACACTCGTAAACTTTCCATACTTTTTGTGCATGTTCATATTTTCATCTGTAATTGTTTTTTGTGTTAGAGTAGAATAGAAATTATCTATAGGAGGTAATTGTTTTTCTTTCAATCTTTCTATTGAATTTATATATTCATAAGGATAAAAGCCTTTTTGTTTTAGTAAAGAAATATTATCATTAAATTCTTGTTTTAAAATAGGAAAGTCATCTGTTGATTTTGCAATATCTGATAAACTTTTTAACATAAACCTATATGAATCTAAAAATCTTAGTTTTTTATAATATGAACCGTAATCTATAGAAATATAGTTTTCTGAATTTTTGGATAGAAGTTTTACTTTGTTATAATCATCTTCATATTTCATTAGCTCCTCTATTAAAAAGTGGAAATCATAGTTTGACCCATTATGAAAGAAAACGGGTATTAACTTTGTTGTTTTACCTTCTTTTGTATTACATGATTGACAAGCTGCTCCTCTATATTTACCAGAAAGATGATTATGTTCTCTTACTTTGTTTTCATCTTCAAATTTTTTTCCACATATATAACATTCTGTTGACTCTTGAAATTCTTTTTCTTGTTGTTCAGTTAAAATTGGTTCTTTCTTTTCATTAAGACGAATATTATAATTTATTTTCTTAAAAATTTTTATTATTTTTTCTACATATTTCTTTGCTGCATCATCACCAACATAAGAAAAGTATTGTGGTTTATAAATTTCTGGATAGTCAGACTGAACATAAATACCATAACTATTAACTGTTTGTTTTCTGATTGGATTAACATATGATTTATTTGGGTCAGGTTGAGAAGTTGATAAAGGGATATTATTAGATTCAAAATCAGAATAGATAACAAAAGGTAATCTGTTTTTGAAATGATGATTTTTAAACTTAAGAATAGTATCTTTCTTTGGCATATTAACTTTACAATAATCATGATCTAGACATATCTCTTTATGTTTTTCTAATGTTTCTAGTCTTCGAAAACTTTGTAAACAGTTTCTACATGTGTGTTGTTTATGCCTATTTTTATCACATAGAAAACTATCAAGATCTTTGATTAAACAATAATGTGTGTTTTCATTTTCTTCTATATATAAAAGATCAATTATATTTTCACTTTCCATATTTGAAATATAAACTGGGTATAAAGATTGTTTGTTTGTTTGGTTTTCTAATGCAAAAACATTTATAGTTAAATTATTTTGTTTTTCTACTTTTGGGATATCTTTTATTAAAACAGGGTATTCAATGTTATTCATATTAATTTCATTTTCATAGGGATGATATTTTGTTACTCTATCTTTGTGATTATCTGCAGGATATAGTTTTGCTAATATTGACCACAAGAAACATTTGTTATCTTTTGTATTTTTAACATTTATAATATTACTTGATTTAAACTTTAAAGGTATATAAGATGAAGCTCTCTGATCATTATATTTATATGTCTTTACTTGTACACTTTTAATATTTCTAAAAACAAAACCAGAACCTCTTTCTTGATACTCATCAATCCATGCTTCAAATTTATCTTTTAATTTATTATAAAAACTATTAATATTATTATTTGATTGAATAACTTCAACAGGATGAGAGTAATGACTTTCTATTATATCAAATGCTAATGGGGTACTAAATTCAGAAGTAATTATTATCTTCACTTTAATGGGAAATGATTGTATTTTAATTTTATCTTTTAATTTATTAATATATTTAGTTATATCATCTTCTTCTATGTCATCAATAATAGTCTCATTAATAACATTTTTAAATACTCTGGATTTTTTACTTGCCATTTATTTAGGAACAATTTTAATTACCCCGTTTTTATATTCATTTACATAATTAGGATTTCTAATTAAAAATTTTTGAAATGCTATTTTATATTTTTCTTTATTATTTTGATAATGTAATCGTTTTCGTTCTCTGTCACAATCTTTACATTTTCCTCTATGTCCATCTGGGCATGTTTTCTCTTTTGCAAATAAATTTAAGAACTTAAATTGATGACATGTGTTACAAACTTTTCCTTCACTCATTTTTTAAGAATCAATTTTTAATATAATTAAAATGGAGCATCCAAAAATATATTGTTTACGTTGTAAAAAGCATACTGAAAATGATTCAGTGAAACAAGTAACAACAGCCAATAATAGACAGATGTTAAAAGGTAAATGTTCTGAGTGTGGATCCAACAAAAATAGATTCATATCCGACAAAGAAAAAATAACAAATACATTAGCAGATGAATTACATCGTAGAGTTATAAAATCTTTTCCTAAAAGACGTGTTTATGTTGATTCAATAGATCAAACATGGGCAGTTGATTTGGCAGATATGCAACAATATTCAAAGCAAAATAAACACTATAAATATTTATTAGCTGTTATAGATGTTTTTAGTAAATATGGTTGGTTAATTCCATTGAAAAATAAAACAGGAGTAACAGTAAGTGAAGCGTTTAAAACATTATTTAAAGAAAGGAAACCAATGTTCATCTGGTCAGATAAAGGATCTGAATTTTATAATCGACAAGTAAAAGAATTGTTAAAAGATAATAATATAAAGTTATATTCAACTGAGAATGAAGAAAAATCCAGTGTAGTAGAACGATGGATAGGCACTATGAAACAACATATGTATAAATATTTTACTGCAAATGAAACTACTAAATATTATGATATATTAGATGAATTAGTTGAAAATTATAATAATACAGTACATTCTTCTATTAAAATGACGCCTGTTGAAGCGAGTAAAAAAGAAAATGAATTAACAGTGTTTGAAAATTTATATCCAGAAAAAAGTGAAAAAATTAAAAAACCTAAATTCAAAGTTGGGGATAGAGTAAGAATAGCAAAAAAGAAAGGTAAATTTGAAAAGGGTTATACTACTCGTTGGACAAGAGAAATATTTGTAATTGAAGAAGTTTTAAATACAGATCCTGTTACATATAAAATAAATGATTTAAAAGGCGAAGAAATCAAAGGTAGTTTCTACGAACAAGAATTACAGATTACTGAGTTTTAGATCTTTTTTCATTTTTTTTTTTTTTATTTTGTGTTATTTTTTTTTTTTTTTTTTTTCTCACCCCCCCTCAGCCATTTTTGCACTGTACTCCCTTAACTTTTTTTTCACCCCACCCCTCCATCATTTTTGCACTGTACTCCCTTCACTTTTTTTTATTTTTTGTGTTAGGAGAAAAAGCATTTTTTTTTTTTTTTTTTTCTCGAGGTGTGTGTTTTTTAGGGGGGACCCAGAGGTGCGTTTTTTTTTTGTTTTTTTTTCACCCCCCTTTCATCACTTTGCTACAGTACTCCCTTCCTCTTTTTTTTTTTTTTAGGGGGTGTGTTTTTTTTTTTTTTTTAGGGGGTGGTCCAGACTCGCCCAATACCCCTACTACTCCCGCCCTGGGCCAACCGGTTTTACATAGGCTTATATAGTGAAAACCTAAAAAATCTTCTTCTCCGTAGGAAGCTTCATCTAATGGACACCAAGATTTTTCAAATTATAGCCCTGGGGCCAATAATGCCCTTGCACCGGGGCCCAATGGTTTACATAAGCTAATATACGGAAAACCTTTAAAAATAGTCTTGTCTAAAACCAGAAGGCCCAGGTCTTTGATATTTGGTATGAAGCTTCATGTAGTGAACCTCTACCAAGATTGTTCAAATTATAGCCCTTGGACTTAAAATGCCCCCTGCGCCATGGCTCACTGGTTTTACATAGGTGTGTGGGAATGTGTGGCGGCGGTAAAACTTCTCCCTGCCCTACATCATAGTGTAGATTATATTTTCTTGTCCTTTGGGATCATTGATTCCATTGTAGAATTTCGAAAATATCTGAGGGTCACTGATGAGGCCTTATTGGCCGAAACTAGCTAGTCTGGCCCAGAAAACTTGCACACTCCTTATTTTTCAGTTCTGTGGTGTATTCCTTGCTTCCAAAGGATAACCCTTCTATAGAACATATTATATTGGGAAAACCTTTAAATATCTTCTTGTCTGAAACCAGAAAGCTCAGGTCTTTGATATTTTGTACGAAGCTTCATTTAGTGGACCTCTACCAAGATTGTTCAAATTATAGTCTTGGGGCCACTGGTTTTACATAGGCTAAAAGAGGGAAAACCTTTAAAAATCTTCTGGTCTGAAACCTGAAGGCCCAGGTCTATGATATTTGGTTTGAAGCTTCATCTAGTGGACCTCTACCACCATTGTTCAAATCATAGCTCTGGGGCCAAAATTTGCCCCACCACTTGGCCCACTTGTCTTACATAGACTGATATAAGGAAAACTTTTTGAAATCTTCTTATCTGAAACCAGAAGGCCCTTGACTGATATTTGATATAAAGTTTCATTTAGTGGACCTCTCTAAAATTGTTCAAATTATGGACCTGGGTCCGAAAATTGCCCTGTCCCGGGACCCACATGTAAATCTCTTAGCTCAGGTGAGCGATATAGGACCATCATGGTCCTCTTGTTTTATTGGTTGCCATGGAAACAAAAATCAAAAAAAAAAAAAAAAAAAATAGAAAATACTTAAAGAATCATCTCCTCAGGAACAATATGCTCTATGAGGGGCAGAGTTTATGGAAATATTCACAATATTTGCCTTTACAGGTTTTATGTTTTTTTCTGAAATTTGGCTCTTTAGTTTGGTTGCTATGCCAACTTAGATTTTCTATAGACTTATAATGAGGAAAATTGAAAAATGGTGTTTACTGCCAAACCTTTGCAGATATTTTGACACAACTTTCATAGGAATGTTCCTTAAGCAATCTACCATCTGCAATATGGTTTTCGGCCTATTGCTAATTGCACACGGACTATGTAATCATGAAACTTGACTTTTCAATGATGTAAGCGAATTGTCAGTTACAGAAATTCGCGTTATTGATAAAATTAAAACACTTTTTTAACAATTTTAATTTGCTACTACCTTCAATTATACATTTGAAATCTGAATTTTTGCCATTCGAATTCTATTTTTGATACATTCTGGATTTTTAATAACGAACTATGTTTTTTGTTTTAATCATCGAAAGGGTATTCGGTTTTGATTATTATTTTATTTTCAGTCAGTACAGTCCTGAAAATACTCCTGATATTTCATTGTTGAATTATCCCAAAATTAAAATTCATTGTTTGAAATGAATGACAGAAGTCTATGTGTGTTTAAAATAGATGACAGTGCTTCTACACAGAATGGTACAATCTACAGTTTAAACGTATCCCTTTCGATTCCAATGATTGTTTACTGCGCAATATTTAAGACTGTTACTACAGCAAAGGTTAACCCTTTCAACCCTGAAGCCCGGCACAGATACTAATGCAAACATGTAGATCCTGATGAGATGGCGCATAATGAGCCACCTTATACGGATATATAACTTGTTATCCTGATGACTCTTTTAAGCTAGATACTGTATAAAGTAGAATGGACGGGCCCAAACTCAGTGATGGTAGAGCCCACGCCGATAACTCAGGGGTGGAAGGGTTGAAGAGGGTAAATAAATCAAAGCATTGACAGCACTGATAGGTCGAGTATCTCTTAGTGTAGATTGAAAAAATGGCCCTGAAGGGGAACTTGAACTGTTTCGTTTAACCCTTTACCCTAAGCAAACAGTGTAGACCCTGAACAGACACCGCATTCTGATATGGGTATATACTGTTTGCAAAACCCAACACATGATTGCAAAACCCAACACATGATTGCAGTCCAGATTCTACAGATCATTCTCTAAGATGTAAATAACGCACCTTTTTTTTTTTTTTTTTTTGATTTGAGATTTAACGTCCCCGTCAACACTGTAAAGATCATTTTGGAGACGTTGCTTCCAATTGTGTGGGATTTGTACCCGACACTGAGATGAAATAACATCTCAAGCCATGTCGACCAATGAAACCAATAGGGTTTATAAGCATGGACTGTCCGACTTGCACTTCTTTACATGGGAAGGCTTAGTTCCTCTAAGCGGTTTACCACTGAGTCCTCGTGTGGGGTTGGATTTCAGCTCTGCGTGGTAGCATCATGCCGCCAATCTATTTCTTCAAGCCCCAATCGACGGGGGCCGCCCGACATTGAGATGAAAAGACAACGCAAGCCCTGCCGCCCAATGAAACCAATAGGGTTTATAAGCATGGACGGGCCGACTCGTACCGCTTTGCCTGGACAGGCTTATATCCTCTTAGCGGTTTACCATTACTCGTGTGCGGGTCGGTTTCAACTCTGTGTGGAAGCATCATGCCGCCCATCTATCTATTTCTTCAAGCCCCAATGGACGGGGGCCACCCGACATTGAGATGAAAAGACAACGCAAGCCCTGCCGCTCAATGAAACCAATAGGGTTTATAAACATGGACGGGCCGACTCGTACTGCTTTGCCTGGACAGGCTTATATCCTCTTAGCGGTTTACCAGTACTTGTGTGCGGGTCGGTTCCAGCTCTGTGTGGAAGCATCATGCCGCCCATCTATTTCTTCAAGCTTCGATGGACGGGGGCCGCCCGACATTGAGATGAAATGAAATCTCAAGCCCTGCCGCCCAATGAAACCAATAGGGTTTATAAGCATGGACGGGCCGACTCGCACCGCCTTGCCTGGGCAGGCTTATATCCTCTTAGCGGTTTACCAGTACTCGTGTGCGGGTCGGTTTCAGCTCTGTGTGGAAGCATCATGCCGCCCATCTATTTCTTCAAGCCCCGATGGGCGGGGGCCTTTTTATGTAAATGATCCTTACCTTGATTTCCTAAAAAACACGCCTTAATAATTTTGACCCCTTAAACACCACTTTTATATAGTGAAACTGGAGTTAACGGTGATACCTATTATTTTTTCTTATTTCTGATTAAAAATAGCTTGTAGATGCCCATTAGAACCGCCGGGCCGAGGCGGTTCTAACGAGTAATCACAATCTATATTTTGAACAGAAATATGATAAATATCAGATTTTTTTTTATCTGAAAGTTTTTTGACAGTAAAATTTTCAATGTATTTGAATAGGTGTTCTTTGGTAAAGAGTGAGAGTCACGTGAGCGCCAACGTTGAAAGTTGTGTGCTTAGTAACTTTGGTCGATTGGCAATCGACCCAAAAGGTGTTTTTGTGTGGGTCTGGGAGGGGTGGAATTAACAGTGATTTCCGACATTGTTTGTTACTTCCCATCAGGCACATGACGTAATTGTGACGTCACATCTACGTCAGTGCAACGTCGTGACATTGTACCGACGTTGAGTTGACGTTGCCCTTGCGACGTGTGCCTGCTGGGTTATTGATATTCTCATACTGATTTTAAACTACAGTATTTAAAACATTCATTATGCAATGAAAAATGGGACTGAAAATTTAAGTAGAACAATTATTTTTCTTTCATCAAATGTTAAATTTGAGAAAATCAAATACAAATAAATTGGGTCATTTTGAGGTTGTTTTAATTTTTTCGGGATTTTCGGAGCTGGAAAAATGCCAGTACAGGTAAAATCCATTGATTTGACATGAGGCATGATGATCCCAATTGTCCCGTATGTACCAGGACTGTTCAAATATGAATGCAAGTAGAACGTTTACTCATGCAATGATGCGAAAATCACCTGGAAATAAATATCATAGCGTAGAAAAACATTTTACCTATACATTGATTCCAAACCTGTTAAAATCCGTCCACTTTAGCCATGTATATCGTTCGATAAACACTGTCTACTCTTGTATACTAATACAAAACATGGTTGGAAGAAGGTTAGAGTACGCTGTTGAAATACGGTCCTATATTAAGAATCTTTGTATTCTTGGTATACGGTGCAAAGACATTTTTGATGAAATATGTTAGGTTTATGGGCATAATGAAATGTCTTTTCCGACAGTTTTTCGTTGGTGTAAGAAATTCAACTGTGGGCTAGGCTCAACAGAAGATGTACCACATGATCGTCGGCCGAAAAGAGCAACATCTGCCAAGATGGTTGCTAGAGTGAAAGAAATAATTGCTACCGATGCACGATACACCACTAGGCAAATAGCTAGTATGACTGGCATCTCATTAGGAGCAGCTCATACAATTCTGAAACGGGATTTGAAAATGAGAAAGATCTGTGCTAGATGGATTCCCAATCTGTTGACAGATGAGCAGAAAAAGACACGCATTCAGTGCGCCAAGAAGTTGCTTAAAAAGTTTCCAAATTACAATGCACGATCTTTAGCTAATGTCGTCACAGGTGACGAGACATGGGTTTACGTTTTTGAGCCAAAACGAAAGATTCAGAACAAAATATGGGCAACAGAGTATTGCATAAGGCCATGCATTGCAAAGCGGACCATGAGCGTCAAGAAGGTAATGTATGCCATATTCTTTTCAAAACAAGGCCCTGCTATTCAGGTTGCTGTGCCTAAAGGCAAATCTGTAAATGCGAAGTTTTACAAGAATAAAGTGCTTCGAAAATTGAAGAAATATTTCAAAGAACGAAGACCCACAACTGGTTTGGCCAATGTCAGATTGCTACATGACAATGCGTCATCGCACAAGGCATTCATTGTGCAAGACTATCTGAAGCAGGAAAAAAGGTTGTTGAACTCCCCCCCCCCCCCCCCCCCCCCGTATTCCCCTGATCTTGCCCCGTGTGACTTTTTTTTGTTCCTGCGGCTGAAAAAATTCCTTTCTGGTCGAAAACACAGCGCAAGCACCTCGGTTCTGCAATATTCCAGTGCCTTCATAGTATACCTCGAAAAGACTGCCAAAATGCATTCAATGATTGGATCAGAAGACTGAAAGTTTGTATATCTGTTAAAGGGGAATACTTTGAGGGGGCAAAACAATGTTTTCATCGAAATCTATCACGGAATCATTTTTATGTGCTTAGTTGCATTCATATTTGAACAGTCCTCGTACAAAGAATCTTTCTTCCGTCGGACGTTAGAGAGTGGAATGCTCTTTCCGATTCGATCATTTCCACAGTTGAAGGTGCTGATAATAATGAAGCTAATTTTGCCTCTTTCGTGAGAGTCAGGGATAACTTCACAGGTCCTGATCTTTGAATGGCATTTGACGTGTTCTCAGTAATAATTCCGAATGCTGATTCTGGTATGTGACTCTACCGATGGAGAAGAACCAGCATTTCCTAGGGTCATCCCAGAAGGCAAATATAAAGTCACTCACCTCAGAGTGCATAGGACACTTCTGTGTTTTTCACACGGTGCATCGTGACATTGACATTTGACCCTTGACCTCGAAAATCTATAGTGTTCATCATCGCTCCACGGGAAACATTTGTGGAATGTTTGATACTTCAATGATGATAGCTTTGCCTTTATCCTATTCACAATGTGTTCAAAGTCAAGTCCATTGTTAACTTGGCATTTGACCCTTGACCTTGAAAATCAATAGGATTCATTCTCTCTGCATGGGGAACATTTATGGAAGGTATGATGCTTCTCCGATGATGGCATTGTCTTTAATCCTGTTCACAAGTTTCGAGACACACGGACACCCACACAAACACCCACACATGGACGTATGGTATCGATCAGGGGATAATAACGAACAATCATGTAATGTGTCATTGACTGGTGACAGATAGATCTCAAAGCTATAATTCTGAAGTCATTCAAAATGCCTTAAGTGTTCTGTTGCTTATTTGCGGCGAAATGCTCTTTATGACCTGCGCGCAATGTTTCATACTCTTTTCCACCTTCTCTGTTTATGATTTGTACTGCGGAATGGCCTTAGAAAACCTTTCCTATAATGAATCGGTAAGAAAAGGCTCATTCTCATGTATTAGGTCCAACCCTTTAAAGACATGCACAATTATGAAATCTTTTAATGAAATTAAAGGTAAACTAGATCGCGCAGTAGATGGTATACCATCGCAAATACCCGCTTTTTCTAGGAATAACACTAATGACTATGTATTAGCTAGCCAAAACTACGTATAAGTTAAAAAAAGTTGCAAAGAACATTCTAACTGATAAGCAAAGTTTCAGGAGTGTAACCCTTATAGTTTAGAAGATATGGCAAAGTCATACTTTTTTAGCTCACCTGAGCCTTTAGGCCCATAGGTGAGCTTATAGTATAGCCATGGTCCGTCGTCCGTCCGTCCGTCGTCCGTCCACCATTTTCAAAGATCTTTTTCTCCTATACTGCAGGGCCAATCAAAGCCAAATTTCATATGGAGCCTCAGTGGGATGGGGGAACGAAAGTTTGTTCGCGGGGTCTGGATCACATGACCAAGATGGCCGCCATGCCCATATATGGTAAAAAGCCTTCAAAAATCTTCTTCTCCAGAACCATAAGGCCAGTGGCTTTGAAACTTGGCATGTAGCATATGGTACTCGGGCCCATTATGGTTTGTACAAATGGTGACCCTGGGTTGACCTTGACCTATTTTACAGCAATGTCAAATTTTCCGACTTAGGCTTTTGCATGGGGCAAAGTGAAAATAATGGATTTATAGGAAACTGTTGAAGACAGTGTCACCAAAATTGGTAGATCAGGTAAAGTAACTGAATACATGAAGATATGTGGGTGAGAAAGGTCAAGGTCATTCATTGGCCTTAGACCCAAGATGGCCGCCATGCCCATATATGGTAAAAAGCCTTCAAAAATCTTCTTCTCCAGAACCATAACGCCAGTGGCCTTGAAACTTGGCATGAAACATATGGTACTCGGGCCCATCATGGTTTGTACAACTGGTGACCCTGGGTTGACCTTGACCTATTTTACAGCAATGTCAAATTTGCCGACTTAGGCTTTTGCATGGGGCAAAGTGAAAATAATGGATTTGTAGGAAACCATTGAAGACAGTGTCACCAAAATTTGTAGATCAGGTAAAGTAACTGAATACATGAAGATCTATGGGTGAGAAAGGTCAAGGTCATTCATTGGCCTTAGAACAAGGTCATTCAGGATCCATATTTCAGATATTTTTTTCTCCAAAACTGCTGAGCCAATTTAAGTGAAATTTAATATGGAGCCTTTGTGAGTTGAACAAATGAAAAAATGCCAATACGGTCTAGATCACATGACCAAGATGAAAAGTTGCCAATATGGTCTAGGTCACATGACCAAGATAGCCACCACGACTATATATTTATATATTTTTTCTTATAACTATTTGATTTTGTGCAGAGTTTAATAAAAATAAATAAATAAAGGCTGTTTATAGTTTTAAACGTCGGTTGTTATTGTTTTTTTTTTATTATTTTCTACTTGAAAATAGACAAAAAGGGGACCAGTCTGAAGCATTTTTTTTGTCCCGTAGCTATTTATGGAATCAATC
Organism: Lucinisca nassula; assembly: GCA_963580285.1. NCBI lineage: Eukaryota > Metazoa > Mollusca > Bivalvia > Lucinida > Lucinidae > Lucinisca > Lucinisca nassula. The sequence continues at coordinate 116,003,808 of OY757014.1, forward strand.
GAGTGTTGAAAAAAGGGCGAGAAGTGTACACGACAGCCCATGTATTTGTAATTACAAATGAAGCAGCTGGGATGACGACTGGCACCATCAGCATCTTAAGGATAATGTTGAGAGTTGAGAATCACGTGTTTTGTTTTGATTTTAAATTGATGATATTTTTATATTTTTAATTGATTTATTGCACATATTTGTAACACCACAAATTTTTAAAAGCGCCTTCCCGAGGTGTGGTCTGGATACACGGCTAAATGCTTTTCATCAATTTTATATGCAGCAGAGTTCTCAGTAGGATTTTGAAAACAGGAGTTCAAGAATCCATCCATGATAAAAGTTGGATTCAAATCTGAAAAGTTTGATTCAAATAGGCTATAAAACTTTTTTTCACGCTCAACTCACTTCAGCATGAAATTTACCCTGCTCATAAGTTTTAAAATGCCAACAAATATTGAGATGGCATTTTAAAATTTATGAGCAGGGTAAATGACATTTTCTGCTGATCTAAGTAGGAAAATTGTCACCAGACAGGTGAGCGGTTCAGGACCACTGGTCCTCTGGTTTACCTTTGACCTTGGGATCATGTTGAGGTCCACCAAAATTATCCCAATTTATCCTATATTCCAACGGCCACCCAATATCCAAGTTTCAGAAGTGTAACACCAATAGTTTAGAAGATATGACAAAGTCATACTTTTTAACTTTTGACCTTGAGGTCATGTTGAGGTCGAGGTCACACCAAAAGTATCCCAATTTATTCTATATTCAAAGGGCCATCGAATAACCAAAGTTTCACAAGTGTAACTCCAATAGTTTAGAAGATATGGCAAAATCATACTTTTTGACCTTTGACCTTGGGGTCATGTTGAGAACGAGGTCGCACCAAAAGTAGCCCAATATATTCTATATTCCAAGGGCCGTCCAATAACCAAAGTGTCAGAAGTGTAACTCCGATAGTTTAGAAGATATGACAAAGTCATACTTTTTACCTTCGACCTTGGGCTCATGTTGAGGTCAAGGTCACACCAAAAAGAGCCCAATGTATTCTATATTCCAAGGGTCATCCAATAACCAAAGTTCCAGAAGTGTAACTCCAATAGTTTAGAAGATATGGCAAAATAATACTTTTTGACCTTTGACCTTGGGGCCATGTTGAGGATAAGGTCACGCCAAAAGTAGCCCAGTGCCATCTACTTTCCTTTTATTATCCACAGGCAAAGTTTGAAAAATGTATCTTAACCGGTTTCAGAGGAGATCCATTCCATAGAAACTTGACGGACGTATGTACACACACACACATACTTACATACAAACATACATACATAAAGACCCAGGACTGATAGAAACTCGACTCTGACACGAAAACAATATACCTGATTTTTCTTCGAGAAAGCGGGTATAAAAAAGTTGTTTTCCGCAGCGCTTCCTCCTTTGCTCCAACATGGAGCAATTTTTTACTTGTTTTCATTGGTTGCGAAGGAAACAAAAATGAAAATGTAGAAAAAAAAATACTTAAAAAATCATCTCAGAAATCATATGCTGTGTGAGGCTGAGGCTTTATGGAAATATTCACCATATTTGCCTTTACAGGTTTTGTGTTTTTAGCTCACCTGTCACGTAGTGACAAGGTGAGCTTTTCTGATCACATTTTGTCCTTCATGCATGCGTGCATGCGTGCGTGCGTTTGTCAGGCCGTCCGTCCGTAAACTATTTCAAATAAGTATATATCTAATACCCCATGGTCAATCTTCATCAAATTTCATAGGAAGCATAATCAGGTAGGGGGAAAGGCTGCATAAGGTTTTTGGGCTGATCAGATTGGAATTCTGGTTGCCATGGCAACATATAGCCTCCTCAGCTCTGAAACCACAGGGCCCAGAGCTTAGATATTTAGCTTGTAACAATGTCAAGTGGTCACCTACATAAATCCTGCCAATCATGCCCCTGGGGTCCAAATTGGACACATCCCGGGGACCCTTAGCTCCCATAGACTTATAATGGAAAAAAAGCTTCATAAATCTTCTTCTCTGAAACCACAAGGCCCAGAGCTTAGAAATTAAGCATGTAGCAACGGCAAGTGGTCACCTACATAAATCCTGCCAATCATGCCCCTAGGGTCCAAATGATCCACGCCCGGGCCTCTTAGCTCCCATAGACTCCTAATGGAAAAAATCTTCAAAAATCTTCTTCCCTGAAACCACAGGGCCCAGAGCTTAGATATTTAGCATGTAGCAAAGGAAAGTGGTCACCTTCATTAATCCTGCCAATCATGCCCCTGGGGTCCAAATGGGCCACGCTCCGGAGCCCCTTAGCTCCCATAGACTCCTAATAGAAAAAAGCTTCAAAAATCTTCTTCTCTGAAACCACAGGGCCCAGAGCTTAGATATTTAGCGTGTAGCAAAGGCAAGTGGTAACCTACATAAATCCTGCCAATCATGCTCTTGGGTTCCAAATAGACCACGCCCCAGGGCCACTTAGCTCCCATAGACTCCTAATGGATAAAAGCTTCAAAAATCTTCTCTGAAACCACAGGGCCCAGAGCTTAGATTGTTTAAATTATAATGCTGGGGCCTTAGGTTTTACATAGGCTTATATATAGGGAAAATCTTCTCTGAAACCAGGTCTTTGATGTTTGGTATGAAGCTTCATCAAGTGGACCTCTACCAAGATTGTTCAAATTATAGGCCTACGACCAAAAATGCCCCTGCCACGGAGACCTTTGATTTTACATAGGCTTGATGCTCTCTGTTCGGGCCCATCGGAGTCTTAACTGTTTTTTTTCTTTTGCTCCAGCATTTCAGTGGTTTCTTGCTGTGGAATCCTCACCGTTGTTTCATCTCTGTGGTTGTTTGATTAATTGTGTTCACGGAGATGTTGCACTGATGAGTTAGGAGGCCTTCATGCGGACTGAACAAATTATTTGTCTAAATTGCGACGGAAGTAAGGGCGAGGATTCTGGACACATAAAATCGATTTAAGCCCCCGAGTGGAATTCGTTTCTGCTGACCGTTCCAAGGCGGTTCTTCTGTTGCGGTTTATTGCACGACCCGTAGAAAAAGCGACCGACTGAAGTCGGTTGATTTCTAAGAGTGCCCTAAAATCACCATGTCATTCTGTCATTTGGTCAATTGGTCATTCTGTCAGTCTTTCAGTCTGTCCGTCCGTAACCCGTTTGTGAAAATTGGTGATAGTGACTTAACCGCTTGGAATATTTAAACAATTTTTGGCACACTGATAGATATCAATGAGACCTAACCAATGAACTTGCGAAATATTACATTCCATTTAGTATAGCCTCGCCGAGGCGAAAACTGTGAAAATTTTCGAACTGCTTTTCCACGAAACTTGATAAAAAGCATCTGGGACGTAGCCCATCATAAATTGCTAAAATGGTGACCCTTGGTTGACCTTGACCTTCTTTGTGCCTAGGTCGAACTTTGACACATATGCTTTTGTTGGAATATTTAAACAACTTTTGGCATACTGATAGATATCAATGAGATCTAACCAATGAACTTGCGAGATATTACATTCCATTTAGTATAGCCTCGCCGAGGCGAAAATGTGAAAATTTTCGAACTGCTTCTCCTCGGAAACCATTGGGCCGATTGAAGTAAAATTTCATATGGAGCCTCTATGGGATGGGGGAAACCAAAATCTGCTCATGGGGTCCAGGTCACATGACCAAAATGGCCGCCAAGCCAAATATGGTAAAAACTCTTCAAAAATAGTCTTCTCCAGAACCACTGGGCAGATTTCCACGAAAGTTGATAAATAGCATCTGGGACGTAGGCCCGTCATAAATTGCTAAAATGGTGACCCTGGGTTGACCTTGGCCTTCTTTGTGCCTAGGTCAAACTTTGACACATATGCTTTTGTATTGGAAAAGTGAGAATGCATTTTATCCTGCAAACGATTCAGAATACAGTACTAAAGTATAAGATATATTTTTGCTCCTTACGATAAGGCGCATTTATTGGGGGAACCGTTTTAGGTACAGGTCACATGACCAAAATGGCGGCCGTACCTATATATATGGTAACACTCATATAGCTAAAAGCATCCGGCGTGTCGTGCACTTCAGCTGAAGCACTGGTTTTTGTTATGGTTTGTCTTAGGGTGTTTGTGTCACTTATATTATTTTATTTTGGATAGCCTAATGGCCATTTTGTGGGAAAGTAACTGTCCTTTTGGCTTTCCACTATTTATGTTTCCATTAGGTCTGTTGTTTCATGTTTGTGTTTCTTTCCCTTTGGTGTCTCTGATGGGAGCTGTGGGTTGATTGCATCGATTCCTGATCATTGCCTCCACTTCTATTTTATATAGGGAAAATCTTTCAAAATCTTCTTCTCTGAAACTGCAAGGCCCAGGTCTTTGATATTGGGTATGAAGCTTCATCTAGTGGACCTGTACCAAGATTGTTCAAATTATAGCCCTGGGCCAAAAATGCCCCCCTTCCCGGGCCCTTTGGTTTTACATAAGACTTATATAGGGGAAATTAAAAAAAAAATCTGACTCTCTGAAACCAAAAGGCCAAGGTCTTTGCTATTTGATGTGAAGCTTCATCTAGTGGACCTCTATCAAGATTGTAGCCCTAGGGCCAAAAATGCCGCTGCCCAGGAGCCCTTTGGTTTTACATAGACTTATGTATGGAAAATCTTGAAAAATCTTCTTCTCTGAAACCGCAAGGCCCAGGTGTTTGATATTTGGTGTGTAGCTTCATCCAGTGGACCTCTGCCGAGATTGTTCAAATTAAATTCCTAGGGCCAAAACGCCCACGCGCCAGGGCCCTTAGGTTTTACATTGATTTATATAGGGAAAATTAAAAAAAAAATAGTCTTCTCTGAAACCACAAGTCCCAGGTCTTTGATATTTGGTATGAAGCTTCAACTAGTGGACCTCTATCAAGATTGTTCTAAATTATAGCCCAAGGGCCAAAAATGCATCCGCCCCAGGGCCCGCAGGATTTATACAGACTTAGAAAAATGTACACTCTATATTTTTCACTTCTGTGGTGTATTCCTTGCTTCCAAAGGATAACCCTTTTATAGAACATATTTAACTTCACTGCAGCTGGTGTGTGGGAATGTGTGGCGGCGGTAAAACGTCTCCCTGCCCTACATCATAGTGTAGATTATATTTTCTTGTCCTTTGGGATCATTGATTCCATTGTGGAATTTTAAAAATATCTGAGGGTCACTGATGAGGCCTAATTGGCCGAAACTAGCTAGTCTGGCCCAGAAAAATGTACACTCCATATTTTTCACTTCTGTGGTGTATTCCTTGCTTCCAAAGGATAACCCTTTTTATAGAAAAAATTATATTAGGAAAACCTTTAAAAATCACCTGTCTTTTTATATTTGTAATGAAGCTTCACCTTTTGGACCACTACCAAGATTATTCAAATTCTAGCCCTTGGGCCAATAATGACTCTCCCAGGGGCCCAGCTACCCTATGGATCAGGTGAGCGATTCAGGGCCATCCTTGCCCTCTTGTTATGAAAACTTATTTACTATCATTTGTTGCCTCACAGCTCTGCCAGTTTAAGTACAAAATCACCATCGCCATCATTGTCATCCATGTTCACACTCAAAAGTTATTTCAAATGCACATCTAATGGAGACACGCAGTGGCAACAGTGATCAAAATGCATTTCCGTTGTGAATATTGAAACTTCCCCAAATTTTGTCGTGACAACGGAAGCATGGCATATTTTAACAATACAGCGTGTACGCCGATGACAAGAATTGTACCACTGTTGAGGTCTTGTTCCTGCAGCGATTACTGGGATTAATAACCATGGCTTTATGTCATCCATTTCAAAAAGCTTTCATTTTTATGGCTAGTTTGGGACACACTTCAAAAACACATTGAAAAGAGGATAATAAAATGCCATGCAAATCTGCAGCTTCTCGTTCGAAGCAGCCAGTGGCATAGAAGCGTAGAGCAGTTGTATAATTGGCGAGATTGCATGCTCTCTTTTGGTGGAGTGTTGTAGCTCACCTGCTTTTGTTGTAGCTCTACTGCTAGCAGATCTGTAATGTTCTCTCGACGTACATTTCTTTTACTTTTCGAATTTTCTCCGGATCAGTTGGGAAAGTTATGTAATCTTCCACTTTCATGGCTGTAGCTCATGATACACTTGAAATACCCCTTGAAACAGAGGACATTGAAAAACCATGCAAATCTGCAACTTCTCGTTGGAAGCAGCCAGTTGCAGAGAAGCGTAGAGCAGTTGTTAGTTGTATAATTGGTGAAATTGCATGTCCTCTGCTGGTGGGGTGTTGTAGCTCATCTGTTATTATCTCTATCAAATCTGAAATACACTCTCTGCTTAATCTGTACCTCAAGAACAATTCCTTGGCACTTAAACGATCGATTGGGTTGAGTCCATCCTTAAAGACTCTTTCTTGAGCAAGATAATTCCTTCGCCTTGCAACAAGAACAGTGGTCATTATTTCAGAATGTTAGGGACACACAATGCCTTTGTGTTAAGAGGAAAAACAATTGATTCCCTCTCCTACGATTAATGTTTCCTCTGTACGAAAATATTATGATTCTCGTTGAGCAGATACATGCTTGAAAATGATGATAGGTCTATTGTTTTTAGCTCACCTGTCACATAGTGACGAGTTGAGCTTTTGGGATCACTTTTGGTCCGTCGTGCGTGGGTCCGTGCGTAAACTTTTCTTGTGAACACACTAGAGGTCACAGTTTTGGGCCAATCATCATCAAACTTGGTCAGAATGATCATGGCAATATCTCGGTCAAGTTCGAATGTGGGTCATGGTAGGTCAAAAAGTAGGTCAGTAGGTCAAATCAAATAAAAACCTTGTGAACACTCTAGAGGCCAAAGTTTTGGTCTGATCGTCATCAAACTTGCTCAGAATGATTTGCTTGACAATATCTCGGTCAAGTTCAGATATGGGTCATGTCGGGTCAAAAAGTAGGTCCGTAGGTCAAATCATAGAAAAACCATGTGAACACTCTAGAGGCCACAGTTTTGGTCCGACCGTCATTAAACTTGCTCAGAATGAACGTCTTGACAATACTTGGGTCAAGTTCGAATATGGGTCATGTCGGTTTTCAAAGAAGGTCAGTAGGTCAAATCATAGAAAAACCTTGTGAATACACTAGAGGCCACAATTTTGACCTACTTTGTCATAACTTTTAAACATTTGAGATACAGCCTTCGTATTTGGCATGTAGGTTCCTTGCGACAAGGGTATCCTATTCATACATAAAATGATCTGTGACCTTTACCTTGACATTTGACCTACTTTATTATAACTTTTGAACCATTTGAGATAGTGCCTTCATATTTGGCATGTATGTTCCTTGTGAAAGGGTCTTCCAACCCATACAAAAAAATTTGTCTTATGACCTTGACCTTTGACCTACTTTGTCATAATTTCTGAAGCATTTGAGATAGAGCATTCATATTTCGGCATGTAGTTTCCTTGTGTCATACAAAAATGAATTGTGACCTTGACATGTGACCTACTTTATCATAACTTTTGAACCGTTTGAGATAGAGCCTTCATATTTGACATGTATGTTCCTTGTGGCAACGACTTTCACCCATGCAAAAATTTTGACCTATTACCTTGGCATTTGACCTTTTTTTAGCTCACCTGTTACGTAGTGACGAGGTGAGCTTTTGGGATCACTTTTTGTCCGTGTGTGTGTCGTGCATGCGTCCGTTAACTTTTTCGTCAAACGACATCTCCTCCTAAACAACTGATCGGATTTTGACCAAACTTCACAGGAACGATCCTTAGGTGGTCCCCTTTCAAAGTTGTTCAAATGGTTCCGGTCCATTGCACATCAAGGTCACAGGAGCAAAATTTTTTTTTTTCACCGAAAACTTAAAAATCTTCTTCTCTGAAACCACAAGGCCCAGGTCTTTGATATTTGGTATGAAGCTTCATCTAGTGGACCCCTACCAAGATTGTTTAAATTATAGTGCTGGGGCCAAAAATGCCCCCACCCCGGCTTCCTTTGGTTTTACATAGGATTATATAGGGAAAATCTTTAAAAATCTTTTTCTCTGAAACCTCAAGGCCCAGGTCTTTGATATTTGGTATGAAGCTTCATCTAGTGGACCCCTAACAAGATTGTTCAAATTATAGTGCTGGGGACAAAAATGCCCCCACCCCGGGTTCCTTTGGTTTTACAAAGGATTATATAGGGAAAATCTTTAAAAATCTTTTTCTCTGAAACCTCAAGGCCCAGGTCTTTGATATTTGGTATGAAGCTTCATCTAGTGGACCCCTACCAAGATTGTTCAAATTTTAGTGCTGGGGCCAAAAATGCCCCCGCCCGGGGCCCTTTGGTTTTACATGGGCTTATATTGGGAGAACCTTTAAAAACCTTCTTCTCTGAAACCGCAAGGCCCTGATCTTTGATATTTGGTATGAAGCTTCATCTAGTGGACTCCTACCAAGATTTTTCAAATTATAGTGCTGGGGACAAAAATGCCCCCGACCCGGGGCCCTATGGTTTTACATGGGCTTATATATGGAAAATCTTTAAAAATCTTCTTCTCTGAAACCGCAAGGCCCAGATCCTTGATATTTGGTATGAAGCTTCATCTAGTGGACCCCTACCAAGATTGTTCAAAGTATAGTGCTGGGGCCAAAAATGCCCCTGCCCCGGGGCCCTTTGGTTTTTACATGGGCTTATATAGGGAAAATCTTTAGCAATTTTCTTCACTGAAACCGCAAGGCCCAGATCTTTGATATTTGGTATGAAGCTTCATCTAGTGGACCTCTATCAATATTGTTAAAACCATAGTGCTTGGGCCAAAAAGCCCCGCCCTGGGGCCTTTTGGTTTTACAAGGGCTTATATAGGAAAATCTTTATAAATCTTCTTCTCTGAAACCGCCAGGCCCAGGTCTTTGATATTTGGTATGAAGCTTCATCTAGTGGACCCCTACCAAGTTTGTTCAAATTATAGTGCTGGGGCCAAAAATGCCCCCGCCCTGGGGCCTTTTGGTTTTACATAGGCTTATATAGGGAAACTTTTAAAAAATCTTCTCTGAAACCTACAGGCCCAGGTCTTTGATATTTAGTATGAAGCTTCATCTAATGGACCTCTACTAAGATTGTTCAAATTATAGCCTTTGGGCCACAAATGTCTCTGCGCTGGGACCCACTAGCTTTACATAGGTATATATAGGAAAAAAACCTTTAAAAATCTTCTTGTCCGAAACCATAAGGCCCAGGTCTTTGATATCTGGTGTGAAGCTTCAACTAGTGAACCTCTGCTGAGATTATTCAAATTATAGCCCTGGCGCGAAAAATGCCCACGCACCAGGGCCCGCTGGTTTTACATAGGCTTATATAGGGAAATCCTTTAAAAATATTCTTTTCTGAAACCAGAAGGCCCAGGTCTTTGATATTTGCTCTGAAGCCTTATCTAGTGGACCACTACCAAGTTTATTCAAATTATAGCCCTTGGGCCAAGAATGCACTAGAGACACTGATACTCAGGTGAGCGATTCAGGGCCCTCTGGGCCCTCTTGTCTCATAACGTTTGAACCATTTTAGTTAGAGCCTTCATATTTGGCATGTAGGGTCCTTGTTACAAGGGCTTCCCAACCAAGCAAAATTTCTGACTTGTGACCTTGATCTTTGACCTACTTTTTTTTAATCATTTGAGATACTGCCTTCATATTTTGCATGTCTGTTCCTTGTGAAAAGGTCTTCCCACCCATACAAAAAATTTGTCTTATGACCTTGACCTTTGACCTACTTTTCCATAACTTTTGAACCATTTAAGGTAGAGCCTTCATAGTTGGCATGTATTTTCCGTGTGATAAGGTCTCCCCCATCATGCAAAAATTTTTTACATGTGACCTTGACCTTGGTCTGTGACCTACTTAATCATAACTTTGGAACCATTTGAGATAGAGCCTTCATATTTGGCATGTATATATCTTGTGACAATGGCTTCACATCCATACAAAGTTTGACATGTGACCTTGACCTTTGACCTACTTTATCATAACTTTTGGACCATTTGAGATAGAGCCTTCATATTCATATAAGTGTTCTGTTGCTTATTTGCGGCGAAATGCTCTTTATGACCTGCGCGCAATGTTTCATACTCTTTTCCACCTTCTCTGTTTATGATTTGTACTGCGGAATGGCCTTAGAAAACCTTTCCTATAATGAATCGGTAAGAAAAGGCTCATTCTCATGTATTAGGTCCAACCCTTTAAAGACATGCACAATTATGAAATCTTTTAATGAAATTAAAGGTAAACTAGATCGCGCAGTAGATGGTATACCATCGCAAATACCCGCTTTTTCTAGGAATAACACTAATGACTATGTATTAGCTAGCCAAAACTACATATAAGTTAAAAAAAGTTGCAAAGAACATTCTAACTGATAAGCAAAGTTTCAGGAGTGTAACCCTTATAGTTTAGAAGATATGGCAAAGTCATACTTTTTTAGCTCACCTGAGCCTTTAAGCCCATAGGTGAGCTTATAGTATAGCCATGGTCCGTCGTCCGTCCGTCCGTCGTCCGTCCACCATTTTCAAAGATCTTTTTCTCCTATACTGCAGGGCCAATCAAAGCCAAATTTCATATGGAGCCTCAGTGGGATGGGGGAACGAAAGTTTGTTCGCGGGGTCTGGATCACATGACCAAGATGGCCACCATGCCCATATATGGTAAAAAGCCTTCAAAAATCTTCTTCTCCAGAACCATAAGGCCAGTGGCTTTGAAACTTGGCATGTAGCATATGGTACTCGGGCCCATTATGGTTTGTACAAATGGTGACCCTGGGTTGACCTTGACCTATTTTACAGCAATGTCAAATTTTCCGACTTAGGCTTTTGCATGGGGCAAAGTGAAAATAATGGATTTATAGGAAACCGTTGAAGACAGTGTCACCAAAATTGGTAGATCAGGTAAAGTAACTGAATACATGAAGATATGTGGGTGAGAAAGGTCAAGGTCATTCATTGGCCTTAGACCCAAGATGGCCGCCATGCCCATATATGGTAAAAAGCCTTCAAAAATCTTCTTCTCCAGAACCATAACGCCAGTGGCCTTGAAACTTGGCATGTAACATATGGTACTCGGGCCCATCATGGTTTGTACAACTGGTGACCCTGGGTTGACCTTGACCTATTTTACAGCAATGTCAAATTTGCCGACTTAGGCTTTTGCATGGGGCAAAGTGAAAATAATGGATTTGTAGGAAACCATTGAAGACAGTGTCACCAAAATTTGTAGATCAGGTAAAGTAACTGAATACATGAAGATCTATGGGTGAGAAAGGTCAAGGTCATTCATTGGCCTTAGAACAAGGTCATTCAGGATCCATATTTCAGATATTTTTTTCTCCAAAACTGCTGAGCCAATTTAAGTGAAATTTAATATGGAGCCTTTGTGAGTTGAACAAATGAAAAAATGCCAATACGGTCTAGATCACATGACCAAGATGAAAAGTTGCCAATATGGTCTAGGTCACATGACCAAGATAGCCACCACGACTATATATTTATATATTTTTTCTTATAACTATTTGATTTTGTGCAGAGTTTAATAAAAATAAATAAATAAAGGCTGTTTATAGTTTTAAACGTCGGTTGTTATTGTTTTTTTTTTATTATTTTCTACTTGAAAATAGACAAAAAGGGGACCAGTCTGAAGCATTTTTTTTGTCCCGTAGCTATTTATGGAATCAATCGAGTGTTGAAAAAAGGGCGAGAAGTGTACATCTTAGGGATAATGTTGAGAGTTGAGAATCACGTGTTTTGTTTTGATTTTAAATTGATGATATTTTTATATTTTTAATTGATTTATTGCACATATTTGTAACACCACAAATTTTTAAAAGCGCCTTCCCGAGGTGTGGTCTGGATACACGGCTAAATGCTTTTCATCAATTTTATATGCAGCTGAGTTCTCACTAGGATTTTGAAAACAGGAGTTCAAGAATCCATCCATGATAAAAGTTGGATTCAAATCTGAAAAGTTTGATTCAAATAGGCTATAAAACTTTTTTCACGCTCAACTCACTTCAGCATGAAATTTACCCTGCTCATAAGTTTTAAAATGCCAACAAATATTGAGATGGCATTTTAAAATTTATGAGCAGGGTAAATGACATTTTCTGCTGATCTAAGTAGGAAAATTGTCACCAGACAGGTGAGCGGTTCAGGACCACTGGTCCTCTGGTTTACCTTTGACCTTGGGATCATGTTGAGGTCCACCAAAATTATCCCAATTTATCCTATATTCCAACGGCCACCCAATATCCAAGTTTCAGAAGTGTAACACCAATAGTTTAGAAGATATGACTTTTAACTTTTGACCTTGAGGTCATGTTGAGGTCGAGGTCACACCAAAAGTATCCCAATTTATTCTATATTCAAAGGGCCATCGAATAACCAAAGTTTCACAAGTGTAACTCCAATAGTTTAGAAGATATGGCAAAATCATACTTTTTGACCTTTGACCTTGGGGTCATGTTGAGAACGAGGTCGCACCAAAAGTAGCCCAATATATTCTATATTCCAAGGGCCGTCCAATAACCAAAGTGTCAGAAGTGTAACTCCGATAGTTTAGAAGATATGACAAAGTCATACTTTTTACCTTTGACCTTGGGCTCATGTTGAGGTCAAGGTCACACCAAAAAGAGCCCAATGTATTCTATATTCCAAGGGTCATCCAATAACCAAAGTTCCAGAAGTGTAACTCCAATAGTTTAGAAGATATGGCAAAATAATACTTTTTGACCTTTGACCTTGGGGCCATGTTGAGGTTAAGGTCACGCCAAAAGTAGCCCAGTGCCATCTACTTTCCTTTTATTATCCACAGGCAAAGTTTGAAAAATGTATCTTAACCGGTTTCAGAGGAGATCCATTCCATAGAAACTTGACGGACGTATGTACACACACACACATACTTACATACAAACATACATACATACAGACCCAGGACTGATAGAAACTCGACTCTGACACGAAAACAATATACCTGATTTTTCTTCGAGAAAGCGGGTATAAAAAAGTTGTTTTCCGCAGCGCTTCCTCCTTTGCTCCAACATGGAGCAATTTTTTACTTGTTTTCATTGGTTGCGAAGGAAACAAAAATGAAAATGTAGAAAAAAAAAAAATACTTAAAAAATCATCTCAGAAATCATATGCTGTGTGAGGCTGAGGCTTTATGGAAATATTCACCATATTTGCCTTTACAGGTTTTGTGTTTTTAGCTCACCTGTCACGTAGTGACAAGGTGAGCTTTTCTGATCACATTTTGTCCTTCATGCATGCGTGCATGCGTGCGTGCGTTTGTCAGGCCGTCCGTCCGTAAACTATTTCAAATAAGTATATATCTAATACCCCATGGTCAATCTTCATCAAATTTCATGAGAAGCATAATCAGGTAGGGGGAAAGGCTGCATAAGGTTTTTGGGCTGATCAGATTGGAATTCTGGTTGCCATGGCAACATATAGCCTCCTCAGCTCTGAAACCACAGGGCCCAGAGCTTAGATATTTAGCTTGTAACAATGTCAAGTGGTCACCTACATAAATCCTGCCAATCATGCCCCTGGGGTCCAAATTGGACACATCCCGGGGACCCTTAGCTCCCATAGACTTATAATGGAAAAAAAGCTTCATAAATCTTCTTCTCTGAAACCACAAGGCCCAGAGCTTAGAAATTAAGCATGTAGCAACGGCAAGTGGTCACCTACATAAATCCTGCCAATCATGCCCCTAGGGTCCAAATGATCCACGCCCGGGCCTCTTAGCTCCCATAGACTCCTAATGGAAAAAATCTTCAAAAATCTTCTTCCCTGAAACCACAGGGCCCAGAGCTTAGATATTTAGCATGTAGCAAAGGCAAGTGGTCACCTTCATTAATCCTGCCAATCATGCCCCTGGGGTCCAAATGGGCCACGCTCCGGAGCCCCTTAGCTCCCATAGACTCCTAATAGAAAAAAGCTTCAAAAATCTTCTTCTCTGAAACCACAGGGCCCAGAGCTTAGATATTTAGCGTGTAGCAAAGGCAAGTGGTCACCTACATAAATCCTGCCAATCATGCTCTTGGGTTCCAAATAGACCACGCCCCAGGGCCACTTAGCTCCCATAGACTCCTAATGGATAAAAGCTTCAAAAATCTTCTCTGAAACCACAGGGCCCAGAGCTTAGATTGTTTAAATTATAATGCTGGGGCCTTAGGTTTTACATAGGCTTATATATAGGGAAAATCTTCTCTGAAACCAGGTCTTTGATGTTTGGTATGAAGCTTCATCAAGTGGACCTCTACCAAGATTGTTCAAATTATAGGCCTACGACCAAAAATGCCCCTGCCACGGAGACCTTTGATTTTACATAGGCTTGATGCTCTCTGTTCGGGCCCATCGGAGTCTTAACTGTTTTTTTTCTTTTGCTCCAGCATTTCAGTGGTTTCTTGCTGTGGAATCCTCACCGTTGTTTCATCTCTGTGGTTGTTTGATTAATTGTGTTCACGGAGATGTTGCACTGATGAGTTAGGAGGCCTTCATGCGGACTGAACAAATTATTTGTCTAAATTGCGACGGAAGTAAGGGCGAGGATTCTGGACACATAAAATCGATTTAAGCCCCCAAGTGGAATTCGTTTCTGCTGACCGTTCCAAGGCGGTTCTTCTGTTGCGGTTTATTGCACGACCCGTAGAAAAAGCGACCGACTGAAGTCGGTTGATTTCTAAGAGTGCCCTAAAATCACCATGTCATTCTGTCATTTGGTCAATTGGTCATTCTGTCAGTCTGTCAGTCTGTCCGTCCGTAACCCGTTTGTGAAAATTGGTGATAGTGACTTAACCGCTTGGAATATTTAAACAATTTTTGGCACACTGATAGATATCAATGAGACCTAACCAATGAACTTGCGAAATATTACATTCCATTTAGTATAGCCTCGCCGAGGCGAAAACTGTGAAAATTTTCGAACTGCTTTTCCACGAAACTTGATAAAAAGCATCTGGGACGTAGCCCATCATAAATTGCTAAAATGGTGACCCTTGGTTGACCTTGACCTTCTTTGTGCCTAGGTCAAACTTTGACACATATGCTTTTGTTGGAATATTTAAACAACTTTTGGCATACTGATAGATATCAATGAGATCTAACCAATGAACTTGCGAGATATTACATTCCATTTAGTATAGCCTCGCCGAGGCGAAAATGTGAAAATTTTCGAACTGCTTCTCCTCGGAAACCATTGGGCCGATTGAAGTAAAATTTCATATGGAGCCTCTATGGGATGGGGGAAACCAAAATCTGCTCATGGGGTCCAGGTCACATGACCAAAATGGCCGCCAAGCCAAATATGGTAAAAACTCTTCAAAAATAGTCTTCTCCAGAACCACTGGGCAGATTTCCACGAAAGTTGATAAATGGCATCTGGGACGTAGGCCCGTCATAAATTGCTAAAATGGTGACCCTGGGTTGACCTTGGCCTTCTTTGTGCCTAGGTCAAACTTTGACACATATGCTTTTGTATTGGAAAAGTGAGAATGCATTTTATCCTGCAAACGATTCAGAATACAGTACTAAAGTATAAGATATATTTTTGCTCCTTACGATAAGGCGCATTTATTGGGGGAACCGTTTTAGGTACAGGTCACATGACCAAAATGGCGGCCGTACCTATATATATGGTAACACTCATATAGCTAAAAGCATCCGGCGTGTCGTGCACTTCAGCTGAAGCACTGGTTTTTGTTATGGTTTGTCTTAGGGTGTTTGTGTCACTTATATTATTTTATTTTGGATAGCCTAATGGCCATTTTGTGGGAAAGTAACTGTCCTTTTGGCTTTCCACTATTTATGTTTCCATTAGGTCTGTTGTTTCATGTTTGTGTTTCTTTCCCTTTGGTGTCTCTGATGGGAGCTGTGGGTTGATTGCATCGATTCCTGATCATTGCCTCCACTTCTATTTTATATAGGGAAAATCTTTCAAAATCTTCTTATCTGAAACTGCAAGGCCCAGGTCTTTGATATTTGGTATGAAGCTTCATCTAGTGGACCTGTACCAAGATTGTTCAAATTATAGCCCTGGGCCAAAAATGCCCCCCCTTCCCGGGCCCTTTGGTTTTACATAAGACTTATATAGGGGAAATTAAAAAAAAAATCTGACTCTCTGAAACCAAAAGGCCAAGGTCTTTGCTATTTGGTGTGAAGCTTCATCTAGTGGACCTCTATCAAGATTGTAGCCCTAGGGCCAAAAATGCCGCTGCCCAGGGGCCCTTTGGTTTTACATAGACTTATGTATGGAAAATCTTGAAAAATCTTCTTCTCTGAAACCGCAAGGCCCAGGTGTTTGATATTTGGTGTGTAGCTTCATCCAGTGGACCTCTGCCGAGATTGTTCAAATTAAATTCCTAGGGCCAAAACGCCCACGCGCCAGGGCCCTTAGGTTTTACATTGATTTATATAGGGAAAATTAAAAAAAAAAATAGTCTTCTCTGAAACCACAAGTCCCAGGTCTTTGATATTTGGTATGAAGCTTCAACTAGTGGACCTCTATCAAGATTGTTCTAAATTATAGCCCAAGGGCCAAAAATGCATCCGCCCCAGGGCCCGCAGGATTTATACAGACTTAGAAAAATGTACACTCTATATTTTTCACTTCTGTGGTGTATTCCTTGCTTCCAAAGGATAACCCTTTTATAGAACATATTTAACTTCACTGCAGCTGGTGTGTGGGAATGTGTGGCGGCGGTAAAACGTCTCCCTGCCCTACATCATAGTGTAGATTATATTTTCTTGTCCTTTGGGATCATTGATTCCATTGTGGAATTTTAAAAATATCTGAGGGTCACTGATGAGGCCTAATTGGCCGAAACTAGCTAGTCTGGCCCAGAAAAATGTACACTCCATATTTTTCACTTCTGTGGTGTATTCCTTGCTTCCAAAGGATAACCCTTTTTATAGAAAAAATTATATTAGGAAAACCTTTAAAAATCACCTGTCTTTTTATATTTGTAATGAAGCTTCACCTTTTGGACCACTACCAAGATTATTCAAATTCTAGCCCTTGGGCCAATAATGACTCTCCCAGGGGCCCAGCTACCCTGTGGATCAGGTGAGCGATTCAGGGCCATCCTTGCCCTCTTATTATGAAAACTTATTTACTATCAATTGTTGCCTCACAGCTCTGCCAGTTTAAGTACAAAATCACCATCGCCATCATTGTCATCCATGTTCACACTCAAAAGTTATTTCAAATGCACATCTAATGGAGACACGCAGTGGCAACAGTGATCAAAATGCATTTCCGTTGTGAATATTGAAACTTCCCCAAATTTTGTCGTGACAACGGAAGCATGGCATATTTTAACAATACAGCGTGTACGCCGATGACAAGAATTGTACCACTGTTGAGGTCTTGTTCCTGCAGCGATTACTGGGATTAATAACCATGGCTTTATGTCATCCATTTCAAAAAGCTTTCATTTTTATGGCTAGTTTGGGACACACTTCAAAAACACATTGAAAAGAGGATAATAAAATGCCATGCAAATCTGCAGCTTCTCGTTCGAAGCAGCCAGTGGCATAGAAGCGTAGAGCAGTTGTATAATTGGCGAGATTGCATGCTCTCTTTTGGTGGAGTGTTGTAGCTCACCTGCTTTTGTTGTAGCTCTACTGCTAGCAGATCTGTAATGTTCTCTCGACGTACATTTCTTTTACTTTTCGAATTTTCTCCGGATCAGTTGGGAAAGTTATGTAATCTTCCACTTTCATGGCTGTAGCTCATGATACACTTGAAATACCCCTTGAAACAGAGGACATTGAAAAACCATGCAAATCTGCAACTTCTCGTTGGAAGCAGCCAGTTGCAGAGAAGCGTAGAGCAGTTGTTAGTTGTATAATTGGTGAAATTGCATGTCCTCTGCTGGTGGGGTGTTGTAGCTCATCTGTTATTATCTCTATCAAATCTGAAATACACTCTCTGCTTAATCTGTACCTCAAGAACAATTCCTTGGCATTTAAACGATCGATTGGGTTGAGTCCATCCTTAAAGACTCTTTCTCGAGCAAGATAATTCCTTCGCCTTGCAACAAGAACAGTGGTCATTATTTCAGAATGTTAGGGACACACAATGCCTTTGTGTTAAGAGGAAAAACAATTGATTCCCTCTCCTACGATTAATGTTTCCTCTGTACGAAAATATTATGATTCTCGTTGAGCAGATACATGCTTGAAAATGATGATAGGTCTATTGTTTTTAGCTCACCTGTCACATAGTGACGAGTTGAGCTTTTGGGATCACTTTTGGTCCGTCGTGCGTGGGTCCGTGCGTAAACTTTTCTTGTGAACACACTAGAGGTCACAGTTTTGGGCCAATCATCATCAAACTTGGTCAGAATGATCATGGCAATATCTCGGTCAAGTTCGAATGTGGGTCATGGTAGGTCAAAAAGTAGGTCAGTAGGTCAAATCAAATAAAAACCTTGTGAACACTCTAGAGGCCAAAGTTTTGGTCTGATCGTCATCAAACTTGCTCAGAATGATTAGCTTGACAATATCTCGGTCAAGTTCAGATATGGGTCATGTCGGGTCAAAAAGTAGGTCCGTAGGTCAAATCATAGAAAAACCATGTGAACACTCTAGAGGCCACAGTTTTGGTCCGACCGTCATTAAACTTGCTCAGAATGAACGTCTTGACAATACTTGGGTCAAGTTCGAATATGGGTCATGTCGGTTTTCAAAGAAGGTCAGTAGGTCAAATCATAGAAAAACCTTGTGAATACACTAGAGGCCACAATTTTGACCTACTTTGTCATAACTTTTAAACATTTGAGATACAGTCTTCGTATTTGGCATGTAGGTTCCTTGCGACAAGGGTATCCTATTCATACATAAAATGATCTGTGACCTTTACCTTGACATTTGACCTACTTTATTATAACTTTTGAACCATTTGAGATAGTGCCTTCATATTTGGCATGTATGTTCCTTGTGAAAGGGTCTTCCAACCCATACAAAAAATTTTGTCTTATGACCTTGACCTTTGACCTACTTTGTCATAAATTCTGAAGCATTTGAGATAGAGCATTCATATTTCGGCATGTAGTTTCCTTGTGTCATACAAAAATGAATTGTGACCTTGACATGTGACCTACTTTATCATAACTTTTGAACCGTTTGAGATAGAGCCTTCATATTTGACATGTATGTTCCTTGTGGCAACGACTTTCACCCATACAAAAATTTTGACCTATTACCTTGGCATTTGACCTTTTTTAGCTCACCTGTTACGTAGTGACGAGGTGAGCTTTTGGGATCACTTTTTGTCCGTGTGTGTGTCGTGCATGCGTCCGTTAACTTTTTCGTCAAACGGCATCTCCTCCTAAACCACTGATCGGATTTTGACCAAACTTCACAGGAACGAGTCTTAGGTGGTCCCCTTTCAAAGTTGTTCAAATGGTTCCGGTCCATTGCACATCAAGGTCACAGGAGCAAATTTTTTTTTTTTTCACCGAAAACTTAAAAATCTTCTTCTCTGAAACCACAAGGCCCAGGTCTTTGATATTTGGTATGAAGCTTCATCTAGTGGACCCCTACCAAAATTGTTTAAATTATAGTGCTGGGGCCAAAAATGCCCCCACCCCGGCTTCCTTTGGTTTTACATAGGATTATATAGGGAAAATCTTTAAAAATCTTTTTCTCTGAAACCTCAAGGCCCAGGTCTTTGATATTTGGTATGAAGCTTCATCTAGTGGACCCCTAACAAGATTGTTCAAATTATAGTGCTGGGGACAAAAATGCCCCCACCCCGGGTTCCTTTGGTTTTACATAGGATTATATAGGTAAAATCTTTAAAAATCTTTTTCTCTGAAACCTCAAGGCCCAGGTCTTTGATATTTGGTATGAAGCTTCATCTAGTGGACCCCTACCAAGATTGTTCAAATTTTAGTGCTGGGGCCAAAAATGCCCCCGCCCGGGGCCCTTTGGTTTTACATGGGCTTATATTGGGAGAACCTTTAAAAACCTTCTTCTCTGAAACCGCAAGGCCCTGATCTTTGATATTTGGTATGAAGCTTCATCTAGTGGACCCCTACCAAGATTTTTCAAATTATAGTGCTGGGGACAAAAATGCCCCCGACCCGGGGCCCTATGGTTTTACATGGGCTTATATATGGAAAATCTTTAAAAATCTTCTTCTCTGAAACCGCAAGGCCCAGATCCTTGATATTTGGTATGAAGCTTCATCTAGTGGACCCCTACCAAGATTGTTCAAAGTATAGTGCTGGGGCCAAAAATGCCCCTGCCCCGGGGCCCTTTGGTTTTTACATGGGCTTATATAGGGAAAATCTTTAGCAATTTTCTTCACTGAAACCGCAAGGCCCAGATCTTTGATATTTGATATGAAGCTTCATCTAGTGGACCTCTATCAATATTGTTAAAACCATAGTGCTTGGGCCAAAAAGCCCCGCCCTGGGGCCTTTTGGTTTTACATGGGCTTATATAGGAAAATCTTTATAAATCTTCTTCTCTGAAACCGCCAGGCCCAGGTCTTTGATATTTGGTATGAAGCTTCATCTAGTGGACCCCTACCAAGTTTGTTCAAATTATAGTGCTGGGGCCAAAAATGCCCCCGCCCTGGGGCCTTTTGGTTTTACATAGGCTTATATAGGGAAACTTTTAAAAAATCTTCTCTGAAACCTACAGGCCCAGGTCTTTGATATTTAGTATGAAGCTTCATCTAATGGACCTCTACTAAGATTGTTCAAATTATAGCCTTTGGGCCACAAATGTCTCTGCGCTGGGACCCACTAGCTTTACATAGGTATATATAGGAAAAAAACCTTTAAAAATCTTCTTGTCCGAAACCATAAGGCCCAGGTCTTTGATATCTGGTGTGAAGCTTCAACTAGTGAACCTCTGCTGAGATTATTCAAATTATAGCCCTGGCGCGAAAAATGCCCACGCACCAGGGCCCGCTGGTTTTACATAGGCTTATATAGGGAAATCCTTTAAAAATATTCTTTTCTGAAACCAGAAGGCCCAGGTCTTTGATATTTGCTCTGAAGCCTTATCTAGTGGACCGCTACCAAGTTTATTCAAATTATAGCCCTTGGGCCAAGAATGCACTAGAGACACTGATACTCAGGTGAGCGATTCAGGGCCCTCTGGGCCCTCTTGTCTCATAACGTTTGAACCATTTTAGTTAGAGCCTTCATATTTGGCATGTAGGGTCCTTGTTACAAGGGCTTCCCAACCAAGCAAAATTTCTGACTTGTGACCTTGATCTTTGACCTACTTTTTTTTAATCATTTGAGATACTGCCTTCATATTTTGCATGTCTGTTCCTTGTGAAAAGGTCTTCCCACCCATACAAAAAATTTGTCTTATGACCTTGACCTTTGACCTACTTTTCCATAACTTTTGAACCATTTAAGGTAGAGCCTTCATAGTTGGCATGTATTTTCCGTGTGATAAGGTCTCCCCCATCATGCAAAAATTTTTTACATGTGACCTTGACCTTGGTCTGTGACCTACTTAATCATAACTTTGGAACCATTTGAGATAGAGCCTTCATATTTGGCATGTATATATCTTGTGACAATGGCTTCACATCCATACAAAGTTTGACATGTGACCTTGACCTTTGACCTACTTTATCATAACTTTTGGACCATTTGAGATAGAGCCTTCATATTTGGCATGTTTTTTCCTTCTGGCAAGGCACCTTACTGTATTACCTACCATTTCATTGCTACAGTAGGGATCAGGTGAGCGATCCAGGACCATCATGGCCTCTTGTTAATACATGTTCATGGCCCTCTTGTTAATACATGTTCATGGCCCTCTTGTTAATACATGTAGAGTAAAACTTAATATTTTACTAAGAAAATCGGTATGAATATTGTTGAATAAATGTTAATACTGGCGTGAACATTGAAAATTACATTTGTGAATATTTGGACTCTACAGCGACAAAATCGTAAATTCAACGAGTGGTCTAAAGTGATTGTGGATTGCATCGTAAATGGCCCGATACAAAACGTTTTTAGCTCACCTGAGCCAAAGGCTCCTGGGGAGCTATTGTGATCACTCACCGTCCATCGTCGTCGTCTGTCCGTCTGTCCACAATTTCTTCAAACTACATCTCCTCCTAAACCACTGAACAGATTTTGACCAAACCTGTCAGAAATGATCATTAGGTGGTCGTCTCTCAAAGACGTTCAAACAATTCAATTCCATACAGAACTTTGGTTGCCATGGCAACGAAAAGGTGAAAATAAGAAAAAAACTAAAAAAACCTTCTTCTCTGAAACCAGAAAGCCAAGGTCTTTGATATTTGGTATGAAGCTTCATCTAGTGGACCTCTACCACGATTGTTCAAATTATAGCCCTGGGACCAAAAACGCCTCCACGCCAGGGCCCACTGGTTTTACATAGGCTTATATAGGGTAAACCTTTAAAATCTTCTTGTCTGAAACCAGAAAGCCCAGGTCTTTGATATTTGGTATGAAGCTTCATCTAGTGGACCTCTACCAAGATTGCTCAAATTATAGCCCTGGGGCCAAAAACCGCACCGCCCCGGTGCCCACTGGTTTTATATAGGCTTATATATGGAAAACATATAAAACTCTTCTTGTCTGAAACCAGAAGGCCCAGATCTTTGATATTTGGTATGAAGCTTCATCTGATGAACCTCTACCAAGAGTGTTCAAATTATAGCCCTGGGGCCAAAAATGTCCCCGCGCCGGGGCCCACTGGTTTAACATAGGCTTACATATGGTAAACCTTTAAAAATATTCTTCTCTGAAACCAGAAGGCCCAGGTCTTTGATATTTGGTATAGAGCTTCATCTAATGGACATATACCTAGATTGCTCAAATTATAGCCCTTGGGCCAAAAACAACCCCATCCTGGGGCCAAATGGTTTTACATAGGCTTATATAGTGAAAACCTTTAAAAAATCTTCTTCTCTGAAACCAGAAAGCCCAGGTCTTTGATATTTGGTATGAAGCTTCATCTAATGGACCTATACCAAGGTTGTTCAAATTATAGCCCTGGGGCCAATAATGCCCCGCACCATGACACTTGTTTTACATAGGCTTATATAGGGAAAACCTTTAAAAATCTTCATCTGAAACCAGATAGCTCAGATATTTGGTATGAAGCTTCATTTAGTGGACCTCTACCAAGATTGTTCAAATTAAAACCCTGGGGCCAAAAATGCTCCTTCGCCGGGGCCCACTGGTTTTACATAGGCTTATAGAGGGAACGCCTTTAAAAATTTTCTTGTCTGAAACCAGAAGGCCCAGATCTTTGATATTTGGTTTGAAGCTTCATCTAGTGAACCTCTACCATGGTTGTTCAAATTATAGCCCTGGGGACAAAAACGTTTTTTTTTTTTGTTTTTTTGGTTTTGGTTTTACGGCCCTTTCAAGATTATTTCAATCATATCGAGCTGCTAATCAGAGGTGGGCGAAAACCGGAGTATCCAGAGAAAAACCACCAGACCTTCCGTTGCAGAACTTTGTGTTTCACATGTGACCCGAGTGAGACTCGAAGCCACAGCGGTGAGAGACCTACTAGTTAAGAGTCAGCGCTCTTATCCACTAGGCCTAGGAGGCCTGTAAAGAAAAAAAAAACCCAAAAACAGTTTTATATAGGTTTATACAGGGAAAACAAACAAAAATCTTCTTGTCTGAAACCAGAAGGCCCAGGTCTTTAATATTTGGTTTGAAGCTTCATCTACTGGACCTCTACCATGATCGTTCAAATCATAGCATGGGGGCCAAAAATTGCCCCGCCCTTGGGCCCACTGGTTTAACATAGGCTTATATAGAGAAAGCTTTTAAAATCTTCTTGTCTGAAACCAGAAGGCCCATTCCTTTGATATTCGATGTTAAGCTTCATTCAGTGGACCTCTGCTTAGATTGTTCAAATTATAGACCAGGGTCCAAAAATTGCACTGCCCTGGGACCTACATGTTAATCTCTTAGCTCAGGTGAGCGATATAGGACCATTATGGTCCTCTTGTTTGAAACTGGATATTGTTTCTTGGAAGACACTTTTGGTTGTACGATTCTCGTAAGACCAAGATACGATGAAAATCAGTCGTATGACCTTTTTTTTTGAAAGAGGCCCCTGGTGTGTATGTAATGCACACCTGCAGGTGATGGTCAGATGTGACCCATTGCCGTATAAGTAGAAAGAAAAACATAATAGTCCTACAGAATGCACGAGGGACAGTGACACTCACTTGAGCAAATTAGGGTCTTCTAGGCCCACTTGTTAGCTCGGCTGTTTTCGAAGAAAATGATGAGGTATTGTCATAGCTATGGCGTCGTCTGCGTCATCGTCGTCTGCGTCGTCGTGCAAAAACTTGGATATTTGTAATATCTCTGTCATTACTGAACATATTTACTTGAAACTCGGACTAGTTGTGCATTATGAAAAGGGGAACTCATGCCAATAGGCGAGGTAACCCTCAAAATATTTTTGGCACAGTTATGCCTTTTTCGACTGAGAATTTTTGCAGCCGAGCGTTGGCACCCGCATGCGGTGCTCTTGTTTTATTTATTTATTATGTAGTTCATTAAAATAAATATTTACATTCCCAGTGTAAAGTCTAATGTAAACCTATAGAAAACAATTGCGTTCATACGTCAATGAACGCATCGAATCACATGATTTTCCGTTACGTTAAATGACGTCATTCTAAACCATTGTTCTCTACGGGCGTTGATGACATCAACATTGCTCTGCTCTTTGTAGAAAAACAGAGTGTAAATGTTTTTCAGCTTTAAAAGTTTGCCCTGCAAGTATTTTTTCGCCCAGTGATGAGGGGGAAATAATGTAAATATAAATAATAAACTTAATTTTTCTGCTTTTCATGAAAGTATGAACGACAGTGGGGCGCTAGCAAAGTTTACATGAACCCCTTCGGGGTTCATTTACTTTGCACGCCCCCCTCACTGCGTTCATGAACTGCAGAAATATAAATTTCATTTCTTAATTGGTTGTGTATAACTTTACAGATTGAAAGCCATAAATGGCAGCCATGCTATAGCCCTTGCAGCAAGACATTATTCGACTCCTGTAAGTAGATATTTATTATGATATGGCCCCAAAGTTATTGAATGGTAGCATCTGTTGCCAAGCTTCCATTGTTATCGAGCAGCAATTTAGAACAATTGTATTTTTCAGCCAATAGGATGATCACAGTCATTTTTAGCTCACAAGGTGAGCTTTTGTGATCACTTTTTGTCCATCCTCAGTGCGTGTGTGCGTAAACAATTTCTTCAAACAACATCTCCTCCTAAGCCAGTGATCGGATTTTGACCAAACTTCACAAGAATGATACTTAGGTGGTCCCCTTTCAAAGTTGTTCAAATGGTTCCGGTCCGTTGCACATCTAGGTCACAGGAGCCAAAAAATAGATTTTTTTCACCGAAAATTTAAAAAATCTTCTTCTCTGAAACCACAAGGCCAAGGTCTTTGATATTTGGTATGAAGCTTCATCTAGTGGACCCCTACCAAGATTGTTCAAATTATAGTGCTGGGGCCAAAAATGACCCCGCCACGAGACCCTTTGGTTTTACATGTGCTTATATAGGGAAAATATTTTAAAATCTTCTTCTTTTAAACCGCAAGGCCTAGGCCTTTGATATTTGGTATGCAGCTTCATCAATTGGATCCCCACCAAGGTTCAATTATAGTGCTGGGGCCAAAAATGCCCCCGCCCCAGGGCCCTTTGGTTTTACATGGGCTTATCAGTCTTTGAATCGACTGCCTGTTCGAAATTCGCAAAATTGCAGTGTGTTTCCTCTGGCTTTCTTTGCTGGATCATTGCGGGGTCACTGATGAGGCTTTATTAGCTGAAACTACGTAGTATGACCCATCTTCTTTCTTATGAATGTTTTCATTGCTCTTAAAGGAACTCATTTTTGATTTTTATTTGCCTTCACTGCAGCTGGTGTTGTGCCGTGTGGCGGCCGTAAAACGTCTCCCCGTATATCAACCATAGTGCAGTTTATATTTTACTTTTGGTCCTTTGAGATTAGCGTGAATATTCTAAGAAATTAGAAATAAATTATTGGTTTAGACTCATATTCTAGACAGGTTTTCAATTATTTGGACCCCGTTTTGATATATATCAGTCTTTGAATCGACTGCCTGTTCGAAATTCGCAAAATTGCAGTGTGTTTCCTCTGGCTTTCTTTGCTGGATCATTGCGGGGTCACTGATGAGGCTTTATTAGCTGAAACTACGTAGTATGACCCATCTTCTTTCTTATGAATGTTTTCATTGCTCCTAAAGGAACTCATTTTTGATTTTTATTATATAGAGAAACTCTTTAAAAATCTTCTTCTCTGGAACCACAAGGCCTAGGTCTTTGAT
Organism: Lucinisca nassula; assembly: GCA_963580285.1. Classification (NCBI taxonomy): domain Eukaryota; kingdom Metazoa; phylum Mollusca; class Bivalvia; order Lucinida; family Lucinidae; genus Lucinisca; species Lucinisca nassula. The sequence continues at coordinate 116,030,179 of OY757014.1, forward strand.
ATTTGGTTTGAAGCTTCATCTATTGGACCCTTACCAAGGTTGTTCAAATTATAGTGCTAGGGCCAAAAATGCCCCCGCCCCGACACCCTTTGGTTTTACATAGGATTATATAGGGAAAATCTTAAAAAAATGTTCTTCTCTGAAACTGCATGGCCCAGGTCTTTGCTATTTGAAATGAAGCTTCATCAAGTGGACCCCTACTAAGATTGTTCAAATTATAGTGCTGGGGCCAAAAATGCCCCCACCCCCGGGTCCTTGGGTTTTACATGTGCTTATATAGGGAACATCTTTAAAAATCTTCTTCTCTCAAACCGCAAGGCCTTTGTCTTTGATATTTGGTATGAAGCTTCATCTTGTTGACCTCTACCAAGATTGTTCAAATTATAGCCCTGGGGCCAAAAGTGCCCCCCCCTCCCCTCCGGGGCCCTTTGGTTTTACATAGACTTACATAGGGAAAATTTTAAAAAATCTTTTTCTCTGAAACTACCAGGCCCATGTCTTTGATATTTGGTATGGAGCTTCATCTAGTGGACCTCTACAAAGATTGTTCGAATTATAGTCCTCGGGCCATTAATGCCCCCGCCCCGGGACCCTTTGGTTGTACATAGACTTATATAGAGATATATACATAGTCTTATGTAGGGAATATCTTTAAAAAAATCTTCTCGGAAACCACAAGGCCCAGGTCTTATATATTTGGTGTTTAGCTTCATCTAGTGGATCTTTGCCAAGATTGTTCCAATTATAGCCTTTGTTGATATTTGGTATGAACTTCACCCATTAGACCTCCCTAAACATTATGCACATTATAGCACTGGGTCAGTAATGGCCCTCCCCGGGCCCCCCTTGTTTCTCTATGGACTAGGTGAGTGATCCAGGGCCATCATGGCCCTCTTGTTACTTGTATTATGCCTTTGGTGAGCACTGATTACATCAAGCTTTTTTCATATAGAAAACTTGCCCCAACACATTGGGGCTTGGAGAAAAAGATGGGGCTGCAAGGTTCTTCCATGCAGAGCTGAAACTTAACACACATGAGTACTGGTAAACTGCTCAGAAGGACTAAATAGAAGTGGAGGCAATGATCAGGAATCGATTCAATCAACCCACAGCTCCCATCAGAGACATCAAAGGGAAAGACACACAAACATAAGGCAATAGACCCTAATGGAAACACCAACAGCGGAAAGCCAAAAGGACAGTTACTTTCCTACAAAATTACCAATAGGCGATCCAAAATAAAATAACACAAACACCCAAAGACAAACCATAACAAAAATAAACCGCGACAGAAGAACCACCTTGGAACAGTCAGCGGAAACGAATTCCACTTGGGGGCTTAAATCGATTTTATGTGGCCACAATCCTGGCCCTTACTTCCGTCGCGATTTAGACAAATAATTTGTTCAGTCCGCATGAAGGCCTTTGCCCAGGCAAAGTGGTGCGAGTCAGATAGTCTAATGCATGTAATGTTTCTGATTTTATTGGGTGGCAGGTCTTGAGATGTCATTTCATCTCATTGTCAGGTAAAATTCCTACAAAATTGAAAGCAACATCTCCATAATGACCTGAATAGTGTTGGTGGGGACTTTAAAACCTCAATTTTAAAACAAAACCGGAAAACTGCTGCGAGTAGGCCCGTCCATGCATATAAACTCTATTTGTTTTATTGGGCGACAGGTATTGAGATGTCATTTCATCTCAATGTCGGGTAAAAGTCCCACAAAATTGGAAGCAACGTCTCCAAAATGACCTAAATAGTGTTGACGGGGACGTTAAACCTCAGATCAAACAAACAAAACAAACAAATTACCGGTATGCAGAAAACTTCTTTTTCAGTTTGCTTGCTTTGGAACACATAGACTTAGAATGGGTTAGCACACGTCAGTGACCTTACCCCTTTTAATTAAGCCGCATCTTAATGAAACTAGCAAATAACTAGGTCACAAACATATACTATTGAAATGTAGCAAAATTGATGTGGGGTTGCATCCACCTCAAACATTTTTAATCAATATCTCTTTAGCCCTTAACTCTTATCAGAAAAGATGGCAATGACATCATCGATAACATGGATACATAATATTATCATGCACAAAGGAAATACATTGAAATTATACTTTCATTGGGAAAAAGAAGATAAAAACATTGGAAGTTATTTATTCTACTTTGTCCTATCTTTGACCACAGAAATACATATATTTTAGCTCACCTGAGCCTAGACTCAAGTGAGCTGTCAGTATGCCAATACTTTGTCATATGTCTTAGTCTGTCCACAAGTTTAAATAAGCATCGGATGACCAATCTTGATCGAATTTAATTCGAAGCATCATCAGGTGTGAGGAAATGATGTTCAGACTTATGCCGGTTGCCATGGCAACATAATAGACTTATTATGGAAAAACTGCAAATATCTTCTCTGAAACTATAAACTAAGATATTAAGTATGTGACAATGTCAGGTGGTCACCTACATAAATCCTGCCACACATGCCCCTGGGGTTAAAATCGGCTATGTCCCAGGGCTCATTACACGGGTGGTAATCAGGGGAACTAGCTCGAAAATGAGTCAATGGAAATTTGTCCCCTCGACACATCCTGGAACTCTGGAGCTAGCTCCATCACCAGGAAACTGGTAAACAAAGGTAGGTCTCGAAGAATTGTATCGCCAGTTTTTTTAGCTCACCTGAGCCAAAGGCTCCGGGGGAGCTATTGTGATGGGTTTTCGTCCCTCCGGATGTCCGTCCACAACTTCTATAAATGACATCTCCTCCTAAACCACTGAACCAAACTTGGTAGAAATGATCTGTGGGGGGTCCTCTCTCCTCTCAAAGTTGTTCAAAGAATTCCATTCTATGCAGAACTCTGGTTGCCATGGCAACGAAAAGGAGAAAATAAGAAAAAAACCTTTAAAAATCTTCTTGTCTGAAACCAGAAGGCCCAGGTCTTTGGTATTTGGTATGAAGCTTCATCTAGTGGACCTCTACCAAGATTATTCAAATTATAGCCCTGGGGCTAAAAATGCCCCCGCGCCAGTGGGCCCACTATTTTTGTATAGGATTAGACAGGGAAAACCTATAAAAATCTTCTTGTCTGAAACCAGAAGACCCAGGTCTTTGATATTTGGTATGAAGCTTTATCTAGTGGACCTCTACCAAGATTGTTCGAATTATAGCCCTGGGGCCAAAAATGCCCCCGGGCCGGGGCCCACTGGTTTTACATAGCTTATAATGAGGGAAAACCTTTATAAATCTTCTTGTCAGAAACTAGAAGGCCCAGGTCTTTGATATTTGTTATGAAGCTTCATCTAGTGGACCTCTTCCAAGTGGGGCCCCCACTAATTTTACATTGGCTTATATGGGGAAAACCTTTAAAAATCTTCTTGTCTGAAACCTGAAGGCCCAGGTCTTTGATATTTGGTATGAAGCTTCATGAAGTGGACCTTTACCAAGATTCTGATTGTTCAAATTATAGCCCTGGGGCCAAAAATGGCCCCGCCTCATGGCCCACTGGTTTTACAAAGGCTTATATAGGGTAACCCTTTAAAAATCTTCTTGTCTGAAACCAGAAGGCCAAGGTCTTTGATGTTTGGTATGAAGTTAACTGATGGACGTCTACCAAGATTGTTCAAATTATAGCCCTGGTGCCAAAAATGGTGCTGTCCCATGTTTTACGTAGGCAAATATAAGGAATACCTTTAAAAGTATTCTTGTCTGAAACCAAAAGGCCTAGATCTTGGATATTTGGTATGACGCTTGCTGCTTCATCTAGTGGACCTCTTCCAAGATTATTCAGATTCTAGCCTAGGGGCCAAAAAATGCCCCCGGCCCGCATCTTTTACATGGGCTTATATAGGGAAAACCTTAAAGATTTTTTTTTATCTGAAACCAGAAGGCCCAGGCTCATGATATTTGATATTAAGCTTAATTAAGTGGACCTCTACCAAGATTGTTCAAATTGTAGCCCTGAGGCCAAAAATTGTCCCGCCCAAGGACCCCATGTAAATCTCTTCGCTCAGGTGAGCGATATAGTTCCATCATGGTCCTCTTGTTTTGTAAGCTATTTATAAAGAAATCCGGCAATGCAGTGCTACATAGAAATGATTTAACTTTGTTCCTCGCTAGAATTTGCCATGGAAATTTGTAGCGCTGGAGTATGAATGAAATGAAACTTTTTATCACGGAGCTGAAAAATTGTCAATTTATGTCAACACAGAGATTTTGGTCGACGATTTTTCATTTTGTCGCCAAAAGTACGCCCTTCACAACCCCAGAAGCAACATCCCTAGTGAAATGAAACATGGAAAGTTTGAAATAAGCAAAAAATTTTGGCCGTGATTGCGCAACTTTCGCCTTATGACGAAATTACTGTCCAAGCTAGTCTCCTCGACAAGGAGCTAGTTCACTCGACATGGAGATAGTGCTAGGGCATGATTCGATGTCTTTCTATGGTCTCACCCAGTTTATCCAACTAGTTTTTTTTTAGGCAGTGGCTAGCCGTCCGGTACCGGATGACCAGCCTACGAGTCTGCCCGTCCGGAACCAGACGACCAGCCAATGGGTCTGCTTGTCTGGTACCGGACGGCTAGCCAACCCAAGTAGGAATTGCTAGCCGTCCGGTAGTAAAGGGGTTGATTCACTAAGTGCTATAATTTGCTCAACATTTTTCTGATTTTTCAAGTGCATAAATGAAATATGTATGGTGTGTATATTTGCAAACGAAGTACTAAACTTTATAACTTTGCGTTTTGAAATCCATTTCTTTGTTTAGTAAAGGCAGGAAAGGTTCCTGAAAACACCATCGGTATCGCAAATCGTCCATTTTGCGAGTTTTTAGCTCACCTGGGCCGAAGGCTCCAGGGGAGCTTATAGTATAGTGGGTCCTCCGTCGTCCGTCCGTCCGTCCGTCCGTCGTCCGTCCACACTTTTGAGCAGCTATATCTCTGTATCCTGCAGGCTGATCTCAATCATTTCTCACCTGTAGTATGCCTCTGGTGGGGCATTGATGACATAAACTTTTTTTGAAATCGCTCTAAAACTTTGGTTCCTTTGGCAACCACAAGGTCCCATAGACTTACTATGGGAAAATGCTTGTCATCACCGTAGCGCCTTCAGTTTTGATCAGATCTTTCTGAAACTTATATGTAAGGTGACTGGGGATAAAAACTCGGATGAGTTCGAAAACCGGCAAAGTCGGCCCATTTATCATAGAGTTACGTCCCTTTGATTGCTGAAAATGCCGATTTTTGACCTTGTCATCACCGTAGCCCCTTCAGTTTTGATCGGATCTTTCTGAAACTTATATGTAAGGTGGCTGTGGATAAAATCTCGGATGAGTTCGAAAACCGACCAAGTCGGCCCTTTTATCGTAGAGTAACGTCCCTTTGATTGCTGAAAATGCTGATTTTTGACCTTGTCATCACTGTAGCCCTTTCAGTTTTGATCGAATCTTTCTGAAACTTATATGTAAAGTGGCTGGGGATAAAATCTCGGATGGATTCGAAAACCAGCCAAGTTGGTCCATTTATCACAGAGTAACGTCCCTTTGATTGCTGAAAATGCCAATTTTTGATCTTGTCACCACCGTAGCCCTTTGAGTTTTGATCGGATCTTTCTGAAACTTATATGCAAGGTGGCTGGGGATAAAGCCTCGGATGAGTTCGCATACCGGCAAAGGTGGCCTATTTATCATAGAGTTAGGTCCCTTTGATTGCTGAAAATGTTGCTTTTTGACCTTGTCAACACTGTAGCCCCTTCAGTTTTGATCGGATCTTTCTGAAACTTATATGTTAGGTGGCTGGGGATAAAACCTCGGATGCGTTCAAAAACCGGCCAAGTTGCCCCATTAACTATATAGTTATGTCCCTTTGATGGCTGAAAATGTCGATTTTTTACCTTGTCATCACCGTAGCCCCTTCAGTTTTGATCGACTCTTTCTGAAACCTATATGTAAGGTGACTGGAGATAAAACCTAGGATGAGTTTGAATACCGGCCAAGTTGGCCCATTTATCATTGATTTACGTCCCTTTGATTACTGAAAATGTCGATTTTTTACCTTGTCATCACCATAGCCCCTTCAGTTTTGATCGGATCTTTCTGAAACTTATATGTAAGGTGGCTGGGGATAAAATCTTGGATGAGTTCGAAAACAGGCCAAGTCAGCCCATTTATCGTAGAGTTCTGTCCCTTTGATGGCTAAAAATGTTGATTTTTGACCTTGTCATTACCGTAGCCCCTTCAGTTTTGATCGGATTTTTCTGAAACTTATATGTAAGGTGGCTGGGGATAAAAACCTTGGATGAGTTCGAAAACTGGCCAAGTCGGCTCATTTATTTTAGAGTAACATCCCTTTGATTGCTAAAAATGCCAAATTTTGACCTTGTCATCACTGTAGCCCCTTCAGTTTTGATCGGATCTTTCTGAAACTTATACGTGAGATAGCTGGGAATAAAATCTTTGATGAGTTTGAATACTGGCCAAGTCTGATCGGATCTTTCAGAAACTTACATGTAAGGTGGCTGGGAATAAAACCTCAGGTGAGTTCGAATACCAGCCAAGTCGGCACATTTATCATAGAGTGATGTGCCTTTGATTGCTGAAAATGCCTATTTTCGACATTGTTATCACTGCTGCCCCTTTAGTTTTGAACGGATCTTCATGAAACTTACAAAAAAGGAAGTCAGGCAGAAAGCTTGGAGGAGTTTGAAAACTCTTGTTTTTGAACTTGTCATCACCATAGCCACTTCAGTTTAGATCGGATCTTCTTAACAAGTCAGGAATAAAAGCTTGAATGAGTTTGAAAACCGGTGAGGTCAGCCTGTTTATCATAGAGTTAAATTCTACTTGATTTTCAGAAAATGCTTACCCTGTCATCACCATGTCCTCCCATAAAGCCTTTAGTAAAGGTTGGCACTTCCTTAAACTTTGAATCTGTTAGCTCAGGTGAGTGATACAGGACCAAGCTAGCTAGGTCCTCTTGTTTTGGTTTTTATACCCCCCCACACGATAGTGGCGTGGTATTATGTTATACTCTCCGGTGTCCGTCCGTATGTCTGTTCGTCCTTCCGCACTTCGTTTCCGATCGATAACTTGAGTATTTTTTCACGGATTTTGTTCAAATTTTGCATACCTATTGGTATCGGGGATGAGTGGTTTGGGATTGTTAATGGGCAAAATTCGTTAATTTTTAGCAGAGTTATTGCCCTTTTCAGTATCTGAAAAATGGTTTTTGGCCTCTAATTCCCTTACTATATGGAATATCTGGATGAAACTTCACAGATAAATAAAGGACTAAACGGTTTATATTGTGGCCAAGGTCTGCTACTCTGGCTCTTCCAGTTCTTGAGTTATCTGCCCTTGACATATTTAAAAAATGCATTTTAGACTGTAGTTCGTTTATCATTTACAATATCTTGCTGAAACTTCATAGATATGTAGTAGATGAATTGTTATATACTGTGGCAAAGGAACATGACTCTGGCTTTCCCAGCGATTGAGTTATCTGCCTTTGAAATATCTGAAAAATGGTTTTTGGCCACTAGTTCCCTTACTATATGGAATATAGTAAAACTAAGACTAATTCTGCTTTAAAAAGCTTATTTAGTAGCTTGTAGTCATTCTTTCTATGTGTTTTCTGCATTCCATGTCATGTGGTCAGAGACCACCTTTGGGTCTGTTAAAAATGGTCTTTAAGACCACTTTTGAACAATCCCAAAGACACAACATAACATAACTTTACTGGAGATAAACTCAGGCTTATCCTGCTGTTCATGACAACCGCGACATTTGCAAAACAATGAAGATCCAGATTAGGCTTCTGAACAAGCCATCTGATCAGGATCTACACTGTCGTACACTTCATGATCAGTCTTCACGAAAGAATATAGTCAGACAGGCAGTAAATCGAAAAACATGAAATTCTTACATGTACCACATAAAGATACATGTTCCACAGCCATTTAAGGTAAATACTTGCCTCCATAATTTTCTAATAATGTCAACTTATTGAGTAACCGGCTAGATAGCTCAGTTGGTAGAGTGTCCGCTCCGGGGAACGGGAGGTCTCGGGTTCGATCCCGGGCCGCGACATACCAAAGTCGTTAAAAATGTTATTAGCTGCTCCTCGCTTGGCACTCAGATTTACGGGCTAGAGCTAGGACTGGTCGATCCAGTGTCAGGATAATGTGACTGGGTGTGGTATCATGTAATGTGTCTGGGACATGATACTTCAGTGAGGCAGCACTATAAACGTGAGCCTTGAGCTCCCTGTCGCAACCAGACATCGTCGTGATATGACTGAAAAATTGTTGAAAGCGACGTTAAACCCGAATTCACACACACACACACTCACACAACTTATTGAGTTGCCTTCCCATCAAATGTCTGAAAAATGGATTTTTACATATGCTTCCTACATCTTCTAACAACTTCATCCACTCACATTAAGACATTACACTTGCGGATCATATCTCTGCTATCCCCTTTCTAGTTATGTAGCCTTGATATATTTTCAAATAAGTTACATTGCTTAGCAGTGGCGGGGTATTATGCAGTGTCTGCGGTGCTTTTATTTACCCCTGGCTAGCGGAGTAACAAGATACTAAGCCCCCAAGACGCACCGACCGGCCGTTTTTCCCTGGTCGTTTCACCCTCATTTTGCATTCCTAGTTGTTTCGCCCGCCCCCCCCCCCCCTCCCCCAAACCTGGTCTTTTCACCCCCTTAGTTGTTTCGCCCACCCAGTTGCTTCGCCCCCTCCCAATTTAGAACGGATCAGTGGACGGGTGGATGTTGGATGGATTGATTGATGGATGGATGGATGGATAGATGGATGGATAGGTACACTAAAGAGAGGGATAAGTGAGTGGGTATTTGGATGGATTGGTCCATTGGAGGACGGATGAACGAACCAACAAACGTATAGACAGACAGGCGGATGGATGGGTCAGTGGGTGGATGGATGGAAGGATGGATGGAAAAAATAGAAAATGTATATGCACACAAATGCCAGTGTCGTGTGAAGGCTTGATTAAATAAATGAAGTATTTGATTCCTACCGGTTGATGATTTTTGTTTTACCTAATAATCACATATTGTTCCCGCAGGTGATCTGATTATTTGTGATAAACCTAGAGTCATCGTTTAAACAAATTATGTTGAGCTGCAGTCCTAGGTACTACATACCCGAGTTTCTTGAAAATCAGCCCACTGGTTTTAGAGAAGTCGTGCTGGTAGTGATTGGTTGCTTAATAGATCACAGGCTGGAAGTCAGTCGTTAAAGTGAATAGATCACGAGCGGGTAGCGCGGGTGATCATGGGCCCGTAGCGTGAATGATCTATGCACTTATGACTGACCGACAGACTGATCTATTAAGCAACTAATTACGTAACAACACAAATCTATTTCGATAAGGTATCCCACTACTGTGAGTCACGTTCATAAACAGAGCCTAACAAATTTCGTCTGCATTTCTCTTGGAGCCCATAACATCCATTTATGTTATGCTACAAAGTTGAAATTTGGCATGAAACTTGTCTCAGGGTCATACCCCTGTGTGGGCCCGGCGTAAAAATACATAGTCAATATGTCTTGACCGATTTTCAAAATTGTTGCAGTACATTTTAGGACTAAGTAAAGAGGCGACCGATTATAATATACTTTTCTTTTCTAGCACAGGAATATAATTTTTAGCTCACCTGAGCACGAAGTGCTCAAGGTGAGCTTTTGGGATCGGTCTTTGTCCGTCGTCCGTGCGTCCGTCATCAACTTTTGCTTTAAACAACTTCTTCTCCAAAACTGCTGGACAGATTTTGATCTAATTTCACAGGTATGCTCCTTGGGTGATCCTCTACCAAAATTGCTCAAACTGTTCCGCTAGGATGAACAAGATGGCCGCCAGATCTAAAAATAGAAAAACCTTTAAACGACTTCTCTAGCTTAACCAGTGAATGGATTTTGTAAATATTTCACAGGAATGTTCCTTGGATGACCTTCTACCAAAATTGCTCAAACCGTTCCGCTCGGGTGAACAAAATGGCCACCAGAGCTTCTCCTGCTTAACCAGTGGATCGATTAATAGCCCTGGGGCCAAAAACGGCCCCGCCCCGGGGCCCACTGGTTTTACATAGGCTCAGGAATATAATTTTTGCTCACCTGAGCACGAAGTGCTCAAGGTAAGCTTTTGGGATCGTTCTTTGTCCGTCATCCGTCGTCAACTTTTGTTTTAAACAACTTCTTCTCCAAAACTGCTGGACAGATTTTGATCTAATTTCACAGGTATGCTCCTTGGGTGATCCTCTACCAAAATTGCTCAAACTGTTCCGCTAGGGTGAAAAAGATGGCCGCCAGAGCTACAAATAGAAAAACCTTTAAACGACTTCTTCTCCTTAACCAGTGGATGGATTTTGAAATTATTGCACAGGAATGTTCCTTGGGTGCCCCTCTACTAAAAATGCTCAAACCGTTCCGCTTCGGTGAACAAAATGGCCGCCAGAGCTAAAAATAGAAAAACCTTTAAAGGACTTTTTCTCCTTAACCAGTGGATGGATTTTAAAATTAATTCACAGGAATTTTCCTTGGGTGACCCTCTACCAAAATTGCTTAAACAATTCTACTCGAATGAACAAGATGGACGCCAGAGCTAAAAATAGAAAAACCTTAAAACGACTTCTTCTCCTTAACTAGTGGATGGATTTTGAAATAACTTCACAGGAATGTTCCTTGTGTGACCCTCTACCAAAATTGCTCAAACCGTTCTGCTCGAATGAACAAAATGGCCGCCAGAGCCAAAAATAGAGTAATCTTTAAATGACTTTTTCTCCTTAACCAGTGGATGGATTTTGAAATTATTACACTGGAATGTTTCTTGGATGACCTACTACAAAAATTGCTCAAAGCGTTCCGCTCGGGTGAAGAAAATGGCCGCCAGAGCTAAAAATAGAAAACGCTTTAAACAAATTTTCTCCTTAACCAGTGGATGGATTTTGAAATTATTGCACAGGAATGTTCCTTGGGTGCCCCTCTACTAAAATTGCTCAAACCGTTTTGCTCGGCTGAACAAAATGGCCCCCAAAGCTAAAAATAGAAAAACCTTTAAAGGACTTCTTCTCCTTAACCAGTGGATGGATTTCGAAATTACTTCCCAGGAATGTTCCTTGGGTGACCCTCTACCAAAATTGCTCAAACTTTCCGCTCGAGTGAACAAGATGGCCGCCAGAGCTAAAATAAAAATAGAAAAACCGTTAAATGACTTCTCCTTAACTAGTGGATGGATTTTGAAATTACTTCACAGGAATGTTCCTTGGGTAACCGTCTACCAAAATTGCTCAAACCGTTCCGCTCGGGCGAACAAAATGGCCACCAGAGCTTCTCCTACTTAACCAGTGGATGGATTAATAGCCCTGGGGCCAAAAAACGGCCCCGCCCCGGGGCCCACTGGTTTTACATAGGCTCATATATGGAAAACCTTTAAAAATCTTCTAGTCTGAAACCAGAAGGCCCAAGTCTTTGATATTTGGTATGTAGCTTCGTCTAGAGGATCGCTACCAAGATTGTTCAAATTATAGCTCTGGTGCCCAAAACAGTCCCGCCCCGGGGTCCACTGGTTTTACATAGGCTCATATATGGAAAACCTTGAAAAATCTTCTTGTCTGAAACCAGAAGGCCCAGGTCTTTGATCATCTATGTGACCTTTGCGAAGATTGTTCAAATTATAGCCTTTGTTTTTGTTTGGTTGGTACCAAGATTGTTCAAATTATAGCCCTGGGGCCAAAACCAGCCCCGCCCCGGGGCCCACTGGTTTTACATAGGCTTATATTGGGAAACCCTTTAAAAATCTTCTTGTCTGAAACCAGAAGGCCCAGGTCTTTGATATTTGGTAAGTAGCTTCGTCAAGTGGACGCTTCCAAGATTGTTCAAATTATAGCCCTGGGGCCATAAATGCCCCCGCGCCAGGGCCCACTGGCTTTACTTAGGCTTTTATAGGGAAAACCTTTAAAAATCTTCTCGTCTGAAACCAGAAGGCCCAGGTCTTTGATATTTGGTATGAAGCGTCATCTAGTGGACCCTACCAAGATTGTTCAAATTATAGCCCTGGGGCCAAAAATGTCGCCGCCCAGAGACCCTTTGATTTTATTTAGACTAATAAAGGGATATTTTAAAAAATCTTCTTCTCTAAAACTGCAAGTCCTAGGTCTTTAATATTTGGTATGGAGCTTCATCAAGTGGACCTCTACCAAGATTGTTCAAATTATAGCCCTGAGGCCAGAAAAGCCCCCTACCCCGCGGCCCTTTGGTTTTACATAGCCTGGTTGATAAGCTTATGTAGGAAATATCTTTATAAAAATCTTCTTCTCTGAAACCGCAAGGCCCACAGGCCTCCTAGCAAAACATATAAAACCTATAATAACCTATAATTTTGTGCCAAACCTATAAATCTTTATTTTGTTCATAAAACCTATAAAAACAGGCCTGTATTTTCATGAAAAAACCTATATTTCTCACTTTTTGAACTTTCTTGCGACTCAACCCTAACTTTTCTTTAAAATGCACTACTATTTTTTACTTATTAGTCCCATAAAAAGTGATGAAAACTGTCAAGAAATTGCAGTTTTTTTTCCTCGCTCACTTCGCTCGCTGGGACTTTGTAAAATTCAGATCAACTTTATCTGAGTAATTGTGGCACAAAAATTCATTAAATATTTTTTCTTCAGTTTTAAATCTTTATGTATGTTTGGAAGACTCTTTTTTTAACCTGTATTTTTATTGAAAAACCTGTAAATAACCTATATTTTGAGTAAGAAGAACCTATATAAAAACCTATATTTTCAAAGTGGGCCACTAGGAGGCCTGGGCCCAGTTCTTTGATATTTGGTGTGTAGCTTCATCTAGTCGACATTTGCCAAGATTGTTCAAATTATAGCCTTTGTTTTTGTTTGGTATGAAGCTCCACCTTTAAGACCTCCCTCAACATTATGCACATTTAAGCCCTTCGGCCAATAATGGCCCTCCCTGGGGTCCCACTTGTTACACTATGGATCAGGTGAGCGATCCAGGGCCATCATGGCCCTCTTGTTTGTTGTTGAATGTCCGGTATTTTTTCTGCTCAGGAATAGTCCATTGGAACTTTTTCCTTTGACAGCGCCCATCTGAAAAGAAAATCGAATATTCAATATAACAATGTATTATGTCAATCTCAATTTGAGCTTGCAGCTAAATGGTTAAACCAGACAGACAGCGCACTAAACCACCAGGCCCACTAGTCAGAGGTAAAGAAACCAGTTGGATAAACTAGGAGGGACCATTGAAACACATTGAATCAGGCCCCAGTCATCTGATGAATGTTTCATCTTCGTTTTAGGGCACCATCTCCATGTCGAGTTCGCCATAAGTCGCAAGTTACGTAATCACGGCAATTATTATTTCAAAGTTATTTCAAACTTTCCATGTTTTATATCACTAAGGGTGTTGCTTCTTAGGGTGTGAAGGGCGTAGTTTTGACGGAAAATGAAACATCCTCGGCTAAAATCTCAGTATTGACATAAATTGACAATTTTTCAGGTCGGTGATAAAAAGTTTCCTTTCATTCATAATCCAACGCTGCAAATTTCCATGGCAAATTCTAGCGGGGTACAAAGTTAAATCATTTCTATGTGGCACTGCATTGCCGGATTTCTGTATAAATAGCTTACAAAGAAAAAACTGGTGATACAATTCTTCGAGACCTACCTTTGTTTACCAGTTTCCTGGTGATGGAGCTAGCTGGCGGGCTCACGGATGTGTCGAGGGAACAAATCTCCATTGACTCATTATCTAGCTAATTCCCCTGATTACCACCTGTGCGTTAGCTTCTGTAGACTTATTATGGGAAAAATAAAATAAAAAAATCTTATTCTCTGAAACCATAAAGCCAACAGCTCACATATTTAGTATGTAGAAATGTTTGTAGTCCCTGCATAAATCCGTGGGATCAAAACCAGCCACACCCAAAGATTGTCCTATTCTATATAGTAGTCTATAGCTAAAGAACCTTCAAAAATCTTATCTGAAACCATGAAGCCCAGAAGTACATATTAAGTATGTAGTTATGTTAGATGGTCACCTATGTAAATCCTGCCATTCATGTCCCCAGGGCTTAAATTGTCCACGTCGCAGGGCTCATTTTCTCCTATAGACTTTAATGGGAAAATCTTTTGAGGCCCTCAGATTACCTATTTAGTATGTAGCAAAGTTTATTATGTTCCCTATTTAAAACGTGCCAATCAAGACCTAGGGTCCAAAAGTGTCACACGCTAGTGGGGGGGGGGGTATTCTGTTTGCTTTGCACTCTTTAGCTAAAGAACTTGGGGTCCAAATTGGCAGTTCCCTGTGGCCCATTAGCTTCCATAAACTTGTAATGAGAAATCTTAAAAACAAATTTTCTTCTTTAAAACTATGAGGACAAGCGCGAACATATTTGGAATGGCAATGTTAAATGGTCACTTACATAAAACCTGCTGTCAGTGCTAATTACAGAAATGTCTTCAGTCATCGATCCACATGACTTCCACTAACTTTGTCACATCCTGAAGCCAGATGAGCAATTAAGGGCTATCTCAGACTTCTTGTTAAAAATGTTTTTATTATTGCAGATGATAGTTTGTGCAGCAGTATTTAAATTGTCACCAGAATTTCTGTGTTCCTATGACCAGGTAGTGTATAGTATGAATTGCCGGTAGGTAAAGGTATAAAGTTTTTTGTTTTTTGTTTTTTTCAACTATACTCAACTAACACCCATGGACTTAAAGTCAGTGTCATGAATAGAGAAAATCACAGATTAAATCTGTCACCAGAATTTCAGTGCTCCTATGTCAGATACTTAAATTTTTTTAGCTCACCAGAGCCGAAGGCTCCGGGGGAGCTTATATATAGGCAGTGACCCTCGGATGACCTTGACCCATTTTACGCCAAGGTCAAATTTGGTAACATAGACTTTTGTATGGGAAATAGTCAAAACAGCATAATTTTTTTTAAACTATTTCAGCCTGTGACCTGAAAATTAGTAAATGCCGTGGGCAAAATGTGCTAGTGAAACTACACTAGTTTTCAAGGTCAAGGTTATTCCCTGACCTTGGCCCAAGGTCATTCAGAAATGAAAATTAAAAATTTGCTTTTCACTGAAACCACTAGGCCATTTGCAACCAAATTTTGTCTGAAAACTTTTTAGAAGAAGGAATGAAATTTAAATTAATTTGAGTTTGGTCACATGACCAAGATGGCCGCTTTTCCCATATAAGTTAAAAAGGCTAAAAATATCTTCTCCTCCTGAACCAGTGGGCCGATTGTGATGAAACTTGGTATGTGGCATTGGGGACTCGGGGGCACATCATAGTTTGCTAAAATGATGACCCTCGGACGACCTTGACCCAATTTATAGCAAGGTCAAATTTAGTCACGGTGACTTGTATATGGGAAAAAGTCAAAATAATATATATTTTTAGCTCACCGGAGCCAAAGGCTCCGGGGGAGCTTCTAGTATAGGCATTGGTCCGTCGTCTGCATCGACAACATTTTCAAACAACATCTCCTCTGAAACTACTTGGCCAATTGAAACCAAATTATATGTGGAGCCTCGATGGGAAGGGGGAACGAAAGTGTGTTGGTAAGGACTGGGCCACATGACCAATATGGCCGCCATGCCCATTTATGGTAAAAACCTTTAAAAATCTTCCTCTCAAGAACAGAATGGCCGTTGAACTTGAAACTTGGTATGCAGCATAAGGGACTCTGGCCCTAGCAAGTTTGTTCAAATGATGACCTTTGGTTGACCTTGACCTGTTTTACGTCAAGGTCAAATTTGGTCACTTAGACATTTGTATGGAAAAATGGCAAAACAGTGGATTTTTCTGATTGTATATTAGCTAGTAGCATCAGAAATGGTATTTACAATCAGCTGAATGGAAGTTTATCAGTTCCAAAGGTCAAGGTCATTTACCTACCTTTGTCCAGGACGCCTCAGATTCAGTATTTTTATCTTCTTCACTTAAACTACTTGGCCAATTGAAACCAAATTACATGTGGTGCCGGCCCCCGCCCACAGGGGCTTTAAGAAATATATGGGCTGCATGATGCTTCCACGCAGAGCTGAATCCGGCCTGCACACTAGTACTGGTAAACCGCTTAGAGGATCTAAGCCTGTCCAGGAACTGGGGTGCGAGACAGACCGCCCATGCTTATAAATCCTATTCGTTTCATCTGGCGACAGGGCAGGAGATGTCATTTCATCTCAATGTCGGGTAAAAGTCCCACAAAATTGGAAACAATGTCTCCAAAATGACCTTTACAGTGTTGACGGGGATGTTAAACCTCAAATCAAACAAAATCAAATACATGTGGAGCCTCTATGGAATGAATGAACGAAAGTTTGTTCGTGAGGACTGGGTCACATGACCAAAATGGGCCGCCATGCCCATATATGGGGAAAATCTTTAAAAATCTTCTTATCAAGAACCGAATGGCCGATGATCTTGAAACTTGGTATGCAGCATCAGGGACTCTGGCCCTACCAAGTTTGTTCAAACGATAACCTTTGGTTGACCTTGACCTGTTTTATGTTAAGGTCAAATTTGGTCACTTACACATTTCTATGGAAAAATGTCAAAGTAGTGGATATTTCTGATTGCCTGGTAGGCTGTGACATCAAAAATGATATTTAAAGTTAGCTGAATGGAAGTTTATCAATTCCAAAGACCTTTGTCTTGGATGGCTCAGATTCAGTATTTTTATCTTCTTCCTCAGTAAAAGAGCTGTGCTGATTGAAACCAAATTACTTGAAAAGCCTCTATGGGGGTGAGGCAATTAGACATTATTTGTGGTATTGTTGTCACATGACCAAGATGGGCACCTTGCCTGTATATGGTATAAACCACATGACCTCGTGAGCGTAGTGGCCCATGGACCTCTTGTTTTTTAATGCAAACACCTTCCATATTTCTCAAAGGATTGAGCTGAAACTTTACACATGCATTCCTTGTGAGGTGAAGGGATGCCTAACACAATTTTCACGTTGGTCCTATCATTTTTGAAGGAGTTACATCCTTTTATTTTCTAAAAAATGTGCTAAAAACCTTGTGATGCGAACTACTTCAACATTTCCTCACTGATTCAGCTGAAACTTTGCACATGCATTTCTTTTGAGGTGAAGGGGTGCCTAACACAACATTCACGATGATCCTATCATGATGGAGTTATGGCCCTTGATTTTCTGAAAAAAAAGCGGGTTCGAAAACCTTGTGGCGCGAACTACTTCCACATTTCTTCACTGTTTGAGTTGAAACTTTAAACATGCATTCCTTGTGAGGTAAAAATGTGCCTAACACAATTATTTACGTTGATCCTATCATCTGTGGTAGAGTTATGGCCCTTGATTTCTGAAAAACGCGCTCGAAAACCTTGTGACGTGAACTACTTTCACATTTCTCCACCGTTTGAGCTGAAACTTTGCACATGCATTCCTTATGAGGTAATGGTGTGTCTGACACAATTTTCACGTTGATCTTATCATCTGCGAAGGATTTACAGCACTTTATTTTCTGAAAAACGCATTCTTAAACCATGTGACGCAAACAACTTCCACATTTTCTGACAATTTTGTTAAATTTTTCCATATGCATTTGCAATGCTATGTAGATGTGCCTATCACAAAATTATTTCTGCTCGGATGAAGCATTTTGGAGTTATGGCCCTTGATTTTTTCAAAAATGCAATAAAAAATCATGTGGCGCAACTACCTCCACATTTCTTGACTGATTGCACATGCATTCCTTGTAAGGTGAAGGGGTGCCTAACAAAATTTTCAAGTTGATCCTGTCATCTGCGAAGGAGTTACGGCCCTTCATTTTCTGAAAAACGCTTTCTTAAACATTGTGACGTGAACATCTTCCACATTTCTTCACCTTTTGAGCTGAAACTTTGCACATGCATTCCTTGTGAGGTAAAGGGGTGCCTAACACAATTTTCACGTTGATCCTATCATCTGCGAAGGAGTTACCGCCCTTTATTTTCTGAAAAACGCGTTCTTAGGCCTTGTGACGCGAACAATTTCCACATTTCTTCGACAATTTTGTTTAATTTTTATGCCCACGTAGGAGGGCATATAGTTTTTGCACCGTCCGTTTTGTTTGTGGGTCTGTGTGTGTGTTTGTGGGTTTGTAAGTCCGCACTTTTTTTCCTCAAATTTGCTCCCACGGGGGCTTTGAATTATATCAGTCTTTGAATCGGCTGCCCATTCGGGATTCGCAAAATTGCAGTAAGTTTCCTCTGGCTTTCGTTGCCGGATCATTACAGGGTCACTGATGAGGCTTTATTAGCCGAAACTACGTAGTATAACCCATCTTTTTTCTTATGAATGTTTTCATTGCTCTTAAGGGGACTCATTTTTGGTTTTTGTTTGCTCACTTATAGTGACAGCTATTGTTGGAGTGTGTGTGTGTGTGTGTGTGTGTGTGTGTGTGTGTGTGTGTGTGTGTGTGTGTGTGTGTGTGAATTCGGGTTTAACGTCGCTTTCCACAAATTTTCAGTCATATCACGACGGTGTCTGGTTGCGACAGGGAGCTCAATGCTCACTTTTATAGTGCTGCCTCACTGAATTATCATGTCCCAGACACATTACATGATACCACACCCAGTCACATTATCCTGTCACTGGGATGACCAGTCCTTGCTCTACCCCATAAATCTGAGTGCCAAGCGAGGAGCAGCTAGTACCATTTTTAACGACTTTGGTATGTCGCGGCCTGGGATCAAACCCGTGACTTCCTGTTCCCCGGAGCGGACACTCTACAAGCTCTTGTTGGATAGGAAAAAAATTCTCATGCTTTTCTAAGTATATTTAACAACATTGGCATCGTACAAAGTTAATGAACCCCAAAGGTAATCCTGTTTACTCTTCAAGGCACCCCATTGTGATAACAATTCAATCAATATAAAAATAAGAGTTGTTCCTTAATTATAGTTTCATGCAGAAAAATACTAATTTTTTAAGTCGAAAAAACTGTTACATGCAGTTTTTAGCCCACCTGAGCCAAAGGCTTAACAGTGAGCTTATAGTATGGCAAGGGGTCAGTTGTCTGTCTGTCGTCTGTCAACATTTTCAAACATCTTCTCTGAAACCACTGGGCCGATTGAAGTAAAATTTCATGTGGCGCGTCCATGATATGAATGAATAAAGGTTTATTCGAGGGTTCCAGATCACCTGACCAAGATAGCCACCATGCCCATATAAGGTAAAAAACCATTAAAAATTATCTCCTCCGGAACCAGTGGGCCGATTGCCATGAAACTTGATATGTGGTATTTGGGACTTGGGCCCATCATAATTTGTTCAAATAATGACCTTTGGATTACCTTGACCTTTTGTTATGCCAAGTCAAATTTGGTAAACTAGACTGTTGTATGGGATAAGTCGAAACTGTGTATTGTTTGGAAATATTACAGCCTGTGGTCTGAAAATTGGTAGATGCAGGCAGCTTAATGAGCGGATTAGACTACATGAGTATTCAAGGTCAAGGCCATTTTTGACCCTGACCCAAGGTCATTCAGATATGGATATTAAAACTTATATTCCTCAGAAACCACTGGGCCATTTGTACCAAATTTCATATTAATGCCTTCGGAAACAAGGAAATGAAAATTAATTAGTATGGGCTCCATGACCATTTATGGTGAGTGAGTGAGTACATCCCACCAACAGCTAAGGTCATACGGAGACGGGACCCCGGTTTAAAGACTCATCCGAAAGTCTGGAGAAGCCCGGGATCGAGACCATTTATGGTAAAAACTCTTCTTTTTCTGAACCAGAGGGG
The DNA here is from genome assembly GCA_963580285.1 of Lucinisca nassula. Lineage (NCBI taxonomy): Eukaryota > Metazoa > Mollusca > Bivalvia > Lucinida > Lucinidae > Lucinisca > Lucinisca nassula. The sequence goes on from OY757014.1 coordinate 116,050,015, forward strand.
AGATTGTCATGAAACTTGGTTAGTAATTTGGGCCTCGGGGCCCATCATAGTTTATTCAAATGATGACCCTTGGATGACCTTGACCTATTTTACGCCAAGATAAAATTCGGTCTCATAGACTGTTGTATGGGAAAAAGTCAAAACCATGTATTTTTCTGAAACTGTTGCATCTGAAAGCACTCCCGCCCAACAGTGCTTGGAGAAATAGATTGGGCTGCATGATGCTTCCAGGCAGAGCTGAAACCAGCCGCACATGGGTACTGGTAAACTGCTTAGAAGGTCTAAATATGTTCTAGAAGGGTTATCCTTTGGAAGCAAGGACTGCACCACAGAACTGGAAAATATGGAGTGTACATGTTTTCTGGGCCAGACTAGCTAGTTTCGGCCATTTAGGCCTCATCAGTGACCCTCGGATATTTTCAAAATTCCACAATGGTATCAATGTTCCTAAAGGACAAGAAAATATAAACTACACTATGATGTAGGGCAGGGAGACTTTTTACGGCCGCCACACATTCCCAGACAACAGCTGTAGTGACTTTAAATATGTTGTAAGCCTGCCCAGGCAAAGTGCTGTGAGCTGGAATGTCCATGCATGTTAACCCTATTGGTTTTATTTGGCAGTTGGTTGAGATATCATTTCATCTCTATGTCGGGTAAAAGTCCCACAAAACTGGAAGCAAGAAGCAATATCTCCTAAATAATCTAAATGTTGATGGGGATATTAAACCTCAAATCAAACAAACAAACTTTGATCTGAAAATTGGTAGATGCAGTTAGCTTAATGAGTTGATGAAACTACATGAGTATTTAAGGTCAAGATCAATCTTTGATATTTGCCCAAGGTCATTCAGATATGAAAAATAGAAATTTTGTCCTCAGAAACCACTGTTACCAAACCAAATTCCATATAAAAGCTTTTGGGAACAAGGAAATAAAAATTAATTAATATGAGTTTGGTCACATAACCAGTATGGCCCCCATGCCCATAAAACACGGGGGTAATGCCAAAAATCTAGAAGTGTGCTGTCGACCGAGTCGGTACTGCATAAAGCTGCTGTCGACCAAGAAATACGGTTTTCGACCAAGCAGAACGGATTTGGACAGAGGGACAACATGATTGTGATGCCTTTGTACAGGCAAAAACATAAGTTTTAGCATTTACAAACGCTGTCCATTTTTCAAGGTACAACATGTTATTTGTCTGTTCACTTGTAGAGAGTTATGACGATGTCAAACACCATAAAATACTGGTTCCTTCAAAAAAAGTTTTCATAGAATATCATTAGTCTAATGCATTATCAGAGGGGTACGAAAACAATACAATGCCTTGTATATTTTATCTACCATTTACTCTTCTACAACAAAGTGTGTAGAAGCCTCCGTGGTCTAGTGGTTATGCTACTCGCCTTGTAAACCAGGAATCGCACGATCGATCCCGGGCTTCTCCACACTTTCGGACGAGTCTTTAAACCGAGTTCCCGTCTCCGTATGACCTTAGCTGTTGGTGAGACGTTAAACTCAAACACACACACACACAACAAAGTGTGTTTGGCATAATTCCTGCACTCTGGAAGATATTAAGGACCTTTGAAAAATATTGGGATACGGACGTCGATTACCAGCGATACGGATGTCGATGGTATAGTAGTATGAATGATACGGCTGTATGAATGATACGGCTGTCAGTGAAATATGCAAACTACATTTATCATACCGGTGTCAAAATATATGATTTATTCTATGACCATTATTGAAATCTGCACTATAAGGCAGATCTTACTGGGAGCCATGAAGAAAATTATATGATTTGTGCGGACTGGTGTCTTAAAGTCAAAACAGTCGCCAAGAATAACTCCACCTTAATTCTACCAAGTCACACAACAGACTGCAAGGCTGGTCACTGATGTAAATACTGAAACATACGAGGACTGTTCAAATATGAATGCAACTAAGCACAGTAAAATGATTCCGTGATAGATTTCGATCAAAAATTTATTTTGTCCCCTCAAAGTATTCCCCTTTAACAGATATACAAACTTTTAGTCTTCTGATCCAATCATTGAACGCATTTTGGTAGTCTTTTCGAGGTATACTATGAAGGCACTGGAATATTGCAGAACCGAGGTGTTCGGCTGTACAAATTTTCGTCCAGAAAGGTATTTTTCAGCCGTGGGAACAAAAAAAAAAGTCACACGGGCAAGGTCAGGGGAATACGGGGGGAGAGGGAGTTCAACAACCTTTTCCTGCTTCAGATAGTCTTGCAGAATGAACGCCTTGTACAATGACGTATTGTCATCTAGCAATCTGACATTGGCCAAACCAGTTGCGGGTCTTCGTTCTTTGAAATATTTCTTCAATTATTCTTGTAAAACTTGGCATTTACAGATTTGCCTTTAGGTACAGCAACCTGAATAGCAGGGCCCTGATTTGAAAAGAATATGGCATACATTACCTTCTTGACGCTCATGGTCCGCTTTGCAATGCATGGTCTTTTGCAATACTTTGTTGCCCATATTTTGTTCTGAATCTTTCGTTTTGGCTCAAAAGGGTGAACCAATGTCTCGTCACCGGTGACGACATTAGCGAAAGACCGTGCATTGTAATTTGGAAACTTTTTAAGCAACTTCTTGGCGCACTGAAAGCCTGTCTTTTTCTGCTCATCTGTCAACAGATGGGAAATCCATATAGCACAGATCTTTCTCATTTTCAAAAGTCCCGTTTCAGAATTGTATGAGCTGCTCCTAATGAGATGCCAAACATACTAGCTATTTGCCTAGTGGTGGTGTATCGTGCATCGGTAGCAACTTTTTCTTTCACTCTAGCAACCATCTTGGCAGATGTTGCTCTTTTCAGCCGGAGATCATGTGGTGCATTTTCTGTTGAGCCTAGCCCACAGTTGAATTTCTTACACCAACGAAAAACTGTCGGAAAAGACATTTCATTATGCCCATAAATCGAACATATTTCATCAAAAATGTCTTTGCACTGTATACCAAGAATACAACGATTCTTAATATAGGACCGTATTTCAACGGCATACTCTGACCTTCTTCCAACCATGTTTTGTATTAGTATGCAAGAGTAGACAGTGTTTATCGAACGATATACATGGCTTAAGTGGACGGATTTTAACAGATTTGGTATCAATGTATAGGTAAAATGTTTTTCTATGCTGTGATATTTATTTCCAGGTGATTTGCGCATTAGTGCATGAGAAAACGTTCTACTTGCATTCATATTTGAACAGTCCTCGTATAATGCTCAGATCAGATCAAAAACAAAACTGCAAAATCTATGTAAAAGGAATAGGATTGCAAACATGTGCAAATACTCTGGATGAATGATGTCGGAAAGAGCACAGGGGCTTGAAGTTATAATGATAAAACAGGTAGAACAGTCAGATTAGCCATTGCAAAATTGTGTATAGACTACGTCAATATTAACCTTGATGTTTAGCATTTCGATGGGGTTTTGGGCGCAGAATTTCAAGCGCCTGTGGAGAGAAGAACATTTCGCATTAAATGTCATGACAATCGGAAGGGTTGCTCAGCAGATGTGGCCTTTTATGTAATTTGCAATGGCTGTCTCTGGCGGCTACATGCTTTGAAATAGTTTTGACGTGATGACTGTTTGTCGCATATGCAATAACTGCTTTTGCCAGCGTCACAGCTCAAATGTAATGCTGATTTCGCAGAGGATAACTGCAAAAAGAAAGATTTGCAGAATGAATAAGAACCAATAGGATAAAGACTTCAATCCATCTAAAGCTTTAGGAAAATGCATAGCTGTAAAACTCAGCTGAGCACAGTCACTAATGAAGGAGTAAAAATTTTGGACAAAGCAGGACAAGTGGATTTCTAGACTTCGAGAATCCCTCATGATCTACTTAAACCCAAATAATTTGGTTATGGCAATGGGGGGGGGGGCTTGTGGAGGGAGGGGGGCGGGATGGAGGGAGGGGGAGACTCTCAAGCGGATAGATTCCTTTCTTTGTTAAAGAAAGTAGTGAAGTGTTGTTAATGGTGAAACCTCGGGGTGGGCTCCAGTTTTGTTTAGTGTTCAACAAGGGACTGTTCTTGGTCCAGTGTTGTTCTCCCTGTATATTCCCATTGACGTTGACTCAGAAATAAGATTGTTGCATAAGACTGAGTTTGCAATAAGGAAATTATAGATGCAGACTTCTGAAGGATATAGATAGATTCGGTTGTTCGGAAAAAATGGGGTATGAGATTTCAGCCGGTTAAATGCAATATTATGCAGATAACTAGGACGGAAACCAATAAAATTGAGGCTTCTTACACCTAAGAGTCTATGGTCCTCGAGTAAAATACCTTGGTGTGACAATCACCCATGACCTGAGATGATATACATATTATTAGCAACATGTGTACAGAGGCAAATACAACGCTTGGTTTCCTGAGGCTATTACGAAAACATACTTATTGAAATATTTTGAAAACTTTTCCACCAAAAATTTACAATTTTCAGATAAAAAAAGTTCTGATATTTTTCATATTTCTGCTCAAAAACATAGATTGTATGAACTAGTTATAATCGCATTGACGAGGCGTTTTAACCAGTACCCACAATCTGTCAAAGTTTATCTAAGGGACATTACTTAACATTTACTTAACAGAATTACATAATTATCTACCTTGCTACACTATGACGTCATCAACGTAACGTTTTTACAGTATTGTTATCTCTTTTATGTACATGATTAAAAACAGTTGCTGACTTTATGATGTAGTTTACCTTAACAAGTGGTAGCAGAGCGAAGACAAGGGTCCCATAGTGTGGGGCAGCAGATATAGCGTACACAGCGCCAAGAGAGTATTTGTGGAAAAGCATTTGTAACTGGTATTTGGTGGAATTTTGATATACTGGAGTATTGGTAAACATTGGTGGAGTATTGGTGGCAGTTACTGGACTATTGTTGGAGTCATATGGACAACTGGCGGAGTAATCTGAACAACTGGCGGAGTAATCTGGACAACTGGTGAAATGAGCTGGAGAATTTAACTGGACTGGAATACTGGAGAAACTTGCTGTAACTTCAGAGAACTAGAGTATTAGTGGAACTGGGTAAAGTATTGATTGGTTAGAACTGTGTAACAAAATATATTGGGTGATTGTGGACTGCAAATAATCATGACAACCAGAATCAACCCCCCTTCTTTGGAAAAAGCAAAAACCTATGAGAGATTTAAGCAGGAAGTGCTGGCTAGGAAAGAAATTACGGACCTGGCGAAGAACAAGCAGGGCATTGCTGCGGCACTATCATTACCGGAAGACGATGAACACCAGATAAAAGATAAGGTATTTGACCGGTGCCCCTTGTTGATTTAAAAATTGACTTTGGACTGAACATTTTGATTGAATTTTTAGATAAACATTTGGCAAAAGATGACCTGTCGGACAGTGTAGAGAAATTTGATGATTTTAGGCGAAAAGATGGTCCATAACACTTATCAAGAATAATAAATAGGAAGTGGCTAGACCATCGGGTCCGGTCTTCTAGCCTCTGAGTCTAGAACGCCGGACCTGGCATTCTAGACCTAGCGGCTAATAGACCGGGTCCGGTCGTCTAGCCATCCTCCCGTTGCAAGGCTAGAATGCCGGCAATAGAATATTTGATAACTATAATCCACAAGGTAGCTTAAACAAAATTAGAAAGGAACCTGTCATGAATTATCCGTCATTTTGAAGCTACGAAAGATAACTGTTGATTGTGTTTTAAGTATTCGACAACTGCAATATCATGAATATCGATGAACAATATAACGACAACTGCTTAAATTTGACCATCGTTGTATTTATTTATTTATTTATTTATTAGCCAACCTGAGCCTTTAGGCTCACAGGTGAGCTTATAGTATAGCCATGGTCCGTCGTCCGTCCGTCCGTCCACCATTTTCAAAGATCTTCTTCTCCTATACTGCAGGGCCAATCAAAGCCAAATTTCATATGGAGCCTCAGTGGGATGGGGGAACGAAAGTTTGTTCGCGGGGTCTGGATCACATGACCAAGATGGCCGTCATGCCCATATATGGTAAAAAGCCTTCAAAAATCTTCTTCTCCAGAACCATAAGGCCAGTGGCCTTGAAACTTGGCATGTAGCATATGGTACTCGGGCCCATCATGGTTTGTACAAATGGTGACCCCGGGTTGACCTTGACCTATTTTACAGCAATGTCAAATTTGCCGAAGTAGGCTTTTGCATGGGGCAATGTGAAAATAATGGATTTATAGGAAAACCATCGAAGACAGTGTCCCCAAAATTTGTAGATCAGGTAAAGTAACTGAATACATGAAGATCTATGGGTCAGAAAGGTCAAGGTCATTCATTGGCCTTAGACCAAGGTCATTCAGGATCCATATTTCAAACATTTTTTTTCTCCAAAACTGCTGAGCCAATTTAAGTGAAATTTAATATGGAGCCTTTGTGAGTTGAACAAATGAAAAAATGCCAATACGGTCTAGATCACATGACCAAGATGGCCATCACGCCTATATATATGGTAAAAAGCCTTAAGAATTCTTCTTCTCCAGAACCGTAAGGCCAATGGCCTTGAAACTTGGCATGCAGCATATGATACTCAGGCCCATCATAGTTTGTACAAATGGTGACCCCGAGTTGACCTTGACCTATTTTACAGCAATGTCAAATTTACCGACTTAGGCTTTTGCATGGGGAAAAAGTGAAAATAATGGATTTTTAGGAAACCATTGAAGACAGTGTCACCAAAATTAGTAGATAAGGTAAAGTAGCTGAATACATGAAGATCTATGTGTAAGAAAGGTCAAGGTCATTAATTGACCTTAGACCAAGGTCACGCAGGTTCCATATTTCAAACATTTTTTCTCAGAAACTACTGAGCAAATTGAAGTGAAATTCAATATGGAGCCCTTGGGAGTTGAACAAATGAAAAGCTGCCAACATGGTCTAGATCACATGACCAAGATGGCCACCACGCCCATATATGGTAAAGGAACTTCGAAATTCTTCTTCTCAAGAACCGTAAGGCCAATGGCCTTGAAACTTGGCATGTAGCATATGGTACTCGGGCCTATCATAATTTGTTCAAATAGTGACCCTGGGTTGATCTTGACCTATTTTACAGTAATGTCAAATTTGCTGACTTAGGCTTTTGCATAGGAAAAAGTGAAAATAATGGATATTTAGGGAAACCATTGAAGACAGTGTCCCCAAAATTTGTAGATTAGGTAAAGTAGAAGTAAAACAAAGATCAGGAATTGATACAATTAACTTACTCCATCCATAAAAGACACCAAAGGGAAAGAAATACAAACATTAAGCGACCAGACCATAATGGAAACCTAAACAAAGGAAGGCCATACGGACAGTTACTTTCCCACAAAATGGCCATATGGCCATCCAAAATTAAAAGACACAAGTGATACACACAGTAAGTAACAAACAACAACATAAATAAATCGCCACAGAAGTGCCGCCTTGGAACGGTCAGTGGAAGATTTCCACTGGGGGGCTTAAATCGATTTTACGTGGCCACAATCCTCGCCCTTACTTCCGTCGCGATTTAGACAAATAATTTGTTCAGTCCGCATGAAGGCCTCCTAACTCATCAGTGCAACATCTCCGTGAACACAGAAATCAAAGAACCACAGAGGTGAGACAACGGTGAGGGCTCGACAGCAAGAAACCACTGAAATGCTGGAGCAAAAGAAAACCAACAGTAAAGTAACTGAATACATTCAGATCTGTGGGTAAGAAAGGTCAAGATCATTCATTGACCTTAGACCAAGGTCAATCCGATTTCATATTTAAAAAAAAAAACATTTTTTCTCAGAAACTACTGAGCCAATTTAAGTGAAATTCAATATGGAGCTTTTGTGAGTTGAACAAATGAAAAGTTGCCAGTACGGTCTAGATCACATGACCAAGATGGCCGCCACGCCCATATATGGTAAAAAGCCTTCAAAAATTTTCTTCTCCAGAACCGTAAGGCCAATGGCTTTGAAACTTGGCATATATCATATGGTACTCGGGCTCGTCATAGTTTTTACAAATGCTGACCCTGGGTTGACCTTGACCTATTTTATGGCAGTGTCAAATTTGTCAACTTAGGCTTTTGCATGGGAAAAAGTGAAAATAATGGATTTTTAGGAAACCATTGAAGACAATGTCACCAAATTGGTAGATCAGGTATTGTAAATGAATACATGAAGATTCATGGGTAAGAAAAGTCATCATTCAGTGACCTGGGACCAAGATTAACCAGGTTCCATATTTCAAACAGTTTTTTCTCAGAAACCGCTGGCCCATTCAAGTGAAATTTGATATGGATCCTTTATATGATTAACAAATGAAAATTTGCTCATATGGTCCAGGTCACATGACCAAGATGGTGGCCATGCTCATATATGGTAAAAACACTTCGAAATTCTTCTTCTCCAGAACCGTAAGGCAAATGACCTTGAAACTTGGCAGGAAGCATCTGGTACACGGGCCTATCATAATTTGTTCAAATGGTGACCCTGGGTTGACCTTTACCTATTTGATGGCAATGTCAAATTTGCCGACTTAGGCTTTTGCTTGGGAAAAAGTGAAAATAATTGATTTTTAGCTCACCTGAGCCTTTAGGCTCATAGGTGAGCTTATAGTATAGCCATGGTCTGTCGTCCGTCCATCCGTTGTCCGTCCGTCCACCATTTTCAAAGATCTTCTCTTCCAAAACAGGGAGGCCAATCAAAGCCAAATTTCATGTGGAGCCTCAGTAGGATGGGGGAACGAAAGTTTGTTCGCAGGGTCTGGGTCACATGACCAAGATGGCAGCCATGCCCATATATGGTAAAAAGCCTTCAAAAATCTTCTTCTCCAGAACCATGAAGCCAATGACCTTGAAAGTTGGCTTGTAGCATCTGGTACTTGAGCCCATCATAGTTTGTAAAAATGGTGACCCTGGGATGGCCTTGACCTATTTTATGGCTATGTCAAATTTGCAGACTTGGGCTTTTGCATGGGAAAAAGTGAAAATAATGAATATTTAGGAAACCATTGAAGACTACGACACAAAAATAGGTAGCTCAGGTAAACAAAATCAATACATGAAGATTTATGGATAAGAAAGGTCAAGGTCATTAAATGACCTTGGACCGTCGTCTGTCCGTCCACCATTTTCAAAGATCTTCTTCTCCAAAACTGAAAGGTCAATCAAAGCCAAATTTCATTTGGAGCCTCAGTAGGATGAAGGAACGAAAGTTTGTTCACAGGTTCTGGGTCACATGACCAAGATGGCTGCCACACCCATACATGGTAAAAAGCCTTCCAAAATCTTCTTCTCCAGACCCATGAAGCCATTGACCTAGAAACACAAATTGACGAGGCGATTATTGGATTAATCATGTGTAATTAACGGATTGACATCTGAACTAAGTAAGTTTTAAGTTTACAGAATTTGATAATATCCTAAATATTTGACTGAATCAGCGAAAATTTCCTAAATGTTGGACCAGTATCGGACCGATTTTTGGGAGGAATATATAATACAAAATTGGAGTTAATGCAAAAACTCAATCAAATAGGTCTCATCTGCTGTTTCTGGTCACAAAGTAGATAAAATGCAATGACCAGGAACTGATAAAACAAATTCACGTTGTGTCCCAGCCACCATACTGCAAAGAAACACCTATAATGTAGATGGTATTAAGTAAAACTGTTCAAGTTGAAAATCAAGGAGTCAAGTGCTCTTTCCCAGCACATTGTCAATCAGACATTCCCTAAATAATATAAAAAGATAAAAAAAATATGACAAATGGAATAAACCATAATGAAAGCATGGCCGTCGAACTGTCAGAAAGGTAGGAATAGGTGGAAAGTTTTATCACATTGTTAGACATCAAAATTTTGTCCCCACAAGTTGTGTACCCCTGCTCTGAGGCTATATACATATATAAAAACATTAAAATGTACACCAGGACCAGGTGTCAGGTGAGCGTTTACAGGACCACTGGTCCTCTGGTTTTCAAAATTAGAATCTAATTTGCGGTGTCAAAAAATCACAATGGTAAATTGCATTGATTGCTTATTAGGCCTGAATGAGTTCACTCATCAGTAATTATTATCTCAGTGTCTAGTTTAATGATGAGATTCATTGTACCTGAGTGAGCTGTGTCATCAAAGAATGCCTTAAAACCACTAGCAATTTTAAATTGTGCATGACTTAGTTCATATGCACAGTTTTGTTCGACGACTTTGCGCGAGATGGAACCGACGGGCGACATACAACGACCTTCCTTTCTCCGGCGAGGCTCACGGAACAGGGGGGCATTTCGTTATCGATAAAAAATGCTAAAACACTTCCGAAACACTTTTAAAGTTCTCTTTTATTCTAGAAAAGCCGTAATAGTCGTTACATGTGGCCGTTACATCTAAAAAATTGCAGTTGCCGATATACATAAAATGAAAGTATTCTCCCCCTTTAAAAATGGTGGAAAAGGTTTGTCCGGTTCTTCATATGTATTTTTTTTTCTATTTTCGGTCGATTATAACTGCCAAATATTATATTCCCAGCACTCTAGCCTTCCGTATTGGACTTGTCTAGAATACCGGACCCGGTCTTTTAGTCTCAGAGTCTAGAATTTTAGACTCAGAGACTAAAAGACCGAGTCCGGTCGTCTAGCCACTTCCTAATAAATAATATCAATAATTCAAGAATACATAGCGATGTTTTTTCTCAAAGTATAGCAAAATAGAAAAGAAAAAAAATGACACTGCTATCAGAAATTCTCGCATTTAAACTTAAGAAGGCCAATATAAAAAAGGAAGAGAGGCTATTAGTTTTGACAGGTATGAAATATGACAACAAATCAACTTCATATGAGCAAGCCAAGGCATCATTGAAAAAATTTAAAGGAGATGAAAGTGCACAAAGAAAGAAACCAAGCATCATATCTTGCAGAGAATGAAGAAGCTCTTTTTAGCAGCAGGTTATGTGAAATCAAAATACAACAACAATTTTGACAACAGAAGAGGGGCAAGACGAGATAGGGGCAGTTTTGGTCGGAGTAGCCGTACCAGAGGGTCACAGAAAAATTTCAGTCCAAAATTTACAACAAAAATGAATCCTGTTGGAACCGAAGGTCGGACTCTAACCTGTTAGTGTTGTGGATCTTTTAGACATTTGATTGCCAAATGCCCAGATACATGGGAGAACCAGGTCAAAGTTAATGTAACTGAAGAAGAACATGCTGTTTTGTTTACAGGCTGTTACAAAGATGAAATTGCAAGGCTGGGAGTAGACGCACGTAATTGTACTGTCCTTGACAGTGCATTTAGTAGTACTGTTTGTGAATAAAATTGGTTAGATGGGTATTTGAAGTCACTGGATAAAGAGGACAGTGGTAAGGTTGTCCAGACTGAGGGGGTGAAAATTTTTAAATTTGGAGGAGGAACACGGCTGAAATCAGAGGGGGTTATATTGTAACCCAGCCGTAATAGCTGGAAAACAGGTAACCATAAAAACGGATGTTGTCAATTCAGACATTCCCCTCCTAGTTTCTAGGATGACAATGAAAAATGCTGGGGCAACAATGGACCTAGAGCATGACAGAACAGAAATATTTGGACAGGATGTAGCCTTAATCTTCATCTGGGCATTACTGCATACTCATAGATAAAACTGAGAAAATTTGGGTTGAAACAGTATATGCAGCAAAATTTGGAGGACATTAGTGAGAATGAAAGACACAAGATCCTGTTGAAATTGCATAGACAGTTTGCATCCATCTAAAAGGAAGCTCATAGCTTTATTAGAGGACGCTGGTGTATGGAGATCTTGAACAAAATTGAAGAAGGCTGTGAATTGTGCAAAAGTTACTCTAAAACTCCCCAACGTCCAGTAGTAGCACATGAATTTAATGAAAAGGTCGTAATGGATTTGAAGCAATGGAAGGGACGTTGGATTTTGCACATGATTGACATGTGGTCGAGATATACAGTATCGGTCTTCATTGATAGAAAACGGCCAGCTGATATTATAGACTGGATGATGTCTTATTGGATTGGCAAATTTGGGATTATGAGAGCTGTTTTGACGGACAGTGGAGGAGAATTTAATTCTTGACTGGAGGTTGAATCAATCTTGAACATCCAGGTTTTTACAACAGCTGGTGAAAGTCCCTTTCAAAATGGTCTCTTTGAACGTGTTCATGCTGTCACAGACATGATGCTCACCAAGTTAGAAGATGAACAAGATGGCACAGATAGTGAAACACTCTTACGTTGGGCAAAAATGGCCATAAATTGTCTTCAAATGTGGAACAGGTTTAGTAGTCACCAGATGGTGTTTGGCACAAATCCTAATCTGCCTGGAATAATAACTGATAAATTGCCTGCTCTTGGGTGAAACATTTGCGAAACATCTAAACACACTGCATGTCTCAAGAAAAGCATACATTGATACAGAGGCAAATGAACAGATCAGGTGAGCCCTCAGGACCAAAGTCAGGGCAGCTGAACAAATATATCTAAATGGAGATCACATATTTTACAAACGTGAAGGTAGAGAAAAATGGCTAGGACCAGGAAAAACTGTCTTCCAAGATGGAAAAGTTGTATTTGTAAGGCATGGAAGTGTGTTTGTAAGGGTGTCACCTAACAGACTGTGTAAAATCAATTCTGTTGAAAATGACAAAGATGATAATGCACATGAAATAGCTGGTAAACAGACTGACAGTACTCAGAAAGTTCACAAAGACAGTAGAGAACAGCACAAAGCTCTGACAGAAACTGATTCGCATGTTATTTCTGAGGACATACCAGCAGAAAAAACAAGACAAGCTGAGGAACTACAGCAAAGAGACCACTCGAAACCAAAGGTAAATGACCAAATTCAGTACAGATTTGGAAATTCTGATGAATGGATTACAGCAAAGGTTGTTGGAAGGGCAGGTAAAGCAACAGGAAAATACAAGGACTGGTACAATGTTCAAGAAAGCAATTTCAATGAGCAGAAAAGCATTGATCTTAGTGCATTTGGAACAAAGTGGCTTTGAACAATGACAATAGCTTAAATGTTAATGTAGCAATGACTAAGACACATGACAATGAAATTGGATTGGCTAAGGAAGAAGAGCTGAAGAACTTAAGTCAGTTTAATACATATGAAGAGGTTGAAAACCATGTCCAGCCAACCCTAACTACCAGATAGGTTATTACAAACAAGGATGTAAAAGCAAAGGTGAGACTAGTGGTGCAGGGGTTTGAAGAGGACTTCATCTTACAAGAGACAGATTAACAGTTGGAAAGGGAGCCATGCGCATGGTTTAAGCTTTAGCATCAAATATGAAATTTTGAGTGAAAACCACAGATATCAAATCTGCTTTTTTACAAGGAAAAGAGCTAGACCGTGAAGTATATCTCAGACCACCTGCAGAAAGACACACTCCAAGCAATATGTGTTACGAGATGGAATAGGAAACCTCTCTGGTGCTTAAGCATATCTAAATTATTTTTGTAGATATATGGTAGTGCGGTGCGAGTAAAATATTTTAGGTGAAATATGGTAGGCAAAATGTGCTGCTCCATGCACAAGTCATGCACATATCATACGATGTATGCATGAGTGGTTTGTGGAGATCTGTGTTTGCAATACAGGGGGCCGCTATAAGTTCTATAAAATTTGCCTAAAAATCGCCAACCGCCAAATTGTGCCATATATGATTTTCATTCCCGTCACGTGTTGTGTGGGTGTTCGTTTTGACAAGAGTCATGGCATTGATTTATAGGGTCGTTTCATCCACTTTTCCTATGGAAATATACTTTTTGCTATCTAGCTTCAATTGTGGACGGTATCTCCACCTCGCCACGATTTTAGCAAGCTAATATGAGTATGCATGATTTTCCGGTAGTATTCATAGATATAAAAACCCTGAGAAAAACGAACACTTTAGCAGCAGGTCAAGTTTAAACGAGTATCCACAACATTGTGTCGGGAAAGTGAAAGTATATTGAAAGGTATGTTAAATCTATGTTTAGTATTATTTTTGTATGAACATGCTTGTAGGTTTTGGAGGGGTTTACTTCTAGTATACCCCAACTTTCTGAAGCCTATTCTGAATTCACTGTTGAGGCCTGAAGTGATTAGGCTACTAGCTTTGCCAGCTAGAGGTCGCAGGATTGATCCCAGGCTTCGCCAGTAGTAGAATGAGTCTTTCTAAGTGAGGTCCTGTCTCATTCTGACCCTAGATGTTGGTGAGACGTAAAGTTTGGACACCCGCTCATTCTAGATTCATTTAGGCTTTTAGACTCCTTTTGTAGAATGTAATTAATAAACGCCGGATCACTTGTTTGATCCATGGCTTTTGACTAGCTGTGGTTAGAAAACCGTGGTCCCGTCTCTATATGATATTAGGTGTAGAGGGGACGTAAAATTAAGACGGGTTTAACCATATCTTCATCATCAGGGCAAACTCTTACAAGAGCCTGTCCGGTTATCCGTGATGATGAACCGTAATGAATTTTATTTTACAAGCGTGTTCACTTTGAGTAGAAATAATTTTGTTCAAGAAGAATTATAAGTTCATTTTGTAATGATGCCGTTTTTGTCTGATAACTCAGTTTGTGCATGTATGTACATAGAAAGAACGTGATGGTGATAATCGGGAGTATTTGGTCGCCACACGTCATAACGGCATGAGCGGCGGGGATGACGTCAGCTGCGTCATCGGTGTCGCGAGGACGGTTATGACGGGGTGCCTACCAAATACAGAGAGAATTTACGGCAAACAGTGTTGGCCCTTATGAGACACTAACAGATGTTGTGGATTATAGATGAAAATCTTCTGTTTGTAGTTTCTATCTGTTGTTAATGTAATGAATTTGTGAATAGCTATATTTGTGAGCCGTGTCGCGGAGAAGGATATGAAATAGAGATTGTTATGTTTCCTGTAATTGGCGGCTGACCAGGTAGCGCAAAGGCGTGGTCTGTTCAATTGCCTCTTACTTGTGATAATGTAGTGAGCACAAATTTGATGAGTATTATGCTCAGTAGTAGTGAGCATTAATTGATTTCTGTAGTGCTCAGTAAGGAAACATGAACTTTGAGTATTATTGTGTCAAGCACTGGGTGCTGATAATTTGATGCACAGACAAGTTGAGTTCTGCTGTACGGTTATTTGTCACATGCACTAATCAGCCTGTATGTCTGGTCGGCGCATGCGCAATGACGGTATATGCATGAACATATTCTTAATTATCCGGGAGGGGGATCATGATATAGCATGTATGTTTTGTGAACTGTGTCTTAGTCCAGTTATCGTAATTTGCAGGCACAACAATGTGTGGTGACCTGCTGCTCCCTGCACTATAGCAGGAGGTACTGGTACGACGCTGGGGGTTAGGGTCCAGCAAGGGCGGACGGACCACCATAAGCAGCTCATACCATTGTCCATTGTGAACTAATGTGAGACCATTCAAATGGAAGAGGTCAATTAAATTACCTGCAGGTGATTCAGACGAATCAGATTAGTGCGATCGCTAAATAATACATATCAACCTGTGATCGGCAACAATGTCGATAGACTAGTTTACACTAGTTCGCGAGAGGAAGATTCACGCGAGAGGGGGATTCAACCTAAGTTATAAACTGGCCAGTAGCGTCTTGTGTTGTTTCTTTTTTTGTTTTTGTTGTTGTTTTTGTTGTTTGCTTCTGTAGGTATTCACGTCACCCGTTCCGAGCACAGAACATTGTTTTGCCTTCGGAGCGGACGTCGTGAGTTGGCTACAGAAGCAACAAATTGTGATGTTTTGTGTTAGTTAGTGTTGTATATAGATACTGTAAATAATTCATGTCATTCATCCAATATCTTTCTTGTGCCTTACCCCACAGCTGCCCGTACACCTGTCAGAGATCACGCTCGGTTGTCTTGTCAGCATGGGGGTTTGCGGGACGCCGTAAACCCACATGTAACAATATGACCTGGAAATTAAAGCATGGGTTGTACAGACTGAAGGACGGGGCACGACAATTTTTCATCAGCAATAAAGAGGAACTAATAAATCTAGGGTTCAAGCAATGTACACTAGATCCAGCAATATTCTTTGTACGTATGGATGAAAAATAAAGAGGACTAATCTGTTGTCATGTTGATGATTTTCTGCATTCGGGTGACCTGTATTTTGAGACATTAGGACAGAAACTGAGACAGAGATTTCATGCAGGGAAGGTGAAGAGAAAGTTTTCAGATATATAGGTTTTATGTTGAACAGAATGAGAACGGTATAACCCTAGATCAATCAGATTACATGAAAAATCTTAACTCTCCAGTGCTAGATCCTCAGCGCGCTGTGAACAAAGCTGGAATACTGAACTCTGAGGAGCAGTCTCTATATAGGAAGATAGTTGGACAGATAAACTGGGCAGTTCAAGGTTCGGGACCAGATCTACCATTGAAGATGATTGCAGCAAGTACTAAACTCAAGCAGGCTACGGTCGGTGATCTTACCCGGGTTATAAAACTCTTGAACAGACTGAAAGATATACAGATATACCATCATACATTAGCCCCCGCCCATAGGAGCTTGAAGAAATATATGGGCTTCATGATGCTTCCACGCAGAGCTGAATCCGGCCCGCACACTAGTACTGGTAAACCGCTTAAAGGATCTAAGCCTGTCCAGGAACCGCGGTGCTGGGCGGACCGTCCATGCTAATAAACCCTATTGGTTTCATTGGGTGACAGGGCTTGAGATGTCATTTCATCTCAATGTCGGATAAAAGTCCCACAAAATTGGAAGCAACGTCTCCAAAATGACCTTTACAGTGTTGACGGGGACGTTAAACCTCAAATCAAACAAAACAAACAAAATACCATCATACATGTTATTCCCAAGCTTGAACCAAAAATTCAAGATGATTGCAGCAAGTACTAAACTCAAGCAGGCTACGGTCGGTGATCTTACCCGGGTTATAAAACTCTTGAACAGACTAAGATATACAGATATACCATCATACATTAGCCACCGCCCATAGGGGCTTTAAGAAATATATGGGCTGCATTTTGGCTTCCACGCAGAGCTGAATCCGGCCCGCACACTAGTACTGGTAAACCGCTTAGAGGATCTAAGCCTGTCCAGGAACCGCGGTGCGAGGCGGACCATCCATGCTAATAAACCCTATTGGTTTCATTTGGCGACAGGGCTTGAGATGTCATTTCATCTCAATGTCGGGTAAAATGCCCACAAAATTGGAAGCAACGTCTCCAAAATGACCTTTACAGTGTTCACGGGGACTTTAAACCTCAAATCAAACAAAACAAACAAAATATCATCATACATGTTATTCCGTAGCTTTAACCAAAAATGCAGTGACTTAAATATCATTGTATTTACCGACGCCTCACTAGGAAACATAAACAACGGGACTGGCAGCCTTGAGGCTTACATAATTTTGCTATTTGACAGATCCGGGCTATGTTGTCCATTAGCCTGGCATGCCAACAAGATCAAACGAGTAGTGAGATCTACAATAGCCGCAGAAACGTTGAGTCTACAGGAAGGACTGGAAGTGGGATTCTACTACAGAATGATGGTAGAGGAAATTCTGGGTGTACCAAACAAGTCTATCCATATCACAGCCTGTACAGATAACAAAAGTGTGACTGAAGCTGTCTTCTCCACAAAATTGGTGGATGATAAAAGGTTAAGGGTTGACATAGCAACAATTCGAGAATTTATAAAGACAAACAATATCCATCAAATTAATTTGTGTGCTGGTGATACTCAATTAGCAAACTGTATGACTAAACAAGGGGCATCAGGGTATGAACTGCTAAATGTGTTACACTGTGGAAAGATGCCTGAAGAGTTTTTGAATATCTAACAAGTATATGCTATCAACTATTATCACTACAGATTGTATCTGGATTAGCATTTTTTGACTATATTTTTTTAGCTCACCTGTCACGTAGTAACAAGGTGAGCTTTTGTGATCACATTTTGTCCGACGTGCCTCCGTGCGTGCGTCATTAAACAATTTCAAATAAGAATATCTCTAACACCCATGGCCAGTCTTGATCAAATTTCATGTGAAGCATCATCAGGTAGAGGGAAAGGCTGCATAAGGTTTTTGGGCTGATCAGATTGGGATTCTGGTTACCATGGCAACATATAACTCCCATAGACTTATAATGGGAAAAATTTAAAAAATCTTCTCTGAAACCACAGGGCCCAGAGCTTAGATATTTAGCTTGTTACAATGTCAAGTGGTCACCTACATAAATCCTGCCAATCATGCCCCTGGGGTCCAAATTGGCCACACCCCGGGGCCCCTTAGCTCCCATAGACTCATAATGGAAAAAAAAAGCTTCAAAAATCTTCTTCTCTGAACCACAGGGCCCAGAGCTTAGATATTTAGCACGAAGCAACGGCAAGTGGTCACCTACATAAATCCTGCCAATCATGGCCCTGGGTTTCCAATGGGCCATGCCCCGGGGTCCCTTCGCTCCCATAGACTCATAATCGAAAAAAGCTTCAAATATCTTCTTCTTTGAAACCACAGGGCCCAGAGCTTAGATATTTAGCATGTAGCAACGGCAAGTGGTCACCTACATAATTCCTGCCAATCATGCCCCTGGGGTCCAAATGGGCCACACCCAGAGCCCCTTAGCTCCCATAGACTCATAATGGAAAAAAGCTTCAACAATCTTCTTCTCTGAAACCACAGGGCACAGAACTGAGATATTTAGCATGTAGCAAGGGCAAGTGGTGACCTGAATTAATCCTGCCAGTCATGGGTCCAAATCGGCCACTCTCCGGGGCTCCTTAGCTCCCATAGACTCATAATGGAAAAAAAAGCTTAAAAAATCTTCTTCTCTGAAATCACAGGGCCCAGAGCTTATATATTTAGCATGTAGCAACGGCAAGTGGTAACCTACATAAATCCTGCCAATCATGCCCCTGGGGTCCAAATGGGCCCCCACCCCGGGGCCCCTTAATTCCCATAGACTCATAATGGAAAAAGTTTTAAAAATCTTCTCTGAAACCACAGGGCTTAGAGCTTAGATATTTTGCATGGAGCAACGGGGAGTGGTCACCTACATAAATCCTACCAATCATGCCCCTGGGGTCCAAATAGGCCACGCCCCTGGGTCCCTTAGCTCCCATAGACTCATAATGAAAAAACGTCAAAAATCTTCTTCTCTGAAACTGTGAAGCACAGAACTTAGATATTTTGTATCTAGCAACATAAAATAGTCACCTATATAAATCCTGCGGACGCTGTCCCTGGGGTCAAAATTGGCCTCGCCCGTGCTCATCAGCTCCTATAGACTTTTAATGGAAGAGACTTCAAAAATCTTCTTCTATGAAACCATCAGGCCCAGAGCTTAGATATTTAGTTTGTCAACGTCAAGTGGTCACCGACATAAATCCTGCCAATTATGCCCCTGGGATCCAAATTGGCGACACCCCAGGGCTCTTTAGCTCCCATAGACTTAACATTGGAAAAACTTAAAAATCTTCTTCTCTGAAACCTTAGGGCCCAGAGATTAAATATGTAGCATGGAGCAACGTCAAGTGGTCACCTACATAAATCCTGCCAACCATGCTCTTGGGGTCAAAATTGGCCACGCCCATGGGCCCATAAGCTCCCATAGACTTATAATGAAAAAAAAAATAAAAATCTTCTCCTCTGAAACCATAAGTCCCAGAGGTTAGATATTTAGTATGTAGCGACATGAAATGGTCACCTTAATAAATCCTGCCAAAAATGCCCCTTGGGTCAAAATTGGCCATGCCCATGGGCCAATTACCTACCATAGACTTGAAATGTACAACTTAAAATGAAAAACAAACTTCAAAAATCTTCTTCTCTGAAAGCATAAGACCAAGAGCATAGGTGTATTTAGCATGTAGTAAAGTCGAGTGGTCGCCTGCATGAATCCTGCCAATCATGTCCCTAGGGTCAAAATTGGCCAAATCCTGTGACCCCTTAACTCCAATAAACTAATAATGGAATAATGGAAAATAAGCTTCGAAAATCTTCATTTCTGAAACCATGAAGTACAGACCTTAGATATTTTTGTATATAGCAACATAAAATGGTCACCCACATAAATCATGCCAATCATGCCCTTTGGGTCAAAATTTGTCTTGCCCGAGGGCTCATTAGCTCCTATAGACTTATACTGGATAAAAACTTCAAAAAAAATAAAAAATGAGTTCCTTTAAGAGCAATGAAAACATTCATAATAAAGAAGATGGGTCATACTACGTAGTTTCAGCTAATAAGCCTCATCAGTGATCATCTTCTTCTCCGAAACCACGAGGCCCAGCGCTTAGGTATTTAGTGTGTAGAAATGTCAATAGGTCTCCTACATAAATCCTGCCAACCATGCCCCTGGAGTCTGAATTGGCCATTTTCCAGGGCTCCTTAACTCCAATAGACTTATAATGGATCAACTTCAAAAATCTTCTTTTCTGAAACAACACGGTCCCGATTTTTGATTTATTTGAGGTTTAACATCCCCGTCAACACTGTGTAGGTCATTTTGGAAACTTTGCTTCCAGATTATTGGGACTTTTACCCTACATTGAGCTAAAATGACTTCTCCCCGTACATCAACCATAGTGCAGTTTATATATTTTTTTTGGTCCTTTGAGATCAGCGTGAATATTCTGAGAAATCAGAAATAAATTATTGGTTTAGACTCCTATTCTAGACAGGTTTTTAATTATTTGGACCCCATTTTGATTCATATCAGTCTTTGTATCGACTGCCTATTCGAAATTCGCAAAATTGTAGTATGTTTCCTCTGGTTTTCTTTGCCGGATCATTACAGGGTCACTGATGAGGCTTTATTAGCCGAAACTACGTAGTATGACCCAGCTTCTTTCTTATGAATGTTTTCATTGCTCTTAAAGGAACTAATTTTTTATTTTTATTCTTAAGCTCTGCTGCCCAATACCACCAACAGGGTTTAAATGCATAGACAGATCAACTGGCACCACTTTTCCTGGGTAGGCTTAGAACCTGTAAGCTGTTTACCAGTACTCATCTGCGTTCGGTTCCAGCTCTGCATGGAAGCACCATGTAGCCCAATCTATTTCATCCAGCCCCGATTGGTATTCTAAACATCACTCATGATTTTCTGGTACACAGTTGAGCGCTACTGGGCCAGTTGGCTTATTTAATTGTAAAATACATTTTTCCAACAAAAGAATTGAAAGTAAAATTAATGTCAAAGTTTACCAAATGAACATTACTTAACATTTACTTAACAGAATTACATAATTATCTACCTTTCTACACTATGATGTCATAAAAGTCATGGTTACGACGTATCGTTTTTTACAGTATTGTTACTTCTTTTATGTACATGATTAAAAACAGTTGCTGACTTTATGATGTAGTTGACCTTTAAACAACCTATGGCCGGCCTGGGTAGCTCAGTCGGATGCGCGTCTGACTGGTGATCAGGAGGACGCGTATTCAATACTTGCTGAGGTTGGCAACATACTTTCATGGCGATTGATCATGAAATCTTTTCTAAAATCATTCTCTCTCTTCCGCTGATTCAAGAAAGGCAGTTGTCAGTTTCTGGCGAAAGAATGTGCACTGTACTGATTAACCGCTTACGGATAAGCCTGCCAAGGAAAAGGATAAGTAAACTGACCGGCTCAAAAATGACCTAAATAGTGTTGACTGGGCCATTGAACCCCAATACAAACAAACAAAACCTGCAACCTATGTTTCTCGAGCAGAAATAAGAAACAATACTGCTTACCCCAGTAAACGCCAGTTTTACTATATAAAGGTGGCGTTTGAGGAGATCAAAATTATATAAGCCTGTTTTCGTGATGCTGAATCTTTATCAGTGTCCCGGAATGTGAAAAGTACTTGTTCACCGAATCTTGGAATATAGTAGTTGTACTTAGACCCCCTGAGAGTGGCCCTTCAAGAAGAAATTGGAAAAGTTCAGAATAGTGCTGCTAGATTTATAACCAGCAATTACTGCTTGAAACTTAGAGTATTACTGGAAAAAGTTAAGATGGGAGTCTCTCAAGAAAAGGACAAGAGACAGTAGGCTTATTTTATCTAAAGGGTGCTGCCAACATTCATACCCTCTAGCTAGGCACTGTAGAAATCATCACTGATTGACATTAGAGACACCTTCTGCTAAAACGGACATTTACTAAGAATCCTGCTTCCCTCGGACAATTTCCCAGCAGGCACATGTCGCTGGGACAACGTCAAATCAACGTCGGTACCAACGTAGATTTGACGCTGCATAAACGTCATGTCATTGTACCGACGTCGATGTGACGTCACAATAACGCCATGTGTCTGCTGGGTAGAGATTGGAAAGCTCTTCCCAATTCGGTCATTTTCTCAGCTGAAGGTGCTGCGGACAATATAGCTAAGTTTACCTCTTTGGTAAGACTTCCCACATCATGTCCTAATGAATGAATGTCATTTGATATGTCACCAGTAACAATTCTGATTCTGATTCTGATGCTAGTGGTTGAAATTGTGGACCTAAACGATCCCTATCAATCACTAAACACTGCTCTCTGCTCAACTGCTCTTGAAGAGTTCACAAACCTAAGGACTTGCTTTAATTTACATGTAAATGCTTGTGGGAAAAAAGAATTTATATACAAGCGACACAAACGTCTTTACTGACGCGTGAATCAACAAGCTGTAACCCTTGACTTAAGAGTGCAATGACTGACTAAGAATGAAATAGATTTTTATTGTTTAACTGGTTAATTTCCAGTAAATATGTCTGTTATGTTCTCGTTGAACCATCGACATCCGTATCCAGTAACATCGACAACTGTACCCTGCAAACTTTGCGTTCATGGACAGCAGTATCGGCGAAAATATAAAAAGTACTACAGATGCATGTAAGCGCATGCACACACACAAATGAAAGGTAATCATGTATACTTATGATGTATCTGCATTATATCGCCTCGATTTGCCATGACACTGAATAAGGACCACGCTTTTCCTTGGAAATACTTACTTTATATATTTTCTCGTTAAACAGTTTAATGCCGCTCAGAAATAAAAGAGGCTATTAACCAGACTTATAAAACAATAGCAAACTATTTCAGGAACGGTTTGAACCCCAAAAATGTAGGAACATACACTCAAATAACACACAGCACATTTAACGAACTCGTTCCTCTGTCGACATGCGTACTGCTCGGTGGTAAACCGTATTTCTTGGTCGACAACAGCTTTACACAGTACCGTCTCGGTCGACAGCACAGGTATAGATTTTGGTAGAGTGTATTGCCCCCGTGTAAGAGGCAAAACCCCTTAAAAAATTTTTTCTTTGTAATCAGAGGAGTGATTATCATGAAAATTTGACAAAATCTCCGCCGTAATCAGAGGGCCAATTTTTGTCGCACCTGCTTTAGCAGGAAGACATAGGCGTGCAAGTTTCCGTCCGTGCGTTCGTCCGTCCGGTTGTTCGTGCGTCTTTCCGTCAACATTTTACACTGGGTGTCTTGTCATCGCAACTCCTCCTACAGTTTCATACCGATTATTTTGAAACTTTGCGTGTGTTTTTGCCATGGTATGAGGATGCGCATGTGGTTTGGACTTTATCGTCCGATCAATTTTGTCACTTTTTCCACATTGTGAACGTAGTCATTTTTTAACCTACAATTGATATATGATAGGTACCTCTTGCAGTTTTATACAGATCATTTGGAACTTGGCATGTGCTTTCAGCATGGTAAGAGGATGTGCATGTGGTTTGGACTTTATCTTCTGTCCGGTTGTCCGTTCGTCTTTCTGTCAACATTTTACACTGGGTGCCTTGTCATCGCAACTCCTACAGTTTCATACCAATTATTTTCAAACTTTGCGTGTGGTTTAGCCATGGTATGAGGATCCGCATGTGGTTTGGATTTTATCGTCCGATCAATTTTTGTCACTTTTTCCACATTGTGAACTTAGTAATTTTTTTAACCTACAATTGATATATGATAGGTACCTCTTGTCATCGCAACTGCTCTTGCAGTTTTATACCAATCCTTTTGAAACTTAGCATGTGCTTTCGGCATGGTATGAGGATGTGCATGTGGTTTTGACATAATTCTCAGAATATTTTTTTTCACTTTTTTCGCGTTTTGGTCTCAGTCATTTTTGTCGCACCTGCTTTAGCAGGAAGACATAGGCGTGCAAGTTTCCGTCCATCCGTCCGTCTGTCCGTACACACAAATGGATAGATAGGTGGCTATGAACTTGGACAGAATCAATGTAAGTCAATGAGAGAAAGTGCGATTTATTCCGTTAGACACATAAAAGGTCTGTTATGTGGTTAAAATTAGCCACCTAAGTATCAATCTTGCTCAAAATAGCCACATAAGTATCCATTTGTGAGAACGTCCGTGCCTTCGTCCGTCCATCCGTCCGGTTGTCCGTCCGTCTTTCCGTCAACATTTTACACTGGGTGTCTTGTCATCGCAACTCCTCCTACAGTTTCATACCGATTATTTTCAAACTTTGCGTGTGTTTTTGCAACGGTATGAGGATGCGCATGTGGTTTGGACTTTATCGTCGGATCATTTTTTGTCACTTTTTCCACATTGTGAACTTAGTCATTTTTAACCTTCAATTGATATGATAGGTACCTCTTGTCATCGCCACTCTTCTTGCAGTTTTATACCGATCATTTTGAAACTTTGCATTTGCTTTCGGCATGGTATGAGGATGTGCATGTGGTTTCGACATAATTTTCAGAAGATTTTTTCCACTTTTTGCACATTATGAACTTAGCCATTTTTAAGCTTCATTTGATATACGATAGGTACCTCTTGTCATCGCAACTCCTCCTACAGTTTCATACCGATTATTTTGAAACTTTGTGTGTGATTTTGCCATGGTATGAGGATGCGCATGTGGTTTGGACTTTATCTTCGGAGAAATTTTTGTCACTTTTTCCACATTGTGAACTTAGTCATTTTTAACCTTCAATTGATATATGATAGGTACCTCTTGTCATCGCAACTCCTCTTGCAGTTTTATACCGATTATTTTGAAACTTTGCGTGTGCTTTCGCCATGGTATGAGGTTGTGCATGTGATTTCGACAATTCTCAGAATATTTTTTTTTTCACTTTTTGCACATTGTGAACTTGCCAATTTTAAGCTTCATTTGATGTACAAAAGGTACCTCTTGTCATCGCAACTTCTCTTACAGTTTTATATTGATCATTTTAAAACTTTGTGTGTGTTTTTGTTTTTGTATAAGGATGTGCATGTTGTTTTGACTTTATCTTGGGATCAATTTTTATCACTTTTTCCACATTGTGAACTTAGTAAGTTTTTTATCTCACATATAAAGGCTATGGATTCTTCTCAAAGCCCTATATTCGTTTCTTCTGCCTTAAATAAACTTTGATTTTTTTGTGTGGGGCAGGTGGGGAGCAGGTGCGACATCAACTTCACCGAAGTTGAATTTCTGATTCCATGAAACTTGGTATGTAGGATTGAGGACTTGAGCTGTTCAAATTATGACCCCTGGATAACATTTACCTACATGTATTTTACACCAGGGTCAAATTTGGTCACATATATAGGCTTTTGTATGGGAAAAAGTCAAAACCATGTATTTTTCAAAAACTATTGCAGCCTGAGATCTGGAAATTGGAAGATTGGTAGATTGGAACCAGTGGGTCACTTACACCTGTGGACACAAAAAGGTTCAAACTCCTATGAAATAACTTTCAATTAATCTCTTTGCATCAAGTTCGTTTGACAAGCAAATGTCATTCATCAAATAATTCTAAAACTAGATCAAGCATTTTGGCAAACACTTTCTGATTGACATTTGAGATGTATTTTGATTGGACAGTGCATGAGTAAGCAATGAAATGTACACCACCTTGTGTTTTGAATTTATTTCTGTCTAGCAGTTGACTGATAGGATGTTAGGATATGTTGAATGATGTTTCAAGTCAAAATGGAATGAACTCCTCAAAGTTTGAACGGTTTTGTGTCCATAGGTGTACCTTTAAACCATAAATGTAGCATCGGGGACTCCAGCCCATTGTTACTTATTCAAATGATGAGTCTGGGTTGACCTTGACCCATTTTATACGAAAATCAAATTTGCCCACTTTTTCTTTTGTATGAGAAATTAATAATTTTTAGCTCGCCTGTTCGCTGAAGGTCAAGGTCACTGTGGCTATTTTTAGAAAATTTTTGTCATTGCTCTAGCCCCTGCATTTATTGATGGATTTTTAAGTCACACAAATGTTGCATTTGATAATATCTCAAGTTCGACCATCAGGGTCCTAGGCTCAGGGTCACTGTGGCTTTTGCATTACAGGCTGTACTTTTTGTTTCTCTTTCATTTGCTTCAGTCTGTTTAGCTTTTTTACATAAGAAAATGGCTTTTTTGGCAAAACCTGCAAAACTGGATATGTTTTTTAGCTCACCTGTCATGTAATGACGAGGTGAGCTTTTGGGATCACTTTTCGTCCGTCGTCCGTGCATCCGTAAACAATTTCTTCAAACGACATCTCCTCTAAACCACTGATCAGATTTTGACCAAACTTCACAGGAATGATCCCTATGGGGTCCCCTTTCACGGTTGTTCAAATGGTTCCGGTCCGTTGCACATCTAGGTCACAGGAGCCAAAAATAGATTTTTTTTTCACCGAAAACTTAAAAAAATCTTCTCTGAAACCACAAGGTCCAGGTCTTTGATATTTGGTATGAAGCTTTATTTAGTGGACCCCTACCAAGATTGTTCAAATTATAATGCTGGGGCGAAAAATGCCCCCGCCCCGGGGCCCTTTGGTTTTACATGGGCTTATATAGGTAAAATCTTTAAAAATCTTATTCTCTGAAATTGCAAGGCCCAGGTCTTTGATATTTGGTATGTAGCTTCATCTAGTGGACCCCTACCAAGTTTGTTCAAATTATAGTGCTGGGGCCAAAAATGCCCCTGCCCCGGGGCCTTTTGGTTTTACAAGGGCTTATATAGGGAAAATCTTTAAAAATCTTCTCTGAAACCGCATGGCCCAGGTCTTTGATATTTGTTATGAAGCTTCATCTAGTGGACCCCTACTAAGATAGTTCAAATTGAAGTGCTGGGGCCAAAAATGCCCCCGCCCCGGGGCCCTTTGGTTTTACATGGGCTTATATAGGGAAAATCTTTAAAAATCTTCTCTGAAACCGCAAGGCCCAGGTCTTTGATATTTGTTATGAAGCTTCATCTAGTGGACCCCTACTAAGATTGTTCAAATTGTAGTGCTGGGGCCAAAAATGCCCCCGCCCCGAGGCCCTTTGGTTTTACATGGGCTTATATAGGGAAAATCTTTAAAAATCTTCTTCTCTGAAACCGCAAGGCCCAGGTCTTTGATATTTGGTATGTAGCTTCATCTAGTGGACCCCTACCAAGATTGTTCAAATTATAGTGCTGGGGCCAAAAATGCCCCCGCCCCGGGGCCCTTTGGTTTTACATGGGCTTATATAGGGAAAATCTTTAAAAATCTTCTTCTCTGAAACCGCAAGGCCCAGGTCTTTGATATTTGGTATGAAGCTTCATCTAGTGGACACCTACGAAGATTGTTCAAATTGTAGTGCTGGGGCCAAAAATGCCCCCACCCCGGGGCCCTTTGGTTTAACATGGGCTTATATAGCGAAAAATCTTTAAAAATCTTCTTGTCTGAAACAGCAAGGTCCAGATCTTTGATATTTGGTATGAAGCTTCATCTAGTGGACCCTTTCCAAAATTGTTCAAATTATAGTGCTGGGGCCACAAATGCCCCCGCCCGGGGCCCTTTGGTTTTACATGTGCTTATATAGGGAAAATCTCTCAAAATCTTCTTCTCTGAAACCAGAAGACCCAGGTCTTTGATATTTGATATGTAGCTTCATCTAGTGGACCCCTACCAAGATTGTTCAAATTTAGCCCTGGGGCCAAAACTGCCCCCGCCCCAAGACCCTTTAGTTTTACATAGGCCTATATAGGGAAATCTTTAAAAATCTTCTTCTCCGAAATTGCAAGGCCCATGTCTTTGATATTTGGTATGGAGCTTTATCTAGTGGACCTCTACCAAGATTGTTCCCATTATAGCCCCCGGGCCATATATGCCCCCGCCCCGGGCCCTTTGTTTTTACATAGATTTATATAGGGATAATCTTTGAAAAGTTTCTTCTCTGAAACAGCAAGGCCCAGGTCCTTGATATTTGGTGTGAAGCTTCATCTAGTGGACCACTATCAAGATTGTTTAAATTATAGCCCTGAGGCCAAAAATGCCCCAGCCCCGGAGCCATTTGGTTTTACATAGACTTATGTAGGGAAAATCTTCTCTGAAACCGCAAGGCCCAGGTCTTTGATATTTGATATTTGATATTGGACCTTTGCCAAGATTAATCAAATTATAGCCTTTGTTGATATTTGGTATGAAGCTTCGACTTTTAAGACCTCCCTCAACATTATGCACATTATAGCCCTGGGGTCAATTATTGCCCTCCCAGGGGCCCACTTGTTACTTAATGGATCAGGTGAGCGATCCAGGGCCATCATGGCCCTCTTGTTAGCTCACCTGTCATGTAATGACGAGGTGAGCTTTTGGGATCACTTTTCGTCCGTCGTCAGTCCGTGCGTCCGTCCGTCCGTCCGTAAACAATATTTTCAAACGACATCTCCTAAACCACTGATCGGATTTTGACCACACTTCACAGGAATGGTCCTTAGGTGGTCCCCTTTCAAACTTGTTCAAATGGTACCGGTCCGTTGCACATGAAGGTCACAGGAGCCATTGAAAATCTTTAAAAATCTTCTCTGAAACTGCAAGGCCCAGGTCTTTGCTATTTAGTATGAGGCTTCATCTAGTGGACCCCTACCAAGATTGTTCAAATTATAGTGCTGGGGCCAAAAATGCCCCCGCCCCGGGGCCCTTTGGTTTTACATGGGCTTATATAGGGAAAATCTTTAATAATCTTCTTCTCTGAAACTGCAAGGCCAAGGTCTTTGATATTTGGTATGAAGGTTCATCTAGTGGACCCCTACCAAGATTGTTCAAATTAAAGTGCTGGGGCCAAAAATGCCCGCGCCCCGGGGCCCTTTAGTTTTACATAGGCTTATGTAGGGAAAATCTTTAAAAATCTTCTTCTCTGAAACTGCAAGGCCCAGGTCTTTGCTATTTAGTAGGAGGCTTCATCTAGTGGACCCCTACCAACATTGTTCAAATTATAGTGCTTGGGCCAAAAATGCCCCCGCCCCGGGGCCCTTTGGTTTTACATGGGCTTATTTTTGGAAAATCTTTAAAAATCTTCTTCTCTGAAATCGCAAGGCCAAGGTCTTTGACATTGGTATGAAGGTTCATCCAGTGGACCCCTACGAAAATTGTTCAAAGTAAAGTGCTGGGGCCAAAAATGCCCCCGCTCCGGGGCCCTTTGGTTTTACATAGGCTTATATAGGGAAATGCTTTAAAAATCTTCTTCTCTGAAACTGCAAGGCCCATGTGTTTGATATTTGATATGAAGCTTCATCTTGTGGACCTCTACCAAGATTGTTCAAATTATAGCCCTAGGGCCAAAAATGCCCCCGCTCCGGGGCCCTTTGGTTTTACATAGACTTATATAGGAAAAAGCTTGAAAAATCTTCTTCTCTGAAACCACAAGGCCTAGGTATTTGATATTTGGTATGAAGCTTCAGCTAGTGGACCTCTACCAAGATTGTTCAAATTATAGCCCTGAGACCTAAAATGCATCCGCCCGGTTGCCCTTTGGTTTTACATAGACATATATAGCGAAAATCTTAAAAAATCTTCTTCTATGAAACCACAAGGCCTAGGGCTTTGATATTTGGTGTGAAATTTCACCTAGTGGACCGCTATCAAGATTGTTCAAATTATAGCCCTGGGGCCAAAAATGCCTCCGCCCCGAGATCCTTTGGTTTTACATAGACTTATATAGGGAAATATTTAAAAATCTTCTTTTCTGAAACTGCAAAGCCCATGTCTTTGATATTTGGTACGGAATTTCATCTAGTGGACCTCTACCAAGATTGTTCATATTATAGCTCTTCGGCCACAAATTCCCCCGCCCCAGGGCCCTTTGGTTTTACATAGTCTTATATAGAGATAATATTTGAAAATCTTCTTCTCTGAAACAGCAAGGCCCAGATCTTTGATATTTGGTGTGAAGCTTCATCTAGTGGAACTTTGCCAAGATTGTTCAAATTATAGCTTTTGTTGATATTTGGTATGAAGCTTCACCTTTTTAGACCTCCCTCAACATAATGCATTGTTCAATGATTGTTTAAATTATAGCCCTGAGGCCAAAAATGCCCCCGCCTTGGGGCCATTTGGTTTTACATAGGCTTATGCAGGGAATATCTTTAAAAAAATCTTCTTCTCTGAAACCGCAAGGCTCAGATCTTTGATATTTAGTGTGTAGCTTCATCTAGTGGACCTTTGCCAAGATTGTTCAAATTATAGCCTTTGTTGATATTTGGTATGAAGCTTCACCTTTTTAGACCTCCCTCAACATAATGCACATTATAACCCTGGGGTCAATAATGGCCCTCCCCGGGGCCCACTTGTTACTCTATGGATCAGGTGAGCGATCCAGGGCCATCATTGCCCTCTTGTTAGCTCACCGTCACGTAGTGACGAGGTGAGCTTTTGGGATCACTTTTTGTCCGTCGTGCGTCCGTGCGTGCGTGCGTGCGTAAACAATTTCTTTAAACGACATCTCCTCCTAAACCACTGATCGGATTTTGACCAAACTTCACAGGAATGATCCTCAGGTGGTCCCCTTTCAAAGTTGTTCAAATGGTTCCGGTCCGTTGCACATCTAGGTCACAGGAACCAAAAATAGATTTTTTTTCACCAAAAACTTAAAAAAGCTTCTTCTCTGAAACCACAAGGCCCAGGTCTTTGATATTTGGTATGAAGCTTCATCTAGTGGACCCCTACCAAGATTGTTCAAATTATAGTGCTGGGGCCAAAAATGCCCTCGCCCCGGGGCCCTTTGGTTTTACATAGGCTTATATAGGGAAAATCTTTAAAAATCTTCTTCTCTGAAACCACAAGGCCCAGGACTTTGATATTTGGTATGAAGCTTCATCTAGTGGGCCCCTACCAAGATTGTTCAAATAATAGTGCTGGGACAAAAAATGCCCCCGCCACGGGGCCCTTTGGTTTTACATTGGCTTATATAGGGAAAATCTTTAAAAATCTTCTTCTCTGAAACCACAAGGCCCATGTCTTTGATATTTGGCATGAAGCTTCATCTAGTGGACCCTTACCAAGATTGTTCAAATTATCGTGCTGGGGAGAAAAATGCCCCCGCCCCGGGGCCATTTGGTTTTACATAGGCTTATATAGGGAAAATCTTTAAAAGTCTTCTTTTCTGAAACCACAAGGCCCAGGACTTTGATATTTGGTATGAAGCTTCATCTAGTGGACCCCTACCAAGATTATTCAAATTATAGTGCTGAGACAAAAAATGCCCCCGCCACAGGGCCCTTTGGTTTTACATTGGCTTATATAGGGAAAATCTTTAAAAATCTTCTTCTCTGAAACCACAAGGCCCTGGTCTTTGATATTTGTTATGAAGCTTCATCTAGTTGACTCCTCCTAACATGATTGTTCAAATTATAGTGCTGGTGCCAAAAATGCCCCCGCCCCGGAGCCCTTTGGTTTTACATAGGCTTATATAGGGAAAATCTTTAAAAATCTTCTTCTCTGAAACTACAAGGCCCAGGACTTTGATATTTGGAATGAAGCTTCATCTAGTGGACCCCTACCAAGTTTGTTCAAATTATAGTGCTGGGACAAAAAATGCCCCCGCCACGGGGCCCTTTGGTTTTACATTGTTTTATATAGAGAAAATCTTTAAAAAATCTTCTTCTCTGAAACCACAAGGCCCAGATCTTTGATATTTGGTATGAAGCTTCATCTAGTTGACCCCTCCTAAAATGATTGTTCAAAATATAGTGCTGGGGCCAAAAATGCCCCCGCCCCGGGGCCCTTTGGTTTTACATTGGCTTATATAGGGAAAATCTTTAAAAATCTTCTTCTGAAACAACAAGGCCCAGGACTTTGATATTTGGTATGAAGCTTCATCCTGTGGACCCCTACCAAGCTGGTTCAAATTATAGTGCTGGGACAATAAATGCCCCCGCCACGGGGCCCTTTGGTTTTACATTGGCTTATATAGGGAAAATCTTTAAAAATCTTCTTCTCTGAAACCACAAGGCCCAGGTCTTTGATATTTGGTATGAAGCTTCATCTAGTTGACCCCTCCTAACATGATTGTTCAAATTATAGTGCTGGTGCCAAAAATGCCCCCGCCCCGGGGCCCTTTGGTTTTACATAGGCTTATATAGGGAAAATCTTTAAAAATCTTCTTCTCTGAAACAACAAGGCCCAGGACTTTGATATTTGGAATGAAGCTTCATCTAGTGGACCCCTACCAAGATTGTTCAAATTATAGTGCTGGGACAAAAAATGCCCCCGCCACGGGGCCCTTTGGTTTTACATTGTTTTATATAGGGAAAATCTTTAAAAATCTTCTTCTCTGAAACCACAAGGCCCAGATCTTTGATATTTGGTATGAAGCTTCATCTAGTTGACCCCTCCTAAAATGATTGTTCAAATTATAGTGCTGGGGCCAAAAATTCCCCCGCCCCGGGGCCCTTTGGTTTTACATTGGCTTATATAGGGAAAATCTTTAAAAATCTTCTTCTCTGAAACAACAAGGCCCAGGACTTTGATATTTGGTATGAAGCTTCATCTTGTGGACCCCTACCAAGCTGGTTCAAATTATAGTGCTGGGACAAAAAATGCCCCCGCCACGGGGCCCTTTGGTTTTACATTGGCTTATATAGGGAAAATCTTTAAAAATCTTCTTCTCTGAAACCACAAGGCCCAGATCTTTGATATTTGGTATGAAGCTTCATCTAGTTGACCCCTCCTAAAATGATTGTTCAAATTATAGTGCTGGGGCCAAAAATGCCCCCGCCCCGGGGCCCTTTGGTTTTACATTGGCTTATATATTCAGAATCTTTAAAAATCTTCTTCTCTGAAACCGCAAGGCCCAGGACTTTGATATATAGAATGAAGCTTCATCTAATGGACCTCTACCAAGATTGTTCAAATTATAGCCCTTGGGCCAAAAATGCCCCCGCCCTGGGGCCCTTTGGTTCTACGTAGACTTACATAGGGAAAATCTTTAAAAATCTTCTTCTCTGAAACCACAAGGCCTAGGTCTTTTATATTTGGTATGAAGCTTCATCTCAAGGAACCCTAACAAAATTATTCAAATTATAGTGCTGAGGCCAAATATGTCCCTGCCCCGGGGCCCTTTGGTTTTACATAGGCTTATATAGGGAAAATCTTTAAAAATCTTCTTCTCTGAAACGGCAAGGCCGAGGACTTTGATATTTGGTATGAAGCTTCATCTAGTTGACCCCTACCAAGATTGTTCAAATTATAGTGCTGGGGCAAAAAATGCCCCCGCCCCGGGGCCATTTGGTTTTACATAGGCTTATAATAGGGAAAATCTTTAAAAATCTTCTTCTCTGAAACCGCAAGGCCCAGGACTTTGATATTTGGTATGATGCTTCATCTAGTGGACCCCTACCAAGATTGTTCAAATTATCAAATTATAGCCCTTGGGCCAAAAATGCCCCTGCTCCAGGGCCTTTTGGTTTTACATAGACTATTATAGGGAAAATCTTTAAAAATCTTCTTCTCTGAAACCACAAGTCCTAGGTCTTTTAAATTTAGTATGAAGCTTCTTCTAAAGGACCCCTACCAAGATGATTCAAATTACAGTGCTGGGGCCAAAAGTGGTCCCGCCCCGGGGCCGTTTGGTTTAACATAGGCTTATATAGGGATAATCTTTAAACATCTTCTTCTCTGAAACCACAAGGCCCAGGACTTTGAAATTTGGTATGAAGCTTCATCTAATGTACCTCTACCAAGATTGTTCAAATTATAGCCCTGGGGCCACAAATTCCCCCGCCCCGGGGCCCTTTGGTTTTACATAGATTTATATAGCCCAGGGGCCATTTGGTTTTGCATAGGCTTATGTAGGGAATATCTTTAAAAAAAATCTTCTTCTCTCAAACCGCAAGGCCCAGGTCTTTGATATTTGATGTGTAGCTTCATCTAGTTGACCTTTGCCAAGATTGTTCAAATTATAGCCTTTGTTGATGTTTGGTATGAAGCTTCACCTTTAAGACCTCCCTCAACATTATGCACATTAAAGCCCTGAGGCCAATAATGACCCTCTCTGGGGCCCACTTGTTACACTATGGATCAGGTGAGCGATCTGGGGCCATCATGGCCCTCTTGTGTTTTATATTAGGATCACTTTTTGTCTGTCATCCGTGCGTATACAATTTCTTCAAACGACTTCTCCTCCTAAACCACTGATCGGATTTTAACCAAACTTCACAGGAATGATCCTTAGGTGGTCCCCTTTCAAAGCTGTTCAAATGGTTCCGGTCCATTGCACATATAGGTCACAGGAGCCAAAAATAGATTTTTTTCACCGAAAACTTAAAAAAATCTTCTTCTCTGAAACCGCAAGGCCCAGGTCTTTGATATTTGGTATGAGGCTTCATCTAGTGGACCCCTACCAAGATTGTTCAAATTATAATGCTGGGGCCAAAAATGCCCCCGCCCCTGGGCCCTTTGGTTTTACATGGGCTTATATAGGGAAAATCTTTAAAAATCTTCTTCTGTGAAACCGCAAGGACCAGGTCTTTGATATTTGGTATGAAGCTTCATCTAGTGGACCCCTACCAAGATTATTCAAATTATAGTACTGGGGCCAAAAATGCCCCGGTCCAGGGGCCCTTTGGTTTTAAATGGGCTTATATAGGGAAAATCTTTAAAAATCTTCTTCTCTGAAACTGCAAGACCCAGGTCTTAGCTATTTGGTATGAAGCTTTATCTAGTGGACCTCTACCAAGATTGTTCAAATCATAGTGCTGGGGCCAAAAATGCCCCCGCCTCGAGGCCCTTTGGTTTTACATAGGCTTAAATCGGGAATATCTTTAAAAATCTTCTCTCTGAAACTGTAAGGCTCAGGTCTTTGATATTTGGTATGAAGCTACATCTTGTGGACCTCCACCAATATTGTTCAAATTATAGCCCTTTGGCCAAAAATGCCCCCGCTCCCGGGCCCTTGGTTTTACATAGACTTGTATAGGTAAAATCTTGAAAAATCTTCTTCTCTGAAACCACGAGCCCTAGGTCTTTGATATTTGGTATGAAGTTTCAGCTAGTGGACCTCTGCCAAGATTGTTCAAATTATAGCCCGGAGACCAAAAATGCCCCGCCTCGTGGCCCTTTGGTTTTACCTAGACTTATATAGGAAAATCTTTAAAAATCTTCTTCTATGAAACCACATGGCCTAGGTCTTTGATATTTGGTGTGAAATTTCATCTAGTGGATCTCTATCAAGATTGTTCATATTATAGCCCTGGGGCCAAAAATGCCCCCGCCCCGAGACCCTTTGGTTATACATTGACTAATATATATATATATACATGTATAGGGAAATCTTTAAAAATCTTCTTCTCTGAAACTGCAAGGCCCATGTCTTTGATATTTAGTTTGGAGCTTGATCTAGTGGACCTCAACCAAGATTGTTCAAATTATAGCCCTCGGGCCACAAATGCCCCCGCCCCGGGGCCCTTCGGTTTATATAGGCTTATAATGGGAAAATCTTCTTCTCTGAAACCGCAAGGCCAAGGTCTTTGGTATTTGGTGTGAAGCTTCATCTAGTGGACCTCTATCAAGATTATTTAAATTATAGCCCTGAGGCCAAAAATGCCCCCGCCCCGGGGCCCTTCGGTTTATATAGGCTTATATAGGGAAAATCTTCTTCTCTGAAACCGCAAGGCCAAGGTCTTTGATATTTGGTGTGTAGCTTCATCTACTGAACCTTGCCAAGATTGTTCAAATTATAGCCTTTGTTGATATTTGGTATGAAGATTCACCTTTTTAGACCTCCCTCAACATTATGCACATTATAACCCTGAGGTCAATAATGGCCCTCCCCGAGGCCCACTTGTTACTCTCTGGATCAGGTGACCGATCCAGGGCCATCATGGCCCTCTTGTTAGCTCACCGTCACGTAGTGACGAGGTGAGCTTTTGGGATCACTTTTTGTCCGTCGTGCGTGCGTAAACAATTTCTTTAAACGACATCTCCTCCTAAACCACTGATCGGATTTTGACCAAACTTCACAGGAATGATCCTTAGGTGGTCCCCTTTCAAAGTTGTTCAAATGGTTCCGGTCCGTTGCACATCTAGGTCACAGGAGCCAAAAATAGATTTTTTTCACCAAAAACTTAAAAAATCTTCTTCTCTGAAACCACAAGGCCCAGGTCTTTGATATTTCGTATGAAGCTTCATCTAGTGGACCCCTACCAAGATTGTTCAAATTATAGTGCTGGGACAAAAAATGCCCCCGCCACCGGGCCCTTTGGTTTTACATAGGCTTATATAGGGAAAATCTTTAAAAATCTTCTTCTCTGAAACCACAAGGCCCAGGACTTTGATATTTGGTATGAAGCTTCATCTAGTGGACCCCTACCAAGATTGTTCAAATTATAATGCTGGGGCCAAAAATGCCCCCGCCCTGGGGCCCTTTGGTTTTACATTGGCTTATATAGGGAAGAGCTTTAAAAATCTTCTTCTCTGAAACCACAAGACCCAGGACTTTGATATTTGGTATGAAGCATCATCTAGTGGACCCCTACCAAGATTGTTCAAATTTAAGTGCTGGGACAAAAAATGCCCCCGCCACGGGGCCCTTTGGTTTTACATTGGCTTATATAGGGAAAATCTTTAAAAATCTTCTTCTCTGAAACCACAAGGCCCAGGTCTTTGATATTTGGTATGAAGCTTCATCTAGTGGACCCCTACCAAGATTGTTCAAATTATAGTGCTGGGGCCAAAAATGTCCCCGCCCCGGGGCCCTTTGGTTTTACATAGGCTTATATAGGGAAAATCTTTAAAAATCTTCTTCTCTGAAACCACAAGGCCCAGGACTTTGATATTTGGTATGAAGCTTCATCTAGTGGACCCCTACCAAGATTGTTCAAATTATAGTGCTGGGACAAAAAATGCCCCCCGCCACCGGGCCCTTTGGTTTTACATTGGCTTATATAGGGAAAATCTTTAAAAATCATCTTATCTGAAACTACAAGGCCCAGGTCTTTGAAATTTGGTATGAAGCTTCATCTAGTGGACCCCTACCAAGATTGTTCAAATTATAGTGCTAGGGCCAAAAATGCCCCCGCCACCGGGCCCTTTGGTTTTACATAGGCTTATATAGGGAAAATCTTTAAAAATCTTCTTCTCTGAAACCGCAAGGCCCAGGTCTTTGATATTTGGTATGAAGCTTCATCTAGTGGACCCCTACCAAGATTGTTCAAATTATAGTGCTGGGGCCAAAAATGCCCCCGCCACCGGGCCCTTTGGTTTTACATAGGCTTATATAGGGAAAATCTTTAAAAATCTTCTACTCTGAAACCACAAAGCCCAGGTCTTTGATATTTGGTATGAAGCTTCATCTAGTGGACCCCTACCAAAATTGTTCAAATTATAGTGCTGGGGCCAAAAATGCCCCCCCCCCCCCCCCCCCCCCCATCTAGTGGACCTTTGCCAAGATTGTTCAAATTATAGCCTTTGTTGATGTTTGGTATGAAGCTTCACCTTTAAGACCTCCCTCAATATTATGCACATTAAAGCCTCGGGGCCAATAATGGCCCTCTCTGGGGCCCACCTGTTATACTATGGATCAGGTGAGCGATCCAGGGCCATCATGGCCCTCTTGTGTTTTATATTAGGATCACTTTTTGTCTGTCATCCGTGCGTAAACAATTTCTTCAAACAACATCTTCTCCTAAACCACTGATCGGATTTTGACCAAACTTCCCAGGAATGATCCTTAGGTGGTCCCCTTTCAAAGTTGTTCAAATGGTTCCGGTCCGTTGCACAAATAAGTCACAAGAGCCAAAAATAGATTTTTTCACCGAAAACTTAAAAAATCTTGTTCTCTGAAACCGCAAGGCATGGGTCTTTGATATTTGGTATGAAGCTTCATCTACTGGACCCCTACCAAGATTGTTCAAATTATAGTGCTGGGGCCAAAAATGCCCCCACCCCGGGGCCCTTTGGTTTTACATGGGCTTATATAGGAAAATCTTCAAAAATCTTCTTCTCTGAAACCACAAGGCCCAGATCTTTGATATTTGGTATGAAGCTCCATCTAATGGACCCCTACCAAGATTGTTCAAATTATAGTGCTGGGGCCAAAAATGCTCCCCGCCCCAGGGCCCTTTCGTTTTACATGGGCTTATATAGGGAAAATCTTTAAAAATCTTCTTCTCTGAAACCACAAGGCCTAGGTCTTTGATATTTGGTATGTAGCTTCATCTAGTGGACCCCTACCAAGATTGTTCAAATTATAGTGCTGGGGCCAAAATGCCCCCGCTCCGGAGCCCTTTGGTTTTACATCGTCTTACCGCCCCCGCCCATAGGGGCTTGAAGAAATATATGGGCTGCACGATGCTTCCACGCAGAGCTGAATCCGGCCCACACACTAGTACTGGTAAACCGCTTTGAGGATCTAAGCCTGTCCAGGAACCGCGGTGCGAGGCGGACCGTCCATACTAATAAACCCTATTGGTTTCATTGGGCGACAGGGCTTGAGATGTCATTTCATCACAATGTCGGGTAAAAGTCCCACAAAATTGGAAGCAACGTCTCCAAAATGACCTTTACAGTGTTGACGGGGACGTTAAACCTCAAATCAAACAAACAAACAAATTTACATCGTCTTATATAAGGAAAATCTTTAAAAATCTTCTTCCTTGAAACCGCAAGCCCCAGATCTTTGATATTTGGTATGAAGCTCCATCTAGTGGACCCCTATCAAGATGGTTCAAATTATAGTGCTGGGGCCAAGATGCCCCTTCTCCGGGGCGTTTTGGTTTTACTTGGGCTTATATAGGGAAAATCTATAAAAATCTTCTTCTCTGAAACCGTAAGGTGCAGGTCTTTGATATTTGGTATGAAGCTTCATCTAGTGGACCCCTACCAAGATTGTTCAAATTATAGTGCTGGGGCCAAAAATACCCCCGCCCTGGGGCCCTTTGGTTCTCTGAAACCGCAAGGCCCAGGTCTTTTATATTTGGTATGAAGCTTCATCTAATGGACCCCTACCAAGATTGTTCAAATTATAGTGCTGGGGCCAAAAAATGCCCCGGCCCCAGGGCCCTTTGGTTTTACATGGGCTTATATAGGGAAAATCTTTAAAAATCTTCTTCTCTTAAACCGCAAGGCCCAGGTCTTTGATATTTGGTATGAAGCTTCATCTAATGGACCCCTACCAAGATTGTTCAAATTATTATGCTGGGGCCAAAAATGCCGCCGCCCCAGGGCCCTTTGGTTTACATGGGCTTATATAGGGAAAATCTTTAAAAATCTTCTTCTTTGAAACCGCAAGGCCCAGGTCTTTGATATTTTGTATGTAGGTGTATCTAGTGGACCCCTACCAAGATTGTTCAAATTATAGTGCTGGGGCCAAAAAAGCCCCCGCCCCAGGGCCCTTTGGTTTTACATAGGCTTATATAGGGAAAAACTTTAAAATCTTCTTCTCTGAAACTGCAAGGCCCAGGTGTTTGATATTTGGTGTGAAGCTTCATCTTGTGGACGTCTACCAATATTGTCCAAATTATAGCCCTGGGGCCAAAAATGCCCCTACTCCGGGGCCCTTTGGTTTCACATAGACTTATATAGGCAAAAATCTTGAAAAATCTTCTTCTCTGAAACCACAAGGCCTAGGTCTTTGATATTTGGTATGAAGCTTCAGCTAGTGGACCTCTGCCAAGATTGTTCAAATTATAGCCCTGAGACCTAAAATACCTCCGCCTCATGGCCCTTTGGTTTTACATTGACATATATAGGGAACATCTTTAAAAATCTTCTTCTATGAAACCACAAGGCCTAGGGCTTTGATATTTGTTGTGAAATTTCATCTAGTGGACCTCTGTCAAGAATGTTCAAATTATAGCCCTTGGGCCAAAAATGCCCCCACCCCGAGACCCTTTGGTTTTACATAGACTTATATCAGGAAATATTTAAGAATCTTCTGCTCTGAAACTGCAAGGCCCATGTCTTTTATATTTGGTATGGAGCTTCATCTAGTGGACCTCTACCAAGATTGTCCAAATTATAGCCCTCCGGCCACAAATGCCCCCGCCCCGGGGCCCTTTGGTTTAACATAGACTTATATAGAGATAATCTTTGAAAATCTTTTTCTCTGAAACAGCAAGGCCCAGGTCTTTGATATTTGGTGTGTAGCTTCATCTAGTGGACCTTTGCCAAGATTTGACTGTTTAAATTATAGCTCTGAGGCCAAAAACCTCAGGGGCCATTTGGTTTTACATAGGCTTATGTAGGGAATATGTTTAAAAAAATCTTCTTCTCTGAAACAGCAAGGCCCAGGTTTTTGATATTTGGTGTGTAGCTTCATCTAGTGGACCTTTGCCAAGAGTGTTCAAATTATAGCCGTAGTTGATAATTTGGTATAAAGCTTAACCTTTTTAGACCTCCCTCAACATTATGCACATTATAACCCTGGGGTCAATAATGGCCCTCCCCGGGGCCAACTTATTACTCTATGGATCAGGTGAGCGATCCAGGGCCATCATGGCCCTCTTGTGTTTTATATTAGGATCACTTTTTGTCTGTCATCCGTGCGTAAACAATTTCTTCAAACGACATCTCCGCCTAAACCACTGATTGGATTTTGACCAAACTTCACAGGAATGATCCTTCGGTGGTCCCCTTTCAAAATTGTTCAAATGGTTCCGGTCCGTTGCACATATAGGTCAAAGGAGCCAAAAATAGATTTTTTCACCAAAAACTTAAAAAATCTTCTTCTCTGAAACCGCAAAACCCAGGTCTTTGATATTTGGTATGAAGCTTCATCTAGTGGACCCCTACCAAGATTGTTCAAATTAAAGTGCTGGGGCCAAAAATGCCCCCGCCCCAGGGCCCTTTGGTTTTACATGTTTTTTTTGGAAAATCTTCAAAAATCTTCTTCTCAGAAACCGCAAGGCCCAGGTCTTTGATTTTTGGTATGAAGCTTCATCTAGTGGACCCCTACCAAGATTGTTCAAATTTTAGTGCTGGGGCCAAAAATGCCCCCGCCCCAGGGCCCTTTGATTTTACATGGGTTTTTATAGGGAAAATCTGTAAAATCTTCTTCTCTGAAACCGCAAGGCCCATGTCTTTGATATTTGATATGAAGCTTCATCTAGTGGACCCCTACCAAGATTGTTCAAATTTTAGTGCTGGGGCCAAAAATGCCCCCGCCCCAGGGCCCTTTGATTTTACATGGGTTTTTATAGGGAAAATCTGTAAAATTTTCTTCTCGGAAACTGCAAGGCCCAGGTCTTTGCTATTTGGTATGAAGCTTCATCCAGTGGACCCCTACCAAGATTGTTCAAATTATAGTGCTGGGGCCAAAAATGCCCCAGCCCCAGGGCCCTTTGGTTTTACATAGGCTTATGTAGGGAAAATCTTTAAAAATCTTCTTCTCTGAAACTGTAAGGCCCATGTCTTTGATATTTGGTATGAAGCTTCATCTTGTGGACCTCTACCAAGATTGTTCAAATTATAGCCCTTGGTCCAAAAATGCCCCCGCCCCGAGACCCTTTGGTTTTACATAGACTTATATAGGAAAATCTTTAAAAATCTTCTCTGAAATTGCAAGGCCCATGTCTTTGATATTTGGTATGGAGCTTCATCTAGTGGACAATTATAACCTTTGTTGATATTTGGTATGAAGCTTCACCTTTTTAGACCTCCCTCAACATTATGCACATTATAACCTTTGGGTCAATAATGGCCCTCCCCAGGGCCCACTTGTTACTGTATGGATCAGGTGAGCGATCCAGGGCCATCATGGCCCTCTTGTGTTTTATATTAGGATCACTTTTTGTCTGTCATCCGTGCGTAAACAATTTCTTCACACGACATCTCCTAAACCACTGATCGGATATTGACCAAACTTCACAGGAATGATCCTTAGGTGGACCCCTTTCAAAGATGTTCAAATGGTTCTGGTCTGCTGCGCATCAAGGTCACAGGGGCCAAAAATAGATTTTTTAATGAAAACTTAAAAAATCATCTTCTCTGAAACCATAAGGCCCAGGTCTTTGATATTTGGTATGAAGTTTCATCTAGTGGATCCCTACCAAGATTGTTAAAATTATAGTGCTGGGGCCAAAAATGCCCCCTCCCCGGGTCCCTTTGATTTTACATAGGATTATATAATTGCAAGGCCAAGGTCTTTGATATTTGGTATGAAGCTTCATCTAGTGAATCCCTACCAAGATTGTTCAAATTATAGTGCTGGGGCCAAAAATGCCCCCGCCTCGGGGCCCTTTGGTTTTACATCGGCTTATATAGGGAAGATCTTGAAAAATCTTCTGCTCTGAAACCGCAAGGCCCAGGTCTTTGATATTTGATATGAAGCTTCACCTAGTGAACCCTTACCAAGATTGTTCAAATTATAGTGGTGGGGCCAAAAATGCCCCCGCCCCGGGGCCCTTTGGTTTTACATGGGCTTATATAGGGAAAATCTTTAAAAATCTTCTTCTCTGAAATCGCAAGGCCCAGGTCTTCGATATTTGGTAAGAAACTTCATCTAGTGGACCCCTACCAAGATTGTTCGAATTATAGTGCTGGGGCCAAATATGCCCTCGCCCCAGGGCCCTTTGGTTTTACTTGGGCTTATATAGGGAAAATCTTTAAAAATCTTCTTCTCTAAAACCGCGAGGCCCAGGTCTTTGCTATTAGGAATGAAGATTAATCTAGTGGACCCCTACCAAGATTGTTCAAATTGTTGTGCTGGTGCCAAAAATGCCCCCGCCCCGGGACCCGGTGGTTTTACATAGGCTTATATAGGGAAAATCTTGAAAAATCTTCTTCTCTGAAACCACAAGGCCTAGGTCTTTGATATTTGGTATAAAGTTTCATCTAGTGGACCTCTACAAATATTGTTCAAATTGTAGCCCTGAGACCAAAAATGGCCCCGCCTCGGGGCTCTTTGGTTTTACATAGACTAATATAGGGAAAATCTTTCAAAATTTTCTTCTGTGAAACCACAAGGCCTAGGGCTTTGAAATTTGGTGTGAAATTTCATCTAGTGGACCTCTATCAAGATTGTTCAAATTATAGCCCTGGGGCCAAAAATGCCCCCGCCCCGAGACCCTTTGGTTTTACATAGACTTATATAGGGAAATATTTAAAGATCTCCTTCTCTGAAACAGCAAGGCCCATGTCTTTGATATTTTGGTATGGAGCTTCATCTAGTGGACCTCTACCAGAATTGTTCAAAATATAGCCCTCGGGCCACAAATGCCCCCGCCCGGGGCCCTTTGGTTTAACATAGACATATATAGAGATAATCTTTGAAAAATCTTCTTCTCTGAAACAGCAAGGCCCAGGTCTTGGATATTTGGTGTGAAGCTTCATCTAGTGGACCTATATCAAGATTGTTTAAATTATAGCCATGAGGCCAAAAATATCCCCACCCCTGGGTCATTCGGTTTTGCATAGGCTTATGTAGGGAATATCTTAAAAAATCTTCTTCTCTGAACCCCCAAGGCCCATGTCTTTGATATTTGGTGTGTAGCTTCATCTATTGGACCTTTGCCAAGATTGTTCAAATTATAGCCTTTGTTGATATATGAACCTTCACCCTTTTAGACCTCCCTCAACATTATGCACATTATAGCCCTGGTGTCAATAATGGCCCTCCCCGGGTCCCACTTATTACTCTATGGATCAGGTGAGCGATCCAGGGCCATCATGGCCTTTTTTTTTTTTTTTTTTTTTGCAAACAAAAACACTTTAAACAAAATTTCTTCATTGTGTCTAAGGGGTACCACCTATTGCTGCAGCAGTCTGGCTGTTTTACAGAAGAAAATTTTCATTTTTGATAACTTGCCCCTATCCAACTTAGGCCCCCAAAGGCGAGCTATGTTGTATTCGGACAACTCTTGTTTTGGATCTGCCATGCCCGAATCCCTCCATTGCTTAAAAGGCCTTACATCTCAGGAACCATACATATCCCCACTGCTAAACCATATAAGTCTCTGTTCCTTTTGATAGACGCATTTAGTGACACCAACCGGGGCTCCATTGGGTCCGTGCCCCACAATCTCTACTTTATAAAACACCTAATATTTCAGATATAGTCCACATGGGTGCTCATTTGGGTCTGGGGTTTATTTGGGAGACTTTATAATTGGTAGATTAAAATCATATCATGTTATAATACATGGCTGCCATTGGGCAGTAACCACCTGAGCTCTGGTTTACTGAATTTGGCTCTTTGCTTTGACATTTGACTTATAATGGGGAAAATTGAACAATGACATGTATGCCTTTCAAGATATTTTGTCAAAGTTTCATAGAAATGTTCCTTTAATAATGTTCTTATAGGCCTATTGTTGCCACAGATGGGAATTTGTCAATTGACATCAGACCTCTGAAGACACTAAGCTGATTGGGTCTAAATTTAATCTGTAGCATCCTTGAGAGCAGGGCTTCCATGGTTAATTAAAATACATTGCTGCCAGTGGGCAGTGCCCCCCCCCCCTGAGTTCTGATGAGCATTGTGGCCCCTGGGCCTCTTGTTTTGGAGTTATTACCTTTTGGACATTGAAAAAATTCCGTTATTCATGATAACTCGTTTTTTACATGTATTTTAGGATGCCTTTAACAAATTTGTGAGTC
This sequence comes from Lucinisca nassula, assembly GCA_963580285.1. NCBI lineage: Eukaryota > Metazoa > Mollusca > Bivalvia > Lucinida > Lucinidae > Lucinisca > Lucinisca nassula. Next base: position 116,094,823 of record OY757014.1, read on the forward strand.
CACAAGAAGTATTGAAGTTCTCAGAAGGGGAAATACTATCAAAAATAAAGATCCACAATCCAGTGTTTGACTATGTACCACCAGAACTAGTCACTCTTTATATTTTCAATATGTAAGTATGTGAAGAATACCACAGCCTCTTTATAACACTATTGTCATAAACAGAAACTATGAGTAAACACATGTACAGAAAGAAGTTGGCTGTTCATGTTCATTATTCCACACATCTTCAAAGAAGTTGGGAAGGGCATGTTATTCATCCAACCTTGCATGCATCAACTCATGCATACGTCCGCTATGTTGTTTGGTGCATAGATTAACCTTTGAACTGTGCATGTTAAGATTTTGAAATATATATGGATTCCGTACAAAAAATGGCTGATACATGTACATATTTTCTTTTGCATCAGGGTTAGACCCCTTTCCTGAGATATTGCCCTTTGAAAAACTATTGATGACTTTTGTTAGCAAAATATCTGAAGAACTATTGCAGCTAGTTTTGAAAACTGATTTATAACGTGTAAGTGATGAGTAGAGAACAAGTATTACCGTTGAAGAATTATGGCCCTTTGGGCAGTTGTACAATGCATGCTTTTTGTCTTTTTGTCGCCTGTTACTCAAAAAGTGACGGGGCATTACACCCAATGAAGTTTTGAGTGTCCATCCTAACATCTATGTAGTCCATCCGCGCCTCATAATTTCGTGTCTGCTCCATAAATCTGATACCATTTGAAATCTTTTCATAAATAAGTAAAGCACCATAAGACAACGTGCAGAAGATATGAATCATAACTCACGTTTTCATACTTTTGGAGTGATTGCCCTTTGATCGTAGCCATTTCCACCTTATGCTTAAATTCACTCTGTAAATGAAAACCATTCAAGGTGTTTGCATGAACATTTTCAAAAAGTAAAGCACCATGAGACAACGTGCAGAAAACCAGAACAGTTCCTCTGGTTAACCTAGTTTTGGCGTTACTGCCCTTTGAACATAGTGATTATTGCAATTAGACATTCTTACAAATTGTTATTCTGACTGCTCTGAAATGGAAACAGATGCAAATATTTTGATAAAACTTCACACAAAGCATTTGGAGTTGAGGTCCAGAACACTAGAACTGTAACTCTGGCTAATGTACTTCTGGAGTAATTGCCCTTTGAATTTTGAAAAAAAAGGTGATTTCTTTAATGTATTTTTTGTCTGCTCTATAATTTGAAAACTGTTTGAGATATTCTCTTCAAAATTTATGCACAAGAGCCATGACTGAATTACCAACTTTCGGAGTCACCACCCTTTGAACATGAAAACAGTGATCCTAGTTATACATGTGTGCACTTTCTATAACTTGAAAACAGTTCCAGAGATTTTGTAGAAGTCTTGCAGTTACGTAAAGCAACAAAAGAGGGCATGAGGAACACAAGGACTAGAAGTCTAGCTAAGCTAGGTTTTTAGTTATGGCTGTTTCATTGAAAGTAACAATCCTGTGTTATAATATTTTGTCTACTCTGTAAAAAGAAAACTAAATTGAGTTTCTGTAAACTTCACAAGAATGTGAAGCCCCTTGAGGGGATCTGCAGAAAGTGACAGCTGTAAATCAGCCTGTAATTTTGGTTTACCTGGCCCTTCGAACATCGGAAATAATAACCTCTATCTTATATTCATGTCAACTTGATTTAGGGAAGACTGATGCACTTTCACTTTGAATTCCTTATTTGACATTGTTATGACACCTGCCTGACGTAAGTTCTGTGGTGTGACATGATGCAGTGCTTGCAGCAGCACATTTCGAAGAATATAGTATTACCCCAGTCAGTTCGTTTGTCCATGTGCCTTTTCGTCCAAAACTTAAACACGGTCAGTAACTTTCTTATTTCAGGATAAGATTTGGAAATTACTTGGCAAAAATGTCAACCATCATAAGACGATTAGTCTCGCCCACAATTCGGGTCCGTACCTCCAAGGTCAAGGTCAAAGTTTGAGGTCAAAGGCCAAAAAAAGGGTCTGAAACTTAAATAGGGTCAACAACTTCCTTATTTCTGGATGGATATTGAAATTACTTGGCAGAGATGTTAACCGTTATGAGACGATGTGTCACACGCAAAACCCAGGGTCGTACCTCCAAGGTCAAGGTCGTACTTAGAGGTTCAAAGGTAAATAAAAAAAAGACTCCGAAACTTGAAATAGAAGTAAAACAAAGATCAGGAACCGATACAATTAACTTACTCCACCCATCAAAGACACCAAAGGGAAAGAAACACAAACATTAAGCGACCAGACCATAATGGAAATCTAAACAAAGGAAGGCATACGGACAGTTACTTTCCCACAAAATGGCCATCCAAAATAAAAAGACACAAGTGATACACACAGTAAGTAACAAACAACAACATAAATAAATCGCCACAGAAGAACCGCCTTGGAACGGTCAGTGGAAAGTCCTCAATCCATCTAAGAGTGTTTCCTCTCTTTTATGTGTACGAGGGTCATCCAATAAATAGCGGGATTTTTCGTACAACTTTACAACCAATTATCTGTTTTTAATGAAACTGCGCGACACCTGGCACAGCCAGTTAGCTTTACGACGGTGAATTCAGGTGCGTGTATCATGACGTCACTTCATGTGACATCACATCACACACAGTCGTTCGAAGCACCATGGCCAGCTTAAGTGGGTTTTATAAGGGTACCACTGCCGTAGAAATTTTAAGAACGCTATAGAAAGTATGCAGGGTACAGGTTTTATCACGTGCTGCAGTTTACAGGTGGATAGATTGTAGACACAGTGTTGAAAGAAGGAACAGTCCTCGTCGACCAGTGGAAGCAATGGGCGAAGAAAATGTGAAAAGAGTAAAACAAATCATAGATACCGATAGACGTTTGACATGTTAAGAAATAGCCCATGACTTGGGTATAAGTCACGGTTAGGTTCATACCACTGCTTGTCTGACGACCATAAATGAGCGTGCATCCAAGTAGCACAAACATTATTAGAGATTTGAAAATGAGGGTGACAACTTTCTAAATCGCATAGTAGCGATCGACGAAACCTGGATGACAAGTTATGAACCAGAATTAAAACGACAGTCATCCAAGTGGCACACAACAGCTTCACCAAGACCAATAAGTTCAGAAGACAACAGGGACGTTTGAAGTTGATGATATTCGCATACGATAACACGGGAATATTATGTGCCCACCGTGTACCAACAGGTCAAACAGTTAACCAAGAGTGTGATCGACTGTTTCTGATGGATATACTACAGCCAGCAATCAGAAAGAAGCATAAAACATAACTTAATGCATCGCCTCTCATACTTCATGACAACGCCGCATGCAATAAATCACAGAGGGTGACGTCACTGCTTGCTTCATATAAGTGGAACTTGTTATCTCACCCAGCCTACTCACGGGATATGAGCCCCCCAGGCTTCTTTCTTATGAATGTTTTCATTGCTCTTAAAGGAACTCATTTTTGATTTTTATTTGCCTTCACTGCAGCTGGTGTTGTGCCGTGTGGCGGCCGTAAAACGTCTCCCCGTACATCAACCATAGTGCAGTTTATATTTTACTTTTGGTCCTTTGAGATCAGCGTGAATCATCTGAGCAATCAGAAATAAGTGATTGGTTTAGACTCATATTCTAGACAGGTTTTTAATTACTTGGACACCTTTTTGATTTATATCAGTCTTTGAATCGACTGCCTATTCGATATTTTCGCAAAATTGCAGTATGTTTCCTCTGGCTTTCTTTGCCGGACCATTACAGGGTCACTGATGAGGCCTTATTAGCCGAAACTGCGTAGTATGACCCATTTTCTTTCTGATGAATGTTTTCATTGCTCTTAAAGGAACTCATTTTTGATTTTTATTTGACGTTTTTCCGAAGTTAAAAGAACCTCTTCGTGGTGTGCGTTACTATGACCTAGATGACCTTGAACTTGAAGTTGCCAAGCAAGTTAGACTCATTAACTCTGGTTACCTAGAAACTTGCATTCGAGACCTGCCGGGCAGATGGGAACCCGTCATCCGGACGAAGGGATCCTATATAGAAGGAACATAACCAAGCATGTTTGATGTGTTTTTGCTTTATTTCATTGACAAAGTCCCGCTATTTATATATATATATATAAAATGTTACATTCGGTTTGCAAAGGGTCTATCTGCCTTATTCTGTCTCTCTGGGTTGTTGGATTTAAGGTTGAACGAATAAAATAAAATCAAAGGCTCGCACACCATAAAATTAGTGACACAATTACTCTACATTGTCGCAATAAAATGGCCAAATCGCGCCATATAAAGTTTCGCCAAAACGTGTGTCATATATGTGTTTTCCAGATTTTCTTTTCTAAACATAGTCCCCTGCCTACTGGTTATCGTCATACGGGCGGATATGAAGAAGAAAAATAAAATAGCTCTCACGTCTCAAATTGCAACAAAATGAGTTTGAAAATGTCACATTTCTTAAAAAAATTACCTACCCTGAGTGGATTATATGCAAAAAAAAAAATCCCGAAATCACAAAGAAACCACCAAATACACACCACATGCTTTAAATAGTAAATAGAATAATATCTATACTCCGTGTGATTGGTGGTGTGTTTCTGTGTTGAATACAAACGATAAAACAATGGAAAATATGACCTACTTCCGATTAGAATGGTATTGGCTCCGCCATGTTCGTCCGGAAAAACTGGCGCTTTATCCACCGGTAAATTAACGTAAGACACGGCAAGCCTATGAAAGCAATGACCTGTGTGATAAGACTTGCTCTTAATGCTTTTGACAATATCTCGGTCAAGTTCGAATATGGGCCATGTTGGATAAAAAAGTAGGTCAGTAGGTCAAATCATAGAGAAACCTTGTGAACACTCTAGATACCCCAGTTTTGGTCCACTCATCATCAAACTGTCTCAGAATAATCATCTTGACAATATCTCCCTCAAGTTCGAATATGGGTCATGTCGGGTCAAAAAGTATGTCAGATCAAATCACTCTAGAGACCACAGTTTTGGTCCAATTATCATAAATCTTGCTCAAAATGACCATCTTGACAATATCTGAGTAAAGTTCGAATATGGGTATTCAAAAAGTAGCTCAGTAAGTCATTTTGTCATAACTTTTGACAATGTCGGGTAAAAATCCCACAAAATTGGAAGCAACGTCTCCAAAATGACCTTTACAGTGTTGACGGGGACGTTAAACCTCAAATCAAACAAAACAAACAAACAAACATAACTTTTGAACCGTTTGAGATAGATTTTGTTTGTTTGTTTGATTTGAGGTTTAACGTCCCTGTCAACACTGTATAGATCATTTTGAAGATTTTATTCCTGCTCATTTTCAAAATACTGAAACACCCATAATTTGCTAGAAATACAATAAACCAGTTAGATCTACCATTTTTAGCTCACCTGAGCCAAAGTCTCCGGGGAAGCAATTGTGATCGGTCACCGTCCGTCGTCGTCGTCCGTCCGGATGTCCGTCCACAAATCCTTTAAAAAACATCTGATAATCCACTGAACAGATTTTGACCAAACTTTACAGTATTGATCTTTGGATGGCCCTCTCTCAAAGTTGTTCAAGAATTCCATTCCATGCAGAACTCTGGCAACAAACGTGGAAAATAAGGAAAAAAAAAACTTCGTCTTGTTTGAAACCAGAAGGCCAAGGTCTTTGATATTTGGTATGAAGCTTAATCTAGTGAACCTCTACCAAGATTGTTCAAATTATAGCCCTTGGGCCAAAATTGCCCCCCCCCCCCCCCCGCACCAGGGCCTACTGGTCTTACATAGGCTTATATAGCGAAAACCTTTAAAAATCTTCTTGTCTGAAACCAGAAGGCCCAGGTCTTTGATATTTAGTATGAAGCTTCATTAAGAGGACCTCTACCAAGATTGTTCAAATAATAGCCCTGGGGCCAAAAATGCCGCCCCCAAGCCCCACACACACACGCACCAGGGCCTACTGGTTTTTCATAGGCTTATATAGGGAAAACCTTTAAAAATCTGCTTGTCTGAAACCAGAATGCCGAGATCATTGATATTTGGTATGAAGCTTCATCGAGAGGACCTCTACCAAGATTGTTCAAATAATAGCCCTGGGGCCAAAAATGCCGCCCCCCAGCCCCCCCCCCCCCCCCACACACACACACACACACGCACCAGGGCCTACTGGTTTTACATAGGCTTATATAGGGAAAACCTTTAAAAATCTGCTTGTCTGAAACCAGAATGCCGAGATCATTGATATTTGGTATGAAGCTTCATCTAGTGGACCTCTACCAAGTTTGTTCAAATTATTGCCCTGGGGCCAAAAATGGCCCCGCCCGGGGCCCATTTGTTTTACATAGGCTTATTAAGGGAAAACCTTTCAAAATCTTCTTGTCTGAAACCAGAAGGCCCACGTCTTTGATATTTGGTATGAAGCTTCATTTAGTGGACCTCTACTAAAATCGTTCAAATTATGGACCTGAGGCCAAAAATGCCAGCGCGACAGGGCCCAAAAGACATATATAGAGAAAACCTTTAAAAACTCCTTGTCTGAAACCAGTAGGCCTAGGTCTTTGATATTTGGTATGAAGCTTCATATAGTGGACCTCTACCAAGATTGTTCAAATTATAGCCCTGTGGCCAAAAATGCCCCTGCCACAGGGCCACCTGGTTTTAAATAGGTATATATAGGGAAAACCTTTAAAAATCTTCTTGTCTGAAACCAGAAAGCCCAGGTCTTTGATATTTGTTAAAAATCTTCATTTAGTGGACCTCTGCTAAAATTGTTCAAATTATGGACCGGAGGCCAAAAATTGCCCTGCCCTGCCCAGGCACCCACATATAAATCTCTCAGCTCAAGTGAGCGATATAGGACCATCATGGTCCTCTTGTTAATTTCAATAAACTTGTTTCTGATCTTGATATTGACACGAACATGATACATGTGATTGTACAAATTCAGTGTTACTGGCAATTTAAAAATTATTCCTGACTCTAGGATATGTTATATAATTTCTAATGCAGGCGTCACACTGTCCCGAAATTGACACCAGATGGAAACACGATAAAGGAAATGTTCTAATTCAGCTCTGATCGTGAAAGCATCGGGCCATTCGTGAGGACATCTTAAGCCATCGTATGATCACCGGTGGATTTTCTGAGGCTCCGGCAGCAACTTCGTGAGCGGCGGCAAAATCTTTGGCATGCCAAACAATTGCCGGAAGGCCTTGCGAAGGTTCATTTTCGTGTTGAATTCGTTTGTCCATCTTGCCATTCGTAAGGCCATCGTGGGGGCATCTTATCAAATCGTGTCATCTTCGTCTTTTCTTCGTGTGATCATCGGTGCTCTCGGGCATTTTACGCCTCACGAAGATAATACGAGGGAAACAAGAAGTCGTCCGATTGTCTTAGGAAGGCAATACGACTACGTGAAACCCTCGCAATGACGTCGTGTAGCCATCGTATTATAGTACGATGACATTGAGATTGGACCACGGTGTCGACGAAGACAGCTGAATTTGAGTATCTCAAGCGATACCAATGTGTATGGTAACGTAGACATATAAAAGGCCAACCCCAGAGCATCTTCCTCAGTCATTCCTGATGAGCAACTCTGCAGAGCATAGGTTTGTGTAACTCCCAAAGCTTCAGTCATAATAATTATTCACAATTCCGTTCCTGCTGAATAGCATACTTTGATGATGCGACAACCAGGAAGAAGAAGGCAGCAGCATTGCTTCTTTTGATGCACCTTAGAGAACAAGATGAGCAGATCTTATTTTTCTATAAACCAAGTCTCTCTGAAAAAGTGGTCTTCTCTTTGGGTGGCATTTTAAATTGGTTTTAAGTTGAATCAAATTTAAGAGAGTTGAAATGTACTGTGTACTCTCCGATCATCAAATGAATTTCAAACGGTCGGCCGAAGGTTTTATAACATCGGGAGGTCACGTGTCGTCTTCGGGACCTAGTTCGAACGCATCGTACTCTCAATACGACGTCGTGAAGCCGTCGTGTTGCCTTCGTTTGGCCTGCGGGTAAACTTCGTAATAAAAAAACACATCTTCGTGTTGCCTTCGTATGTGGTTCAGATGCAATCGTGTGACCTTCTGTATGCATCGTACTTGCTTCGGCTAGAGATTGGCTGTTGACCATGTTCGGAGAAATCTTCGCGCGAAATTCAAAATTCCATATTCGTATGGCCATCTGGTGTCATTTTCGGGACAGTGTGACGCCTGCATTATAAGGACTGAAATATCGATTTCCTTCTAAAATTTATTTCAATAAATGTAGAGATGAAATCGCTGCTGCCTTGAATGAATTTGGTATTCGATGGTGTAAACGAGAGTATGTTGAGCATAAAGGTCTTAAAGAATGGAAACTGATCATTCTGAAATTAGTGAACAAACGTATTTCTTTTTATTTGCAAAATACAAACTTATTACCTTCTTTCCCGGTAGCCCAATGTAGCGGAATTTTGCGGTCGCTTGGGTATTGTCATCACTTTTTGTCCCTGAAAATTAAAATGAGCGAATTATTTGCAATAATAATACCATTTTGGGGTTGTTACTTCCAAGTAATACATGTATAACATGTGGCAAGGCTTGTGTTATGTTGAAAGTTTCAGTGTTGTCAAATTTTCATGGGGCAATCACAGTTTTTATTTCACCATCACGTAGTGACGAAGTGAGCTTTTGGGATCATTTTTTGTCCATCTCCGTGCGTGCGTAAACAATTTCTACAAACGACATCCCCTCCTAAACCACTGATCGGATTTTTACCAAACTAAACAGGAATGATCCTTAGGTGGTCCCCTTTCAAAGTTGTTCAAATGGTTCCGATCCGCTGCCCATCAACGTCACAGTAGCCAAAAATAGATTTTCATGAAAAAATTTAAAAATCTTCTCCTCTGAAACCGCAAGGCCCAGGTCTTCGATATTTGGTGTGTAGCTTCATCTAGTGGACCTCTACCAAGATTAATCAAATTATAGCCAAGGGGCCCAAAATGCCCCCGTTCTGGGGTTCCTTTGATTTTACATAGTATGTTTCCTCTGGCTTTCTTTGCCGGATCATTATAGGGTTACTGATGAGGCTTTATTAGCCGAAACTACGTAGTATGACCCATCTTCTTTCTTATGAATATTTTCATTGCTCTTAAAGGAACTCATTTTTTTTTTTATTTGCCTTCTCTGCAGCTGGTGTTGTGCCGTGTGGCGGCCGTAAAACGTCTCCCCGTACATTAACCATAGTGTAGTTTATATTTTACTTTTGGTCCTTTGAGATCAGCGTGAATATTCTGAGAAATCAGAAATAAATTATTTGTTTAGACTCATATTCTAGACAGGTTTTTAAATTGTTTGGACCCCAATTTGATTTATATCAGTCTTTGTATCGACTGCCTTTTCGAAATTTGCCAAATTGCAGTATGTTTCCTCTGGCTTTTTTTTCCGGATCATTACAGGGTTACTGATGAGGCTTTATTAGCCGAAACTACGTAGTAAGACCCATCTTCTGTTTTATGAATGTTTTCATTGCTCTTGAAGGAACTCATTTTTGAATTTTTTTTACATAGTGAAAACCTTTAAAGACCTTCTTGTCTGAAACCAGAAGGCTCAGGTGTTTGATATTTGGTATGAAGCTTGTCTTGTGGACCTCTATCAAGATTGTTCAAATTATAACCCTGGGGCCCAAATGCCCCCGCCCCGGGCCCTATGGATTAACATAGACTTATATAGGGAAAACCTTTAAAAATCTTCTAGGTGTTTGATATTTGGTATGAAACTTCGTCTTATCGACCGCTATCAAGATAATTCAAATTATAGGCCTGGGGCCAGAAATGCCCCCGCTCCAGTGCACTTTTTGTTTTACATAGACTTATATAGGGATAACCTTCAAAAATCTTATAGTCTGAAACCGCAATGCCCAGGTGTTTGATATTTGGTGTGTAATTTCGACTGGTGGACCTCTACCAGTATTGCTCGAATTATAACCCTTGCGCCAAAAATGCCCTGCCCCACGGCCCTTTGGTTTTACATTGACTTATATAGGAAAAATCATAAAAAAATCTTCTTCTCTGAAACACCAAGACCCAGGTCTTTGATATTTGGTGTTAGACATCATCTATCAAGATTGTTCAAATTATAGCGCTAAGGCAAAAAATGACCCCACCCTGGGGCCCTTTGGTTTTTACGCAGACTTTCATTGGGAAAATCTTAAAAATCTTCTCTCTCTGAAACCGCAAGGTCCAGGTCTTTTATATTTGGTGTGAAGCTTCATCTTAGTTGGCCATCCAAATCACGAAAAAATACTTCTGATGGCAAAATTGAGTAGAGTGTGGCATCCATGCTAATAGTGTTCTTTAGTGTGATGCAAAAGTGATAGGGGTGGATGCCACTTCTGAAAATGCCCCTGAACCTCAGAATTAGGTCAAAGGTCAAACAAGTGCAAAAATACAATAAAATTTGTATATGCTGGTATTTGTACCCCCTCTCTATCTAAGCAGACCAAATAAAGATGATTCAAACACCAGCAATGTACTGCGGACATATTGTTTATGTATCATATGTGAGAAAAGAAGTTGTTTCATAGATTTGGCCCGGGTCAAAGGTCATTTAAGTACAAATTTTCTTTAAATATGCATCAATATTTATTGTACAAAGGGTTATGTAGTATGTCAGCTGAAACAAAGCCAAATGAGTTGCCATTTCCTTATCTAGGAGGCATAAAACCCACACATTATACAAACAGCATAATGGCCAACCTAATCGGCCTTTGATCAAAGGTCATTTAAGTACATATTTGGCAAAATATGTTTATTTTGCAAAATGCGTTGTTTATTCACATGCCATCCATTATTATAAGTAACATACCAAATTGTCTTCTGAGCTCTTACTAAACGTCTTAATGATATATCAAGGATATAGTATATGATGAAGATATATCTAATAATAACACAAGTGGGTCATCATCAAAGGTCAAGTGCAGCTACGGTAAAACACTTATATTTGGCGGTCATTTTATTTTGGCGCTATTTGCAGTCAAGGAAAAAACGCCAAAATAAAAATCCGTAAATAAAGCTAAAAGAATGCAAGAGAAGAAACTTTATTCTACACATCACAATCATAATGTGTCAATAGGTCATAGGCATCATCGATGACAAAAGAAAACGTGTATTTACTTCTTTAGAAGCCGAAATAAAGAAAGACAATGTTCTAGTCATAAGACAGCTCAAAAGGCTGAATGACAACAAACACACCTTGAGAGTTATTGTCAAAATTGTGGATGTAATTAGAAATTGATTGATGGCTTTAACTGTGAGCTCAATATGATGGGTAAACCAATCAGATAAGAGGAAAGTGACACACCTCCAGTCAGACATTTGGATTATCAAACTAGCACATTGGATTAATCATGCGGTGAACACAAAAATTTAACTAATTACTACAGTTTTTGCATGACACTGTTGATGATCAACTCCGATGATTTTTTGTCATCTTACATGGCTTTGTAGATTCGACCGATTCTGTTTCTTCGGAAATCGAAAATCCGCCAAAATATAAATCCGCGAAAAGGTCTACTCATAAAGAGTGCCAAAATTTGATGCCGCTTAATGTAAGTGTTCAACAGTATTCAAAGTTTGTAGTTTACAAGATGCTTCTTCATTTTAAGAGCCGTTTAGATCACTACAATGTAAAGGGTAACAGCTAATATCTATTCGCGATTGCGCCCATATGATTTATTGATTTCACTTCAACATTGACAAGTTTATGCAATGCAAACCAAATAGGGATTTCTCCGATATCACAGATACGAACTTTCTTTCGCATAATCTGAAATGATAGACATAGTCATATATAAACTAGAAATGCGTCCATAGGACACGGATGCCCCCGCCCAAAAATATGTCTATGTTCGTATTCATCCATAGAAAGTTATTGACAGTGTTTAAGTTTTGGACCCTTTTTATGCCATTTGACCTCTAAGTATGACCTTGGAGGTACGGATCTGGGTTTGCACGTGACACATTGTCTCATGATCGTTAACATTTCTTCAAAATAATTTCAAAATCAATCCAAAAATAAGTAAGTTATTGGCTGCGTTTAAGTTTCGGACCCTTTTTTTGACCTTTGACCTCCAAGTATGACCTTGACCTTTGAGGTACGGACCTGGATTTTGCATGTGACACATCGACTCATGATGGTTAACATTTCTACAAAGTAATCTCAAAATCCATCCAGAAATAAGAAAGTTATTGACTGCGTTTAAGTTTTCGGACCCTTTTTTGACCTTTGACCTCCAAGTTTGACCTTGACCTTGGAGGTACGGACCTGGGTTTTGCATGTGACACATCAACTCATGAAGGTTAACATTTCTCCAAAGTAATTTCAAAATCCATCCAGAAATATGAAAGTTATTGACTGTGTTTAAGTTTCGGACCCTTTTTTTGACATTTGACCTCTAAGTATGACCTTGACCTTGGAGGTAAGGACCTGGGTTTTGCACGTGACACGTCGTCTCATGATGGTTAACATTTCTGCCAAGTAATTTTAAAATCCATCAAGAAATAAGGAAGTTATTGACTGCGTTTAAGTTTCGGACGCACGGACGGACGGACAGGGGCAACGCTATATGCCCTTTCCACCATTCTTCGAATGGCGGGGGCGTAAAAACAAGCCATTTTAACTTCATATCTCGACTTCTAGATATTTGGGTGGTTTATTAAATATTAACAATACCTATTTGGATGGTTTGATCAGTCAGATTTACCCCCAGAACTTCAGGTAAATAAAGCAAATTCTTCTGATACCGAGGCCCCGATTTTAGATTTACATCTGTCTATTGTAGATGGGTTTGTTTCCTGGAAAATTTATGATGAACGCGATGATTTTGACTGAGCGATTGTAAATTTGCCTTTGTTGGATGGTGATGTTTTATATTTCGCAATTAATTCTGTTTGCCAGAGTGTCTATTCATGTAACTGACTTCAGCACTCGATATAAATTGTTAACTTCTAAACTTCTTAATCAGGACTATCGGTATCATAAACTACCCGAAGCCTTTTCAAAATTTTGAAGACGTCATTCCGAATTAATTCCAAAATCCAATGTTGGACTTTAAAGGTCTATCGGAACCCGAAATTTATGGTGACTTAGTATATAAATTCAGAAATATATAATTCAATGACTTCAGCACCCAATTTCGTAAAATCATTCTTCGATATAAAAATAATGGGTGCAACATAAAGGTTATACGACAGACTGCATACATGGTAATTGACCCAAGCACAGTTGCTTCCCTCTTTAATTGCACGCCGATGGGTAAGATTCTACGACGGTCCAAGCGTAATGGCTTGCTGAGAATTTTGATGTAATAATGGTTGGTGCCTGATGCTCTGTCTCTGGTTGGGCCCATCGGAGTACAACTTCTGGTTTTCTTTTGCTCCAGCATTTTATTAGTTTCTTGCTGCCCTCACCGTTGTTTCATCTCCGTGGTTGTTTTGATTTTTTGTGTTCTGTGAGATGTTGCACTGATGAGTTAGGAGGCTTTCATGCGGACTGAACAAATGATTTGCCTAAATCGCGACGGAAGTAAGAGCGAGGATTGCAGCTGCATTAAATTGATTTAAGACCCCCCCCCCCCCACACACACACACACACACACACAGCGGAATTCGCTTCACTGACCGTTCCAAGGCCGTTCTTCTGTCGCGGTTTATTTTTGTTATGGTTTGTCTTTGAATATGTGTATCGCTTATATTATTTTGTTTTGGATAGCCAATTGGCCATTTTGTGGAAAAGTAACTGTCCTTTTGTCTTTCCGCTATTGATGTTTCCATTAGGGTCTAGTCATTTCATTTTTGTGTTTCTTTCCCTTTGGTGCCCTTGATTGGAGCTGTGGGTTAATTGTATCGATTCCTGATCATTGCCTTCACTTCAATCAAATACAAGTAACAAATGTATTTTTTTGATAATAAATACTTGTCATCAACACATCCTTGTGTTAAATATGACAAAATTTGATTAGAAAACATCCATTTTTTACGAGTTTTGTACTTTAATTACCCCTGACCTATAAGACTGACATACTTAGATAATTTTCCATTGTTTACTGCACCTGGATAGTTTAATGGTGATTTTAAGCAAGCAATTTCCCCAAATATATGTTAAAAGAGAGTTATGAGTAGTTTCGTGTTTATTTCGCACTCATTTGACCTTTGACCTTCTTCTTGGCCTCAGAAGCATTTCCAGACTTGGCATCTTCCCCTATGATTGTTGACACACATCAAGGATTACATTTAGCATAAGCAGGTGTGCATCAATGAAATCTTTGGACTGGTATACAACATCGATGCAAATATCAATTGAATTTGTCTTAGAGTTTAGAACATACAGGCATCTATAAAGTTTGTCATAAAATTTTAACCAAATGTAAATGTCTAAGTCTGTGACCTTGAGGTGAAGGTCACAATGGGTGGGACAAGGGACATGCATTACAAAATCTTTGGACTGGTATGCAACATTGATTCAAGTATCAACTGAATTTGTCTTACGAGTTTAGAACATACAGGCATCTATAAACTCTGTCATAAAACTTTAACCAAAAGTAAAATTTCTAAGTCTGTGACCTTGACCTCAATGTCACTGTGGTTGATGGGACATGCATCAATGAAATCTTTAGACCAGTATGTAACTTCAGTGTAAGTATCAACTAAATCTATCAAAGGGTTCAGAAGATGCAATGTCTTAGAAACTTTAACGCAAAACTTTAACCAAAATGTAAACGGACGGACGGAAGGACGGACGCACGGACAGACGGACGGACGAATGGCAGAACGAAAACTATGTACCCCATGGCATACTTCGTATGGCGGGGGTATAATAGATACTGGTCAGCAACACATCCTTAAGCTAAATATAACAAAATGTGTTCAGAAAACATCCGTTTTTCACGAGCTTTGCACTTAAATGACCCCTGACCTATACGACTGACATACTTTGAGGGTACATTTATAATGATTTTCCATTGTTCACTGCACCTGAATAATTTATGGTGATTTTAAGCAAACATTTTCCCCAAATATATGTTAAAAGAGAGTTATAAGTAGTTTAATGTTTATTTTGCACTCATTTGACCTTTGACCTACTTCTGAGCCTCAGACGCATTTCCAGACGTGGCATCCACCCCTATGATTGTTGACACACATCAAGGATTACATTTAGCATGGGCGCCATACTCTACTCAATTTTGCCATCAAAAGTAAAAATATCAATCTTTTTTGGGATTGGATGGCCAACTATCTGGTGGACCTCTATTAAGATTGTTCAAATTAAAGCCCTGGGGTCAAAAATGCCCCCGCCAATCTTAAAAATCTTCTTGTCTGAAACCAGAAGGCCAAGGTCTTTGATATTTGGTATGAAGCTTTCTCTTGTTGATTTCTACCAAGATTGTTCAAATTATAGCCTTGGGGCCAAAAGTGGCCGCGCCCGGAGCCCACAGATTTTATAAAGACCTACAAAAGGTAAACCTTTAAAAATCTTGTCTGAATCTAGATGGCTCCGGTCTTTGATATTTGGTGTGAAGCTTCACCTTTTAGACCACTACCAAGATTATGCAATATATAGCCCTGGGGCCAACAATGGCTCTCCCCGGGGCCCACTTGTTACCCTATTTAACAGTGAGCGACCCAGGGCCATCATGGCCCTCTTGTTTATATGATTCCTAGTTTTCTTCTACTTTTCTCATACTGTTTAATATCTCGGCCTCCTACTTTTCTCCCACTTTTTCACCAAGAGTCACGTGAAAGCCTGCAATACCTTGATTGAGTTAAATATATGATGTATTTTGGTATCCAGTAAGCTCGACATGGCTTTCCGGCATATGTAGTCATTGCATTCTCAGATAATATCTTGTACAAACAGTGCAGCTGTCAGATTTCTGCCTTATTTGCTATGATAAAAAATTCCTGGTTTCTACATAATAAATTGCAATTTGTGTCAGAATAGAATATGGTACAAGCCGTGTTCTTCAAATATAATAACTATTCTACAATTCCATATTTGATTGATTGATCTTTATTTAGTTGATTAAATCAGCTTAACATATTTAATATTTTTATATTCACCTTAAATATACAAGATATATGATTCTGTAAATTATGAAAGGGTCATCATTGAATATTAATAATATAATAGTTCGTCTGTCACTACTGACAGCGACCAATCTTAATCGTATTTGAGAATTGTTACTGTTTGTGTGTTCTAAGATGGCTGATGAGACCGATTTTAGCTCTCTGGAAGCCTCCGTGGTACAGTGGTTACGCTACTCGCCTTGTAAACCAGGGGTCGCAGGATCGATCCCGTGCTTCTCCAGAGTCTTTAAGCCGAGGTCCCGTCTCCGTATGACCTTAGCTGTTGATGGAACGTAAAACTCGAACTCACTCGATTTTAGCTCTGAACTGTCTGTTGCAGATAGAGCAACAGAGTCTAAAGGAAGACAATTCTGTTGGCGATGGCTTAGCTTGGCTTTGCGCTGTGCCCAATTCTGCTCAGCGCCACTGATTCTTTTTGCCTTGTATTCACTGGCACCCCTTCTGATGAGACCTTGCCACTTTGCTCTGTCCTGTGAAGTTTGTTCTCACGCCTCTGTTGGAATGTCGAAGCCCCTGAGGGAGGCTTTGAGGGTGTCCTTGTAGCGCTTCATTTGACTGCTTTGGAAGCGTTTGCCCGTTTCTAGTTCTCCATAGAGAATTTTCTTTGGCAAACATTCCTCAGGCCTTCTGGTAACATGGCCATTGAATATAAGAAATATGACAGACTCTTTCCTATCACAGCTCCTAATGGAAATACAGGTATTTTGAGAGGTCACAGTAAAATGGAGTAGAATTAAAAACCAAATTCTGACACAAACTCACACCTCAGAATCAATGAACTTGTTTATTATCAGTGTACTTGAGGAGAATAAGTTGACCTGTATGGTGGCCTTGCTGACCCATGTGAAAAAAAAAAAAACAATTGATAACAAGAAATAGTTTAGTTAAACATGAGTAAATTTACTGTATTCTGGAAAATTTCCCCTTAGCCCAATGTTTGCGGGATTTCGCGGTCGGTTGGGCATTGGCATCACTTCTTTTTTGTCCCTGAAAATTAAAATAAGCGAGTTATTTGTTTGTCAAAAGTAGCAGCAATAATATTCAATGGTCCAACGATACCGGCCCATCGGGGCTTGAAGAAATAGATTGGCTGCATGATGCTTCCACGCAGAACTGAAACCGTCCCCACACTAGTACTGGTAAACCGCTTACAGGATCTAAGCCTGTCCAGGAACCGCGGTACGAGTCCATGCTTAAAACCCTATTGGTTTCATTGGGCGACAGGCCTTGAGACGTCATTTCATCTCAATGTCGGGTAAAAGTCCCACAAAATTGGAAGCAACGTCTCCAAAATGACCTATACTGTGTTGACGGGGACGTTAAAACTCAAATCAAACAAAAACCAACGATACCGTTTTGAGGTTGTTACTTCCGAGTAATACTTTATAACATGTGGCAAGGCTTGTGTTATGTTGAAAGTTTCAGTGTTGTCAAATTTTCGTGGGACAATCACAGTTTTTAGCTCACCGTCACGTGGTGACGAGATGATCTATTGGGATCACTTTTTGTCCGTCCTCCGTGCGTGCGAAACAATTTCTTCAAACGACATTTCCTCCTAAACCACTGATCGGATTTTGACTAAACTTCACATGAATGATCCTTAGGTGGTCCCCTTTCAAAGTTGATCAAATGGTATTGGTCCGCTACCCATCAAGGTCACAGGAGCCAAAAAATAGATTTTCATGAAAACTTTAAAAATCTTCTCCTGAAACCACAAGGCCCAGGTCTTTGATATTTGGTGTGTAGCTTTATCTAGTGGACCTCTACCAAGATTGTTCAAATTATAGTCCTGGGCCCAAAATTCCCCGGCTCTGGGGGCCCTTTGGTTTTTCATAGACTTACATAGAGAAAAGCTTTAAAAATCTTCTGGTCGGAAACCAGAAGGCTCAGGTGTTTGATATTTGGTATGAAGCTTCGTCTTGTGAACCTCTATCAAGATTATTCAAATTATAGCCCTGGGGCCAGAAATGCCCCCGCTCCAGTGCCCTTTGTTTTTACATAGATGTCACGACAAGGTGTTTCTTATTTTTCAACCCGAAACTTATAGGCATGTAATTACTTGTTCTCTTACAAGAGAGCAATACTGACATGTTTACAAGCTAACCGAATTTTTATATTTTTGTGCTACGGTAGCTAGACCTTGTCAAGAAAACTGTCCAATTATTTTTTTCCTTGATAAACGTAGGTTTCTTCGTTCTTTCGGACGGTTTCGGAGCTGCACACAACTAAACATATGTTCTTGATGGAAGTTACGTCTGTCACATCAGATAGATCTTGTTAAGAGGGCGTATTTTCTAACCAACTAACCTTCTTGGACCCTCTGTTATTATCTGCTGGCTGGCCTATGTGATACTCCATACAGGTGACGTGTCGATCAGGCGACTCGACTTTTGCGAGCTATTGTGGCAAGGCCATCGCATGATCGTATACGTGTACTGACACATCCATATATAAGTAACTGACCGCTCAACATCGGGTGTTGGACATTATTTCAAGAGTCGATGTTGCAGTATCGAGCATAGGCCGATAGCAGTGAGTAAAATGATTTTTATTTATTATCTTTGATTCTTAGATGCAGCGCTATTCTTGCTTGTCAGTACCCTTCTTGTGTTAATATTGTCATCTCTTTTCCCTGTACAGCACTTAAGGGGGCACCTTAGTGTTGGGCAGAGAAGAAATGGAACTTAAGAGCTGGATCTATTGCTTTCATGGATCGCCATCTATTGTAAGGGTATATAATTTTGGCGATTTATGTCCCGTTCATTGTAGGGGCAGATAACTGTGTTAGGATTAAAAGTTACCGTGTCAGTCGGCGTTTGTTCATAGGGCATGCACGCACGCATCTTTTTGCAATATAATTTGTGTAGATTCTGATCAGGCGCAGTTTAGGGTCACACACACCATTATCTGCGCTTCATTGCATTGAAGGCCCTGATCAGACGCGGCACTGAATTTTCGCAGTAATGTTATTGTACATTTTTTCCCTCTTTCGTTTGAAGTAGAAGTAAAACAAAGCTCAGGAATTGATACAATTAACTTACTCTACCCATAAAAGACACCAAAGGGAAAGAAATACAAACATTAAGCGACCAGACCATAATGGAAACCTAAACAAAGGAAGGCCATAAGGACAGTTACTTTCCCACAAAATGGCCATATGGCCATCCAAAATTAAAAGACACAAGTGATACACACAGTAAGTAACAAACAACAACATAAATAAAGAGCCGCCTTGGAACGGTCAGTGGAAGATTTCCACAGGGGGGCTTAAATCGATTTTACGTGGCCTCGCCCTTACTTCCGTCGCGATTTAGACAAATAATTTGTTCAGTCCGCATGAAGGCCTCCTAACTCAAAGAAGACTGATCAGATTCAATGGTAGGGTTTAATGAAATATTGCCAGGGTGCATTTTCTGTAGACTCTGATCAGACGCCACCTTCGTCTACGCGCGATATGTTTTTTTTTTTTATCAATCATATGGCTGCAAGCAGATTTTCCAGTTATTTTGAGGGGAGTGCATTTTGCTCACCGGTCCAACCTGTAAGATTGGGCGAATATACTGTACTCGATGATGGTTGACAAAATGATATCCTTTTCTCGT
Organism: Lucinisca nassula; assembly: GCA_963580285.1. Lineage (NCBI taxonomy): Eukaryota > Metazoa > Mollusca > Bivalvia > Lucinida > Lucinidae > Lucinisca > Lucinisca nassula. The sequence goes on from OY757014.1 coordinate 116,114,559, forward strand.
CGTCGGTTGGCAAGGCGAGGAGTCCCAGCATCTACGGCTGGTTGTCATCATGAGGGAGTACCCTTTATTCTTATTTAGAGTCGGTGTACTTATATCAGAGTACTCCGAGCGATACATTGTCGCTGCAGTGTTTTATGGGTGGAGTAAGTTAATTGTATCAATTCCTGATCTTTGTTTTACTTCTACTTTTAATATGACTTTGGTGCACTCTTTTTTGTGTTTCTGCTTTGACGTGCGGATTGTGGGTACTCGTTAGAACGGCCTCACGCAGTGATACTGTTCTAACGTGTGGGCGCGGTCCGTATTCTGGGCAGAAGTAGGGAACAATGGCAAACTTTTGCACCGTCATTTTCAGCCATATGTTTTGTTAGAAGAACATTATATTGATGGTAACGCATTGGTTGTTTGCGCAATGGCGTTCTAAGGGACAATTTCAATCATTTAAAAGAGTAATGTTTCTGTATTTTATTTGTACATGTATAAGCTCGTTTCTTAAGTGTAATAATTGTCTTAAATGTAGTAAGCTTTGGTGCACTAAGGTATATCAGTCCCACCACGTGTATTCGACCGCAACGTCGTGACGTCAAATTGACGTTGACGTCATGACCGTTGACGTCGAATATACATTGATATAACGCTCGCTTGCCCGCTCCTAGTGATCTGTTATGCAGGTTTCCCGTGCAATGAGGGGTGGCTTTCATTTATCGCATTTGTCAAAGGTCAAATTATCTTGAAAGTTTCACAACCCCCCACTTGCGCGGGCATGGCATCACACATCAGGGAGAGAATATGGAAAGTTGAGGTTAGCAGAGATTATTATGAGATGTTCGTTAATTTCAGACATCTACAAGGCTTTATGATCTACTAATGGCCTGTGGCCCGTAGTAGCATATAATCTACTACCTCGTCAAGCAAAGAGGGTAATCCATACTTGACGTAGAGTCAGAAACGAAATTAGCACGAAGGACGAATCTCCAACATGAAGGTCGCATACAGTCGTATGAAAGACGTATACAGGCGTCGTGTATAATTTCATAGATATCCTTAAACGTGTAGAGTTAAAAAAAAATGAACATATATATTCCATTCCTGAAACGGGAACAGATAAGGTATTAACTTATTGCTCCTAAGAGCATTATGCGCATGAGCATACCTTACTGTTGTTTTCCATAAGTGTGTTTTGTGTACTGTTTTATTGAAGGACGTTGTAAATAAATATTTGTGTTACTTGCACCTTGTTCTTTCTCGATTTGACCACCCCTCGTCTATCTTGACGCACGCTGCCTTTGGGTGTTTGTGAGGCTTAACTGAGCCGCAGGCCAGCTCAACCACCCACTCACCGGAAGTCACGTGACAATAGACTTACATAAGGAAAACTTTTAAAAATCTTCTTGTCTGAAACCAGAAGGCTAAGGTGTTTGATATTTGGTATGAAACTTCGTCTTATGGACCTCTATCAAGGTAGTTCAAATTGTAGCCCTGGGGTCAGAAATGCCCCCGCTCCAGTGCCCTTTGGTTTTACAAAGACTTATATAGGGAAAACCTTTAAATATTATAGTCTGAAACCGCAATGCCCAGATGTTTGATATTTGGTGTGTAGCTTCGTCTGATGGACCTCTTATATTGTCCAGATTATAGCCTAGTGCCAAAAATGCCCCTGCCCCGGGGCCCTTTGGTTTTACAGTGACTTATATAGGACAAATCATAAGAAAATCTTCTTCTCTGAAACCCCAAAGCCCAGGTCTTTGATATTTGGTGTTGGGCTTCATCTAGTGGACCTCTATCAAGATTGTTCAAATTATAGCTCTCGGGTCAAAAATGCCCCTGCCCTTGGGCCCTTTTGGTTTTACATAGACTTATACAGGGAAAACCTTTAAAAATCTTTTTGTCTGAAACCAGAAGGCTCAGGTTAATTGATATTTTGTATGAAGCTTCTTCTTCTGGACCTCTATCAAGATTGTTAAAATTATAGCCCTGTTGCCAAAAATGACCCGGAGCCGTTTGGTTTTAAATTGACTTATACAGGAAACACCTTTAAACATCTTTTTGTCCGAAACCAGAAGGCTCAGGTGTTTGATATTTAGTAAGAAGCTGCGTCTAGTGGACCTCTATCAAGATTATTCAAATTATAGCCCTATGACCAAAAATGCCCAACCCTGGGGCCCACTGGTTTTACATAGACGTATATAGGGAAAGTCGTCAAAAATCTTCTTGTCTGAAACCAGAAGGCTAAGTTTCATATTTGGTATGAACCTTCGTCTTGTGCACCTGTATCAAGAGTGTTCAAATTATAGCCCTGGGGCCAAAAATGTCCCCGCCCCGGGGCCCTTTGGTTTTACATTGTCTTATATATTGAAAATCCTCTTCTCTGAAACCGCAAGGCATAGATCTTTGATATTTGTTGTGAAGATTCATCTAGCAGACTTCTACCAAGATTGTTCAAATTATAGCCCTTTGGTCAAATATGGCCCCGCCCGGGGGCCCACTGGTTTTACTTCGACATATATGGACAACCTTGAAAAATTCTTCTTCTCTGAAACCAGAAGGCCCAGGTCTTTGATATTTGGTATGATGCTTCATCTGGTGGACCTCTATGTTGTTCAAATTATAGCCCTAGGGCCAAAGGGCCCCGCCCTAGGCCCCACCGGTTTTCCATAGTCATATTTGAAAACCTTTAAAAATCTTCTTCTCTGAAACCACAAGGCCCAGGTCTTTGATATTTTGCTTGACATTCATGCAGGTGACCTCTACCAAGATTATTCAGATCATAGGCCTTGGGTCAAAAATGGCCCCAATCCCAGGGCCCGCCGGTTTTACATTGACATACATTAGGAAAATCTTTAAATACCTTCTCATCTGAAACCAGAAGGCCCAAGTCTTTGATATTTTGAATGAAGCTTCCTCTAGTTGCCCTCCACCAAGATTGTCCAAATTATAACCCATGGGGTCAAAAATGGACCTACCCGGAACCACCTGGTTCGCTGAGCCGGTTCATCACTGTCTGGTGCACTATGACCTAATCTATGTTCACAAGGTGCCTAGACAGTGACATACAAGTCGGCTCTGTATTGTCAAATGGAACCGCTGACCAATCACCAACCCTCCATTTGTCACCATATGACATTACTTGTAGGACTGAGCCGCTCCATTTCCTTCCGTTGCACTAGTACCTGACTCCAGATGGTGACATACAAGTCAGCTCTGTTTTGTCAAAGGGAACCACTGATACATACGTCTAGCATCTTATGCCCCACCCCTTCCTTGTGAAAACGAGACACTGTAAGTTTGACTGAGCAAATTCATCTCCATGCACCAGGACCTAATCCTTAATGTCCAGAAGGTGTCCAGATAGTAATATACAAGTCAGCTCTGTAGAAGAGAACTTCTACAGAAAGAAAATTCGGAAGGAATGTTCCATGGGTGACCCTCTGACAAAATTGCTCAAAATAGTTTCGCTCCACTGAACATAATAGCCACCAAAAAGAAACAATAAACAAGCTTTAAAATGACTTCTACTACTGAAAAGGTAGACTGATTTTGAAATAATTTCACAGAAATGTTCCTTGGGTCACTCTCAACCAAAATGGTTCAGTCCATCCACTCCATCTTATACATGTATTACCTTAGACTTAATCTATACAATAAGGATCTGGTGAGCGATCCAGGCCCTCTTGTTTTATTTTTGCGGGTATAAACAGCTGTGAAAATTAAAAACCGCCAACGTTTATTCTCATGTTTTAAGGCAAATCCCCGAATTTTTGCTGAGGCAAAAATATTCAAGAATACGGTACTTATTTTGTATTTAGGTCTCATGATGTGATAATAGTTTGAGATTGTACTGACATATTGATACTTTGTTTTCAGTGGGGGAACAGCGCCTTCATATGTATACAGATTATTAAGTGAGTTCTACCATCCTGATGATCATGACTTATGACAGAAATGATTTAACGGTTCAAGCCCAGAAGAACCCAAGTGGCATAATTAAAAATAATCACAAGAGATACTGCAGGCAGGATAATGCTTAGGGATTTAGATAACAGACAGTGATATAAAAAGCAGATTTCTCACTAATGACACTACTTGGATTATTAATAAGCTCACAAGAAAGTCAAACTCCTGCAAAGACTCGTATGAAAAATGCAGTGATAGGATTGTTTTTATGCCCCCGGAATCTAAGATTCTGGGGGGCATATAGTTTTTGGTCTGTCCGTCTGTTTGTCCGTTTGTCCGTTTGTCCGTCTGCAAAAACCTTAACATTGGGCATAACTTTTGAATGGTAATAGATAGAGCTTTCATATTTCACATGTGTATACCTTATCACAAGACCTTTCCAGTGGTACCATAATTTTTGATCTCGTGACCTTGAACTTGACCTTTGACCTATTTTTTTCAAAATTTTTAAAAACATTAGCATTGGCGCTGTCCGGGGGCATCAGTGTTTCACAAACACATCTTGTTTTTTTTTTTTTTTTTTTTTTTTGTTGTTATTGTGTACTGTATACTGTGATACACTAAATGTAATCATCGACAAGCAGACTGTATAGATTACTTGAATTGTCAATGAATAGAGCTTACTAAGTTACTCATTACCATTTCCCCTAAACCCCACCCACTTAACAGCCTATATTTATTCATTCCTACAATCACTTTTTATTCGCAAACAAACATGATGCGCCATAGCAAGGGCAATGTGGCTCTTGAAGCAGCACCAATTAGCATGTATCATCTTGAGCTTATATCCTAAATCTACCGTAAATTCCTAACCATTTGGACAATCCAGCAAGTAGTCCAATAGGTGCACACGGAATGGCAAACAGTGCAGACCTTGATCGGACTGCTCTTTCAAGAGCGGTCTTATCTGGGTCTGCACTCTTTGCTTAGCCATGTCTGTCCCAAAACTTAGGATCGTTATGGTAATCAAAGTCTAACTTCCCCAATAAAATCAAACTTCAGTGGCTAAAAAAATGGGACCCTGAAAATCTGTTTGAAAAGTTAGTGTGACAAAATGAGGATGGTAAGGGAAGATTGTCCAAATTTTCGCAGCTGTTGTTAGGTCATTTTGGAGACGTTTTGTTTGATTTGAGGTTGAACGTCCCCAGTCAGTTTTGGGACGTTGCTGCCAATTGTGTGGGACTTTTACCTGACATTGAGATGACATGACACTGATGGCACTGGTCCTGCAGCTCAATGAAACCAATAGGGTTTATATGCATGGACACCACATGGAATCACACTACCTTTCCTTGGCAGGCTTAGAAGCTCTAAGCGGTTTACCGGTATTCATGTGAAGGCAGTCCAGCTCTGCGTGGAAGCATCATACAGCTCAGTCTATTTCTTCAACACCCGATGGGCGGGGGCCGTTAGGGACTTTGTTTCCGTTTGTGTCGGCCTTTTATCCTACATTGAGATGGAAAGTGACATCTCAAGCTCTGATGCCTAATGAAACCAATAGAGTTAATGTGCATGGACGGTCCGACTTGCATGGCATTGCCTTGGCAGCCTTCTAAGCAGTTTTCCAGTCCCCGCCCATCGAGGTTTGGAGAAATAGATTGGGCAGCTTGATGCTTTCTCGCAGAGCTGAAATCAACCGCACATGAATACTGGCAAACCTGGCCAAGCCATGTGGTGCGAGTCGGCCGGAACATGCATATAAACCCTATTGGTTTTATTGGGCGGCAGGGATTGAGATGTCATTTCATTACAAAATTGGAAGAAACTTCTCCAAAATGACCTAAATAGTGTTGCAGGGGACATTAAACCTCAAATCAAACAAACACACAAAATACCTGTACTCATTTGCAGCCAGTTTCAGCTCTGCGTGGAAGCACATTGCGAATTTAATAGCCTTAGATACAAGGGCGAGTCAATACAAAATCAGCCTAACTTATTTCTGGGTGAGATTGATCTCTTCTTTTTCTATGTAATTGCCCAATAGAATGATGCACTTGGATCAACGCTGTTCCAGTGCCATCAGCCCAGAACTGAAGAAGCCAGGGTCCTTGCCTCCTACCCACTTCTCATCTGCCGTTATGACTTCTTCGTTGGACCGGAAATCCGAAATGACGTCCGCGGATATTCTTTTTCAATTTTGGGAATAGGAAATAGCTACAATGAGCTAAATCTGGAGAATAGGCGGGGTACGGTATAAGCTCGTACCCATTCCGCTCAACAGCATCCATTGCCATTTTGGAAGTGTAGACTCTGTTGGAGGGGAATCCCTTTGGAGTGTTTACATGGCGTTTGTCACGGATCGCAGTTCTCGGTTGAGCAAAGGGAGTCTTTCGGGGTATAGGAAATTTACATTGGTTTTTGTCCACACGTGGAATTTGTTGAAATTTTGCACAATAATTGCCTTGGGTATAACCTTTGTTATTATGATGCATTTGCTTTCAAATGTAATTCCATTGTAATTTTTTATGTTCTGTAGGATGGCAATACCAAAACAGAGGATACTCTGATATAAACCTTTCTACAGTAAACAGAATTTCATATATGTAATGCTGAAATATTTTATGAATTAAAGCCATCATTGGTGAGTTAATTGATACTATAAATGGCTTTATGTGTGTTGTAATAGTGGCGGCCATCCAGTTTTCTTTAATGGTATCCCCATATTTCAGCTGCAAGCGTTGTATTCATTTAAATTTTATATGTAATTTTACCATGTTCCAATCTTTGTCAAGACACCATTTCAGCATAAAATATACCCATATATATCAGGTATCTGAAGATGAAATTTCAAGCAAATTGAGAACCGGTAACATGTTGATCAAACAGACCGAATACTGATAGTCCAGATTCAGCAAAATGTGATATAGGATAATTATGTTTCTGTCATGTTGTGTAATAGTACTTTACTGCTGCCTTTAATGCGGTTGACTATGGTATAGTATGGTTTGTGTTAGTAGTTAATAACATAATCGAAGTATTATTTCAAAACATCCAGTTCACTATAATTGCCCCTTGTAGAATGCCATGGCCAAAAACAAAATACATGTATTATGTTTAGAAGTAAACCACAAAGGCCTTGCTGCCAAACCTCATCAAATGTACCCGTGCAATACTGTGCATGGTTTTCTTTTTGTCTGTCTTGTCTAATTTTGTATTGGTGCTAAGGTTGTCTAAAGATTTAACATCCAAATCAACAACATGTCAGTCATTTTAGAAGTAGCTTCAGATTTTGTTAGATTTTTTTATCCGACTTGAGATAAATGACACTCAAGTCTAAATGTTGTTTTCTTTTGTTTATCCCTGACTGTCCATTTAAACTGCTAAGGCTTTCAGGTTTTCTCTAGGAGCAGTCAATAACACTTGAGAATACTTCTAGTAGATATATTTTGTGCCAATGGATGGTTTTCAGTATTTGTATCTGCACCAGACACCTGTCAACCTATCTTTTTTACTTGTCTAATTAGAATTTCATAAAAAAATCATTTATATGTACAGGTAACAATGTGACTAAAGTTCATATTTAGTAAATACAAAAATATGGACTTCATGTCCTTATCTCACCATATAAACTTAGAATCTGATGTAACTGGGATAAATGTCTCAAAAATAACAGAATTTCATAAACAACGAATTCATATGCAAAAGATAACAATGTGACTACTTGATCACTTTTAGTAAATACAAAAAAAAACACTTCTTGTCCAAATCTCATCCGCATATCACTCAGCTGATAATTATACGTGTTAAAAATATTTGAATTCCTTATGAACAGCCCTGCTCGCACGCAACAGGAGGCCAACGTCGGACCGACAGCGATACGACGTTGACGTCGGGCCGACAGCGATAAACGCAACATTTTCACAAAGATTAATGACCAAAATATAACAGAATGTAATAAACAATGAATTCATATGTAAAAGGATAACAACGTGAGTGAGTGTTTGGGTTTTATGTCTTACAAACAGCTAAGGTCATATGGAGACGGGACCTCGGTTTAAAGACTCATCCGAAAGTCTGGAGAAGCCCGGGATCGATCCTGCGACCCCTGGTTTACAATGCGGGCAGCATAACCACTACGCCACGGAGGCTTTTAAAGAGGCTTGATCACTTTTAGTAAATGCAAAAAAGCACACCAAGTCTGCTTGTCCAAATCTCATATGAATATCACTCAGCTGATAATTACAAGAACTCTTAATATTAAGAACAATTTCTACATTAAAATGTCCATATAGTTAAAGTGAAATAAATTCAGATTGAGCCACAATAATAAGAAGCAGTCCAACCAAACAATTAAAATACACCCATTACCTACAAAAAGGATGTGGAAAATCACAAAAGACGAGTACAGTAACAGTACAAAAGAAAAACAAGCTCTACCGCCCGAAGGAACCGCTAGGCTTTTCGTTTGGATTGAGGCTTCACGTCCCCGTCAACAAAAGTTAGGTACTTTTGAAGACGTTTCCAGTTTTGTGGGACTTTTACCCGGCATTGAGATGAAATGACTCCTCAAGCCCTGCAGCCCCGTGAAACCATGTTTATTGAATAGACGGTCCAACTCGCACCGTGCACCCTAATCTATTTCCCCAAGCTCCGATGGTCGGGGACCACCGTTAGGACGGTCCGACTCGCACCAAGAAAGTTTTCAAGATGAATCAGCAGACGACATTTTCACATGAAGATTATCATGGCATCTTAACTGTCAAACATGGGCCAAGTAACATCCATATCCCGCAGAGACAATTTCTCATAACTGCGAAAAATATTCTCGTTCGTACGAGATTTTATTCGCAACAGTTGTTACGCGCGTTATTTAAAAAGCTATTGTTGCAAACAGTGTGGACATGTAGTAGCTGTCTGGGATGGGTCCATACTGTTTGCCTATATACTTTGTCTGTATGTTCAGGTTTTACATCCCCGTCAGCACTATTTAGGTCATTTTCAAGACACTGCTTCCATTTTGTGGGACTTTTACCCAACACTGAGATGAAATGAAATCTCAAGCCCTACCGCCCGAAGGAGCCGCTAGGCTAACGCCCTCGTTAACAATATTTAGGTCATTTTGGAGATATTTGTTTCAATTTTATGGGACATTGTAATGAAATGACACCTCAAGATTTTCCGGACAATAAAACCAGTAGGGTTGTGCCGTGTGGCGGCCGTAAAACGTCTCCCCGTACATCAACCATAGTGCAGTTTATATGTTACTTTTGGTCCTTTGAGATCAGCGTGAATATTCTGAGTAATCAGAAATAAATTATTGGTTTAGACTCATATTCTAGACAGGTTTTTAATTATTTGGTCCCCATTTTGATTTATATCAGTCTGTGAATCGACTGCCTATTCGAAATTCGCAAAATTGCAGTATGTTTCCTCTGGCTTTCTTTGCCGGATTATTACAGGGTCACTGATGAGGGTTTATTAGCCGAAACTACGTAGTATGACCCATCTTCTTTCTTATGAATGTTTTCATTGCTCTTAAAGGATTTCATTTTTGATTTTTTTATTTGCCTTCACTGCAGCTGGTGTTGTGCCGTGTGGCGGCCGTAAAACGTCTCCCCGTACATCAACCATAGTGCAGTTTATATGTTACTTTTGGTCCTTTGCGATCAGCGTGAATATTCTGAGTAATCAGAAATAAATTATTGGTTTAGACTCATATTCTAGACAGGTTTTTAATTATTTGGACCCCATTTTGATTTATATCAGTCTGTGAATCGACTGCCTATTCGAAATTCGCAAAATTGCAGTATGTTTCCTCTGGCTTTCTTTGCCGGATTATTACAGGGTCACTGATGAGGCTTTATTAGCCGAAACTACGTAGTATGACCCATCTTCTTTCTTATGAATGTTTTCATTGCTCTTAAAGGATTTCATTTTTGATTTTTTATTTATATGCACCGACGGTCCAACTTGCAGCACTTTACCTTGCAGCCATAGACTATCTAAGCGGTTTTCCAGTACTCATGTACGGTCGGTCTCAGCTCAGTGTGGAAGCACCTTGTAACCTAATCTGTTTCTCCAAGCTCTGATGGGCGTGGGGCACAGCAAGGGTTTAAGGAGCTGCCCGACACGTACCAAAATGTTGCAAGATGAAGCAGCAGACGACACTTTCACATGCAGTTTATCTTCGCATCTTAACTAGTAAGGGTTAGACATGGGCCAAGTGGCATCCGTGTACCATAGCGAAAGTTTCTCGTTCGTACGAGATTTTTTCTCGTTCGGACGGGAAAGTTTCTCGTTCGTACGAGATTTTTTCTCGTTTGTACGAGAAAGTTTCTCGTTCGTACGAGATTTTTTTTCATAATAATTGTCGCATGTTTGTTGTCTGTTACTTTAAAAGCCATTGTTGCAAACAGTGTGGAACAAGATACTGCTCATGTAGTGGCAGTCTGGTATGGGTTGATACTGTTTGCCTGCTTGCTTTGTCTTTGTGTTGAGGTTTTGGGTTTGTTTGTTTGTTTGTATTGGAGATTAACGGGCTAGTCAACACTATTTTATGTCATTTTTGAGCCGGTCAGTTTACCAATCCACACTTTTCCTGGACAGGCTTATACGTAAGCGGTTAACCAGTACAGTGCACATTCTTTCGCCAGAAACTGATACCTGCCCCTCTTGAATCAGTGGAAGGGAGAGAATGACAGTAGAAAAGGTTTCATGATCAATCTCCACGAAAGAATGTTGCCGACCCCGGCAGGTATCGAACCCGCGTCCTCCTGATCACCAGTCCGACGCGCATCTGACTGAACTACCGAGGCCGGCTTGAGGTTTTATGTAACCATCATTTTATGAAGACACTGCTCCCATATTGTGGGACCTTTATCCGACACTGACATGAAATGACATATCAAGCCCTACCGCACAAAGGAACCGCTAGGCTTTTCATTTTAACTGAGGCTTACCGTCAAGACTGTTTAGGAAATTTTGGAGACGTTGCTTCCAATTTTGTGAGACTTTTATCCGACATTGAACTGAAATGACATCTCAAGCCCTGCCGCCCAATGAAACCAATAGGGGTTAAATGCATGGCCGTTCCGACCCGCAACACTTTACCTGGACAGGCTTAAATCTTCTAAGCGGTTTTCCAGTACTCATTTGCGGTCAGATTCAGCTCTGCGTGGAAGCACCTTGCAGCCTAATATTTTTCTGCAAGCTCCGGTGGGCGGGGTTTAAAAGCGGTCTGACTCACACCAGAAAGTTAACAGACGACATTTTTTCACATGTAGTTTATCTTAGCATCACTATGGGCCAAGTGGCATCAATGTACCACAGAGCAAAGCCTCTAATCAGACTGCGAAAATGCACAGGCTGATCTGCGTCTGCACTGGATGCACACGCATAATAAAAGTTATACGAGAAATATTCTTGTTCGTTCGAGATTTTTTTCTTGTACGAGACAGTTTCTCGTTCGTACAAGATTTTTTCTCGTACGTTAGAGATTTTTTCTCGTTTGTACGAGAAATTTTCTCGTTCGTACGACAGGCTGATCTGAGTCTTCACTGGCTGCACATGCATTATAAAAGTTATACGAGAAATATTCTCGTTCGTACGAGATTTTTTTCTCGTTTGTACGAGAAAGTTTCTCGTTTGTACGAGAAAGTTTCTCGTTCGTACGAGATTTTTTCTCGTTTGTACGGGAAAGTTTCTCGTTCTCGTACGTACGACATTTTGTCTTGTCATAGCACGGGTATTGATTAACGTGGTGTTTTACGACGGGTAGAAGTTAATTGACTCTTTCACCTCTGAGTTTCTGCGGTGGATTCTTCCATCTTTGTATTTGGAATCGTCCATACTTGTATATAGGAAGTTTAGATGAGACCAATAGCAGGAAAGCGACTGGTGTTCGTGCTTGTAAGACGGCTCATTTTGAGCGTCTTATCTGGCAAAAGTATCTGTACTGATCTATAGGGTTGAAAAGGTTAAAGGTCCGAAGATGTAATGAAAGCATGCGTACGTATGTATATGTTTCAAGAAATTTCTAATAATAAATAAATAAGTAAATAAATAAATAAATAAATGTGATGACAGCATATGTACCAGCACTTTGTTAAATCTGACGTAGAAAATTGCATTTGTTCACACTGAACCTACAACGTTATTTGTTTATTTATTTATTTTTGTTTCTTCCCTTCTTAAGGGGAAGCATAAAATAAATAACCGTAGAACAGCCGATAGCTCAAGTTTCTTATCACTAGCGGCAGGGTCATTTTTATCCACTGCAACTTTATTTTTTATAACCAAAGCTTTGACAGCACTGGTGGGACGATTTTTTTTTTTAAGGGTTGGCTGGAAAAATGTTCCTGAGCCATTTCGTTTAACCCTTAAATTCCTGTAGTGTAAGCAAATAGTGTAGACATTGATCAGACATCGCGTTCTGCGACACATATTCTGGGTCTACATTGTTTGCCAAACCTGACACATGATTCCAGTCCAGATTCTATACATAACCCTCGTACGCAACACAATGATAAGATTAGCGCAGCTATTTTCTATAATTACCATTTTCTACAGATCAGTAATAGTCACGTGGAGAGCAACTACTTCTGACAAAACAGTCGACCCAAAAACTGTTATATTAATGATAGGTTAAACCCCTGTCACACCAGGGCTGCGTTCTCACGGCGTCCAAGAAAAATGCAGAACGCCGAGGTGCTTGCAGTACGATCGCAAACATCGCCGTATCAACGCAGTGGCGTCGCCAGTAGACGCGTTGGGATCGCATGGAACGCCAAGCGACGGCGTGCATTTTGAGCATGTAAGGTCTCCTACAACGCTACAGGAGCTCGGCAGGGGCGCACAGAGGTCTCCTACAACGCCATAGAAGCTCCGCTTGTATAATTGATTAGCTGATTGATTGATCTGATATTTAACGTCCCTGTCAACACTGTATAGGTCATTTTGGAGACGTTGCTTCCATGTCGGACTTTTACCCGACTTTGAGATGAAATGACATCTCAAGCCCTGTCGACCAATGAAACCAATAGAGTTTACACGTATAAGCATGTTTACACCAATAGAGTTTACACGTATCTCGCACCGCTTTGCCTGGGCAGGCTTAGATCCTCTAAGCGGTTTACCAGAACTCGAGTGAGGTCGGTTTCAGCTCTGTGTGGAAGCATCATGCAGCCCATCTATTTCTTCCAGTCCCGATGGGAGGGCGCCGCCCGCTTGTATAAACAGTGGCTAGAGTAGAGTTTGATTGTGTACTGTCCCGAAAAACCTACTTTTGAGGTGACTCATTCCGGGTAAGGTAATGGCGATGGACTTGCTCGTGCTTGCGGTGATTGCGGTGGACTTGCTTCCGACGGCACAGGAGTACTGGTAAAACGCTTAGGGGATCTAAGCTTGCCCAGGCAAAGGGGCGCGAGTCGGACCATCCGTGCTTATTAACCCTATTAGTTTCATTGGGTGACAGAGATTGAGATGTCATTTCATCTCAATGTCGGGTAAAAGTCCCTCAAAATTAGAAGCAATTTCTCAAAAATGACCTATAATGTGTTAATGGGACGTTAAACCTCAAATCAAACAAAACTGTTCGACTGATGAAGATGTCTGTTTAAACTTTGAGAACGTCTTCAACATGTGAGCGCCGTAAAAGCGCAGTGCACGCATTGTGAGCGCCGTAAAAGCGCAGAGGAAGCGCCGTGAGAGCGCATACAATCGCCATCAAGAACGCCACAGGATCGCGATAGATCGCCATGTAAGCTCCGTAGCAACGGCTTGGTCGCTGTAGGGACGCCATGACAGGTCCATGTTCACAAAAATATCCCATATTTCTTGCGATCTCGCGGCGTTCTGAAAAATTAAACAACGCCGTCCCATCGCAGTGAAAACGCGGCATAGTGTGACAGGGGCTTTATCTACATAATGGTTTTCCATCATCGACTTTACAAGCCTTTAGAGAAATTGAGTCATTGCTTTGTCCAAATATTCTCGTACGTACGAGATTTTTTTCTCGTTCCTACGCGAAAGTTTCTCGTTCGTACGAGATTTTTTCTCGTTTGAACGAGAAAGTTTCTCGTTTGTACGCGAAAATTTCTCGTTTGTACGAGAAAGTTTCTCGTTTGAACGAGAATATATATATTTTTTTTTCTCATTTTATTTTGACCCTAGTAGGCTTTCGTTTCCAGATATCTATTTATAAAATGTTTCCAAGAAGTCAAACTAAGACTAGAAACAGATCCTACTTTCACTTTCGTCCTTTTGAAGTAACCCATAGGTGCCAACAAGTTGGCTTCTTTACAAAGAATCCAAAAGAAAGGTCTGCTGCATTCTAGTCAGCAGAATGAACAGGGCATTATCACAATACTACTACTAATAATAATAATAAACATAATAACAATAATAAACGTGCGTAATGTTTGTATTTTGCAACATGTCCAGCCCTTAACAATTCGCTTTAGAACCCTTTAAACAAGAATGATCAAATACTACTGTTATTTGGTGAATCGCTTTTATTTTTCAATAGCAGTCATACTTAAAACTAAGATGAGAAATTCTAAAGTTGTGTAATTCGCATTTCCAGTCTTTAAAATTCGTTTTAGCTTAGACCTCAAAACAAATCAGTGGTAGAATAGGCAACTTCACCAATAGCTGCCATATACTTTTTGCCAGCGAAAGGCAAAAAAAAAAAAAAAAAAAAATAGCAACTAGAGAAAGTGACCAAGGGGTCATGGATACCATCGACAGATGCAACCAAGTATTGCAGAGCACAATAGTAAGTTTATGACCTTGATCTGCAGACCCATTAAAGTGTCTACATATCAAACCTAATCATAGGTTGACGATCACAACAATACAAAAACTTTAACATGACTATCGCAATCAAAGTTCTAAGTGTGCGATCTTGGCAGCAGAAGTCAAATCAGTGTTACTGTACTTTGTCAGCTGTCAGGTAATACCACATATCAACTTCCAATAACATAAAAAAATTAGATCAAATGTTTTATATAAACATGTAACATGAATATCATGCACAGTTCTGTCACTGTCACCTTTAACTTCTGTGTCAGCTGCAGCAGCAGTTACATGACTATAACTATACATTATCTACTGTAAATTATAATATATCATACAAAACCCCAATGCAATCAACACGATGAATGCCAAAACTATACAATGACCATGCAAATTCTGCGACTATGACCTTCTGTCAGCAGCAGCAGCCACTTAACTGGAACGATACTCTATACTTGTCTATTTAAAAGTGATACCCGTTAGGCATTATAAGCTCTCACTGAAAAGTTCAAGGAAAAAATAACTCTGGAAATTACCAATATGGCTATATCCTAATTAGTGGCGCAAGCCAAAACTGGACACTTGACCCAGGCAATGCCAAAGAAACAAAATATACCAAATAAATGTATTAGACAAGTGATTAGCAAGATATTAGAATTAAAGCAAAACTTTGAAGTTAAGTGTTGACCGACGTCCGTGCGTTCTCAGGAAACAGTCAGTATGTGACTTTTCGTAGACAGGACAGATTGTAATGTGTCACTTCTTTGTGTGACAGCCACTTTACAAGCTATTTGCTCTCATGAAATGGGTGTTAAATTGATAGAACGTATGACGGAAAAAAATGCAAGTGACTGTGTCGCAATAATCCTATAGAAACCAGTTAACTATCATTTCGTGGGCTCAGGGAGTCAGAAGGACAAACAGGCGGAAGAAAACAGACACAGGACGAAAACCACATACCGCTCAACATTTTTATCATGCCGGGGGAAAATATCAAAATATTCTTAGCGGTTTGAAAGTTGTATGTTTATCATCAGCTGGTGAAAAATTTGCTTCGGCGAGACTATTTATATAAAAAATATTGCATTAAACAAATTTTGGTCATTTCGTACCCGTTTTATTTTTCATTTTGGTCATTTCGTACCCATTTTGGTCATTTCGTACCCGCTTTGGTCATTTCGTACCCACTTTTATTTTTTTCTGGGAATCTTGTTTGGTCATTTCGTACCCAGTTCTTCAAAAGTAGATACGAATTGACTTTGGTGTGCTGAATTGATTTGAAGCTAATTAACAAGTAACGGGTAACTTTGGTGCGAAATGGCTTGGTTAAGAGTAAGAAGGGCTCTAGTTACAAAGAAAATATTTGCTTTATAGTTTTATTTTAAAAAAATATCAATTTATATACATCTATAATATAATATTGAACGTACTGGCACCCAGTAACAATACAAACAGATTTTACAATATCACACATCTGGGCTTGAAGAAATAGATGGGCTGCGTGATGCTTTCATGCAGAGCTGAAACCGACCCGCACACGAGTACTGGTAAACCACTTAGAGGATCTAAGCCTGCGCGTCGGCCTGTCCATGGTTTCCGGTGATTGGGTGGCAGGAACTGAGATGTCATTTCATCTCAATGTCGGGTAAAAGTCCCAAAAAATTGGAAGCAACGTCTCCAACATGACCTTTACAGTGTTGACGGGGACGTTAAACTTCAAATCAAACAAACGATATCATTCGACATATTTTACACCGGCCCCGATAGCTCAGTTGGTAGTGTCCGCTCCGGGGAACGGGAGGTCACGGGTTCGATCCCGGCCGCGACATACCAAAGTCGTTAAAAATGGTACTAGCTGCTCCTCGCTTGGCACTCAGATTTACGGGGTAGAGCCAGGACTGGTCAACCCAGTGTCAGGATAATGTGACTGGGTATGGTATCATGTAATGTGTCTGGGACATGATACTTCAGTGAGGCAGCACTATAAAAGTGAGCATTGAGCTCCCTGTCGCAACCAGACACCGTCGTGATATGACTGAAAAATTGTTGAAAGCGACGTTAAACCCGAACTCACACACACTCGACATATTTTACAAGTCACTTGGGTTATGCCGGCCTCGGTACATGTAGCTCAGTCGGATGCGCGTCTGACTGGTGATCAGGATGACGCGGGTTCGATAACAGCCGGGATCGGCAACATTCTTTCGTGGAGATTGTCATGAAATCTTGTCTACGGTCATTCTCTCCCTTCCGCTGAGATTAGAAGGGCAGCTGTCAGTTTCTGGCGAAAGGATGTTCTCTGTACTGGTTACGTATAAGCCTGCCCAGGAAAAGTGTGGATAGGTATACTGACCGGCACAAAAAATGACCTAAATAGTGTTGATTGGGCCGTTATACTTCAAAACAAACAAACAAACAGATCGACAATATACCGGTTTGTACTAGTCTGAGCATTGAACAAGACTTAAGAAGCTGCGATGTGGTCTTCTTTCTGTCTCTGTCCTGTCCGTCCAAAACAACACATATGTATGTAACCAAATGACTTGGATACGAACTTACTATGCTAAAGACATTTCATACCAATTTTGATCAATTCGTACCGGGTACGAAATGACCAAAACCGTTACGAAATGACTTGGGTACGAAATGATTGTTAGTGGGTACGAAATGACCAAAGAACAGGTACGAAATGACCAAAATGGTACGAAATGATTAGGGTAAGAAATGACCGGTTACCGCAAAAACTTATCAAAATATTCCTTGCGGTTTGAAAGTTTTAACGTCTTTGTCAGTTAGTGAAAATTTTGCCTCGGCGGGGCTAATTAAAAAGAAATCAGGTATTAGACAATTTCATTTGTTTGGTCTTGTCAATCTTTCTGCATGCCAAAACTGTCTGAAAGTCGGTTAGTAACACTTTTGCCTTGGCCAGGCTTCTTGTGAAGAAATCCGGCATTATGATGAGGCCTAATTGGCCACTAATGAGGTTAAATCGGCCGAAACTAGCTAGTCTGGTCCAGAAAACATATACACTCCATATTTTTCAGTTCTGTGGCGTATCCCTTGCTTCCAAAGGATCACCCTTTCTAGACATATTAGGCAGTCTTGTCAATATGCATCTGCTTGCCAAAACTTATCAAAATAAAAGTTATATGCCTGCAATAAGTTTGTGAATATTTTGCCTTGGCAATGCCATTTAAGTAAAGAAATCAGGCATTAAATAATGTTGTTGACTAGATCTTATCAATCTGTTTTATCTGTTTGCTAAAAAAATGAATAAAATATCTCTAACGGTTTGAAATTAATACGTCGGTGCCAGTTAGTGACAAATTGCCTCGGTGAGGCTATTTTTAAAGAAATCAAGCATTAGACAATCTCACTGGTAAGGTCTTGTCAATATTTATCTGCATTCAGTTTCTGAAAATGTTGCCTCGGCCGGGCCAGAAATATGGCAGTAGTCTGCTGGTGGTGCTGCTAGCTGTCTTATTGGTTCTGGCTGGGGGCTGGACTGCGCAGATTCTAACGACAAGCGACAGTGACACTCTGGTGCTGAAGGCCTGTGGTCACCTCAGGAATCCCATGAAGTCGGCATGAATTCAAGAAAGCCACAAGTGGCTCTGGAAGTACTTTTTCATAAATCCAGACATGATGTGATATCGATCTGGACTGCTTAAGAGTTGATGACACTGCTACGTTCGTTCGTTCGTTTGTTCAAGCTAAGACATTTTACGTCTGCCAGGGTCGAGCGGACAGAACTCCATAGCTCCACAGCGAGACTAAAGTTATGTGTTTCTGGGCTGCGAATCGCGGCAGTTTGTCCAACAGGAGTTTATCGCGATGGACTGCCTGTATCTACCGAGTAAAGTGAAGCACTGCCAGTTTTAGAAATTTTGAATGAAAATCTAAATTGAGCCAAAATGTCGAGTAATCAGTGACAAATCGGCTGCAGATCGCGATTTCTCTATTGTGCTCGAGAGCAGAAAGTAGGTCAACGGTGCTCTCTCGTTGGGCCGCGCGGCTTTGGCCAACGGACTTAGGCTGCAAATGAAGCATGCCTATGCAAGTTTCCATACAGAAACGCGCGGCTAGTGGTCCAGGAAGAAGACGGGTCGCGAAATAGAAGTGGAGGCAATGATCAGGAATCGATAGAATCAACCCACAGCTCCCATCAGAGACACCAAAGGGAAAGACACAAACATGAAACAACAGACCCTAATGGAAACACCAACAGCGGAAAGCCTAAAGGAAAGTTACTTTCCCACATAATGGCCAATAGGCTATCCAAATAAAATAACATAAGCGACACAAACGCCCATAGACAAACCATAACAAAAATAAACCGCGACAGAAGAACCGCCTTGGAACGGTCAGCGGAAACGAATTCCACCGGGGGCTTAAATCGATTTTACGTGGCCACAATCCTCGTCCTTACTTCCGTCGCGATTTAGACAAATAATTTCAGTCCGCATGAAGGCCTCCTAACTCATCAGTGCAACATCTCCGTGAACACAAATAATCAAACAACCACAGAGATGAAACAACGGTGAGGACTCGACAGCAAGAAACCACTGAAACGCTGGAGCAAAAGAAAACCAACAGTTAGTCTCCAGTCTTATTCCCAACCAGGAGGCAGGATGAGTGCATAATGATCCAGATGCTGGTACAAGCCCTCAGCATCTCCTACCGGTTTGGCCATGCAGAAGTGCTGCTTGTAGAACCGCCAAGCTCCTGGGACGAACTCATCGACCCCCGCATCCGATGACCTCGACTCGTACAGAATGCCGTTCTCCAAATGTTGGAAAGCGTAGCACTCTGTCGCATACGGGTAGGTTCGACCCGTATGCTTTCTGCTAAGCAGGGAGAGGTCGTGGTCACCGTAGCGGTGGACAGCTTGACAGTCGTAGTGGTCTTGTACCCGAAAATGATGGTCGATCGTAACGGAGTCTATGTCTGGCGCGAGCGTTTGGTAGGCTGGCTTAAGCAGCAAAGTCTTGAGTCGTTTCTTTGGTGGTTCCGGCGGTGAAGGTTGAGAAGGCTCTGGCTCTGGCGAGGACGACGCTGGTGCAGGCGAAGGTCGCTGAGGTGACGGCGCGGGCGCAGGTTCGGCGCTGGCTATCGGAGGTGGTTAGGTGATTGTCGGAGGTAACAGAACCTCGATGGTCACCGTTTTTGGTGCTGTTTTTTGTAGTGGTCTCTCCCTCGCAGAAGGCTGCTGTTTCTTCACTGTCTTCTTAAGAAGAGGCTGGCTGGAACAGGAGTACTCCGATCGCAGCGAAGAGCGATGGTGAAACACTGTTGCTGAATGCCTGTGGTCACTTCAGGCCCGGGCCCCCCGCCAATCGGGGCTTGAAGAAATATATTGGCTGCATGATGCTTCCACTCAGAGCTGAATCCGACCCGCACACAAGTACTGGTAAACCGCTTAGATGATCTAAGCCTGCCCAGGCAAAGCGGTACGCACGAGTAGGACCGTCCATGCTTATAAACCCTGTTGGTTTCATTGGTCGACAGGGCTTGAGATGTCATTTCATCTCAATGTCGGGTAAAAGTCCCACAAATCTGGAAGCAACGTCTCCAAAATGACCTTTGCATTGTTAACGGGGACGTTAAACCTCAAATCAAACAAATCACTTCAGGTCCCCATGATGTCGGCATGACTTTAAGAAAGCCACAAGTGGCTCTGGAAGCAGTAATCTTTAATCAGGTCTAAGAAATAGAAGTGGAGGCAACGATCAGGAATCGATACAATCAACCCACACCTCCCATCAGAGACACCAAAAGGAAAGTAACACAAACATGAAACAACAGACTAATCATAACCCTAATTGAAACATCAAGAAAGTTGTTTTATTTAAAGACTCTCTAGAAATTTAAAGACTATCTGTAAATTTAAAGACTTACACAAGGAAAATCATGAAAATGACGAAACACGAAAAAAATTCGCGTTCTCATATGCAGCCCTAGTCATCATCTCATTAAAAGAAATATGTTGCTAAAAACTGCATGTATTTTATTTTCTGTAAATATTGTGTTTTATACAATACGACTTCATATTCCACGTTTCACCACAAATGATTCCTTACGCTACAATATCAAAAAGCTTGTTTCTTTTTAAAGAAATTATGTGAGATAGATGCGAAGGCAATGATCATGTAAGTCTTGTTCACCGAGTCATAAGGTGCACAACTGGAAGGGAGGTAATAATAAAAAAAAATGCAAGAAAGAGCTTTCTAAAGAAAAAAACAACTAGAAATGCGTCCATAGGACACGGATGCCCCGCCTGAAAAGTTTTGGACCCGTTTTTCATATCTGACCACTAATAAATGACCTTGACCTTGGAGGTAAGGACCTTGGTTTTGTGTGAGGCAGATTGTTTCATGATGGCCAACATTTCTGCCGAGTACTTTCAAAATCCATCCAGAAATAAGAAAGTTATTGATCGGACACTTTTTTTGCCTTTGACCTCTAAGTATGACCTTGACCTTGGAGTTACGGACCTGGGTTTTGCACGTGACACATCACCTCATGATGATTAACATTTCTACAAAGTGATTTCAATTTCCAGCCAGAAATAAGAAAATTATTGACTGCGTTTAAGTTTCGGACCCTTTTTATGACCTTTGACCTCTAAGTACGACCTTGACCTTGGAGGTACGGACCTGGGTTTTGCACGTGACACATCATCTCATGATGGTTAATATTTCATTTAACAGTCCATCCAGAAATAAGAAAGTTATTGACTAGGTTTAAGTTCCGTCCGGACGGACGGACTAACGAACAGACGGACAGGGACAACGTTATATGCCCCTCCACCATTCTTCGAATGACGGGGACATACAAACACTACTACACAAATATAGAGGATAATTTAACCACAAAAAACAAAAAACAAAGAGAATCCACTGAGTAGAAATAATGGTAACGTCAGGGCCCAATCTCGGGCCCAATATGGGCCTAAAAATAGATAGAAGTGGCTGCTCCCTCCTGAGCAAATAAGGAGAAGTTTGCTGAGTTCAGGGAGAAGTGAGTGCGGCTGGCTTACTATCCCTTGCGCTTACAGAAAAGGCTCTGATCAAAATTCACTGAAGCGCAGGCTGATTAGTCTTTGTATACGTTTTAGAGTGTTATACTCGGCCCCCGCCCATAGGGGCTTGAAGAAATATATGGGCTGCATGATGCTTCCACGCAGAGCTGAATCCGGCCCGCACACTAGTACTGGTAAACCGCTTAGAGGATCTAAGCCTGTCCAGGAACCGCGGTGCGAGGCGGACCGTCAGTGCTAAAAAACCCTATTGGTTTCATTGGGCGACAGGGCTTGATATGTCATTTCATCTCAATGTCGGGTAAAAGTCCCACAAAATTGGAAGCAACGTCTCCAAAATGACCTTTACAGTGTTGACGGGGACGTTAAATCTCAAATCAAACAAAAGAGCGTTATACTAAGTGTTTTTGCTAGGTATGCGCTCCGTATATTACAATGCCATGCATATTATTTTTTTTGAATTTCAAAGCAAATCGAGCTGTAGCCATATATAACCGTATGTACTACGATTATTGCCGTTCTGCTACGTTTAAAATACGCAGTAAAACAGCCCTCAATACGTGACGGTTAAACTGTGACCTATGTTGCCATGTAATAGATTTTCACTACGTTTATTGCGGTTCTGCTACGTTATTTTTAATGTGCCAAAACCTAGCTCTCAATGCGTGACTGCGGCCTAACTCGTACGTGCAACACACTATACCATGCCTAGGCGTCCTCATTAACTTAGATACCAGCATTTAACAACAATTTTAGTCTGCCTGAGCAATCAAATTTATTTCCGAGCAGAGTACTTGTTTCTATTAGTTTCAAGTATTGCTTTTCAGTTACTGGATACCAGTATATCAGTATGTTACATGCCTCTGTAATGAAGTTGTGATTACAGGGATTACATTAGTTGTCTAATTTTTGTTATAATACGTAGGCGCGTTTGAACGACACTAACAAGGAACAATATATATGTATATTGGATCCGTGTCGCCCATAAGAAAGATCAGTTATTCCCATCGGGCACATGACGTCTAGGCAACGTCGTACCAACGTCAATGCAACGTCATGTCAGTAAAACTGATTATACTGACACAGAAACTGTAGTGACTTTCAGCCTCAGCAATTGATTCGCTAAGGCTGATAAAACGCCTTTTTGTCGTTGGAGAAGAGGCAGCTGATTACGTTCCTTTCCGTTGCATTCTTACTGTATATCAAATATTTGGTTTGCTCCGAAGTTCCTGTTGGTGCCATTGGTAACATGTTTTCTGTGATGTCGCCCTTTCCGACCATCTTCAGTAGTATTTCGCTTTTTCTCAGTTCAAATATTTTGCAAATCAGCGTCACGCATACGAAAAAGATGTTGCCAGACGGTTCAACAATTTGCAGAAGCTGGAATAACGATACATTCAACTACAGATATGTTGTGCCTCTTGCTAGTGTAGGGCAAGCTTTTTGTGAAACCTCATACTTGTAAATGGTGTAACTTTCATTTATGGCCATTTCGCCAAATAGACACACTACATAGAAAAATGAAGTATCCCTGCATATTTTTGACTGGTTCACATTGTTTCTTCACGTCGAATATGATTGCAATTAGCAAATTGTAGCGAGAAGTCTGCACTGGAGCGAAAATGCTTCAAATTTCACGTAAACACTGTGGAAAAAATATTCCACCTTTATAAGTCTGGAGTGGTCAATTTCTAAGCATAGTGATGTCATTTTTTGTGTTAAGTTTTACAAAAATGCATGTACGTTGAGCAAACTGTTTAGATCTTGATCAGATGCGGTGTCTGATCTGGGTCTGCACTATTTGTCAATGTCTCAAAAAGAGCTGCCAGGCACATATTGGTTATTTCCAATAATTGTAGGTCAATGTAAAAAGCAGGAATATTTGATTCTAGTTTCCCATTACCCGCTTTTGTTTGTTTGATTTAAGCTTTAATGTCCCCGTCAACACTGTAAAGGGCATTTTGGAGATGTTGCTTCCAATTTTGTGGGACTTTTACCCGACATTGAGATGAATTGACTCACACCGCTTTGCCTGGACAGGCTTAACACCTCTTAAGCTGTTTACCAGTACTCGTGTGTGGGTCAGATTCAGCTCTGCGTGGAAGCATCATGCAGCTGATATATTTCTTCAAGCTCATATGGGCGGGGGCCGTCCAATTACCCGGTAGGATGGCCAAATTATCTTAACTGCCGTATTCGACGTAATAAGCGTTTGTTGTGACAGGAAACAAACCCTATGGTCTTCTGCATTAGGATCATCATAACATCTATGTGCTAAACATTTTCAGTTCACATTATAGAAACAGGCCAATTCAAATATACTACTCAAAGTTTGATAGGGATCACTTTTTTAATGCAAAATAATGTTTGGATGAATTAATCAGCTGAATCCAAATTTGATACATATGATAGAAAACGTATCCTTCACAAAACCTAGTGATTAATTTTGTCAACTGGTACTGCATTCATGCGTGACAACAGCAACCGTCTTGGCACCTCCAAAATTTGCCGTAACACGAAGGGATTTGGACAACTGATTTTTCACAAACTTCCAAATTTGTTTAGACAAACGTGCCTAATAACGTGTATTGCGTCCACGGGCATCAATTACAGTGCGACATCGCCTGCGCATGCTCGTAATCCGAGTCTGTATCCGGTTTTGTGGAATCAGCTTTCATTCAGCAACCAATGCATCTTTGAGCTCCTTTAAAGTCCTCGGGCTGAAACAGCACGCTGTAGCATGTCCCGCGCATGCTCAATCGGATTTAAGTCCGGTGACCGAGCAGGCCAGTCCATACGAACGATTGTCTCACATTCCAGATAGGAATCAGTGACGTTGGCATGGTTGGGACGGATATTATCGTCCATCAGAATAAAGTCCGGGCCGAAAGCATCTGCATATGCTCTGACAAACTCATCAAGAAACTCATTACAGTACCTCACGGCGATTAACGTTCCGTTTACAACGATGCACAAAGTCAATTTTACCGTTCACGCTTATCCCAGCCCAAACCATGACTGATCCCTATCCATGGCGATCATGCTCTGCCACATTCAAGTCATCGAATGGCTCTTTAGACATTCGCCACACTAATTGACGTTTATAAGTGAAGTTTAGACAGAATCTGAACTCCTCAGTAAACAGTGCTGGCGTCAAGTCTCGAACCGTCAACCTGACGTGAGTTCTGGCAAAGTCCAACCGGTCTATCACGTGCTGTGTCGTCAACGGAACACGTACAGCAGGCCTCATGGCATTAAGTCCGAACTCGTGGAGCCCGTTTCTGACAGTTTGTGTAGAAATTCGTACTCCAGTTCCGTTCCTAAGCTCGTTATGCAAACGCGTGATGTTCAGGAACCGTTGACGTCGAGACTGAATCAACAAGAAACGGACCTGACGTTGAGTTGTAGCCCTTTGTCGACCCCGTCGTGTCAGTGTGAAGGATTTCCGTGGGTAAGACACCGACTACACATTCGGGAAACCACGCTCTGAGACACATTCAGAATCCAAGCAACACGACGTTGAGAGACGCCGGATTCCAACATTCCGACGCCACGATTCATTTCTTCGGGGCTCAGACGGTTTCTTAATTGTCCCCTAGGCATTTTACTGTTTCACAAATCAAACGAAGTCCTTTTTACGCTTGGTAAAGGAACAATGACAAGTTTCATTTGTCTGCTGGAAAGCATTGCTAAGCAAGATTTTGGGGGTGCATGAATTCATTTGCGAAGTGTGAAAAGTGTGCACTTTTATGAGTACTGAACTGCACATGAGTTTCTGCTTAAGATATTTATCAATATACCGAGTATAAATTCTGTCAAGAAATTTTCAATTTTCACTGCAAAATTTGGTATATAAAAAGTGATCCCTATCAAACTTTGAGTAGTATATATACGGAATTGTGCCACCCAAATGAAAATTGTCCGATAAATAAATTCAGATTTTTTCACATTTCTGCTCTAAAAATAGATTGTGGGTACTGGTTAGGAAACCCCCCGATGACGCGGTTCTAACGACTACCCACTGTCTAGGGATCAAAATTAGGCAGGCGTGTTTTCGTGATGTGAAAAAATATTCTTTTTTTTTCTAGTCCAAATATAGATTGTCAGTGCTCGTTGTTCTGAACCCCCTAAAAAAAGAAACTAATGTACCCCTGTACACCCAATTTTCTCTTTATAAAGTTGGGTTTATAGGGTTGTTCAGTACATACGGGATAGCCTCAATGTGCTTCTAGTGCCCGGTTAGCTTAAAAAAAAGATCAGCGTTGTTCAGTACACGGACTTGTTCATGTTATGCCTTTCTTTTCTTAAGGATTTGAAGAAAAAAAAAAAAAAAAAAAAAAGATTACAAAAGTTAATTGTGTCACTTGAGTCACACTTCTCTCGGAGTCTCAAACTTTTCATGGTCACTCAGAATTTCCAGGACAAGTTTACAATGAGAGTTTGACTGTTGAAATCAGTAAAAATAGTTTTTCAGAGTCCAGTTACAGGCCCAATGAAAGTGATATGTCATTTTTCTTCATTTATTTAGGAACATTATTAACCGTTCCTTTATAAGCGGTAAGTGAAGAGAAAGACAGTTTTAAACCATTGCAGAACTCGTCCCGATCGTGCCTCGAACTCAGGCAGATAGAGACCTCATATCATACCAATGTGTGTGTGTGTGTGTGTGTGTGTGTGTGTGTGTGTGTGTGTGTGTGTACGGATTTAACGTCGCTTTCAGCAGTGTTTCAGTCATATCACGACGGTGTCTGGTTTCGACGGGGAGCTCAATGCTCACTTTTATAGTGCAGCCTCACTGAAGTATCATGTCCCAGACACATTACATGATACCCCACCCAGTCACATTATCCTGACACTGGGTCGACCAGTCCTAGCTCTACCCGTAAATCTGAGTGCCAAGCGAGGAGCAGCTAGTACCATTTTTAACGACTTTGGTATGTCGCGGCCCGGGATCGAACCCGTGACCTCCCATTCCCAGGAGCGGACACTCTACCAACTGAGCTATCGGGGCCGGTTCCTACCAACATGGTCAGTTTTACAAAACATGCCATTGTTCATCTCTGAAATCAGATAAAGCTTAATATGGTTCTGTCTTTTCTTACAAATTTTCCACCAGCATAAAACTGTGCGAGTGAGCAGCTCGCCACATTCAGCCTTCGGTGTTCATAAATGCCATTTTTTTTCTGAACCATTACAGTTAGATGCGCACCAACGGTGCGGTTTCGCTCCTCGCCGGGTCCGTGAATATGTTTCTATGTACATTATCCCCCGTTCAATGGTTTAAGACGGGCAGCTTACTCTGAAACAGTTACCGTAAAAGTCTTAACAGGAAAATCGTGCTTATTAAGAGCGACGTCGATGCAACGTCAAGACGTAGCATCGGCTTCATGGGCATGACATGGGTCTTTTTCACAAAGGCGACCAGCACTGACTCAGGCGAGCCTGCGAGTACGCGCAGCCTTACCGGAGCCTTTGCTGCTCTCGGATATGTAGAAGAGTAGATACGTTTTAGTTGGCTATGCACATGCATTTGACAAAATGTATGATTATAAGGGAGGTACGCAGTTAATAACTTTACTTGAAAATAAATTTGTAAAACAGCACAAATGATTGCTTGCAGGTAAACTTCAACGAAATGTACGCCGACGCTTACTTTTGAAAGCGAGCAAAAATGGCGGATTTTCAACTTTACATACAGGGGAAGCCTTCCTTTTAAAAGGAAACTTTATTATACTTTAGCTACATTGTAAGACAAGCGAAAGCATGTGTTCGAGCACGTGGGCTGCATAGAAGATCTTACAAGGGTGTTCATGCATTATTGAATTTATTATACGATTTTAGGAAAAGGGATGAAATGCGAGGCTTCACCGAGCACCCGCAATCTATATCTTAAAGCAGAAATAAGAATAATAAGGTTTACCCCTGCAAACCCCAGTTTTACTGTATTAAAGTGGGGTTCAAGGGGGTCAAAATTATATAGGCGTGTTTTCGTGATGTTTACATTGTTGACGGGGACGTTAAACCTCAAACCAAACAAACAAACAAAATCTATGCGAAATATTGCTATCGTCTGTGGTTTCATTCTGGTTTACAGTCGCACAATTAGCAATTTAGCACCTTGACATCTGTCGTCGATCATTAATAAGCTGTTAATACGTTAAAAAACATGACAGGTTGAAAAAAAATTCGTCTAAAAGCTGTTTAGAAGCACATGGTAGAAAGTTAAACCCGAAACGACAAAGTTTTCGGCATTTTTTGTTATTCTTCTTGCAAACGGCAAAAAATGTGGGACAGGGAGAAGCCTAATTGCTAAACTACTGGTTGCGTGGTAGTCTGTCTAAACAGGAAATATCTGTATTACTTAAAATGTACGGAAGTCGGTCTGCTTACACCATATATGACAATGGAATCTTCCTACCAATAAATTTGTCGGGGTTCATTTCCATTTAAAGTGATTACAGATATGATTTACAAATTGTATGTAATTTAAGCAAGCGGTGGAGGCCCATACTGGACACCGCGTTTTGAGGCGGCTGATATTGGTCTACACTGTCTGCCAATGTCCAGCAAATGAGACAAAAGGCATATATGGGTTAAAGGAACAGATGTCATGGCCGTTAATACGGTCTTAATACAGGAATTTTACTGTGTATATTTATAGGTGAAAATTTTATTTTCCAGGTTAACATCGAAATGAATTCGCCACTACAACAAGACATGGACCGTGATCAAAAGTTCCATCTTGAATATAGCCCAGAGTTCAAAGGCTCTGCACCTCGGTTTTATTCAGTATTTAGCCGTCGGGTAAAGTGTCAACGTCATATAACTCGTTGCCACACGGGGCGCTCGACAAAAATGCACGTCTTTGTTAAAAACAACTATTACATTGACTCCCTGGAAGTTCAACCACCTGTTCCTGTAGTCTAATCTGGTTTGGTTTAAACATATTTTATTGCTTATATACATGTAAGTTACAAGCAAATGGGTTGGGCCACAAGTTCTAACAACATTAATTACGGCCCGTCCCGTACAAACTACACAATTACAAGCAATAACAGATGACAATGAATTTTTCAACACAATCGCAAAATAGATTTTTCAGTCTAATTTTTCAAACAATGAGAGAGAGAGAGAGAGAGAGAGACAGAGAGAGAGACAGACAGACAGAGACAGAGGGAAAGAGAGAGTACCGGCTACCAAACGAGATATTGTTTATAGAGTTATTAAATGACAAATATACCGGTTATCCCTGTGAACCATGTGCAAAGCGACGTGTTTCCTTGATATAACATTGTACACTTTTGAACAAGTCTTTGTTTTCGTTTTCAGTAGCATTTTCCTTACCATAAAGTACAATCTGACAATTCAGAGGGTGAAAAATTCTGGTTGCCTGAAAAAAATGAACTCGTGCATTGGCATACTTCGGGCATTGAAAGAAAAAATGTTCTGCATCTTCTACTACATGTCCACAATCACAGTGGGCATCTACTATTAAATGATTATTGTAACGGTCATAATTAAGCTCGCTACAGTTGTTGCGTATTCGTGCATGAAAAATCGAAAGATGTCTGCTTCCAGATATAAAATATGATGGTACAGAAGGTATCACAAACAAATGAGCTAGAACAGCCGTTTTAAAAGAGGAGATAGTGGCAGAATTCCTAATGTTTTCAGGAAGATTATTCCACAGAGATATAGATGCTGGAACAAATGATCTAGAAAAAAGTGTTGTTCTACTGCTAAGTAACTGGTAATTTTGTGCATTTCGTAATTGGTATGGTGTATTGCTACCGACTGTTGGGGGGAAGAGATTTTTTAAATAGTCCGGGACAAGTTCATTTCGGACCTTGTACATTATCATTAACTTTTGGTACATTCGCATGTCCCCTAAAGACATCCATCCTATTTCTTTATACAGGTTTTGTAAAGACACGGAGCGTGTTAAGCCCGTAACGATACGCGCCGCTTCGTGCTGAATTTTTTCTAAAGTGTCTTTTTCTAGAACTGTGCAACTGTCCCATACAACAGAGGCATATTCAAGAATTGGTCTCAAAAAAGAGATGTAAACTTGATTCATAGCTTTCCGACTTAAGGAGAACTTTATTTTACGCATAATACCGAGAATTTTGGATGCAGATGACACGATATTACTAATGTGGTCATGCCACTTAGCATCATTTGAGAATGTTACACCCAAATGCTTATGCTCACTAACAAATTCTACCGGAACATCTTCAAAGACCAAGTTTGGTCTAACGGTAATATTTTCTAATGTGAAAAATAAAGCTTCCGTTTTTTTAGGATTAAAATTTACAAGCCACTGCTTAGCCCACTGAGAAATAAGTATTAAGTCGTGATTTAAAATTCCTTCTATATCAGGTATATTACGTGCGCTGAAAGCTAAAGAAGTGTCATCTGCAAAAAGTCTTACAATACTTAAAAGCTTGTCAACGATATCATTTATATATATCAAGAAAAATAGAGGACCCAAAACTGAACCTTGTGGCACACCAGCTGTAGTTTCTTTTTCATTTGAATAGGCAGACCCTATAAAAACTTTCTGTTTTCTGTTCGTTAAATAACTATTTATCCAAGTAAGTAAATTTCCAGAGATTCCATTCTGCTGCAGTTTTAATAACAACCCTTTATGCCATACACGATCAAAGGCTTTAGAAACATCACAAAATACCATACACGTATACTGTTTAGAATCGATACTTTGACATATTTGGTGGTACATGTCAATGAGTTGATAGACAGTAGAATGACCAGAGAGAAAGCCTGACTGTTTGCAATAAACCAAATCATTTTCATGTAAATGATTATAGATATGTTTGTAAACTACACGTTCCATTATTTTACCAATGTTGCTTAGAAGTGCTATCGGTCTATAGTTTGAAGGAAGGTTTAATTCACCCTTTTTGAAGAGAGGCATGACAACTGACAGTTTCCACATGTCTGGGAATTCGCATTCCTCTAGTGACTTGTTAATCAGGAGACATAAAGGTTTTACAATTGCAAATTTTACTGCCTTGAGAACTTTGTGGCTAATCATATCTTCTCCTACAGCTTTGTTTGGATTTAATAAATCTATAACATCAATAATTTCCGATTCTAGAACTTGAATTTGAGAAATAACGTTCTGCGTTTTAGGAAGGAGAGTGGGTAACGTTGTATTAGAATCATTTACTGTAGAGATTGATACAAAAAATCATTCAGACAATTAGCTTTTTCAGAATCATTGAAAAAATATTGCTCTGTTCCATCCTGTAAAACCGTTTTAAGTGGAGGAATAAGTTCGGCATTTTTGTTGGACTTTATAAATTGACGTAAGAGTTTCCAATATAATTTAGGGTTGCTTATACTTGAGTCCAAAATAGTTTGTTCCATATTGTTATAAAATTGTTCTTTTGCATGTTTTTTCATGTTATTAACTTTGTTTCGCAAGCATTTAAATTTTGCCCAATCCTCGGTTTTCTTAGTTTTAATTGCATGTTTTCGTTGTCTGTCTCTCTGTCTTGTTGTTGTTCTTATTTGTGAATCGTACCATGGTTTATCATTCGGTCTGATAGTTACCTCTTTATGCGGAATGCAGTCATGTATAAATTGAAGAAATGTTTCTGTAAACAATTTGCAAGAATCATTTACTGAGTTCGATAGAATAAAACTCCAATCGAACTGGCTAATTAAGTCATTAAGTTTATTGAAATCAGCCCTACTATACAGCCAAACTTTACGTTTGTATGTAGGGGGTTGTGCCATTTTAAAAGAGACGTGTATGTATGTAGCATGATGGTCGCTTATATTATCCGGTACATCCAATACGCCAGAGTCAAAATCAGTAACTGAGCTAGATATAAGTACAGGATCTATTAATGTTGCTGTTTGATTGGTTACTCTAGTTGGCTCTTGAATAACATTTCTCAAATCGTTTAACAGTATTAAGCTGTGTAAATGGTTGTTATGAACATTAAATAAATTCTCATTAAGATCACCAACTATAATTAAATTACTACAACTATCAAGCGCATTTTCAATTGAAACGTTAAGTTCATCCCAAAGCTGAACTTGGGTGTTGGGTGGTCTGTAAATGTTACATAGTATGAGTGATGAATCCTTAAACTTTATTTCTGTCCAAATCGATTGTATAGAAATGTGTTCAAATTCTGGGCGTCGTTTACAAAGCAGATTTATGGAGATATATACAAGCAGTCCCCCTGAATGAGCAGTGTTATCAATCCTATAAGGATCATTGAAACCCTCAAGTTTTAGAAAGTCCGTTGGAATGTCATTAGTCAGATGAGTTTCAGTGAAGCACAAGATATCAAAATCCAAACAGTTTTCCTTTTATAAAATCTAATTTGTTACGAATACTTCTTATGTTTAGATGAAAAATAGACAAACTGGACTGGTTCGAACAGTTACGTGTTGAGACAAGAGTGGTCCTGGGTTTTCTTCAACATCACCAGACAAAATAAGACGTAGTAAAACCATTATAGTCGTCGAATAAAAATCTAAGAGAATAATAAAAAATAAGTATGTTATTTCATAAAGAGCATGTTTTGAGGAACATTTAAAGATGTTAAGATAGTAAAACAGAAGATTGTTAAGGTCAATCCTATAGTGGTGTCGACAGAGAATAACCTGTAGTTTTGTATAGAAGTGCCCAATGCTTGCGCGCCATGCATTTACATCATTACCTGTCCGGATATAAAAGTGATCCTGGAAAACAGGCGCACAGGCAGGGGGTTTGAAATAAGTATATAAACGAGAGGTTTCCAAATAAAACTCTTTTATATGTATCCAGTGTGGTAGCTAAGTGACAGAAAAGAACAAAAAGAAAGAGGGAAGTAAGCATCAAAAGAATACAGAGCATTGAATTATGTACAAAATATAATTCCTCGAGGGAATACTTTCTGAAGTGCGTTCGGGATTTCAACATCCTGGCATATAAACAATCGATTGACAAAAGCATTTGAAAGTAAATTAAGCATAAGGAGTTACTAACATCTTCATACTAAATTCAGAGTACCAAAGCAAGTATATAAGTCAAGAGTAGAGTTCCCTTCTAGGGGAGATGTTTTATTTTCAGGTGTCTCAATAGCTAAACTTCACCGTATAGTACTTAGTTGAATTGAGGTGACATTAAGCGGACACCTCAAATTGTATTCTAGACTACCCATCACTAGTATGTGTTTCAGTGTGAAAACAGCAGACGTATATCTATATAAAATGGAATCTATCCTTACATAAAAGTCGCTCTTGCATGTAGAAGAGCTAATATATATTATAATAATTGTTTACAAGTATATCACCACATATCAGTCTTTTTTATTTGGGAAGGTGGGGTGAACGGGCCTTTCAAGACCACATAATCCGTGCGATGCTCGAGCCACGGCGGTGCGAGAGCTAATATGAGTCCAAGAACAATACATTGATCATAATTAAACATTCCCGGCAAACACACAACGAGGAAGCGACCCTGACTCGACCTTGACTCAACGTCTTGACGTCGAATCAACGTCGACCCAGCACCTCCTGAGGGCCTTGCGCCTAATGTATTTAGTTTAGTCAGCGTGCGTTCACCTAGTAGTGGACAAAGCTAATCCACAATAATAATAATAATAATAATAATAATAATAATAATAGTAATAATAAAGACACTATTGCTTAGAACTCTTAAGGATTCTTCAAGACCGACGTAGATGCCGGCCCCATTCATCAGAATAAGACCAGTCATTGACATCGGTCAGAATACAAAAACATCTGTCCATGTCTCCCTGACTCCCTCTTGCCGAAACGAAATGCAAGACAGGAGTATGAGAGTCAGGAACAGGAACTTATGTATATATATACATAAAAATTATAATAATATTAATAACTAGATCTGCAGTCGATGGTATACCATCGCAAATACCCGCTTTTTCTATTAATAACACTAATGACTATGTATTAGCTAGCCAAAATTACATGTAAGTTAAAAAAAAAAGTTGCAAAGAACATTCTAACTGATAAGCAACGTTTCAGAAGTGTAACTCTTATAGTTTAGAAGATATGGCAAAGTCAAACTTTTTGACCTTTGACCTTGGGGTTATGTTGAGATCCACCTAAAGTATCCCAATTTATTCTATATTCCAACAGCAATCCAATAACCAAGTTTCAGAAGTGTAACTCCAATAGTTTTGAAGATACGGCAAAGTCGTGCTTATTGACCTTGGGGCCGAGGTCAAACCAAAAGTAGCCAAACATATTCTATATTCCAGGGACCATCCAATAAGCAAAGTTTCAGAAGTGTAATTCCTATAGTTTAGGAGATATGGCAAATCATAATTTTTTACCTTTGACCAGGAAAGACTTTCAGAAAAGGAGGAGATGAAACGACTGACCCAAGTACAAAGAGAAACCTTGGTGGAGCAGAGTTAAGATAAATTAAGAGTTCCACATTTGGAAGTAGTAT
This sequence comes from Lucinisca nassula, assembly GCA_963580285.1. Lineage (NCBI taxonomy): Eukaryota > Metazoa > Mollusca > Bivalvia > Lucinida > Lucinidae > Lucinisca > Lucinisca nassula. The sequence continues at coordinate 116,148,743 of OY757014.1, forward strand.
GTAGGGACGAGGACTTATATTTATTGACGGCTATTGTTATAAAGTTACAAGACGCTTGGCGGGACAGAGAGGCCGAGTGGAACCATATGAGACAAAGTGGTTGTTTCAACAACTGACCGTTTATTTTAAGGAAATTGAGTCAGGTTGATCACGACACGTCACGCCTTGTGGGTCGTTTTGTGTTTACTTCGAAAAGGAAGGGAAAACAGAGATAGGATTAAAGATATGAAAGTGAGTGACAGAGGAGAACTGACAAAAGGATAGAAGAAATAAGGTTACCCTCCCTATCCATACCTGCTGCAAAAACACCAGGCCTTGCCATACCATTTGGACGCCCCAGCGAAACAGCAGGACGAGTGAAGTTTAACCTTTACCACAGTTTGGTCCACAGGAGCTTGAAGTTCTGTCAGAAAAACATGTCAAAATAGCCCAGATCGACTATCATACATAGCTTCGCCAAAGGCGAAGCAAGGAGTGAAACGCAAAGTGAAAGTAGAAATTGTCAAAAATGTAAACAAACGCATTTCTGGCCGTATCGCAAAGATTTTGATTCCCTCTTTAACGTGCCTCTATAAATAAAACTAATTTCCCTCTTCAAACTTACCTAGATAATATTTGCATTTACAGGAGATTCTATGAGATATACTGTCGTTTTCATGCCAACTGCTGCGATCTGCCTCCGTGTCGAAGCTCCATTGCGTGACGTCATAAGCCGTTTATTTACGGAGTGAATGTAAAAAATACTGATACTTTTGAACATGAAAAAAAAAAAATGTTTTCTTCCACTGTTTTATTATGATATTATTTAGCATGTAATAGGATACTTAAAATAATATTATAGTTTGGCGTTGTGATTTTGATATCATCGTTGTTTTGCCGACGCTTGCAAACACGCTGCACTGATCCAGATCGAAAGTTTTCCGTTGCGGTAAATTCAAATATTTGAAACCGGCGTTTAAAACCTTGAAACCGCGATGTAGATGATAACCACCTGACAAATGCAAAATGACTGGTACAATCGACGTTGCATGTTGGTAAGTATCTGACCTACCAGAACACTTCAATAATCGAGAAAGAAATGACGAAAACTGAGGTACAACGAAGCACCGGAAATTAATTTTACTTTCTTATTGTGGATTTTCTTCCTTGATTTCTTTCTATGATACTGCTATTCTGACAATTCTGATCTGTCACATTTGACCCTTACTCGACCATCACATACACTCCAGGTTTGCAGGATGAAAGCTTACACAATAATCGTGAATGGGATGGTTCTCCCTGCACATGGGGCATCCAGTTAACGCCCCCATCTGAAGGTCGGTGCACTTTGTGCCCCAAAAATATGTGTGGGTGCTCTTAGATGCCATGCAAATGAGTTCCCACAACCTTTTTCTTGAAACAAGAATTTGAAAAACAATGTAACACCACATTTTCTGAAAATGAAGCGAGGTTTACAGGGACGTTCATTACATGGACTCTGTAACGCGTTGTCACTCGATTGAGAGAAACATCACCTGACCTATAATGACAGAACATAACATCTTCCATGTTACGGTAATTGTGGAGCGCTTTGGTGTATCGTATTTGTGATCAAGAAGTTGTGGGTTCGAGCCTGACGCTGACCAAAGTGTTGTGCCCTTGAGCAAGGCATTTCATCGTAATGCTCAGATGTGAGCGAGTAGCAGTAATAGGAGAAAAAAGAAAAGAAAGAAAACAATAAAAGAAAAATTGTTTCGCCCCCGTCTATCGGGGCTTGACCGTCCCTACATATTAACCCTTTTCGTTTGTTTGGGCGGCAGTTATTGAGGTGTCATTTCATCTCCTTGTCGTGTAACCCCCCCACACACACACACAAAGAAGAAGAAGCAACGTCTCCAAAATGACTTAAATAGTTTTGACGGGGAAGTAACACCTAAATACAAACAAACACACGGTGATTGTTACCAGAGCTAGAACGAAGCCACGGCGGTTGGTGAACCTATTGTTTGAGAGACTGAGCGCTCTTAAGCTGTGGGACACTTCTCTATAGTGACTGTAATATGGCTGTGAGGATATTTTTTTTTTTCTATCTCCAATTAAGGGGAATGGGAACACCTTGCATATTTTTCTGCCATTTTTCTAAGGGATTCAACTTTCGGAACTTTCTGTTCGCTTATCTATAAACTCTGTTCCAATGGAAAAGGGATCAACTCTTAAAGGAAAAAATTTGCTCCTCAGGAGCAAATTCTTTCATTAAGAGTTAACCCATACTGATACGGAAGACAAAAATACTTTTGCAGACGTTCCCTCCCCTGAAGGTTTTCCCATTCCCCTTAAGGGTGTAGGTACAGAGGTGAGGCGGTCCTTACTAATACCACTCTATTTTTATTTAGCACAATAATGTTGAAGGTAATGAATTCTCCTGTACATCCCACTTTGTAAACTATGAAGTGGGGATTTCAAGTTATCGTATTCATGGGCTAGTTAACGTTATTGGTGAATAATAAATGAACTAAAATCAAAGAATGGAGAAATCTATTAACAGTTGAAGCTTGTCAGTTTTATGTACAAAAGACTGTCGATATCATGAATCTATGTTGCTCTAAATCTGGTTTTAACATCACGAAAACATGCCTATAAAAATCTTATCCCCTTGAACCCCACTTTTATATAGATAAACTGCTTTCGCAGGGGTATACATTATTTTTCTTATTTCTGCCCAAAAACATAGATTGTGGGAACTCGTTAGATCCGCCTCGACGAGGCGGTTCTAGGCGGTTCTAACGAGTGCCAACAATCTATGTTTTTAGCAGAAATAAGAACAATATATAATTTTTTCATCCGAAATTTTTCATTCTTCGGTGGTATAATTTACGATATATTTGTATTGGCGTGTTTTCGTAAATGACTATAATTGATAGAGCACATTGTATTTTTAATGACATGTGTGTGCAGACGTAAGTATCTTTGTGTTTGCACGTCCATGATATGTCGTGTGTGCACATGTAAGCATGTTTGTTTGTTTGTATTGGAGTTTAACGGCCCGGTCAACACTATTTAGGTTAGTTTTGAGTCGGTCAGTTTACCTATCCACACTTTTCTTTAGCGGGCTTATACGTAGGCGGTTAACCAGTTTGTTTGATTTGATGTTTAACGTCCCAGTCAACACTGTAAAGGTCATTTTGGAGACGTTGCTTCCAATTTTGCGGGACTTTTACCCGACACTGAGATGAAATGACATCTCAAGCCCTGCCGCCCAATGAAACCAATAAGGTTTTTAAGCATGGACGGTCCGACTCGCACCGCATTTCCTGGGCAGGCTTAGATCCTCTAAGCGGTTTACCAGTCCTCGTGTGCCGGTCGGTTTCAGCTCTGCGTGGAAGCATCATGCAGCCCATCTATTTCTTCAAGCCCCGATTGGCGGGGGCTGTCGCAGTTAACCAGTACAGTGCACATTATTTCGCCATAATCAGCGGATCAGCGGAAGGAAGAGAATGACCGTAGAAAAGATTTCATGATCGCTCGCCATAAAGAATGTTGCCGACCCCGGCTTGTATCAAATCCGCGACCTCCTGATCACCAGTCAAACGCTCAACCGATTGAGCTACTGAGGCCGGCAGTGTATGTGTGTGCGCGTGCGTGCGTGCGTGCGTGCGTGTGTGTGTTTGTGTGTGTGTGTGTGTGTGTGTGTGTGTTCTAAACCATTATTTTCAGGGAGATAATCACTTACATGAATACTGTACAGCAAGTATTCATCATCATCATCATCATCATCATCATCATCATCATTTATGCCCGCATATGAAGAAATATTCACAATGATTCACCATCTGAGACGTCTGCATTTCCAGTTAAAAGAGACTATGTTAAGGGTATGAGCTAAAACATGGAATTTACATGGAAGTAGCTAGATTACCAGCTTTAAAACCGATACTATTTTGGTTCTGTCGAGAAAGATATATAATTATAGAAGTAAATAAAATGTGTGCTCACTTCTCCATTATATAGTCTTAACGTTTTTACATACTTATGCTAGACAATGTACCTTTCTAGATATCAGGAACCACCAAGAACCACAAATAATTGACCCATATTGTACTTGTGGAAGCCCTGCCTCACCACTTCCTAGTTTTTACTTCTGACTTCAAACCTCTTACTTCTAACTTCCAAATTCCAACTTCTTACTTCCAACTTCTTACAACTTCTAGCTTCCCGCTTCTTACTCCAGACTTCTAACTGCCGACGTTAGACTCCCCATCCACCTTCCTACTCCCGACTCCAGATCTAACTTCCATTTTCTTACTTCCAACTGTCAGAAGTCAGAATCCGTAAATCGGAAGTTATGAAGTAATAAATAAGAAGTCGGAAGCTACAAGTCGTAATTAAGATGACGGAAGTAAAAAGTTGGAAGTTATAAGTTGGAAGTTAGAAATATAAATGAGTTGGAAATTCGATGTCGGAAGTAATAAGTAAGTTAGGAAAAAATATGGAAGTACTGGTGGTATTTCTTGTATACCACTTGCTAGTTCTTACTTCTGACTTCTAACTTACAGCTTCTTACTTCAAACTTATTACTTCCGACTTCTTACTCCTAATTTCCAGTTCATTACTTCAAATAAATTACTTCGGAATTTTGAAGTTGCACCTTAGAAATAAGAAAACGGAAGTAAGAAGTCGGCAGATAGAAGTAAGAATTTGAAGACTATTAATAAAAACTAGGACGTTAGAAGTAGATGGGAGATAGAAGTCGGAACTAGGAAGTTGGAAGTCGAAGGTTTTCAGGAAGAAATATGAATTTAGAAGTGAGAACAAAGAAGTCTTTCCAGGGCTTCTTATTCTGTCGAACGCACTTCACTACATTTTTTTCGAACTTTTCCCCCGCCCTTTACCTTTTCGGGAACATGTTCTGCAGTTCCATTTTGAAGAACTTTTTTTCAAAAACGCTTCGTTTCCAACAATTCCCTGACATCTAAAATGATACCATTTATTACAATTATCGCAAGCTATACTGTTATCTTCCTGCTTTTCCGGCGATTCACTTAATTCATAACCACAGTGTGCACAGTTGTAGGTGTCGGGGTTTCCTTCATCATCACCATCATCACCACCACCATCATCATTATCATCATCATCAGCAACACAATCATCATCATCATCATCATGGTATGTAACCCTTCTTTTTTTCTTTACGTCAGATTGTCTTTCGCCAACAGCCTTTAACTTACTTCTTATAGCTTGCTTCTTTTTCTTGGGAATTTGACTTTTAAAATGTTGAAGACCTTCTACAAGAGAAATTCGCAGGAAGTGTTCCACTACCATCTCGTATAACTCTACAAGCATAGTACAAAACACCTCGTCTTCAACAGATTCATCCTCGCTGGTGTTGACAAACAGATCAAACCACGTTTTTTTTTAGATCTTCGTTTAGAAACAAACATTCCCTTACATTTTTATGCATATTTTGCCAATGTAAGTGAAACGCTTCCGCTGACAACAGTTTTTGGAGGATGGCATTTACCTGGGTAAAGAAATGAAATACATGGTCAGGAATGTACATCAGGCCTCTTGATGGGCCTTGTTTAAATTCAATTTCAGCCAGACTTTTAGAATCTTCAGTAGTCTTTAAAGCTTCATCTTCTGTGATCCTAAGGGATTTCAGGATTTTATAGCTTCTAAAATTCCAGTCACGCTCTGTCTTTGTTTGGACATCATGCTTACCTAAATTTCTGAAGACGTTTAAGCGCAAACGATGTATAATTTTGTGAATACAGGCGCCTGCCACATTTCGAATTTTGGCTTTTGCAGCATCACTTAAATTACCAGAAGATGTAAGATTTTGTACACTTTGCAATGTTTGCAACTGCGGCTCAAACACCTTTGCATACCGTTTCTCAATTTCTTTATCGATCATCCAAAGGTACAATTTTGTAGAGAGTTTTTGTGGCTTAGGACTCTCTATTACTTTACAAGATCTGACATGATCATCACTGATAAGAAAAAGATTTGCTTCCTTGTACAGCCGCACAAAATGATCTGGTGACTTAAGTTGCCGCAATGATTTATTTAAATTGGTGTACAGAGCGGAGGCATGTTTTTTAAGAATGTCTTTAAAGTGGTCGGAGACATCTGTCGGCATGAACGATTTTCCCTTCTGGCACTCAATGAACTCGTCAAGTGACCAGGGGCATATGTCGGTTCCTAAGAGTGTTGATGGGACAAGATCCCCAGGTTCGGATACTTTTGAAGGAGTAGAAACGCTATATGTAGACTGCTCATCTTCACCCTCATCACCTTTATCTACTTCATAAACGCAACAGCGTAAGTCATTAAGTGGCTGTTTACTTTCCTGCGTATAGAAATCATAAACCTCCTGAGGATGTTTCAAATGAGCAGCCTTACTATTGTAATTTATAATTCTGAGCCCTTCCGTGCATGTCGCTCTACCTACGGCCACGCCCATTTGGCCAGCCGCAAAGAAAGAGTAACAGTCTATCTCCACTTTCTTAATCGTTTGTCCTTGGGCTCGATGAACTGTCATGGCGAAAGCCAGCTTAAGTGGATACTGGAGTCTTGTAGCTAACACCATTTTTTTGACTGGGTCATATACTTCAAAACTAATTTTTTCAACTGTAATTATTGGTCCTTCAAAATTAACTGTTGGTCCTCCATCCCGATCTAATTTTACAACAGTGCCTTTCAAACCATTATATAGTCCACCTGCTAAATTTCTTGTTAAAATCACCGGTGCTCCAACTTTCAAAGCCAATAATTTTTCTCCACCACTGCTTATTAACAATCCAGGTTTCCCTAAATAAAAAGAAAAAAATAATAAAATGGAAAAGAAATGGTAGTGGGTTCAAGGCTTTACATACAGGTCAAATAACGACTACGCACCTTTTCATACAGTAAAAGTTTGACTTATAGGGGTATACCTAATTTTTCATATTTCTGCTTAACAACATAGATTGTGGGTACAAGTTCGAAGTGCCTCGCCGAGGCGGCTCTGACGAGTACAAACAGTCTATCTTTTAGAGGTTTAGGCGCAATCGCAGAAACAGGGCGCAACTATTCCAATGGGCCATTCAAACCAGGAAAGCCCAAGACGGTAAGAATCCATGTGAAAACGAATATGGGAAAGATAATAACCTGCAGAGTATTTTTTTATGTATAATGGACTGCATGTTATTATTTACACTTGCAAATTTGGTATCTGAAATATAGGTCCGGTTCATAGAAAGGTTACTAGACGTATTGTGGATCAGTGGCCGATTATAGAATGCAGTTATTAGATTTTTTGTTTGTGTTGGAGTTTAACGGCCAAGTCAACACTATTTAGGTCATTTTTTAGCCGGTCAGTTTACCAATAGGAGCTTGAAATTCTGTCAGAAATACATGTCAAATTAGTCCAAATCGACTATCCAACATAGCGTCGCCAAAAATTGGCAGCAACGTTTTAAAAATGGCCTATACAGTGTTGACGGGGACGATAAACTTCAAATCCAAAAAAAAAAAAAAATTTAGTCATAACAATACTATGAAAAAAAAAATTTAGTCATAACAATACTATGAAAAAAAAAACAAACTTAACGATTAAATGTCCAATGCGGCCCTGCCCATCGGGGCTGGCAGAAAAAGATGGAGTGCATAATGCTTCCACAGAGAGCTGAAACCGGCCGCACACGAATATTGATAAATCGCTTAGAGGGTCTTAGCCTGCCCAGGCAAAGCGATGGGAGTCGGACCGTCCAGGTTTGGCGACAGGGCTTCAGATGTCATTTCATCTCAATGTCGGGTAAAAGTCCCACAAAATTGGAATCAATGTCTCGTAAATGACATATATAGTGTTCACGGAAACTTTAAACCTCATATCAAAGACATAAATGCCCACTGATTGAGATGGACGATCCCACGAGTTATCTTACAAATACCTTTGTCTGTGGCCTTGAACAATCGTGGCTGACCTTCGAGCTGCTCTAGGTGAATCTGATTCATATAGGCGACATCGAAGTTTGTGCCAAAGAGGCGACAAACATCGCTGTCGTCTTGAAATGGTCTGCTGAGGCCCTTTAAATACATTTCTGTGTCTTGATCAGGACTACCATTACATAGCTGATTAACGGCTTTGATCAACATTTTTTCAGACTGACGTACTACCTGAAATAAAATCAGCATCCAAGGAAAAATCTACAGGATTTTTTTCCGGCCCCGCCCATCGGGGCTTGAAGAAATAGATGGGCTGCATGGTCTTACTCGCAGAGCTGAAACCGACCCGCACACGAGTACTGGTAAACCGCTTAGAGGATCTAAACCTGCCCAGGCAAAGCGGTGAGAGATTGTTCATAGTCAGTCCATGCTATGTTTGTTTGTTTGTATTGGAGTTTAACGGCCCAGTCAACACTATTTAGGTCATTTTTGAGCTGGTCAGTTTACCTATCAACACTTTCCTGGGCAAGCTTATACGTAAGCGGTTAACCAGTACAGTGCACATTCTTTCGCCAGAAACTGACAACTGCCCTTCTTGAATCAGCGGAAGGGAGAGAATGACCGTAGAAAAGATTTCATGATCAATCTCCACGAAAGAATGTTGCCGACCCCGGCGGGAGTCGAACCCGCGTCCTCCTGATCACCAGTCAGACGCGCATCCGACTGAGCCACTGAGGCCGGCCGTCAGTCCATGCTTATAAACCCTATTGTTTTCATTGGGCGATAGGGCTTGATATGTCATTTCATCTCAATGTCGGGTAAAAGACCAACAAAATTGGAAGCAACGTCTCCAAAATGGCCTGTACAGTGTTGGCGGGGACGTTAAACCTCAAATCAAACAAATAAAGGATTTTTTTTCTATTGTTGGACCATTGTCAAACAAAAAACATGTTGCAAAGAAAATGTCCATAAAGATTATAATTTATTATAACCTCTCTCTCTCTCTCTCTCTCTCTCTCTCTCTCTCTCTCTCTCTCTCTCTCTCTCTCTCTCTCTCTCTCTCTCTCTCTCTCTCTCTCTCTCTCTCTCTCTTGTTTTGTTTATAATGGAGTTTAACGGACCAGTCGACACTAGTTTAGGTCATTATTGAACCGGTCAATTTACCCATCTACACTTTCCCTGGGCAGACTTACACGTAAGCCGTTAACCAGTACAGTGCACATCTTTTCGCCATAAACTGACATCTGCCCTTATGGAATCAGCGGACCGGAGAGAATGACCGTAGAAAAGATTTCACGATCAATCTCCACGAAAGAATGTTGCCGACCCCGGCAGGTATCGAACACGCGTCCTCCTCATCAACAGTCACGCGCAACCGACTGAGCTACCGAGGCTGTCAGTAGCCGCGACGATTACCCGTTGTGATTTCATCATTTGGTATATGCCGAAGCTATACGACAGTTAACATGTTTTATGTTTTCTGGTCGACTTGTTTTGGTTTTACGACTCCACATATTAACATTGTTAATCAGAGATGTGCAAAAACAGGTGTACCCTCCCCCGCCCCCTAAAAAAGAAGGAAAAGGAACCTGACATTCCGTTACAAAACTTGTCGTCCCATTTCTGACCCGAGCGATAATCGAATCACAGCTGTGAGAGACTTAATGGTTAATAGTCAGTGTTCTTATCCACTAGGCCACAAAAGCCCATGACAGTCAACAAGTAAGACTGCTGTCGTCAATAGGATCACCGAAATGAACTGACACACACCACAAAAAGTTCGAGCCCGGCTGTACCATATAGTAAGTAAATCATAGTCAAAAAACAATGAAAACTACTTTTGCAACGTATTCATCGTTCAAGAGTCACACAGCTAATTCAAGAAAAGGCAAGACAATTATCTTTACCTCCGTCAGATCAAAGTGATGTGGAAACACATCTCTGAATATCCCACTTTGGAAGCAGTGGTTTCCTGAATCACCATAATTATAATTAGGTACGGGTGGTAGCTGTTTAAAATCACCTGATGCAATCACCTGTAAATCACAATGGAGACGTTACCTGTGCAAAGAGAAAACATTGGGCGCCATAACGACGTCCATGTCAACCATGGGTTTTTGTGGAAAATTGTCCCGTTATATCTGATAAATCTTACACTCGTGGTCATTTAATATGAAATTTATGAAAATCGCCGAATGCTCGTTTCATAAATATCATATAAAATGACCACGAGTGTAAGATCCTTTACTCTGGGCCTTTTTATTATTGCAAGATGCATGTTGTTCACAGCGCGGAGATATGCGATGGCGCACCATCGAGTTGCTCTAGTTTGTTCAATCCGTATTATGGGTAACTGATGAGGCCTAATTGGCCGAAAATAGCTAGTCTGGCCTAGTAAACCGTACACCTCATAGTTTTAAGTTCTGTTGTGTATTCTTTGCTACCAAAGGATGACCCTTTTATCTATATACATATATATATAGAACACATTTGTAGCAAAAAAAGATTGAGTGCAACTTTTGCAAAGAACATAAATATCAAGCGAATACAGAAGTAATAAGCAAGTATGATTGGTTTGTATGAAAAAATAAATGAAATAATAACAAGAGAACAATGTCTAAGAATAGCCACAGTGCAAGCTCTCGTCTAATTTATACAGATCGGAAGTAATCTACTAAAAGTATTGATCATATGATGCTGTTGATATACAATGGATAACGTCGTGTAATAAAAATCTTATGACCACAATTGTAATAACACTTTAGCGGGATTAAGTAACGCCACGACGACGTCCATGTCAACCATGCATTTTTGTGGAAAATTGTCCCGTTTAGAATTGATAAAATCCATTCAAAAGTGGCCATATGATACCAAAAAATCTTACACTCGAGGTCATTTCATATGCTAATTATGGAACGAGCCTTCACATGAAATGAACACGAGTGTAAGATCATCTATTTATCATATGACGTCTCGTCCGAGAGTGTATGACGCCATGTAATAAATTCGATAATCCACATTTGGATTAAATATGCAAATTAGCTAGACGCGTCCCGTAACGTTACACGTACGACGTCCTTAACGACGTCGCGTTTACTAATGGCGGAACATTGATATTTTTGTAAACCATCGTGAATAAAACGCGTTTTAAATGCCATATGATAAACAGAATCTTGCATTCGTGCTCATGAATTATTGAATTTATTAAACTCGTTGAGGAAAAGGGATAAAATGCTCGGCAAAGCCTCGCATTTTATCCCTTTTCCTCAACTCGTTTAATAAATTCAATAATACATGAACACTCATGTAAGATTCTCTATTTAACAAACCTTAATATTCGTTTCATAGACATTTACCTGCAAACCTCCAAACAGTCGTTTGCTATTCCTAGCTAATCTGCACACAAGCTCGAGCTTGTCAAAAAACACCTCTGACATCATACCCAATTCATCAATGACCAATACACGAGAAGATAGTATCTGATTTCTAGCCTGTATGAACCTGTCATCTGAATTGAACCGTGCAGATAGCTCTTCTTTCGAAAAACGTGCATCACCTAAGCCAGACCAGTGATGAACTGTCACTGCCCCAAGGCCTAACTGTGTACTCGCCATACCCGTTGTCGAGGTGACGGCAACTATTTGACTTTGTTTTAATTTTTTGATGACACATCTGAAACGCAAAATAAATGCATTTGGCTTTTCAACAGGAAGCTTCAGTAGCTTCGGACACTTAGAGCTCGTTTATCATGGCTGTTTCAAAATTGTTCTTGTTTCGATAAGAAATCCTCCAAAAAGCTCTAGATAGGGATAAGATATGGATCTTATTCAATCAAGTATATGCATACTTGGTTGACATTAGAATCGCCTCGGTGGGGTGACTCAAATGTGTTCACAAAACATACCAATATCTTTTTTGAAAATTTTTGAAGAACTTCTGCTGAGCTGGTGATGTCAGTTACCTTCAATGGCTCGAACTATCCCTACTTGGAAACATTTTTTCGTAGTTCTAGCGGCTCTTGAGCAATTGAAATTTGGCTATAAAGAAATTCATTAACAAGCCAAATGATTGAAAAATTGGAGTAGCTTTTACAAATCTACCACTATTTTCTGATCGTCGCCCCCGCCTATCGGGGCTTGAATAAATATACAGTCGAATTTCAATAGCTCGAACACCTTTTGGACCTCGAAAATCTGTTCGAGACAGGGGCAGTTCGAGCCACTGAGATTACTGTCAGGAGGCATAACGATACACTTCTAGACATCTTTACGGCGTTCTATAATGAAAATGTATTCTGTGTGTACTCATTAGAATCGCCTCATCCAGGCGATTCTAATGAGTACACACAGCATACATTTGCAATATAGAATACTACAATCTCCTTAATTATCCCCCACTATTTCTTATGTAGAGGATTTCGCTAGTGGCTCAAGAATGGGTTCGACACATCCATGGTAAACGAGTCATCGATGTTCGAGCCATCGAAGTTCTACTGTATTGGGTGCTTCCACGCAGAGCTGAAACTGACCACACACGTGTAATGGTAAACCGCTTAGAACTAAGCCTGCACAGACAAAGCGGTGTGAGTCAGACCCTCCAGTGCATTTGTTTGATATGAGGTTTAACATCCCCGTCAACACTGTATAGGTCATTTTGGAGACGTCGCTTCCAATTTTGTAGGACGTTTACTCGACATTGAGACGATTTGACTTCTCAAGCCCTGTCACCCGATGAAACAATGGTCCAACTTGCACCGCTTTGCCTGGGCAGGCCTAGATCCTCTAAGCGGTTTACCAGTACTCGTGTGCGGTCGGATGCAACTCTACGTGGAAGCAGCAAGCAGCCCATCTATTTCTTCAAGCCCCGATGGGCGTGTGTGTGTGTGTGTGGGGGGGGGGGGGTAACCCTCCAGTGCATATACCCCTTTGGTTTCATTTTGGCGACTGGGCTTGTGATGACATTTCATCTCAATGTTGGGTAGGAATCCCACAAAATTGGAAGCAGCGTCTCTAAAATGACCTAAATAGTGTTGACGATGGCGTTAAACCTCAATTCAAACAAAACAATTTTCTGACCGAAGATAGAAGAATATTTGCAATGATATACGAAAAGTTTATACGATGCGAAAACAAAAGAGTTCCTTGTTGGCCTTCCTTTTAGCGTTGCTCCTGTCCGTTCGTCCGTCCGTCAGTTCGAAATTAAATGCAGTCAATAACTTTCTTATTTATGGATGGATTTTGAAATTATTTTGCAGAAAATGTTAGCCATCATGAGACTAGCTGAGCTGTCTCATACAAAACCCAAGTCCAAGTGTTATGTTCTTTTGTTCGCTCAGTATCTTTCTTGTTCCTGGTTTGATTTGGAAATTACTTAGCAAAATGTTAACCATCATGAGACAATTTGTTTCACACAAGACCTAGGTCTGTACCTGTAAGGTCAAGGTCATACTTAGGTCAAATACTAACAGCATATTTTTAGGCTGGGTCATCCGTGTACTATGGACGCATTTCTATATAATAAATCGTTCTTATTCACTGTTTCCAGGCTTGCCATTTACTTGACACATGGTTTGTCTGGTGAAAATGAGAAACCAATTCTACTTGAGGAAATATTCAAAGAGTCCCAACGCTACTTCGGTTCGGTGAATATTGCTCCGCCATCCAAGAGTCTTCTTAGCAAATTGATTATATCCATGTTTAACGCCGAAAATGTTATGGTATACCAGCACGGAGAAAGATACAGTGGCTACAAAAACCTCATGATAAGATCTCCCATTTTATCAAATGGTGTAATCCAGATTCCAGAATACTGCTCTGCAAAAGTTTCAGTGACAAATGAGCTTGAATTAACATGTCGGCGGGAATATTTTGTTAACAAAAAACAGTTAATCTGTTCGTTATTATTTGGGAAGGAAAAAACTACACTGAAAGTGCAAGGCATCACAATCCCATTGAATATACATCTAGATCCGACACAGACTTCTGTAGACGGGATGGTTTTTCTGATGGGAAGTATCAAACTTTGCAAAGGAATACCTGCCATCGAAAATTTTAACTCTAGTGTCCGCGAATCATGGTCATTAATCACGGACGGAAAATCAGTTGAAATGCGGACAAGATCTAAAAGTTGCATCGGTATGTTGTCTTTCTGTTCAAGAACGGAAATTTGTGAACCATGTGTTTTAAAAATGAGACGGGGTACAAAGAAACCGTCTCAGGAAACAACAGAAGAAGTCACTCCTGTAAATCTGTCTCCCAAACGGAAAATTGCCTTCGATAAGGAAAATGACGATCCTTGTACAGAACATAGTAGTAAGCACTTAAAACTATCTGCCTCTAATTCAAGTAGCTGTGTGGAGTTTGGCAAAGATGTGGGCATTGGTGTTTGTAATAAAATTGAAGACCTGATAAGTAGTGATTCTCCCGAAAAGTTAAAACTTCTAATTAAGTCTCAGTTGCAAAATTCGAGAACAGACATAGATCCAAGACAACGTCGGTGGGACTCTGAACTTATAAGTATCTGTTTGAGTTTATATGTACGCTCTCCTGCAGCATTTGAAGATCTTAGGAAGTCGGAACTGTTTGTTTTACCATCCGCTAGATTGTTACAGATGTATAAAAACTGCATTAAACAGAAGCCAGGCATTAACTCTGAAAATCTGCTCTGGATGCAAAATGAGTCTGAAAGGCAGAAAGTTAGCCAGTTTGGTAAGCGAGGCGGGCTCATATTGGACGAGATGTCTCTCCAAGATGACTTGACAATTACGCGACAAGGTGATTCGTGGTCTCTGGTCGGAGCTTGTGATATGGGAAAAACAAACAATCATATTTCCCTCATTACTAATGGACGGAAGAAAGTTGAACTGGCAACTCATTCTTTACAGTTCATGTTTCATGGGTTTAATGGATTCCGTTGGCCTGTGGCATATTATGGCTCAAATTCAGCTTCAGCTCATCAGCTCTACTTGAACGTTTGGGAGAGCATCGATACTTTAGATGAACATAACTTCACGATTGATTATATAATGCTAGATGGTGCTGCAGCTAATCGATCTCTCGCAAAAATGCTCTTAAAAGATTCACCTAGAGAGGAAAGGTTTGTTGCCAAAGACATATATAATAGTAATCATGAAATTTTTATAATTCAAGACCCGAAACATGTAATCAAAAAAATTAGAAATAGCGTCAGTTCCAGTTCTAGATCCCATAAATCAGCTGCAGGGCGTTATTTGCTTCACAAGGGAAAAAGTATAGTGTGGGAACACTTCAATGATGCTTACGCTTTTAACATGCAGGCTGGATTCAGAATTCACCGATATTTGACAAAAGAACATTTTGACTTGACTGGTGCGTCTAAAATGCGCAATAAACTTGCAGAACAAGTGCTTGACAAGGATATGTTGTTCTTAATGAAACAACTTCAAGCTACGCTCCAGAATCCAGAATCTCTGGCATCAACAATTGAATTTCTGGAACATACTTCATTGTTTGTTGATATATTTTCTGATTTGAGGCCTATAGTAAATGCATCGGACAAAAGGCTCACTGATCTAAGTAAAGTTCTGAGTTACTTCAACAGTTGGGAAACAGAAGTTATCAACTCAAAATTATATGTTGAATCCAAGCATCTTATCACCCATGAAACACGTGATGACCTGAATTCTTGCATCACGGGTTTCATTGGGTTGTGTCAGAAATTACTTGGATCAGGGGACAGTATAGTGCCAGCTTTCATTAATTCCGACATCGTGGAAAACCACTTTTGTCAGCAAAGGGGTTCGTGTAATGGACAGAATACAAACCCTACGCTTGCACAGTATGGACCTTCGAACACTTCGATTTGTTTGGGCCAAACATCCGTCTCTTCAAAGAGAAATTCTAGTACCAAGGCGCAATATTTCAAAGCTACAACGCCGTGTTCTTTAAATCCAAACAGAAAAATAAGAAAAAGCCGGAAAGAATTGTTGCGCCGTCTGTAGAATACGCTCTTTGTAGGTAAAACAGCGTGTAAATGCTTTTTATCCTTAAAGGTTTGCCCTATAAGCATATTTTCGCCCTATGATGAGGGGCAAAGAATGTGAATATAAAAAAAAATTTTTTTTCTGTTTTCATGAAAATATGAACGACAGCGGGTAGCTAGAAAAATTTACATTAACCCCTTCGGGGTCCATTTACTTTGCCCAAGACACAATGCGTTCATACTTTCATGAACCGCAAAAAATAAAATTCATTTAAGAAATGAAGTTTATTTTTCTGCAGTTCATGGAAGTATGAACGCAGTGGGTCGCGTGCAAAGTAAATGAACCCCGAAGGGGTTTATGTAAACTATGCTAGCGACCCACTGTCGTTCATACTTTCGTGAAAAGCAGAAAAATTAAGTTTATTTTTTATATTTACATTCTTTGCCCCTCATCAGTGGGCGAAAAAATGCTTGTAGTGAAAACGTTTAAAGCTGAAAAACATTTATACGTTGTTTTTCTAAAAAGAGCGGAGCAGCGTTTACGTCATCAGCGCCCGTAGAGAACAATGGTTTAGAATGACGTCACTTAACGTCACTGAAAATCATGTGATTCGATGCGTTCATGGAAGTATGAACGCAATTGTTTTCTATAGGTTCACATTAGACTTTACACTACAAATGAAAATATTTCTTAAATGAATACATTGACTCTCGTGAAGTCTGTAACGTTGGAATAAACAATGGTTATCTTCCATAGGATTGGAAAATGGCGACGTTACGGCGCCAAGACGCTATTCAAATTTTAGTATGGCGTGCAGATGTTTTTAATCATACGGTGGATGAAAAGTAATGTATATATAAACAATAAAGGTAATTTATGTAACGTCCATCGAACTATGAACAACAGCCGGTCATGAGCAACGTTTAAGTGTTCAGGGTCCACTTACTTTGACCCGATATTGTTCATTTTTAGATGCACGTCTAATAAATTACATTCATTTACATGTAAGAAGAAATGAATTTCGTTTTTCTGCTGTCCGTGAAAGTAGGAACGCAATGGGTCGCGTGCAAAGTAAATGAACCCTTATGGGGTTCATGTAAACTTTACTAGCGACCCGCTGCAGTTCGTACTTTCATGAAAAGCAGAAAAATTAAGTTTAATATTTATATTTTCATTCTTTGCCCTTCATCAATGGGCGAAAAGCTGAAAATCTTTTACGGGCGAAAAGCTGAAAAACTTTTACACGATGTTTATCCACAAAGGTGGAAAAGCCTTGACGTACCCAACGCCAGTATAGAACCATGGTTTAAAGTTGAGAATGACGTCACTTCACGTTATTAAATATCACGGGACTCGATGCGTTCATGGAAGTATGAACTGCATTGTCTGCTATAGGTTCACATTAGACTTAACACTGGGAATGTAAATATTCCTTATATGACGTTGCATCGACGCTGTAAAGCTTTTGTTTTCATGTTGTCCATTACAAGAACATGTTAACGTGATCAAAGAATAACAACAGGATTTAAAAAGATCATCTGGTCATTATTAAATATTCCCTTCTTTACATGTACAACAGTGACAAATTGACAACAGTGGCAACTTGAGTATGAAAAATTGGTAACTATATTCAAAACTGTCTTTTTGGCATGCAAATCGGAGGTTTTACGGTCGGAAAATTTCGTTTTACGGCGACGCGTAGCGGAGCCGTAAATCGTAATTTGCGACCGTAAAACCGACGATTTACCTCACCAAATCACAATTTCTCAATATAGTTATCTCCATTCTAATGAACTAACAGGGTTGTTTTGTTAAAATGTTTTATTTTGCACAAAACGGCAAGCGCCGTGAGCTGCGTAAAAGAAAAGTCCAGCCAATGAAAAACGACGTTACGCGATGACGTCGGGTTTCCGACAGTATATCGCAGATTCTAATGCACTCGCGTATGTAAAGCGACGTCTCATTGGATAACGTCAAAAATTTTCCTCAGTATATTTCGCGAAAAGAGATGCACATTTATAGAGGAAATGAAAAATTTAAACCGACTCTGAAATAATACCCCTTAGCCTACCCCGCCCATCGGGGCTGGTAGAAAATAGATTGGGCTGCATGTTGATCCCACGCAGAGCTGAAACTGACCACTCATGAGTACTGGCAAACCTCTTACAATGACTTAACCTGCCCAGGCAAAGTGGTGTGAGTCAGGCCGCCTTCTTGTTTCATTGGGTGGCAGGGCATGAGATGTCACTTCATCTCTGTGTAGGGTTAAAGTTTCACAGAACTGGGAGCAACGACTCCAAAATGACCTAAATAGCGTTGACGGTGACGTTAAACCTCAACT
This sequence comes from Lucinisca nassula, assembly GCA_963580285.1. Classification (NCBI taxonomy): domain Eukaryota; kingdom Metazoa; phylum Mollusca; class Bivalvia; order Lucinida; family Lucinidae; genus Lucinisca; species Lucinisca nassula. Next base: position 116,166,946 of record OY757014.1, read on the forward strand.
CAAACTAACAGAAAGTTAATGATGCAACTGGTTGTTTTTGATTGTGCCGAATTTACAGCACAGGTAAATATGCCTGAACATACAAATATGCCTGACCATACAAACTGCAGCGTGATCAGTCGAATGCGCGTCTGACTGGTGATCGGCAACATTCTTTCGTGGAGATTGATTATGAAATATTTTCTAAGGTCATTCTCCCCCTTTCGCTGATTGAAGAAGGGCAGTTGTCAGCTTCTGGCTAAAGAATGTGCACTGCTCAGGAAAAGTAGATAGGTAAACTCACCGGCTCAAAAATGACCTAAGATAGTGTTGTCTGGGCCGTTAAACGCCAATACAAACAAACTGCAGCGAAAACGTTTTTAGGGGGGTGGTAGTTTTGGTTTTACGGCCCTTTCAAGATTATTTCACTCATGTCGAGCCAAGCGTTAATCAGAGGTAGGCGAAAACCGGAGTACCCGGAGAATAACCACCTGTCCTTAAATTGCAGATCTTGATGTTGCACGTGTGACCCGAGCCAGGCACGACCTTTCTGCGGTCAGAGATCTAGTGATTAAGAGTCATCCCTCTTATCCGCGAGGCCACGGAGGCCCATGGAAACAGATTATAAACAAATCCAAAACTCTTCTGACCCAAGCTAACTAATGTGGAATAATGCTTTGTCATTTTTATATATTGCCTGTTTCTATCGTGGAATAAGTCCCCGGTCCCCTTCCATCGGGGCTTGAAGAAATATATGGGCTGCAAGATGCTTCCACGCAGAGCTAAATCCGACCCGCACACGAGTACTGGTAAACCGCTTAGAGGATATAAGTTTGCCCAGGCAAAGCGGTGCGAGTAAGACAGTCCATGCTTATAAACCCTACTGGTTTCATTGGGCGACAGGGCTTGAGATGGATGTCATTTCATCTCAACGTCGGGTAAAAGTCCCACACAATCTGAAGCAACGTCTTCAAAACGACCTTTACAGTTTTGACGGGGACGTTAAACCTCAAATCAAACAAAACAAAATAAACTAATGTATACTGCGTTATACTTACGGGTCCTAGTTACAACTGCCTTAATCAGGTTGTTCTAACGAGTACCAATGCTGTATATGTTGAGCATTATTAAAGGGAAAAAGATCTGCTCACCTGTAGACATCACGTGTAGACCCGACTTTCCTCTATACAGCGTTGTAGCTCGGTGGTTAGTGCAATGGCCTATAACGCTAGGGGCCCCCGGTTCGATTCCCAGTAATATAATGGCGGTGTCCGAATATGCTTCTCTGACATCATAGCAGGGATGTCACTAAGTGCATCGCCCTTCGGATCGGGACGTTAACTGCAGGTCAATTGTGCAGGAGAACCATCCCCATGTGTAGTAAAAGATCCCTACAGTGTGTAGGCTTTCATCCTGCATACCTGGAGTGCATGTAATGTACACCTGCGCGTAATCCTCGCCTGCTCGTAATCATATTGAGCGGGTTTTGCAGTATGTATAAAAAGAAAGTGAATATAATCATAAACGGTAGAACTTCTTTTTTCACCAGTGAACAAGTGCATTGGAAAACCATCTGCCTCGGGGTCTTCAACTCACGGACTTTTTACCCTGTTGTATAGAAATGTTCATAGAATTCATAGATTTTTGCATGAAAAAATATCCATTATGACATTAAGTCTGAACCACATAAACATGACTTGATCAGCATCTGATTGAGAAGGTTTCTGAACTGAAAAGGTCCCTGCTCTGTCACTTTCATGGCCATTATGATAACACTCAAGTAAGACACACTGCATTTGCTCACATCTTAAAAATGGCTATTTTTTTCTGACGAAAATCCGTTTTTTTTTTTGTTTTTTTTTTTTTTAATTATACTGCAAACGTATGTTGTGGGTGTTCGTTAGAGTGAGTGTTTTGAGTTTTACGTCCCACCAACAGATAAGATCATACGGAGACGGGACCTCGGTTTAAAGACTCATCCGAAAGTCTGGAGAAGCCCTGGTTTACAAGGCGAGTAGCGTAACCACTACACCACGAAGGCTGCTAGAACCCATGTCTTGGAGCAGAAATTTAGAAATATATCACCATAAACCTTAGTTTTTTTTTTATAAAGCGAGGTTGAAATGGGGGAGGGGGGTGGTGGTGGATGGGGGTGTTCATTACACGGACTTGTTTACGTGATTATTTACTCTTCATCCTGCCGGCCTTAGTCCCCAGTCAGTCACTCATGGCTTGGTAACCAGAATAAAACTGAAAATTATACCTAAGTAGGTGGGTCTTTCCTGTGCCACACTGGCCTGTGACAAGAATGTTGTGGCCCTCTAAAGCATATTTCAGGGCGCTTTTCTGTAATTCGTTAAGACCCGCCATTGTCAATTTTGGCGGACTTAACTGTAGTTTATCACAAGAATTAATTAGCCGGGACTGGATCGGCGTGTTGTTGCAGTCTGTCGTCGCGACGTAGTCGCCCTTCAGTGTATACAAGATACAAGAATCTTTATATCTGGTGTGTGGTTTGCTTCTATTGCAAATATTATCATACTTAGTCAATCAAACATATTTCAAACTTGAAAACAACAACAACGAAACACACAGACATATCTTATCATCAATCTCTGATTAGTAAAAAGAATCAAACATGTTGCGCCTCTGTAATGTAATCGATGCACCGAACTGCTAGGTTATGGTTTTTAGTCACACCCGTAAGTGCGGACTAGAAGTTAGGTAATATATGGCACCGCTTATGACGTCACGCAATGGAGCTTCGACACGGAGGCAGATCGCAGCAGTTGGCATGAAAACGACAGTATATCTCATAGAATCTCCTGTAAATGCAAATATTATCTAGGTAAGTTTGAAGAGGGATGTTTTATTTATAGAGGCACGTTAAAGAGGGAATCAAAATCTTTGCGATACGGCCAGAAATGCGTTTGTTTACATTTTTGACAATTTCTACTTTCACTTTGCGTTTCACTCCTTGCTTCGCCTTTGGCGAAGCTATGTATGATAGTCGATCTGGGCTATTTTGACATGTTTTTCTGACAGAACTTCAAGCTCCTGTGGTTTGGTCTAATTCAGCAGACAAACATTTGTTTTTCTTATTTTTCCTAGAAAAAAGATTTGACATAGCGGGGAATATGTGCCCATCTTCCCTGTCAAGAAACAAAATAACGAATTTTGGTTATACTGCAAAGCTTTTTCATGAAATTTTGTACATCGTTACAATGTTTTCTTTTGAAACGGACGTCGTGAGAAGTATATCTAGATGTTTATATGTGACGTAATCAAACGCGCTCTTCTGCACCCGCTACGTTGATCACGGCGCTCAGTTGGAAAATGTTTACAACGTTAAAATGAGAGTCAATGAAATAAAAATTCCGAATGAATGAGAAACAATCAAAAGTTTCTATTTTATTGTGGTGTATAAAATTATTTTGCTCATACTTTTTATCAACTGCAGTAAATCCAAGAAGGCGGACATCGCAATTTAGCAAGGGCAAGCGCGAGAGGGGTATATACTTTTGTTCACCGGATATAAGGAAAATTAATGGTCCTTGCGTTGTCCAATCAAAAATCTGGAAATTTCTTTGCAAAATAACAAGATGCAATATCATTGCACCTAGTGCATCATTACATTAACAAATCTGTGCCATGAGATCATGTTTGATCTGAATACAAGACTATACCGTTGTTGTTTTTCTTTCTTATTTTTTTTTTTTTTAAACTAGATTGCTGGTACTCGTAACAACCGCCTGAACAAGCCGGTTCTAACGAGTATCAAGTCTAGACATAGACAAGTGTGTGTAATTGAGTTTTAAGTCCCACCAACAGCTAAGGTCATACGGAGACGGGACCTCAGTTTAAAGACTCATCCGAAAGTCTCACGAAGCCCGGGATCGAACCTACGACCCCTGGTTTATGAGGTAAAAACATGCTTTGTTTGTTTGTTTGATTTGATGTTTAACGTCCCCGTCAACACTGTAAAGGTCATTTTGGAGACGTTGCTTCCAATTTTGTGGGACTTTTACCCGACATTGAGATGAAATGACATCTCAAGCCCCGTCGCCCAATGAAACCAATAGGGTTTATTAGCATGGACGGTCCGCCTCGCACCGCAGTTCCTGGACAGGCTTAGATCCTCTAAGCGGTTTACCAGTACTAGTGTGCGGGCCGGACTCAGCTCTGCGTGGAAGCATCATGCAGCCCATATATTTCTTCAAGCCCCTATGGGCGGGGGCTAGTAAAAACATGCGTAATAGTCAGTTATAGACAGACTCTGAAGGAATCAATAGTATTATTTTCGTCGACTTTCAGTGTGTTAGAATCGAAATTTATCCGCAGTCTGGCATTCTAGTAGCCTAATAAAGGGGGTCGATTCGGTAGTGACCTGTAGTAAGTTCTGAATAGTTAGATCCTTTGGAAGCAAAGAGAGAGAGTGTGTGTGTGTGTGTGTGTGTGTGTGTGTGTGTGTGTGTGTGTGTGTGTGTGTGTGTGTGTGTGTGTGTGTGTGTGTGTGATTCGGGTTTAACGTCGCTTTCAACAATTTTTCAGTCATATCACGACGGTGTCTGGTTGCGACAGGGAGCTCAATGCTCACTTTTATGCGAGGAGCAGCTAGTACCATTCTTAACGACTTTGGTATGTCGCGGCCCGTTCCCCGGAGCGGACACTTTACCAACTGAGCTATCGGGGCAGGTGGAAGCAAAGAATACACCAAATAAACGAAAATAGCAGATTCGGCTTTACTGAGTCTGTTCACGACGAGTACTGAAATGTGCAACACCGGCCACGCCCTCCAGCACCGGCTTAAGCAGAACTCTATTTTCAAAATGATTATAAATGAACCCAATGATCCCAAAGGACCAGAAAATATAATCTACACTATGGTGGATGTACGGGGATACTTTTTACGGCCGCCACACGGCACAGCACCAGCTGCAGTGATAATACCTTCTACTGACCTACAATACGTCTAGTGACCATTTATAGACCGGACTACTGTTCAGGTCACTAATTTCCTGGGCAGGCTTATACGTAAGCGGTTAACCAGTACAGTGCACATTCTTCCGCCAGAAAATGACAACGGTCCTTCTTGAATCAGCGGAAGAGAGAGAATGGCCGTGGAAAAGATTTCATGATCAATCTCCACGAAAGAATATTGCTTACCCCGGCAGGTAGCGAACCCGCGTCCTCCTAATCACCAGTCAGACGCGCATCCGACTGAGCTACCGAGACAGTTTTCGCATTGTTATTTTTTCCTTGAAACTCCATTGAATGATATAGCTTAAAAAACGAATGATAATTAATTTACTAATTTCTCATAAATGATACCGGACCAGAGCGCTCCTTAAAACTGCCGCATCGAGGCGTTTCATACGAGCAGCTAATGCATAATTAGACCAACATTATATAAAAATAAGGTATCTTTTTTAAGAAAAAAAAACTCGTGTATACATAAGGGTATGACAGACAGCTGTAAAACTTTGTTGTTTTCCTAGCGCGTCCTACTTCCCCACAAACCAACCCCGACTACAGCCGCTCCTCCTACACGCATATTAAACGTGGTCAAAAAGCAAAAGTCCAACTAATGAATACCCTTATAGAAATCAATGTATATAGAGACAAATCTATGTTTACAAAAGTCAAAATAAAGCTGTAATTATACCAAACACATTTTGACCCCCGCCCATCGGGGCTCGGAGTTATAGACTGGGTTGCAGGATACTATCACGCAGATCTATATCCGACCGCACATGAGTAGTGGTAAATCGCTTAGAATGTCTAAGCATGTCCAGGCGGGATTGCCCCTGCATAGAAACCATATTGGTTTGTTTGGGCGGTAGGACTCATTTCATCTCGGTGTCGACAAGAAGCCTATAAGGTGTAGTGGATAAGCTACTCGCCACAAAATAGTCCGGCCCCCGCCCATCGGGGCTTGAACAAATAGATGGACTGCACGATGATTCACCGAGCGTACACGAGTACTGGTAACCGCTTAGACGATCTAAGCTTGCCCAGACAATTGGTTTCATTGGGCGACAGGGCTTGAGATGCCAAATCATCTCAGTGTCGGGTAAAAGTCCCACAAATTGGAAGCAACGTCTCCAAAAAGAGCTATATACAGTATTGACGGGGACGTTAAACCTCAAATCACATTACGCAAACACGCCTATACAAATACATTGCCACCTTTATCGCCGAAAAATAGAAAATTTTATGCTGAAAGTTGTGATATTTTTTTATTTCTGCTCAAAATATAGATTGTGGGCACTCGTTAGAAGCGCCTCATCGAAGCGGTTCTTACGAGTACCCACAAAATATATTTTAGAGCAGAAATAAGAAAAATAAGGTATCCCCCCGGAAACCCGAGTTTTACTATATAAAAGTGGGGTTCAAAGGGGTCAAAATTATATAGGCATGTTTTCGTGATGAGACACAATACTAGCCACATACACGTGGGTTCTGTTCCGGGCTTCTCCAGACTTTCGGATGGGTTTTTAAACCGAGGTCGAGCCTCCTTATGACCTTAGCGGTTGGTGGGACGGGAAACTGAAACACACTCACTCATCTCAGTGTGGGGTGATTTCCAACAAAATTGCAAACAACTTCTCCAAAATTATCTAACTATCGTGTTGACTGGGACGTATACCTCAATTCAACATATTCAAACAAAGTACATATTTATGTCAATAATCGTCTACGTATTACGAAAACACGCCTTTACAAATTCATTGTAAACTTGACCGCCGAAAAACAAAAATTATAAGATAAAAATTTGTGATATTTTTCTTATTGTGCTAAAAATATAGATCATGTACTCGTTAGAACCGCATTATCGAGGCAGTTCTAACGAGTACACACACTTTATTTTAGAGCAGAAATAAGAAAATTAGGTTTGCCTCTGTAAACGACAGTTTCACTACATAAAAGTGGGGTTCAAGTGGATCAAAATTATAAAGGCGTGTTTTCGTGATGTACGATCTGTTTATGAAGCACAAATATGTAAATCCATGAAATTTCTGTCTTCGGCCTTTTTCTATCACGTTAGACACAAATCAGCCTGTTCAGCTACATACTGCATAGGCTAGCAAGTCTTGCAATAATCTAAATAATCTTGAGGTGTTATATACGTTACAATAATCGAACGCAAAGGTTCTGATCAGACTGCGCATGCGCATGCTGATCAGAACCTTGTTGTTCGCATAGGCCAATACAGGGTTTCTCATGGCATTAATAATTTGTTTGCCCCGTCCATCGGTTTAAATCTCACACCAGAACCCTGTGTTGTCGTACAGCTGCATTATACAATGGCATGTGCTGATTTAATTTCCTTTTTAAATTCTAAATTGCTTTCGTTTGTTCAAATTGTGAAAATTACAACTATGGGGTCACAATGAGACGGTTAGAAACAGAAATGATCACTGTAGAATATCTGCTTTCTTGCGCACCAGCTAAGCTAGAAATTATGTTATCGCCCTTGTGTACAAACCAGAGTATAGTGCGCGAAGAATAAGACATTAAAAACAAGAAATATCTTTAAAAAAGATATGCGGCGTAGATTTAATTGGAAGGTTGTTTAGAAACCAGTGCTTCAGCTGAAGTGCACGACCCGCCGGATGCTTTTAGCTTGATGAGTGTTACCATATATGGGTATGACGGCCATTTTGGTCATGTGACCTGGACCTAAAACGGTTCCCCCAATAAATGCGCCTTATCGTAAGGAGCAAAAATATATCTAATACTTTAGTACTGTATTCTGAATCGTTTGCAGGATAAAATGAATTCTCACTTTCCCAATACAAAAGCATATGTGTCAAAGTTTGTCCTAGGCACAAAGAAGGTCAAGGTCAACCCAGGGTCACCATTTTAGCAATTTATAATGGGCCTACGTCCTAGATGTTATTTATCAAGTTTCGTGGAAATCTGCCAAGTTGTTCTGAAGAAGACTATTTTGAAGGGTTTTTACCATATATGGCTTGGCGGCCATTTTGGTCATGTGACCTGGACCCCATGAGCAAATTTTGGTTTCCTCCATCCCATAGAGGCTCCATATGAAATTTGACCTTAATCGGCCCAACGGTTTCCGAGGAGAAGCAGTTCGAAAATTTTCACATTTTTCGCCTCGGCGAGGCTATACTAAATGGAATGTAATATTTCGCAAGTTCATTGGTTAGACCTCATTGATACTATCAGTATGCCAAAAATTGTTTTAATATTCCAAGCGGTTAAGTCACTCACCAATTTTCACAAACGGGTTACGGACGGACGGACAGACAGACAGACAGACAGACTATATATGGCTTTGCGGCCATTTGGGTCATGTGACCTGGACCCAATGAGCAAATTTTGGTTTCCCCCATCCCATAGAGGCTCCATATGAAATTTGACTTCAATTGGCCCAACGGTTTCCGAGGAGAAGCAGTTCGAAAATTTTCACATTTTTTCGCCTCGGCGAGCCTATACTAAATGGAATATAATATTTCGTAAGTTCATTGGTTAGATCTCATTGATATCTATCAGTATGCCAAAAATTGTTTAAATATTCCAAGCGGTTAAGTCACTATCACCAATTTTCACAAACGGGTTACGGACGGACAGACAGACTGACAGAATGACACGGTGATTTTAGGGCACTCTTAGAAAATCAACCGACTTCAGTCGGTCGCTTTTTCTGCGGGTCATGCAATATGAGCTACAATAGTGACAGCAACAATTGTCTAGCTATGAACTGGTTTACTGTTTTCAAACAATTCAGATGTCACGCGAGGAAAAATAGCTTTGCAGAGGGCGGTGTCCCGCCTGTTTGAGCTAAGGTCAATGTAAGAGGTCAAGGTTAAAAACATGGCCTCATTTCAAGAGCATATGATCTCAAGTATATGCACAACAAATAAGAAAACGTTATCATTTACTGTTTTTGAACACAAATTCTAGGGTTAACATTTCGGGTTGTCGCTATGGTGAACGTAAACGCATAGGCGGACGAACAAACGGACGAGCAGACAAATTGACGGAAACTTGATCTTATGTGCACCTAATTAAATTTCAAATTACACTTATTCCTTTTCAGAATTTATATAACATTAATAATATTCGAAAATGTCCATTTTGTGTTAAAATGGAGGACATAAAGTATGCTGAAGACAAATGATACACTGCAACTTTTATTTAGCATATATTGTAAATTAAACATCTGTCAATTTGTAATGCGATTATTACATGTTTTTGTCATGCTATATCTCTTTATTGGTTTCATTGGGCAACAGGGCTTGGGTGTCATTTCATCTCAATGTCGGGTAAAAGTCCCACAAACTTGGAAGCAACGTCTCCAAAATGACCTACACAGTGTTGTTGGGGACGTTAAACCTCAAATCAAACAAACAATTCCTTTCGCAGAAAATTCTTCCTTTCGCGAAAGGAACCTTCCTTTCGCGAAATGGTTCCTTTCGCTATATAGACCAACCACGTGAAATTAGGTCAAAATAGCTATTCACCACAGCATTTACAGAATTCACTAGAAACACAATTATACATATGACGTATGGTCATCAAAGGACAAGACGGTGAGCAAGCCGAAACTGTATATATTTTTCATTCATGTCTCACATAAAAAACGAAACATTTCCTAGGTTAAAACTTCAGTAAACTGTCGTACTTTTGAGTAGATTTATTTATGCAAATCATTGACCAATGAAATGGTCATCTCCTTGGACATGTGGTTTTATTGACCAATGGAATAACGAAAAATGTAGGACAAAAGCAAAACCATAACGGCTACGCCGTAATAAAACTTTTCGGTGGTGTTGTGCGAGAAAAAGAATCTAATATGGTGTTCTGTTACAAGTGGGCGTTTCCAACCCTCGAAATGACACTGCTAAGCGGAACCTCGGCTCCACGCAGCACGGTTATCCCTCGGCGTTGGAAACGGTCAAACCCTCTGCTAAGCGAAACATCGGCGTAGCCTCATTCCTGCATAGCACGGTCATCCCTCGGATTAGAATATAAGAATCTTATATGGGTGTGTGGGGTGGATGAACAAATCCGTCCCAAGAGTCACTATCCAGCATCACGAGGTTTGCCGAGCGATGCCGGACAGTGATCCCGTGTGACGGATTTTTCTATACACCCTTATCAACCATAAATGAATATTTTCTTGCATACCTTCCATTTCTTAGCCCGGATGCTTACCGACGTCCGCAATATTGTGAATACACTACAGGGGTGTTTAGTGGCGTCACGTAACGTGCTGTGGTGACAACCTTAACGACGGCGCATATGAGGTCGTATAAAACCAGTGCATTCATCAAATACGCGAGAATATTCGATTTTGGGTAAGAACACCAGGGTTTGAACAGAATTTCTATCTCAAGCTAAAACTATGGATTGCCTTATCTGTTGTGCAAGAAACGCCCATCTACAACACGTATTTATCATGTATGCCGTCCTTAACGACGTCGCGTTTACTTATGGCAGAATAATGACCTTTTTTGTAAACAAATCGTGAATAAAATGCGTTTTGAATGTCATATGATAGAGTCTTGCATTCGTGCTCATGTATTATTCAAGTTATTGAACTCGTTGAGAAAAAAAGGATAAAATGCTCAGCAAAGCCTCGCATTTTATCCCTTTTCCTCAGCTCGTTTAATAAAGTCAATAATGCATTAACACTGCAAGATCCTCCGTCGCTGTTATTTAATGGATAACGTCATGTAATAAACATGACCACACGTGTAATGACGCATAGTTACTTGTGCGTAACGTCATGACGCCATCCGTGACAACCCTATGTTTTCTTAGGAACGTCTTCTTCGGCGATAAAATCCGATTTAAAAGTTTTATATAATAAGCTTACACTCGTGGTAATTTCAAACGTATTTTTTGAAACTCGCCGAAGGCTCGTTATTAAATATCATATAAAATAATCACTCGTGTATCTTACAGTTGTGGTCATTTCATACGTTCGGCCCCCGCCCATCGGGGCTTGAAGAAATAGATTGGCTGCATGATGCTTCCACGCAGCGCACACGAGTACTGGTAAACAGCTTAAAGGATCTAAGCCTGCCAAGGCGAAGCGGTGCGAGTCGGACCGTCCATGCTAATAAACCATATTTGTTTCATCGGGCGGCAGGGCTTGAGATGTCATTTCTTCTCAAAGTCGGGTAAAAGTCCTACAAAATTGGAAGCAACGTCTCCAAAATGACCTTTACAGTGTTGACGGGAACGCTTAACCTCAAATCAAATAAATAAACATTTCATACGTAAGTTAGGAAAGTCGCCGAAGGCTCGTTTCATTAAAATCATATCAAATGACCACTCGTGTAAGATCGTCTATATTCTCACATACCAATTTGTTTGTTTGATTTGAAGTTTAACGTCCCCGTCAACACTGTAAAGGTCATTTTGTAGACGTTGCTTCCAATTTTGTGGGACTTTACCCGACATTGAGATGAAATGACATCTCAAGCCATGTCGCCCAATGAAACCAATAGGGTTTATTAGCATGGACGGTCCACCTCGCACCGCGGTTCCTGGACAGGCTTAGATCCTCTAAGCGGTTTACCAGTACTGGTGTGCGGGCCGGATTCAGCTCTGTGTGGAAGCATCATGCAGCCCATATATTTCTTCAAGCCCCAATGGGCGGGGCCGTCACATACCAATGCCTATGAGACTGAGACATCCCTGTGTTTACTCACCAGTGTAAAAGTCTGTCCCAAATGGGAACCCGTACGGGACAGCAATCTGTCCCAACAACACGCATTATGATAGCACAACCGCATGTTTTCAGCATATTCAAATTGGCTACTTTTCTCATAAAATCGCGTGATATTTTTCTTATTTATACGGCAAACATAGGTTGTGGGTGCTCGTTAGAACCGCCTCAGTTAGAACCACCTCACTGAGACGGTCCAAACGAGGACCCACAATCTATGTCTTGAAGCAAGAGTTAGAAAAATAGTATTCTCACCGGTAAACACCAGTTTTCTCTGTGTAAAGTGGGGTTTATGGGGCTGTTCATTTCACGGACTTGTTAACGTGATGCAAACACGCCTATGTAAATTTCTTCCCCATTAACCCCATTTTATACACTAACGCTGAGGACACAGGGGTATACAGGTTTCTTCTGGCTTCTGCTCAAAATCATGTTTGAGCAGAAATACATATATTTTATATATTTGCTTTCAATTGGTGGTAAAGATTTTCTCTATATTTTAATAGGTGTGTTTTCGTAATGCACTAGCGCCCGTATGGGTGCAGTTCACGCTCGCCTTTTGACATCATGACATTTCAAATTATCGGAGCTTTTCAACACAAGCGACATTCGCTTCAGAATTTTAACGTCTCTATTTACGTCATTTCTGAATAGAAACTTGAAGTTTTTAACTTATCAAAACGAACATGTTGGCACCAAAATAACCGAATTTATAAAATACATGTATTTGGTTTTGTCTCTATTTCCTAAATTTTCCTAAAGAAAAAGGCTGCACTCAGTTCGTCATATTCAGACTGTATCTGAGAAAAAGAATCGTTCATCGGGGCAGGAAATGCAAGCCCTCGGGTCAAGCGGTCACGTGGGAATCTCTGCAAAAGCCTCGTTTCAAACGTGACCGCTGGTACTTGAACAAGTCCGTGAAATGAACTTCCCCAAAACCCCATTTTATATTAAGAAAACTGTGGTTTAAGGGGGTATACACTATTTTTCTTATTTATATTAGAGTACTCGTTGGAACCGCCTCAATGTGGCGGTTCTAACGAGCATCGCCAGCCTCTGTTTGCAGTATATATAAGAAAAAAAACACGGATTTTCATAAGAAAATTAGCTATTTCGGAGATGTGAAACAAATTCACTATGCATTGTAATGTTCTGATTGAACAACAATGGTGGATTCTATTTATCTTTGAAGGCTCTGAAATAACCTTTTTTTTTTTTTTTTTTTTTCCTTTTGAAAAAAAGCAAAAAACGAAAGCCTACTAGGGTCAAAATAAGATGAGAAAAAAATATATTTTCTCGTACAAACGAGAAATTTTCTCGTTCAAACGAGAAAAAATATCGTACAAACGAGAAACTTTCGCGTAGGAACGAGAAAAATTCTCGTACAAACCAGAATTTTTTCTCGTTCCTACGAGAAATTTTCTCGTACAAACGAGAAAAAATCTCGTACAAACGAGAATATTTGGTCAAGGTAATGACTCAATTACTCCTAAGGCTTGTATAGTCGATGATGGAAAACCATTATGTTGACAACCCATCATTATTATAATAACAGTTTTTGGGTCGATTGTTTTGTCAGTTGACCCAACGTTTAGCAAAGTAGTTGCTGTCCACGTGACTATTACTGATCTGTAGAAAATCGAGGTAACGGCAATTTATAGAATAAAGCTGCGCTATTCTCATCGCTGTGATATCATTGTGTTGCGTACGAGGGTTATCTATAGAATCTGGTCAAGAATCATGTGTTAGGTTTGGCAAACAATGTAGACCCAGATTATGTGTCGCAGAACGCGATGTTTGATCAATGTCTACAGTATTTGCTTACAGTACAGAAATATAAAGGTTAAACGAAATGGGCCAGGATCATTTTTACAGTTACATTTATTTATTTAATGCTTCCCCTTAAGAAGGGAAGAAACAAAAATAAATAAAACGTTGCTTCCAATTTTGTGGAATTTTTACCCGACATTGAGATGAAATGACTTCTCCGGCCCTGTCACCCAATGGAACCAAAATGCTTTATAAGCATGGACTCGCACCGCTTTGTCTAGGCTGGCTTAGATCCCCTGAGCGGTTTACCAGTGCTTGTGTGCGGCCGGTTTCTGCTCTGCGTGGAAGCATCATGCAGCCCATCTATTTCTTCAAGCCCCGATGAGCGGGGGCGAATATAAATAAATTATTAAATAAATTAAATAATGTTACAGATTCAGAATGAACAAATGCAATCTTCTATTAGGGCTTATTTATTTATTTATTTATTTATTTATTGGAAATTTCTTGACACATATACACACACTGCAAAAAGCAGGTACCATCTGCGGGCCTTTAACCCTTTCAACCCTGTAGATCGGTACACATGCCTTTGCAAACAGTGTAGATCCAGAAAAGACGGTCATAATGAGCCGTCTTACTAGCACAGCCACCATTTGAGGTGAAAGAGTCAATTAACTTTTACCCGTCGTAAAACACCACGTTGTTCAATACACGTGTTATGATGAGTTCCCAGATTCTTGTTATGAACAAGAAAAAATGTCGTACAAACGAGAAACTTTCTCGTACAAAAGAGAATATTTCTCGTTCCTACGAGAAACCTTCTCGTTCCTATGACATTTGTTTCTTGTTCATACGAGAAATTTACCATCTTCTTAATTTAATTACCCCTTATCACCTTTAAAATGGCCATTGATTCGGTGCTAGGCTTAGGAATCGGGGTCATTTGTATAATCCCTCTTTTGATACATACCTTTTCTGTTCAAACTGTTGTGTGTAGCCATTGCCTATGTGTACCTTTAACTGCCAAACTGCTGTTTGTTTGAGCTGAGGTTTAACGTTCCCGTCAACACTGTAAAGGTCATTTTGGAGACGTTGCATCCAATTTTGTGGGATTTTTACCCGACATTGAGATTAAATGACATCTCAAGTCCTGGTGCCAAATGAAACCAATAGGGTTTATATGCATGGACGATCCGACTCGTGCGCACCGCTTTGCCTGGGCAGGCTTTGATCCTCTAAGCGGTTTACCATTACTCGTGTGCGGGTCGGATTCAGCTCTGCGTGGAAGCATCATGCAGCCCATATATTTCTTCAAGCCCCGATTGGCGGGGCCGAACTGCTGTTTGTAGCCATTGCTTATATGTACGTAATATCTGGCATGCGAACACTCTGTTTCATGGCGGAGATCCCCCAGGTATTAGACTTCCTGCCTTGCCGTGGCCCTGGGGGCTCAATTCCCACTGGGCACGTTGCTGCTGTGGTCAATGTGCCCACTGGGAAGAGCTAAAGGAAGTACCACCCGTTTGCCGTGGGTGGCGTCCTGTAAGCCGGAAGAAGGGATCCTGGAGGTTGAGGGTTACCTGAGGTGGCGGTGCTTCAGGTGCCCAACACGCCTCTTTGGCCTGGCTTTTCGGTGTAGACGGGTGGCCGTGCGGTCCGGCACGGTCAATCGGCTGGTCACGCCGAGCCCTAGAGATACCGCTTTGCTTTCTCTTCAACTCTTTTTGTATCTTTCCTGATACCAACCATATGCCCATTTACCTTACCCTTTTCTGTCTTTTTATCTCTAGAAGGCGGTGGCTTAACGGATCAATCGTGTAGGCATTTTGTTTATACGAGTATATCTCACGTGTATCTCTAACACCTGCGAGTTGGATAACCACTCCAGTATGGTGTTCCCTTGTAGGGCTCCACGGAGGGCGGAGAGCACTTGGGACGAAACAAGAATTTTTTTCTTATGGCTCCTGGAAAAAAACATAACCGCAAATCACCTAACCGCAAATCACCTAACCACAACGCACCTAAACGTAAAAAACAAGAGGATTCATCCGAATCGGATGAACACAGTCAACAATCCAGTCAGCAGTCAAGTCAACAATCTAGTCAGCAGTCTGCTGAACCAAATTGTGACAATGTTCCGCGTTTCTTGGTCGTTACGTCGCTTGACGATACACGAACTGTATCTAGCCTTTCCCCCTTCGTCATCGAGAAAAGTATTCTCTCCATTGCCGGACACCCTAAGAGTATAAAACAAACTCAAATCGGGTGATCTTCTCTTGGAAGTCGAGAGAGAAAACAGCAAGTGGTAAGCCTGCTAAACACCAACAAACTCTTTGATCTAAAAGTTAAAGTCTCTTTACATAACACGCTCAATTCATCTAAGGGAGTAATTCGCAGCCCAGAACTGCGTCCTTGTTCAGATGAAGAGATAGTCGATAACTTGAAAGATCAGGGAGTTGTTGGTGTTCGTAACATTCAAGTTCGTAGAAATGGTGTACTAAAACCAACAGCAACTTATGTGTTGACTTTTAATACACCAATTCTACCCAAGAAAATCAAAGTAGCATATCTTTCCATTAACGTAGAGGTATACATCCCAAACCCTCTTAGATGTTACTCTTGTCAGGCTTTTGGCCATCACGAAAGCAGATGTCAGAGAAAAAAACTCTGTCCTAATTGTGGTGAAGAAAAGCATGTTGATAATCACCTCAACTGCAAAAATGAACCCAAATGCGTAAATTGTGATGCTGTTTTCTCCCGAAACTGTCCGGCATGGAAAAAAGAAAAAGAAATACTCACCGTCAAGTACCAAAGGGGGATAACATTCCCAGAAGCGCGGAAGATTGTCGAAGAGCGATACATAACACCAACCACCAGTTTCGCCAGCATCACAAAGGGTGCTGGTGTAAAATGTACCAGCTCCGCAACACAGACTGCTGAATCATACATAGCTGAACTGAAAAAATCTGGTGCATGGAGTAAACCCACTCCAGCACCACAAAGTTCAACCAATTTATCAAATGGCGCAATCCAGGTTGCTCCGGTTCGGTCGACAGCGACCGTACCGAAGCCAGCGCCGAATGCAAAAGAGAAACCCGACTCAGGTCGAACTAATAAGGGGTCGCAAGATCCGATCAAAAAACATCAACTGTCTCAAAAACAAACAGACAGACAACGTAAAAGGGAA
The DNA here is from genome assembly GCA_963580285.1 of Lucinisca nassula. Classification (NCBI taxonomy): domain Eukaryota; kingdom Metazoa; phylum Mollusca; class Bivalvia; order Lucinida; family Lucinidae; genus Lucinisca; species Lucinisca nassula. The sequence continues at coordinate 116,183,592 of OY757014.1, forward strand.
AGAGACAATATAAAATTTCAGAACAGATTCGGATCTTTGAGTGACAGTGATATGGAGTTGACTGAAACTCCATCATCACCAAGTGGCAATAACAGATCGAGGTCTGCCACACCACGAGCTGGTGGTAGCAGATCTATATCACCAATTGCACCTCCATAATAGTTTCTAGTCTTTAAATATCTCTCCTTAAAATGGATTTAAAACACAAAGTTATACAATGGAATTGTCGAGGTCTTAAATCGAATTATAATGAACTCTTATTACTTATTTCACTACTAACCCCATCGGTGTTTTGTTTGCAAGAAACTTTTTTAAAAACTGATGACAACATAGATGTCAAGGGTTTCAATACATACACCTTTATCTATTCTGATGGTAACAAACCATCTGGTGGCAGCTCAATTTTTGTTAAATCATGTTTACCACAAAGAGAGATCAAATTAAAAACAGACCTACAAGCTGTAGCAGTATCGGTTTCTCTGGATAAAGAAACTACAATTTGCTCTCTATATATCCCACCCTCATTTTCTTTAAATCCCGAACATCTGACTCATTGCTGAGTCAACTTCCATCGCCATATCTTTTAGTTGGCGACTTCAATGGTCACAATATTCTATGGGGCTGTAAAGATGTCAATAGCAGAGGAGCACTTGTCGAAGATTTTATTGCAAAGAACGATCTTTGCTTGATGAATGATAAATCTTATACTTACCTTCACCCTGCGACAGGTCATTTGTCTTCTTTGGATCTCTCTTTGTGTCACCCATCTCTCTTCTTGGACTTTGACTGGTCTGTTCATGATGATCAGTGCGGAAGTGATCACTTCCCTGTTATAATTGAGAGCGTAAACGAACCAGATGAAGACTGTAACCAGAAGTGGAAAATGAATAAAGCCGACTGGGAATTATTCCATAATTTATGTGAAGAAGAGTTAACAGTTGATCACTTAAATGAATCATCCGACATTGTTTCTGATTTCACAGATACACTTATTAATATATCAGAACAATGCATTCCAAAGACCTCCACATATACTAAGAAAAGCAAGCCTTGGTTTAATAATGACTGTAAAGAAGCTATTAAAAAGCGTAAACAGGCTCTAAATAAGTTCTGCCAAAGTCCCACTTCAGAAAAGCTAAACGACGTAAAAGTTTTTAGAGCTAAAGCTCGGCGAACAATCCGAGCTTCAAAACGAATGTCATGGAGAGAATATGTCTCCAAATTGAACTACAAAACCCCCATTAAAAAGGTTTGGGATATGGTACGAAAAATTTCAGGAAAAACAAAGTCCTCTAGTTTTACACATTTAAATACTGAATTTGACACAATAGCTTCAACAAAAAGAGATATTTCAGATACTCTTGGGAGCACATTCTTGAATAATTCATCATCGCGTAATTATTCTGACACTTTTAGAAATTTCAAAAAGGACCAGGAGAAAAGAAAACTTAACTTCAAATCCCTTAATCACGAAGAATACAACACACCTTTTAACTTATCCGAACTAGTTGAAGCCATTGAAAAATCACATGATACGGCAACCGGCCCCGATGAAATTCATTATCAGATGCTTAAGCATCTGCCAAAAAGTTCTCTTACAACACTTTTAGATATCTTTAATAATATTTGGGAAACGGGGGTCTGTCCTGAGAGCTGGCGTGTAGCTACAGTTGTACCAATTCCGAAACCAGGGAAAGATCATGCAGAACCTACAAATTATCGTCCGATAGCTTTGACAAGTTGTTTGTGTAAAACATTGGAGAGAATGATATACAAGAGATTAGTCTGGTACTTAGAGTCCAACAACCTCATTTCAGAATATCAATCGGGTTTTCGTTCGGAACGCAGTACCAATGACAATTTAATAAGACTAGAAACATTTATACGAGATGCTTTTATTAACAAAGAACACGTACTAGCTGTCTTTTTCGACTTGGAGAAAGCATATGATACAACATGGCGTTATGGTATATTGAAAGATCTCCATAACATTGGCTTAAGAGGAAAACTTCCCAGTTTTATTGAAAGCTTTTTAGGGGAGCGCATGTTTCAGGTGCGTGTGGGGTCTACCCTGTCAGATTTCTATGATCAAGAACAGGGTGTCCCACAGGGTAGTATTCTTTCAACTACGCTATTTAACATCAAAATAAACAATATTGTACAATTTTTGGACGACAAAACTGATTGTTCCTTGTATGTTGACGATTTCTGTATATGCTACCGTTCAAAAAATATGAAAACAATTGAACGAAAGTTGCAACAAAATTTAAAACGAATAGAAGAATGGACTGATAAAAATGGTTTCAAGTTCTCCAAGTCGAAAACGCAGTGTGTTCATTTTTGTAAACTACGGAAGAAACACGAACATCCTTCCTTGTTTTTATACGGATCACAAATTCCTGTTGTTGAAGAAGCCAAATTTCTTGGGGTCATATTTGATCAAAAGTTATCTTTTATTCCCCATATTAAATATCTTAAAGCGAAATGCTTAAAAGCTTTGAATCTTTTGAAAGTTTTAGCCCATACAAGTTGGGGAGCAGATCGGTATACTTTATTACATCTTTACCGGTCTTTAATAAGATCTAAATTAGATTATGGGTCTGTTGTTTATGGTTCTGCCAGAAAGTCCTATTTAAAATCATTGGATACTATCCATCACCAAGGCCTTCGTCTGGCTATGGGAGCCTTTCGTACTTCTCCCGTATTAAGCCTTTATGTAGAAGCAGGTGAACCATCTTTAACTTCGCGCAGAGAGAAACTTTCTCTTCAGTATGCTATTAGAATTGCTGCTAATCCATCTAACCCGGCATCCAAAATTTCATTTCCACCTCAATTTATAGATAAGTATGAAACTAAACCCACAGCAATCAAACCTTTTGGATTACGAATTTTACCACTGCTAGAAAATTCAGGCATCGACCTTAAAAATATTCAAAAACATGAAACCGCCGAAGTTCCATCTTGGTGTATTAAACAACCTTCTATTCTGTTCGACTTGCATGATGGCAAAAAATCCGAATCAAATCCGATACTTCTCAAACAAAACTTCCAGGTACTGCAGTCACGTTACAATGAATACCAGCAAGTCTATACTGATGGTTCCAAAGAAGGAGATAAAGTTGGTTGTGCGTTTGTTTCTAAAGATACGCACAAAACCATGCGCCTTCCAGATGGTTCATCTATTTTTACAGCTGAAGCCAAAGCAATAGACCTAGCTTTAGATTTTATCAGTTCTTCAATAATTCAAAAAGCAATTATATTTTCTGATTCACTTTCTGTGCTTAAGGCTTTAGACCATTCATCATCTAAAAATCCTCAAATTCAAAAATTGATCGAAAAACATCATGAAATTTCTAAAACACACCAAATCTTGTTTTGTTGGCTTCCGAGCCATATTGGCATTGTCGGCAATGAATATGCTGACAAGAAAGCAAAGGAATCGCTCAATCTTGATCCATCTGTTTTTAAAATTCCCTTTAATAATTTGAAACCATTTATCAACAGATACATCTTGTCGAAATGGCAAGGCGAATGGGACCGTGCAATAAATAACAAACTCCATGCCATTAAACCTGTCGTTAGTACAAAATGCTCTCCTCCACAGTTTTCCAGAAAAGAGGATGTAGTATTAACACGACTGCGTATCGGCCATACTAGAGTTACTCATTCTTATATTTTTAATGGTGATGATCAGCCTTCTTGTGTAGGTTGTGATCAGCTATTCACTGTGAAACATATCTTAATTGACTGTGTTGACTTTTCACCCTCACGTATTTTATATTTCAAAGCTGACACTTTGCAACAACTGTTTCGAGATGTACCTGTTGATAATATTATTTTATTCTTAAAAGAAATTGGACTTTTTCATAAGATTTAACCCTTTTATAGAACATATTTTTATACATCATCATTCTGACTTTTTACTTTTAATATCATCATAATTATTCATGCCGTTTAACCATTAACCGTTTGACGCTTATGACCCACAAAGAGGGTTGACGCGTCGTTAAACACGAAATCATCATCATCATCATCATCTTGGCGGAGATACCATAGCAAAAGGAGTCTTCGGGCATATGCACCCAGCGGAGTCTACCTAAGTTATTAAACCTTAGCCTGCCAATCACAACAATTGTCGCCTGCTTTGTTGTCTGCTTGTTACTTGTTGCAAACAGTGTTGAGCAAGATACTGAAACTGTAGTAGTGGTTTGAGTCCATACTGTTTGCCGGTATGCTTTGTTTGACGTACTCGTAATCTTTGAAGACACTGCTTTCATTTTGTGGGACCGTGACCCGACACTGAGATGAAATGACTTGTCAAGCTCTACCGCCCAAAGGAACCGCTAGGCTTTTCGTTTGAATTGAGGCTTAACGTCCCCGTCAACAATAGTTAGGTCGTTTTGAAGACGTTTCCAGTTTTGTGGGACTTTTACCCGACATTGAGATGAAATGACTTCTCAAGCCCTGTAGCCCATGGAAACCAATATGTTTATTGAATAGACGGTCCAACTCGCAACGTGCACCCTAAACTATTTCACCAAACTCCGATGGGTGGGGACCACCGCTAGGACGGTCTGACTCGCACCAAAAAAGTTTGCAAGATGAACCAGCAGACGACATTTTCACATGAAGTTTATCATGGCATCTTAACTGTCAAACATTGGCCAAGTAACATCCATACACCGCAGAGAAAATTTCTCATTACTGCGAAAAATATTCTCGTTCGTACGAGATTTTTTTTCTCGTTCATACGAGAAAAGTTCTCGTTCGTACGAGAAAGTTTCTCATTCGTACGAGATTTTCTCACAACAGTTGTCGACTGCGTTATTTAAAAAGCCATTGTTGCAAACAGTGTGTCCCTACTGTTTGTCTATATGCTTTATCTGTATGTTGAGGTTTTACATCCCATCAGCACTATTTAGGTCATTTTCAAGACACTGCTTCCATTTTGTGGGACTGTTACCCGACACTGAGGTGAAATGAAATCTCCTGCCCTACCGCCCGAAGGAACCGCTAGGCTAGAGTTTAACGTCCTCGTTAACAATATTTAAGTCATTTTGCAGATATTGCTTCCAAATTTATGGGACTTTTACCCGACATTGGGATGAAATGACATCTCAAGATTTTCCGGACAATGAAACCAGTAGGGTTTATATGCACGGACGGTCCGACTTGCACTAATTTACCTTGACAGGCTTAGACTTTCTAAGCGGTTCTCCAGTACTCATGTGCAGTCGGTCTCAGCTCAGTGTTGAAGCACCTTGCAGCCTAATCTATTTCTCTAAGCTCTGATGGCGGGGGCCACCGCAAGGGTTTAAGGAGCTGCCCGACACGTACCAAAAAGTTGCAAGATGAAACAGCAGACGACATTTTCACGTGCAGTTTATCTCGGCATCTTAAGGGTCAAACATGGGCCAAGTGGCATCCATGTACCACAGCGACAGTTTCTCGTTCGTACGAGTTTTTTTCTCGTTTGTGCGAGAAAGTTTCTCGTTCGTACGAGATTTTTTTTGTTAATAATTGTCGCCTGTTTGTTGTCTGTTACTTTAAAAGCCATTGTTGCAGACAGTGTGGAGCAAGATACTGCTCATGTACAAATGTAGTGGCAGTCTGGTATGGGTTCATACTGTTTGCTTTGTCTTTGTGTTGAGATTTTGCGTTTGTTTGTTTGTTTGTTTGTATTGAAGATTAACGGCCCAGTCAACACTATTTTATGTCATTTTTGAGCCGGTCAGTTTACCAATCTACACTTTTCCTGAACTGGCTTATACGTAAGCGGTTAACCAGTACAGCGCACATTCTTTCGCCAGAAACTGACAACTGCCCTTCTATAATAGTTTGATTTGATTTAAGGTTTAACGTCCCCGTCACCTCTTTGTAGGTCATTTGGAGACGTCACCCTTCTTGAATCAGTTGAAGGGAGAGAAGGACCGTAGAAAAGGTTCCATGATCAATCCCCACGAAAGAATGTTGCCGACCCCGGCAGGAATCGAACCCGCGTCCTCCTGATCACCAGTCCGACGCGCATCCGACTGAGCTACCGAGGCCGGCTTGAGGTTTTATGTAACCATCATTTTATGAAGACACTGCTTCCATACTGTGGGACTTTTATCCGACACTGGGATGAAATGATACGTCAAGCCCTACCGCACAAAGGAACCCGCTAAGCTTTTCATTTGAACTGACGCTTACCGTCAAGACTATTTAGGAAATTTTGGAGACATTGCTTCCAATTTTGTGGGACTTTTATCCGACATTGGGCTGAAATGACATCTCAAGCCCTGCCGCCCAATGAAACCAATAGGGGTTAAATGCATGGCCGTTCCGACCCGCAACATTTTACCTGGACAGGCTTAAATCTTCTAAGCGGTTTTCCAGTACTCATTTGCGGTCAACTTCAGCTCTGCGTGGAAGCACCTTGCAGCCTCATCTATTTCTCCAAGCCCCGGTGGGCTGGGTTTAAAAAGCGGTCTGACTCACACCAGAAAGTTAATAGACAACAATTTCATATGTAATTTATCTTAGCATCACTAAGGGCCAAGTGGCATCCATGTCCCATAGAGCAAAGCCTCTGATCGGACTGCGAAAATGCATAGACTGATCTGAGTCTTCACTTGATGCACATGTACAACAAAATTTCTATGAGAAATATTCTCGTTCGTACGAGATTTTTTTCTCGTTTGTACGGGAAAGTTTCTCGTTCGTACGAGATTTTTTTCTCGTACGTACGAGATTTTTTTCGTTTGTACGAGAAAGTTTCTCGTTCGAAAGAGATTTTTTCTCGTACGTACGACATTTTGTCTTGTCATAACACCAACACGGGTATTGATTAACGTGGCGTTTTACAACGGGTAGAAGTTAATTGACTCTTTCACCTCTGAGTTTCTGCGGTGAATTCTTCCATCTTTGTAGATGTATTTGGAATCGTCCACACTTGTATATAGGAGGTTGAGATGAGACCAATAGCAGGATAGCAACTGGTGTTCGTGCTGGTAAGACGGCTCATTATGAGCGTCTTATCTGGATCTACACTGTTTGCAAAAGTATCTGTACTGATATACAGGGTTGAAAGGGTTAAAGGTCGTTAGATGTAATGAAAGCATGAGTACGTGTGTATATGTTTCAAGAAATTTCTAATAATAAATAAATAAATAAATAAATAAATAAATGTGTTGACAGCATATGTAACAGCTCTTTGTTAAATCTAAAATAGAAAATTGGATTTGTTCATTCTGAATCTACAACGTTATTTATTTATTTATTTATTTATATATTTATTTTTGTTTGTATGAGCATAAAATAAATAACTGTAGAAGAGCCGATAGCTCAAGTTTCATATTGATCACTAGCGGCAGGGTCAATGTTTTATCCACTGCAACATAATTTTTTATAACCAAAGCATTGACAGCACTGGTGGGTCGATTGATTTTTTTTTGTTTGTTTTTTTAAGGGTAGGCTGGAAAAATGATCCTGACTCATTTCGTTTAAGTACTGTAAGCAAAAAGTGTAGACATTGATGAGACATCGCGTTCTTCGACACATATTCTGGGTCTACATTGTTTGCCAAACCTGACACATGATTCCAGCCCAGATTCTATAGATAACCCTCGTACGCAACACAATGATATCACAGCGATAAGAATATCGCAGCTATTTTCTATAAATTACCATTTTCTACAGATCAGTAATAGTCACGTGGATAGCAACTACTTCTGACAAATCAATCGAACCAATCACTGTTATTATAATAATGATGAGTTATCTACAAAATGGTTTTCCATCATCGACTTTACAAGCCTTAAGAGTAATTGAGTCATTACTTTGACCAAATATTCTCGTTTATACGAGATTTTTTTCTCGTTTGTACGCGAAAATTTCTCGTTTGTACGCGAAAATTTCTCGTTTGTACGAGAATATTTCTCGTTTGTACGAGAAAATTTCTCGTAGGAACGAGAAAAAAATCTCGTTCGTACGAGAATTTTTCTCGTTCCTACGCGAAAGTTTCTCGTTCGTACGAGATTTTTTCTCGTTTGAACGAGAAAGTTTCTCGTTTGTACGCGAAAATTTCTCGTTTGTACGAGAATATTTCTCGTTTGTACGAGAAAGTTTCTCGTTTGTACGAGAAAATATTTCTTTTCTCAACTTATTTTGACCCTAGTAGGCTTTCGTAAAAATACCTTGAACTGATGTTCTTATGTATGATTTTTTTACGGCGTAGCCGTTATGGTTTTGCTTTTGTCCTACATTTTTCGTTATTCCATTGGTCAATAAAACCACATGTCCAAGGAGATGACCATTTCATTGGTCAATGATTTGCATAAATAAATCTACTCAAAAGTACGACAGTTTACTGAAGTTTTAACCTAGGAAATGTTTCGTTTTTTTATGTGAGACATGAATGAAAAATATATACAGTTTCGGCTTGCTCACCGTCTTGTCCTTTGATGACCATACGTCATATGTATAATTGTGTTTCTAGTGAATTCTGTAACTGCTGCGGTGAATAGCTATTTTGACCTAATTTCACGTGGTTGGTTCCTTTCGCGAAAGGAAGAATTTTCTGCGAAAGGAATTGTTTGTTTGATTTGAGGTTTAACGTCCCCATCAACACTGTGTAGGTCATTTTGGAGACGTTGCTTCCAAGTTTGTGGGACTTTGACCCGACATTGAGATGAAATGACACCCAAGCCCTGTTGCCCAATGAAACCAATAAAGAGATATAGCACGACAAAAACATGTAATAATCGCATTACAAATTGACAGATGTTTAATTTACAATATATGCTAAATAAAAGTTGGAGTGTATCATTTGTCTTCAGCATACTTTATGTCCTCCATTTTAACACAAAATGGACATTCATTAATGTTATAAAAATTCTTAAAAGGAATAAGTGTAATTTGAGTTTTAATTAGGTGCACATAAGATCAAGTTTCCGTCCGTTTGTCTGCTCGTCCGTTTGTTCGTCCGCCTATGCGTTTACGTTCACCATAGCGACAACCCGAAATGTTAACCCTAGAATTTGTGTACAAAAACAGTAAATGATAACGTTTTCTTATTTGTTGTGCATATACTTGAGATCATATGCTCTTGAAATGAGGTCATGTTTTTAACCTTGACCATTTACATTGACCTTAGCTCAAACAGGCGGGACACCGCCCTCTGCAAAGCTATTTTTCCTCGCGTGACATCTGAATTGTTTGAATACAGTAAACCAGTTCATAGCTAGACAATTGTTGCTGTCACTATTGTAGCTCATATTGCACGAACCGCAGAAAAACCGACCGACTGAAGTCGGTTGATTTTCTAAGAGTGCCCTAAAATCACCGTGTCATTCTGTCAGTCTGTCTGTCCGTCCGTAACCCGTTTGTGAAAATTGGTGATAGTGACTTAACCGCTTGGAATATTTAAACCATTTTTGGCATACTGATAGATATCAATGAGATCTAACCAATGAACTTACGAAATATTATATTCCAGTTAGTATAGGCTCGCCGAGGCGAAAAAATGTGAAAATTTTCGAACTGCTTCTCCTCGGAAACCGTTGGGCCGATTGAAGTCAAATTTCATATGGAGCCTCTATGGGATGGGGGAAACCAAAATTTGCTCATGGGGTCCAGGTCACATGACCCAAATGGCCGCCAAGCCATATATGGTCTGTCTGTCTGTTCGTCCGTAACCTGTTTGTGAAAATTGGAGATAGTGACTTAACCGCTTGGAATAGTTAAACAATTTTTGGCATACTGATAGTATCAATGAGGTCTAACCAATGAACTTGCGAAATATTACATTCCATTTAGTATAGCCTCGCCGAGACGAAAAATGTGAAAATTTTCGAACTGCTTCTCCTCGGAAACCGTTGGGCCGATTAAGGTCAAATTTCATATGGAGCCTCTATGGGATGGAGGAAATCAAAATTTGCTCATGGGGTCCAGGTCACATGACCAAAATGGCCGCCAAGCCATATATGGTAAAAACCCTTCAAAATAGTCTTCTCCAGAACCACTTGGCAGATTTCCACGAAACTTGATAAATAACATCTGGGACGTAGGCCCATCATAAATTGCTAAAATAGTGACCCTGGGTTGACCTTGACCTCCTTTGTGCCTAGGTCAAACTTTGACACATATGCTTTTGTATTGGAAAAGTGAGAATTCATTTTATCCTGCAAACGATTCAGAATACAGTACTAAAGTATTAGATATATTTTTGCTCCTTACGACAAGGCGCATTTATTGGGGGGACCGTTTTAGGTCCAGGTCACATGACCAAAATTGCCGCCATACCCATATATGGTAACACTCATCAAGCTAAAAGCATCCGGCGGGTCGTGCACTTTAGCTGAAGCACTGGTTTCTAAACAACCTTCCAATTAAATCTACGCCGCATATCTTTTTTAAAGATATTTCTTGTTTAAGATACCAAGTAGTTCTGACAAACTCCAATTTATATTACGCTAAAATTCATACCAACACGTGAACAAGTCCTTGAAATGAAGACCCCCTATATCCCACCTTTAATAGAGAAAACTGGAGTTTACGGGGGTATACATTATTTTAAGTAGTATACACAATGGGGTTTCTAGGACAAACCCCACACCCACAATGTGGGGGCTACCCGCCCCCCGGGTCGGCCCCACCGATTGGGGACAATTTTTCATCCCCGCAATACTGTGGGGCCCACCCCCACCCCCGGGTCGCCCCCATCGAGAGGGGATGCAATAGAATAAAATATTTGTTTGCCCGCCATATCGCATGGCCAACACGTGACCAACCTGCGTTCGCCAACAGCCCCACCGGGCGGGGCGTGTTTGTATTAGAGAATATAGTACATTAAACATACAGCACAAAAATGAACAAGTGTCCTTGGATTCCTGTGGGTAAGAGAGAACCCTGCAACAATAATTGCCGCGGAGAATTATGTGGGCGACACAATAGTGTCAGTAAGAGGGTAGGATGAACGGAACCACTACTATGCACAAACTGTGGAGTGTCGGTGAAAACACACCATCTACTTTGTATGCAATGTGGTGTTAAATCAGTTATTACCATAAATTACATAAACAGGAATCGAAGGACTCAAAAAGAGTTTAGCCGACTATCCGCCATTTCTATCTAGTATGGTTAAAAAAGAGTTTAGATGGTTATATTCTAATTTATTTCCTATTAGAGAATTGTTAGTATATAGGTAAAGTTCCAACAAAAATGCGGAAAGATTTTCTACTGTATTTCCTATTAGGAAATTATTAGTATATAGGTAAAGTTAAAGATAAATGCTGAAAGATTTTCTACTGTATTTCCTATTAGAGAATTGTTAGTATATAGGAAAAAGAAAAGATAAATGCTGAAAGATTTTCTACTATATTTCCTATTAGAGAATTGTTAGTATATAGGTAAAGTTAAAGATACATTAACATGGCTACTATGGATGAATACATAGAGAAGTTACTGGCAGAAATACCTGATAATATTTCAACTCTCCATCATGTGGTTAAAACATTTTGGATGAGCCTATCCCAGACTCTGTCAAAGGGCGCTTGTTAAAGCCCTTATGGCCTGAAAAAAATCAACCTACCCCACCACCACGCAAAAAGAAGGCCGCCAAAAGAAAAGCCATCGAAGAGGAATTTGACCGTATCTCCCGCGAGAAAGTCCTGAGATCCGTCAAGGAATATCAAGATGAGATCCTGGATTTGTTTACATCTGCTGAACAACAGCTTGTCTTCAGGCAGACCCCATGGGTTATTGGCGACTTCTTGAGGGGTTGGCAGATGGGCGTGCCTGCCAATAATCCTCATACTGCAGACCCCAGGACTTTTCTCGAGGCTGTAGTGTCCCAGATCAGTAGCAAGCTCGAGGAAGAGATCGAGGCGCTTGGTGGTGTGAAATTCCAGTTGGCTCTCAAGGTTCAGCTTCGGAAGGACAACCCAGACGGTAGTGAGGAGTACACAACCCCCGTGCTGCGCCACAAACAGGAGGCCCTTCTCCAGGTCAGCGAATTCAAGGGGGCTCTCGATAAAACCTTCCCACAAATACAAGAAAGACTCGAAAAGTGCACACAGAGAAGGTCTGGCTGGGTTGTAGATCAGGTACAGACCCTTAGGCTGGACATTGCCAGATATCAACCTCTTCGGGGTAGGTCCTACTTTCCACTCCCAGCAGAATTAAGATATAAGAAGGCACTGGTTAACATAAAGAACAAGAACCAAGACTGCTTTCGATGGACGCTCCGAGCGGCTCGGGCAAATCCATCACCACCACATCATCCAGAGAGACCAAGTTGGTATCCTACAAATGATGGTATGAACTTCGAAGGGATTGATAGTCCCACGCCAATCTCACAGACACCAAAATTTGGGCGGCAGAACAACCTAGCCATCAATGTCTTTGACTGGGACAAGGGTATCATCATACAACGTCTCAGCAAGCAGCCACAAGAAATACCAAAGATCAACCTATTGCTGATCGAAAAGGCCGGTAAATTCCACTACACCTGGATCAAGCACTTCAGCCGCCTCTTCTTCGACCGGAGCAAGCACAGTAATAAGAAGCACTTCTGTGAGCGATGTCTTCATGGATACACGAAAAAATATCTGCTGGAGGCCCACAGCTTGAGTGCGAAGGCATCGGCCAGACGGCTGTCCGGGTGGAGATGCCAGAGGAGGGTAAGAACAAGCTCACCTTCCAGAACCACCACAAGCAGCAACCAACCCCATTTGAGACTCTCACAACCAACTTTGAAGCTCTCACCACCAAGATCGAGGGCCCCGAACGCGATCCTACAAAACGTAACACCCAACGAATTCAACAACATGAGGCTTGCAGCTACTGTTATATCGTGGTGCGGTGTGATGGAACAACAAAACCGCCTGTCGAGTATCGCGGCCCAAATGCAACAGAGCTCTTCTTAAAATCACTCCAGGAGGAGGAGCGCGAGATTAAGAGCGTGCTAGCCAACCCTAAAAACATAAGGATGACACGAAAGGACTATCAGGCCCATAACAATGCCGCGAATTGCTATATATGCGAAAAACCGCTAAACGGTGATTCTGTCCGCGACCACTGTCATATCACGAGTAAATATCGAGGGGCAGCTCACAACGCCTGCAACCTTAAGCTTAAGCCCAAAGACCACCGTTATTCCTGTGGTGTTCCACAACCTCAGAGGGTACGACTCCCACCTGCTCATGCAGGCCATCTCGAGGGTCGAAGGTAGAGTTTCCTACATCCCCAACAACACAGAAAAATACATTTTCTTTTCTCTCGGGCAGCTTCGCTTTATGGACAGCGCCCAGTTCCTGCTAGCTTCCCTTGATAAACTGGTGGCGGCAAATAAACCAGAAGCTTTCAAGATCACATCGTTCTACGAGCCAGACAAGCAGAGGTTTGAGCTATTAACCCGAAAAGGTATCTACCCTTATGAGAATATGGACTCCTGGGATCACTTCGTTGAGACCAAGCTCCCTCCGAAAGAGGTATTCTACAGCAAGCTCGCCGACGAGCACATCAGCGACGACGACTACGCCCACGCGCATAGAGTATTGGAGGTCTGTGGGTGTAAGTCCCTGGGGGACTACCACGACCTCTACAATCGCACAGATGTTCTCCTGCTGGCAGATGTCTTTGAGGAATTCCGAAAGACCTGCTTGAGACAGTACCGCTTGGACCCGACACACTACTACACAAGCCCCGGACTTTCGTGGGACGCCCTCTTAAAAAAGACAGGAGTGGAGCTCGAGCTGCTTACAGACTACGACCAACACCTGTTTGTCGAGAAGGGGATGCGCGGAGGTATCTCGATGGTCTCGAAACGCTACGCCCGAGCCAACAATCCTCAGGTCGAAGGCTATAAACCTGAAAAACAAAACAGCCACAACCTATACCTCGATGCAAACAATCTCTACGGGTGGGCTATGAGCCAGGCACTCCCCACCGGCGGCTTCCAGTGGGTTGATGTATCGGGACTCGCAGAAACCATTGCAGAACTACCCGCAGACAGTGATATGGGCTATATCCTAGAGGTAGATATGGAATATCCAGCAGAGCTGCACAAGACACACAACACCTATCCGCTAGCACCAGAGCGCCTAGTGGTCAAGAAGATTTGGATGTCGGAGTACCAGCGCGAACTTCTCGATGGAGCTTTGGGGGGAGCACCTACTGTGGTTGAGAAGTTGGTTCCCAACCTTCGCAACAAAGACAGTTACGTGCTCCACTATCGGAATCTCCAGCTATACATATCTCTGGGTATGCGTCTGACCAAGATTCATCGCGCCCTCCGGTTCCAGCAGAGCCCCTGGATGGAGCCCTACATCCGGATGAATACAGAGCTCCGGAAGAAGGCCACCAGTGACTTTGAGAAGGATCTCTACAAGCTCATGAACAATTCGGTCTTCGACAAGACGATGGAGAACCTCCGCGGGCGTGTCGTTTCAAGCTGGTCCGCGCCAACGAGGAAGATAACCTCAGGCGTCTCATCGCCAGCCCAGCCTTTGCCAGAGCCAACATCTTCGACGATGATCTTGCAGCAGTCCAGATGCAAAAGAGCCATCTAGTGCTCAATCGCCCGATTTACGTAGGTATGAGCATTCTGGACCTTTCAAAAACCCTGATGTACGATTTCTATTACAAACGGCTCCAGAGGCAGTACGAAGACCGCTGTCAGCTCCTCTACACGGACACCGACAGCCTGCTCCTGAAAATCGAGACAGAGGATGTCTACGAGGACATGGCCAAGCACCAGGGCCTCTACGACACGTCCGACTTCCCGAAAGACCACCCGCTGCATAGCACAGAGAACAAGAAGGTTCTCGGAAAGATGAATGACGAGTGCGTCGGGCAGTCAATCGCCGAATATGTGGGCCTGCGGCCGAAGATGTACTCCATCCTCGAGGCATCTGGAAAGAACATCAAGAAGGCCAAGGGTGTGAGAAAAGCAACTGTCAAGAAGCGCATCAGGCATGAGCAGTTCAAAGAGGCTCTCTTTGAGAAGCAAACTTCCGCCATGGCATGGATGTTCTTAGGTCCGAGCGTCACCGCATCTACGGCCAGCATCTCAACAAGGTGTCGCTGTCGCCTTTCGATTCCAAGCGTTGGATCGCAGAAAACGGAGTTGACACACAAGCTTATGGTTACAAAGATTACATCACACAACAAGAGATGGACGCGTTCGTTGAGGAACTGGGGCGGTCCATCTAAAGAACTCTGAAAACACAGGATAAACGATGGCTCCCAAGAGAGTTCTAACCCAGGAAGAGATCCAGCAAATCAAGGCCCTGCGAGGTAAGGCGCCTGTGAGTAGGGTGAAGAAGCAGTTCGGCGTCAGCGCTGCGAGGGTTCCGATGCTCTGGGCAGAGGAGGAGACACCCAATGCCGCAAGAGAGGAGGAGACACCCAATGCCGCAAGAGAGAAGGCAGAAAGAGAGGAGAGCGTCGTCGACGATCTACGATTGTTACTACGCGATAGCATCGGCCAAGCCAAGTCGGCAAATGGGCCGACCATCAACGAATTCTATGAGCTCTTAAAGAAAAGCCTGACTCGGGTTGAAACCACCACAGAGAAGGTATCGATTTCGTTGACGGAGATAATTGCCTCTCTGAAGCGGCGCGAGGCGGCGAGCGGAGGCAATGTGATCTCCGAGAATATTGGAAAATCCATCGGAGCTCAGCGCTTGAGAACCTCATCCGGAGGAAGCTGCGTGTCCGGTGGCACAACAAGGAGTTCTTCGCGCACCAAACCGCGCTAAGGTCCATCCTGCAAGTAATACACCACGGGCGTGTCGGGCTAGGTGACTGTGCGCCCGAGCCGGTACACATCCAGGGACCATATGGGGTCGCTCGCCGGCGCCCCCTTCAAGTTCGCCAGGCTGGTACAAATAACGAACGCCGACGCCGGAGGGGATTATTGTCTCCCCGAGATCAACAGGACGACCAGGAACTACAGAGGAGGGCTTTTGTGCCACCTATCGCGCCCTTATGGCCTCAGAGGGTTTTTTGCCGGTCAGTCGGGTGACCTCACCATTCAAGACTGTCACAACGGCAGGCAACCTTTTCATCCATTCTGTAGACCGCTGAGTGAAGTAGAAGTAAAACAAAGATCAGGAATCGATACAATTAACTCTTACTCCACCCATCAGCGACACCAAAGGGAAAGAACTACAAACATTAAGCGACCAGACCATAATGGAAACCTAAACAAAGGAAGGCCATAAGGACAGTTACTTTCCCACAAAATGGCCATATGGCCATCCAGAATTAATAGACACAAGTGATACACACAGTAAGTAACAAACAACAACATAAATAAATCGCCACAGAAGAACCGCCTTGGAACGGTCAGTGGAAAGATTTCCACTGGGGGGGGGGGGGGGGGGGGGGCTTAAATCGATTTTACGCGGCCACAATCCTCGCCCTTACTTCCGTCGCGATTTAGACAAATAATTTGTTCAGTCCGCATGAAGGCCTCCTAACTCATCAGTGCAACATCTCCGTGAACACGACAGCAAGAAAACACTGAAATGCTGGAGGCGGTGAGTCGCATCTCCTGAGCGTACTGGTGCCCAAAGAGCCGCTCAGCCAAGGTACGATTGAAGCGCTCAACTATGCCCTGGTCCCGATGGATGTCAACCCGACCGCGCCGAGCCTGGACAGAGTGCTTTGCCAACAGTTGGCTGACAGAGCCCAAGAACTCACGACCGGGGTCGACCTGGAGCAATTTGGGCCACCGCAACGGGCCTCGCCTATAGATGCGAGACAAAGCTTCAGCAACCTCTTTGGCTTCTTTAGTGGCCAGAGGCTCCCCTTCTTTGAAGCGTGAGGCTACATCAACCACGGTAAGGGCGTTTTTGTACGTGCGCTTGTTCGCTTTGCGAACACGAACACTGTCGTATGGTAAAAAGAGCAGGTCAGCTTGATGGACCTTGTTCGGCTTGGTGATGTCGAATTTGGGTCGTGGAACGTGCCGCGGGGCGGCGAGGTTGATCTGCCAGATGGCCTGCTTCTTCAACCAAACTCGGGCCACATCTTCTGAGGTCTAAGCCGCAGAAGCGAGCTTCTTTATGGCCTCAAGACCCCTCCAGTAACCCTAAGGGCTGTAATAAATATCCGCAAGGCGCCGATCCATGTATTTATTGTTGCTTTGTTAGCATTAAGTCTCTAACGAAACAACTGCTGAGGAATTGTCTAGGCAGCCTGCACTCTTTTAAGCTCGCCAGCAAGAAATATTCAGGTGCCACTGTGACCTGCTTTGTCCAACTCTTCCAACAGCTTGGTAAGGGCCGTCATTAACGCCTCATCTCTCGCACGTTGAAACAACTTCTTTTTTCCTCCTCCGACAAACCAACAGTTTGTTTCTGGCGCTGACGAATTTCTTCTTTCATCTGATTGAACTTGTCGATTTCACACAGAATCAGGCGAAATTCCGTTTCAGATATATTATCGTCGTTCAGCGCGATAGAAATGCCGTCGGCGATTAAGTTTAGCTTCTCGTCACATACATTTCCCGCCAACGCCCAGCAACCCACACACAGTCGCCCCAGCTCAAAGGCCAATGGCGACAGGCGTCGCGATGATAGTTGACAAGAGCCCGACGCCAGAAGCAGCCAGCCCTAAGCTAGTCGCAGTAAGCGTGGTATAAATCCAATCAACAACATTAGCACCGCGCCGGTACTTCTTGTACAGCGAGGCTCTAAAGTCTCGTTTTTTTTTCGAGACGGAATTTGACCTCGGCCACGTGCTGAAGGCGGTGTTTGTCTCCGGTTTCAAGTCCTTGGTAGAGGCCCATCGTGTACTACCCCTCGGGCTGGGTGGGTTTAAATAGACGACTGGCTAAAAATGACTATAGCTTGGTCTGCTGTGAGCGCACCCGGCGTAAATCGAAGCCTTTTGAGAGACACCGCGCCTATAAAAATATTATGTAGGTCTAAATGACAGTATTCAACTTGGTGTTGGATTCCTTCAAGAGTGAACTGCACTCGAGGCGTTTCTTGAACTTGTATATAAATCCCAACTTCTTTATTAGCATTTGCTTGACTCCACTTGAGCTTGAAGCCGGGTAACACATCAACAAAGTCGTCGGGTCTATTTCCGAGAATCAGATCAAGGATGATCGATGATGTTGGCTAGTTCATACCAATGATTCCCGCTGCGGGGAATTCGAAGACTATTTCCAGGATTCCCTGCCGGTTGTTGCTTGTCTTTAGCACGTTGTCTTCGGAAGCGACAATGTTATTCGTCCCGGGGATATACGAACACAGTCGAGTGCCACTATTCACTACCTTCCTAACTTTGTGCTGCTTTCCAGTCAAAACGTACGGAGACGAGATTTGTATGTCAATAAGCCACCCTGTTTGATGGACGGGGTCTGCAAAAGCAAGCCACTTGCTCCCAGTTAAGGCCAGCGTATGAACCCGGTTTGGAACGGCATGTGAGGTATCTACGTCGCTGAGATCACCGAATGCAAATGACCCCGCTTGGGCGACCGCTTTTCTTCTGTAGACCCCATCAGAGAGCTGGAAGGCATACAAGCGATCTTCCTTCCCGTCCTTATCAAACCCCTGTGTCACCAAGATCAGCCAAAGCCACCCCAGGGCATTTTCTAACCCCACCGGGGCCATTCCTTATATGTAGGGTTGCGCTCATATACTCGAATGGTAACATCTCCACGTTGGTGCCTCTAAGTGAGATAGTTAGCTGTGAAACAGGCCCTGGCGACAACCTTTTGTACTGTAAGACGGGAAATGATTCAGTTCTACCAGCTCCACACTTTTCGTTCTCGACGGGGACAGATCTCAGCAGTGTAGAGGGGCGACCGTTATGCAGACTGTCTGAAGTACTTAATTCAGCAAGATGAAAGTAGACCTCACGATGGACGGCCAGCTTGTGTGGCTTCTTTGCAGTGAACGTCTTGGTGCGGCCTCCTTCCAAGTGATGGCCATTGTCATTGATCAACCCCACGGGAAGGGGTTTGAAAATATTGTCGGAAAAGCCTAAGATATTAGCTAATTCGCGATTCATTGTTATATCTTCTCCGGGCTTTACCGTTAATTGCAGTAGACCAGACGGTTCATACAGAGTGAGTTCGGCGTTCAACCGCTGAAACACCTTTTCGTTCAACTCACAGACGTTATAATACCCGTCAGGTATTGTTTTTTCAGTCTTGTTATTTGAGACCTTATTATTCCTTTTCGCCGTGCATATGTTGCACCACCAGTGATAATACGTCAACTCGCAGAGAGCAATCTCTCGCTCACCCGCAGACAGTGTCCTGGCAAGATTGATTGGCACATCGTTTTGAACGCCAGTGAGTGTGATGTACATGATAATCACCAAAATGAGTATAAATATAAAGGCGTTTACGTTTAATAGCTCGGCAAAATATCGGGCAGGCGGCCATTTCAAATATAAAGAGTCAGCAGCAGGGGCGCCCATCCTAGTCATAATAGTCGACGATAAGGGAAGTAAGTTCCTTTTCAAGTACCCGACGTCTTCGCCGATTATCAAAACCCTCCGCTTACCGGGGATGTCACTAATGCAAACAAGGCGTGGGACATCTGGGTGGATACTCCCTTCAGCTGGTGGCAGTGCCAGCTGAACTTTGCCGTTTGGTGCGCAACCGCTGGATGTGGTGTTTCATTCCCGGACCATCTCCAAGCGGATGAGCCCCTTCTTGCAAGCCTGTATTGCTTTCATGTTTATTATACGACGAGGCATCTGCTTGAGGAGCTAAAAGTCGCCCTCCCTGGGGACAAGTCCAATTCATGGTTGGATAACCAGTATGACTCCAGGGCCTACAAGCGGCTTTGCGAGGTGTTCGCCGTTTCACCTGATACGGATTGGAGGCAGAAGTTAGACCACGGATATCAAGGTCTCGGATCTTTTGTTGGTACCTTCATAATCCCGGGGAAATACCCCTTATTTCACCCGAAGGACTCCATAAGTCATAACCGGGATATTTCAAAGGCGTGGACGATGTTCATTCTAGATAAATCAGAAGGCGAGTGTCGAGCGCCTGAACGACTCGATTCGGACTTACGTTTGGGCAATCTTGGGAACGCAAGCTCAGACCCGTTCCAACATTCTCAAAGTCGGGACGGGGTTCGACGCCCAAAGCAGTTTACGGCGAATCTCGAAGACGCCATTGCCTCACCCGTCGACATCCCCAGCAGCATCGATCGCTATCAAAAGACGTTGCAATATGCATCCACACCATTGGATTACGTCTGCGAGAGAGCGCTCTACTTGATGCCGAGCGACATGGCACTCCATCCCGGCAATGTCCAAGGTTATAATAACCAAATCCAAATAGCGGGACCAGACGCTACCATCGGCCACAACGCAGGAATAAACAAGGCAGCACTGATCAATCCTGCCTCTAAAGTCGATAGGACATTCCAGGGTAAAACTGCCTCACCAGCCGGGATCGACCCGCGAGTACTCGCAGGGCCACCGCCCGAAGGGTCGACTACGTCAGCCGCGGTTGCTCCGCCAGCAGACTGGAAATCCGGTCTCGACCATGAAGAAGAAAAAACAGCTCTCATAGTCGCAGGGATTGTACTCGGCCTAGTGGCGCTTTGGTTGGTTGAGCGGTCGTGATAACCAGTCCCGTGCAGCCACGAGAAGAAGGGCCCCCACGCCGATGACCAAGGCCCACAAATTATCTGCGAGCCACGAAACGGCCTTCCCTAGCGTGCTCAAGAGCCAAGAGACGATGGACCCGATGATTCCGGGCAGGGCAGCCGCGGTCTTGCCGGCCAAATGGGCCAGGGCACGCCCGAGGGACTGTAAGTGCTTTTTTACCCACTCCTTGACCCCGCCCTTGCCGGAAGGCTTTGGAGCCGGAGCCGGTACACTCCCCCCGCCGCCGGTTAGCGCAAGCACTTTGGTCGAGATTGCCATCCCAATCGCTGTAAGGATGCTCACGATGGTAATTCCCTGCTCGCGGAAGAGGGTGCAAATGCGCTCAGCCAGCGTTTTGTCTTCATGAAGGAGCCGCCTGAACGTCACACGGATTCTGTTAATCTGGGACCGGAGAGCTTCTCTGTTTGCAGAAAGGGCTTCGAGCCTCGACTGTCTTTCGATTTCGATGTCAGAAAGCTCGCCCTCCAGTTTTCTGATTCGGTCTTGAATCTCCTGCTGCATCCCGGGGTCGTCCGTTTCCGTCAGTTTCCGCCGTGGCCAAACTTTTTTCAACTTGGGATTTTCCCTCGTCGACCTTTGACAGCTTCGCCAGTTCGTTCACCAACTCATCTCGGGTTCGAGTCATGGCCTTTTCAAGCCCAGCGAGCTCTCATTTGGCCTGGGTGACCCACGCGGTGTCGATAGGCTGATCATCAATTGTCTTCAATGCGGTCTCGACATCTCCTGTTGTTTGAATAACGCCGTGGGCTACGCCGGAGAGCTCTGACATCTCGATGGATTCAATGTTTTTGGGAGGGTTTCCTCTGCTTTTTGGAGTGTTTCCACAGCCTCTTTGTTGAGACGCGGCATATTCGATTTATAGTCAGTGAGCCCCAGTGATTGCCAAATTGCATTTACACCCCCAGATCCATATCTCGCGGCTAGTGTGGACAGAGCCAGAAACCGGCATCCTCCCCTTGTCGCAGCGATAGGAATCTTTGTGTCGCCGGGGGTCCAATAGAGTGCTTTAGAGTGCCATCGTCATCAATCCCAAACTGGTCATAGTCGACACTACCTTCGAGGCGCAACCCCTTATAGGCACGGCTCACTTCTTTGTAGAAAGTATCGACCAGGCGCCTCTTCTGGTCAAAAAGTCTTAACTCGCCTCGCAGGTTCTGGGGCTTGTCCTCGGCCGCGCGTAGTCCTTGCTGGACGTCCGGTGGTGGGTCCATAACAGCGTCTGGCAGGTCGGACACATCATAGTCGGCGTCATCATAGTCGGCGTCATCATAAGGGTCGGACCAGTCTTCGAACGTGGGGTTTTCAAAGTCAGCCATATTTATGTAATAAGTAAGTGCATTTTAAGGTTGTCGCGCATCTTTAAAACAGATTTTGTCGAGTGTCAACGAAGCTGACGCCATGTCATCAAGTAAGTACGGACGAAAGCTTGACCCCTACCGGTGCCTCCGCGAACCCCTTGGGGTGAAAGGGGTACGGCAATCGGTGTCGATAACTAACAACCCCAGCACGATCGGCCCGAACCAGCAGCTTCTGGTTCGATTCCCCAACCTCGGCAAACATGATGTCATCGTCCCCGGGACCACGAGGTTGGCTTTCACGATCACGCTGCACAGCGAAGATGCTAATCTGACCTTGGTTCAAGCTACAAGGCATATTCATCGTAGTTGACATAGAGAATCATCTGAAATTATATAAATAATTTCCCATAAATACTATGACATGTACAAGGTGAAAAGTATAAACTTATCACTTCAGCTGAAAAATAGCGAATGCACTGGTTGATTTAATCTAAATCACCACGTGATTTATATTAAATCAACAAGTAAACAATGTGACATGGGTAAATATTTGAATACACATCATACGTTTTTGTCTTGCAGTATCAAAACATACAAATGCAGAATGTATATTCTACGTTCTAATACAGCTAAAATACAATGAACTATAAATTACAATTACTATGAAATTACTCCTACCTGAAATTATATAAATAATTTCCCATAAATACTATGACATGTACAAGGTGAAAAGTATAAACTTATCACTTCAGCTGAAAAATAGCGAATGCACTGGAGCATAAAGCGCGCTGTCGCAAGTTATCTAGGTGAAACCAATGTGCGGTACATGCATTGTTAGAAGTATAGGTAGGTTTATAGGAAGTAGTTACATATAGGGCAAGGGCGCAAGGCTGCTTCAGAATTTAAAACAAACAATAATTTTACTGTTTTGATTTATTCCACTGAAACAAACATACTTTTACCAGATCTATGACATCCGTATTCCATTATAGGCATGGCTGTAGCCTGTCAACATCCCTCTGAAGTGAGCTGTATCAGTAAAGCTTGAGACCTCGTGATATAAAAGGCTGTCATTAACAAAGGGGAGAATTCCAGGGCTAACTTTCTGTGGCAGGTCATTTATGCATGGGCAGAACAACAAAGGTCTGAGCATGGCACCTTGAGGGAAACCGGATACAGCTGAGGCAATTGTGGTAATCAGGCCTATGACCAGGTCTGATTAGCCCCTTTGGTCAGAAAGCTCTTGATCCACTGTAAGCGGTCTATACAGTAAAATTCAACCATTAAGACCACCTAAAATTCAATCTTATTCTGCTTTAAAAGCCTATTAAGTAAGCTACAGTTATTCTTTCTTTGTATTTTCTACATGCAGTCTCCTCTGGTCAGAGAGCACCTTTGGGACTGTTCAAAATAGACTCAATACCGGACTTAGTAAGCCTCTGTTGTTTTATTATGAAGGACAACGTCTAGGACAGATTTACCATTCTCGATTAAGAACACATTGCAGCTCCTTGAATCAATATCTATTTTCTAAAAATATTGTAGACAGCGTCCTTTGTGATTGTGGGTCAATTGAAGACACCAGGCATTATATCCTTGACTGCGTTCAGTACGTAGGTATCAGACAACAGCTTCTCGATAGTATCTCTGAGTTTTGTGACCCAACATTGAATACTCTACTATTCGGCGACTCAAACTTGACATACGAACAAAACAAAACCATTATGTTGTCAGTGCAAAAATTTATCATTCAAAGCCGCAGATTCAAAATTCAATGCTTAGTAAAACATTTAATATAGAAATTTTCATCTATAGACAAACTTTGGCATAAGGACAATCACCCTACTTGATGTAAATTGAGATGTCTAGTGAGCGCTATACCAGTGTCATCACCGTTGCTCCCTCCGCCCCACCCCCACGGTCCCCAGCCAAGCGGCAGCATAACATATTATTTGTTTTACATGTATTGATTTTCACTCTAGTAATATTCTCTAAATCCATGTTAGTAAAAACTGCCTAATCATGTGTGCACACATACATAGTGATGCTTCAGTCAGAGTATCCAATGGGAAACAGATTACACAAGTCTTAGGACTTTCTTCTGAATCCCATTTTGTATATATTGACATGTTTATGCTTTGTGTCAATATCACTCATATTTCGTGCAATATTTATATAAAAAAAGAAATAAAGTTTAAACTAAACGGAAGAGTTCCAAGGGTGGTCTTAATTAGGATTTGTACTGTATTGTGTCGTGTCTGATCTTGACAGTGCTCAAACCATTCATGTGGAACTTTGTCAAACACGTTGTTAAAGTCAAGAGCGACGGTGTCTATCTGTTGGCCTTCATATATTCCTGCTGCAAAGTCTTGGACTTTGGTCAAAGTAAGATCTATTCTGCTCAGGGAGTCTCCAGTTAACATCCCGAGCCGAAGGACGGTGCACTTTGTGGCACAAATCCGTACAAATGATGCCAACGGAACATCTTAGGATACCCAATGGAGGGTCACTGATGAGACCTAATTGGCCGAAACTAGCTAGTCTGGCCCAGAAAACATGTACACTTCATATTTTCTAGTTCTGTGGTGTATTCCTTGCTTCCAAAGGATAACCATTTTACAGAACATATTTAACGTTACTACATGTGGTGTCTGGAATGTGTGGCGGCCGTAAAAAGTCCCCCTGCCTTACATCATAGTGTAGATTATATTTCTTGTCCTTTGGGATCATTGACTCCATTGTGGAATTTTGTAAATATTTTAGGGTCACTGATGAGGCCTAATTGACCGAAACTAGCTAGTCTGGCCCAGAAAACATGTACACTTCATATTTTCCAGTTCTGTGGTGTATTCCTTGCTTCCAAAGGATAACCCTTTTATAGAACTTGCTGCCAAAGGATAACGCTTTTATTGCCATTGCCTGGAATCGAACCACGCTAGCAATACTAGTATTTTTGATGTTCTACACAAATATTAACTATCTAAGTCCGCCTTAAGATACACTTTGATATAGTGTCTCTCGATAAAGATAAATACTCGACCCCTGTAACAGTAGGGCATCAAAAGTAAATAACACACAATACCATAGGTACCAGGTCCATACAGATGCCCTAAACCATATTTCCCCCAGAACTATTCCACTGCTATGCCTCCGTGGAATAGTCTTCCCTCGTCTGCGGTAGATGCCACGACCGCATAGGAGTTCAAAGACCGGCAGAGGAGTTCAAAAACCGTACAGTATATATTCTGCTAATCAGATTGTATATAGTTTTAAGGACTCATCCAACGACCCCCCCCCCCCCCCCACACACACACCTTTTTAGCTCACCTGAGCCGAAGGCTCCCGGGCACACTGGTAAAGGCAAGCGCGCAGGGTAAGGAACAAACGCGCAAGATAAGGAAATTTTTCCGCTCAGGATAAGGAAGAAAATGGCGGAATCGGCATCACATGTGCAGGTTTGTTGTTGTTCCAGAGCTCGCGTTATGGTTACTAATCAATACGGCTGCTCACATTAGCTTCACGGAAGACACATATTATTCACAAATTTATCTTCGATGGTCCGAATTCGACAGTTACATCCAGTCAAATGAAGAACCAGACACAGTGGGGCTACTCAACCACGAAATCTCATTATTTTACATGAAACGCTCTTCTGGGAGGATGGCATGCATTTTTTTGTTGGTTGTAGACAACACATGATAAATCGCACTGTTGCAAATACGATTTAAGGAAAATTTGAAATTGGAAGACCCACAGTGAGAAATCCTAGTTCCATTTTCAATACAACGCCTACGGGCAAGGAAATAGGTACAACTCATATGATAAGACACAAAATTTTCCGGGGAAAGTGGTAGTTGTACGGTCGTAGCACTAGTAAATTTCCATCTCAGATTAGGTTTTCCGATATTAATAATTAGTCCTACATAGTTTAAAGCACCAATTAAAGTGTGACCTTTAGGAAACGTTCAAAGTTTGTGTGCTTTGTCTTGCCATGTGCATTGCTTTGGTTCTAGCAATAAAATCATCCCCTATGGGGGATAGATGGATTGGTTTCATCGCGATCATGAATTAGAGAAATGATATATATGTCCATGCAGTATTTCTGGTAGAAAAGCGTATGTTTATTTTTTTTTTTTTTTTTTGGCTGAAAAAAAAGGTAGATAACTTCGCATAATTCGTGAGACATACCTATTGCATGGTCATTAAAGCGCCTGGTATGATATGACCCCTTTTTGGCCCCCACTTAAATCTTCTTCAGTCGGCATCGTTTCACTTGCTAACACGCTTAATTAATACAGAAAAAAATTGTTTCGTCTTCATGTATTTTCAGAACAACTTGACTTTTGATGTGTCTGTATTGAGTTAATAAATTATGACCAAAATAGTAATAAAAGTGTGATAAAAGTATATCCCTTCGAAAGAAAAAGACAATAGAAAGTGCCTTCGGAAGCACCTGATTATAGGTTTCAATTGGCGCAAAAATATATCAGGTAGAACTGCTAACCATTTGTACACTAAGTGAGTCGTATCTTGTTACCCCACCCACTTTCATTATCATGGAAATATATGAAAAATGAAAAAATACTGGATCAAAATGAAACAGGTAGCATATTATTCCTTGGGTTCTAACTAAGATAATAGTAATAACAGCATATATTTATCTTTACTATGAACGGAATTATGGCAATTATTTTTGTTGAAATTTCTGAGAATGACCAAAAATTAAGTTATGAAAAATTAAAAAATAAACACAGAGTCTACCTTTCATATATATAGTTGAAAGCATAACATATTATAAAGGGTTAAAAAGGGACGTAAATCGTAACCTATCAAAGCAAGAAGAGTCGGCCTTCAAAGATTTGCTCCATGATGATGCCATTGTCGTTAGGCCAGCGGACAAGGGTTCTGGGATTGTCATTCTGGATACGGGGGACTATACTGATAACCTTGAAAAGGATTTGAAGGATAGTTCTACATATACGGAAGTTGGCACGGAGAACACTACAAAAATATTAAACAGTTTGAAGAAACATGTTCATCAAATGTATAAACGTGGATCCATATCAAACGAAATGAAATCTTACCTTGTACCATCTGATGTACGACAGGGTAAGGTTCAGGGCAATCCTAAAATTCATAAAGATGGAAACCCGCTCAGGACAATCGTTAACGGTAGAGGCCATCCGACAGAAAGGGTAGCGGAACTGGTAGAGTTTGAGCTGCAGGAACATGTAGAAGGTCTCCCTAGTTACATCAAAGATACAACACATTTCTTGCAGAAACTAAAAGACGTCGAACAACCACTTCCAGCACAAACAATCTTATTCTGCTTCGATGTCAAAGCGTTGTATCCAAGTGTACCAAGGGTGGAGGCGAAAAAAGCTTGTAAAGAGGCATTGGACGCAAGAACTGACCAGACAATACCAACTGAGGATGTACTCAAGTTAATGGATATTGTACTTGAAAATAATACATTCAGCTTCAATGGTAAGAACTATTTACAGAAAGAAGGAACTGCTATCGGATCGCGCCTGGGTAAGAATTACGCATGCACATATATGGGAGCTTGGGAGACAGAACTGTTGCGTCGATCGAAGCTGAAACCGTCTAATTACTTTAGGTTTGTAGATGACGTATGGGGCATTTGGACACATGGGCGTGACGCGCTTGAGACCTTTCAACGTTGCGCCAATTCCATCCATCAACGAATCAGGGTAGAGATGCGTACGTCCGATGAGTCTATTGAATTTCTTGATGTCACCACACGTATTGAGGACGGGTTCCTGCTGACGGATTTATATTCAAAGCCAACAGACAAACACTTGTATCTTCACAAGCAGTCGGATCACCCAAATACAACCAAAAACGCTATACCATTCGGTCTAGGAATCCGGGCGAAACGAATATGTTCAGCAGAAAAGGATTACCGGATGCGTAGGAATGAGATCTCGGACCATCTACAACGCAGGGGCTACAGGAAAGAGAGGGTTGAACACCAGCTGGAGCGAGTGGACGAACTGAACCGGGACGACCTACTCGAATACAGACGGCGTGAAAACAACAACGACAGGGTACCCCTTGTTCTTACGTATACAGATGCCTTGCCAGATATTCACTCTATCACTAGGAAACATGTTACCACACTACACAAGTCTGAAAATATGCGGACAGTGTTTCCCGAACCACCCCTTGTTTTCTATAGAAGAGGCAGAAATCTGCAGGATATTCTGGTACACCGGAAGCACAACGACATATTGTATCGTCAGACGAATGGTTGTGCGCCTTGTGGTAAGAACTGTGCGTTATGCAAAAATATAAAGAGGTGTGACTCTTTTGAAGGATACGATGGAACATCGTACAAAATCCAGGGAAGCATCACGTGCAAAACGGCTAATGTGGTGTAGACAATGTCGGAAATTCCTCTATGTCGGCCAAACTGGTGGGACTTTGTACCAGCGGATGCTTCTCAATTTTTCAATGATTCGTACGGGCAAGCAGGACGCCATAGCTTTACACTTTAATAGTCAAGGGCATTCCGTGGAAGATATGGTGGTGCTAGGCATTGAGAAAATCAACAAGGACTATTTCTACCGCAGAACTAAGGAGTCTTTGTGGATCAAGAAAATGAGGACTAGGATACCTTATGGGTTAAACACAATGACTTCATAACAGATTACACACTAGTGGTCGTGGGTCAGCGGGCGCCTGCAGGACGGGTCGCGCTTGGGGTATGCGGGTGCGTGACTACCGGGGAACAGCCTGACTGGAATTGCTCTGATGCGTGGCATGTTGTTCCCGGATAGATGCGAGCTCCTTGGTCCTTACTGCTGCGGGGTTCTTCTATGCAAATTTCTTGGCATGTTTTCCACTCGAAATGAACACTTTCGGATAAATTATCAGTTTTTTTTTCATGTTTCTGCTCCGAGCATCGGGTGTGCGGGGTTCGTTAGAGACGCCTCGGCGAGGCGATTCTGATGGGTACCCGCAGGCTGAGTTCTGGGCGGAGATAGGTATAGTTTTGTAGAACCCCTGTAGACTCCATTTTTGGCTCTCTGAGGGTGGGGTTGATGGGGATCAAAAGTATATGGGCGTGTATCAGTCATTGCGGGTATGCGCCTATTCAAATAAACCGGAAAGCATGAACAATTTTTTGTGCTGGAAGTTATCGTATTTTTCTGTTTCTGTTCGGGGTGTCGATTATGGGCGCTCCCTGGGACCGCCTTGCTCGGGCGGATCCAGGGTGTGCCAACAACATGTATTTTGGGGGCGGGAAAGGGGAGTACAATGATAACCCCTTTAAAACCCAAGTCATTTATGAAGAGAAATTGGATTGTGGACGCTCTTTGGAGCCGCCTCGCCGAGGCGGTTCTGATGTGTACCCACAACCTGCGTCTTGGGGACAAGATGGTGACGTTTGCTTTCCAGGTCCCAGTTTTGCTGTGAAGAGGGTTTTTTTTTTTGGGGGGGGGGGGATGGGGGTATGTGTGTTTTCGTGGTGTTGGTGTTCTAATCGGTCCAGTCTGTAGCAGGCGTCCGCTGACATTTTGGTTGCCTCAAGACCACAGGTGTGAATGGGTGGGTGGATACTGCATGCATTGTCGCGGCTATACAGTGTTTGTTGAGCTAACGAGGCTGTTACAAGGGCATAACGCTCATTGTGCACACTACGCATTCGGGACTAAGGGAGACAGCTAGGATTTAAATGAAATTATTTCTTATGGTTGATGGGACTGCTCTTGAGGGGAGGAGTTTGCTCCCTTGCAGAAGGAGCAGATTGTTTTGCTTCACGAGTTGGCCCGTTCAAATGGACATATTACAAAAGGGATTCGTTTAAAGTTGTTGAGAGTTGTCTTCCTTGGACATCAAAAATAAAAAGTAACACTCATTGCACGGACTACGCATTCGGGACTAAGGGAGATAACTAGAATTTGAATAAGATTATTCTTATTGGTGATGGGACTGCTCTTAAGGGGAGGAGTTTGCTTCCGGAAGGGAGCGGATTCTTTGCTTTGGGAGCTGACCAATTCAAAGAGAGCTATTACAAAAGGGTTCGTTTTTGTTAAAGTTGTCTCCCTTGGGCGTGAATGTTGGTAGGGTTGTGCACTTGTGTTAGTTTGGATCGTTGTTTGACTGTGCGCGCAGCGAGGGCCCATATCGGCCTTCACACTCGTGTTGACTGATTGGGTCCTCCGTTGTGCTCTTCGTTCGTGACCCTCTCTCTGCTGGTCAAGGGAGGTCAGATCGGCCTGCATATGCATAGTATGTAGGCCGATGTGGGGTTACTTGTGTCCCTAGCGTTTGTCCTTGGCCCGCGTCGCGGGGGCACGCCTATGCTATGTAGTTTTGACACCCTTGAACCGTTAAATGGGGGTTTGAGGGTGTGTACATTATTTTTCTTGTTTCTGCTCGGGGTATGCATTGTTGGTATTTGATGGAGCCGCCTCGTCGAGGCGGTTCTATCGGGCCCAGCGGTCTGTGTTTTGTGCGGGGATAGGAAGAGTATCACATTTTTTTCATCTGAAAATTTCCATTTTTTGCCAGGGAAAAAAAAAAAAAAAAAAAAAAAACAGTATAGGCGTGTTTTCGTGATGGGGCTCAGTGGTTCCTTCCAGTGAATGATTATGCATGCGCATTCGTCGGAATCAGTTAAGAACTGCTTATAAGGGAGATCACTCAGGAAGTAATTTGATTTCAAATGAACCGGCGCATGGCGGAGCCTATGGTGTGGCCTGTGCGTTCACCGGGGGCTTAAATTAGCCTGCGCACCAAATCCCCTGTGACGAGGCAGTTTGATTGTCTCTTTGCATGGGGCGTGGCTTGTGGGGGTACATACCATCAGCGAGGAATTTGATCAGGCTGCGCGAATGCGCAGGCTGATCTGAGTCTTAGCTGATCGCTCAGGCATTCTTGCGGGATTTGTCATGCGCTGTTTATCGCTGGTCAAAATAAAAGCCGGTATTTAGGGTATCCCCCCCCCCCACACACGCACACACACTTTTTCACAAAGGTCGGTTATATTAATATGATTGATGGATGGTCTGACAATTTAATAATCTCTTAAGCAGGATTTGATAGAACATTCTTTCTTAATTATCACGTAACAGTTCTTAAGTTTGGGAGGAGGGGGATTATTTCTTATTAAGGCCCCTATCATTACGAACACGCCTAATTGTCAATTTTTCAATTATTTTGGGTGGTAACAGGGGGAATTTGGCTTACCCCTGGAAACCACGATTTTACCTTTTAAAGGTGGGGTTTGAGGGGATCGGAATAGGCGTGTTTTCCTGATTTCAAGTGTATTTCGCCATCAACGGAAATGCATCTGTAACTCATTCCAAGTCGGCATAACCGCAACCTGTCTTTTTTCAGTATTTTACATTTTTGCGGGAAATCTGAATGGTAGTTTTAGACGTCCTTTAAGTAACGTTTCTTGATGACGTGCAGTTGACGTGCCTTTTGAGTGCCAACGTCATTTACTGGAAAGTGCCAAACGTACAACGTTACACTGCGTCTTGTATATCAGTCTTAGCAACGTCAGTGGAACCAAACTGAACGCGACGTTATCCAGATGACGTTCATTTATTTCCCGCGGGGTCTTTCAAAAAGTATCCGGCGTTTTGCTTAGATATCTTGCACTTCCATTATGGATTATACAAGAATTATTTTCACATTATCACGTAACGAACAGGTATGGCACTTGCTTTGTACACCTGTTTTGAGAGATCAAATCCACTTTACATCACTGAGTGTAAATGCAGTTATCGAAGATGCAGAAATGCATCTTTGGATGCTGTCCTTTTTTCTTAGGGTTTGAACACGACAAAACAATGTTTGCCATTGTGAAAAATGGAAAATAAGCAAAATAGACTTATCATAATGAAGTAAGAAAGAAAGGAATAAAGAAATAAAACTTTTGCACTTGAGACAATAGCTTTTTGCCGAGTTGTTTGTTTCATTCATTGTTTGTCGCATTAATTATATTCTTTAGGTTGGCCTCACAGGCGCATATAGATGAATGTATTTTCCCCTTGGCCTTGGCCCATCAATTGTTCAAATTACTAGGTATTTGAGATAATTTCGGGGATAAGCAAATGAAGCGAGAAGTATTGAGAGTGGGGGTTTTTGGGACAAATTTTTTTTCATCCCCGCACCCACCGAGTGGGGTGCAATAGAATAAAATATTTGTCCCAAACATCTACCACCGAGACGAGCTCCATTCAGCAATTTAAATCTCCCAAACCCAAAACAATTCCACCAAACTATCCCTCCTCGTACCAACCCGGTAGGGCCCACCCCACCCCCAGGCTGCTGTTGGAGGAAGGCTCTTAGGTGGTTGTTTTATTTAACCAATACTTAAATCTATAGTCGTCTATGATGTACAGGGTCGGCTCGCCCTGGAACACCCGGTAAAACGCTCGCAAGTAATCGTGAAGGCGCTCACCGGGGTCTAGATCGTAAGCGCACTCCTGACCGACTTCTTTTCGAAACAGAGGACCACAGAATATTATATACACCATCTTTATAGCAACGGAAGTTCTCAATGATATCTACGGAATAAGCTCCCAGACACAATGGAGAAAACAATAAATGTCCTTCTCAAATCGGAAATTTATTCAGACCTTGCATTCCTCTGAACAATCGTATCGAGTTCGAAGAGTGACTGTCGGGTCTGGTAATCA
Organism: Lucinisca nassula; assembly: GCA_963580285.1. Taxonomy (NCBI): domain Eukaryota; kingdom Metazoa; phylum Mollusca; class Bivalvia; order Lucinida; family Lucinidae; genus Lucinisca; species Lucinisca nassula. Next base: position 116,216,203 of record OY757014.1, read on the forward strand.
TTTTTCACCACTTTGTCACCATATAACAAAACAGAATTGTCGGTACGATCAGCGAAGACTCAGATCAGCCTTTGCGTTGTATAGAAAGTTTCTATGTGCCGGACAGCGATGATTCTGGTCAAATCTTATTTGTTTATATCGATTTAAATCTGAAACCTGCAGATTACACGAAAAATTAATTTCGTCCTTTTCTGGGTTTCAGAAATGGTGAGTGAAATTAGGATTCAACAAAATTTCTGCTAGAAGTGGATATGCTACTCGCCTCATAAACCAGGGATGGTGGGTTCGATCCCGGGCTTCTCTAGACTTTCTGACGAGTCTTTAAACCGAGGTCCCGTCCCCGTATGACCTTAGCTGTTGGTGGGACCTAATACTCAAGCACACTTACTCACTCGCAAATATCTCTAGCCAAACTCTCTAGGCATAAAATGTAAGCAGGGGTTATCCTAAATTCGTAGCGACAATAACACAAAAAAATAAAATAAGAAAATGAAACAATATAAGGTCGCATCGTGCGCACCAAAGACCATTTCACCCGGATAAACATGAATCAAATGATACTAAAGTAAGAGCCTATATTTATTGCAATACTTTTTCTCACTGCAAGCAAATCCCATACATATGATCAATGAACGGAAGCATTTACTACTGCTATTTGGGAGGTTCTTACACACATTTTGTTTGTCTTCAGTGCCCTCGGGGCTCGAAGAAATAGATTGGGCTGCATGATGCTTCCACGAAAAGCTGAAACCGACCGCACATGAATACTTGGGTCAAAGCCTGCCCTGGCAAAGTGGTCCGAATCTGGGCGTCCGTGCATATAAACCCTTTTGGTTTGCCGGGCTTGAGATGTCATTTCATCCCAATGTCGAGTATAAGTCCCATAACATTGGAAGCGATGTCTCCAAAAAATGACCTGTATAGTGTTGACGGGGATGTTAAACCTCAAACAAATATATGATTCAAATTCAGGATGACACTGCATATTTCGTCCAAGAAGTTTATACAAGATAACATAGATTCATGATGCTCGTTCGAACTGCCTCATTGATGTGCCACTAATGAGTGCATATGCGCTTGATGCTCCACCGAACTGCATACATTCTTGGTGCTCATTCGAAATGACTCATAAATGCGGAACGTACGAGTGCATAAATTTTTTATGCTCGTTCGAACTGTCTCATTGGTACGGCACTAATTAATGAGTGCATATACTCATTGGTGCTAGTTCAATGATACTAGTTCGAACTACCTCAATGTGTACTAAAGGGTATATAAATTTTAGGTGCTTTTTCGAACCGCCTCGCTGATGCGGTATTACATGTAACGAATGCATAGACTGTTGTTGCTCATTCGATCTGCCTCATTGATGCTATAGCATCGAGTACATAGACTCCTGGAGCTCCGTCGCACTACACCAATGATGTGGTACCAAGGGGTTTTTGTTGCTCGCTCGAACTGCCTCATTGATTTGGTACTAACGCTTGCATCCATTCCGGTGCTCGTTCGAACTGTTTAATAAAATTTTAGGTGGCTCTATCGAGTACCCACTACCTATATGTTCGTAAGCAAAAATAAGAAAATTAATGTAAACCCTTGTCAACTCCACTTTTCCTTTATAAAGTGGAACTTAGACGTGTATAGACTACGTCATTAAATGCAATTAATTAAAAACAGTCATGGTTTTGTCGGCAGTGGATGTGTAGGCCCCTTCTACAGCTCTGACACTCGTATCGTGTTATTCACCTCTGTCCATGCATTCTTCTTGAACAAACGACCTGACAAAATATTCATTTAACAGAGCGAGAAGTTGCGGGAAATTCTGAGGCTGTCCAACCCCGAAACAAGCAAAAAGTGTCCTCCACAGCCCGAAATACAAGAAAGAAAACAGCGCAAAGGGCCCTTCATCCATTCCACCCAACGCTCTTGCGTATGGGCTCTAGCAATTTATCTCTTAAAGATTTCGGCCGCCCTCGTTAGCTCAGTCGGATGTGCGTCTTACTGCTGATCAGGCGGGCGCGGGTTCGATACCTGCCAGGGTCCGCAACATTCTTTCGTGGAGACTTGATCATGAAATCTCTTTTCTACGGTCATTTTCTCCCTTCCACTGATTCAAGAAGGGCAGTTGTCAGTTTCCGGCGAAAGAATTTTCACTGTACTGTTTAACCGCTTACATATAAGCCTGCCCAGGAAGTGTGGATAGATAAAATGGCCGGCTAAAAATGACCTAAATTAATGTTGACTGTGCCGTTTAACTCCAGTACAAATAAACAAATCTTAAATGCTTCTTTTGTGGATATTTTACGAAAATCGTTAATGATGTCGAGTATTTCTTGTAATTTTTGTCGAAGATCCTGTGCACTTGAATTCATATTATAGTGGAATGTTAAACCGGAGGATCCGATACATGCAGGTCCTGTCGTGGAAGAACAGATAAAAAAGAAACGATCCAAATGTCATCGGTTTTAGGAGCATCTCTCTCTCTCTCTGTCTGTCTGTCTGTCTCTCTCTCTCTGTCTGTCTGTCTGTCTGTCTGTCTCTCTCTCTCTGTCTGTCTGTCTGTCTGTCTGTCTGTCTGTCTGTCTGTCTGTCTGTCTGTCTGTCTCTCTCTCTCTCTCTCTCTCTCTGTCTGTCTGTCTGTCTGTATGTCTCTCTCTGTCTGTCTGTCTGTCTGTCTGTCTGTCTGTCTCTCTCTCTGTCTGTCTGTCTGTCTGTCTGTCTGTCTGTCTGTCTGTCTATATGTCTGTCTGTCTGTCTGTCTGTCTGTCTGTCTGTCTCTCTCTCTATCTGTCTCTGTCTCGTCTCTGTCTCTCTCTCTGTCTGTCTGTCTGTCTCTCTGTCTGTCGTCTGTCTGTCTGTCTGTCTGTCTGTCTGTCTGTCTGTCTGTCTGTCTGTCTCTCTCTCTCTCTCTCTCTCTCTCTCTCTCTCTCTCTCTCTCTCTCTCTCTCTATGTTCTGTTTCCAGAGTACGTATGAAAAGACCGATGTAAATTGAGCCGCCGCTGACAAAACCAACACAATCTCCGTTGTGACAGGTGAAGATTTAGTTCAGCCTCGACAGTCTCTTCGTCTTCATTATGCTCTCAGTTGGTAGCTAACAACAAGGTTTCTTATTGTGGGCAGTCGTTTTGTGGGCTTTGTTATGCAGTGGCTCAATCTTCCGTGTTTCATCTGTATTTTGCTTGACTTGTGTTTCCATTTTTATTTTTATTTTTATTTCATTTATTTAAAATATCATATACATGTATGGAATTTATAATGATTTGTGCCAAAATTGTGCCTGTCACTCTACTCTGTATTTAGATAAAAATTTCAAACTGTCATGTGTGTGTGTCGCCCATGGTTGGAGCAACAATTTAGGTAGTGAGACATGGCCGATTCTTTTCTAACACGTCTCAGTTATATATATATCAAAATATTCTCTATTTATGTGATATCACGTTAACAAGTCCATGTAATGAATATCCCTCTAAACCCCACTTTATATCGAGAAAAGTGGGGTTTACGGCGTTATACATAAATATCTCTATTACTGCTCGAAGCCATAGGTTGTAGGTTCAATGGGCAGTTCTAATGAGCACCATACATCTATTTTTGTTGTAAAAAATAAGAAGAATATCACACATTTTCATCAGAAAAATGTCCGTTTTTGAGATATGACAAAAAATGCACTGTATGTTATACGGGTGTGTTAACCTATTGGCATCAATCTTTTTTTTTTTTTTTTTTTCTTCTTGTTTTTTTCGTGTGCGGGGTGGTTTTACGGCCCTTTCGCGAGTATATCACTCATTTCGAGCCGATCGTTAATCGGAGGTGGGCGAAAACAGGAGTACCCCGAGAAAAACCACCTGACCTTGCAGAACTTGGCGTCTCACATGTGACCCGAGCGAGGCTCGAACCCACAGCGGTGAGAGACCTTATGATCAGCGCTCTTATCCACTAGGTCACGGAGGCCCGTTATGACATCAATCTGAAAGCTGATTATTTTTCTATATAAAAAAGAACTTGTTAGTTGTGCTGAAGATGAATATGAAGGCTCAGAACAATGAAACACTGTTTGGGTTCAGAAAGCGTGATTCAAAGTTTGGAGAAATAACCGCTCGACAGTGAGCGATATGAGAAGCATTGACTATCAAAGTAAAGTTTAAAAAAGCGCTAAGTTAAATAAAAATACCTCAGTGTTTCTAAAGCCGTTTTGGCTTTATTACGGAAGAATTAGAAACGAAGCGAATATTGCAGGTACTAATTAAATCTTTCGTTATGTAGTGTCATTTTGTCCCCATGAAAACGTTTCCAGCCGATAGAAAATACATACTTTTGCCAAATTACTGGTTCAATTTTTTACGCACTTTTGAAACAACCACCCGCTAAATGACGCGACGCAAGCGTTCATTTTGCCGCCGTACGTCAAACGATGACGTTACTTGACAACAAGCGGGAAAACAAAAGAAAAATATAACAATGGGTATGTGTCATTCCTCGGAAATAGTAATCATCTTGGTGTGCGTGCGATAAAACGAACACACGAACTTTATATTAGAATGTTTTATCTTCAGAAATCTACCAAATTTAGACATATCTCTCCTTGAAATCTACAAGAAATTTTCCTTCCAAAAAGGGCCCAAAACGGGCCCGTTGGCACTCAAAGAGGTACAACGGTGGGCCCAAAAAGGGCCCGTTGGCAAACTAAGGGTTAAGTAACGTTTCTTGATGACGTGCAGTTGTATATGTTCTTGTCTTCACGACTGTCATTAAAAATATGTCGCCGAAGAAGACCGGGGTTCCGGTTGAAACGTCCGGCAAAATAAAAGACTTTTAGTTGGTTTTCTTTTGAAAAAAGACTTTGATATATATATATTTTACCACATGTTAACATATCATAACTTTATCAGGGGGGGGGGGGGGGGTGCAGATATAATGGTATTTGGGGAAATTTTACCAGGCCCTTTGTACGCAGTTAGTCGTCGGATATAACGCAATTATTTAAGTATGTACATGTATTGGAAACTGCCTCGGTAGCTCAGTCGGATGCGCGTCTGACTGTCTGACTGGTGATCAGGAGGACGTGTGTTCGATACCTGCTGGGGTCGGCAACATTTTTTCGAGGAGATTGATCATGAAACCTTTTCTATGGCCATTATCTACCTTCCGCTGATTCAAGAAGGACAGTTGTCAATTTCTGGCGAAATAATGTGCACTGCACTGGTTAACCGCTTACGTATATGCTTGTCCAGGAAAAAGTGGATAGGTAAACTGACCGACTCAAAAATGAGCAGGTCAGTTTACCTAAACAGGTCAGTTTACCTAAACGTAAGCGGTCAACCAGAATGGTGCACATTCTTAATCAATCTCCACGAAACAATGTTGCCGACCCCGATAGGTATCGAACCCACGTCGACTCAGACGCGCACCCGACTGAGCTATCGGGGCCGGCCTAGAGTGATAGGGGAGACAAACATAAAATAAAACAGAAAATACTCTTATACCTTCAATTCATTTAATATACAGTCAACCTAAATTGTGTCTATTTCATTCAAACTTGTGTGTGCAGAGTGATCTTGATCCACACTGTAAACATTATTCAAAACATTGTTGTGGGTACAGAGTAAATTGTTGCCTCATCCGAGGCGATAATAAGGTGCAACATATACTACTGACAAGAAATAAGGAAGTTTATCCCAAATTATCTTTGGAACACATCCTGACAAGGGTTTGTTTTACAAAATCCTAAAAATATGTTGTGGGTCCATGTTAAGAGTTAATGAAAAATATCACAATGTATACACAAACAAACAAAACCAACAATTTAAGTGTGAAAAGGGTAATTAAGAAAGCAGTCGACAAATCAGTCAGCCAGTTAACCAAGTGCTAATTGATCTTGTCTTCAAACAAGCTTAAATAAAATCATTAAATTTATTTTTTTATTTTATTATTTTTTTTATTATTTTTTTTGTATAGCGGCTTCGCTACTAACGATTTTGGCCAGTCAGAATATCACAGTAAAGTTTAAAAACAAAATACAATTTCTTTGATTAAAATCTCATTTAAAATGTTCCTTCCACAAACATTACTGAAAGCAAACCCAAAACACTAAATTGTCAATTTGAATTGGACATTATATTAACCTGGCCAAATTGTCCTACCCAATGTTTGTTTCTGGCCAAATTGTCCTACGTCAAATCGACCGGGCCGAATCGTCCCTAGATTCATAGTGGGGTGGGTGTGGGGTTATATTGCTAGAACCAGAGCAATGCACATGCCAAGACAAGGCACACAGACTTTGTACGTTTCCTAAAGGTCACAATTTGTGCTTTACACTATTTAGGACTAATTATTAATATCGGAAAACCTAATCTGAGATTGAAATTTACTAGTGCTACGACCATACAAATACCATTTTCCCGGAAAATTTTGTGTCTTATCATATGCGTTGTACCCATTTCCTTGCCCGTAGGCGTTGTATTGAAAATGGAACTAGGATTTCTCACTATGGGCTTTCCGATTTCAAATTTTCCTTAAATCGTATTTGCAACAGCCCGTTTTATCATGTGTATGTCTACAACTAACAAAAAATTGCACGCCATCCTCCCAGAAGAGCGTTTCATGTAAAATAATGAGATTTCGTGGTTGAGTAGCTCCACTGTGTCCGGTTCTCCATTTGACTGGGTGTAATTGTCGAATTCGGACCAGCAAAGATAAATTTGTAAATAATATGTGTCTTCCGTGAAGCTACTCTGAGCAGCCGTATTGATTAGTAACCATAACACGAGATCTAGAACAACAACAAACCCGCACATGTGATGCTGATTCCGCCATTTTCTTCCTTATCCTGAGCGGAAAAAAATTCCTTATCTTGTGCGTTTGTTCCTTACCCTGCGCGCTTGCCTTTACCAGTGTGCCAGGGGAGCTATTGTGATCGGTCACCGTCCGTCGTCGTCGTCCGTCCGTCCTGATGTCCGTCCACAATTCCTTTAAACGACATCTCCTCCTAAACCACTGAACAGATTTTGACCAAACTTTTTTTTCTAATTTTTATTTTCCAAAGTCATCAAACTTTACAAACATGATACAATCTATTATTTTTTACAATCATAGGATGCGAGAAATATCATTTGTAATACTAGTGTGTGTTCCGTTTACCACGAGAAAGAAGAAAGTCATTAAAAAACGCTTTTGTGTATGCTCCATTTTTTTTTTTTTTTTTTTTTGGTACTATATTAGAGACAAGGGGGAAACTTCGGCTCCATTTTTTGGGGAGTTACCTCATTTTACCCAATGTATCTTTTTCGCAAATGCAGTTTTTCACCTGCTTATTATGAATTATACAAGTTTAATATGTCCACTTTGCAACAATAACCCGCCTCTGTCTGTCACTTGCAGGAAACATGTTTTTCTCACATGGATTAACTCAACAAAGCAAAATTCGGCATAAACGTGTGACAAAAATTTTCAGGTTTTCATCAATCACAAGCGAACTAGTGTTACGGAGTAAACATTTTTCGCTTTCAACTGATGTCTTTCACTAAAAAAAATCATCTTGACCAATTTGAATCCAAAAAGATGTATTTTCAGCTCTAAATTTAGATTTTGCTACATTCACATCGCTTTCTGTAACAGATCAAGAAAACAATCGTCGCGAAGCTTGGTTTTCTGCTGATTCCGGGCTACTCTATCGATGAACTAACGACCGGAACGACCGGTGCTGTTTAATTTTAAACCGTTCGAAGTAGTGACAAATGAGCATTATCGCTATTTTTCTTCCATTTTCAACTAAACACCAAGAGGGGACACAGACGTTGTATACTGCATATACTCCAGTTTTGAAGGATGAAAGAGTACACAGTAACCATGTAATTACGGTAGGGTTCTTTAATCTGCACAGGGGATGGTTCTCTCTCCCTGCACGGGGTGGGGGGGGGGGGGCTCCAGTTAACGTCCAGATTCGAAGGACGATGCACTTTTTGACATTCATACCTGCAAATGATGCCAATGGAACGTGTTTTGACGCCGAAATTTTGTCAACCCTGCTGGGGATCGAACCTGGGACCTTTAGCATCTGAGGCAAATGGACTAACCACTAAGCTAGGTGGATGGCTAAATTTAGGAAGGCAGGGATTAGCCGTAGTTATCTCCTTACAGGACTCAGAAAAAAGTGAGATGCATTTTTTGTTGAAATCAAGGACGTTTTGTGTTATTTTCAAAGCAGTTTCACTCATGCTTGTGTAGACAGAAATAAAAAAAAAAAAAAAAAAAAAAAAAAACAGCCAGCTTGTTAAAAATGCCACCAATACGTAAATGTTCAAAATGATGCAGCATGGAAACAATTTGTTCCCTATTGCAACATATTCCTTTCTATGTTTTGAAATTTTGATCCTGGGTCGCTAATGGCCAGTAAATGACATAAGCACTATTTAGGTTGGGCCAAATTGGGTCCTTTTCCAGCAGGGATTTAAGGGAACAGAACCCCTACAGTGCAGCACCCACATGCTCTCTCATCCGCGAGTTTCCGAAGTGGACGCTTCTATTTATGAATTCGGTCAAATCCATTGATGTAGGGACTTTGGTAAAAAAAAAAACATTGCTCAATTTTTCTTCTCGGCAAGTTTGTATTAATCTGAATAGGCAACACAACTCACCACAACACAGCAAACAAAAAGGTCAGAATAATCTAGATCATATCAACCTTGATTTTTTTTGTTTTGGGGGGGAGGGGGAGGGGATGCAGAGCGGGGATCATTTAACGGTCCTTTCGAGTTTATTTCACTCATATCGAGCCGATCGTTAATCACATGTGGTCGAAGACCGTAGTATCCGGTAAAAAAAAAGTTCCTGGCCTTCCGTTGCAGAACTCTTGAATGCCTTAAAATAGATGACTTTTATGAAAGGTTAGATTGTGAAGTGCTTTAAAAGTACTTGTATTAGCCTAGAGTAAGTGAGAAATGGGGCCTTGTCAATATATAGGACATTTAAAAATTTTGGTGCTGTTGAGTAAAGCGTCAATCCAATCTTAGTGTTTCTCGGCCAGGCTATTTAAAGGTTACAAAACGTTTTTCATGCCCAATTCAGCCGAGCGTTAAATTTGTAATGCTCGCTATTTTTAAATAATAACAGTTCAGGCAATTTTCCTGCTTAGATTTGTTTGTTTGATTTGAGGTTTAACGTCCCCGTCAACACTGCAAAGGTCATTTTGGAGACGTAGCTTCCAATTTTGTGGGACTTTTACCCGACCTTAAGATGAAATGACATCTCAAGCCCTGCCGCCCAATGAACCAATAGGGTTAATTAACATGGGCGGGCCGACTCGCACCGCTTTTCCTGGGCAGGCTTAGATCCTCTAAGCGGATTAACAGTACTCGTGTGCGGGTCGGTTTCAGCTCTGCGTGGAAGCATCATTTCTTCATGTCCCGATGGGCGGGGCCGTTTGCTGCTTAGATAAGAACTGAATAATAGAATGTATGATGGGATTGAGGCCGGAACAAGGAATTTTCAAGCAAGTTTTCAGTTTAGTTAAGTATCATGTGGCGTTTTGTCGAGCATGAGACTTTAATTCACTGAAAACGAGCCCGAAGCCACGACCGCAATATTAATTATTTTCCTCACCCAAACACTTTAAGGAATGTATTTGTTTGATTAAATGTTTAAAGTGCCCATCAACAGGTCATATGGAGACGTTGAATCCATTTTGCGGGACTTTTACTCGACATTGAGATGAATTGACATCTCAAGCCCTGTCGCCCAATGAAACCAAAAGGGTTTATAAGCATGAACGGTCTGACTCGCACCGCTTTGCCTGGGTAGGCATAGATTCTCTAAGCGGTTTAGCTGTTCTAGCGTGTGGTCGGTTTCAGCTCTGCTTTGAAGCGTCACGCAGCCCATCTATTTCTTTAAGCCCCGAAGGGCGGGTCCGAAAACTTTAAAGAATGCGTTATGAATGCAAAGACTGCGCAAATATACAGAAATTAATAAGCGATAAAGCACATTCACACAAATGTATCACAACAAAATGTTAGTATTTTAATATTCATACCTCCTGAAGAAAATCGTCATCATTTTCCCAGTGAGCCGCTAAAGTTTGTGTCTAAAGCATCCGTTTACATGTAAAGTGCTACGCATGAAATAAAAACCAGTGTATGTACATTTCATGACCTGCTTTCTTTGACACTTGACAGCAGTTTGATGACACATTGAACGTCCATTTCATTAAAAGTTGATAAGGACATGTAATTCTGACTGTTAAAAATGTACATTTAAGGAGGAACTGAGAAGCTGCTCCCCTAATCGCACGGATAACAAAACATGCTACAGAAGACGGTTTTGAAAACAAATTTACCCCGGCTCAATGTGGGTGTTTTGCAATGATTGACATAATGAGATAGCTAATAAACCCTAGAGTGAGGCAGCAATATGAGGCAAAGAAAACAAACACTTAAGAAATGAAATTTATTTTTCTGCTTTTCATGATAGTACGAACGCAGTGCGTTGTGTGCAAAGTAAGTGAAAACCGAAGGGATTCATGTAAACTTTGTTAGCGAAACGCTGTCGTTCATACTTTCATGAAAAGCAGAAAAATTAAGTTTATTGATTTATAATTACATTCTTTGCCCCTCATCACTAGGCGAAAAATAATGCTTATAGGGCAAACTTTTTAAACTGAAAAACATTTACACGCCATTTTACTACAACGAGAGGAACAGCGTTGACCTCACCAACGCCCGTAGAAAATCATGGTTTAGAATGACTTCACTTGACGTCACTGAAAATCATGTGACTCGATGCATTCACGAAAGTATGAACCACACTGTTTTCTATGTGTTTACATTACATTTTTTTATTTATGAGCCGGATAAATATCATGCCCTATCAGTTGAGCATGAAAAAAAAAAAAAAAAAAAAAGATTTATAATCCTTGGGCCAGGTTGGTGCAGTTTAGGTCTGTACACCCTCACCAACGCCCGTAGAGAACCAATGACTTCTCATGACGTCACTGAAAATCATGTTACTCGCATCGAGTTCACGGAAGTATGAACTACACTGTTTTCTATGTGTTTACATTTCATTTTTTTTTTATTTATGAGCCGGATGAATATCATGCCCTATCAGTTGAACATGGAAAAAAAAAGTTTTATAAGCCTTGGGCCAGGTTGGTGCAGTTTAGGTCTGTACACTGTTCTTTCTACCTATGGAATGAACAGTACACAATATTTCCATACCCCTCTACTTAATCTTAAGACATCTACAATTTTCTTACAAATTTCTGAGAGAGAGAGAGAGAGAGAGAGAGAGAGAGAGAGAGAGAGAGAGAGAGAGAGAGAGAGAACAGCAAACATTAGACAAAATACATATTGAAACGCTTTTTCCTTGGTTTCAACTTATCACAAAGAAAAAAAAAAGAAGGAAAAGTCCTACAGGCCTATTGGCACCAAAACAGCCATTGCTTTTTAGGTAACAATATTAGAACACACGCTTAAAGTCGTCAGTCATTCCGACCACTATGAATCCAAATTTGTAAAATAATTTCAAGTTATTTCCACGCGTATCTCTACGGAACCCGGGAAGGGACATGATTTTATTTTATTTTATAAGTTGTGCGCACAAGATAATATCTTGTGCGGACAAGATATTAACTTGCGCAGACAACATATTATGTTGTGCGGACAACATATTATCTTGTGCGGACAAGAAAATATCTTGTCCGCACAACATAATATCTTGTCCGCACAAGATATTATCTTGTGCGGACAACATATTATCTTGTGCAGACAAGATATTATCTTGTCCACACAAGATATTAAGTTGTGCGTACAAGATATTATCTTGTCCGCACAAGATAATATCTTGTCTGCACAACATAGATCTTGTGCGCACAAGATATTATCTTGTACGCACAAGATATTATATTGTCCGCACAAGATAATATCTTGTCCGCACATGATAATATCTTGTCCGCACAACTTCCCAAGATCTATGTTGTGCAAACAAGATAATATGTTGTGCGAACAAGATAATATCTTGTGCGCACAAGATATTATGTTGTGCGAACAAGATCATATTTTGTCCGCACAAGATAATATCTTGTCCGCACAAGATAATATGTTTTCCTAACAAGATAATATCTTGTCCGCTCAAGATATTTTCTTGTGCACACAACTTATAAAATAAAAAAAAAATCATGTCCCTTCCCGGGTTCCGTACTTCCCGGGTTCCGTATATCTCTTTTAACTTACATTCTGAACCGTTTGGCTTAACACTGCTGCTTTTTTTTTTTTTTTTTCTTTTTTTTTTTTTGCTCAGCTAACCGTAGCCGTGTACCGGGAACGAACGTTTAAACACAAGGTGACGACGTCATGTACACACGTTCTTTAGCCTCTGCCAAAAACACACAGATTTTATACGATACCCGTTGTGCAAGAAACTGACAAACATTTCCCTTCAATACGGAGCACTCTAGCAATCTCCTCGATAACGTGGGTTATGCCCGTCCCAGCCTGGATATAAACAAGGCAGTTGTGTCTTGTTTTTTTGTTGTTGTTTTTTTATCAGATCTAAGGCCGTCTTCTGCTTTTCAGTAAAGATTTTATGTCCTTTTCTGTGCATGTGTCAAAAAAGTTACAGCGGCTAATTGGAAGTTGACCGCAAAGCGATACAATACAAAATTACCAGAGCACAGCCCATTATACGTAGAAACACCAGCCAGTTATCTTATCTGCGTAATACGTGTATACGTAGTCCTAGCAGAATATGTTACATTGAAAAAATAAATCAAAGGCGAAATTAAGGCTATCACCACATTTTAACAGTAACAACAGCTACTCCACTGCCGGACGCAGTTTCCAAAGTTCCAAAGTTTCTGCACGTCCCGCTTTTTAAACACGACGATTATGGCAAGCGCCCGGGTTTCTATACCGATCATTGACAGAACACTGCGGAATGCGAAGCAAAACGAAGCAAAATCAAAATTTAGAGCAGCGAGTACATCTTTTTGGATTCAAATTGGCAAAGAGAGCTAAAGTTAAATGAAAGACAACGGGTGAAAGCGAAAAAAGTTCCCCGCGTATCACAAGTTCGGTTGTGATTGATGAAAACCAGAAAAGTTTTGTCACACGTTTATGCCGAATTTTGCTTTACTGAGTTAATCCATGCCAGAAAAACATGTTTCCTGCAAGTGGCAGACAGAGGCGGATTATTTTTGCAAAGTGGACTTATTTAACTTGTATAATTCATAATAAGCAGGCGAAAAACTGCATTTGCGAAAAAGAAACACCGAGTAAACTGAGGTAACCCCCCAAAAAAATTGAGCCGAAGTTTCCCCCCTTGTCTCTAATATAGTACCAAAAAAAAAAAAAAAAAAAAAAAATTCATTTTTTTTTCATGATTCCCTATGGTTACATGTATAGTTTTAAGGCGAGGATAAATGTGTTATTGTGAACTGGTGAATACAACCAGACAACTGACAGTGGATTTATGGAATCACAACTGCCTTGTTTATATCCAGGCTGGGACGGGCATAACCCACGTTATCGAGGAGATTGCTAGAGTGCTCCGTATTGAAGGTAAGTCAATTTATTGTTCAACTGAAAAAGTACCATGGTTCATAATAGTTGTCTTTAACATAAATCTATACACGTGTATGGTGTATGCTTTCTGCATGCATTCTACGCCAAAAAATGTTTTAACATACTGACATAGACCCTTGAAAGGTAACGCACGTCGCACAATAAACAAACACAACCAAAACGCACACAAGCACAAAATATTTAGCCGTTTCGTTGAATGGGGTCATCTATACACACATTGCAAAATTTTGCGTCAAAAAAAATGAAAATTTTAAGATGAAAAATCTGTGATATTTCCGTTAATTCCGCCCAAAAACCGGATACAACTGCCTCGACGAGGCGGCCCTATCGAGTACCCACAATCCACGCATTTGAGCAGATATAAGAAAAATAATGTTTACCCCCGTAAACCCCAGTTCTGCTATATTAAGGGGGGGGGGGGTTCGAGGGGGTCAGAATGGTATATATATGTTTTTTGTGATGTGTTAGGCCGTTAAGGTAAAAAGCATACATCAAAGCTCAGGACGGTCCCACCCGAGCCCCGTCCGCTTGCTAACGCAAATCGCCATTAAATGACCCCTGGGTGGTCATGCATCAGTGAGCACATGAGGAAGGTTCCATGAGGGCCGCGCAATAAAACACGGTACTTCGATGTTCAAAAACTGACCTTAGAAGTGTGCTAAAAAATTCAGTTATTTTGGTTCAGGCAGTTATATAAAATAGACCATTTCTGTAAAAATCTGGCAAACGTGTTATTTAAGGTTGCTATATATTTTTCACTTTGAAACTTTCGCCTTAATACTGCTTTAAAGCTGCTGTACTAAGTTCTTTTCCCGAGAGCTTATTTGCATAGACGTAGTACTTCGCCAGAACATGTATATAGTAAGTGAGGCTATTCTTTTTGTCATTAGGGAACATAATATTTTTACTTTCTAAAGACAAAAATAAACCAAAACTATTCAGTAACCAGTCATGTAGAGATCTCAAAAAATGTCTTACGATAGGGCACTGTACGAAAAGATGCAGTATTGTTTCCGACTGGTTCTGACGGTATTGACATAAATTATCATCAGTTTTGTTTATTCGATGCAAAAAGGATCTTGTTACCAAAATTTTGTTGGTGATTTTATACTGAAAATCTCGTAACTTAATTTCTTGTAAGGACTCAATAACTTTGTAATGCATTTTCCAATCATCGACACCAATATTCCTCAATTCTTGCTCCCATTTTGTATTTCCTTGAAAGTTGTTTGTTGAAGCAAATAATTCATAAAACGGTTTACATCTTTTTTTTTTGCCTTTCAATAGATATTTCACATAAATATTGCACCTAACGTTATATTTGTTTAAAATACATGCTATTTTGTTATCACTTATTATATCTTTCCAACGATCTGGTATTTTTCTCAACACGGATTGAAAATCTAAAAAAGTGCAACGAATATTATAATTACCTTTTAATTCTTCAAACTGATAAAGATTCCCATGTTCATCAATCAAATCATTTAAAGTTCTTATTCCTTTTTTATACCAAAGTTGAATGCAGAAATGTTCTCCATATTATAGGTTTTTGTTATACCATAAAGGCGATTCTAGAACCTGGTGAACAGTTTCGCAAGTAACTGCGTTGCGGAATTCAGCCTAAGTTTGAAGCAAATCCTTCCAAAAGGGATTGTGAACAGTTTGTTGATATTGCCGAGCGTATCCAGATCCAAAGGTAAAGACTTTCTCAAAATCGATGTTTGATAAACCATACTAAGCGGTATGTTCATGGTTTTGTATAACTCTACTTAACCATGTTATTCTTAGCGCTTTAATAAAATATTGCACATTAATCACGCGTAACCCAACCGCTCTTAGATCTTTAATAATTACTGTTCTTTTAATTCGATCCGGTCCAGCATTCCATAAAAACTTATAAAATATTTTTTCAAGTTGTTTAACAAGTCCACCTGGAAGGTTAGGCAACACTAAAAATAAATGAATAAATTTGCTCAAAGCCAAAGATTTTATAACTGTTATTCTACCAAATAATTTAAGTTTACGCTTAGACCACTGTCTTAATGAATTTTCAACTTTATTTTTTATTCGTGTCGAATTAACATCCTATATGTCAAACACCTCGGTTGTAAATGTAACACAAAATCTTGAAGGCCCCTGTGTCCAGTCAAGCTGGTAGTTTCTACAAATCCGTCTTTCAGCGTTGCTTAATGAACCAATCCATATAGCCTTAGTCTTTTCGATATTTATCTTTAGACCAGAAATAACATAAAAATTATCTAAAACGCGTAGAGTTTCCTGTAGTGATTTCTCTGTCCAGTCTAAAAATAATTGCGTATCGTCTGCATACTGACTTAGTAAAAATTCTTTGCCATTTATACTTATGCCTTTTACAGTGTCATTTTTGCGTAGCATTTTTGCTAAGACTTCAGCACATAGAATAAAAACATACGGGGAAACTGGATCACCTTTGCGACATCCTAGTTTTAAATAAAGAAATCCGACATAAAACCGTTTTGAATTATGCATGATTCCGATCCAGACTGAAATAATTTAATCCAGGATATAAGCGATTGACCAAAATTAAAATACTTTAAAACTGATTCTATGAATTCCCAGTATACCGTATCAAACGCCTTTTCAAAATCAATTGAAAGAATCAACCCTGGTATTTCTTGGTTTTTTGTTTCGAAAAGCACGTCATGAATTAATCTAATATTTTCAGCAATACATCTCCCGGAAATAAAACCCTTTTGATCTTCATGTATAAGCGATTCTAAAACCGATTTTATTCTATTTGCAATAACGAAAGATGCTAATTTGTAAACAACATTTAACAGCGAAATTGGTCTCCAGTTTTTTAAAAAGTTCATATTTTTATCTGGTTTTGGTAAGCATGTAATAACACTCTGCTTTTGAGTCACTGAAAGAGATCCATGTTCATATCCATAATCTATTGACCTTAATACAAATACGCCCAAATCAATCCAGAAAAATTTGAAGAATTCACGGTAAATCCATCTAAACAAGGACTTTTGTCATTTTTCATACCCTTTAAAGCTTGTTCTAATTCTAGGTAGGTAATTTTTCCCTCCAATATTTGTGCAGTATTATCAGATAAACTTTGTTCGTTTTCCTCTAAGAAATCATTTATAGATTTATTTTCCGGTATATGTACCTTATCATAAAGACTTTCATAAAACTGTTTCTGACAGTTTAAAATATCCTTTGTTTCAGTATATTCTGTACCATATGAATCAATTGTTTTACTCATAAGCTTGTTTGTATAGTGTGTGTTTTCTAATCCCAGAAAGTATTTAGTAGGTTTTTCCCCAAGGTCTTGATATCTACTTCTTGATCGGAGCATAACTCCTTCAATTTTATTTTTCCTAATTTCTGTTAATCGGTTCTTTTTAAACTTAAATTTTGCAAAATTTCCTCATTTATTTGCAATAAATTAACGTTAATTTCCTCCTCTAATTCTTTTATTTCTTCCTCTAGTTTCTTTTCTTCTTCTAGTGATTTTTTCTTCTTAATTGAACTGTACTTTATTGTTTCCCCACTTTTGATTGTGGCCAAACTTAGCAGAAATGATCTTTGGGTGGTCCTCTCTCAAAGTAGAAGTAAATGAAAGATCAGGAATCGATACAATTAACTTACTCCACCCATCAAAGACACCAAAGGGAAAGAAACACAAACATTAAGCGACAAGACCATAATTGAAACCTAAATAAAGGAAGGCCATAAGGGCAGTTACTTTCCCACAAAATGGCCATATGGCCATCCAAAATAAAAAGACACAATTGATACACACAGTAAGTAACAAACAACACCATAAATAAACCGCCACAGAAGAACCGCCTTGGAACGGTCAGGCAAAGATTTCCACTGGGGTGGGGGGGGGGGGGGCTTAAATCGGTTTTACGTGGCCACAATCCTCGCCCTTACTTCCGTCGCGATTTAGACAAATAATTTGTTCAGTCCGCATGAAGACCTCCTAACTCATCAGTGCAACATCTCCGTGAAAAAAATCAAAGAACCACAGAAGTGAGACAACGGTGAGGACTCGACAGCAAGAAACCACTGAAATGCTGGCGCAAAAGAAAACCAACAGTTAGACTCCGATGGGCCCAACCAGAGACAGAGCATCAGGCACCAACCAACATTACCTTGAATAGTCGTTCAAAGAATTCCATTCCATGCAGAACGCTGGTTGCCATGGCAACAAAAAGGGGGAAATAAGAAAAAAAAAAACCTTTAAAATCTGCTTCTCTGAAACCAGAAGGCCTAGGTCTTTGATATTTGGTATGAAGCTTCATCTAGTAGACCTCTACCAAGATTGTTCAAATTATAGCCCTGAGGCCAAACATGCCCCCACGCCGGGGCCCAATGGTTTTACATAGGCTTATATAGGGAAAAACCTTTAAAAATCTTCTTGTCTGAAACCAGAAGGCCCATGTCTTTGAAAATTGGTATGAAGCTTCATCTAGTAGACCGCTACTAAAATTGTTCAAATTATAGCCCTGGGGCCAAAACGGCCCCGCGCCAGGTCCCACTGGTTTTACAAAGGCTTATATAGGGAAAACATTTAAAAATCTTCTTGTCTGAAACCAGAAGACCCAGGTCTTTGATATTTGGTATGAAGCTTCATCTAGTGGAATTCTACCAAGATTGTTCAAATTATAGCCCTGGGACCAAATATGCCCCCGCGCTGGGGCCCAGTGGTTTTACATAGGCTTATATAGGGAAAAACCTTTAAAAATCTTCTTGTCTGAAACCAGAAAGCCCAGGTCTTTGATATTTGGTATGAAGCTTCATCTAGTGGACCTTTACCAAGTTTGTTCAAATTATAGCCCTGGGGCCAAAAACGGCCCCGCCCCGGGGCCCACTGGATTTATATAGGCTTATATAGGGAAAACATATAAAAATCTTCTTGTCTGAAACCAGGAGGCCCAGGTCTTTGATATTTGATATGAAGCTTCATCTAGTGACCCTCTACCAAGATTGTTCAAATTATAGCCCTTGGGCCAAAAACGCCTCCGCACCGGGGCCCACTGGTTTTACAAAGTCTTATATAGGGAAAACCTTTAAAAATCTTCTTGTCTGAAACCAGAAGGCCCAGGTCTTTGATATTTGATATGAAGCTTCGTCTAGTGGACCTCTACTTAGATTGTTCAAATAATAGCCCTGGGGCCAAAAACGACCCCGCCCCGGGGCCAACTGTTTTTACATAGCCTTATATAGGGAAAACCTTTAAAAAATCTTCTTGTCTGGCCCAGAATGCCTAGGTCTTTGATATTTGGTATGAAGCTTCATCTAATGGACCTTTACCAAGATTGTTCAAATTATAGCCCTAGGGCCAATAATGCTGCCGCGCTGGGGCCCACTGGTTTTACATTGGCTGTTATAGGGAAAACATTTAAAAATCTTCTTGTCTGAAACCTGAAGGCCCAGGTCTTTGATATTTGGTATGAAGCTTCATCTAGTGGACCTCTACCAAGATTATTCAAATTTAAGTCCTGGGGCAAAAAATGCCCCCGCACCAGGGTCCCCTGGTTTTACAAAGGCATATATAGGAAAAACCTTTAAAAAACTTCTTGTTTGAAACAAGAAGGTGAAACAAGAAGACCCAGGTCTTTGATATTTTTATGAAGCTTCATCTAGTAGACCGCTACCAAGATTGTTCAAATTATAGCCCTGAAGTCAAAAATGCCCCCGCACCAGGGCCTACTGGTTTTATATAGGCTTTTTAAGGAAAACCTTTAAAAATCTTCTTGTCTGACACCAGAAAGCCCAGGTCTTTGATATTTGGTATGAAGCTTCATCTAGTGGACCTCTACCAAGATTGTTCAAATTACAGCCCTGGGGCCAAAAATGCCCCCACACCAGGGCCGCCTGGTTTTACAAAGGTATTATAGGGAAACCTTTAAAAAACTTCTTGTCTGAAACCAGAAGGCCAAGGTCTTTGATATTTGGTATATAGGTCTAGTGGACCTCTAGCATGATTGTTCAGATTATAGCCCTTAGGCCAAATATTGCAAAGCCTGGGCCCACTGGCTTTGCATGGACTTTCATAGAGAAAACATTTGAAAATCTTAATGGGGGGGGGGGGGGGGGGTGCAAAATTCACCCCACCACGGGGCCCACTGGTCTTACCTGGACTTATATAGTTAAACTTTTAGAAATCTTCTTGTCTGAAACCAGAAGGCCCAGAACTTTGATATTTGTTATTAAGCTTCATTTAGTTGACCTCTACCACAATTGTTCAATTTATGGACCTGAGGCCAAAGATCGCCCTGCCCGGGCACCCGCATATAAATCTCTTAGCTCAAGTGAGCGATATAGGACCATCACGGTCCTCTTGTGTTTTTTTTTTTTTTTAGCCAAATAGGTCAGATTCAGTATATGAAGATAGATAGGGGTGTAAATGAGCGTGTTTGCTCAAAAGGCAGTGCCTTTATTTCATATTAATAATAATACCAAGGTTAATGCTGGCGGCGAGCCAAGGGGTTAAAAGCGGTTAAAAGCTAGGACACCGTTTAAATATACTCAGATTCAATGAAAACGCACCACTAGTACTATACCTCAAATTTTAATTGATTCACAATATTTCCAGCATTTGATCACGTTTAATGAATTATCACTAACTTATCCACAGACTCACTACAGAGTTACAGCATTTCATTGGATGCAGAGATACGGAGACTCGAATAAGTCCACACATCCCAAAAATCAAAATCACATATTCTCATACCGTAGCATCAAGTGTTGCTTGGCGTCGACGCCTCATGCTTCGAGAAAAAACGCTGTATCTTGCCTTGTGTGATGCTGTCACATTTTTAGCTCGTCTGTTTTTTGAAAAAAAACGTTCGAGCTATTGTCATCACTCCGGCGTCTGCGTTGTCGTCCTGCGTCGTCCTGCGTTGTCCTGCGTCGTCCTGCGTCGTCCTGCGTCGTTCCAAAAAAACTTAACCTTGGCTATAACTTAAAAAGTATTAGACCTAGCCTCATGAAACTTCATACACACACTCATCATCACAAGAGCTACATTTTGACCAAGGACCATAACAACATTGTTGATTTTGGCTGAATTATCTCCCCTTTTCCAATTTTTTTCTGAAACACATTTTGTGCTCTCATTTTAATACTATTCACAACTGAGCCTTCAAACTTCACATGAATGTTCCTTGGGACAAGACCTTTTCAGTGATACCACTCTTTTTGATCTGTGACCTTGACCTTTGAACTTTGACCTATTTTTCGAAAATTTAACCGAAAACCTTAACCTTGACCATATTTCCAAAAGTATTTGGCCTACCTTCATGAAACTTCATACACATACTCACCATCACAAGAGCTACATTCCCTACAAGTTTTATAACTCCATCTTGCAATTTGGTTGAATTATCTCCCCTTTTCTCTCCGTTTTTTTTAAATTGTTTTTGTCTCTTATTTCAATACTATTCACAACAGAGCCTTCCAACTTCACATGAATGTTCCTTTGGACAAGACCTTTTCAGTCATACCACGCTTTTTGACCTGTGACCTTGACCTTTGAACTTTGACCTATTTTTCGAAAAATTAACCAAAAAACTTAACCTTGACCATATTTCCAAAAGTATTTGGCCTACCTTCATGAAACTTCATACACATACTCACCATCACAAGAGCTACATTCCCTACAAGTTTTATAACTCCATCTTGCAATTTGATTTGACTTAGAACTTTTGTTTTCTAAAAGAAACTGCAGACGAGCGTTGGCACCCGCTTGCGGTGCTCTTGTTTCATTTAGCGCCATAGCAAGCTGCGGACGGTTAATTGGCGGATGACGTCGGCTGTACACACGTTTTCCCGTGGTCCCAAAGGTGTTCAATTGAGTTTAAATCCGGCGAAAACGCAGGCCAAGGAAGAACTGGCACACCATTTTGATTAAAAAAAGTTCATAGTTAGCCTCGCAGAATGAGCACGAGCATTGTCCTGTTGTCCTGCCGTCACCATTATTGCATAAAAACGGCACCACCTCAGGCTCCAAGATTTCATCGATATACCGACGTGCCGTCAAATTGGCATCAACAACGATGAGTTAGGTTTTGTGGCGCTATGAGATCCTTCCCCACACCATTACGCTACCACCACCCCAACGTGATACATGTTTAACACGACAGTCTTGAAATCGCTCCCCACGCCGACGCCATGCTTTACGCCGCCTATCAAACAGTTCAACACAAAAACGGGACTCGTTCGTGAAAATTACGCCACGCCAACGCTGTTGTGTCCATCGGATACGCTGTCGACACCAATTAAAGCGACTGATTTGACGTTCCGCCGTCAAAACGTTCCCCCTATACGTCTTATGGCTAGGAATGGCGCGTTCCTGGAGACACCACCGTATAGTTAAGGCACTTACTCGTAGAATATGGGTTCCCTCTGTCTCCTGGGCAGAGACGTCCTGAATCGGTCGCGTAAATTGCCGAAAACAATGTACCGGTCCTGCTGACGTGTAGTAACCTGTTCACGTCCAGGGCGTTGTCTGTCGTCCACAGACTCCGTAGCGTCGTGCCTTTCAACCAATCGAGCAATCGTAGTGTGCGAACAACCAATACGCTCTGCAACTTGACGGTATGAAAGCCCACCTTCAACCATACCGAGGGCACGATGACGATCGACGTTACTTACATGTAGACGTTCCACAGGCTTGTTCTTATGAAATGTTTTGCTGGCTTTTTAACGTAAAGAATCCGGACCTTATAATGACAGTAAAGAAAGTGCCAAAAATATCAGGATTACGAAAATTTTGCAATTTTTCATTTTTCCATTTTTCATGCACATTATATTTTTTCATTTTTCATGCACATAATGAAAATCCCGCAGTGCGTGTCAAACAAACTCATGCTTCGGTGACAACTTTACAATACCGTATTTACATAATGAAAATCCCGCAGTGCGTGTCAAACAAACTCATGCTTCGGTGACAACTTTACAATACCGTATTTATCAGTTGAAAAAGTCATTTTTACCTTAAACTAAAGAAATCAAAATTATAAAAGAGGTGCGTTTTGCTTACAGGTTATATAAATCAGCCTACTATGCGACATAATACAAGTTACTCAAGTTACTGACTGGCTTAAACACCGTAATTAACACGGTGTCCCGGATTTAAATATCTGTTACTATAAGCATTAACTGCTATGTCACGTGCTCGAGTGAGGAATGGCGGATTTTTTTAACGGGTGATGTTGTGCGCAATTCTTTTGGATTTTAAGCTATTTCTTGGTGTTAGAAATAGACTAAATTTGTACCAGGTGAACAATATTTATGCATCAATGTGATGGCAGGGTCAAATAAGAAAAACAAAAGGAAGAAAAGTGTTAATTCTCCGGATAATACTAGTGAAGAAACTAAACAAAATAAAATGGCGGCATCTCCTCAGAACAGTCAACAATACCCACAGGCAGGTCAGTTTTCATATTTGAACATGCTTCAGTCGGGCATGAATAACAATCAACAGGGCTATCCAATGAACAATACTATGTCAGGCATGCCTACTTGCATGAGTCCACCGTTATTTCCCCAAACACAAATTCAACCACCTATGCAAAGTTCACCGTTACCAAACCCAGACATTCTTAATAAAATATTTTCGAGACTTGAGTGTATTGACTCGAAACTTTTGAGGTTAGATAAAATTGAAAAGTCTGTCTCGGAGATTTCTACAAAAGTTGAGAAAATGGACGATAAAGTGGTTTCATTAGAATCAAAGATGGAGTCTATTGAAAGAAGTCGACAGTTCGATTCCCAAAGTATGACTGAATTAAATAAAAAGCAGAACGACATGCATAATGATCTGACTGATATTAAAAAGACTCAAACTATCTTGGCAGAAAGTGAGGCTAGAATCAAGGAGCAATTAATTGACCTAAAATGTAGAGAAATGCGGGATAATCTTTTGTTTTATAACGTGCCGGAAGAGCGCGGAGAGACGGACGACGCATGCGTGGAGAAGCTCTTTCACATTATGGAAGCAGACATGAAAATCGATGATGCGCGGAGGGATATTAAGTTACACAGAGCACATAGGATCGGTAGATACATTAACGGGAAAACCAGACCGATTGTGGCCAAATTTGCGTATTACCCGGATCGTGAGCGTGTGAGAAAAGCTGGATCAGTACTACGGGACACTGGATCAGTTTATGGTGTCAGTCAACAGTACCCGAAAGAAGTTCAGGAGCGCCGAAGAGCGCTTGTACCTATTATGAAGCAAGCGAGACTTAGCGGTAGAGAGGCGTATATTGTAGTGGATAAACTCTATATAGATAAAACGCTCTATAGAGGCCCGGTTCCCCCTGCTCCCCCTGCTTCAGCACCGGTATCGGGCTTATTCCGGAGACCTGCACCAGGACCAGTCTCTGATCCAGTTCCTGGTGCAGCTCCCGGGCATTTGCCTTCAAGTGGTGGTGTTGCAGCATCGGAGGCAGAGGCAGTGGCAACGGATACTGGGTCTCGATTGACCGGAGAAACATAAGTATATTGGAGATATGGGCACTCAACAAAGTATGGAAACAGAGAATATCGTGTTGTAGGGACATGCTGAAAGTGAATTGTCTGTTTTATGCTGGAATGTGGAAGGGTTGACTGCTGCAAAAACAACATGTGATAACTTTAGTTCTTTACTATCAGAATATAATATAATATGTCTTTTGGAATCATGGACAACTAAAGTGTCAAAAATTGAAATTAGCGGTTATAGAACTTTGGTGCATTCATATAGGAGATTTATAAATAAGAGGGCGAAAAGGGCTAGTGGTATATGTCATAATATATGTCAGAGAAAATATTCATAAGTGGGTGAAAATGATAAAAAATGAACTGGATTGTATCGTTTGGTTAAAACTAGAAAAACAGTATTTTGGTTTAAAAGATGATATATACTTAGGAATTACATACATTGTTCCTGAAAATTCATCGATCCACGCAATGTATGATACGGATCTGTTCAGTAAATTAGAAGCAGATATAATGTTATATTCTTCAAAGGGTGTGGTCTTTTTAGCAGGTGACTTAAATAGTAGGATAGGTGTAAAACACGATTTTGTCGAAAATGCTTACGGACGGTCATACGATAATTTGAATATATCTGATAATATAGCGATACCGAGAATATCGAAAGACAAAAATGTTAACAGGTTTGGTGACTTGCTTTTAGATATGTGCAAAGCAACTGGGATGTGTATTGTAAATGGTAGATTGTATGGTGATGTGAATGGGTCATATACATGCATGACAGCTAACGGCGAAAGCGTTGTAGATTATTTGCTAACGGCATATTCACATTTTGAATGGTTAACGGATTTTAAAGTACTTCCATTCAATGAGTACTCAAATCATGCGCCCTTGACCTTTGGCTTTCGAGTGAATAATCACGACGTAGGGGAAACAAATCGAGAATGGCAAAGCTTTCAATGGAATGATGAAAATAAAAATACATTTAGGGCTCGTTTAATTAATTATATACCGGCTTTTATGAACGATTTTTCGAATGCCATAAATGACCCCAATACAGATGACAAAATAAATAGTATGACGTCGAAACTTACAAACCTTATTACAACTGCTGCAGATTCATTATTCTTAAAAAATCACAAGTCGTCCACAAGAGCTAATTTTAATCAAGTATTTAATGCAAAAAGAGAAAGAGCTGCCTGGTATAACAATGAATGTAAAGCCAAAAAATCTGTCTTAAAAGATAAAATAAACATTTATAACAATATTAAAAGTGCAGAAAACAGAGAAGCTGTTTTTAAAGCAAGGAAAGACTACAAATTTTTGAAAAATAAGTTTCAGCGAGACAGGTGTCAAAAAATGGACGAAATTAGGCGAAAAAATCCGAAAGAATTTTGGAAACTTTTCAAGCAAAAAAGTAATATAAAACAAACAGACATAACTCTGAATCAGTTTTTCAGCCATTTTAAAGATTTCGCATCAAACGAAATATATAATGAGGATGAAGAGGTTGAAGCTTTTTTGTATAATTTTGATGAAAACAGAAATGAAAACGAGTCTTTGCCGAGCTTTGACGACCTAGATAAACATATTACGAAAGACGAAATTATCCGTGGTATTAGAAACATTAAGCGTAACAAAAGTCCAGGACGAGATGATCTATTGAACGAGTACTTCATTGAATGCAGTGATCTGCTTGTTGAACCGCTAGAAATACTGTTTAATACAGTGTTAGATTCTGGCTGATTTCCTTTGCGGTGGACGGAGGGTATTATCATACCATTACATAAAAAGGGCTCAACAGACGATACGAATAATTACAGGGGCATTACATTGATAAGCTGTCTCGGTAAATTGTTTACCTCTGTAATTAATCGACGTCTTATTAATTGGTCCACCGAAAATGAAATAAGCACGGATGCTCAGTTTGGTTTCAAAGCGGACCATAGTACTGTCGATGCTATATTTGTTCTTCAAAATTTGATAAATATGTATTTGAATAAGAAGCAAAAATTGTACTGTGCTTTTATAGACTTAAAACGAGCTTTTGACACTGTCTATAGACATGGCTTATGGTATAAAATGATAAAGTATGGTATAGACGGCAAGATAATTAAACTTTTGAGAAATATGTATTCCAAGGTTAAGTCATGTGTAAGACATCTTAATTGTTTGTCCGATTTCTTTAATTCTGATGTTGGTTTATTCCAGGGGGAGATTATGTCTCCGTTTTTATTTTCTCTTTTTATAAACGATATCGAACTATCTTTACAGGCAAATACTATGGGTGGTATAACACTTGATCAGATAACAATTTATTTGCTCTTGTTTGCTGATGATGCCGTATTAATATCAAACTCGAAGCAAGGATTACACAAGTCATTGACACAACTGGAAACATATTGTAATAAATGGAAACTAACCATTAATGTTGAAAAAACAAAAATCATAATTTTTCAGAAAGGTGGACGTATACCACAGGAAACATTTACTCTCTATGGAGAAAATGTAGAGGTTGTAAAGGAATTTAATTATTTAGGGTATGTGGTAAGTTGCGGGGGGTCCGTTCAAAAAGCAATACATATATTGGCGGATAAATCCGTAAGGGCAATGGGTTTATTATTCTCGACCATAAGACAAATTCAGATCCCATTTAAAATGTTGTTACAGCTATTCGACACTTACGTTAAATCGATTTTGAACTACAGTTGTGAGGTATGGGGGTTTTCGTCTGCTGATAGATGTGAAAGGGTCCATAGAAAATACCTAAAACGGATACTTGGCGTAAAATTGAGTACAACCAATATTGCTCTCTATGGCGAAACTGGCAGATTCCCACTCTTTTTGGATAGATATATCAGGATTATAAAATACTGGTTGAAAATTGCTCGAAGTGATTATAATAATTGTATTGTTAAAACAATGTACTCTTGTCTTCTAGATGAACTGGTAAGGAATGAAAATGTTAAGAATTGGGCTAGAAATGTTAAAGAACTACTGCAGAGATCAGGTTTTCATGATGTTTGGCTGTATCCAGATTCTGTACTTGATATTAAGTTTATACCTATTTTGAGGACAAGAATAAGAGATCAGTATATTTCCGAATGGAATGAGAAGTTGTCATTGTCAAGTTCACTACAGTGGTATAAAGAAATAAAACCTTCTATAATAATTTCCTCATATCTAGAAAAACTTGTAAATGTCAAACATAGAAGAGCCATTTCAAAAGTTAGGTTAGCATCACATAATCTTCATATTGAAACAGGAAGGCACAGACAAATAGAAAGAACAGACAGGAAATGCTTATACTGCAATCTGAACGAAATTGAAGACGAGCTACATTTTATTCTTGTTTGTCCCCGATATTTTACAATAAGAAAAATGTATATTAAGAAGTATTATTATACCCGTCCAAGTATGTTTAAATTGATACAATTATTTAATAATGAAAATCTGACACATTTGAAAAATTTGGCAAGATACATTATACAAACATTTAAACATAGAAATTCTTTAGCAAATGTAATTACTTTGTAGTGTTGTCGATCATTATTATTATTATTATTATCATCATTATTATTATGTTATTTAGCACATCAGAAACTTTTTAACATCTGTCCACCCTCCTTGAATTCTTGCCTTGTATTTCGTTTCGACAAGGCAGATTCATGGGACCGTGAACAGATGCAAAAGCTTATAAAAATGGTGTTGCCCGTGGCCTTGTTTGATAAATAAGGCCAGGTCACACCATTCTGGATCATAATATAGTACAAATCCCTAACATCTAATTACTAATATGCTAATAAAATTATGAAAAAGTTTAACGGTTACATAATCCGTTACATAAATCAAGGTTCGAGGTTCGATCCAGGGCTTCTCCAGACCTTGGGATAAGGCTTTAAACCGAGTTTCTGTATGACTCCAGATATTGGTGGGACGTAAAAAAGTACACACACACACACACACACACACACACACACACACACACACACACACACACACACACACATACCATTTTTGTTACTGACATCTTAAATAGCCGGCATCGGTAGCTCAGTCGGTTGCGCGTCTGACTGTCGATCAGGAGGTCGCTGGTTCGATACTTGTCGGGGTCGACAACATACGTTCGCGGAGATTGTTCATGATTTTTTTTTTTTTTCTACTTTTTTTCTCTCCCTTCCGCTGATCCAATCGGACAGTTGTCAGTTTCTGGCGAAAGAATGTGCACTGTACTGGTTAGCCGCTTACGTATAAGCCTGTCCAGGAAAAGTGTGGATAGGTAAAGTGACCGGTTTAAAAATGACCTTAATAGTGTTGACTGGGCCGTGAAACTCAAATACAAACAAAACACCTTAATAAGCAACGAAACTCAATGAAAGTTGTTGCTTAGCTTAAACACCGTACCATCACAGAATAAATAAATAAATAAATAAATAAAATAAATATGCTTCTACATACTGCCTTTTGATAGCATATGTTCATGTTTACTTTGATTTGCTATACTTCATTGGCTCCCACACAGAGAGAGAGAGAGAGAGAGAGAGAGAGAGAGAGAGAGAGAGAGAGAGAGAGAGAGAGAGTCTGGAAGTAATAATTTACATGAATATACAAATAATTTATACACAACTTACCACTCTGGAGAAAACATATTATATTCCCATTTTGTAGACTGATGATAACATGTCTGTACACATTTCAAACTGTATACGCTCGTGCAATATGCGCGTGCAGAGCATGTTTTGTTACGGTCCGTTATAAGCGACCTACTTATTTTTCACACGTTTTTACGCACTATGATTCAATGAATGAAAGATGGTGTAATACGGAAACGGGCTCATTACAGCAACAAATTTTTCTACTATATTTTGTTGTCGTAATTCTCTGTTCACCTTAAGCTATTATTATTATCATTATTATTATGATTTTTCTCCGGGTACTCCGGTTTCGGATTAAATAACTATTGACTCGAAATAAGAGAAGATTTTCCCAACATCTATAGTAACAACTCATATCGTAGTAAAACTTGTCGGACATTAGACGTCTGGTTGGCGCCGCGGTGATGCAACGTCTTGCCGCGACGCTGATGAGACGTTGATTACGCATTTGCTTCCACCTGGAATTTGATAATTTATGCCATTTATTACTTTATCTTATCATGATTATATGACACCTGTGTGTACCGTTCTGTTCTGTGTTGTATATGATGATATGATATTTATGTTGACCCATCCAGTAATTCACTTTCATGCCATTCTTCACTTATTTGTTTGTATGTATATATGTTGTATCACGATGAGCTGTATATGCTTAAGTGAATAAATTTGATTGATTGATATAAGCAGCCGCTTTACATCACGCCTGTAAAATGTTGACCCCACCTGATCCCCGCTTTTACATAGTAAAACTGGGGTTTCCAGGGTAAACTTTATTTTTCTTATTTTTCTCAGGAGTATGGATTGTGGGTACTCGTTGGGACCGCCTCGAAGAGGCGGTTCTAACAGGTATCCACGATCTGTGTCGGATATCATTTTTTTCATCTGAAAATTTTCGTTGTTCTCGGCGGTAAAGCTTACAATGTATTTGTTTAGGCATCTGTCTACATGTTTGTATTGACTGTTAGAGAGAGAGAGAGAGAGAGAGAGAGAGAGAGAGAGAGAGAGAGAGAGAGAGAGAGAGAGAGAGACGCATTTATAATATTTTTATTACACTTACCACTCTGTTGTAAACATATCCCATTCATTTTTTTTTTTTTTTTTTATTTAACGTGCTGGCGACACGACTGAAAATTTACCAAACTACATATGCTCGTGCAGAACATGCTTTGTACGGCCTATTTATTTTTCACACGTTTCACGTTCTATGATTTTGTGAATGAAAAATAGTTTACTACATACGGACCAGTCTGCCACAACTTGCCATTCCTTTTAACACCTATCTTTGCACATAGTGCAGATTCAGATCAGATGGCTTCTGAGTCTGATCAGGATCTACACTGTTTGAAATTACATAAGTTACATGTATCTGATTGGTTCAAAGTCAGGAACGGGTGTGGTCGGATTAATAAAATAAATAAATAATAATAATAATAATAATAATAAATGATGAAATAATAAGTTTATTACACGTAATGACTACAGATCTACCCACTGTTGTCCTCAAGTTTTTTTTTTTTTTTTTCGACCTTTGTCGATTCTCTTTATGTCACTGTGCCGCCATGAAACAGTATGTTTGTATAATGTTCTGCTTCTCGTTATCATATTATATAACCCATCACGAGAACGCGCCTGTATGGTTTTGACCCCCTTGAACCCCACTTTTATATAGTACAACTGGGGTTTACAGGGGGTAGACCTTATTTTTCTTGTTTCTGCGCTGGGAGCTGGATTGGGGGTGCTCGCAAGAACCGCATCGATGAGGCGGTTCGGGCGGGCGCCCGCGGTCCGTGTTTATTTATTTATTTATTTATTTTTTTTTTTGTTTTTGTTTTTGTTTTTGGCGGAGATTGGAAAATTGACAACAATTTTCAATTGTTCGGCGATGGGGTTTGCAATGTATTTGTTTAGGCGTGTTTTCGTGATGCTGAGAAAAATTAATTTGATTTGTTCTTTGTTGACTGACTAAATCAAAGCACACAATGCCGTGGATTCGGTGCTGTTTCAGAGTTGCGTGCTTAAAACACACACACACACACACACACAGAGAGAGAGAGAGAGAGAGAGAGAGAGAGAGAGAGAGAGAGAGAGAGAGAGAGAGAGAGTACTGATTTCATCTCGTAAAATTTAATGTTGCCCTCTGGTTGTTTTGTTTTGTATGTGTTTAATGTTTTGCCGCCAAATGTTGCTTATTTGTATCGCTCCTCTTGTTATTACATTTATTTGTAATCAGAGTGAATAAAAGATTTGATTTTGATTTGACATTGGTTCTACTGTATAGTTCGAACAAAATGACCTGAGACTGGTGAACTCTGTTAACATAATTTCACTCCCGACTGAATGCATATATTTATCTTCGTCGTTGTCAGAATATGGCGATATTGTTATACAATACATAGAGGTCGGTAAATGGGTCGCTATTCACGAGATGCCGAAAATTCACGAGAGGTTTACGAAAGCCGGCGTATTAGGCGATAAAACTGACTAATTTATTCCTTGCAAAAAGGTCAGTCTGATGTCAAATTGTTCGAACTTTAAAAGAGGGAAGAACATGGTGACCTGAATTTCAGGGTGATTTCACTTTATATGTTGCGGACTTGGTTGTTTGAATTGAGGTTTTGCGTCATCGTCAACATTATTTAGGTCATTTTGGAGACTTTAATTCCAATTTTATGGGACTTATATCGACATTGGGATGAAATGGCATCTCAAGCCCTACCGGCTAAACAAACCAAAAGGGTTTATTTATTATTAGCTCCTTGTGACCAGATGATTGACCACAATTCACATCTAGCTCAGCGTGACCTTTATTCCATGGTTCAGTAATTTTGCCTTATATCTGGAAAACTATGTGATATTTTGTTTGGGTTTTACGGCCCTTTCAAGATTATTTCACTCATATCGAGCCGATCGTTAATCAGAAGTGGGCGTAAACCGCTGTAGTGGGCGAAAACCTTCCGTTGCAGAACGAAAACTATTTGATGGAAATAAGACTATTTAATCACCATGTACATTTGCTATGCATATAAGCTGCATGAGATGCGATGATTGGTCTCGAAATGTATATCAGGTTAAGCATGGCCTATATTTTATGGTTCAGTGACTGCCTTTTACTTGAAAACTGGTTGTTCGAACAATGTCATGCATGGAATATCCATGTGACCTGACGATTGACAAAGAAATATATCTAGGTCAGTGTGACCTATATTTCATGGTTCAGTAGTTGGCTTCCAATTTCGATTGGAAGCCATTTAGATTGGATTGGTGATACCCCAGTTTATTTCTAACCGTCTTATGACGTAACTAGGAAAGCCCTACAGATAGGACTGCTCTCCACATATTTACGTAGTGAAAACTCGTTCGGAATAAACAGGAATATGCAGCGCCCGTCGATGTCTATTTATAAAGCGTTTCCAGATATCTATTTATAAAGCTTTTTCCAAGAAGTCAAACCCAGAAAAAAGTTACAGTAGAAACAGATCCTACTTTCACTTTTGTCCTTTTGATTAACCCATTGGTCCACCTTTATAAGTCTGGAGTGGTTAATTTCTAAGCCTAGAGATGCCATTTTTTGTGGTAAGTCAGTTTACAAAGATGCATGTACGTTGAGCAAACAGTTTAGATCTTTATCAGATGCGGCGTCTAATCTGGGTCTGCACGATTTGCCAATGTTTCAAAAAGGGCCGCCGACGGCCCCCGCCCATTGGGGCTTGAAGAAATAAATGGGCTGCATGATGCTTCCACGCAGAGCTGACTCCGGCCCGCACACGAGTACTGGTAATCCGCTTAGAGGATCTAAGCCTGTCCAGGAACCGCGGTGAGAGTTGGCCCGTCCATGCTTATGAACCCTGTTGGTTTCATTGGGCGACAGGGCTTGAGAAGTCATTTCATCTCAATGTCGGGTAAAAGTCCCACAAAATTGGAAGCAACGTCTCCAAAATGACCTACATAGTGTTGACGGGGACGTTAAACATCAAATCAAACAAAATCAAAAAGGGCCGCTAGGCATATATGGGTTAATTCTAATAATTGAAGGTCAATATAAAAAGTAGGAATTTCCCATCTCCCGGTAGGATGGTGAAATTATCTTAACTGCCGTATTCGACGTAATAAGCGTTTGTTGTGACTCGAAACTAACCCTATGATATGCTGCATTGGGATCATTATAAAACATCTATGTTCGCCCCCACCCATAGGGGCTTGAAAAAATAGATGGGCTGCATGATGTTTCCACGCAGAGCTGAATCCGGCCCGCACACTAGTACTGGTAAACCGCTTAGAGGATCTAAGCCTGTCCAGGAACCGCGGTGCGAGGTGGACCGTCCATGCTAATAAACCCTATTGGTTTCATTGGGCGACAGGGCTTGAGATGTCATTTCATCTCAATGTCGGGTAAAAGTCCCACAAAATTGGAAGCAACGTCTCCAAAATGACCTTTACAGTGTTGGCTGGGACGTTAAACCTCAAATCAAACAAAATAAAACATCTATGTGCTAAAATCTCATCAACTAGCATTTTCAGTTCATTACGAAAACACGCCTATTCAAATATATACAGAAGTTTGCCACCCAAATGCAAATTTTCCGATAAAAAAACTCAGATGTTTTCATATTTCTGCTCTAAACATAGATTGTGGGTACTGGTTAGAACAGCCTCGATGACGCGGTTCTAACGACTACCCACTGTCTAGGGGTCAAAATCAGGCAGGCGTGTTTTCATGATGTGATTTTTTTCTAGTCCAAATATAGATTGTCGGTGTTCTGAACCCCCTAAAAAGGAAAACAATGTACCCCTGTACACCCAACTTTCTCTATATAAAGTTGGGTTTATGGGGTTGTTCAGTACATATGGAGTAGCCTCAATGTGCGTATAGTGCCCAATTACCTTAAAACAAGATCATCGTTGTTCAGTACACGGACTTGTTGATGTAATGCTTTTCTTTTCTTAAGGATTTGTTAAAAAAAATGCCTATAGATTACAAAAGTTAATTCTGTCACTTGAGTTACACTTCTCAGAGTCTCAAACTTTTCATAGTCACTCAGAATTTCCAGGACGAGTTTACGAAGAGAGTTTGACAGTTGAGATCAGTAAAAGTTATTTTGCAGAGTCCAGTCTAATTAGCTGATAACTTATTGTGTAAAACAACTTTTCCGAGTTGTGTTTCACGAAGTAAATCAATGAATTGTGCTTGTTGTAGGGAGGTCTCTATGAAAGTGATGTCATTTTTTCTTGATTTATTTAGGAACATTATTAACGTTCCTTTATAAGAGATGGGTGAAGAGAAAGACAGTTTTAAACCATTGCAGAACTTGTCTCGATCGTGCCTCGAACTCAGGCAGAAAGAGACCTCATATCCTACATGATCAATTTCATAAAACATGCCATTGTTCATCTCTGAAATCAAGTTGCGTGTCATAGGAGTAATTTAAAAGCTTAACATGGTTCTGTCTTTTCTGACAAATTTTCCACCAGCATAAAACTTGTGCGAGTGCGCAGCTCGCCACATTCAGCCTTCGCTGTTCATACGAGGACTGTTCAAATATGAATGCAACTGAGCACATAATAAAGGTTCCTTTTAAAAGGAAAGGCTTGCCTGGTTTTAAGGGTACTGTTGCTGATGTAAATATAGCCATATTGCCGCCACATGGATGTACGAGTTGATGTAGATGAAAGTACTGGTGAGGAAGCAAGTTGCACTGTTCTTGTTAATGGGACATAGACTTTTGATGCAGTGTACTCAAAGGCAATATATGGTTTATTTACACATTGGAATGGACAAACCCATGAGGTGTCAATTTTCTATGTGGCACTACCCTGACATTTATTGGAAGAAATATTTCAATGTTAATGTAACTGAGGCATTGACATGTGACCCAATGATCACATTCTCACTTTTGACCAACTATGATAGTAGGGGATCATTGTGATGACCCTGTTTTATTGAAATTTGCTCAGTAGTATCTGAATAGTAGTTGGAAGAAGACGTTGTTAACAGACAGACAGGAGGAATAATGGACTTATGGAGCACGGACGATATGCGATTTGGCAAGTAGAAATGGACTAACAAAACAAAATAAATGTCCCTAACAGATTTATGAGAGACAATAATGTGGTAGAACACATCATACATACTGTTTGGTTTGCTAGGTTTTACGCCCGTTCAACAATCTTTCAGTCATATACAGGCGGGTAGTTTCCCAACCATCGTTCCTGGAAAGTAGCAGTACTAGACTCCGATCCTCCGACACAAACTACCGAATGTTCTCACATAAACGATCATGGCCGGTAGCGGGGCTCGAACCCATGACCCTCCAGTAATTACAAGTCAGCGACCTTAATCACTGGACCACGGAGGCGGTCTTCCACACATACTGAGTATACATTCATGTCATGTGGCTAGTAAACATGTAATTGTTAGGAGACGACACAAATATACATAACAAAGTTATTGATTGGACACGACAAAGACCCCTTTCAGACCTTTAACCTCTAAGTATGACCTTGACCTTTGAGGTACGGACCTGAGTCTTGCGCGCAGCACTCCATCACATTATGGTTAACATTTCTGCCAAGTATATATTTAAATCCATCCAGGAATAAGAAAGTTATGGAGGATAAAAAAAATGTGGACGGACAGACAGACGAACGGACAGAGTGATTACTATAGAGCACCCACACTTTCAACAAAACCCATCGAGTTTTGACCTTCGAGTAAAAGCTAGACTGCTACATAGATGATTTATGAATGTGGTCAGGTAAACTGTATTGACGGTAGTGCTGAGTAGACCGTGGCCTAGTGGATAAATTCGCTTCGGTGTTTAGTTATACTTTCGCACAGAAACGATAGCTCTGTCACTAGACTATCTCTCACTAAACTGGTACCCTTTATTCTATTAAAATATGCGAAAGCTGTTGAGCTATAGGGTGAGGGAACCAGAACACAGGAAAAAGCTGACTGTATCTCTGATTTGTGTTTTAAAAAATACACCTGAGGATCCAAAATAACAGAAAGAGAAGTCTAAAACCGGAACCACTTTTCCAATCTAATTGGCTTGCAGCCGTCGCTGCAAGCCAAAAATGATTCCGTGATAGATTTCGATGAAAAATTTATTTTGTCCCCTCAAAGTATTCCCCTTTAACAGTTATACAAACGTTCAGTCTTCTAATCCAATCATTGAATGCATTTTGGTAGTCTTTTCGAGGTATACTATGAAGGCACTGGAATATTGCAGAACCGAGGTGTTTGCGCTGTACAAATTTTCGAACAGAAAAGTATTTTTGCAGCCGCGGACACAAAAAAAAAATCACACGGGGCAAGGTCAGGAGAATACGGGGGGTGAGGGAGTTCAACAACCTTTTCCTGCTTCAGATAGTCTTGCACAATGAACGCCTTGTGCGATGACACATTGTCATGTAGCAATCTGACATTGGCCAAACCAGTTGCGGGTCTTCATTCTTTGAAATATTTCTTCAATTTTCGAAGAACTTTATTCTTGTAAAACTTCGCATTTACAGATTTGCCTTTAGGCACAGCAACCTGAATAGTAGGGCCCTGATTTGAAAAGAATAAGGCATACATTACCTTCTTGACGCTCATGGTCCGCTTTGCAATGCATGGTCTTTTGCAATACTTTGTTGCCCATATTTTGTTCTGAATCTTTCGTTTTGGCTCAAAAGAGTGAACCCATGTCTCGTCACCTGTGACGACATTAGCGAAAGACCGTGCATTGTAATTTGTAAACTTTTAAGCAGCTTCTTGGCGCACTGAACGCGTGTCTTTTTCTGCTCATCTGTC
The DNA here is from genome assembly GCA_963580285.1 of Lucinisca nassula. NCBI lineage: Eukaryota > Metazoa > Mollusca > Bivalvia > Lucinida > Lucinidae > Lucinisca > Lucinisca nassula. The sequence goes on from OY757014.1 coordinate 116,252,705, forward strand.
AACAGATGGGGAATCCATCTAGCACAGATCTTTCTCATTTTCAAATCCCGTTTCAGAATTGTATGAGCTGCTCCAAATGAGATGCCAACCATACTAGCTATTTGCCTAGTTGTGTATCGTGCATCGGTAGCAACTATTTCTTTCACTCTAGCAACCATCTTGGCAGATGTTGCTCTTGACGGCCGACGATCATGTGGTGCATCTTCTGTTGAGACTAGCCCACAGCTGAATTTCTTACACCAACGAAAAACTGTCGGAAAAGACATTTCATGGCATGGCAATAGCTCCCCCCCCCCACCACCCTCACTTTCGAAAGGCGAGAAAAATGGCGGATTTTCAACTTTACAAACTGGGGAAGCCTTCCTTTTAAAAGGAAACTTTTTTTGACTTATAATTAGAAAATTATATAATGGAAAATTGTCATATGTGGATTATAAGTTCAGTTGACCCGATGATTGGTCTGAGAACATATCTAGGGCAGTGCGACCTGTGTATTACATGGCCTTACCATGTGTACTGGATTGAGAAATATCATACCGGGGTTATAACTTCCAGGTGACCTAATGATTGACATAAAATATGCATGTTTTTCTTGGTGTGAACTATAGTTCACGGTTGAGTAATTAAGCCAAATATCGCTCACAACTGAAAGTGCATCTATGTCTCACATGGGTGGCATAACAACTGAAAGTGCATCATTATCTCACACGGGTGGCATAGCAACTGAAAGTGCATCATTATCTCACCTGTGTGGCATAACAACTGAAAGTGCATCATTATCTCACATGAATGGCATAGCAACTGAAACCTCAGCATGATCTTACATGAATGAAAGCACAACGTTGAGGGATGTGTGATTCCTATTCAGGCAGCTAAAGCTTACATGTATTTGTCCTATTGTTTGGAATAAGAACAAATACAAATACCTTTCATACATATGCTAATAGAAGCCTCCGTAGTGTAGTGGTTATGCTACTCGCCTTGTAAACCAGGGATCGCAGGATCGATCCCGGGCTTCTCTAGACTTTCGGATGAGTCTTTATGCCGATGTCCCGTCACCGTATGACCTTGGCTGTTGGTGAGACCCAAAACTCAAACACTCACTCGCTCACATATACTAATATGAAAACAAGAAGACAAGGCAAGAAACGGCGAGCTACACTGACCTTCGACATCTCTCCAAGCCTACGCTCAGAGACAAGTTCTGACAGTGCTTTGATTTGATTAAGAAACGTCCCCAAGCTGTATGTTAAAATCTCTACTGAACATATGAGCAGTGTGCAGTTATGGTTTTGTTTGTTCGCGAGTTATTAGCTCATCTTATAGGCCCAAGTTATGGCATGACTTGTCTGTCGTCCGTGTGTCGGTAGCTTGTCAAATTTTCACATCTTCTCCAGAACCTGACTTTGTTTGTTTGATTTGAGGTTTAACGTCCCCATCAACACTGTAAAGGTCATTTTGGAGACGTTGCTTCCAATTTTGTGGGACTTTTACCCGCCATTGAGATGAAATGACATCTCAAGCCCTGTCACCCAATGAAACCAATAGGGTTTATTAGCATGGACGGTCCGCCTCGCACCGTAGTTTCTGGACAGGCTTAGATCCTCTAAGCGGTTTACCAGTACTCGTGTGCGGGTCGGATTCAGCTCTGCGTGGAAGCATCATGCAGCCCATATATTTCTTCAAGCCCCTATGGGCGGGGGCCAAGAACCTGACTTTGACTCAGCTGATACTTTAAGGGTTTGAAATGGCATTACTACGGTAGATTCTTTATTGCTGATGAACACAGATTGTGGGTACTCCTTAGAACCCTAAATCAATGTTTGAACTAAAAATGCGAAAAGATTTTCATCTGAAAAAATCTTGTTTTGGAGATATTAAATCAATCCTTATGTTTAGCAACGCCTCTGTATAACTTGTAACTACATGTTATACTTTCTCTGGTTTCTTCTTTTTTTTAGTTTTTGCCCTTTCAAGATTATTTCACATATATTGAGCCGATCGTTAATCAGTGGCTGGGAAAAAACTGGAGGACCCCTGAAAAAAAAAATCAAAACACCTGACCGGTTGCAAAACTTGGCGTCTCACATGTGATCCTAGTCAGGCTCTAATCCAGTGGTGAGAAACCTAATTATGTAGAGTCAGTGCTCTTATCCCCTAGGCCACGGAGGCCCTTCCATGACAAATTAAAAACTATATTGAAGGAAATTATCAACCAGTGTTTCTTTCCTTCGCTACAAAGACACACTAGGATGCACTATAAAAATACTATGATGCAAATGTCAAAAAGGTGCTGGAATATGCCATTGGCGATATTTTTGTTGAATTTGGCGGCCGGATATTCCAAGAAACAATCGGTATACCGATGGGTAGTAGTTGTGCCTAGTTGATTGTCCAATTGTTTTTATTAGCTCACCTGTCACGTAGTGACAAGGTGAGCTTTTGTGATCACATTTTGTCCGTCGTCCGTGCGTGCGTGCGTAAACAATTTCTTGTCCGCACGATAGCATCTTCATTTATGGTTTGATTTTAATCAGACTTGCACACAATTTGTGCCACCATGAGATCTGGGTTCCTTTCTTGAACCAGCTATATCTCATCATGTGTTACGGAGTTACGACCCCTGAAAGGGCATTAATTGCCTATTTTTGGTCTTGTCTGCACCATAACATCTTCATTTGTGATTTGATTTTAACCAGACTTGCACACAACTTGTACCACCATGAGATCTGGGTTCCTTTCTTGAACCAGCCATATCCCATCATGTGTTACGGAGTTACAGCCCCTGAAAGGGCATAAATTGCCTATTTTGGTCTTGTCTGCACCATAGCATCTTCATTTATGATTTGATTTTAACCAGACTTGCTCACAACTTGTACCACCATGAGATCTAGGTTCCTTTCTGGAACCAGCCATATCCCGTCATGTGTTACGGAGTTACGTCCCCTGAAAGGGCAAAAATTGCCTATTTTGGTCTTGTCTGCATGATAGCTGTTTCATTTATGATTTGATTTTAACTTAACTTGCACACAATTTGAACCACCACAAAATATCTCGGTCAAGTTCGAATATTGGTCATGTCGGGTCAAAAAGTAGGTCAGTAGGTCAAATCAGAAAAAAACCTTGTGAAGACACTAGAGGCCACAGTTTTGGTCCGATCATCATCAAACTTGCCCAGAATGATCATCTTGACAATATCTCAGTCAAGTTCGAATATGGTGTTGTCGGGTCAAAAAGTAGGTCAGTAGGTCAAATCATAGAAAAACCTTGTGAACACACTAATTAATGTCCAATCATCAACAAACTTGCTCAGAATGATCATCTTGATAATATCTTGGTCAAGTTCGAATATGGGTCATGTCAGGTCAAAAAGTAGGTCAGTAGGTCAAATCATAGAAAAACCTTGTGAACACACTAGAGGCCACAGTTTTGGTCCAATCATTATTAATCTTGCCCAGAATGATCGTCTTGACAATATCTAGGTCAAGCTTGAATATGCGTCATGTTGGGTCAAAAAGTAGGTCATTAGTTCAAATCAGAGAAAAACCTTGTGAACACATTAGAGGCCAAAGTTTTGGTCCGAGTGTCATCCATCTTGCTCAGAATGATCATCTTGATAATATCTTGGTCACGTTCGAATATGGGTCTGGTGGGTCAAAAAGTAGGTTAGTAGGTCAAATCAGAGAAAAATCTTGTGAACACACTAGAGGCCACAGTTTTGGTCCAATCATCATCAAACTTGCTCAGAATGATAGTCCTTACAATATCTCGGTCAAGTTCGAATATGGATCATGTCGTGTCAAAAAGTAGGTCAGTAGGTCAAATCATAGAAAAACCTTGTGAACACACTAGAGGCCACAGTTTAGGTCCGATCATTACCAAACTTGCCAAGAATGATCATCTTGACAATATCTGAGTCAAGTTCGAATATGGGTCATGTCGGTCCAAAAAGTAGGTCAGTAGGTAAAATCATAGAAAAACCCTCTGAACACACTAGAGGCCACAGTTTTGGTCCGATCATCATCAAACTTGCTCAAAATGATCATTTGACAATATCTCAGTTAATTTCGAATATGGGTCATATCTGGTCAGTAAGTAGGTCAGTAGTTCAGATTGTTGAAAAACCATGTGGACACACTAAAGGCCCCAGTTTTGGTCCGATCATCATCAAACTTGCTCAGAATGAACATCGTGACAATATCTTGGTCAAGTTCGAATATGGGTCATGTCGGGTCAAAAAGTGGGTCAGCAGGTCAAATCATAGAAAAACGTTTTGAACACTGTAAGAGGCCACAGTGTTAGTCAAATCATCATAAAACTTGCTCAGAATGATCATCTGGACAATATCTCAGTTAAGTTCGAATATGGGTCATATCAAATCAAAAAGTAGATCAGTAGGTTATTTTGTCATAACTTTTGAACCGTACGAGATAGAGCCTTCATATTTGGCATGTAGGTTCCTTGTGACAAGGGCTTCCTACTCATATAAAGATTTGACCTGTGACCTACTTTATCATAACTTTTGACATATGAGATAGAGCCTTCATATTTGGCATGTATGTTCCTTTTGACAAGGTTTTCTCAACCATTCAAACCTTTTGACCCATGACCTTGACCTACTTTGTCATAAATTTTGAAGCATTTAAGATACAGCTTTCATATTTCCTTCATAGGAGTTTTTGAGTTTAAGTCTTACCAACAGCTAAGGTAATACAGTGATGGGACCTCTGTTTAAAGACTAATGAAAGTCTGGAGAAGCCTGGGATCGATCCTGCTACCCCTGGTTTACAAGGCAAGTAGCATGACCACTTCACCATGAAGGCTTCTAAACTTCATTGGAATGTTGTATAGATGACCCTCTAGGAAAATAGCATAACGATTGACAAATGGTCACAAGAGCTAAAAATAGGAAAACATTGTAAATTTGCTTCAAATGCGAACTCCTTCTAAACCTTTGGGCCATTTAGATTTAAAACTTCACAGGAATGTTGCCTAGGTGATTCCCTACCAAGATTGTGAGAACTCATTCCACTCCAATGAACAAAATGGCCACCGGAGCTAAAAATAGAAAATATTGTAAATTTGATTCAAACGTGAACCCCTCCTAAACCCTAAGGCCAATTTGATTCAAACTTCACAGGAATGTTGCCTAGGTTACACCCAAGCAAATGAGCTAAAATCACTCTGCTGATGAACAAGATGGCCACTATAGCTAGATTTAGAATGTACTCGAGACAGTGGCACACAGGTTAGCGAACCAGGGCCCTCTAGGCCCTCTTGTATTCGTATGAGGCTGAGTTTGTTCAAGATCTACTTAAAGCGGACAAAAAACTCCTCGTACAACAATTCAATTTCACTTACAGATAGATGATGCGTTGTCTCTGAAAAACACAAAGGTGTGCAGAATAACTGGAATTCATTTATCTACCTACCTTGAAATAAAGGAAACAACGGAGAATGCAACCTCGCCCTAGGGGCTTGAAGAAATATATGGGCTGCATGATGCTTCCACGCAGAACTCAAACCGACCCGCACACAAGTACTGGTAAACCGCTCAGAGGATCTAAGCCTGCCCATGCAAAGCGGTGCGAGTCGGCCCGTCCATGCTTATAAACCCTACTGGTTTCATTGGGCGACAGGGTTTGAGATGTCATTTCATCTCAATGACGGGTAAAAGTCCCACAAAATTGGAAGCATTATCTCCAAAATGACCTTTACAGTGTTGACGGGGACGTTAAACCTCAAATCAACCAACCAACATTGACAATGAAAGGCTTGCTTCCAGGTTATATGATAAACGGGATGACTTCAGTTTTCCCGTTTTAAACTTTCCATTCCAAAGCTGTAATATCAGTCGATCCGTTATGCCAGAGCCTGCTCAAATTATCATGACTTCATATGGCGTTGGAAAATGCTCAATACAAGGCTTTTGAGCCAGGGGTATACAAATGGTGCAATAGTTAAAAAGTGTCATTTCCTACCTTGTGGCAGTTTCTAGAATTATTTCGCGTGTTTTTGCCATTGACAAGCCATAGGTAGACATTATAGTGGGCGGTGTTTTAGCTTGGTTTTCACCACAAAAATGGCACCGATATTTTCAACTTGTTGATAACGTTTGCAGCTGCAAAGCTTAGTCAAAAACGTGTGGACACCAACGGTTGCAAACACTTATTTGACAATAACGGTTGTAGTTCCAACGCTTAGTGCTGATGTGTTGACAACAGCGGTTCCAGATGCAAAGCTTAGTGTTCGCGCGTACACACTAATGGTTGTAATTGCATCGCTTATTGCTCATGTGTGTACAGAAACGGTTGCAATTGCAACGCCTAGTTTTCACGTGTAGACACTAACGGTTGCAGTTGCAGCGCTTATTGTTCATGTGTGGACACTAATGGTTGCAGTTGCAACGCTTATTCATGTGTTGACAATAGCGGTTGCAGTTGCAACGCTTAGTGTTCACGTGTTGACCAAAGCGATTGTAGATGCATTTTCTTTAATATTAACACGTTGACACTAAAAGCGGAGTATGATGTTCATATATCAAATCATTGCAAAATCACTTGTCCGTGTCAACTTGTTGATAACGGCTGCATCTGCAAAGCTTAGTTAAAACGTGTGGACATTAACGGCTGCAAAGCTTAATGTTCACTTGTTTGACAATAACGGTTGCAGTTCCAACGCTTAGTGTCACAGCGTCCAACATCAGGTTTTGCGATCCAATGTCGGGTCATACTGACTCAAAATTCTGGCGAATGATATGTACGTACAACAAATGGAAGGCAAAACAACTGGATCATGGAATATAAGTCTCAGGGACCTACATTTATTTTAAGGCCAAATGTTGTCTCATACTGACTCATAATCTTAAAGTATTGAGTTCATATATAAAAAAAAATCTTCAAGATATAAGGCAAAATCACTGGGCCATGAAATATAGGTCACAGTGTCGCAGATTTATTTTTTGGTCAAATGTCGAGTCATACTGGCCCATAATCCTGAAGTATGATGTTCATATATCAAATAATCCTCACGATATAAGACGAAAATCACTGGACCATGAAATATAGGTGACAGTGACCTGAAATGATTTTGAGATAAAATACTTTGTCATACTGACTCATAATCTTGACGTATGGTGTTCAGACAGTCAAAAAGATATCAGACAGTCAAAAAGATTTTGATGTCTAGCCCAATCCCGGGACATAAAACCTGGATGGCATGAAACGACTGCAACGCTTAGTGTTCATGTTGGACACTAAGCATTGTGTGGACACTTAGCGTTGTTACGATGCTCTAGCTCAAGTGCTTTATGAGATACAACCTAACATATTCACTGTTATTTTATTAGGGATATAACTCTAAATTGATAGTTAATTATTGGTCATCTATTTTTTGCCTGACGAATACCAATATGAAATCTCAAAACACAAGCAAACGGTGTTGAAAAGTTATGTTATGTACAAGTAAGCGACAAGACTGGAATGCCAGAAGTTTCAAAGGCATTCACTACCGCGAAAATCATGGAATCAAATGTACTGGAAATTTAATCAGGTGATTTGCTCCTCAGTCCCAATCAGTATACAAAGCATGGACCCTCCAACCCAAATTTGATTTAGCTATCGTGCTAACCTGGTTTCAATGTTATTTTTTTAAAGGGATGTAACCGAGTTACTTCTTTAAAACTCCTCGTGAAAAAGGTGACCCATATGTTTTCTCATCTGAATTATCTCCCATTTAAGAGTTACTCAAGAAAAATAGGTGACCGATATGATTTCTCATCTGAATTATCTCCCATTTGAGGGTTACCCTTAAATGGGAGATAAATGAGATAGGAAAACATATCGGTCACCTATTTTTTCATTGGAAGTCCATGTATAAAATTTCACAACACTTACCCTCATGGTTCTTAAGTAAAGGCCCGACGAACGAACGGACAAGCCAGAGGCAGTTGGGGCATGAAAATGATATGTTGCTAAGGGAGACAATGTTCGGCCCCGCCCACCGGGGCCTGAAGAAATATACTGGCTGCATGATGCTTCCACGCAGAGCTGAAACCGACCGCACGCAACTACTGGTAAACCGTTTAGAGGATCTAAGCATGCCCAGGCAAAGCGGTGCGAGTGTGGCCGTCCATGTTTATAAACCCTTTTGGTTTCATTGGGCGACAGGGCTTGAGATGCCATTTCATTTCAATGTCGGGTAAAAGTCCCACAAAATTGGAAGCAACGTCTCCAAAATGACCTATACAGTGTTAAATCTCAAATTAAACTAACAAACAAATCAGACAATGCAATTATTTTGGGACAGCTGGGGTGAGAAAACAATTCTACATCAAAAATACATTTTGTCTTTTATTTTTTAAAAAAGAGTAAAAAAGCATTGTAAATTATACTATTATTAAGAAGCCTGTAAAAATAAAAATGAAAACGGATGGAATGTCTGTTGTGCTATCAACTCCAACTATTACACAGCACTACTGAAACATGATGAAACACAATCAAACAAATGTACAATTCTGTGTACATAATACAAACAAAAAGGTATAACTTGGTATTTTGGGGGTAGTTGGTGAGGTGAAGGTGTCACATATCACTGTCACTGGGGCGTCCAACTGATATTGGCTTACAGTTGGGCAAGGCCTGGTGCAGAGCAGCAGGTTTCGGTGGAAGAGGAGTATAGTTTTTTCTTCTGTTTCTGCACTTCCATTTATATTCCCCTATCTCCCTATCTCTTTCATTTATATTCCCCAATTTCCCTATCTCTTACTTTCATCTACATACAATCTCTTCTCTCTCTTTCTCCCTGTCTCTTACTTTCATCAACATACAATCTCTTCTATCACTTTCTCCCTGTCTCTTACTTTCATCAACTCCACAATCTCTTCTATCTCATTCTCCCTGTCTCTTACTTTCATCAACTCTACAATCTCTTCTATCTCTTTCTCCAAGTCTCTTACTTTCATCAACTCCACAATCTCTTCTATCTCTTTCTCCCTGTCTCTTACTTTCATCAACTCCACAATCTCTTATATCTCTTTTTCCCTGTCTCTTACTTTCATCAACTCTACAATCTCTTCTATCTCTTTCTCCCTGTCTCTTACTTTCATCTACATACAATCTCTTCTATCTCATTCTCCCTGTCTCTTACTTTCATCAACTCTACAATCTCTTCTATCTCTTTCTCCAAGTCTCTTACTTTCATCAACTCCACAATCTCTTCTATCTCATTCTCCCTGTCTCTTACTTTCATCAACTCTACAATCTCTTCTATCTCTTCCTCCCTGTCTCTTACTTTCGTCAACTCTACAATCTCTTCTATCTCTTTCTCTCTGTCTCTTACTTTCATCAACTTTACAATCTCTTCTATCTCTTTCTCCCTGTCTCTTACTTTCATCAACTCTACAATCTCTTCTATCTCTTTCTCCAAGTCTCTTACTTTCATCAACATACAATCTCTTCTATCTCTTTCTCCCTGTCTCTTACTTTCATCAACATACAATCTCTTCTATCTCTTTCTCCCTGTCTCTTACTATCATCAACTCTACAATCTCTTCTATCTCTTTCTCCCTGTCTCTTACTTTTATCAACATACAATCTCTTCTATCTCATTCTCTTTGTCTCTTACTTTCATCAACTCTACAATCTCTTCTATCTCTTTCTCCCCGTCTCTTACTTTTATCAACATACAATCTCTTCTATCTCATTCTCCGTGTCTCTTACTTTCATCAACTCTACAATCTCTTCTATCTCTTCCTCTCTGTCTCTTACTTTCATCAACATATAATCTCTTCTATCTCTTTCTCCCTGTCTCTTACTTTCATCAACTCTACAATCTCTTCTATCTCATTCTCCCAGTCTCTTACTTTCATCAACTCTACAATCTCTTCTATCTCTTCCTCCCTGTCTCTTACTTTCATCAATATACAATCTCTTCTATCTCATTCTCCCTGTCTCTTACTTTCATCAACTCTACAATCTCTTCTATCTCTTTCTCCCTGTCTCTTACTTTCATCAACTCTACAATCTCTTCTATCTCATTCTCCCTGTCTCTTACTTTCATCAACTCTACAATTTCTTCTATCTCATTCTCCCTGTCTCTTACTTTCATCAACTCTACAATCTCTTCTATCTCTTTCTCCCTGTCTCTTACTATCATCAACTCTACAATCTCTTCTATCTCTTCCTCCCTGTCTCTTACTTTCATCAACTCTACAATCTCTTCTATCTCTTTCTCCCTGTCTCTTACTATCATCAACTCTTCAATCTCTTCTATCTCTTTCTCCCTGTCTCTTACTTTCATCAACATACAATCTCTTCTATCTCTTTCTCCCTGTCTCTTACTTTCATCTCCCGTTCACTGGGAGATGACATAAAAAGACCCACGAGTCGTTTAACCCGAACACAATCAAATCAATCAACTTGGTATATATTGCCAGCGAGGACTCGGATCAGCCTGCGTGCCCATGCAACCAAATCAAGGTACATGTATTCTCGTTTTTCTCTGTGGATTGTGAAACTCTGCAGGTGACTCCTGTTTCTTGCAGTTATTAGACTGTGCCTTGACGTGGTTGCATGTGTGTGCCAGCTGACTGAAACATCCATCAGTGAAAACCTTGTCTTACACAGAAGCCATGAGGGCCTCCGCCCATGGGGGCTTGGAGAAATAGATTGGGCTGCGTGATGCTTCCACACAAGCCGCTTAGAAGGTCTAAGCCTGACCAGGCAAAGTGGTGCGAGTCGGACTGTTCATGCATATAAATCCTCCTGGTTTCAATGGGCGGCAGGGCTTGAGAGGTCATGTCATCTCAATGTCGGGTAAAAGTCCTACAAAGTTGGAAGCAACGTCTCCAAAATAACCTATATAGTGTTGACGGGGACGTTAAACCTCAAATCAAACAAATACACAGAAGCAATTAAAAAGATTTGATTGTTTTTTGTTTTTTGGTTTAACGACTCGTCAATCCTTGTGGGTCATTTTGTGTCGCCTCCCAGTGAAGGGGAGAAAAGAGATCGAAGAGATAGTAGAGGAGATGAACGTTAGGTACAGAGGAGAAAGCGGAGAAAGAATGAAAATGTAGAGACAGAATAAGTAATAACGCCCCCTCTACTTGCGCAATCGTTAGCCAATATCCATTTATAAAGATAGAATATAGAGTAACGGTTCTTATCCAACTGCGCGTATTCGTGGTTGAAGACACTCAGTTACCTTTATGAGTTCCCAGAATGGTGCTGGCCTCGGTGAATCGGTTGGTTGCACGCTCAACTGGTGGTAAGTAGGGAATTCATCAAGCGATATATGCCCATTACCTTCTGCTGACTCAAGAAGGATAATTGTCAGTTTCTGGCAAAGAAGGTACAGAGTAACGTATAAGTCTGCCCAGGAATATTGCAGTTAACTAACCAGTTTTGTATGACCATAATAGTGTTGACTAGACTGTTAAATTACAAACCTCATTTCCCATTGTGGGACTATGATTGCTGATGATACTATATACATTAACCCGTATCCTTCTGTCCCCGACAACTACGTTTGCAACCAGTCTATATCTAGATCAGACGGCTTCAAAAAAAAAAAAAAAAAAAAAACACAACTTAATAAAACAAAACCGAAACAAAAAGTTTGTTTTTTGAATTTGAACGAAAACAGTATATCATGTAATCTGATTGACCGAAAGTCAGAAATGGGTGTGGCGAGTCAAACTATTCAGCAGAATAAGGGTTAAAACTGTAGCTAACTTATGCTACCAGATAGGAGACTTGTGAAACGGGAGTCGGATGCTAGATTAAATGTATATCTTGCAAGTAGGCGTCATGTTTTTGCAATTTGGAAACAACAAAGGTGGAGATCAGCCTGAATATCTGCATTGTCTGATCTGTACCTTAATGTAAGATGTCTGGGTAGTACGGTACTTCCGTTTTATATTTCTAAACTTTCAAGACGCTTGCTAGTCTGTGTAGCTGAACAAACCAGTTCGTTGTCTTTCCTGGTCACCAAGCACAAAGTTACGTTTTTTCTTGCTGGGTCTCTCCAGCTAGCGAAGTATGTCGGGCCGTTGTAACGCCGTATCGCTATCGACACGACGTTGGCCCGCTGTTTTGTGATTTCAGGGTATATCAAACACAGGAAAAGGTATCCAAGATATCTCTACTGATATCAGTACAGGGCTTGAAAAAGAACATGGCTCGACCTGGATTCGAACCCAGGGCCTCTCGCATACCGTGCGAACGCTCTACCGATTAAGCTTCCGAGCCACAAGGTCGACCTGTTACAATTCAGTAAAACCTGTCATAGTGGCCACCTATATTAAGCAAGCAACCTGTCTTGAGCAAGCATGTCATCGGTTCCCAAAAACGAACATGCATTAAAATTCATCTGTATTAAGCCAGCACCTGTCTTAAGCAAACGCGTTTTGATTATCTGTTCTATGCTTGCTTAATACAGCCCTGTGACATTTAGTGGCTTAGTGTGGGTCCAGCACCGCGCATGAGCGTATGAAGGAAAACGTCTCGCAGCCGGACTGAATAAGACTTAAAGATTCGAGACGAATCTGGTTAGTCAGGTTTAAAAGTTGAGTAGGTAGATTACTCGCACGGTATGCAAGAGGCCCTGCGTTCCAGTACCGGTCAAGCCATGTTCTTTTTCCTACCCTGTGACCTAATCTTATAAATGTTGACAACTGAGTAACATTATCTTAACCCTTTCAAGCCAGTAGACCAATACAGAGTAGAGACTCATCCTGATCCACATTGTCACTGATTATTGACTAGGCTCCCTGTTAAATAGAAATCAAGAATGAGCGTGTCCAAATTCAAACATAGAAGTGTGAGTGAGTGTTTGAGTTTAACGTCTCACCAACAGCTAAGGTCATACGGAGACGGGACCTCGGTTTAGAGACTCATCTGAAAGTCTGCAGAAGCCCGGGATCGATCCGGCGACCCCTGGTTTACAAGGCGAGTAGCATACCCACTACACTACGGAGGCTTCTCCAAGATAGAAGAGCCTATCTCAGAAACACAGGGTTAAAAAAGCTTGCTCCTAAGGGTAGCCAATGGTAGCCCCAATAAAATGATTTTCGGATGGGTTTTAAAAAATGCGAATTCTTGTGGGGTTGTTCGTTTATAATTTGATTAACCTTTTTAACTTATGTTTATTACAGGTATATCTTTTGGTTAACCTTTTTTCAAAGTGTTGTTTCCTTTATTCTTCAGTATATCGTTCCCATCTCATAACAATTCATAACTGATACCAAGGACCAAAGGGGCTTGAAGAAATAGATGGGCTGCATGATGCTTCCATGCAGAGCTGAACCGACCGAACACAAGTACTGGTAAACTGCCTAGAGGTTCTAAACCTGCCAAGGCAAAGCGGTGCGGGTCGGACCGTCCATGATTATAAACCCTGTTGGTTTAATAGGGCGACAGGGCTTGAGCTGTCATTTAATCTCAGTGTCGGGTAAAAGACCCACAAAAATGGAAGCACTGTCTCCAAAATGACCCATACAGTGTTGACGGGGACGATAAACCTCAAATCAATCAAACAAACAAACAAAAACCAAGGACCAAAATATAGTTGAAAATTGCCTTTTTTTGTCCCCAGTAACGTTTGTCCATATGCCTTTTATAAGCCCTACAAACAAGGCAATCCTGCTTTGAGGCATAAACTTATCTCACGACAGAGTACGCTGGACATCTAGCAGAGCATAGGCCACCTGGTCAGAAAAGCTAGACAATATGAGAAATAAAAGAGATGATAGATGTTTCAACTAGAAATTGTGTTTGTGAAACACTATGCCCCCCACCATATGCTTGTCCCTAAATAGGACAGTAAACAGTACCTCATTAACCTTTGCATTAAAAATAAACATGTCAAATATTAACATATTTTAGGAATCCATGAGTCTTTTCGCCGGGTCGTTTCGCACGTGAGTCGTTTCGCCCGTGAGTCGTTTTGCCGCAATTATATATTTAAGGGAGTGACAAACGGAATGGATGGGTAAATGGACAGGCGGTTGAATGAATAAACGAATAAATAAATGAATGGAGTTGTGCGTTGGTAGATGTACGGACGGACGAAAGTACGCTTGAATATACGGAGATGGATAAATGAATGAATGATTGGTTGAAGTTTCACGTCCGAGTCAACACTATTTAGGTCCCTTTGCATGCGTTGCCTCCAGTTTTGTGGGGTCTTTAACCGACATTGAGATGAAACGACATCTCAAGCGGAAAGCCAAAAGGACATTTACTCAGTTATTTTCCTACAAATGAGAGTGATTATTGTTTCTCGTGACGATGCTCATATCTGATTGTCAAAGACTCTTTTTCGTAATGTCTGTGTTGTGCAAAAATACCAGAATTTGTTTATCAGAAAAATTTGGATTTTTTTTGTGTGTGGAAAATCGATGTTAGCAAGTCTATGTAATGAAGAACCCCCAACCCTTACCCCCACTTTATACAGCAATAAGTGGGTCCTAGCGTATACATGTACTTTATTTTTCTTATTTCAGTTTCACATTTTTACATATACACAGTAATTTTCACAGCTATATGTCCCATTATATCAATGTCAAATATGGATAATTGCATTATAAATGTCATCACCAGATGCAAGCGTGTTACAAAGGTCATTAACGAAGCTCTTACAGTTTTTGAGAAATTAACTTGAATGGTAGGATGGTCGCTGGGTTTGACGCAATATTTTACAAAGTCAGTGAACCGTGAAACATGGGTCAAGGTCAAATATGGATGCTTGAATTATAGCTGCCATCCAAAGATGCAAGTTTATACCAGGAATCATTAATGAAACACTTACAGTTATTAAGAAATGAACATAAATAGAAGGGTGACGATAGGTTTGACGCAATAGTTTTCAAAGTCAATGAACCATGAAAAGTAGATCAAAGTCAAATATAGCACCAAACGAGATATTACAATATTTTCCGGGACTCCCCATACCCCCATCAACCCTTTTATATACCCAAACATATCTAACCTCGATCCAAAGGGCTTGAAAAAATAAGGGCGAAACGACCCACCAAATCAGGGCGAAACGACCCACGGGCGAAACGACTCGGGGCGAAACGACCCAAGGGCGAATCGACTCATGGGCTACTCACGGGCGAAACGACCTGTGACCAAATGGGACAGTAAACAGTAACTTATTATCCTTTGCATTAAAAATAAACCTGTCAAATATTTACAGATTTTAAACAAAAGTTATTCAGGTCATCTATGCCTTAGTAGCAAACAGACTGCCAAATATCATGAGCCTAGCTCAAGTGGTACTCCAGTTATTTTTTTTTTTGTTCACAAGGTTTCCCTATGACCAAAATGTATAAGTCCAAAAAGAGGCATAACTCCATTTAATATTTCCTTAATTTCGTCAAAAGTTAATCAGGTCATCTACACATAAGACCCAAACTGTATGCCAAATATCATGAGCCTAGCTCAAGCGGTTCTCCAGATATTTGTTCACAAGATTTCCCTATAGCCACAATGCATAAGTCCAACAAGAGGCCCATGGGCAACAATGCTCACCTGATCTCATGGTGCCACTACCCATTGGCAGCAATGTATTTTAATTAACCATGAAAACCCTGCGCCCAAGGATGCTACAGTTAAATTTGGCCCCAATCAGATTCTGATGTCGCTTGAATGTGTTGTTGCAGAACAACAGATGACAATTAACAATTTCCTATCTGAGGCAACAAATAGGCCAAAAAGAACATTATTAATGGAACATTTCTATGAAAATGTGACAAAATATCTTGAAAAGCATTAATGTCATTTTTCAATTTTCCCTATTATAAGTCAATGCAAACACTTAACTTGCCATAGCAAACAAACCAAAGAGTGGGTGAGTGTTTGAGTTTTACGTCCCACTAACAGCTAAGGTCATACGGAGACGGGACCTCGGTTTAAAGTTTGGAGAAGCCCGGTATCTATCCTGCGATCCCTTGTTTACAAGGCGAGTAGCTTTACCCACTACACCACGGAGGCTTCTAAACAAACCAAAGTGCCAAATTTCATAAACCAGAGCTCAGGTGGACACTGCCCAATGGCAACCATGTATTGTAACATGATATGATTTTAAGCTACCAATTATAAAGTCTCCCAAACAAACCCCATACCCAAATGAGCATCCATGTGGTCTGTATCCGATATATTAGGTGTTTTATAAAGTAGAGAGGGTGGGGCATGGACCCAATGGAGCCCTGGTTGGTGTCACTAAATGCGTATTATCAAAAGGAACAGAGACATATAATGTATGGTTTAGCAGTGGGGATATGTATGGTTCTGAGATGTAAGGCCTTTTAAGCAATGGAGGGATTCAGGCATGGCAGATCCCAAAAAAGGCCCAAGACTGTTGTCACTGAATATGTATTATCATAAGGACCAAGAATATATATGGTTAAACGGTGGGGATCTGAATGGTTTCTGAGATATGAGGCCCTTTTATGAAGTGGCACAGGGAGAAATGGCCCCTGCGGACCCTATAAGCCGGGTGACTGAATGTGTCTAATAACAATGAACAAGAATATATGTGAATATGGGGTGGGGATTTGAATAGTTTCTGAGATATATAGGCCAATTATGAAGTGGAGTCTTATCATAAGGAATAAGAATATATATGGTTAAAGGTGCATTATTGAGCTGTCGGAAAAAAAGTGCTTAATTTTTTTTTTACATATATCGGGTATTTTTGGTTTAAATAATACAAATGAATGAGTTTTATGTAATATTGCGAACAATTATGATCACAGGTTAAGTTTTATGAGACGGTTTTCCTAACTATGCTACGAACATAGTTAGTCTATTTTTAATTTCGCGACAAAACTACAACGCGCGTGAATAATGACGTCATGCGGTAAATACCTAGAAAGATATGCAGGGATCATCTCAACATCGTTACACACAAGTGTTGTGACAGAAATCGTAGATCGTAGTATAGTGAAATTCTTTTAAACATTTTATGCGAATTCCAATGTGTAAAATGGAATGAAATTCCGTCATTCTCTCTCTCTCTCTCTCTCTCTCTCTCTCTCTCTCTCTCTCAGCATGCCATGGCGTACACGTTCCCCAGTGCTCTCTTTCTCTCTCTCTCTCTCTCTCTCTCTCTCTCTCTCTCTCTCTCTCTGAAAGTGCTATGGCCAACATGTTGCTAAGTTTTTTTCTCTCACTCATTATGGGCTAAATGTTGAAACAGTGGGTCAACATCGGGCATACAGCGATACTACGTCGCCATGTCGTATCGCTCTCGGTCAGACGCACCGTTCATGCGATTTACTCTCTCTCTCTCTCTCTCTCTCTCTCTCTCTCTCTCTCTCTCTCTCTCTCTCTCTCTGTGGCCTTCATGTTGCTCATTCGTCTCTCTCTCTCTCTCTCTCTCTCTCTCTCTCTCTCTCTCTCTCTCTCTCTCTCTCTCCGTGGCCTACATGTTGCTCATTGCTTTCTTATCGTGGCCTACATATTGTCCATTCTCTCTCTCTCTCTCTCTCTCTCTCTCTCTCTCTCTCTCTCTCTCTCTCTCTCTCTCTCTCTCTCTGAGTGTGACGCGCATGTAGCTAAGTGCATGGTATCTAGGTTTTGACGGTGCCAGAGGATCCCAGTTAGGTCTTTTTTTTTAATTTCGCGACAAAAATATAGAACTCCGTGAATGACGTCATTCTCTCCCCTCTCTCCTCTCTCTCTCTCTCTCTCTCTCTCTCTGAAAGTGTTTTTGTTTGATTTGAGGTTTAACGTCCCCGTCAACACTGTAAAGGTCATAAGATCATTTTGGAGACGTTGTTTTCAATTTTGTGGGACTTTTACCCGACATTTGGATGAAATGACATCTCAAGCCCTGTCGCCCAATGAAACCCATAGGGTTTATTAGCGTGTACGGTCCGCCTCGCACCGCGGTTCCTGGACAGGCTTAGATCGTCTAAGCGGTTTACCAGTACTAGTGTGTTGGCCGGATTCAGCTCTGCGTGGAAGCATTTTGCAGCCCATATATTTCTTCAAGCCCCTATGGGCTCTGAAAGTGCCATGTCCAACATGTTGCTCAGTGTTTTCTCTCTCTCTCTCTCTCTCTCTCTCTCTCTCTCTCATTATGGGCTAGCGCACCACATTGGGCCATGCAACATCGGGCCGACAGCGATACGACGTCGCCATATCGTATCGCTGTCGGCCCGACGTAGGCGTAGTTCAGATGACACACACACACACACACACACACACACACACACACACACACACACACACACACACACACACACACACACACAATTACCTACATGCTGCTCATTAGTCTCTCTCTCTCTCTCTCTCTCTCTCTCTCTCTCTCTCTCTCTCTCTGGCAGCGCTGTCAAACTTAGTTGCAGAGATGAATGCCTTGACCTGCTCGATCCTTCGAATGAGGATGTAAGGTGAAAATCTTGATCCTGCCCAAACAGCACCAAAAAGATTGTTTTTCTTCTACACTGTTTTTGTAGAAGTAAAAGCCCTAATGTTATTTGTTAACGGTATAAGACGGAAAATAAATATTCTATGTATATATCGTCGGGCCGACGCTTGACCGACATTCTACGCTGACTGGGTGTCTTCCATTAAAGTTAAAGACCCCTACCTCAGTTTAGTTTTGTATTGGACTAACGGCCCAGCAACACTATTTTATGTCATTTTTGAGCCGGTCAGTTTACCTGTCCACACTTTTCCTGGGCAGGCTTATACGTAAAGCCACGGTCACAAATCACTATTCGATCCCCGCCCGACTACTCGGGGACTGCGATGGGGTGAGATTGGGCTGGATTCCGGTCGGCGTCCCGCCGGATGTTGGGGCGTCGGTGGTGGTCGGGAGGGGCCCGGTTGAATTTTAACTCGTAGTTAAAATTCTCCCCGAAAACTCACCGACTTCTAGGTCGGTGGCACATCGATAAAAGTCGAGCAGAGCTCGTACCGACGTCGATGTCGATGGCATCGGCTGGCATCCGGTAGTCGTAAATCGGACCCCGACCAATCAGATAATCGGGCAGTAATCGGCCGAGGCCCGACAGATGATCAAGCGGAATCCGCTGGACGAATCCCGGTTTCGACTGGCGCCGCTCGATCGCTGATTGACGCTCGACTATATAAGGGCCCGATCTCCGATGGGTGCCAGTTTCTAGCAGACCAGTAGGGAGCATTGTACATAAACGTTTGATAACTGCCCATGCAAAAGACGGTACACGATCCATTGCTTCATCCACCATCAGCGGTAGCAGTTCTTCTCCCGCACACAAGGTTGCAAAGACCACATTGGCACGGTGCCGAGCCCTAAGCAGCCACTCCTGTAACCTCCGGATCCTTTCCTGGGGTGACGGTAGGTGCAGTGGTGGGATTAGAGGCATCTTGTTCCGCTTTTCTTCGAAAGTTTTCCTCGACGTCAAGAAAAAGGATGTTCACCCACCAACAGAGCTGACCCATTTGTTGTATAGGCAGGAGAGGATGCAGTTTATATACCCCTGAACAACTGGACAATTCCCGGCTGGGGTAAACCCGTCCCTTGTCCGGCGGCCGGGAACTGGGCGGACATCTGCGGAACATCGACCGATGCTCGGGGACTAGTAACAATCGCCGGGTATACGGTCGGTAACCTGCAGTGCACCGGCCTATTTCCGCCCGGCGTATACGCCGATGCTTCCCCGCAAAACTTAGGCTGACACCGCCCGATTCCCGGCGGATGTCTCTCTAGGCCCCACACGGCATACTTTTTGCCAAAACCGAGCCAGACACCCATTTCTCGGATTGGACTGCTCGGCCGACCTCAACGTATAGTATAGCTCGGCCGGGGTACGCCGAATTTGTGACCGAGGCATCAGCAGTTAACCAGTACAGTGCACACTCTTTCGCCACTGACAACTGCACTTCTTGAATCAGCGGATGCCCAGTGGTAGAGAATGGCCGTGGAAAATATTTCATGATCTATCTCCACGAAAGAATGTTGCCGACCCGGCAGGTACCGAACACGCGCCTTTCTGATCACCAGTCAGACGTTCATCCGACCGAGGTACTGAGGCCGATGATTATCATACGAGATATTTTGGCCAGCAATAATCAAGTGTATATAAATGTAAAGTGCATATAACTCCATGTCAACAGACATACAACGTCTAAACAACGTCCAAGTCAACAGACATACAACGTCTAAACAACGATGCATTGACGCTGACGCAGCAAAGTCGATGCAACAACGAAATTGACATAGCGTGTAGCATCGGCTCCGGAACTTGTTACTCAAAAGTACCAGATTAATGTGGAAAATGATCATACCGACGGTAACGGGCCTCCGTGGCCTAGTGGTAAAGAGTGCTGACTCTTGAACATTAGGTCTCTCACCGCTGTGGTTCGAGTCTCGCTCGGGTCATATGTGAGACGCCAAGTTCTGCAACGGAAGGTAAGGTGGTTTTTCTCCGGGTACTCTGGTTTTCGCCCATCTCTGATTAACGATCGCTCGATACGGGTGAAATAATCTTGAAAGGGCCGTAAAACCAAAACCAAAAAAAAAAAAAAAATAAATAAAATAAAAAAATACGGACGGCAGGTAATGACCTAATTTGGCGTTATTACGTAAAGCTAGAACCTAAAACCACTTCCCATCACGTGAACAAGTCCGTGAAATTAAGACCCCACTAAACCCCATTTCATATAAAGAAAACTGGGGTTTACGGGGAATAACATTAATTTCCTTAGTTCTGCTCCAAGACATAGGCTGTGGGTACTCGTTAGAACCGCCTCAATGAGGCGGTTCTAACGAGCATCCAAAACCTATGTTTGGAGTATAAATAGGAAAAATATCACAAATCTTCATCAGAAAAAGATGCCTTTTTTAAGGTTTGAGAAATTTACTATATCCCACGGATGTGTTATCCTAATGCCATATTAACTGAACTTATTTTCTCTGAAATTCTTGTGCCGACATTTCGGAAAGCTTTGAAAAGGTTTGAGGGTCACTGACGAGGCCTTATTGGCCGAAACTAGCTATTCTGGCCCAGAAAACATGTACACTCCATATGTTCCAGTTTTGTGGTGCATTCCTTGCTTCCAAAGGATATACACTTTCGGATGAGTCTTTAAACCTAGGTCCCGTCTCCGTATGGCCTTAGCTGTTGGTGGGACGTAAAACTCAAACACTCACTCACTCACTCACTTACTCACTCACTCCAAAGGATAACCATTTCTAGAACATATTTAACGTCACTATAGCTGGTGTCTGGGAATGTGTGGAGGTCGTAAAATGTCTCCCTGCCCAACATCATAGTGTAGTTTATATTTTCTTGCCCTTCCAGTGGTGAATTTTGAAATTTTTTAGGGTCACTGATGAGGCCTAATTGGGCAAAACTAGCTAGTCTGGTCCAGAAAACATGTACACTCCATATTTATCCCCACGTTTTTCGAAGAAAAGTGGGGATATTGTTATCGTCTCCGTCTGTCCGTTCGTCCGTCCGTCCGTCTGTCCGGCTATCTCCTCCTACACCGTTCATTGGAATTCAACCAAATTTGGTGTGTGAGTTACATACATGAATGGCTTCTGCAAGAGCACATTAATTTTTGGACCAGCCCCCAAGGGTCCCGTGAAGCGGTCAAAACGTGGGGATTTGCGATGGCGCGCCATCGACTGCGCGGTCTAGTTTACAGTTTTGTGGTGTATTCCTTGTTTCCAAAGGACAACCCTTTCTAGAACATATTTTAGAAGTAAGTAGATGAGAGAAAGTACAAAGAGGGGACAGGGAATTATTGAAAGGTTGTGTGAGTGCTTTTCAGTTTAGACAACTTGTACGATAGAAGTTGGTCTTCTGTCTTTCTCGACTGGTAGGCGAGTATCTCTAGCAATGTTAATAATAAGACGATTCATTACGATAACAGGTCCGTGCAATGAACGCCCCTTTAAACCCAACTTTATAGAGAGAGAACTGGTGGTTACAATATTTTGTAACTGGGTATACAATTTGCTGCGTCAGCGTCAATGCATCGCAGTGATGTTGCATTGACGTTGACACGACATTGTTTAGACGTTGTATGTCTGTTGACATGGAGTTATCTGCACTTTATGTTTACATACACTCGATTATTGCTGGCCAAAATATCTCGTATGATAATCGTCGGCCTCAGTACCTCAGTCGGATGCGCGTCTGACTGGGTATACAACATTTTTCTCATTCCTGCTCCATGACATACGCCGTGGGTACTCGATAGAACCACTTCACTGCGGCAGTTCCAACGAGCACCAACAGCCATGTTTGAAGCATAAATGAGAAAACTATCACAATTTTTCACCAGAAAAGTAAATATTGTTAAGATATGAAAGAATGCACAAAGTCATACGGGTGTAACATCGTATTGGCTAATAGACGATGATAATCAATTTGAAAAAAAAAAATAATAATAATAATAAAATTCTTTCATGGGAGAGCAGAAAACAAGCTGTAGTAACAATGTACATGTATTTTCTACAAGATGTGCCTTTTATAGCTAATGGTACAAGTCTACTGCACTATATGTGTGGCAGATAGTCGACGGAAAACAGAACCCTGACACCAAACATAAACATTAAGTCGGAATAGGCCTCATGAATCATCAGTGTTTGGGTAAAAGTAGTTATATGTAGAACATAGAAGTGTAGGCAATGATCAGGAATCGACACAATTTACCCACAGCTCCCACCAGAGTTACCAAAGGGGAAAGAAACACAAGTTACTTTTCCACAAAATGGCCAATTCGATATCCAAAACAAAATAAAATAAGTGATACAAACACTCAAAGACAAACCATAACAAAAATAAACAGCGACAGAAGAACCGCCTTGGAGCGGTCAGTGAAACGAATTCCACTGGGCTGGGCGAGAGAGGGGCTTTAATCTTAAAGAATTTATCTAACCTGTTGTTTATGAGTGAAATGTATCTCTCGCTGAGCACTTTATTCATAGAAACAAATTTGTTTTCGTATATACAATATTTTGCTAAAACAGAGAGAGAGAGAGAGAGAGAGAGAGAGAGAGAGAGAGAGAGAGAGATGTAATTGACCACTTCTGCTTTACCACCGTGTGAAAATAGTATTTTACGATCCTCTAGCGATATTTCTGGATTTACATTTGTGGTCAACCATGATTAAATTTCAGTCTAAAACGTTCTTACTTTTGGGCATCTAAGAAATAAATAATGGATTTTTTTCTGGTTGTTCATTACAGTAACTACAACCCTGATTTTATTAATTTTAAATAGAAATGAATGTGTTACTAAATTTTGATTATTGATTTTGTATTGAAAGTCGCGTAGTTTTGTCTCGTGAAATGTCTTTAATGCTCTTTTTCCACTTTATCTCCATTTTGTTTGTGTAATGTATTCGTTTACTCTAACCAAAATATCATAAATAGTCTACTCCCTTTCTTTGAACTAATCAAGTCTTGAAAGTATATGTTACAAACTACATTTTGTTTAAATTTAACAGCAAATACACGATTCATGTGAATTTGATCTTTTCATACTTGAGAAATACTATTTACTACATGGTGGTAGTCTAAAAATGTGGCCCTTATATCATATTTCGCCTTTAACTGTTCAAAACTATAAAATACCACTTCCTCACTAGTAAGATCGTAAATTGCTCTTATGCCCATATCGCACCTATTTCTTAAAAACAATTTCCCATTACCAATGTGGTCTTTATGTCATAATGGGCATATAAGAATTTGCTTTAGGTTTTCTACGGGGACAGGTTTACAAAATTCCGACAAGCAGAAAATCCTTCAAAAAATGGATTTTTGTAGGTTGAAACTAAATTTCGCCGCATAATATTTGGTTTGGACATACCTTATGATCACAAAATACTCAACAGCCTGGGAGCGCAGATCTTGTGACACTCATGTGATTCTGCTTGTTTATGACCTTACCAGATCATGATTAAATGGTCAACAAATAGATCTTATCTTGGGTTTAGCATGACCTTTGGCTAGGTGAATCACATGAAGCTTCTTCGCAAGCTACTGGTACATGGATTAACTATCCAGTGAATTAAGTCTTTTCTGATTGAGAGAAGTCAGACAGTTGCACTTGAATGTGAGTACTCAGATGAGGTTCCAGTTACTTCAGGTGTACCACAAGGATCAGTTCTAGGCACAATATTATTGTTATAATACCTTAACGACCTACCCGACAATGTGTGGTCCCGGGTTCGCCTATTTGCTGGTGACACTGGGGTGTACCTGACCATAATTCTCCCTGATTATTCGGTCACCCTCCCGAGGGACTTAGACCGCCCCATCATAGAATCTCACTGGGCCATGGAATCAAAACAGAGAAAGGCGGCATAATGCTGCGTTTTACCAGATCTGCACTTCTTGTTTAAAATGCTGGTATTTAAGTGTTAAACTAACAGTTTTAGGTTACAACTAGGGTGAAAATTATTTTAGCTGCCCTTTATATTACAGCGAAAGTAACCTTTTGTGAACGGAAAAGAAATTTATGAAAGTACTTTTATCTCAGGACATCTTAAGTTTCCTCAATACATTTGCACAAGAAAAATATAGATGAAAGATTTGCAAGTTGATTTTCCCCAAAATATAATCCTGATTTCCGTTTAAAAATCCATGTCCCACAAGAAAAAGGTTTGGAGGTATAAACGGTTATTACAGCAAGTACTTTCTTGCATTAGCAACATCCCTGTGCCTTTGAAAATAAATGAAATTCTGTATTTTTCACTTTTACCAGGAAAAAAGGAAACCGCTTTATAGACTTTTTAAAAGTTACTAAAACAGCTGCAGATCAATAGTTCACATCAAATACTAACGACTCGGTCAAAGCTTTCTATCAAAAAGGCTACCTGAATTGAAAACCAGATTTTTTTGACATGTTTATTCTCGATGGGCGCCATCATTTCCTTTTCTTGCGGTAAATCTGAAATGCTGAGATTTCATCAATTATGCCTTCCACATTTTATTTTCTCCATCATCAATGAAAATACCTTGAAAAGTCAGCTATGTAGCCTTCTTCCTGCGTATACCATAATGAAATCGCCTATCTTGGAAGCCTGTCATCACTGATAAATTAGTGTAGCTGTCAAATTGAAGAGATTTCCATCTTGCCAAATGCAAAAACGTATTCATACGCCTTGGAACTAATTTCCCCCCCCAAAAAACAATAGTACACCATTGCTTTAAATTTAAAACATAATATTCATATTTGAAACTGTCTTGCGCCTACTTTCACATACTTTCTAACATAATTTGTTCGTTAATTCATGAATAGTATGCCTTCATTTCTGAACTAGTTTCTACGTGTAACATTGTCCTGTTTGTGTTGTTCACCCCTGTTCCCAAGTAAACAAGTTGAAAAGGGTAGATTTCTTTTTTAACTTCTTTCAGCAAAACATATTAAAAGCATTGGGCTTCTATGAAATTTTACCAACCCGCACATTGGTAAGTAGGTGACACAACAGATCATTAATTGGATTAGATAAATATGTCCAAACATCAATTATTTGTTTATGGTGACTCATGTGAACAGAAAACAGCGTGTTTTTGTTAATGGTGAATCTTCAGTATGGGCGCTAGTTTTGTCTGGAGTCCCACAAGGGACTGTTCTTGGTCCTCTATTGTTCTCCCTGTACATCAATGATATTTCCTCTGACATTGACTCAGAAATAAGACTTTTCGCAGATGACTGTGTTTGTTACCGGGAAATTAGAGATACAGATGACTCACTGAAACTTCAGGCTGACATAGATGGATTAGGATGTTGGGCCCGAAAATGGGGCATGAGATTTCAGCCAGTTAAATGCAATATTATGCAGATAACAAGTAAGAGATCTAATAAAGTTGACACTTCTTACACTTTAGAGGGAACGGTCCTCGAAAATGTGAATTCCATTAAATACCTTGGTGTGACAATCACTCACGATTTGAGATATGCAATATGTGTACAAAGGCGAATAGAACTCTTGGATTCCTGAGGCGAAATCTTCATCAGTGTCCCCAGGATGTGAAAGAGGCAGCATACAGGGGACTTGTTCGCCCAATCTTGGAATATGGTAGTTGCATCTGGGACCCAAGCGGAGTGGTCCTAAATGAAGAAATTGAAAAAGTTCAGAATAGAGCGGCTAGATTTGTAACTGGAAATTACTGCTTTGAAACTGGGAGCATGACTGGAATTCTAGGAAAATTAAGATGGGAGTCTCTCAAGGAGAAGAGACAGTAGGCTCATACTCTTATACAAAGGTCTAAAGGGTGCTGCCAGCATTCCAACAGATGACCTTGTTCCCCCGGCTAGGCACTGTAGACAGCACCATTCAATGACGTTTCAGACCCTTACTGCAAGAACGAATATTTATAAAGAATCGTTCTTCCCCCGAACCATTAGAGATTGGAATGCCCTTCCGGATTCTATTATTTCGACGGCGGAAGGTGCTGATGATTGTGTAGCTAAATTTACATCTTTGGTTAGAGCTAGGGACTAACTTCCCATATCACAGGTCCTGGTGTATGAATGTCATTTGACGTGTCACCAGTAACAATTCTGATTCTGATTCTTATGTAACAAATCAATGGGTAAAAATCACTGCTATAACATAGCAGTTATTGGAAGTGATCAGAAGCCTTTTGCCCAAAAATCCTGGTGCTGAATAGGCTGCTTTCATTCTTTCAGTTCAAATATGGGGATAAACTGTTTTTATCTTATTTTTTTTTTTTTTTGGTTTTTGATTTTATTCCAGTATCAAATCATCCACCCAGTAAACACAATCAATAATACAGTGAAACTTTGGTGCAGTGATTCATAAATTGTTATAAATTGCATGAATGAAATATATAAAATGAAATACTAAAAGCACCAAAGAAGGTCAATCATTTTACAAGCTAAATGCAAGAGATTGCAACACCTCAACCCAATCAGTGATCTTACTGCCAACTTGGTAGAACTGGTCATTTTTGGCTACCATACACTGAATTTAAAAATAGTACCAGGTGGGGGAGGAATCATTAATTTTCAGTACTATTTAGGTATTTTACTTGAAATTGCACTCTTGCAGTGCCTAAAGGCAACCTTTAGCCACAATTCTATGATAGTATTTTACACATTTTTGTTCTGTGGATTAAGATATCATTTTTGCAAAACCATGGAAAAATGCAATAAATTACTAACATGGTGACTTTCCAATAAAAATATTTTGCTTTCATATTCCTACATTTACATGGACTACCATCTGATGAAAAATCTGTTTTGGTAACTATTTGCAAATATGATTTTTTCAGTACCTCAAATGTAGTGAAATAACTGTATTGAGGAACCTTAAATCACCTTCTTTAAAGTAGCTTTTTGTTGTCTGTGGCGTTACTAAACCGTACAAATGTGAAATGGTTAGAATATACAAGATAAAAATTGCAACATGTGTGCACGTGGCCGATTTCGAAAAAAAACAACAAAAAAACAGAAGACCATCATGAAAACATGCCTATGCAATTTTGACCCTCTTAAACTCCACTTTAATCAAGTAGAATGGGGTTTGTATGGGTGTACATTATTTTTCGCATTTCTGCCCAAAACATAGATTTTTGGTACTCGTCAGAAACCGCCTGGTCGAGACGGTTCCAACGAGTACCCAAAAGCTATGTTATGAGCTGAATTATGAAAAATAGCAGAATCTTTTATCTGAACATTTTCATTTTTTGGGTGGAAATATGTTCAATTTATTTGAAAAGGCATGTTTTCGTAATGCAAAAAAAAAAATAAATAAATAATAATAATACTAATGGCCTCACTCATAATCTTAAATAACTGGAGTATAGTATGCATATTACAGGACCTTCGTTTGAATAAACTCTCGTCAAAGGAATAAACACTTCTCAAAGCATAAACTAACGTCTATTCTAGTTGTAAGTTTCACAAGAACGAAGTAGAAACTATTTCAGCTCACTGAAAAACAAACTTTATTTCGTAAACAAAAACAACAAAAAAGAAAAAAAAGAAAAAGAAAAACTTCCCATCACGAAAGGAAAGTTCCTTCCGTTGAATAGACCAATAGAGGACAGACTTTCTTCCAAAGTATTTTCAGTAATGAAACAAAGCGAAAGCAACGACAAAGAATTCTCAAAAGGAAATATGGCCCTGGTGTAGATTTCACATCTCCATCTGTTTCATGCAAAAATAGATTGATTTACGATCAGCACTAGCATTATAATCGATCCCTATGTGATGAAACCAAACATGATAATAACCACGGCCTTTCCTTCCAAACGATGTCAAAATGGTGTCAGTAGTTTCCAAATTTGCAATTTTGTGACGCAAGTAACCGTACAGTTAATTCAGCATTTTTTTCCAAGTTGCCGTACTTAAAAAAATCCAAGTTGCCGTACTTGAAAAATCCAACATATATATTTCATCAGCCTAAATACTTTTGTAAGCCTTCATGAATGACGGTTAAACAAATAAAGCTCTTATATCTATCTCAAGACAGGGACATGGATCATTCACACAGAGCTCTTCGTCAATAACAAAACGATCCGGGATTACGAAATTTCCTTAATAAAGCAGACCTTGATTCGAGAAATTCAAGGAATACTAGGTTTTACCAACCTCCCTTTTTTCATTTCCAATATGCATATGATCAGTAAGATAGACGATGTGAGCGGAAGATTGCGATTGAACTGGACAAGTTTGTTTGTAGGGGTCCCAGGGGGTGGCAGCATATTCTAGTTTAGGTCTAACTAGTGACTTGTATGCTGTTGCCTTGATGTCCTTTGGGCATGCAGAGAGATTCCTGCGTAGGATAGGAAAGCAGCTGTCTGGCTGTCTGTCGTAGATAGCATGTCATAGTCTAGCTACTAGACCTTGATGTCATATTTACCAATTACCAACCTTCATGTGTGTTTTTATCAAATATGAAACCTTGTTAGACTTTAATCTTGTCTCAGACACCAAGGTCTAGTACAATGCGAATTTTACCTCGCAAGATCCTTGGTAAATGATTGATTACAGCTACAGTCATGAAATGTTTATTGCCTTTCTGTACCCCTTACCGAACACCAACTGATAAGGCAAACTGGCATTTTAGTCAGAGTATATCTTCCCAAGATCAAATAAGGGGTAGAAGAATATTACTTATTAACTTTAAAATATGATATCCGACTAGAAGCTAGTCTAAGCATGTCAGTGTGACTATTTCACACCAGTGTACTGTCTATAGCCAGGTTTTTTGCTTTACTTCTGGCAATGGATGTTGTATGATGACTCCATTATCTTGCTTTTGTTGCCGATTCTGATGTACTCAGACTAAGTCTTGTCTGGGTGAAAACGCATCTATCAGTCTCTCTCCCATGCTTGTAAATAATTAAAGTCCTCTTGAGCGACAGCAACTCGGTACAACAGGCAGTGATCAGCGAACAGGGGAGACGCGTGGTGGCAAGTCGTTGATGTATATGAGGAAGAGGAGAGTGCCGAGCACTGTACTCTGTGGAACACCAGAAGTAACGGGCGCAGACGAAGAAATCCTCAATTACGACTTTCTGGTATCCATCAGCAATGAAATTGTGCGGAACCTCGTGAAAGGCCTCACTGAAATCTAGTAGGATGACATTTATGCGCTGTCAGTTGTTCATTCCGCCGGCTTGCTATCAGCTGGTACTCACATGACCCCCCCCCCCCCCCCAGCAGGGAGAACGACCCAATGTACAACGAAAGAGCCGATTACTGTGCAGAGTCTCATCCTGCAAACCTGGAGTTTATGTAATAAACTGAGCGTGACAGCTCAGTGGTTAAGCCCAGAGTGGTTAGTGCACTTGACTCAGATGCCAGAGGCCCTCGGTTCGACCCGGCGATGATTATTTCGGTGTCTGAACACCATTTACAGCGATGAATGTCAAAATGCGCACCGCCCTTTGGATCGGAACGTTTAACTGGAGGCACCGGCCCCCGCCCATAGGGGCTTGAAGAAATATATGGGCTGCATGATGCTTCCACGCAGAGCTGAATCCGGCCCGCACACTAGTACTGGTAAACCGCTTAGAGGATCTAAGCCTGTCCAGGAACCGCGGTGCGAGGCGGACCGCCTATGCTAATAAACCCTATGGGTTTCATTGGGCGACAGGGCTTGAGATGTCATCTCATCTCAATGTCGGGTAAAAGTCCCACAAAATTGGAAGCAACGTCTCCAAAATGACCTTTAAAGTGCTGACGGGGACGTTAAACCTCAAATCAAACAAACAAACTGGAGGCGCCCTGTTCAGGGAGAGTCATCCCCTATGCAGGTTAACTGTTTGTTTGTTTTGAGGTTTACGGCCAAGTCAACACTGTTAAGGCCGTTTTTGAGCCTGTCAGTTTACTTTTCCTGGGCAGGCTTATACGTAAGAGGTAACCAGGAGAGTGCACATTCTTTCGCCAGAAACTGACAACTGCCCTTCTTGAGCCAGCGGAATGGAGAGAATGACCGTAGGAAAGATTTCTTGATCAATCCCCGCGAAAGAATATTGCCGGCCCCGGCAGGTATCGAACCTGCTTCCCCATGATCAGCAGTCAGACGCGCATCCGACTGAGCTACCGAGGCCAGCGCAAGATTGATGTGTGCTGTAAATCTGCAAGTAATGGTAAAATGTGGCCGATCTCAGTATCAGTGAGTAGGTCCTGGTGCACGTTTGTTTGTTTGGTTTGAGGTTTAACGTCCCCTTCAACACTGTAAAGGTCATTTTGGAGACGTTGATAACAATTTTGTGGGACTTTTACCAGACATTGAGATGAAATGAGTTCTCAAGCCCTGTCGCCCAGTGAAACAAATGGACGGACTCGCATCGCTTTGCTTGCCCAGGCTTAGATCTTCTAAGCTGTTTACCAGTACTCGTTTGCGGGTCAGTTACAGCTCTGCGTGGAAGCATTATGCGGCCCATATATTTCTTCAAGCCCCGATGGGCGGTGCGAATATGGATAGTGTTTCTCTTTTGTTTCGGTATTAAAAAGTTCTTGCTCGGCTCCCATGGCGGGGCTTGAAGAAATAGGTGGGCTGCATGATGGTGCCAGGCAGAGCTTAAACCGACCGCTTAGGAGTATTGGTAAACCGCCTAAAGGATTCAAGCCTGCCCAGGCAAAGCGGTGCGAGTCGGGCCGCCCATTCATATAAACCCTATTGGTTTCATTGGGCGACAGGGATTTTTTTTTTTTTTTTTTTGGTTTTACGGCCCTTTCAAGATTATTTCACTCATATCGAGCCGATCGTTAATCAGAGGTGGGCGAAAACCGGAGTACCCGGAGAAAAACCATCTGACCTTCCGTTGCAGAACTTGGCGTCTCATATATGACCCGAGCGAGGCTCGAACCACAGCGGTGAGAGACCTAATGATCAAGAGTCAGCGCTCTTAACCACTAGGCCACGGAGGCCCGTAAGCGACAGGGAATGAGATCTCATTTCATCTCAATGTCGGGTATATAAAAGTCCCACAAAATTGTAAGCTAGGTCTCCAAAATTACTTATACAGTGTTGATGGGGACGTTAAACAGTGTTAATTGGGACGTTAACCCTCAAATCAAACAAATCAAAAGGTTATTGCTAGTATCGTCTAATTCTAACAAATACCCACATCATACATGTACTCTCACATGTATGCGGTTTTTGTGTATCTTTGAAACGACCCCATGTCACTTCTCATCGATTCAGAAATTCATCCTCAGATATTGACGGTAAAATTACCTTCTTGCCTGTAAATTGATGCGTTAGCATTTGATAACAGATTAACATGCATGATAGTATTGTGTCAGTGCAGTTGAAAGTCAAATATTTGTAATTTGGACTAAAAATTCTACTTTCCTCAGATGAACCGGAGGTCGCCATCTTATTGTTCGACACAGTGATGTTGCCCGGCTTTTTGTCACGTGACAGGAATATTTTTAGATTGAAATTCCCAAAAACAACAAATAAACAAAAATGAAAACGACGATTTTCACAAAGTTCTGAAGTGGTATTTGGTTTCAGAAGATTACAAATGACAAAGCTACATGAATAGAAGAAATAAAACCGAAAAACACGCTTTTCATTTTTGAAGCCCGATAGCTCAATAATGCACCTTTAAGGGGTGGGGATCTGAACGGTTTCTGAGATATATGGATTTTAATGAAGTTAAGGGTAGGGGCATGGCCCATGGCACCCCGGGGGACCCGCATGCTGGTGTCACTGATTGCATCTTATCATAAGGAACAAGAATATATTTAGTTTAGGGGTGGGGCTAAGAACAGTTTCTCAGCTATATGGTCTTTGGTGAAGTCGAGGGGTATTGCATGGCCCGGGCGCACCCTGGGTGACCCCTAGGTTGGTGTCACTGAATGTGTCTTATCATAAGGAACAAGAATATATATGGTTTAGGGGTAGGGATCTGTAAGGTTCCTGGAATATTTGGCCTTTTATGAAGTGGAGGGGGTTGGGCATGGCCCCGGCACATCCCGGGGGCCCCCAAGTTGGTGTCACTGAATGCAAATTATCAAAAGGAATGAGAATATATATGGTTTAGGGGTGGGGATCTCAATGGTTTCTGAGATAAATGGCATTTTATGAAGTGGAGGGGGTGGGGCATGTCCCCAGCACATCCCGGGGGACCCACAGGTTGGTGTCACTTAATGCGCCTTATCATAAGGAACAAGAATATATATGGTTTCTGAGATAAATGGCATTTTATGAAGTGGAGGGGTGGGGCATGTCCGCGGCACATCCCTGGGGACCTACAGGTTGGTGTCACTTAATGCGCCTTATCATAAGGAAGAAGAATATATATGGTTTAGGGGTGGGGATATGAATGGTTTCTGAGATAAATGGCCTTTTATGTAGTCGAGTGGTCGGGGCATGTCCCCGGCACATCCCTGGGGACCCCCAGGATGGTGTCACTTAATGCATCTTATCATAAGAAACAAGAATATATATGGTTTAGGGGTGGGGATCTGTTAGGTTTCTGAGATATAAGGCATTTTATGAAGTGGAGGGGGCGGGGCATGGCCCCGGCACAACCTAGGGAACCCCCAGGTTGACATAAAAGCATATGGCTAAGAGAAGTTTACTCAAAGAACATTTCTATGTAAATAAAAATAAAAAATGAGTTCCTTTAAGAGCAATGAAAACATTCATAAGAAAGAAGATGGGTCATACTACGTAGTTTCGGCTAATAAAGCCTCATCAGTGACCATGTAATGATCCGGCAAAGAAAGCCAGAGGAAACATACTGCAATTTTGCGAATTTCGAATAGGCAGTCGAGACAAAGACTGATATAAATCAAACTTGGGTCCAAATAATTAAAAACCTGTAAAAACCTGTAAGTTTTGTCAAAATATCTGCAACGACTTGGCAGTTAATGCCATTTTTTAGTTTTCCACATTATAAGTCAATGGAAACTCTAAGTTGCCATAGCAACAAAACTAAAAGGTCAAATTTCATATAAAAAAAACAACGCAAAACCTGTAAAGGCAAATATGGTGAATCTTTTCATTAAGTCTCAGCCTCCTAGAGCATATGGTTTCTGAGAAGATGATTTTTTAAGCATTTTTTTTTCTTTATTTTGCATTTTGGTTTCCATGGTTACCAAATAAAAATGAGCAATAGGCCTAAAATCATATGACAGATAGTAGATTGCCTATGGAACATTTCTATGGAAGTTTTGTAAAAATATCTGCAATGACTTGGCAGTAAATTCCATTTTTCAATTTTCCCGATTATAAGTCTATGGAAACTCAAAATTGCCATAGTAACCAAACTAAAGAGCTGATTTTCATAAAAACGCAAACTTTCAATCCCCCTGCGCAAGGATGCTGCAGATATAATTTGGGCCCAATCGGCCCAGTGGCTTCAGTGGAGAAGATGTTTAAAAGTATTGACGCCAGACGACATACGACGACATACGACGACGGACAAGTGCCTATCCTATAAGCTCCCCCGGAGCCTTCGGCTCTGGTGAGCTAAAAAGGGGCATAACTCCATTAAATATTTTCGGAATTTCGTCAAAAGTTATTCAGGTCATCTACGCATTAGACCCAAACTGTATGCCAAATCTCAAGCTCAAGCCTAGCTCAAACGGTTCTCTAGATATTTTGTTCACAAGGTTTCCCCATAGCCACAATGCTGAAGTCGAACAAGGCGCATAACTCCGTTAAAATGTTTCGGAATTTGGTCAATAGTTAATCAGGCCATCTACACATTAGACCCAAACTGTTTGCCAAATATCAGGAGCCTAGCTCAAGCGGTTCTCCAGATATTTTGTTCACAAGGTTTCCCTATAGCCACAATGCATAAGTCCAAAAAGCGGCATAACTCCGTTAAATACTTCCGGAATTTCGTCAATAGTTAGTCAGGTCATCTACACATTAGACCCAAACTGTATGCCAAATACAATGAGCCTAGCTCCAGCTGTTCTCCAGATAATTTGTTCACAAGGTTTCCCCATAGCCAAAATGCCTAAGTCGAAAAAGGCGCATAACTCCGTTAAAATGTTTCGGATTTGTTTTGTTCAAAAGTTAAGCAGGTCATCTACACATTAGACCCAAACTGTATGCCATATATCATGAGCCTCGCTCGAGCGGTTCTCCAGATATTTTGTTCACAAGGTTTCCCTTTAGCCACAATGCATAAGTCAAAAAAGGGGCATAACTCCGCAAGGACAAGTCCGACGGAAAAGAAAAACAAGAGACCCATGGGCCACTATGCTCACCAGAGCTCAGGGGGAACTTTTAATTAACCATGGAAGCTCTGCCCCCAATGATTCTACAAGTAATATTGGGACCTAATCAGCCTAGAGGCTTCAGAGGTGTGATGTCGCTTGAATGTGTTGTTGCAGGACAACAGATGACAATTGACAAGTTCCCATTGGGCATGACCCCGGCACATCCCGAGGGACGCGCAGGTTGGTGTCACTGCATGCATCTTATCATAAGGAACAAGAATATATATGGTTTAGGGGTTGGGATCTGAATTGTTTCTGAGAAAATGGCATTTTATGAAGTGGAGGGAGTGGGGCATTTCCAAAGCACATCCGGGGGGCATCTTATCATAAGGAACAAGAATTCATATGGTTTAAAGGTTTTGTTTGTCTGTTTGAATTGAAGTTTTACGTTCAACACTATTGAGACGTTGCTTCCAATTTTGTGGGATTTTTAGCCCAAATTTAGATGACATGACATCTCAATCCCTCCCTCTCAAACAAACCAAAAGGGTTAATATGTAAGGATGGTCCGACTCGCACCACTTTGCCTGGGCACGCTTAGACCCCTAAGCGGTATACCAGTACTCTTGGAATATTTGGCCTTTTATGAAATGGAAGGGGTTTGGCATGGCCCCGGCACATCCCGGGTGTCCCCCAGGTTGGTGTCACTGAATGCGACCTATCATAAGGAGCGAGAATATATATGGTTTAAAAGGGGTGTGTGTAAGGTTTCTGGGATATTGGGCCTTCTATAAAATGGAGGGGTCTGGGCATGGCTCCGGCACATCTGGGGGGACCCCCAGGTTGGTGTCATTTAATGCATCTTATCATAAGGAACAAGAATATATATGGTTTAGGGGTGGGGATCTGTAAGTTTTCTCGAATATTTGGCCTTTTTATGAAGTGGAGAGGTTGGGCATGGCCCCGGTACATCCCGGGTGTCCCCCAGGTTGGTGTCACTGAATGTGACTTATCATAAGGAACAAGAATATATATGGTTTAAGGGTGGGGATCTGTAAGGTTTCTAGGATATTGGGCCTTTTATAAAATGGAGGGGGTGGGGCATGGCCCCGGCACATCCCAGGGGACCCCCAGGTTGGTGTCATTGAGTGCGTCTTATCATAAGGAAGAAGAATATATATGGTTTAGGGGTGGGGGTCTGAATGGTTTCCGAGATAAATGGTATTTTATGAAGTTTAGGGGGTGGGGCATGTCCCCAGCAAATCCGGGGGGACCCCCAAGTTGGTGTCGCTTAATGCATCTTATCAAAAGGAACAATAATATATATGGTTAAGGGGTGAGGATCTGTAAGGTTTCTGAGATATAAGGCATTTTATGAAGTGGAGGGGCGGGGCATGGCCCCGGCACAACCTACGGGACCTACTTGACATTAAAGCGTATGGCTTAGAGAAGGTTACTCAAGGAACATTTCTATGAACGTTTTGTCAAAATATCTGCAAATGCTTGGCAGTTAATACCATTTTTCATTTTTCCCCATCATAAGTCTATGGAAAATCTAAGTTGCCATAGCAACCAAACTAAAGAGCCGAATGTTAAAAAAAAAAAAAAAAACACAAAATTTGTAAAGGCAAATATGGTGAATATTTCTTTAAACTCTTAGCCTCATGGAGCATACGGTTTCTGAGGAGATGATTTTTTAAGTATTTTTTTCTATTTTTTTTTTGCATTTTGGTTTCCATGGCAACCAACGAAAATGAGCAGTAGGCTTAAAATCATATGGCAGAAAGTAGATTGCCTAAAGAACATTTCTATCAAAAATTTGTTAAAATATCTGCAGAGGCTTTGCAGTAAATGCCATTTTCAATTTTCCACATTATAAGTCTATGGAAACTCTAAGTTGCCATAGCAACCAAACTAATCAGTCGAATTTCATAAAAAAAAAAAAAAAAAACCCACAAACTTTCAATCCCCCAACCAAAGGATGCTACAGATGAAATTTGGGCCCAATCGGCCTAGCGGCTTCAGAGGAGATGTCGTTTGAAAGTGTTGACGTCACACGACGACAACGCAGACGCAGACGAAGACGGACAACTGCCTATCCTATAAGCTCCCCCGGAGCCTTCGGTTCTGGTGAGCTAAAAATACGGGTCCGCTTATTTTTCATGCTCATGCCATATATGAAATTTCAAGATCCTAGCTCAAGCTACAGTTGCAGTTTACTTAGGTACTTAAAGCGTAACGGACGGATGGACGGACAGGGCAGAAGCAATATGCCCCTCCAACTTCTTCGAAGTTGGGGGCATAAAAAAGGGAATAACTCCGTTAAATATTTCCGGAATTTCGTCAAAAGTTGATCAGGTCATCTTCACATCAGACCCAAACTGTATGCTAAATATCATGAGCCTTGCTCAAGCGGTTCTCAAGATATTTTGTTCACAACGTTTCGCTATGCCACAATGCATAAGTCAAAAAAGGGGCTTAACTCCATTAAATATTTTCGGAATTCGGTCAAAAGTTAAGCAGGTCATCTACACATTAGACCCAAACTGTATGCCATATATCATGAGCCTAGCTCAAGCGGTTCTCCAGATATTTTGTTCACCAGTTTTCCCCATAGTATATTATGATCCTCTTCCGGTCATGGGAACAATAACTGGAAGGTTTCATCCAAATTCATTGAAAACTGCAAGAAGTGTTGCAGGGCCAAGAAAAAAATGACAAAGAGAAATAACTTTGGTAAAATCAGTTCAGCATGACACTGATAAAGTATGATCATCTTCAGGTGATGGGAACAAAGTCTGGAAAGTTTCATCAAAACCGCTTGAAAACTGTAAGAGGAGTTGCGGAGATGTGATTGTGGACGGACTGACGGAAGAGCCCATTGCTATAGTACCTTCCACTAATGTCCGGGGAAAACAATAAATGGAAAGTTTCATCAAAATCCCTTGATTTTGTTTGATTTGAGGTTTAACGTCCCCGTCAACGCTGTATAGGTAATTTTGGAGACGTTAATTCCAATTGTGTGGGACTTTTACCCGACATTGAGATGAAATGAAATCTCAAGCCCTGCCGCCAAATGAAACCAGTAGGGTTTATAAGCATGAACGGTCCGACCCGCACCGCTTTGCCTTGGCAGGCTTAGATCCTCTAAGCGGATTACCAGTACTCGTGTGCGGTCGGCTTCAGCTCTGCGTGGAAGCATCATGCAGCCCATCTATTTCTTCAAGCCCCGATGGGCCGGGGCCGTAAAATCCATTGAGTACTGTGTGGAGACAAGAAATTCCGTTGATAAAACTGACAAAGCGCCATAACTCGGGTAAAAAGCAGTCAAGCGTGACCTCGTTATAATATGATCCCCTTCAGGCCATCGCAACAATGAATGGAAGGTTTCAATAAAATCCAATGAAAACTGCAAGAGGAGTTGCAGAGATAGGGCTTACTTTAAAAAAATGTCGAAGGACCACACGTCTGGGAACAACCAGTCGAGCATGATCACAGTAAAATACGATCACCTTTAGGTCATGGAAACAGTAACTGGAACGTTTCATCAAAATCCCTTAAGAAATGTAGGAGGAGTTATGGAGACAAGAGCTTCTGTTGATAAAATGAAAAAAAAAAAAAAAAACTGACAAAGGGCAATAATACTGGTAAAAGCAGCCAGGCGTAACCTAGATATAATATGATCATCTTCTGGTAATTGGGAACAATAACTGAAAGGTTTACTAACATCAACTTAAAACTGCAAGAGGAGTTGCAGAGACACGACTTACTGTTAAGAAATTACCAAAGAGCCATGACTCTGGTAAAAATCAGTAGAGCATGACCTTGATAAATATGATCATTTTCAGGTCATGGGAACAATAACTGGAAAATTTCATCAAAATCTGTAGGAAAGCTCTAGGCGTTGCGGAGACAATAACAAGATAAAGGGCCATAAGGAAAAAAGCAGTAAAGCGTGACCTCGGTATAATATGATCCTCTTCAGGTCGTGGGAATACTAACTGGAAGGTTTTCTCTAAACTCCGCTGAAAACGGCAAGAGGAATTGCAGAGACAAGACTTGCTGTTGGAAATTTGCCAAAGGTCGATACCTCTGGTTAAAAATCAATCGAGCATGACCTCAATAAAATATGATCATCTTCAGGTCATGGGAACAATAGCTAGAAAGTTTCATCAAAATCCCTTGGACTTGAACTTCGGAGTTGCGAAGACAGAATTGTGTCTACGGACGGACTGACGGACGGAAGGACGTACGAACCCATTACTATAGTCCCGTTCGACTAACGTCGGGAGACAATAATAATTATTAAGCTACAGAACGGACTTCCAGAAAACTTGTACACTCCGACAGTTTTGCCCCTTGCTTCCGAAGGATAAACCTTTCATAGACCATATCAAACTTCACTACAGCTGATTTTAAGGGACTGTGTGATCATCGTAAAACGTATACATGCCTTCATCATAGTGTAGATTCCATTTTCTATTTCTTTGGGATCCGGATTCCGAGGGTCACTCATGACGCTTAACTGGCCGAAACTAGCTAGTCTGGTATACTTGGACAGTTTTCAGTTGGTTTTTTTTTGTGCACTCCATGCTTCCAAAGGATTAAAGTTTCATAGACCATGTTCAAATGCACGTGATCACTGGATGTCTTACACCGCTTTAAGCAAAATGAAACAAATAGTTATCCTGGTTGCACATTGAAGAACGTAACAGAATGAAACTGGGACAATACTTTGAAACGACCTAATACCAGAATCACAACGAAGAACAAAGGAACAAGAGATGTTTTCAGCCTCTGCATTTTAAAACCTCATCAGTTTTTGAACTGATCCAAGTTTTTATTCCCGCCTACAGTTTTAGGAAAATCAGATCAAAACTGAAGGCATATTCAGCAAACTAGGGGACATAAATCCATGAGTAATTGGGGATATCGTCAATGTGCTTTTATCCCTGTCTTACTTATATGTAAGTTTCATGAAGATCCTATAAACAATTATGGACTTATGATGATGACAATGTCAACACGAGCTCCGCAAGAGGGGCATTATACGCCCGTGGCAATCAGTAAGGTGGGGCATATACATACTGACTGTTGTACAAGTTTGTATTTGTGGAATGTAACCAAGGAACAATATGTGCTCCATATATTCTTATCTGACACTATCAAGAACTCTCAATGTCTCAAACTACATGTCTCTAACAAATTTTCATGGTCTGTAATATTTGGTGCACCATAACCTCAAAATAATATGGGCATAACTCTGGCAATAAGTGGTGGACTATAACCTTGAAATAATATGCACGGCTCCACATGGGCATAACTCTGGCAATAAGTTTCAGCTTCATCAGATGTAATGTAGAAGGAGTTATCCGGGAACGGAATGTTTAGAAAATCTGTGAAAGGTATATAACTAATTATTTGGCGGACCGTAACTTCAAAATAATATGCACTGTTCCATATCATTGGTTTACTGTATGTAAAGTTTCAACATCATCAGATGTAAAATGTAGGAGGAGTTATCCGGAAACAAAATGTTTACAGAATTGGTCAAAGGGGCATAACTATTATTATTTGGTGGACGGTACAAAACCTTTCAATGGGACATCATATCATAGTCATCCACATCATAGTCTTAACTATACATTAAGTTTCAGCTTCATCAGATGTTAAATGTAGGAGGAGTTATCCGGGAACGGAATGTTTAGAAAAATCTGGGAAAGGGATATAACTCTACTATTATTTGGTGGACCCTAACCTCGAAACAATATGCGCTGCCCCACATCATGGTCTAACCATGTATGAAGTTTCAGCTTGATCGGATATAAACTGTAGGAGGAGTTATCCGGAAACAAAAAGTTTACAAAAAAAAAAACAAAAAAAATCAAAGGGCCATAACGCTATTATCACTTGGTGGACCGTAACGTCGAAACAATATGCCCTGCCCAACATCTTGGTCTAACTGTGTATGATGTTTCAGTTTGATCGGATGTAAACTGTAGGAGGAGTTATCCGGAAACGAAAAGTTTACACAAGAGGGCCCAATGACCCTATATCGCTCACCTGTTTACCAGAAAATCATTAGTGTAGGAGACCACTTGACATTGCTACATACTAAATATCCAAGCTCAGACAAAGCGGTTTCCATGCTTATAAACCCTGTTGGTTTCATTGGGCGACAGGGCTTGAGATGTAATTTCATCTCAATGTCGGGTCAAAGTCCCACAAAATTGGAAGAGACATCACCAAAATGGTCTATACAGTGTGGACAGGGATGTAAAACCTAAAATCAAACAAAATCTGTGCCTTATGGTTTTGGAAAAGAAGATTTTTTTTTAAGTTTTTTTTTTTAGGATAGGTCTATAGAAGCTAATGAGCCCTGGGGCTTGGCCAATTTTGACCCAAAGGGCATGGTTGGCAGGATTCATGTAGGCGACCATTTTGTGTTGCTATATACTAAATATCTAAGGTCTGTATTTCATGGTTTCAAAGAAGATGTTTGAAGCTTTTTTCAATTATAAGTTTGTTGGAGTTAAGGGGCCACAGGATTTGGCCAATTTGGACCCCAGGGGCATGATTGGCAGGATTCATGTAGGCGACCACTCGACATTGCTACATGCTAATTACCTACGGTTCCAGAGAAGAAGATTTTTGAAGTTTTTCCAATTGTAAGTCTATGGAAGCTAAAGAGCCCTGGGGTGTGGCCAATTTGGATCCCAGGGGCATAACTGGCAGGATTTATGTAGGTAGCCACTTGACACTGCAACATACTAAAAATCTAAGCTCTGGGCCTAATGGTTTCATAGAAGAAGATTTTTTAAGCTTTTTTCCATTATAAGTCTATTGAAGCTGATGAGCTCGGGCGTGGCCAATTTTGACCCCAGGGGCAGGGTTAGCAGGATTTATGTAGCTGGCTATTTTATGTTGCTAGATACTTAATATCTAAGTTCTGTGCTTCACAGTTTGTGAGGAGAAGATTTTTGAAGCTTTTTCCATTATGAGTCCATGGGAGCTAAGGGGCCACGGGGCATGGCCCATTTGGACCCCAGGGGCATGATAAGCAGGAAATATGAAGGTGATCACTTGCAGTTGCTGCATGCTAAATATCTAAGCTCTGGGCCCTGTGGTTCAGAGAAGAATAATTTTGAAGCTTTATTTTCAATATGAGTCAATGGGAGCTAAGGGGGTCCCAGGGTGTGGCCCATTTGGACCCAAGGGGCATGATTGGCAGGATTTATGAAGGTGTCCACTTGTCATTGTCACATGCTAAATATCTAAGCTCTGGGCCCTGTGGTTTCAGAGAAAACGATTTTTGAAGCTTTTATCTATTGT
This sequence comes from Lucinisca nassula, assembly GCA_963580285.1. NCBI lineage: Eukaryota > Metazoa > Mollusca > Bivalvia > Lucinida > Lucinidae > Lucinisca > Lucinisca nassula. The sequence goes on from OY757014.1 coordinate 116,294,664, forward strand.
GAGTCTATGGGAGCTAGGAGGCCCCGGGGCGTGGCCCATTTGGACCCCAGGGCTGTGATTGGCAGGATTTATGTAGGTGACCACTTGTCATTGCTACATGCTAAATATCTAAGCTCTGGGCCCTGTGGTTTCAGAGAAAAAGATTTTTGAAGCTTTTTTTCCATTATGAGTCTATAAGAGCTAAGGGGCCCCGGGGCGTGGCCCGTTTTGACCCAAGGGGCATGATTGGCAAGGATAATGTAGGTGACCACCTGCTGTGGCTTCTTGGTAAATATCTAAGCTCTTGGCCCTGTGGTTTCAAAGAAGATTTTTGAAGTTTTTTTTTTCCATTATGAGTCTATGGGAGCAAAGGGGCCCAGTGGCATGACCCATTTTGAACCCAGGGGCATGATTGGAAGGAATTATGATGGTTACCAATTGCCGTTGCTACACGCTAAATATCTGAGCTCTGGGCCCTGTGGTTTCAGAGCAGAAGCTGTTTGAACCTTTTTTCCATTATGAGTCTATAGGAGCTAAGGGGCCCCAGGGCGTGGCCTTTTTGGACCCCAGGGGCATGATTGACAGGAATTATGTAGGTGGCCCCTTGCCGTTGCTAAATGCTAAATTTGTAAGCTCTGGGCTCTGTGGTTTCAGAGAAGAAGGTTTTTGAAGCTGTTTTTCCATTATGAGTCTATGTGAGCTAAGGGCCCCCGGGGCGTGGCCCATTTAGAACCTAGGGGCATGATTGGCAGGAATTATGTAGGTGACCACTTGCCGTTGCTACATGCTTAATACCTAAGCTCTGGGCCCTGCGGTTTCAGAGAAGAAGATTTTTTAAGCTTTTTTCCATTAAGAGTCTAATGGAGCGAAGGGGCCCCGGGGCGTGGCCCATTTGGAACCCAGGGGCATATTTGGCAGGAATTATGTAGGTGACCACTTGCCGTTGCTACATGCTAAATATCTAAGCTCTGGGCCATGTGGTTTCAGAGAAGAAGATTTTTGAAGCTTTTTTTTCCATTATGAGTCTATAGGAGTTAAGGGGCCCCAGGGCGTGGCCAATTTGGACCCCAGGGGCATGATTGGTATGATTTATGTAGGTGACCACTTGACATTGTTACAACCTTAATATCTAAGCTCTGGGCCCAGTGGTTTCAGAGAATAAGATATTTTATTATTTTCCCATTGTAAGTCTATGGGAGCTATATGTTGCCATGGAAACCGAATTCCAATCTGATCAGCCCAAAAACCTTATGCAGCCTTTCCCCTTACCTGATGATGCTTCTCATGAAATTTGATCAAGATTGACCATTGGGTATTAGAGATATACTTATTTGAAATTGTTTACGGACGCACGCACGCACGCACGACGGACAAAAAGTGATCACAAAAGCTCACCTCGTCACTACGTGACAGGTAAGGCTAAAACAATTCAAAGGGGCATAACTCTATTATTATTTGGGGGACCGTAACCTTGACAAAAAGTATGCGCTGCCCCACATCATGGTCTAACTATGTATGAAGTTTCAGCTTGATCGGGTGTAAACTGTAGGAGGGGTTATCCGGAAACGAAAAGTTTACAAAACACATTTCCAAAGGGCATAACTCTATTATTATTTGGTGGACCTTAACCTCGAAACTATATGCACTGCCTCACATCATGGTCTAACTATGTATGAAGTTTCAGCTTGATCGGATGTAAACTGTAGGAGGAGTTATCCGGAAACGAAAATTTTACAGACGGTCGGACAGACGGACGGACGGACGCCAGGGGGTATAACATAATACGTCCCGTTTTTCAAACGGGCGTATAAAAATAGGCATTTTCAGCAACGAACGGTATGATATTCTATAACAGACAGGCCTACCTCGCCAGTTTTCAAACTCGTCCGAGCTTTTATATCAGCCTAGTAATATGTTAGTTTCAGGAAGACCCAATCAAAGCTAAAGGACTTATGGTCATGACGATGTCAAAATAGGCATTTTTACTAAAGTAGGAGACATAACTTTATGAGCAATGGGTCCACAACACCAGATTTCGAACTCATATGAGCTTTTATTCCTGATTTATGTGTAAGTTTCAGGCAAAATAGGCATTTTAACAATCAAGGGGACCTGACTCTAGGATAGGACAACCTCACCAGTTTTCTTACATGTCCAAGCGTTTATCCCAAACCTACGTACATGCTAGTTTCAGGACGAATCGGTCAAAGCTAAAGGACTTATGGTGATGAAAAGGACAAAAATAGGCAGTTTCAGCAAAAAAAAACACAAACAAAACAAACAAAAACAAAAACGAAAAAACAGAGACAGAACTTAAAGAGTTATCCCTGACTGGAAGTTTCACGAAGATCCAGTCAAAACTAAAGGGTCTACAATGATGACAAGGTCGAAATTAGGCATTTTCAGCAATCAATGGGACGTAACTCTATGAGTCATAAACCGACGTTGCCAATTTTCGAACTCATCCGAGCCTCTATCCCCTGCCTACTTATATGTAAGCTCCAGAAAGATCGGGTCAAAACTAAAGGCGCTATGGTGATGACAGCGTTTTCCTATTGTAAGTCTATGGAACCTTGAAGTTGCCATGGTGACGAAAGTTGTCATTCAATTTCGATAAAAAAAAACTTATGGCACCAATCCCGATCAGAGGCATGCTATAGATGAGAAAAGATCGAGATCACCGTGCAGGCTGCAGAGAGATAACTGGTCAAATGTGCTGACGGACGGACGATAGACGTACTCTAGACTTCCCCGTAGCCTTCGGCCCAGGTGAGTTAAAAGTTATGTGGAGCAAATGTTAGGGTCAAGAAGTTGGTGGCATAGCGTTTCATAAACACCAGCTCTAGTTTGTTTGTTTTTTTTATCCTATATTTCAATTCTAATGTCCCATCTCTTAGGAGAGGGTTCGAGATGGCTGGTCGATTGAGGACTCGGTCGTCAGCCCACCGACTGCTGCCAGTTACTGTCAGTGGAACACTCTCAGTAAGTACTAGTTAACTGCTTACAGAGTCTAAGTCTGTCTAGGAACTGTGTAAGTACCTGACCGGCTTCACGTGTTCTTAGCTGTTTACTGGGCTGTAAAAGCACAACACAATACCTCGGCCATTGTTTAAAAGAAATCCCAACTAAACTGTGACACATATAAATTTACCTTTTTTAATTCAGATGCAAAAACATGACATTTTGCCATCCAATGTCAAAGTAATAACACATGTACATAGAAATAATGATACTGTTAATAGATTTATTAGTATCTCACAGAAAGGCAGAGGATGTGAAAAATTAGAAAATTTCGGTGAAGTTGATGTCGCGCCTCTGCCCCCACCTGTCAATTATAATTATATCCAAAGTACAGGCAGACCCTAATATCATGCAGAAAACACAAGAAAATCTGAAAACAATTGGTACAAAACAGTAAGAGAAATTGCCCTCACAAGGTATCAGTTCTAAAAGTAACTGGACTGGGATAAAACTAAGTTAAACAAGAGTTGTCATATGACAACATAGCTCGCCTAAGTTAAAAGAGGACAAGTTATATAAAATGAAATTTTCTAGTTTTTTTTTTTTTTTTTTTTTTGGTTTGGGTTTAACGGCCCTTTCAAGATTATTTCACTCATATCGAGCCGATCGTTAATCAGAGGTGGGCGAAAACCGGAGTACCCGGAGAAAAACCACCTGACCTTCCGTTGTAGAGCTTGGCGTCTCACACGTGGCCCGAGCGAGGCTCGAACCTACGGCGGTGAGAGACCTAATGACTAAGAGTCAGCGCTCTTATCCACTAGGCCACGGAGGCCCGTGAAATTTTCTAGTTAGAAGAGGACAAGCTATATAAAATGAAATTTTCTATTTAGACGAGGACAAGTTATATAAAATGAAATTTTCTTGTGTAAAACAGCCCAACAGACTGCAGCAATTAAAAGAGAACAGTAGTACCCCTGAGAGTGAGTGAATTTTAGTTTTACGTCCCACCAACAGCTAAGGTCATACGGAGACGGGACCTCGGTTTAAAGACTCATCCGAAAGTCTAGTTAGTATCCCTGAGAACCATTGAAGAAGAAAGCTTGTTTTAAGTGTTTTTATGAAAAAAAAATACAATGCCAGTTTTGGAGGTTTCGTTGACATTTTAGTAGGCATGAACTGTAGGAATTCCAGCCCAGTTGCATTGTACATGTAAAAGTGTTTTGTTTTCTTAACTATGGGACCTGCTGTTGATCTAACAGATGGTTGCAACCGAATATGTTTTTACTCTGACTGTCTGATGTTCACTTTCCATTCATGTTTAATAAACCAAAGGAAAGCAAAAACTCCTGGCTTATATGCAAGTAACGATTCTGATCAGCGTGTGCATTTGTTTAAGTCTGGTCAGGATTTTTTTGTTTACCTGAGCTTAGTCGCTGGCTGCCTAGAGCCGCTAGGAAAGACTTGTTTAGACAGCTTGGCTGCACAGTACTTAACATATGTAGAGAATGTGTAAATGATTTTTAAAGTACTAAACATATGTAGAGAAACTATTTAAAGATGTTTAAAGTAGTTAACGAATGTACAGAAATTTGTGCCAAAGACTTTTAAAGTACTTAAAGTATGTAAACATCGGGGCAAAGAGTTTTAAAGTACTTTTATAGAACAAAACCCTGAGACGTCGTTCAACTGGTCAACACACAGAGTTGACTGTCTTACCCCAAGATTACAGTTTGGTGTATCAACAATAGAAAACGATGTGTAGTTTTATGTTTTCACAGTTGTAACCAGTGATATAGCTATCAGTTGAAGCAAAATCATTTCCACGGAATTTTCTTCAGATCTGCAAAGATATTTCCTGAGTGCCTATATAAAATAGTAAACTAGAAGCCCAAGTGGGCCAGAATCTCTCACCTGGATTAGGCTGATCAAACATGGCCTTGGTGGTCATCTTGACCATCAAATCACATTGCCTTTAGCAATCCTGAATCTGCATGTTGTATTGATGCCTGAACAACTTAGTCTGATTTTGGATTCAGGAAGAAACAAGGATTTTAGCAATTCTGAAACTCCATGTTGCATCCATTGTCTCACAACATCTTACAGCTTAATGAGCAGATGTTGTTTGAAGGTTTTCTAGATGGCTGCCATGTCTTAGCTATCAGAATACAACAATTTTAGAAATTCTGAATCTTCATGCAACCCTGATGCCTCTCATCAAGTCCAGTCTAACGTCTGGCTTACAGTTTGAGACGAGAAGTCATTTGAGGAATTTCAAGATAGCTGCCATGATTGCCACTTTGGATATCAAACGAAACGGTTTCTTGCCTCCCTACAAGTTCCAACACAGTTTCAACTGAAGTTGCTATTGCCCAGACAACATTTTCCTCCATTATATGTATAGGCAACGAAAAGATATGCCTGAAATTACCCATTATGTCTCCTCAGCTGAGGCTATTATTAACCCTCACTCGTCAGGAAGAATTTTCTCTAATCTCAAGGGTGACCTAACTATTGGAGTTTCAATGTAAATTCTATACTTTTAGTTACTAACAAAATAAAGGGCTGACATTTTAAACAAGAGGGCCATGATTGCCCTGGATTGCTCACCTGATCCATAGAGTAGCAAGTGGGCCCCGGGGAGGGCCATTATTGACTCGAGGGTTATAATGTGCATAATGTTAAGGGACGTCTAAAAAGGTGAAGCTTCATACCAAATATCAACAAAGGCTATAATTTGAACAATCTTGGCAAAGGTCCACTAGATGAAGCTACACACCAAATATCAAAGACCTTGGCCTTGCGGTTTCAGAGAAGATTTTTTAAAGATTTTCCCCTTTGTAAGCCTATGTAAAACCAAAGGGCCCCGGTGCGGGGGCATTTTTGGCCCAAGCACTATATAAGCCTATGTAAAACCAAATGGCACTGGGGCGGGGACATTTTTGGCCTCATGGCTATAATTTAAACAATCTTGATAAGAGGTCCACTAGATAAAGCTTCACACCAAATATCAAAGACATTGGCCTTGCTGTTTCAGAGAAGAAGATTTTCAAAGATTATCTCTATATATAAGTCTATGTAAAACCAAAGGGTCTCGGGCGGGGGCTTTTTTTGCCCCAGGGCTGTAATTTGAACAATCTTGATAGAGGTCCGCTAGATGAAATTTCACACCAATTATCAAAGACCTAGACCATGTGGTTTCAAAGAAGAAGATTTTTAAAGATTTTCCCTATATAAGTCTATCTAAAACCAAAGGGCCAGGCGAGGGCATATTTGTTCTCAGGGCTATAATTTGAACAATCTTGGTAGAGGTCTACTAGCTGAAGCTTCATACCAAATATCAAAGACCTAGGCCTTGTGGTTTCAGAGAAGAAGATTTTTAAAGACTTTCCCTATATAAGTCTATGTAAAACCAAAGGGCCCCAGAGCGGGGGAATTTTTGGCCCAAGGGCTATAATTTGAACAATCTTGGTAGAGGTCTACAAGATGAAGCTTCATACCAAATATGAAAGACCTGGGCCTTGCAGTTTCAGAGAAGAAGATTTTTAAAAGATTTTTCCGATATAAGCCTATGTAAAACCAAAGGGCCCCGGGGCGGGGCATTTTTGGCCCAAGCACTTTAATTTGAACAATCTTGGTAGGGGTCCACTAGATGAAGCTTCATACCAAATATCAAAGACCTGGGCCTTGCGGTTTCAGAGAAGATTTTTTAATATTTTCACTATATAAGTCTATGTAAAACCAAAGGGCCCCGGAGCGGGAGCATTTTTGGCCCCAGGCTATAATTTGAACAATCTTGGTAGAGGTCCACAAGATGAAACTTCATACCAAATATGAAAGACCTGGGCCTTGCAGTTTCAGAGAAGAAGATTTTTAAAAGATTTTCCCGATATAAGCCTATGTAAAACGAAAGGGCCCCGGGGCGGGGGCATTTTGGTCCAAGCACTTTAATTTGAACAATCTTGGTAGGGGTCCACTAGATAAAGCTTCATACCAAATAGAAAAGACCTGGGCCTTGCAGTTTCAAAGAAGAAGATTTTTTAAAGATTTTCCCTATATAAGCCCATGTTAAACCAAAGGGCCCCGGGGCGGGGGCATTTTTGTTCCTGGCACTATAAGTTGAACAATCTTGGTAGGGGTCCACTAGATGAAGCTACATACCAAATATCAAAGACCTGGGCTTTGTGGTTTCAGAGAAGAAGATTTTTAAAGATTTTCCCTATATAAGTCTATGTAAAACCAAAGGGCCCTGGGGCGGGGGCATTTTTTGCCCCAGCACTATAATTTGAACAATCTTGGTAGGGGTCCACTAAATGAAGTTTTTTACCAAATATCAAAGACCTGGGCCTTGTGGTTTCAGAGAAGAAGATTTTTTAAGTTTTTGGTGAAAAAATCTATTTTTGGCTCCTGTGACCTATATGTGCAACGGTCCGGAACCATTTGAACAACTTTGAAACGGGTCCACCTAAGGATCATTCCTGTGACGTTTGGTCAAAATCCGATCAGTGGTTTAGGAGGAGATGTCGTTTGAAGAAATTGTTTACGCACGCACGCACGGACGGACGCACGACGGACGAGGGACAAAAAGTGATCCCAAAAGCTCACCTCGTCACTACGTGACGGTGAGCTAAAAACAACAACAAAACAAGAGGACCAAGATGGTCCTGTATCGCTCACCTGAGCTAACAGATTCAAAAAAAAAAAATAAAAAATGAGTTCCTTTAAGAGCAATGAAAACATTCATAAGAAAGAAGTTGGGCCATACTACGTAGTTTCGGCTAAAAGTTTCAGGAAGTGCCAACCTTTACTGAAGGATTTATTGGAGGACAAGGTGATGACATGGTAAGCATTTTCTGCAATCAAGAAGACGGCTGACCTCAACAGTTTTCAAACTCATTCAAGCGATTATTCCTGACCTGCTTATATGTAACTTTCAAGAAGATCCGATATAAACTGAAGGGGCTATGGCGATGACAAGGTCAAAAATAAGCAATTAACTGCTGCAATCAAAGGGATGTAACTCTATGATAAATAGGCAAACCTCACGAGTTTTCAAACTCCGAGCTTTTCTGCCTGACTTACTTGTTTGTAAGTTTCGTGAAGATCCGATCAAATCTGAAGGGGACGCAGTGATGACAAGGTCGAAAATAAGCATTTTCAGCCAAGCAGGGGACATAACTCTATGATTAATTGACTGGCATTGCTAGTTTTCAAACTTTTCTGAGCTTTTATCTCTAACTTACTAACATATAAATTTCAAGAAGATCCCATGAAAACTGAAGGAGTTACGGTAAAAAAGCATTTTCAGCAAAGGAGGGGACATAACTCCATCAATAATTGACCTACATCGCTAGTTTCAAACTCATCCAAGTTTTTAAATCGGACTTATCTGTACGTAAGTTTCAGAAAGATCCGATCAAAACTGAACGGGCTACGACGATGACAAGGTAAAACAAGAGGACCAAGCTAGCTTGGTCCTGTATCGCTCACCTGAGCTAACAAATTCAAAGTTTAAGGAAGTGCCAACCTTTACTGAAGGCTTTATGGGAGGACATGGTGATGACAGGGTAAGCATTTTCTGCAAATCAAGTAGAATGTAACTCTATGATAAACAGGCTGACCTCACCGGTTTTCAAACTCATTCAAGCTTTTATTCCTGACATGCTAAAAAGATCCGATCTAAACTGAAGTGGCTATGGTGATGACAAGTTCAAAAATAAGCAATTAACTGCTGATATCAAAGGGATGTTACTCTGTGACAAATAGGCAAACCTCACGAGTTTTCAAACTCCTCCGAGCTTTTTCTGCCTGACTTACTTGTTTGTAAGTTTCATGAAGATCCGATCAAAACTGAAGGGGCAGCAGTGATGACAAGGTCTAAAATAAGCATTTTCAGCAATCACAGGCACGTAGCTCTATGATAAATGTGCCGACTTGGCTGGTATTCCACCTCATCCGAGGTTTTATTCCCAGCCACCTTACATATAAGTTTCAGAAAGATCTGATCAAAACTGAAGGGGCTATGGTGATGACAAGGTCAAAATTTGGCATTTTCAGCAATCAAAGGGATGTTGCTCTAAGACAAACAGGCCCACTTGGCCAGTTTTCGAACTAATCCAAGGTTTTATCCCCAGCCACCTAACATATAAGTTTCAGAAAAATCAGATCAAAACTAAAAGGGCTACGGTGATGACAAGGTCAAAAATCGGCATTTTCAGCCATCAAAGGGGCTGTACTCTATGATAAATGGGCTGACTTGGCCGGTTTTGGAACTCATCCGAGATTTTATCCCCAGCCACCTTACATATAAGTTTCAGAAAGATCCGATCAAAACTGAAGGGGATATGGTGATGACTAGGTCAAAAATAGACATTTTCAGCAATCAAAGGGACATAACTCTATGATAAATGGGCCAACTTGGTCGGTTTTCGAACTCTGAGGTTTTATCCCAAGCCACCTTACATAAAAGTTTAAGAAAGATCCCATCAAAACTCAAGGGACTACAGTGATGACAATGTCAAAAATCAGCATTTTCAGCCATCAAAGGGACATAACTCTACGATAAATGGGGTGACTTGGCCGATTTCCAAATTTATCTGAGGTTTTATCCCCAGCCACCTTACGTATAAGTTTCAGAAAGATCCGATCAAAACTGAAGGGGTTATCGTGATGACAAGGTCAAAAATCGACATTTTCAGCAATCAAAGGGATTTTACATAAAGATAAATGGGCTGAATTTGCCGGCATTCGAACTCATCCGAGGTTTTATCCCAAGCCACCTTACATATAAGTTTCAGATGATGATGATGATTTCGTGTTTAACGACGCGTAAACTTATAAGTTTCAGAAAGATCTGATCAAAACTAAAAGGGCTATGGTGATGACATGTCAAAAATTGGCATTTTTAGCAAGCAAAAGGACGTTACTCTATGATAAATGGGCCGACTTGGCTGGTTTTCGAACTCATCCGAGATTTTATCCCCAGCCACCTTACGTATAAGTTTCAGTAAGATCTGATCAAAACTGAAAGGGCTATGGTGATGACAAGGTCAAAAATCGGCATTTTCAGCAATCAAAGGGACGTTACTGTACGATAAATAAGCAGACTTGGCTGGTTTTCGAAAACATCCAAGGTTTTATCCTCAGCCAACTTACATATAAGTTTCAGAAAGATCTGATCAAAACTGAAGGGGCTACGGTGATGACAATGTCAAAAATCGGCATTTTCAGCAATCAAAGGGAAGTTACTCTACGATTAAAGGCCGGTATTTGAACTCATGCGAGGTTTTATCCCCAGCCACCTTACATATAAGTTTCAGAAAAATCCGATCAAAACAGAAATGGCTATGGTGATGACAAGGTCAAAAATGGGCTTTTTCAGCATTCAAAGGGACATAACTCTATGAGAAAAGGGGGGAATTGGCCAGTTTTCAAACTCATCCGAGGTTTTATCCCCAGCCACCTTACATATGAGTTTCAGAAAGATCCAATCAAAACTGAAGGGGCTACGGTGATGACAAGGTCAAAAATCGACATTTTCAGCAATCAAAGGGAAGTTACTCTACGATTAAAGGCCGGTATTTGAACTCATGCGAGGTTTTATCCCCAGCCACCTTACATATAAGTTTCAGAAAAATCCGATCAAAACAGAAATGGCTATGGTGATGACAAGGTCAAAAATGGGCTTTTTCAGCAATCAAAGGGACGTTACTCTTGATAAATGGGAGGACTTGGCCGGTTTTCGAACTCATCTTAGGTTTTATCCCCAGCCATCTTATATATAAGTTTCAGAAAGATGCGATCAAAACTGAAGGTGCTACAGTGATGACAAGGTCAAAAATCGACATTTTCAGCAATCAAAGGGACTAAACTCTATGATGATGGGGCAGCATTGGCCGGTATTCGAACTCATCCTAGGTTTTATCCCCAGCCACTTTACATATAAGTCTCAGAAAAATCCGATCAAAACTGAAAGGCTATGATGATGACAAGATTTTTAGCGATCAAAGGGACGTTACTCTACGATAAATGGGCCTACTTGGCCAGTTTTCGAATTCATCCGAGATTCTTTCCCCAGCAACCTTACATATAAGTTTCAAGAAGATCTGATCAAAACTGAAGGGGCTACGGTGATGACAAGGTCAAAAATCGGCATTTTCAGCAATCAAAGGGACATAACTCTATGATGAATGGGCCACCTTGGCCGGTATTCGAACTCATCCGAGGTTTTATCCCAAGCCACCTTACATATAAGTTTCAGAAAGATCCGATCAAAACTGAAAGGGCTACGGTGATGACAAGGTCAAAAATCGGCATTTTTAGCGATCAAAGGGACGTAACTCTGTGATAAATGGGCCTACTTGGTCGGTTTTCAAACTCGTCCGAGATTTTATCCCCAGCAACCTTACATATAAGTTTTAAGAAGATTCGATCAAAACTGAAGGGGCTACGGTGATGACAAGGTCAAAAATCGGCATTTTCAGCAATCAAAGGGACGTAACTCTGTGATAAATGGGCCAACTTGGCCGGTTTTCGAACTCATCCGCGATTTTATCCCCAGCCACCTTAGTATAAGTTTCAGAAAGATCCGATCAAAAATGAAGGGGCTACGGTGATGACAAGCATTTTCCCATTGTAAGTCTATGGGACCTTGTGATTGCCATAGCAACCAAAGCTTTCGTGCGATTTCAAAAAAAAGCTTATGTCATCAATGCCCCACCAGAGGCATGCTACAGATGAGAAATGATTGAGATCACCCTGCAGGCTGCAGAGATATAGCTGCTCAAAAGTGTGGACGGACGGACGACGGACGGATGACGGACGACGGACGACGGAGGACTCACTATACTATAAGCTCCCTTGGAGCCTTCGGCCCAGGTGAGCAAAAAATCGCCATTTTCAGCAATCAAAGGGATGTAACTCTATGAAACATTGGCCGACTTAGCCGGTTTTCGAACTCATCCAAGTTTTTATCCCCAGCCACATTACATATAAGTTTCAGAAAGATCCGATCAAAACTGAAGGAGCTACGGTGATGACAAGGTCAAAAATAGGCATTTTCAGCAATCAAAGGTACGTTACCATGATAAATGGGCCGACTTGGCTGATATTCGAACTCATCTGAGGATTTATCCCCAGCCACCTTACATATAAGTTCAAGAAAGATCCGATCAAAACTGAAGGAGCTACGGTGATGACAAGGTCAAAAATAGACATTTTCAGCAATCAAAGGGACGTTACTGTATGATAAATAGGCCGAGGTTTTATCCCCAGCCACCTTACATATAAGTTTCAGAAAGATCCGATCAAAACTGAAGGGGCTACCGTGATGACAAGGTCAAAAATCGGCATTTTCAGAAATCAAAGGGACGTAACTCTATGATAAATGGGCCGACTTGGCCGGTTTTCGAACTCATCCGAATTTTTTATCCCAAGCCACCTTAAATATGAGTTTAAGAACAATCCGATCAAAACTGAAGGGGCTATGGTGATGACAAGGTCAAAAATCGACATTTTCAGCAATCAAAGGGATGTAACTCTATGATAAATGGGGCGACTTGGCCGGTTTACCAACTCATCCGAGGTTTTATCCCCAGCCACCTTACATATAAGTCTCAGAAAGATCCGATGCGGCCCCCGCCCATAGGGGCTTTAAGAAATATATTGGCTGCATGATGCTTCCACTCAGAGCTAAATCCAGCCCGCACACTAGTTCTGGTAAACCGCTTAGAGGATCTAAGCCTGTCCAGGAACAGCGATGTGAGGCGGACCGTCCATGCTAATAAACCCTATTGGTTTCAGTGGGCGACAATGCTTGAGATGTCATTTCATCTCAATGTCGGGTAAAAGTCCCACGAAATTGGAAGCAACGTCTCCAAAATGACCTTTACAGTGTTGACGGGGACGTTAAACCCTCAAATCAAACAAACAGAAAGATCCGATCAAAACTGAAGGGGCTACCGTGATGACAAGGTCAAAAATCGGCATTTTCAGCAATCAAAGGGACGTAACTCTATGATAAATGGGCCGACTTGGCCGGTTTTCGAACTCGTCCGAACTTTTATCCCCAGCCACCTTACATATAAGTTTCAGAAAGATCCGATCATAACTGAAGGGGCTACGGTGATGACAAGGTTAAAATCGGTATTTCCAGCAATCAAAGGGATGTAACTCTACGATAAATTGGCCGACTTGGCCGGTTTTCGAACTCATTTGAGTTTTTATCCCCAGTCACCTTACATATGTTTCAGAAAGATCCGATCAAAACTGAAGGCGCTACGGTGATGACAAGCATTTTCCCATAGTAAGTATATGGGACCTTGTGGTTGCCACAGCAACCAAAGTTATACAGCGATTTCAAAACAAAGTATATGTCATCAATGGTCCACCAGAGGCATGCTACAGATGAGAAATGATTGAGATTAGCCTTCAGGCTGCCGAGATATAGCTGCTCAAAAGTGTGGACGGAGGGACCACGGGCGGACGGACGACGGAGGACCCACTATACGATAAGCTCCCCTGCAGCCTTCGGCCCAGGTGAGCTAAAAACTAGCCTTTCATAAGATAATAAATTTTCAGACTTACAATGACTCTAGAAGCTTAACGCCGACTATATGGTGTTGTCTACATAATATGAAAACATTTGTAAAAATATAAATGCAGAAGCGACTCACATTTCAGATGAACCAATCACTAAAATATAAATGCGTAAGATTTAACGTATTTGATCTAACTATGAAAACCGACTAACATCTTGGAAACACGCCTTTATAATTTTGACACCACTTTTATATAGTAAAACCGGGGTTTACATTAGAATACATTATTTTTCTTATTTCTGCTCAAAATCATAGATTGTGAGTACTCGTTACAGGCGCCTCGCCGAGGCGATTCTTACGAGTACCAACAATCTACGCAAGAAAAATATCTGAATTGTTATCTGAAAATTTACGGGGTTTTGGTGGTAAAATTTTCAATATATTTGAACAGGTCATTCAAATTATGAGCCATTACACAACAGAAGGCACAAGTTGACTTATGCAACCTGAACTATGGGTCAGATCAGCAAGAGCACACAGATGACCCTCACCGTGTAGATATGCAGGCTATTCTGAATGATCAGCTTTTGTTTAACTCGCCTGGCCCTTTTAGGATTATTTCACTTATTTCGAGCTGGTACTTTAAATCAGAGATGACCGAGAACGGAGTATACTGAGAACAAGAGGACCATCTTGATTGCTCCCCTGAGCCCCGTGTATTATTTGGTCGCTTTTTCCTCATCTAAGTGACTATTATATCGTTGGCACTGAAAAATATCAAGGCAGATGAGGCAATAACCAGAATGGGAAGAGTGACTGTTCTTGGCGACAATATTTGTTTGATTTGAGGTTTAACGTCCCCGTCAACACTGTATAGGTCATTTTGGAGACGTTGCTTCCAATTTGTGGGACTTTTACCCGACATTGAGATGAAATGACATCTCAAGCCCTATTGCCCAATGAAACCAATAGGGTTTATAAGCATATACGGTCCGACTCGCGCCGCTTTGCCTGGGCAGGCTTAGATCCTCTAAGCTTTTTTACCAGTACTCGTGTGCGGGTTGGTTTCAGCTCTGCGTGGAAGCATCATGCAGCCCATTTATCTCTTCAAGCCCCGATGGGCGGGGGGGGGGGGGGGGGGGGCAAAATATGCTTTCTTTCGCGTTTTATATATCTGAAAAAAGTGCAAGATATTCCATATGGCAAAGGAGAAAAAAAGGCAATAAAACATTTTTCAAATCCATTTAGGGCTGATTGCTCAAGATCATGGATGGTCAGAGTTGTGGTCCTTGGCTATTAATATGCTTCATTTAGTGATCTATAACCGCCGTAGGTTCGAGCCTCGCTCGGGCCACGTGTGAGACGCCAAGTTCTGCAACGGAAGGTCAGGTGGTTTTTCTCCGGGTACTCCGGTTTTCGCCCACCTCTGATTATCGATCGGCTCGATATGAGTGAAATAATCTTGAAAGGGCCGTAAAACCCAAACCAAAAAAAAAAAAAAAAAAAAAAATATCTGTGAAGCTCCATCCATATATTCCATTTGGTAAAAGAAAACATTTAATGGGAATTTTTAACGGCAAAACTCTATCAAATTTTATCATATTTTCCAATTTAAAAATCCCAAACTGGCGTCCTTAGGCTGCATGTAAAATTTAAATAAAATTGGTCCAGTGGTTTTAGAGAAAATGCATTCTAATAGGTCAATGGACCTGCAATACAAGTGACCTTCGGCAAAGGTCACAGAATGACCTTGACCTTTAGCGTTCATAGACATTCATTTCTTACCTTTTCTCAGGTCATAGACCACAATATCTTTTTCTAAAAATGCATTGGTTTACCTATTTCCCATTGAAATTGGACCAGTGGTTTCAAAGAAAATGTATTTTGAAATATCAATGGACCTGTAATCCAAGTGACCTTATGCCAAGGTCATCAAATGACCTTGACCATTAGCATTTATCTTATATCTATTCTCATGTCACAGACCACAAACTTGGTAGTACTCAGTCACCCAATGCTACATACCAAGTTTCACAACAATCGGCCCAGTGCTTCTGGAGAAGAAGATTTTTTTTAAGGTTATTACTATATTCTGGCCTGGCGGCCATCTTTGTCGAGTGACCTGGCACATTTGAATAAATTTTAATTCCCTTATGGTATTAAGGCTGAATGTAAACTTTAAATGAAATTGGCCCTGTGGTGCTAGAGAAAATGTATTCTAATATGTCAATGGACCTGCAATACAATTGACCTTGGGCAAAGGTCACGGAATGACCATGACCGTTAGCATTCATAGACATTCATTTTTTACCTATTCCCATATCATAGGCCATTATATTTTTCGGAAAATGCATTGATTTACCTATTTCCCATTGAAAAGCCTGAGGAGCCAAATCTGACCTTGACATAAAATAGGTCGAGCCAAATCTGACCTTGACATAAAATAGGTCAAGATCAATCAATGGTCATCATTTTTGCAAATTTGGAAATATTCAGTCTCCCAATGCTGTATACCAAGTTTCAGGACAATTGGCGTAGTGGTTCTGGAGAAGACTTTTAAAGGTTTTTACCATATTTGGGCATTTGTTCCTTACTTTCCTTAGGCTGCATGTAAAATTTAAATGGAATTGGCCCACTGGTTTTAGAGAAAATGTATTCTAATATGTCAATGGACCTGCAATATAAATAACATTGGGCCAAGGTCGCCAAATGACCTTGCCCTTAAGCATTCATAGACATTCATTTTTTTACCTATTCTTATATCATATACCACAATATTTTCGAAAAATGTATTGATTTACCTATTTCCCATTGCAAAGCCTTATTTGAGCCAAATTTGACCTTGGTGTTAAATAGATCAAGGTCAACCTACGGTCATCATTTTGCAAATTAGGTAGTACTCGGTCACCCAATGCTACATACCAAGTTTCAAGACAATCGGCCCAGTATTTTTAAGGTTTGTGATATGAGAATAGATAAAAGATCAATGTATATGTATACCATATTTGGGCATGGCAGCCATTTTGATCATGTGACCTTGACCATCCGAATAATTTTTATACCCGCTTTTTCGAAGAAAAATCAGGTATGTTGTTTTCGAACCACAGTTCACTCCAGCGTCAGTCCGTCTGTCCGTCCGTCTGTCCGTCCGTCACGTTTCTTGTAAATGGATCTCCTCTGCAACCACTGAAGTTACACTTTTGAAACTTTGCATGTGGATAGTACATGGAATGTAGATGGCAGTGGGCAACTTTTTGGTGACCTTGACCTCAACATGACCCCAAGGTCAAAGGTCAAAAATTATGATTTGCCATATCTCCTAAACTATTGGAGTTACACTTCTGAAATTTTGCTTATTGGATGGTCCTTGGAATATAGAATATGTCAGGTTACTTTTGGTTTGACCTTGACCACAAGGTCAAAGGGCAAAAAGTATAATTTTGCCATATCTTCTAAACTATTAGAGTTACACTTCTGAAACTTTGGTTATTGGATGGCCCTTTGAATATAGAATAAATTTGGATACTTTTGGTGTGACTTTGACCTCAACATGACCCCAAGGTCAAAAGTAAAAAATTATGATTTGCCATATCTCCTAAACTATTGGATCTACACTTCTGAAACTTTGCTTATTGGATGGTCCTTGGAATATAGAATATGTTGGGCTACTTTTGGTGTGACCTCGACCCCAAAGTCAAAGGTCAAAAAGTATGACTTTGCCATATCTTCTAAACTATTGGAGTTACACTTCTGAAACTTGGTTATTGGATGGCTGTTGGAATATAGAATAAACTGGGATACTCTAGGTTGACCTCAATATAACCCCAAGGTCAAAGGTCAAAAAGTATGACTTTGCCGTATCTTCTAAACTATAAGAGTTACACTTCTGAACCTTGCTTATCAGTTAGAATGTTCTTTGCACCTTTTTTAAGTTACATGTAGTTTTGGCTAGCTAATACATAGTCATTAGTGTTATTAATATAAAAAGCGGGTATTTGCGATGGTATACTATCAACTGCAGATCTAGTTTGTTTTGTTCCCTAAGTGTCCTAAGGCTGCATATAAAATGTATATGAAATTAGCCCAGTAGTGTAAAAGAAAATGTATTCCAATATGTCAATGGACTTACAATACAAGTGATCATGGGCAAAGGTCATCGAATGACCTTGATTCTAAGAATTCATATACATGTACATTGATCTTTTACCTATTCTCATATCACAGACTACATTTTTTTTAAGAATGCATTGATCCACCTATTTCTGATTGAAAAGCCTGAGGAGCCAAATTTGACCTTGCCGTAAAATAGGTCAAGGTCAAGCTAAGGTTGCAATATTTTGCAAATTTGGTAGTACTTAGTCACATGATGCTACATACCATATTTCAGGACAACTGGCCCAGTGGTTCTGGAGAATAATATTTTTTAAGGTTTTTGCCACATTTGGGCATGGTAGCCATCTTGGTCATATGACCTGGAAAATTTGAATAAATTTTTGTTCTCTTACTGTCCTTAGGCTGCATGTAAAATTTAAATGAAATTGGCCCACTGGTGTTAGAGAAATGTATTATATTATGTCAATGGACCAGCCATACAAGTGACCTTGGGCCAAGGTCATCGAATGGCCTTGACCATAAACTTTCATTTTTTTACCTATTCTCACATCATAGACCACAATTTTTAACAAAAAAGCATTGATTTACCTATTTCCCATTGAAAAGCCTACGGAACCAAATATGACCATGGCGTAAAATAGGTCAAGGTCCATCTGCAGTCATCAGTTTTGCAAACTTGCTTGTACTCAGTAATCTTATGCTAAATACCAAGTTCCAAGACAATCGGCCGTGTGCTTCTCCAGAAGAAGATATTTTTAAGGTTTTTACTATATTTGGGCATGGCAGCCATCTTGGTCATGTGACCTGGACAATCCGAATAATTTTTTGTTTCCTTAGTGTCCTAAGGCTGCATATTAAATGTATATGAAATTGGCCGTGTGGTGTTAGAGAAAATGTATTCTAATATGTCAATGGACCTGTAATTTGTTTGTTTGATTTGATGTTTAACGTCCCTGTCAACACTATATATGTAATTTTGGAGACGTTGCTTCCAATTTTGTGGGACTTTTATCCGACATGAGATGAAATGACATCTCAAGCCCTGTCCCCCAATGAAACAAATAGGGTTTATAAGCATGGAGTGTCAGACTCGCACCGCTTTGCCTGGGCAGGCTTAGATCCTCTAAGTGGTTTACCAGTACTCGTGTGCGGTCGTACTCAGCTCTGCGTGGAAGCATCGTGCAGACCTGCAATACAAGTGACTTGGGCTAAAGGTAACCGAATGGCCTTTACCCTATGCATTCACAGATATTCATTTTTTACCTATTCATATATCACAGACCACAATATTTTTTGAAAAATGCATGGATTTACCTTTATCCCAATGAAAAGCCTAAGGTGCCAAATTTGACCTTGGCGCAAAATAGGTAAGGTCAACATACGGTCATCATATTTGCAAACTTGGTAGTACTTAGTCACCTGATGCTATATACCAAGTTTCAAGAAATCTGCCCAGTGGTTCTGGAGAAGAAGATTTTTTTAAGGTTTTTTACCGTATTTGGGCATGGTGGCCATCTTGGTCATGTGACTTGGACCATACTTGCAAACATTTGTTCCCCCGTTGCCAGGGGGCTGCATATGAAATTAAACTGAAACTTGCCCATTGGTTTCAAAGAAGAAGTCTTTTGAAAATGGTGGACGACGGAGGCCTAACATCCTATAAGCTCCCCCGTATAGAGCAGAAGCAAATATTAAGAAATAAGCTTAAAATGTCCATTTTCTCTCACACAATACAAGTATTCTTTGCATTACACACCAATTAAGTTTGCGGCTTCTAGCTTTTATAGAACTCGTACCTTAAAATATTTGACAAAATTACCATTGGCCTTCGGAGAGAGAGAATAAAAAAGAATAAATTAGTATATCAAGTTTCAAGATAATCGTCCATACGGTATATGAGGAGAAAATGTTTAAAGATTTACCATATATGGGCAAGGCTGCCTTTTTGGTCATCCTTATCAACAAACATGAATCCTTATCCTTATCAAATCCCCCATAAAGGTTCCGCATATCATTTGGTTTCAGAGATGGTGTTGTTTAAAATGTCGACGGCACAGTCGGCGGACCACTGTCTATCCTATAAGCTCACCGGAGCCTTCGGTTGTGGTGAGCTCAAATTCAACACTGGTCTATATAGAGAGAACGAAGAATGAAAGAACAGATAAACAGACAAGCTGAGAAATTGGCCGTGTTATGTTAGAGAAAATGTATTATAATATGTCAATGGACCTGCAATTTGTTTGATTTGTTTGATTTAAGGTTAAACGTCCCCGTCAACACTATTAAGGTCATTTTGAAGACGTTGTTTCCAATTTTGTGGGACTTTTACTCGATATTGAGATGAAATGACACCTCAATCCCCCAATCTTTATATGTACCACCTTCCCTGGGCATTCTTAGGCTTTCTAAGCAGTTTACCAGTACTCGTATGTGGTCGGTTTCAGCTCTGCGTGGAAGCATCATGCAGCCCAATCTATTTCTCCAAGCCCCGGCGGGCGGGGGCCAACAAGCTGAGACAGTCCATTGAATCTGACACAATATATCACCATTACATACTATAAAATATCTGAGGCTTCGAACTTAGCTACTGAAAATCATTGACCAATATTTGATATTGACCTATAAAATGAAAGAAAAATGAAAAAAAAAAAGCCGAGAAAGCCCATTGCCCCTTACACAACGTAAGTCATCATTATTGCCCTGCATACAAAGTTTGAAGCTTTCAGCTGTTATAGTTCCTAAGAAATCATTGACAAGAAATGTAACACTGGCCAATATTGAGAGAAAGAGGAATATAGGAACAAAAACCCAAGCCAATCCATTATCCACACAAAGTAAATTACCATCATTGCCTAGCATACCAAGTTTGAGGTTTGTTCCTAGGAAATCTTTAATGACAGAATTAACATTGGCGTATATGGAATAGAAAGAAGAATGAAGGGATGAAAGAACAATGAATAAATAAGCCAAGAAAGTTTGTTGTCTGTTTCTCAAAATAAACATTAGCTGGTGTGTCTCTCAACACTGCTTACCCCTAATTGTTTTAAACAGCTGAACTGAACTGTACATGGTTGAAATGTTGAAAGAAAAAAAAAATCAGATATCAGGTCATCTTCTCATCATCCCTAGCAGCCTTTCGAGTTTCTAGGCAAAAAAAGTCTACACAGTTGTTGAGATATCTTGTTTCCAAGGTTAAAATGCTCAACTGTTTGAAGGACTTTAACCAAACAAATCGTTTAAAAGGGCAATGACTCCGGAAAAGGGCATAATCCTGATAAGAAAAAATATGGATCAGTTATTTTTCATGAAGAATCGGTAAGTGAAATTTCAAAACCATAGCAGACATGGTTTCTTAAGTTATTTGATGCAATACGAAGCATGCAATGGGCACATTCAAAAAATTACAAAGGGCCACAAGTCATTTTGTTTCGGTATTTATTCAAAAGCTAATCAGACCATCTAGTTATCACTACCAATCCATTCATAAGCTTTCAAGACTCTAGTTTCAGCATTTTTTTTTAGATATTTTGCTGACAAGATTTCATCTCAATAGCTCTATTTCAGGAAAGAGGCATAATGGTGATGAGAAAAATATGTAGGGCCTACAAGCTAATTTTTCGTAAGGAAAAGCCTAGCATATGCTTTTCTAGGTATGTTATGCATCATAAAGCATACAATGTACAAATATCCAAATTTACAAAAGGCCATAACTCATGAAGTCTTTTTGGGCTTTCCACTATTAATGTTTCCTTTAGGGTCTAGTTGGTTCATGTCTGTGTTTCTTTCCCTTTGGGGTCTCTGATGGAAACTGTAGATTAATTGTATTGATTCCTGATCATTGCCTTCACTTCCATTTTTATATGAATTTTTTATATCTGATTGACCCTAAACCAGTGTCATTTTATAGTAATTTCCAGTTGTCCCATGCAAAAGCAAATGTAACAAATTTGACCAAGGCGTAAAATGGGTAACTGTCAACTCAGACCAATTGCCTGATGAAGTTATGAAGGGCCGGGGTCCCCAATGCTACATAACAAGTTTCAGGGTAAATGGACTACTGGATCCATGGAAGATTTTAGCTTCAATCTTACCAGCATTTTTTAAGAAATAAAAAGTTATAATTTTGATATCTGAGTGACCTGGTGAAAGGTGACCTTGACCTTTGATAGTTGTGTAGCTTCATTTACATATTTAGTTGACTGCATTAAAAACTTTAAATTCATAGGCAACTACAGTTAAAAAAATAATTTTAACTTTTTTCCATAAAAAAATAATGCGACCAAATTTGACCTTGATGGCATTTTTTAAGAAATAAAAAGTTATAATTTTGCTATCTGAGTGACCTGGTGAAAGGTGAACTTGACCTTTGATAGTCGTGTGGCTTCATTTACATATTTAGTTGACTGCATTAAAAACTTTAAATTCATAGGCAAGTACAGTTTCAAAAAAAATAATTTTAACTTTTTTCCATAAAAAAAATAATGCGATCAAATTTGACCTTTGCGAAAATTGAGTTAAGATCAAGACAGAGTAATCGTTTAAACAAACTATGATCGGCCTCAGTCCCCATGCTTCAAACAAAGTTTCAGGGCGATCCACCATAGTGCAAGAGTAGGAGGTTTTCTGAAGTATTTTACAAAATATGGGCATGACAGCCACATTTCAGCAAGCGACCAAACTCATATTTACTAATTTTCATTTGCTCGTTCCTTTAAGCTTTCGTGTGAAATTTGTTTATAGATGATCATGTGGTTTCTGAGAAAAACAAGATTTGATTTTCATATCTAAATGAACTTGGGCCAAGGTTAAGAAATGACCTTAACCTTAATTACATGTGTAGTTTCATTTAGTCATTTAGCTTAATGCATCCACCAATTTTCAGATCACAGGCTGTAATAAATTCCAAAAACAAAACAAAAAAATGGTTTTGCCTTTTTCTTACACAACTGTACAAAAACCTATGTGATCAAATTTGACCTTTGCCATATATAGGGCAAGGCCATCATAGGTCATTATTGAAACAAGAGCTGTCACTATAGGTGACCAATGCCCCCCGCGGGAGCCAATTTCTGAGTTTTTGCAAAATTTCAAGGGGAGATACTTCAGCAAAAAATGACAACAGAGTTATGGCCCTTGGTCAGAATGTAGCCCTTGGGATAGTGAATAAGGGTGTCAAGTTTCATGGGGCTGGGTCAAATACTTTTGATGTTAAGATCAAGGTTAAAGTTTTTGTGAAGGGCAAACTTTCAAGGGGAGATAATTCAGCCAAAAATGACAACAGAGTTATGGCCCTTGGTCAGAATGTAGCCCTTGTGATGGTGAATACGTGTTTGAAGTTTCATGGGGCTAGGTCAAATACTTTTAGAGTTAAGTTATGATCAAGGTTAAAGTTTTTGTGATGGACAGACAGACAGGGCAAATACTATATGCCCCCCGAATCAAAGATCCTCGTGGGGGGGGCATAAAAACTGTGATAGGCCCGAGTCCCAACGGCTTAGTACAAAGTTTCAAGGCCACTGGCCCATTGGTTACAAAGTAGAAGGTTTTTGAAATGTTTTTACCATATATGGGCATGGCAGCTATATTTGTGATAAGAAAAAATATTAAAGATTAATTGATTTTCTCGTCCTTGTTCCAATAGAGCTTTCATTTGGTTACTAATGGCCGTGTGGTTTATAAGAAAAACAAGTTTTGATTTCCAATCTGAATGACCTGGGCGAAGTGAATGACCGTGGGCCAAGGTCAAGGAATGAACTTGATCTCGAATACTTATCTGGTTTCATTTACTCATGTAGCTAACTTCATCTACCAATTTTCAGATCACATTCAACAAAACAGTTTTGATTTTTTTTTCACATTAAAGCCTGTGGGCAGACGGACGCACATACGGACGGATGGAATGACACAAGTAAACCAGTATACAGCCGTTTTAATAAAGTCGGGGTATAAATACTGTCACAGCAGAGAGGTTTTAAGAATTCTTTCTTGAAGAGGCACACGTCCACCAGAAATATTTTTCACATTTTCAGAATTTTTAATTCTGTTCACAAAACAGTAGTTCCAGATAAAATTTAAGATAATTTTTCCTATTTCTCCATAAATACATGAACTTGTGATAATTTCCTGGAAGGGGAGGGAGACATATTGGTTTTGATACGGAAATCATTTGTGTCGGCGTCAGCAACTGTATCACCTGAACCAATGGAATGATACTTTCCATTGTGCCTTTACATCACTAGGATGGGGGAAACAATGATTAAGTTTTGATGGCATCGACCTTATTTTCAAGGTCACAGGTTCCCAAACACTGTCAAAATTGGGCCAAAAAGCTTGTCTACATCCCAAAAAAAGCGTGTCTGCCCTATCTTCTGAACGAATTGGTACCAATATATGAATTAAGTTCAAACTTGGACCAATATATCATTGTAACCTACCATAGACTAGGTTAGATTTTGGTGGCCTTTATCTTATTTTCAAGGTCACAGGCTCCCAAAATTTTCGAAACAAGAAGCTCATGGGCCACTATGCTCACCGGAGTTCAGGCGGGCACTACCCACTGGCAGCCATGTATGGTTTCAAGTTATCGATTATAAAGTCTCCCAAACGAACCCCCATTCCATGTGGACTCTGTATATGAAATATTTGGCCTTTTATGAAGTGGAGGAGGAGTGGGACATGGATCCAACAGAGCCCAGGTTGGTATCACTGAATGCGTCTTATCATAAGAAACAAGAATATATATGGTTTAGGGGTGGGGATGTGTGGAGGTTCAGAGATATAAGGCCTATTAAGCTGTGGAGGGGTTGGAGCATGGCCCTGGCAGACACCAGGAAATCCAAGATTGTTGTCCTTGAATGTGTCTTATCATTAGGACCAAGAAAATATATTGTTTAGGAGTGGGGATCTTAACTGTTTCTGAGATATGAGGCCCTCTTATGGAGTGAGAGGAG
Source organism: Lucinisca nassula (assembly GCA_963580285.1). NCBI lineage: Eukaryota > Metazoa > Mollusca > Bivalvia > Lucinida > Lucinidae > Lucinisca > Lucinisca nassula. The sequence continues at coordinate 116,319,202 of OY757014.1, forward strand.
AGGAATGGCCCCTGGGGACCGCCAATTTGGTGTGACTGAATGTGTCTAATCACAAGAAACAAGGATATATATGATTATGAGATGGGGATCTTAATGGTGTCTGAGATATATGGCCTTTTATGAAGTGGAGGGTTGGGCCATGGCATCGACACATTGCCCAAGGACAAATACAAACACGTTGATGTGACTGAATGAGTCTTATCAAAAGGAACACAAATATACATGCCTTAATGGTGGGGATCTCAACTGTTTCTGAGATATATGGTATTTTATGAAGTGGAGGGTTACGGCATGGCCCCAGCGCACCCTGGGAGACCCCTAGGTTGGTATCACTAAATGTGTCTTATCAAAAGGAACAAGAGTATATATGGTTTAGGGATGGGGATCTAAATGGTTTCTGAGATATTGGGCCTTTTACAAAATGGAGGAGGTGGGGCATGACCCGGGCACATCCATGGGGACACCCAAGTTGGTGTCACTGAATGCCTCTTATCATAAGGAACAAGAATATATATGGTTTTTTGGTGGGGATCTGAATGGTTCTGACATATATCGCCTTTTAGGAAGTGAAGGGGTGGGGCATGGCCCGGGCACATCCCAGGGGACCCAAAGGTTGGTGTCACTGAATGCGTCTTTTCATAAGAAACAAGAATATATATGATTTTGGGGTGGGGATATGAATGGTTTCTGAGATATATCGCCTTTTAAGATGTGGAGGGGGTGGGGCATGGCCCCGGCGCACCCTGGGAGACCCCTAGGTTGGTATCACTGAATGCCTCTTATCAGAAGGAACAAGAATATATATGGTTATGGGTTGGGGATCTAAACGGTTTCTGAGATATTGGGCCTTTTATGAAGTGGATGGGGTGGGGCATGGCCTGGGCACATCCCAGGGGACCCCCAGGTTGGTGTCACTGAATGCGTCTTATCATAAGAAACAAGAATATATATGGCTTCGGGGTGGGGATCTGAAAGGTTTCTTAGATATATCGCCTTTTATGAAGTGGAAGGGTGGGGCATGGCCCCGGCGCACCCCGGGTGACCCCTAGGTTGAAATCACTGAAGATATTAGGCCTTTTATGGGGTGGAGTGGGTTGGGGCAAGGCCCAGGAACATCTAAGGGGACCCCCAGGTTGGTGTCACTGAATGCGTCTTATCATTAGAAACAAGAATATATATGAGATTTCTGAGATATTAGGTCTTTTACAAAGTGGAGGGGGTGGGGGCATGGCCTGGGCACATCTCAGGGGACCCCCAGGTTGGTGTCACTGAATGCGTCTTATCATAAGAAAGAAGAATATATATGGTTTTGGGGTGGGCGTCTAAACGGTTTCTGAGATATTGGGCCTTTTACGAAGTGGAGGGGGTGGGGCATGGGCCCGGTACATCTCAGGGGACCCCAAGGTTGGTATCACTGAATGCGTCTTATCATAAGAAAAAAGAGTATGTATGGTTTAGTGGTGGGGATCTGAATGGCTTCTGAGATATATGGCCTTTTATGCACTGGAGGGGGTGGGGCATGACCCCGGCACACCCTGTGGGCCCCCCATGTTGGCATAAAAGCATGTGTATAAAAGAAGTTCACTCAAGGAATATTTCAATAAAAGTTTTGTCAAAATATCTGCAAAGATTTGGCAATAAATGTCTTTTTTTTCTATTTTTTCCCTTTATGTCTGTGGAAACTCTAAGTTGCCATAGCAACCAAACAAATGAGCCGATTTTCATTTAAAACACAAACTTTCAATCATCCAGCCCAAGGATGCTACAGATGAAATTTGGGCTAAATCGGCCCAGTGGCTTTAGAGGAGATGTCGTTTGAAAGTGTTGACGCCAGACGACGACGACGACGACGGACAACTGCCTATCCTATAAGCTCCCCCACAGCCTTCTTCTCTGGTGAGCTAAAAAGTATGTTTAAACCTTGTTATATCGTGTGTTGCCTTAGTATTTCTACTGTGAAATCTGTTTCTAGGCCGAGTTGTTCAAAGCAATGTTAGTTTCACGGACTCGCTAGTGGCCAAAACCATCAGGTGTCAGTTTTTTTTTGTTTTAAGTAATGATGTCATAAGTTTGTTTGTTTGTTTGATTTGAGGTTTAAAGTCCCCGTCAACACTGTAAAGGTCATTTTGGAGACGTTGCTTCCAATTTTGTGGGACTTTTACCCGACATTGAGATGAAATGACATCTCAAGCCCTGTCGCCCAATGAAACCAATAGGGTTTATAAGCATGGACGGTCCGCCTCGCACCGCGGTTCCTGGACAGGCTTAGATCCTCTAAGCGGTTTACCAGTACTAGTGTGCGGGCCGGATTCAGCTCTGCGTAGAAGCATCATGCAGCCCATATATTTCTTCAAGCCCCTATGGGCGGGGGCCAAGATGTCATAAGTTAACATATCGTTAAAAAATGTATCATTTAATATGGCAAATATACTAGTATCTTTGCTAGTGAATGTGACAAGCTTTTGCAAATGCAAAAAGCTGCTCTCATTTTGAAGCAAAAATAACAGTGTATTAGATAGTGTACTTGCTGCAAAATTTTGATCACTAATGAGCTCGTTCAGCCTACGATGCTTTGAACTACTGGTCACAGAGAATCTATCAAATACAATGTCTTATACACTTATAATGAGAGAAGACAAATGATCAGTTTTGACAATGTTAGCTAATGTCATCGTCAGTTTTGAACAACTATGCTCTGGTGTTTATATGTTACACAAAGTGTAGAAAATGTTGACGCTAAACATATCATTAATAGAGGATTTTACACGAGTGGTCATTTCATATGAAATTTATGAAACGAACCTTCTGCGAGTTCCACAAACTTCATATGAAATGACCACTCGTGTAAGATCCTGTTTATCATATATCAATTTTCAATCGGATTTTATCGCCGAAGAAGTCCAAAGAAAACATAGGCTTGTCAAGGACGGCGCCATGACGTTACGCTCAAGTAACTATGTGTTATTACACATGTGGTCATATGATTTTTATTACATGGCGTTATCCACTAAACAACAGCGACTTTATATGCTAAATAACATTTGCTTTTTAAAGTCAGATGCCTCTATATTCTGGACATGACATCAATAATTTCTATCTACTATGTTTCTATCAACCTTTTTGTGACAATTCTACCAATGCTAAAGCTGAGATCCATTTATCATTCTGTTCTGTAATTTGCTGTAATGATGGTGTACTGAATGCTCGTGGTGATCTCGGTGATGGAGGAAGAAAAGCTTGCCTTGCTGACAGTAATGGGGGAACATGTACTGTTCTTGATGTCACTGGCAATGTAAATTGTCTTTGTAACGCATATGGCATGACTGGTGTAGGGGCGATAACTGAAGTCTTTGCAGGAAAATCCATCTGGTGAACTTGGATTGCTTCCCTTCTAGGTCTTTTCATCTCATGATATGTTGGTGCTGTAAGCCTTGGTCGCGACTCTCTGGCAAAATAAGATATTCTAAATGGATTAATATGGCTGAAACCGTACAGATTCGAAGCAGTCAATACCATGGAAAACAGAACAGGATTTTCATGTTAGGCCTGGTTAGCACAAGAGTATGCCTCTAACCTGTCATCACTGACAACCTGATTGACTCCCGACATTAACAAGTGACAGGGTTGTGGTTGTCTATCCAGGGTGGGTGGTTTCCACAGGCACCACAGATTCTGTGTAAAATAAATACGTTTAAATTTCAAGAGGTTAAGATTCTTTGATAAATTGCATTTCGGGTTGTAGGAATGCCTCTCGAATATTTCGTCTGACCAGTTCAATACTGAAACACATTTTCTGGTGCTTTCTGATCCTTAATTTTCCTTGTGCTGCTTATCAACACAAATGTAAGACATTTCAAACAATGAACACCACGATCTGATGGCCCAGAATCCTACGCATGCTCAGGGTCTTTAATGTTCGCTTACAGTATGAAAAATGATATAAAACTCACAACAAATAAAATAAGCCTGACAGCCAATATGTTGTAGCTGGACCTCTTCAAAGCTGCTGCGTGAAGAATCTGTTGATCAGTGATAATCACGTGGATGATTGCAGCGAAGCTTCTGGGTCATTATCAACTTTTGGCTTGTTGAAAAACAATCGACCAAAAAAGTACCGGGCAAGCTGGATGCAAGTCATTATCAATGCAGAGTAAACCGAGTTTTTCTAGCTTTTACAGTTCCTAAGAAAATTTTGACGAGAAGTTTTAACACTAGCCTAAATAAGGCAAAAATGCCCGTTGTCTCTTACACAATTCAAGTCAGCAAGTTTGAGAGTTCTTGCCAAAAACATTAATATTGGCATATATTGGGAGAAATATGAACAAAAATGAGGAAGATGAGAAAAAATGAACCTATAAACCAAGAAAGCGTACATGTAAGCCGGATACAAGTCATCACCATTGCACAGTATATGTTTGAGGCTTCTGGCATTTACAGTTTATAAGAAATCTTTGACGAGAAGTTTTAACACTGGCTTTACTAAGGAGAGAGAGAAGAATGAAAGAAAAGATGAAGAAATCAGCCAATAATGCCCCTTGTCTCCTACACGATATGAACAATCAGAAAATGTCACTCAGAAAAGGCCACAATTAAAGAACGCACCCATCTCAATTAAAATCGAAAATGAGTTCCTTTAAGAGCAATGAAAACATTCATAAGAAAGAAGATGGGTCATACTACGTAGTTTCGGCTAATAATGCCTCATCAGTGACCCTGTAATGATCCGACAACGAAAGCCAGAGGAAACATACTGCAATTTTACGAATTTCGAATAGGCAGTCAATTCAAAGACGGATATAAATCAAAATGGGGTCCAAATAATTAAAAACCAACTAGAATATGAGTGTAAACCAATAATTTATTTCTGATTTCTCAGAATATTCACGCTGATCTCAAAGAACCAAAAGTAAAATATAAACTGCGCTATGGTTGATGTACGGGGAGACGTTTTACGGCCGCCACACGGCACAACACCAGCTGCAGTGAAGGCAAATAAAAATCGAAAATGAGTTCCTTTAAGAGCAATGAAAACATTCAAGTCGCCTTTGAGAAGTAAGTGACATGGAGGCACGCACAAAACACGTTAAACATGAACCTATAAACAAATAAGACACTCCATAAGAAGTCAGCATGCTTGCATAGTATACCACGTTTGAAAGTAGTTATAGAATGGAAATCTTTGGTGAAAAATTAAACATTGGCTTATATGGAGAGAAAGAAGAAAGAAAGATCAAATGAACAAATAAGCCAAGAAAACGTAGTGTCACTTACACGATAGAAGTTATCACTATTGCAATACCAAGCTTTAAGAGTTCGTGAGAAATGTTTAATGAAAAATGTAATAATGGTCTACATATTGAGAAAGAAGTTTAAAACAACGATAAAAGTCATCATGATTGCAAAGTATGTCCACTTTCAGGGTTCTAGCTTTAATGGCTCTTGAGATATCTTTGGTGAAAAGGGTATTGTTAATGAGAGGGACGGATAGATGAAAGGACAGATGTTAACCAGTTTACCCCCACTTTTCAGGGGGTGGCGGACGCAGAGATCTAGTTCTATCTACAAGGAGCTAGTTTCATTTGCCATAGTTCACCTTATTCAAACGGGAACCATGAGTTCAATCGACTAAGAAGCCAGGCTGTATTACGATTCCATAAGACAGAAAACTGGTTCAGAAAAGTCTCACTATTAAACGGTACAAAGCAAACAGATGTGCATGTTCTGGATGTGGATCTGATGACATCGGTTCCTGGTGTCCACTTGTTTTACTATGCAAAACACAATGGTGTTAGTGCAGAACGAAGCTTCTTAAACTATTATATAAATCACTACACTGGGTCTGAGAGTAAGAAAATGCTTTGTTATTGCCGAAAGGTTTTGAAAAACAACTGCTTATCGTTTGGGCTGGCTTCATTTAAATTTCAGAGGAATGCTGCTTAGGTGGGTGACCCGTTTTCAAAATAGCTGCACCAGTTCTGCTCCAATGAACAAGATGGCTACTGGAGGTTAAAATAGAGCTGTCTTAAGTCAAGCTGGATTTTCTTATTTTCTCTTCGTATGTGATGGAACCGAATTACATAATATTATACAGCCTCAGTGAGGTTGGAAAATAAAAGTTTGCTTGAGTCGACTGGGTCACAAAAACAGTCACAAACCATCCTTGGTATACAGCATTGGGGACTCTGGCCCACCAAGTCTTTTCAAGTGACGACAACTGGCTGACCTTGACTCGATTTAGGTCAAGGTCAAGTAAGGTCTTTTATATGGCTAAACAGTGAGTTTAGCCCACCAGAGCAGAAAGGCTCCATGGCAGCTTATAGACTAATCAGTTGTCCATCATTCGTATCGTCTAAAGCCAGATGGGTTTCTCATCCAAATTTCATTTATAGCATCTATGAGTTTGGGTGATTTTGTTTTTGAGGAAGAAGAAGAAAATTTACTGCTATTGCTTAGGTAGACATAGAAAATCTTCAGAAAGCCGTATTGACCAATGGTCCTATGTCAATGGTCCTTGGTGGATCTCTATTTAAACTCTTCAAGTCACGATGGTCCTTTGAAAAATATGGCTTCCAAGTGGCTGGGCTAGTTTCAGTCAATCTCTTATTTTAGCTCTGGTGAGCGTTGGGACTCATGGGCCTCTTTGGTCGAATTTTAGCTCTAGTGGCCACGGAGCAGAACCATTTAAGCTACTCTTTTAGACAAACACCTATGAGTTTGAATGAGACCAGCCAGAGATTAGGAAGAGTTGTCATTGTAAGGAAATTGTTAATGACGGACGACGCACGATTGAGCTTAATTGATAAAATAAGATTCAGATGAGCTTCAAAACCAGATGATACACTATGCGGTAGTTTCTCTTTTCGAAAATACAAAGTGTCAACAAAATAAATACCTTGAAAGCCAGTCGGTGACGAATTCGTTTGTTGACTTAGTATCTGTTCTTCCTTCCTTTGGAGGTGTTGATAATCGCCGTAGCGTTGCATAAGGATGCTCAGTACAGTGTCTGTTCGCATGTGTAAATCGTGTAGGACAACCTGTGCAAGAAAACATTTAGAAAGAAAATTAAATTTTTATCTCACACTATTACATTGTGTTGTTATGCCATCAGTAAGTATGGTGCCAGTGTACATTCCGACTTGATGTTTACGCATGTTTAATCGCTGGAGAGCTTGAGATTTCATTTCATGTCAATTTTGGGTAAAAGTCCCACAGAATCGGAAAGCAACATCTCCAAAATGACCTCAATAGTGTTGACGGGGACAAAAAACACAACGCAATCAAAATCTCTGGATTGCAGATTACATTTTGTTATTTGCAGTATCATGGTTAGCGATGTGAAATACAGGTAAGGAAGACCAGTTCCGAAACCTTTTCAAGCTCATGTCAAGTGAGCATTAAATTTATCTAACTACGATTTCATATAGTTACAAAGGCTTTCTTCATGCTCAGGTCAACTCGGAATAATACTTGCCCTGCTCGTAAACATTAAAATGACAACTACTATTATAATGTGGGCAAGTTGAGTATGAAAAGTTTATGGATATGGACCCGGAGATAACTTGACTATGCCCCAGTCATCAAAATGCCAGCTATACACACACATGAAGAAGGAAAATGAATCGAAAATTCTCTATAATTTCTTATTACATAGTACATTATTTCCCCCGCCCATAGGTGCTTGAAGAAATATATGGGCTGCATGGTGCATCCACGCAGAGCTGAATCCGGCCCGCACACTAGTACTGGTAAACCGCTTAGAGGATCTATGCCTGTCCAGGAACCGCGGTGCGAGTCGGACCGTCCATGCTTAACACTATTGGTTTCATTGGGCGACAGGGCTTGAGATGTCATTTCATCTCAATGTCGGGTAAAAGTCCCATAAAACTGGAAGCAACGTCTCCAAAATGACCTTTACAGTGTTGACGGGACGTTAAACATCAAATCAAACAAACAAAATTTTCAGCCTGTATACAAATCTTATTCTTGCATACCAGATACTGAAATCCGTGGTTTCAGCCTGGGATAGAAATTGTTCTTACCCTGATGTTCTTACCCAGGCAAACTACATAGGTATAATGCGCAAACAAGAGGGTCAAGATGGCCCCGAATCGCTCACCTGATTTCAAGATGTCACATAGCTTCTGAAAGTCATATGGATAACTAACAGCCATCTTATTCCGTGAAGCATATATGTTGCACTTCCATAGATGGTAACCTTGGCAACAATCTTGCAAAGTTTGAAAGAAGCAAATTGTTGATGTTATTCTATTAGTAGCTCTGATAACCATTTTGCCCATCGGAGTGTAAGTGTTTCACCTACTTTGGTAGAGGGTCACCTAAGCAACTTTCCTACGAAGTTTCAATCAAATTGGCCCAGGGGTATAGGTCTGTTGTTCATTGGAGTGGAACCATTTTAGGTAGAGAGCCATCTAGGCACCATGACTGTGAAGTTTGAATCAAATAGGCCCAAGGGTTTAGTAGACTTGTGAGTCGGTGGTTCCCTTTGTACATATAGAGCTGACTTGTATTTAACAATCTGGGCACCTTGTGGACATTGAGGGCCAGGTCCTAGTGCACCAGACAGATATGAACCGGCTCACTCTAAATAAAAATGCCTTAACTCTACACAAAAGCAGCAGGCCCCAGGGCAGATCCATTTTTGACCTCAGGGCTATAACTTGAACAATCTTGGTAGAGGGCCAATAGATGAAGCTTCATTCCAAATATCGAAGACTTGAGCCTTCGGGTTTCAGACAAGAAGAATTTTTATAGGTTTTCCCTATATAAGTCTATGTAAAACCGGTGGGCCAAGGGGTTGAGCCAAAAACGGCCCCAGGACTACAAAATCAATAATCATGGTAGAGGTCCCCAACATGAAGCTTCATGCCAAATATCAAAGTCCTGGGCCTTGTGGTTTAAGAGAAGATTTTTAAAGGTTTTCCAAATATAAGTCCATGTTTAGAAGTAAAACAAAGATCAGGAATCGATACAATTAACTTACTCCACCCATCAAAGACACCAAAGGGAAAGAAACGCAAACATGAAGCGACCAGACCATAATGGAAACCTAAACAAAGGATAGCCATAAGGACAGTAACTTTCCCACAAAATGGCCAACTGGCCATCTAAAATAAAAAGACACAATTGATACACACAGTGAGTAGTAACAAACAACAACATAAATAAACCGCCACAGAAGAACCGCCTTGGAACGGTCAGTGGAAAGAATTCCACTGGGGGGCTTAAATCAATTTTACGTGGCCACAATCCTCGCCCTTACTTCCGTCGCAATTTAGACAAATAATTTGTTCAGTCCGCATGAGCTCACCTAACTCATCAGTGCAACATCTCCGTGAACACAAATAATCAAAGAAACCGATGGGCCCAGGGCGCGGCCATTTTTAGCCCAAGGGCTATAATTTTGATAATCTTCGTAGAGGTCTCCTATTTGAAGCTTCATACATAAACATCAAAGACCTGGACCTTCTGTTTTCAGACAAGAAGATTTTTAAAGGGTTTCCCTATATAAGTCTATATTAAACCTGTGGGCCCTGGGGCGGGGCCGTTTTTGGCCCCAAGGCTATAATTTGAACAATCTTTGTAGAGGCACACTAGATGTAGCGTCATACCAAATATCAAAGATCTGGGCCTTTTGGATGCAGAAAAGACAATTGTTTAAGGTTTCCCTTATGTATGTCTATGCACAACATGTTGCCCCCAGGGCTGGGCAATTTTTGGCCCCAAGGCTGTAATTTGAACATTCTTGGTAGAGGTCCATAAGATGAAGCTTTGTTCCAAATATCTAAGACCTGGGTCTTCTGGTTTCAGACAAGAAGATTTTTTAAAGGCTTTCCCTTCATAAGTCTATGTAAAACCGGTGGGCCAAGGGGTTGGCCATTTTGGCTCCAGGGCTATAATTTGAACAATCTTTGTAGAGGTCCACTGGATGAAGCTTCATACCAAACAACAAAGCACTGTGCCTTCCAGTTTCAGTCGATAAGATTTTTAAATAGGGTTTTCCTATGTAAGTTTATGTTAAACCGGTGGGCCCTGGGGCCGGGCCGTTTTTGACCCCAGGGCTGTAATTTGAACAATCTTGATAGAGGGCCACTAGATGAAGCTTCATACCAAATATAAAAAACTTGGGCATTCTGGTTCCAGATGAGAAGATTTTCAAAGGGTTTCCCTATATAAATCTATGTTAAATCTTTGGGGGCAGGGACATTTTTGTCTATAATTTGAACAATCTTGGAAGAGGTCCAGTAGATACAACTATATACCAACTAGAAAATGGGTCCATAGGACACGTATGCCCCCCTCAAAAGTGTCATTCAGAAAAAAAGTTTATATGTAATTGTTACAGATATAGCAAGAAGTTATTATGTAGGTTAGTATCATTTTCAAGAGAACAAGAGTTGCCTTCCTTGTTCATGACACATCATTTAAATGCCATGCATGCGCCTGTAAAGTTTCATAAATATATTCCAAACTGTTTAGGAGGAATGGCCCGGACACAGTTTACTATAAGGAACTGGGTCATCGGCAGCTAAATCAAAAACAAACAAGAGGACCATGATGGTTCAATATCGCTCACCAGAGCTAAGATATTTACATGTGGGTCCCAGGGCAGGGCAATTGTTGGCCCCATGTCCATAATTTGAACAATTTTGGTAGAGGTCCACTAAAAGAAGCTTAATATCAAATATCAAAGTCCTGGGCCTTCTGGTTTCAAACAAAAATATTTCTAAAAGTTCTCTGTATATAAGTCTCATGTAAGACCAGTGGGCCCCATGGTGGGGTGCATTTTGGCCCCACAGGCTATGATTTGAACAATCGTGGTAGATTTCCACTAGACGTAGCTTCATACCAAATATCTAAGACCTGGACCTTTTGGTTTCAGACATGTTTTCGCTATGAAAGTCTATGTAAAACCAGTGGGTCCCGGGTTGGGGCAATTTTTGAAACCATGCAGGGCTATAATTTGAACAATCGTGGTAGAGGTCCACTGGATGAAGCTTCATACCAAATATCAAAGACCTGGGCCTTCTGGTTTCAGACAAGAAGTTCTTTCAAGGTTATCCCTATATAAGCCTATATAAAACCAATGGGCCCCCGCGCGGGGCCATTTTTGGCCTTCTAGTTACAGGGAAGAAGATTTTCCCTATACGAGCCTATGGAAAACCATTTAGTCCCTTGGCGGGGTCGTTTTTTTTTTTTTTTGTTTTTTTTTTGGCCCCAGGGCTATAATTTGAACAATCTTGGTAGAGGTCCACTAGATGACGCTTCATACCAAATATCAAAGACCTGGGCCTTCTGGTTTCAGACGAGAAGATTTTTTAAGGTTTTCCCTATATAAGCCTAAGTAAAACCAGTGGGCCCCGGGGCGGGTACGTTTTTTGCACCAGGGCTATAATTTGAACAATCTTGGTAGAGGTTCACTAGATGAAGCTTCAAACCAAATATCAAAGACCTGGACCTTCTGGTTTCGGACAAGAAGATTTTTAAAGGTTTTCCCTATATAAGCCTTCTGATGTAAAACCAGTGGGCCCTGGCGCGGGGGCGTTTTAAGTCCCAGGGCTTTAATTTTAACAATCTTGGTAGAGGTTAACTAGATGAACCTTCATAACAAATATCAAAGACCTGGGCTTTATTTCCCTATATAAGCCTATATAAAACCAGTGGGCCCCGGGCAGTGCCGTTTTTGGCCCCAAGGCTATAATTTGAATCACCTTGGTAGAGGTCCCCTAGATGAAGCTTCATACCAAATATCAAAGACCTGGACTTCTGGTTTCAGAAAAGAAGATTTTTAAAGGTTTTCCCTATATAAGCTTCAGTAAAACCAGTGAGCCCCGGGGCAGGGTCGTTTTTTTTTGCCCCAGGGCTATAATTTGAACAATCTTGGTAGAGGTCAACTAGATGAAGCTTCATACCAAATACCAAAGACCTAGGCCTTATGGTTTTAGAGAAGAAGATTTTTTTATATGTTTTCCCTATATAAGTCTATATAAAACCAGTGGGCCCTGGCGCGGGGGCATTTTTGACCCTAGGGCTATAATTTGAACAATTTTGGTAGAGGTCCACTAAATGAAGCTTCATACCAAATATCAAAGACCTAGGCCTTCTGGTTTCAGACAAGAAGATTTTTAAAGATTTTCCCTCTATAAGTCTATGTAAAAGAAGTGGGCCCCTGGCGCGGGGGCATATTTGGCCCCAGGGCTATAATTTGAACAATCTTGATAGACGAAGCTTCATACCAAATATCAAAGACCTGGGACTTCTGGTTTCAGACAAGAAGATTTTTAAATGTTTCCCCTATATAAGCCTATACAAAACCGGTGGGCCCCGGTGCGGGGGCATTTTTGCCCCAGGGCTATAATTTGAACAACTTGGTAGAGGTCCACTATATGAAGCTGCATACCAAATATCAAAGACCTGGGCCTTCTGGTTTCAGACGAGAAGATTTTTTAAAGGTTTTCCCTATATAAGCCTATGTCAAACCAATTGGCCCCGTGGCGGGGTCGTTTTTTGCCCCAGTGATATAATTTGAACAATCTTGGTAGAGGTCCACTAGATGAAGCATCATACCAAATGTCAAAGACCTAGGCATTCTGGTTTCAGAGAAGAAGATTTTTAAAGTTTTTTTTTTCTTATTTTCCCATTTTTGTTGCCATGGCAACCAGAGTTCTGAATGGAATTCTTTGAACAATTTTGAGAGAGGACCACCTAAGGATAATTTCTGCCAAGTTTGGTTAGAATCTGTTCAGTGGTTTAGGAGGAGATGTTGTGTAAAGAAATTGTGAACTGACGGACATACGGACGACGACGGACGGTGTACGATCACAATAGCTCCCCGTGAGCCTTCGGCTCAGGTGAGCTAACAAGTGGGCCCCTTAGCGGTGCAAATTTGGCCCCAGGGCTATAATTTGAACAATCTTGATAGAGGTGCACTAGACGAAGCTTCATACCAAATATCAAAGGTTTCAGACAAGTTTCAGACAAGAAGATTTTTAAATGTTTTCCCAATTATTAGTCTATGTAAAACAAGTGGGCCCCGGCGCGGGGGCATTTTTGGCCCCAGGACCACTAGACGAAGCCTCATACCAAATATCAAAGACCTGGGCCTTCTGGTTTGAGACAAGAAGATTTTTAAAGGTTTTCCCCCATTATTAGTCTATGTAAAACCAGTGGGCACCGGTGCGGGGGCATTTTTGGCCCCAGGGCTATAATTTGAACAATCTTGGTAGAGGTCCACTAGATGAAGCTTCATTCCAAATATCAAAGACCTGGGCCTTCTGGTTTCAGACAAGAAGATTTTTATAGATTTTCCCTATATAAGCCTTTACAAAACCAGTGGGCCCTGGCGCGGGGGCATATTTAGCCACAGGGCTATAATTTGTGCGATCTTGATAGAGGTCCACTATACGAAGCTTCATACCAAATGTCAAAGACCTTGGCTTTCTGGTTTCAGACAAGAAGATTTTTAAATGTTTTCCCCATTATAAGTCTATGTAAAACCAGTGGGCCCCGGCGCGGGGGCATTTTTGGCCCCAGGGCTATAATTTGAACAACCTTGGTAGAGGTCCACTAGATGAAGCTTCATACCAAATATCAAAGACCTGGGCCTTCTGTTTTCAGCCAAGAAGATTTTTAAATGTTTCCTATATAAGCCTATGTAAAACAAGTGGGTCCCGGCGCGGGGGCATTTTTGGCCCCAGGGCTATAATTTGAACGATCTTGGTAGAGGTCCACTAGACGAAGCATCATACCAAATATCAAAGACCTAGGCCTTCTGGCTTTAGAGAAGAAGATTTTTTGATTTTTATTTGCATTCACTGCAGCTGGTGTTGTGCCGTGTGGCGGCCGTAAAACGTCTCCCCGTACATCAACCATAGTGCAGTTTATATTTTACTTTTGGTCCTTTGAGATCAGCGTGAATATTCTGAGAAATCAGAAATAAATTATTGGTTTAGACTCATATTCTAGACAGGTTTTTAATTATTTGGACCGCATTTTGATTTATATCAGTCTTTGTATCGACTGCCTATTCGAAATTCGCAAAATTGCAGTATGTTTCCTCTGGCTTTCTTTGCCGGATCATTACAGGGTCACTGATGAGGCTTTATTAGCCGAAACTACGTAGTATGACCCATCTTCTTTCTTATGAATGTTATCATTGCTCTTAAAGGAACTCATTTTTTGATTTCTATTTTATATGTTTTTTCTATATAAGCCTTTACAAAACCAGTGGGCCCTGGTGCGGGGGCATTTTTGGCCCTAGGGCTATAATTTGAACAACCTTGGTAGAGGTCCAATAGATGAAGCTTCATACCAAATATCAAAGACCTGGGCCTTCTGGTTTAGACAAGAAGATTTTTAAAGAGTTTCCCTATATAAGCCTATGTAAAACAAGTGGGCCCCGGCGCGGGGGCATTATTGGCCTCAGGGCTATAATTTGAACAATCTTGGTAGAGGTCCACTAGACGAAGCTTCATACCAAATATCAAAGACCTGGGCCTTCTGGTTTCAGACAAGAAGATTTTTAAAGGTTTTCCCTATAAAATCCTATGTAAAACAAGGGGGCATTTTTGGCCCCAGGGCTATAATTTGAACAATCTTGGTAGAGGTCCACTAGACGAAGCTTCATACCAAATATCAAAGACCTGGGCCTACTGGTTTCATACAAGAAGATTTTTAAAGGTTTTCCCTATATAAGCCTATGTAAAACAAGTGGGCCCCGGCGCGGGGGCATTTTTGGCCCCAGGGCTATAATTTGAAGAATCTTGGTAGAGGACCACTAGACGAAGTTTCATACCAAATATCAAAGACCTGGGCCTTCTGGTTTCAGACAAGAAGATTTTTTTGAAAGTTTTCCCCCATTATAAGTCTATGTTAAACTAGTGGGCCCCGGGGCGGGGGCATTTTTGGCCCCAGGGCTATAATTTGAACAATCATGGTAGCGGTCCACTATTCAAAGTTTCATACCAAATATCAAAGACCTGGGCCTTCTGGTTTCAGACAAGGAGATTTTTAAAGTTTTTTTTCTTATGTTCTCCTTTTCGTTGCCATGGCAACCAGAATTCTTTGAACAGCTGTGAGAGAGGACCACTCACAGATCATTTCTGCCAAGTTTGGACAAAATCTGTTCAGTGGTTTAGGAGGAGATGTCATTTATAGAAATTGTGGACGGACATCCGGACGGACGATGACGACGACGACGGACGAAAACCGATCACAATAGATCCCCCGGAGCCATCGGCTCAGGTGAGCTTAAAAAAAAGAGTTGTCTTCCTTGTTCATGACACATCGTCTCAATGCCATGCATGCACCTGTAAAGTTTCATAAATATATTTTATACCGTTTAGAAGTTATGACCCGGACACAGTTTACTATGAGAGACTAAGTCAAGGACAGATAATTCAAAAAGCAAAAAAGCAAGGGCCGTCTCCCTTGTTCATGACACATCGTCTCAATGCCATGCATGCACTTGTAAAGTTTCATAAATATATTCCACACGGTTGATGAGTAATGGTCCGGACAAAGTTTACTATAAGGAACTAAGTCAAGGGCAGATAATTCAAAAACCAACAAGAGCTCCGCAAGCGGGGCATTATACGCCCGTGGCAATTAGTAAGATGGAGCATACATATACTGACTGTTTCACAAGTTTGGGTTTGTGGAATGTAACCAAGGAACAATGAGCTCCATATCTTCTAACCTGGCACTATTAATAACCCTCAATGGCTCAAATTACCTGTCTCCAACAAATTGTTATGGTCGGTGATATTTGGTGGACCATTACCTCAAAATAATATAGGCATAACTCTTGCAATAAGTGGTGGACTGTAACCTTGAAATAATATGCACTGCTCCACATCATAGCCTAACTATACGTAAAGTTTCAGCTTCATCAGCTGTAAAATGCGGGAGGCATTATCCGTAGATAAAATATGTTTAGAAAAATATGTAAAAGGGGAATAACTCTGGTAATATTTTGCGGAATGTAACCGCAAAATAATATGCACTGTTCCACATCATGGTCTTACTATATGTAAAGTTTCGGCTTCATCAGATGTAAAATGTAAGAGGAGTTATCCGGAAACAGAATGTTTAGAAAATCTGTGAAAGGGGTATAACTCTGGTAATATTTGGCAGACCTTACCCTCAAAATAATATGCACTGCTCCATATCATTGTCTTACTGTATATAAAGTTTAAACATCATCAGATCTAAAATGTAGGAGGTGTTATCCGGAAACAAAATGTTTACCGAATTTTTTAAAGGGGCATATTATTTGGTGGTCCATAACCTCTAAACAGTATGCGCTGCCCCACATCATGGTCTAATTACATATGAAGTTCAGCTAAATCGGATGTGGAATGTAGGAAGAGTCATCCGGAAACGAAAAGTTTACCAAAAAAATCTAAGGGGCATAACTCTATTAAAATTTAATGGACATTAACCTCGAAACAATATGCGCTGTCCCACATCATGGTCTATGTATGAAATTTCAGCTTGATAGGATGTAAACACTAGCAGGAGATATCCGGACACAAAAAGTTTACAAAAATTTGAAAGGGGCATAACTCTTTTAATATTTGGTGGACCGTAACCTCGAAACAATATGCGCTGCCCCACATCATGGTCTAACTATGTATGAAGTTTCAGCTTGATCGGATGTAAACGGTAGAAGGAGTTATCCGGAAACGAAAAGTTTACAGACGGACGGGGGCATAATATAACACAATACGACCGTTTTTAAACGGACGTATAAAAAGCCAGAGTTGTCTTCCTTGTTCCTGACACATCGTCTCAATGTCTTGCATGCACCTGTAAAGTTTCATAAATATAGCATGAAGTTATTATTTAGGTAGATATCATTTTCAAGAAAACAAGAGTTGCCTTCCTTTCATAAATATATTCCATACGGTTTAGTACTTATGGCCCGGACACAGTTTGCTATAAGGAACTAAGCCAGGGGCAGATAATTGAAAAACCAAAAAACAAAGAGTTGTCTTCCTTGTTCATGACACCTTTTCGCAATGGCATGCATGCACTTGTATTTTTTTTCCATACGGTTTAGGAGTTATGGCCCGGACTGAGTTTACTATATGGTACTAAGTCAAGGGCGGATAATTACAAAAACAAACAAGAGGCCCATGGCCCACTATGCTTACCAGAGTTCAGGTGGGCACAGCCAAATGGCAGCCAATTATTTTAGCATGATATCATTTTAATCTACCAATTACAAAGCCTCCCAAATGAACCCCCATATCCAAATGGGCACCCATGTGGACTCAGTATCTGAAACACTAGGCCTTTTATGAAGTAGGGGGTGGGGCATGGACCCGATGGTGCCCTGGTTAGTATCACTAAATGCGTCTTATCATAAGGAACAAGAATATATATGGTTTAGCAGTGGGGATCTGTATGGCTAGATGTATAAGGCCTCTTAAGCAGTGGAGGGGTTGGGGCATGCCCTGTTGATCCCAGGAACCCAAGATTGTTGTTCCTAAATGTGTCTTATAATGAGGACCGAGAATATATATGGTTTAGGGGCCAGGGAATCTGAAGAGTTTCTGAGATATAAGGCCCTTTTATGAAGTGGAGAGGAGAGGTATTATCCCTGTGGAGCCCCGCCGCCCCCCTCAAGTCGGTGTGCTAATAATTAGGAACAGGAACATATATGATTATGGGGCGGGGATGCGGGGGGGGGGGATTTGAATGGTTTCTGAAATTATATGGCCTTTTATGAAATGGACAGGTGAGGAACAGTGTCCCAGCACCAAGAGACCCCCAGGTAGGTGAGACTGAACGGAGCTTATCATAAGGAACAAGAATATATATGGTTAAGGGGTGGGGATTTGAACGATTTCTGATATATATGGCTTTTAATGAAGTAAAGCGGTGGGGCATGGTCCGGGCACCCCCGGGAACTCCGAAGCTGGTGTCACTAAATGCGTCTTACCAAAAAGAAGATGAACATGTATGGTTTAGGGGTTGGGCTCTAAACAGTTTCTGAGATATAAGGCCTTTTGTGAAGTGGAGGGGTGGGGCAAGGCCCCGGCGCGACTCGGGAGACCCCCACGTTGGTGTCAACAAATGTGTCTTATCATAAGGAACAAAAATATATATGGCTTGTGAGTGGGGATCTGTAAGGTTTCTGAGATATATGGCCTTTTATGAAATGGAGGTGGAGGTGCATGGCCACGGCATATACCAGGAGGCCCCCAGGTTGATGTCACTGAATGCGTCTAATCATAAGGAACAAGAATATATTTGGTTTAGGGGTGGGGATCTGAAAGGTGTCTGAGACATATGGCCTTTTTGTGAAGTGGAGGGGCGGGGCAAGGCCCCAGCGCACCCCGGAAGACCTCCAGGTTGGTGTCAATGAATGTGTCTTATCATAAGGAATAAGAATATAATTATATGGTTTAGGGGGGGGGATCTGTAAGATTTCCGAGATATTGGACCTTTTATGAAATGGAGGGGGTGGGGCATAGCCCCGGGGGATCCCAGGCTGGTGTCACTGAATGCGTCTTACCATAACAAACAAGAATATATATGCTTTAGGGGTGAGGACCTGAATGGTTTCTGAGATTTTATGGCCTTTCATAAAATGGAGGGGGTGTGGCAATTGGCCCCAGCAAAACCTGGGGGACCCCCATGTTGGCATAAAAGCATATGGCTGAGAGACATTTACTCAAGAAACATTTCTATAAAAGTTTTTTTTCAAAATATCTGCAATGACTTGACAGTAAATGCCATTTTTCAATTTCCCCCATTATAAATCTATGGAAACTTTTAGTTGCCATAGCAACCAAACTAAAGAGTGGAGTTTCATAAACAAGAGGACCATGATGGTCCTATATCGCTCACCTGAGCTAAGAGATTAACATGTAGGTCCCAGGGCGGTGCAATTTTTGGACCCAGGTCTATAATTTGAACAATCTAAGCAGAGGTACACTGGTTTTCCCTATATAAGCCTATGGAAAACCAGTGGGCCCCCGCGCTGGGACGTTTTTGGCCCCAGGGCTATAATTTGAACAATCTTGGTAGAGGTTCCCTAGATGAAGCTTCATACCAAATATCAAAGACCTTGACCTTCTGGTTTCAGACAACACGATTTTTTATATTATTTCCCTAGTATAAGCCTATATAAAACCAGTGGGCCTGGGGGCAGGGCCGTTTTGGCCCTAGGGCTATAATTTGAAAAATCTTGGTAGAGGTCCACTAGATGAAGCTTCATACCAAATATCAAACACTTGGGTTTTCTGGTTTCAGACAAGATTTTTAAAGGTTTACCCAATATAAGCCTATGTAAAACCAGTGGGCCCCAGCGCGGGGGCATTTTTGGCCCAAGGGCTATAATTTGAACAATCTTGGTTTAGGTCCATCAGATGAAGCTTCATATCAAATATCAAAGACCTGGGCCTTCTAGTTACATGGGAGAAGATTTTTAAAGGTTTTCCCTATATACGCCTATGTAAAACCAGTGGGCCATGGCGCGAGGGCGTTTTGGCCCGAGGGCTATAATTTGAACCATCTTGGTTTAGGTTCATCAGATGAAGCTTCATATCAAATATCAAAAACCTTGGCCTTCTAGTTACAGAGAAGAAGAGTTTTAAAGGTTTTCCCTTTATAAGCCTATATAAAACCAGTGGGGGCCGGGACCGTTTTTGGCCCCAGGGCTATAATTTGAACAATCTTGGTAAAGGTCCACTAGATGAGGCTTCGTACCAAATATCAAAGACCTCGGCCTTCCGGTTTCAGAAAAGAAGATTTTTAAAGGTTTTTCCTATATAAGCCTATGTAAAACCAGTGGGCCCCGGGGCGGGTCGTGTTTGGTCCCAGGGCTATAATTTGAACAATCTTGGTAGAGGTCCACTAGATGTAGCTTCATACCAAATATCAATGACCTAGGCCTTCTGGTTTCAGAGAAGAAGATTTTTATATGTTTTCCCTATATAAGCCTATATAAAACCAGTGGGCCCCGGGGCGGGGCCGTTTTTGGCCCCAGGGCTGTAATTTGAACAATCTTGGTAGAGGTCCACTAGATGAAGCCTCATACCAAATATCAAAGACCTCGGCCTTCTGGTTTCTGAAAAGAAGATTTTAAAGGTTTTCCCTATATAAGCCAATGTAAATTGTTTGATTTGTTTGACTTGAGGTTTAACGTCCCCGTCAACACTGTAAAGGTCATTTTGGAGACGTTGCTTCCAATTTTGTGGGACTTTTACCCGACATTGAGATGAAATGACATCTCAAGCCCTGTCGCCCAATGAAACCAATAGGGTTTATTAGCATGGACGGTCCGCCTCGCACCGCGGTTCCTGGACAGGGTTAGATCCTCTAAGCGGTTAACCAGTACTAGTGTGCTGGCCGGATTCAGCTCTGCGTGGAAGCATCATGCAGCCCATATATTTCTTCAAGCCCCTATGGGCGGGGGCGGTAAGCCAATGTAAAACCAGTGGGCCCCGGGGCTGGGTCTTTTTTGACCCCAGGGCTTTAATTTGAACAATCTTGGTAGAGGTCCACTATATGAAGCTTCATACCAAATATCAATGACATAGGCCTTCTGGTTTCAGGGAAGAAGATTTTTATATGTTTTCCCTATATAAGCCTATATAAAATCTCTGGGCTCCGGGGCGGGGCCGTTTTTGTCCCTAGGGCTATAATTTGAACAATCTTGGTAGAGGTCCACTAGATGAAGCTTCATACCAAATATCAAAGACCTGGGCCTTCTGGTTTCAGACAATAAGATTTTCGAAGGATTTCCCGATATAACCCTAAACTAGTGGGCCCTGGCGCGGGGACATTTTTGGCCCCAGGGCTATAATTTGAACAATTTTTGGTAGAGATCCACTAGATGAAGCTTCATACCAAATATCAAAGACCTGTGCCTTCTGGTTTCAGAGAAGAAGACTTTTAAAGATTTTCCCTATATAAGCCTATGTAAAACCAAAGGGCCCCAGGGCGGGGGCATTATTTGCCCCAGGGCTACAATTTGAACAATCTTGGTAGAGGTCCCCTAGAAGAAGCTTCATACCAAATATCAGAGACCTGGGCCTTCTGGTTTCAGACAAGAAGATGTTTAAATGTTTTCCCTATATAAGCCTATGTAAAACCAGTGGGCCCCGGGGCGGGGCCTTTTTTGGCCCCAGGGCTATAATTTGAACAATCTTGGTAGAGGTCCACTAGATGAAGCTTCATGCCAAATATCAAAGACCTAGGCCTTCTGGTTTCAGAGAAGAAGATTTTTAAAGGTTTTTTTTTTCTTAGTTTTCCCTTTGCCTTGGAAACCAGAGTTTTGCATGGAATGGAATTCTTCGAATAACTTTGAGAGAGGACCACCTAGGATCATATCTGCCAAGTTTGGTTAGAATCTGTTCAGTGGTTTAAGAGGAGCTGCTGTTTAAAGAAATTGTGAACGGACGGACATACGGACGACGACGACGGACAGTGATCGATCACAATGGCTCCCCCATGAGCCTTCGGCTCAGGTGAGCTAAAAACACAAACTTTCCCCCAGCTAAGGGATACTACACATGAAATTTAGGCCCGATCGGACCAGTGGCTTCAGAGGAGATGTCGTTTGAAATTGTTGATGGGACAAAATAAATTTTTCACCGAAATCTATCACGGAATCATTTTTATGTGCTTAGTTGCATTCATATTTGAACAGTCCTCGTAATGTTGTAGAGAATAGACAAAAATCTTCCTGTTTTTGGTTTCTAGCTGTTGTTAATGTAATGAATTTGTGAATAGCTGTATGTGAGCCGTGTCGCGGAGAAGGTTATAAAATGGAGTTTGTTATGTTTCCTGAAATTGGTGGGTGACCAGGTAGCGCAAAGGCGCGTTCTGTTCAATTGCCCCTTACCTGTGCTAGTGTAGTGAGCACGAATTTGATGAGTATTATGCTCAGTTGTAGTGAGCATAAATTGATTTTTGTTTTGATCAGTAAGGAAGCATAAACTTTGAGTATTCATGTGTCAAGCGCTGGGTGCTGATATTTTGATGCACAGTCAAGTTGAGGTCTGCTGCGCGGTTATTTGTCCCATATACTGACAAGCCTGTGTGTCTGGTCGGCGCATGCGCAAAAACGGTATATGCATGACATATTCAGACTTCTCTGGGGCAGGGATCATGATATAGCATATACGTTTCGTGAATTGTATTTTAGTCGATTATCGTAATTTGCAGGCACAATGACGTGTGGTGACCTGCTGCTCCCTGGTCGATAGGAGCAGGTATTGGCACAACGTATCGGTCCAGATGCCCTGCAGAGGCGGGCAGCACCGTTACACAGAGCTTCGTGACCAAAGATAGCTGCTCCCTGGTCGATAGGAGCAGGTATTGGTACGTCGTATCGGTCCAGATGCTCTGAAGAGGCGGGCAGCACCGTTACACAGAGCTTCGTGACCAAAGATAATGCCAAGTTGCTGGTGATAGCCAAGTTGCTGGTAATAGCAAAGTTGTTCGTGATAGCCAAGTTGTTGGTACAGTAATAGTAAACTTACAGTCAAGTTGACAGTGATACTTGACAGTGATAATCAACTTGACAATGATAATCAAGTTGACATGATTTAAATTCTCAGTAGACCAGCGCGTCAACGCAGTTCACCCCAGGTGGACTTAAATCTATCTAGCCAGTCGCGTTTTTTTTTTTTTGTTGTTGTTGTTGTTCGTTTATTTTGTCTTCTATAAATTTCATATCGCCGTCTCGAGCACAAAACATAGTTTTGCTTTCGGGGCGAGTGCCGTGAAACGATTATAGAGGCGAATAAATGTAATGTATAGTGTTCTTATTGTTGTAAATAGTTACTATTAATAGTTTATGTCTTCCATATAATATCTTTCTTGTGCCCGTTCGCCTGTCAGAGATCACCCTCGAACGTCTTGTCAGTATGGGGGTTTGCGGGACACCGTAAACCCACATGTAACAAGTGATATATGGCCTTTTTATGAAGTGGAGGTATGGGGCATGGCCCCAGCATATTGCCCCAGCACAAAGAGACGCCAGGTTGGTGTGACTGAATGAGACCCTAGGTTAGTGGAGCATTACCCGAGGCACCCCTTGGTGTCAGTGAATGAGACTTCTCAAAAGGAACATTAATATAATATGGTTGAGGGGTGGGGATCTGTAAGGTTTCAGCGATATTGGGCCTTTTATGAACTGGAGGGGATGGGGCATGTTCCAGACGCATCCCGGGTGACCCCCAGGTTGGTGTCACTTAATGTGTCTTATCATAAGGAACAAGAATATACATTGTTAAGGTGTGAGAATTTGTTTGTTTGATTTGAGGTTTAAAGTTCCCGTCAACACAATTTAGGTCATTTTGGAGACGTTGCTTCCAATTCTGTGGGACCTTTACCCGGAATTGAGATAAAATGACACCTCAAACCCTACCGCCCAATGAAAACAATAGGATTTATTAGCATGGACACGCAGCAATTTTCCTGGGTAGGCTTATACCTCCTAAGCGGATTACCAGTACTAATGGGCGGCTGCGTGGAAGCATAGTGCAGCCCAATCTATTTCTCCAAGCCCCGATGGGCGGGGGCAGTAGGGTGTGGGAATCTGAATGGTTTCTGAGATATGTGGCCTTTAATGAAGTGGAAGGAGTGGGGCATGGCCCCAGTGCATCACAGAGAACCCGAAGTTTGTGTCACTGAATGCGTCTCATCATAAGGAACAAGAATATATATGGTTAAGGGGCGGGGATTTGAAAGGTTTCTTAGATAAATGGCCATTTATGAAGTGGATGGGGTGGGGCATGGACCCGGCGCACCCCAGGGGACCCCTAGATTGGTGTCACTGAATGTGTCTTATCATAAGGAACAAGAAAATATATGGTTTAGGGGTGGGAATCTGTAAGGTTTCCGAGATATTTGGCCTTTTAAGTAGTGGAGGGGGTGGGGCATGACCCGGCGCATCCTTTGGGACCACCAGGTTGCTGTCACTGAATGCGTCTTATCATAAGGAACAGGAATATATATAGTCTATGGGGGGATCTGAACGGTTTCTGAGATATATGGCCTTTTATGATGCGGAAGTGGTGGGCATGGCCCAGGCACAACCTGGGGGACCCTCAGGTTTGCATAAAAGCATATGGCTGGGAGAAGTTTACTCAAGAAACAGTTCTATAAAAGTTTTGTCAAAATATCTGTAATGACTTGGCAGTAAATGCCTTTTTTCAATTTTCCCCATTGTATGTCTATGGAAACTAAGTTGGCATAGGAACCAAACTAAAGAGCCGATTTTCATAAAAAAAACATAAACTTTCAATCCCCAAGCCCAAGGATGCTACAGATTAAATTTGGGCCCAATCGGCCTAGTGTCTTCAGAGGAGATGTTTAAACGTGTTGACACCAGACGACGACATACACGTAGACGACGACGGACAACTGCCTTTCCACCGGAGCCTTCAAAATACTTCTATGAAAGTATTGTGAAAATATCTGCAAAGGTTTGGCAGCAAATGCCATTTTTCATTTTTTCCCATTATAAGTTAATAGAAAATCTAAGTTGCCATAGTAGCAAAACTAAGGACCGTATATCATCAAACAAGAGGGCCATGATGGCCCTGGATCACTCACATGTCACTCACAAGTTCCATAGTGCAACAAATGGGCCAGGGGAGGGCCATTATTGGTCCAAGGGCTATAATTTGCATAATCTTGACGGAGGCATAAAAGGTAAAGCTTCATACCAAAAAGACCAGAGCCTTCTAGTTTCAGACAAGAAGATTTATACAGGTTTTCCTTATATAAGTCTATATAAAACCTGTGGGTCCAGGGCGGGGTCATTTTTGGCCCCAGGCTACAATTTGAACAATCTTGGTAGAAATCCACAGGACGACGAAGCTTCATACCAAATATCAGACAAGAAGATTTTCAAAGGTTTTCCCAATATAAGTCTATGTAAAACAAGTGGGCCCATCTTTGGCCCCAGGGCGTTAATTTGAACAATTTGGTAGAAGCCCACTAGATGAACCTTCATGCCAAGTATCAAAGACCTCGGCCTTCTGGTTTCAAACAATAACATTTCCCTGTTTTCCCTTTATGAGTCTATGTAAAACCAGTGGGCTTCGGGGTGGGCCCATTCTTGGCCCTAGGGCTGTAATTTGAACAATATGGGTAGAGATCTACTAGACAAAGCTTCCTACCAAATATCAAAGAACTGTGTCTTCTGGTTTCACACAAGAAGATTTATAAAGATTTTCCCTATATAAGTCTATGTAAAACCAGCGGGCCCCCAGGAGGGGGCATTTTTGGCCCCAGGCTATAGTTTGAACAATCTTGATAACGGACCACTAGACAAAACTGCATATCAAATATCAAAGACCTGAGCCTTCTGGTTTCAGTAAAAAAGATTTTTAAAGATTTTCCTTATATTAGTTTATGCGAAACCAAAGGGCCCCGGGGCGTGGGCATTTTTACCCCAAGGCTAAAATTTGAAACAAACTTGATAGAGGTCCACTAGATGAAGCTTCACATCAAGTATCAAAGGCCTGGGCCTTGCGGTTTCAGAGAAGAAGATTTTTAAATATATTCCCAATATAAGTCTATGTAAAACCAAAGGGCCCCTGGGCGGAGGCATTTTTGGACCCATGGTTATAATTTGAACACTCTTGATGGAGGTCAACTAGATAAAGTTTCACACCAAATATCAAAGATATGGGCCTTGCAGTTTCAGAGAAGAAGATTTTAAAAAATCTTATATAAGTCTATGTAAAACCAAAGGGCCCCGGGTTTGGGGCATTTTTGGTCCCAGGGCTTTTATTTTAACAAACTTTTACTAGATGAAGCTTCACACCAAATATCAAAGGCCTGAGCCTTACGGCTTCAGTGGTGAAGATTTTTTTACGATTTTCCCTAAAAAGTCAATGTAAAATCAAAGGGCCCCGGGGCGGGGGCATTTTTGGCCCAAGGGCTATAATTTGAACAATCTTGGTAGAGGTCAACTAGATGAAGCTTCGCGTCTAATATCAAAGGCATGCGGTTTCAGAGGAGAAGATTTGAAAAGATTTAACCTGTATATGTCTATGTAAAAGCAAAGGGTCCGGGGGCGGGGTCATTTTTGGCCCCTGGGCTATTATTTGAACAAACTTGACAGAGATCCACTAGATGAAGCTTCACACCAAATATCATAGACCTGGGCCTTGCGGTTTTAGAGAAGAAGATTTTTAAAGATTTACCCCATATAAGCCAATGTAAAACCGAAGGGTCCGGGGGCGGGGGCATTTTTGGCCCAAGGGCTATAATTTGAACAATCTTAGTAGAGGTCCACTAAATGAAGCTTCATACCAAATATCAAAGACCTGGGCCGTGCGGTTTCAGAGAAGAAGATTTTTTAAGTTTACGGTTAAAAATCTAGTTTTGGCTTCTGTGACCTAGATGTGCAACGGACCGGAACCATTTGAACAACTTTGAAAGGGGGGCAACTAAGGATCATTCCAGTGAAGTTTGGTCAAAATCCGACCAGTGGTTTAGGAAAAGATGTCGTTTGAAGAAAAAGTTTACTGACGCATACACGCACACACGCACGCACGACGAACGACGGACAAAAAGTGATCCCAAAAGCTCACCTCGTCACTACGTGACAGGTTGGCTAAAAACACAAACCTTGTAGAGGCAAATATGGTGAATATTTCCATAAAGTCTCAGTCCCATTGAACATATGGTTTCTGAGCAGAAGATTTTTTTAAGTATTTTTTTCTACTTTATTCATTTTGGTTTCCATGGCAGCCAGTAAAATTAGCAATAGGCCAAAAATCATATGACAGATAGTAGATTGCATAAGGAACATTTCTATTAAAGTTTTGTCAAAATATCTGCAAAGGCTTGGCAGTTAATGCCAGTTTTAAATTTTTCACATTATAAGTCTATGGAAGCTCTTAGTTGCATAGGAACCAAACTAATGAGCCGAATTTCATAAAAAAATACAAACTTTTAACCCCCCAGCCAAAGGGTGCTACAGATAAAGTTTGAGCTAAATCGGCCGAGTGGCTTCAGAGGAGAATTCGTATCAAAGTGTTCACGGACTACGACGGTCGATGACAACCAACGACGGACGACGACGACGGACAACTGCCTATCCTATAAGCGGCCCGGAGCCTTCGGCTCTTGTGAGCTAAAAAAGCAAGAGTTGTCTTCCTTGTTCATGACACATCGTCTCAATGCCATGCATGCACCTGTAAAGTTTCATAGATATATTCCATACGGTTTAGGAGTTATGGCACGGACACGAAGTGTGACGGACGTACGTACGGACGGACCGACACGGGTAACACTTAATGCCCTTCCTCTATTCTTCGAATAGGCGGGGGCATAAATATCAAACACCGGGGCCATCTGATTTCGATCAAGAAGATTTATATCAGTCTTTGAATCGACTGCCTATTCGAAATTCGCAAAATTGCAGTATGTTTCCTCTGGCTTTCTTTGCCGGATCATTACAGGGTCACTGATGAGGCTTTATTAGCCGAAACTACGTAGTATGACCCATCTTCTTTCTTATGAATGTTTTCATTGCTCTTAAAGGATCTCATTTTAGATTTTTATTTATTAGCCGAAAACACATAGTTTGACCCATCTTCTTTCTTATGAATGTTTTCATTGCTCTTAAAGGATCTCATTTTAGATTTTTATTTGCCTTCACTGCAGCTGGTGTTGTGCCGTGTGGCGGCCGTAAAACGTCTCCCCCTACATCAACCATAGTGCAGTTTATATTTTACTTGGTCCTTTGAGATCAGCGTGAATATTCTGAGAAATCAGAAATAAATAATTGGTTTAGACTCATATTCTAGACAGGTTTTTAATTATTTGGACCCAATTTTGATTTATATCAGTCTTTAAATCGACTGCCTATTCGAAATTCGCAAAATTGCAGTATGTTTCCTCTGGCTTTCTTTGCCGGATCATTACAGGGTCACTGATGAGGCTTTATTAGCCGAAACTACGTAGTATGACCCATCTTCTTTCTTATGAATGTTTTCATTGCTCTTAAAGGATCTCATTTTAGATTTTTATTTATTAGCCGAAAACACGTAGTTTGACCCATCTTCTTTCTTATGAATGTTTTCATTGCTGTTAAAGGATCCCATTTTAGATTTTTATTTTAAAGGTTTTCCCTATATAAGTCTGTGTAAAACCGGTCGGCATCGGGGCGGGCCATTTTTGGCCGTAGGGCTACAATTTGAATAATCTTGGTAGAGATCCATTAGATGGAGCTTCATATCAAAAATCAAACACTTGGGCATTCTGGTTTCAGACGAGAAGAATTTTGGAAGGTTTTCCCAATATCCGCCTATGCAAAACCGCTGGGCCCCTGGGCAGGGACATTTTTGGCCCCTTGACCATAATTTGAACAATCTTGGTAGAGGTCCATCAGATACAACTATATACCAAATATTAACCATCTGGGCCTTCTTGTTTCAAACAAGAAGATTTTTAAAGGTTTCCCTAAGTAAGTCTATGTAAAACCCGGGGCTATAATCTGAATGAACTTGGCCCATTAGACAGAAATTCATATCAAATATCAAACACCTGGCCTTTCTGGTTTCAGACAAGAAGATTTTGCAAGATTTTCTCTTTATAAAAAATAGAAGTGGAGGCAATGATCAGGAATCGATACAATCAACGCACAGCTCCCATCAGAGACACCAAAGGGAAAGACACACAAACATGAAACAACAGACCCTAATGGAAACACCAACAGCGGAAAGCTAAAAGGACAGTTACTTTCCCACAAAATTGCCAATAGGCTATCTAAAATAAAACGAAAAAATTGAATAAGCACTGCTTATTAGATACCCCCGCAAACAAAAGGTTGCTTAGACAGAAACTGTGGGAGGAGTTGAGTTCACCGTACATGCACATCTGGGTACAGGCCAGAACAATTAGTTAAAAATAACAAATGGGAATAACTCTAAAAACACTAGCCCCTAGAACCTTATTTTTCTGTAGCATAAGCAGCTCATCAATGTCAATGTTTGTGCAAAATATGGTGACATTCCTTAAATTTATATTCTGGGTACAATACCAAGAATTGCATAAAAATGGCTAAGTTCATAAAGCAATAATTTTGTCAAAAAAAATAAAATTCCAACATAAAACTTCTTCATGCACATACTCAATATATCTAGAAAGTGTATGCTAAGAATCAGATTGCTTAGACAGAAACTGTGGGAGGAGTTGAGTTCACCGTACATGTTCATCTGGGTATAGGCCAACACAATTAGTTAAAAATAACAAAGGGGAATAACTCTTTAAACACAAGCCCCTAGAACCTTATTTTTCTGTAGCATAAGCAGCTCATCAATGTCAATGTTTATGCAAAAAATGGTGACATTCCTTAAATTATTATGTAGGCTATGCAGGAAAAAATCAAAGTGTTACGGACATACTGACTTTCGGACGGACAACGTGAAAACAGTATACCCCCTCCCCCCCCCCCCCCCCCTTCGTTTGCGGGGGGTATAATAACATAAGCGACACAAACACCCAAAGACAAACCATAACAAAAATAAATCGCGGCAGAAGAACCGCCTTGGAACGGTCAGCGGAAACGAATTCCACTGGGTGGGCTTAAATCATTCCCAATATAAGTCAATGTACAAGAGGACCAAGGTGGTCCTATATCGCTCACCTGAGCAGACAGATTTCAATGTGGGCCCTTGGGCGGCGCAATGTTTCGCCTCAGATATGTAATTTAAACAATATTGGTAGAGGTTCACTAAATGAAGCTTACTATCAACTATCAAAGGCCTAGGCCTTCTGGTTCAGACAAGATGTTTTTTTTTAGTTTTCCCTATGTAAATGTAAACTATGTAAAACCAGCGGGACCCTGGGCCGGGCCATTT
Source organism: Lucinisca nassula (assembly GCA_963580285.1). Taxonomy (NCBI): domain Eukaryota; kingdom Metazoa; phylum Mollusca; class Bivalvia; order Lucinida; family Lucinidae; genus Lucinisca; species Lucinisca nassula. Next base: position 116,349,066 of record OY757014.1, read on the forward strand.
TGGACCCCGGACTATGATTTGAACAATCATAACAGAGGTCCACTAGATGAAGCTTCATGCCATATATCAAAGATCTGGGCTTTCTGGTTTCAGACAAGAAGATCTTCGAAAGCTTTCCCTATGTAAATAAAAATCAAAAATGAATTCCTTTAAGAGCAATGAAAACATTCATAAGAAAGAAGATGGGTCATACTACGTAGTTTCGGCTAATAAAGCCTCATCAGTGACCCTGTAATGATCCGGCAAAGACAGCCAGAGGAAACATACTGCAATTTTGTGAATTTCGGATAGGCAGTCGATTCAAAGACTGATATAAATCAAAATGGGGTCCAAATAATTAAAAACCTGTCTAGAATATGAGTCTAAACCAATTATTTATTTCTCATTTCTCAGAATATTCACGCTGATCTCAAGGGCCAAAAGTAAACTATAAACTCCACTATGGTTGATGTACGGGGAGACATGTCTGTATATCCTGTAGGCCCTGGGCAATTATTTGAACAATCTTGGTAGAGGTCTCCTAGACGAAGAATCATACCAAATATCGACGATCTCGATCTTCTGAATTCAGACAAGAAGATTTTTAAAGGTTTTCCCGTTATAAGCCTATGTGAAACCAGTGGGCCCAAGGCGGGACAATTTTTGGCCTCAGGGCTATAATTTGAACCATTTTGGTAGAGGTTCACTAGGTGAAGCTTCACACCAAATATCAAAGATTTGTGCCCTCTGGCTTCAGACAGAAAGATTGTTTCCTTATATCAGACTATGTAAAACCAGTGGACCCAGGGGCGGAATATGGCCCCAGGGCTATAATTTGAACAACCTTGGTAGAGGTTCATCAGATGAAGCTTCATACCAAATATCAAAGATCTGAGCCTTCCTTATAGGTTTTCCTTATATCAGCCTATGTATAACCAGTGGACCCGGGGGCGGGGCCTATTTGGCCTCAGGGCTTTAATTTGAACCATCTTGGTAGAGGTTCACTAGGTGAAGCTTCATACCAAATACAAAAGATGTGGACCTTCTGGCTTCAGAAAAAAAAAATCTTAAAAGTTTTCCTAATATCAGCCAATGTAAAACCAGTGGACCCCAGGGCGGGGCGATGTTTGGCCCAAATAGGCCCCGGCGCGGGGCATCTTTGGCTCCAGGGCTGTAATTTGAACAATCTTGGTAGAGGTACACTAAATGAAGATCCATGCCAAATATTAAAGACCTGGGCTTTCTGGTTTCAGACAAGAAGATTTTAAAAGGTGTTCCATATATAGCCTATGTAAAACCAGTGGGCCCCGGCGCGTGGACATCTTTGGCTCCAGGGCTGTAATTTGATTAATCTTTGTAGAGGTACACTAAATGAAGATTCATGCCAAATATCAAAAGACCTGGGCCTTCTGGTTTCAGACAAGAAGACTTTAAATGGTTTTTCTTATTTGTCCATTTTCGTTGCCATAGCAACCAGAGTTCTGCATGGAATGGAATTCGTTGAACAACTTTGAGAGAGGACCACCCAAAAATCATTTCTGCCAAGTTTGGTCAAAATCTGTTCAGTGGTTTAGGAGGAGATGTCTTTTAAAGAAATTGTCGACGGACATCCGGACGTACGGCCGGACGACGACGACGGACGGTGGCTGATCACATAGCTCCCTCGGAGCCTTCGGCTCAGCTGAGCTAAAAATTGGTGGGCCCCGGCTCGGGGGCAGTTTTGGCCCGAGTGCTATAATTTGAGGAATCTTGGTTGAGGTCCACTAGATGAAGCTTCATACCAAATATCTGGGCCTTGCGGTTTCAGGGGAGAAGATTGTTTTAAGTTTTCATTTAAAATTCTATTTTTAGCTCCAGTGACCTAGATGTGCAATGGGCCTGAGCCATCTGAACAACTTTGAAAAGGGACCACCTACGGATCATTCCTGTGAAGTGGTTAGAATCCGATCATTGGTTTAGGAGGAGATGTCGTTTGAAGACATTGTTTACGGACGCAAGAACGCACGCACGCTCGGTCGCACTGACGACCAAAGGCAAACTACATAAGAACAGTGTGCGAAAAATAAAACTTTAAATAAAGTAAAATGACATACGTATTAACACGCAGTAGTGACTGGGAACTCACCTTTTGTCACGACATATGTACTAACACACAGTAGTGACAGGGAACTCACTTGTTTCACGACTTATGTAACAACACACAGTAGTGAATGGGAACTCACCTGTTGTCACTTCGGCCCCCGTCTATCAGGGCTTGAAGAAATAGATGGGCTGCATGACGCTTCCATGCAGAGCTGAAACCGACACGCACACGTGTACTGGTAAACCGCTTAGAGGATCTAAGCCTGCCTAGGCAAAGCAGTGCGAGTGTCTGACCGTCCATGCTTACAAACCTTATTGGTTGCATTGGGCGGCAGGGCTTGAAATGTCATTTCATCTCAATGTCGGGTAAAAGTCCCGAAAAATTGGAAGCAACGTCTCCAAAATGACCTTTACAGTGTTGACGGGGACGTTAAACCTCAAATCAAACAAAAACTTGTTGTCACGACATATGTATTTACACACAGTAGTGACTGGCAACTCACCTGCTGTCACGAATAAGTATTAACATACAGTAGAGCCTGGAAACACACAGTAATGTTAGGGAACTCACAAGAAACACAAACATGGAACAACTAGACCCTAATGGAAACATCAATAGCGGAAAGCCGAAATGACAGTTACTTTCCCACAAAATAGCCATATGACTATCCAAACAAAATAATATAAGCGATACACACAATCAAAGACAAGCCACAACAAAAAAACGCGACAGAAAAACCGCCTTGGAACGGCCAGTGAAACAAATTCCCTGGGGCGCTTCCGTGAACGCAAAAATCAAACAACCACAGAGATAACAACGGTGAGGACTCGACTACAAGAAACCACTGAAATGCTGGAGGAAAAAAAACCAACAGTTAGACTCTGATTGGCCCGACCAGAGACAGAGCATCAGGCACCAACCAGCATTACATAAAATAAGATTCTCTCTCATTTTCAGTAAGACTTAACGCTGGAACCGTCATAGAATCTGAGGCCTGACACACCGGCGTGCAATTAAAGAGGGAAGCAAAGTTGTCAATCGTGATTGGGTTAACTACCATGCCTGCAGTCTGTCGCATACCATTTATGTTGTACCCCATCTTTTTATATCGAAGAATGATTTTTCAAAATTGGAAGCTGAAAAGTTATTGCAATTATATATTTTTCTGCATTTATATACAAAGTCACCATAAAATTCATGGTTCTGATAGACCTTGTTGCAGATTAGATTCAAGTCCAACATTGAATTTTGAAATCAGGTCGGAATGATGTCTTTAAAAATTTTAAAAGGCTTTGCATATTTTATAAAACCGATAACTCTGATTAAGAAGTTTAGCAGTTAACAATTTATTACATGACCAGACACTCTGGCAAATCGAATGAAATGCGAAATATAAACGCCATAGGATGCCGCACGAGGAACATCACCATCCAAGAAAGAGAAAATTACAATCTCAAAATCGAAATCATCGCGTTTATCATACATTTGCAAGAAACAAATCCATCTACAATAGATAGATGTAAATCCAAAAACGGGGCCTCGGTATCAGAAGAATTTGGTTTATTTAACTGAAGTTCTGGGGGTAAATTTGACTGATCAAACCCTCGGAATCGGTATTGTCAGTATTTAATAAATCATCCTAAGATCTAGAAGTCGAGCTAAAGGCTTCAATAATTTCAGACCATAGAAATAGGTATTGTCAATATTTAATAAATCATCTAAATATCTAGAAGTCGAGCTGAAGGCTTCAATGATTTCAGATTGGTTTTCAACGGAAAGGGACATAATGAAGTCTCTTTCATAACAAAACAAGATCAGATCAGCCACAAGGGGTGCGGAATTTTGTACCCATCCGAATACCCAAAACTTGTCTAAATAATAACTTAGTACCAAATCTTATGTAAATATTGTCAAGTAGAAAGGTGAGAGCTTCACACACTTTCTGACATGACCACGAAGTATAATTTTATGCTCTTCAGAAGTAAAAAACCATTTCTTACATTACATGCAAGATAGAGGGAGTCTTCCCTATGAAATGTCCATTCAATTAAATCATTAAGTTTTTCTTTTATAAGATTATGAGGAAGTGTAGTGTAAAGGTTAAAAAATCATAAGTAGACAGACTTGAAGCACGAAAACGTCTGGATTTCAATTTATTTAAAACTTCATTGGAATTTTTATAGACCAAAACAGATTTCTCTCTGATCTTTTAATCACATGTTTTTGATGTCAGTAAAACATGAAGTTAATGATTTGGAGAGTTCAGTGGTATTCAAGAGCTTGAATGTGCAATAAACCGTGCTTTGTATGGTCTTTCACGAAGTTTCGGTAACAAATACAACGTAGGAAGCTTGTCTTGGCCTCCTGTAACACATACAGCAAACTTTGTTGCTGAATGACAAATTTGGTCATCAACTAAAGCGCTCTCTAAAGCCACAGGCTGCAGTTCATTGGCCTTAGTACCACCAAGTCCTTGCTGCAGAGTTTTAACATAGTGGAGCCGTCAAACAACGACCGCATTGTTGGCACCCTTGACTGCTGGATCCAAAACAAACAACTTATAAAATTCTTGAATACCTAGTTTAAGGTGACGTAATGACGGCTTTGGTTTAGGAGGTAATAAGTTCGTATTTTGAGAGTAGAAAGAAATGCGTTTGTTCACTAGTTTCAAAATGCTTAGTTTCCATTTTTAGGGCTTATGCTCAACACACTCTCAATTACACCATCGATTGCCAAATTCATTCAAGGCAGCAGCGATTTCATCTCTACACTTATTGAACTCAATTTTAGAAGCAAATCGATATGCCGGTCCTTTAGAAATTATATTTCGTATCCTAGAATCAGGAATAAATTACAAATTGCCAGTAATAATATGACCAGCAGCAGGATAGCAATACACTGAAGTTTTTACAATCACCGGTATCAGGAGTATTAGTGTCAATATCAAGATCAGAAACAAGGATACTGAAATTAAAAATGATAGATCTAACAGGTTTATTGTATTTATAGCAAATTATTATTTTGAAAATAAGCAGGAATGGATGAAATCACCCAACTGTCCCGGAAGATGCTAGGTAAATCTATGAAATAGAAGTGAAGGCAATGATCAGGAATCGATACAGTTAACCCACAGCTCCCATCAGAGACACCAAAGGGAAAGAAACACAAACATTAAACAACAGACCCTAATGGAAACACCAATAGCGGAAAGCCAAAAGGACAATTACTTTCCCAAAAAAATGGCCAATATGCTATCCAAAACACAATAATATAAGCGATACAAACACTCAAAGACAAACCATAACATAAACAAACCACGACAGAAGAACAGCCTTGGAACGGTCAGTGAAACGAATTCAACTGGGCGGGGGTGCTTAAATCGATTTACGTGGCCACAATCCTCGCCCTTACTAATCCGAACCCTTATTAATGAAGGATATTTTGCTGTAATGACGATTGTGATTAATTTCAGAATCGATGAAAGGACCAAGAGCATGTTGAGTATAACATCTAGTTAAAAGAGCAGCATCTTATAACTGATTAAAACTATCGTAAAATTTATTCGCCTCGGAGCCCAGAATACGTAATACAGAAGCGGGTAATGAACTTATAAATACAAGCATTGAGTGGCGTCCATGGTTCAGTAATATTATGGACAAGACTTATGTATCAATATACAGTACAGACTGGGAACTCACCTGTTGTCACAACATATGTATTAACACGCAGTAGTGACTGGGAACTCACCTGTTGTCACGACTTATGTATAAACTAACCCAGAGTAGTGACTGGCAACTCATCTGTTGTCACGATATATGTATTGACATACAGTAGTGACTGGCCACTCACCTTCCACTGAACAAGCGAACGGCTTTTCCCCTGTATGTAGGCGTTGGTGTGTTTTCAACTGACCACTCTGACAGAAAGATTTTCCACATCCCGGGTAATCACACATGTACGGACGTTCTCCTGGAAATAAAATAGTCGTATAAAAACACAAATAAAATCAGACATGATAGACAGTATAATTAGGCAGTGTCACGGTTTGTAAAGTTGCAGGTATCGAGTTAAAAATGTCGAGTATCGAGTTGAAATTGTCGAGTATCGAGTTAAAGATATCGAGTATCGAGTTAAAAATGTCTAGTATCGAGTTGAAATTTTCGAGTATCGAGTTAAAAATGTCGAGTATCGAGTTAAAAATGTCGAGTATCGAGTTAACACTGTCGAGTATCGAGGTATAAATACTGAGTAACGAGTTTAGTTGGTCAAATTCTCAGGCTTCTAGATTCAGTTTTAATTTTATCCTACTTTTACTATCTTTTTTCTTCTGTCACCCTTTTCTTTTCAGGTTTTCGTTTGTTTTTAAGTAGGAATATTCCGCTGCTATTAAAGAGGGCAAAAAGATGTTTTTTTGAATATGAGACTGAGCATCCGTCTAAAGTCGATGGAACCACATGAATACTCCCAAGAAAATATATGTACGAGGAATGTTTAAATATGAATGCAACTAAGCACATAAAAATGATTCCGTGATAGATTTCGATGAAAAAATTATTTTGTTCCCTCAAAGTATACCCCTTAAACAGATATACGAACTTTTAGTCTTCTGATCCAATCACTGAATGCTTTTTGGTAGTCTTTTCGAGGTATACTATGAAGGCACTGGTATATTGCAGAACCGAGGTGTTTGCCCTGTACAAATTTTCGATCAGAAAGGTATTTTTTCAGACGCGGGAACAAAAAAGTCACACGGGGCAAGGTCAGGGGAATACGGGGGGGGGGGGGGGGGTGAGGGAGTTCAACAACCTTTTCCTGCTTCAGATAGTCTTGCACAATGAACGCCTTGTGCGATGACGCATTGTCATGTAGCAATCTGGCATTGGCCAAACCAGTTGCGGGTCTTCGTTCTTTGAAATATTTCTTCAGTTTTCGAAGAACTTTATTCTTGTAAAACCTCGCATTTACAGATTTGCCTTTAGGCACAGCAACCTGAATAGCAGGGCCCTGATTTGAAAAGAATATGGCATACATTACCTTCTTGACGCTCATGGTCCGCTTTGCAATGCATGGTCTTTTGCAATACTTTGTTGCCCATATTTTGTTCTGAATCTTTCGTTTTGGCTCAAAAAAGTGAACCCATGTCTCGTCACCTTTGACGACATAAGCGAAAGACCGTGCATTGTAATTTGGAAACTTTTAAGCAACTTCTTGACGCACTGAACGCGTGTCTTTTCTGCTCATCTGTCAACAGATGGGGAATCCATCTAGCACAGAGCTTTCTCATTTTCGAATCCCGTTTCAGAATTGTATGAGCTGCTCCTAATGAGATGCCAACCATACTAGCTATTTGCCTAGTGGTGTATCGTGCATCGGTAGCAACTATTTCTTTCACTCTAGCAACCGTCTTGGCAGATGTTGCTCTTTTCGGCCGACCATCATGTGGTGCAACTTCTGTTGAGCCTAGGCCACAGCTGAATTTCTTACACCAACGTAAAACTGTCGGAAAAGACATTTCATTATGCCCATAAACCGAACATATTTCATCAAAAATGTCTTTGCACCGTATACAAAGAATACAACGGTTCTTAATATAGGACCGTATTTCAACGGCGTACTCTGACCTTCTTCCAACCATGTTTTGTATTAGTAAACAAGAGTAGACAGTGTTTATCGAACGATATACATGGCTAAAATGGACGATTCTAACAGGTTTGGCATCAAAGCATAGGTAAAATATTTTTCTACGCTATGATATTTATTTCCAGGTGATTTTCGCATTAGTGCATTAGAAAACGTTCTACTTGCATTCATATTTGAACAGTCCTCGTATGAACGTTTCTGCCTCTCTCGATTATTACCTAAGTTAAAATCTCAACCTCGCCTAAAGCCACATTAAGACCCAATTTATCAAAACAATCAATCAATAACAGAGTGGACAACCTACGTCATAGTCACGTGACTAAAGTGTTAAAGAACACTAAATGTCAAAATCCTCCACTTCAGTTCAGAAAATTATCTCGTGTGCAGCACATACGTTACAAAGCTAAATGCGGTAAAAAGCAGTTTCTCCGTATCGGTTTCTAGTTCTATTTGCATGTTTCATCTTTTCCTGAAATTCTGTCTTTTTCGAGATTACTCAAGAAAACCTGGATTTTACGACGTTATGGGACACACCAGGTAGCCCGAATTTAACCAGGCTCTCATAAACACTGGAAATGGTCTGAATTCAAACAGATGACCAACATAGAAGTGAAGGCAATAATCAGGAATCGACACAATTAACCCACAGCTCCCATCAGAGACTGTTATGCATAAGAATTTATTTTTCTGTTTCCCACTTTCACCCCACTGTTGATCTAATAGTGCTATAAATATCTTGTTAATCTTCTTATAGAAGATTCTAGAAAACTGAGTCACAGATTAATTTCATTTTTGAAAACAACATGTTTACAAGGAAAAGTACTTCAGAAACTTCTAGAAAGTTCAGACTTGCATTATTTTTAGAATATTACATCATCTTATTCCACAGCCCTGTGGAACATTTTAGAGAAATCTTAGGGTCTATAAAAGAGCTTGATTTTTCTCTTTGAGTCAGACTTTGGAGTTTCAAGTTTGGGCTTAGAAGAAAAGATATTTCTAAATTCTCTGTTGGATTGTTAAAGGATATTACTTTTCATTTTGGACTGTGAATTCTGTGGGATCAAGGAAAATAGATTCATTCAGGATATTTCATTCAGAGCTAAGTACATTTCATTTTCTTACTTCTACAGGTTAAAGTTGTAAATAAATTTTGTTAATTTTTTCCAAAAGGCTTGTTTGCTTTTTCTTTCTGCTACGCCTGGCTCGTAACAGAAACTGGGGGCTCGTCCGGGATAAAAACATCTTGAGCATTTTAGGACTGACATTTTATTTGTAGCAAGTAATTGTCATGTCTTATCAAATATAGACTTGGCAGTTGCTTCAAAAGATTGGCTTTTCCCTATAGGCATAAAAGGGGATTGTCATTTCATGTGAACTGACATTTCAGGTGAAATAGTACTTGTCACTTCATGTGAAATTCTCGTTGGGCTTGTCATTTCAAAAAAAAAAAACTTTATCAAATTAACCTCAATCTGTATTTTCATAAATACTTTATAAAACAAACAAAAAGCAAACATGTCGTTTGATTTGAGAAGCTTTTTGGCTCAGCCTACTCAGGAGTTGTTTAATCTGGCCAAAAGGACAGATTTGCTAGAAATTGCTTCCCATTATAGTGTCACTGCTGTCAAAACAAGCATGAAGAAGCATGAAATTAAGAATATTTTGGTGCAGTTTTTCGTTGATGAAGAACTTTTCGATCCATCTGCTTTGTCTCTCATTATGGTTTCACATACTGAATTACAAATGAGACAAATTGAAATAGGAAGGCAAATTGAATTAGAGAAGTTCAGATTAGAAATGGAAGAAAGAGAGAAGGAAAAAGAAAGAGAAATGCAGAGACAAATGCAGATGGACAGATTAGAAATAGAAGAACGAATTCGAAAAGAAAAGTTAGAACAGGAAGAAAAACAAAGAGAAATGGAGGAACGCATTCAGAAAGAAAAAATAGAAAAAGAAGAACGGCTCGAGTTGGAAAAGGAAAAAATGAGATATAGTATTGAAGAAAAAGAAAGAGAAAGGCAGTTTCAGTTAAGATTGAAGGAAATTGAACTCCAGGGTCAAGATAGGGTGAAACATACCCCTGTTTTTGACTCTGGTAGTTACTTTGATGCCACAAAGCACATCAGATTAGTTCCGCTATTTCAGGAAAAAGAGGTAGATAAGTATTTTTTGCATTTTGAAAAAGTTGCAGAAAATTTAAAATGGCCAAAAGAGCATTGGTCCTTACTTTTGCAAAGCGTTGTTGTCGGAAAGGCTGGAGACATTTACATTCAGCTAACTGTCGAGCAAAGCTCAGACTATGATCTGGTTAAGGAGCTTATTCTTAAGGCATATGAGTTGGTCCCTGAGGCTTACAGGCAGAAATTTAGGAACTGTAAAAAAGAAATTTCCCAGACCCATGTAGAATTTGCTCGAACCAAAGAACAATTATTTGATAGGTGGTGTTCTTCTAAAAAAGTAGGCTCTGATCATGACAAACTTAGACAGCTTGTCCTTGTTGAAGAGTTCAAACGGTGCATAAATTCAGACATTAAATTTTTTCTCGATGAGAGACAGGTTGAAACCTTGGAGGAAGCTTCTCGTTTGGCAGATGATTATGCTTTGACTCATTAAAAATCAAAAATGAGTTCCTTTAAGAGCAATGAAAACATTCATAAGAAAAAAGATGGGTCATACTACGTAGTTTCGGCTAATAAAGCCTCATCAGTGACCCTGTAATGATCCGCCAAAAAAGCCAGAGGAAACATACTGCAATTTTGCGAATTTCAAATAGGCAGTCGATTCAAAGATTGATATAAATTAAAATGGGGTCCAAATAATTAAAAACCTGTCTAGAATATGAGTCTAAACCAATAATTTATTTCTGATTTCTCAGAATATTCACGCTGATCTCAAAGGAACAAAAGTAAAATATAAACTGCACTATGGTTGATGTACGCGGAGACGTTTTACGGCCGCCACACGGCACAACACCAGCTGCAGTGAAGGCAAATAAAAATAAAAAATGAGTTCCTTTAAGAGCAATGAAAACATTCATAAGAAAGAAGATGGGTCATACTACGTAGTCTCATTAAGTCTCATTTGTGAACAGGCCTTATCCTCGAAAACCTTATAATCCACAGATAGGTCCAAGATTCTATCCCAGTAATCCTTCTGGTAGTTATAGCCATACATCTAGTACTATGCCCAAACTTTCTGGTAAAAATAAAAGCCAGAATCCTTCCAAACATTCTGGTGAAAACAGAAGCCAGAATTTTTCCAAACCTTCTGGTGAAAACAAAGACCAGAATCCCTTATCTCAATCTCAAGTAGTTTGTTATTATTGTAAAAATACAGGTCATTTGATCGCTGAGTGTTTAAAATTAAAGCGAAGGAAAGAAAGAGAAAGACAAGAGGAACTTAAGCCTACAGGTTTGACTTCTATAAGGCCAAAACCACAGTCTTGTGTAAGGGAGGAAACTCTTTCTGATACCAAAATATCTGAGACAGATTCAGTTATGGATACTTATGAACCATTCTTATCAGATGGTTTTATGTCACTAAATGGTGACAGTTATGCCCATCCTACCCCTATTAAAATCTTACGAGATACTGGAGCTTCTCAATCTCTAATTCTAGCAGATACTCTGCCTTTTTCTGAGAAGACTTCTTTGGGCCAAAGTGTCCTTATTCAGGGCGTGGAATGTGGATTTGTTAATGTTCCGCTTCATAACGTTTATTTGTCATCAAACTTGGTATCCGGTTCAGTGGCTGTTGGTATTAGACCTTCTTTACCTTTTAAAGGTGTCCATTTGTTGCTAGGCAATGACTTAGCTGGAGATAAGGTTGTGGTAAACCCACTTTTGACTACTAATCCTTGCATAGACCAACCGCCTGATCCCATTGAGCAGGAAATTCCTGATCTTTATCCGTCTTGTGCAGTCACAAGGGCTATGGCACGTAAGGCCAAGCAAACTGATGGGAAACAGGATTTTGATTTCACTGATACCTTTTTGGGTCAGTCTTTAAATGACGAGATAACAAGGTCTCTGTCTTCAAGCCTGCCTGATAAGCAGGCAGATTTTCATGAGAATAAGTCATCTTTAGATCTAGGCCATGACAAAATGTCCGGGTCTCAACTAGCTATAGAACAGCACAAGGATCCTGAAATTTTGCCTTTGTTGGAAAGGGCTTTAGATGAGCAGGAAGTATCTCAGGTCCCAGTCTGTTATTATGTCAAAAATGACATTCTTATGAGAAAATGGCGTCCACCAGACGTCTCAGCAGAAGACGAGTGGACTGTCAACCACCAGATAGTGGTTCCACAGATTTACCGTCCTGAAATATTAAACTTGGCACATGAAACTCCCATGTCAGGACATTTAGGTGTCAATAAAACCTATCACAAGATTCTTAATCATTTTTACTGGCCTGGGTTAAAATCAGATGTTTCTCAGCATTGTAGGTCCTGCCATACATGCCAAATGGTAGGAAAACCCAATCAGACTATACCTAAGGCTCATTTGCAGCCTATACCTGCTTTTGATGAACCTTTCAGTCGAATAATTATAGACTGTGTGTGTCCCTTGCCCAGAACTAAGTCTGGCTGTGAATATGTTTTGACCAATATGTGTGCTTCCACACGTTTTCCTGAAGCCATTCCTTTCAGAAATATCAAAACTAAGACAACCGTCAAGGCCTTAGTGAAGTTTTTCACATTTGTAGGGCTTCCTAAATCTATTCAGTCAGACCAAGGCTCAAATTTTATGTCTGGAATATTTCAAAAAGCAATGCATTAACTTGGCATTGTACAGTATAAGTAATCAGCCTATCATCCTGAAAGTCAAGGCGCCCTTGAAAGATTCCATCAAACATTGAAAAACATGATAAGATCATATTGCTTTGACACAGAGAAGGATTGGGATGAAGGCATCCATCTCCTTTTATTTTCTGTTAGAGAGTCTGTGCAAGAATCTCTTGGCTTCAGTCTATTTGAATTAGTATTTGGCCATACTGTTCGTGGTACTTTGAAACTTCTCAAAGAGAAATTTCTCTCCAATGATGACACCTCCCTGAATTTACTTCAGTATGTGTCTTATTTCAAAACTAGACTTCCAAAAGCTTGTGAGGCTGCTCGGACCAATCTTCAGTCAGCCCAAAGGAAAATGAAACAACTATATGACATAGGGACAAAAGAAAGGAATTTTAAACCAGGTGATAAGGTACTAGCTCTTTTGCCTATTCCTGTAAAATCGTTGCAGGCCAGGTATTATGGTCCATACACTGTAGACAAAAAGATCAGTGACGTAAATTACATAATAAACACTCCTGGGAGGCGCAAGCTAAAGCAGCTATGTCATATTAACATGCTTAAGGAATACCTAGATAGGTACAATACACCTTTAACATCAGTCAATCTAGTTAGCTCTGTTCCACTTAATTCATGTGACAATGACTGTGAGGATATTAATTCAGTGAAGTCGGATCCCACATCATCAAAACTTCAGAATTCTGACATTCTACGGAATCTTGACCAGAAACTGTCACATCTAGAGCCAAATAAGCGGAATGAACTGAAACAGCTGATTTTTGAATATGAACATTTATTTCCTGACATTCCAACACGGACAGACAAAATATTTCACGATGTGGACATAAATGGGTCTGAACCTGTAAAACAACACCCATACAGGATGAATCCTGTGAAACAAAAATATCTTAAAGAAGAAGTTCAGTATCTATTAGACAATGACTTTATTGAACCAAGCCAAAGTGAGTGGAGTTCTCCTTGTATTCTTGTACCAAAACCTGATGGGACATATCGTATGTGTACAGATTTTAGGAAAGTTAATTCCTTAAGTAAAACAGATAGCTTTCCTATTCCAAGAATGGATGACTGCATTGATAACATCCGGAATGCCAAATACATAACGCAATTCGACCTTCTGAAAGGATTTTGGCAAATTCCACTTACAGATAGAGCAAAGGAGGTTTGGGCATTCACAACACCAGACGGATTATTTAACTATAAAGTCATGCCATTTGGAACGAAAAACTCTCCGGCAACATTTCAGCGCTTAATAAACATGGTAATTGCGGGGCTGGAAGGCTGCAGTGCTTATATTGATGATGCTATCATATACAACGACCAGTGAAATCAACATCTTGGGACTATTCGTGCATTCTTTGATAGACTGAGTAATGCCAAATTGACAATCAATCTTGCTAAAAGTGAATTCTGCCATGCAAGTTTGACATTTCTAGGTCATGTTATAGGTCAAGGTCATGTGAAACCCATTGATGCTAAAGTTGAGGCTATCTCAAATTTTCCTGTACCCACGTGCAAAAGACAGCTGATGCGATTTCTTGGTATGGCTGGTTATTACAGAAAGTTCTGTAATAATTTCTCTGTCATTGCTGAGCCTTTGACAAATTTGCTCAGCAAAAGAACAAAGTTCCATTGGAATGCAATATGCCAAAATGCTTTTGATAAACTTAAAGCCATACTCAAGAGTGAACCAGTTCTCTTAGCACCAAACTTTGAAAAGGAGTTTAAGCTAGCTGTAGATGCTAGTGACGTAGGTGCAGGTAGTGTTTTGTTGCAGGAAGATGAAAATGGTGTGGATCATCCAGTTTGCTACTTTTCCAAAAAGTTTAATAAGCATCAGAGAAATTACTCTACCATAGAGAAAGAGTGCTTGTCTCTGATTCTTGCCTTGCAACATTTCGAAGTTTATCTTACCCCTACTACTGCACCGATTGTTGTTTTCAGTGATCACAATCCACTGACTTTCATACATAAAATGAAAAACAAAAATCAGCGGTTGCTCAGGTGGAGTCTTATGCTACAAGAGTATAATTTAGTCATAAGACATATCAGAGGGAGAGATAACATTATCCCTGATGCCCTTTCAAGAGCTTGAGCAGTGTCAGGAGTTGTGTTTTTCTTTCCTACTAAAGTGGATTGTGGATACATGTAATTTTATATGCTATGCTCAATATTTTATTATTCTTAAAGCAAAAGAAAGCTTTATTACATAAATCTTTCTTTTCCTCGAAGAGGGGGGGGGGGGGGGGGTGTTATGCATAAGAATTTATTTTTCTGATTCCCACTTTCACCCCACTGTTGATCTAATAGTGCTATAAATATCTTGTTAATCTTCTTATAGAAGATTCTAGAAAACTGAGTCACAGATTAATTTCATTTTGTAAACAACATGTTTACAAGGAAAAGTACTTCAGAAACTTCTAGAAAGTTCAGACTTGCATTATTTTTGGAAAATTACATCATCTTATTCCACAGCCCTGTGGAACATTCTAGAGAAATCTTAGGGTCTATAAAAGAGCTTGATTTTTCTCTTTGAGTCAGACTTTGGAGTTTCAAGTTTGGGCTTAGAAGAAAAGTTATTTCTAAATTCTGTGTTGGATTGTTAAAGGATATTACTTTTCATTTTGGACTGTGAATTCTGTGGGATCAAGGAAAATAGATTCATTCAGGATATTTCATTCAGAGCTAAGTACATTTCATTTTCTTACTTCTACAGGTTAAAGTTAACTTGTAAATAAATTTTGTTAATTTTTTCCAAAAGGCTTGTTTGCTTTTTTCTTTCTGCTACGCCTGGCTCGTAACAAGACACCAAAGGGAAAGAAACACAAACATGAAACAACAGACCCTAATGGAAACATCAATAGCGGAAAGCCAAAAGGACAGTTACTTTCCCACAAAATGACCAATTGGCTATCCATAACAAAATAATAAAAGCGATACAAACCCTCAAAGACAAACCATTACAAAATAAACCGCGACAGAAGAACCGCCTTGGAACGGTCAGTGAAACGAATTCCACTGGGGGGATGGGGAGCTTAAATCTATTGTACGTGGCCAGAATCCTCGCCCTTACTTCTGTCGCGATTTACACAAATTATTTGTTCAGTCCCCATGATGGCCTCCAAACTTATCAGTGCAACATCTCCGTTAACACACAAAAAAATCAAACAACCACAGAGATGAAACAGCTGTGAGGACTCGACAGCAAGAAAACACTGAAATGCAGAAGCAAAAGAAAACCAACAATAAGACTCCGATGGGCCCGACCAGAGACAGAGCATCAGGCACCAACCAACATTACATAGAATTAGATCTCTCTAATTCTCCGTAAGCCTTTACGCTGGAACCGTCATAAAATCTGAGGCCTGACCCACCGGCGTCCAATAAAAGAGGGAAGCTAAATTGTCATCCGTGATTGGGTTAACTCCCAAGCCTGTTTTGTTCACGACATTTTATAGCAATGCTTTTTACGGGGCGAATTAGCAGTGACCGGAAAAGTGATATGGGATACACAACAATCTGTTCGGATATGGTACACACATAACCGATCAGATGCTTGTAACAGGCTTTCAGTTTTGCAATAAGTTAACATGACAATGAACTCTGTATACTCACAGATACCGCGACATTGTGTTATTCTAATTACATTTGTCTCCACACACAATATAGGAAAGATTTGTTTGATTTGAGGTTTAAAGTCCCCGTCAACACTATTCATGGTCATTTTGGAGACGTTGCTTCCAATTTTGTGGGACTTTTACCCGACACTGAGATGAAATGACATCTCAATTCCTGCCGCCCATTGAAACCAATAGGGTTTTTAAGCATGGACGGACCGACTCGTAGCAATTTTCCTGGGCAGGATTAGACGTTCTAAGCGGATTACCAGTACTCATGTGCGGTCGGTATCAGCTCTGCGTGGAAGCATCGTGCAGCCCAATCTGCGGGGGCGGAATATAGGAAAGATCACTCGAAATTAAGAAGTCCAACTAATATTATAACATCTGTTGAACGCCTGCGGACAGGACGTTTTCAGGTGCCGATCCAGTAAAATTCACAGAGACCGCTTTTATTTTTTTTTAAAACATGTAGTCTCACATTGGGTTAGCAGAGCTGTTTACAAAACTATGTTTGAAATAACAAATTCTCCAATCTGTTGTCATATTTCATATTTCACTATTTTGATGTTCAATTACCAAGGTTTTGTCCGAATTTGGTGTTTGAACAAAGTAGTGGTAACACGATTCAGTGGTAGTTCCCCTGATTAGCACCATTGACCTTACAGATTCACAAAATAAGGAACACATTGTAGATTATTGTATTCCCATAACCAGTATACATAAAAAATGGAAGATGCCTTTAGCTACATGTTTATCGACGGTAAAACCGAGGTGGGGGATCGTTTTGGTTTTACGACCCTTTCAAGATTATTTCACTCATATCGAGCCGAAAGTTAATCAGAGGTGGACGAAAACCGGAGTACCCAGAGAAAAAAAAACATCTGACCTTCCGTTGTAGAACTTTTGTGTTCACGGAGATGTTGCACTAATGAGTTAGGAGGCCTTCATGCGGACTGAATAAATTATTTGTCTAAATCGCGACGGAAGTGAGGGTGAGAATTGTGGCCACGCAAAATGATTTAACCCCCCACCAGTGGATTTCGTTTCACTGACCGTTCCCAGGCTGTTGCTCTGTCTCGATTTATTTTTGTTTTGGCTTGTCTTGGAGTGTGTGTATCGCTTATATTATTTTGTTTTGGATAGCCAATTGGCCAGTTTATGGGAAAGTGACTGTCCTTATGGCTTTCCGCTATTCATGTTTCCATTAGGGTCTAGTTGTTTCATGTTTGTGTCTCTGATGGGAGCTATGGGTTTATTGTATCGATTCCTGGTCATTGTCTTCTCTTCTATTTAACATGTGACCTTAGGTGTTTAACTGGTTTGGGTATTTTTGTGCCCCCGAGAATCTTTGATTCGGGGAGCATATAGTATTTGCCCTTTCTGTCTGTTTGTCTGTCCGTCACAAAAACTTTAACCTTAATTATCACTTCAAAAGTATTTGACCTAGCCCCATGAAACATCACACATTTATTCACCATCACAGGGGCTACATTCTGACCAAGGGCCATAACTCTATTGTCATTTTTGGCTGAATTATCTCCACTTGAATTTTTGCAAAAACTCTGAAATTGGCTCCCACGAGGGGCATTGGTCACCTATAGTGACAGCTCTTGTTTTCTATCTCTTTCCATGTTTATAGGGAAGACAAGGTGAATAGTCTTAACTTTATCTCAGTGATAAAATTGATATTATGTCTGAGCTTTTAGCAGTCTAATCACAGTTTGGGAAAGAGAAAGTTGGTTGTTCTGTGTACGAAGCGGTAGTTGCTGTACTTGTTCACGCCGTCCCATTATGAATATAGAGTTGTTTAACATGATGTTAAACACAAATATAACAAAAAAATTGTTTTCCTGTTGCCTTGGGTTTGCTAAGTCATTCGATTGTGGCATTCCCCGGATTGTTTAGTTTTGAATTTATTCTTCACATAAATGCCACAATATACATGTTACACCAGAACAATGACCTAACCTAGTCACTTCAATATGTTTGAGTCTTGAGCTAACAAAGCAACTCAACGACTTAGTTTGGTATTTTATAGCTATTAAGATGTGCGATCAACGCCGAGGATCAGCGTGCAGATGTCATACGATATTGGGATGCGCGCAAACTTCTTGTTTTGTTTGTGTGTTTGTTTTGAGGTTTAACGTCTCCGTCAACACTGTATAGGTCATTTTGGAGACGTTGCTTCCATGTTTGTGGGACTTTTACCCGACATTGAGATGAAATGATATCTCAAGCTATGTGGCCCAATGAAACCAATAGGGTTTATAAGCATGGACGGACCGAATCGCACCGTTTTGCCTGGACAAGCTTAGATCATCTAAGAAGTTTACCAGTAATCGTGTGACGTGTCGGATTCAGCTCTGCGTGGAAACATCAAGCAGCCTATCTATTTCTTCAAGCCCCGATGGGCGGGGGGCAGCTAGATTGTATTTATAATAATTTAATCTGTACCCTTATACGGATGCCTTTGCGAGTTACCGTAACATGGCCTTCATACCTTACAACGCCCATCGGAATACGAATTTTATGGTGACTTGGTATATAAATCCAGAAAAATATATGCTTGCAATGATTTCAGTACCTAATTTCGTTTGTTTTGTTAGTTTGATTTGAGATTTAACGTCCCCGTCAACACTGTAAAGGTCATTTTGGAGACTTTGCTTCCAATTTTGTGGGACTTTTACCCGACGTCTTTAATTGCACGCCCCAGATTCAATGACGGCTTAAGCGTAAAGGCTTACATAATTTTTAGGTATTGGCGGTTGGTACCTGGTGCTCAGTGTTCGGGCCCACCAGGGTCTAACTGCTGTTTTCTTTTGCTTTAGCAATTCAGTTGTTTCATGCTGTCGATTCCCCATTGTTGTTTCATTTAAGTCGTTTAATTCTTATGTTTTCGTGGTTATAACACTGACGAGTTAGAAATGCTTCACGTCGGCCTCGGTAGCTCAGTCGGGTGCGCGTCTGACTGGTGATCAGGAGGACGCGGGGTCGATACCTGCCGAGGTCGGCAACATTTTTTCGTGTATATTGATCATGAAATCTTTTCTACAGTCATTCTCTCCCTTCCGCTGATTCAAGAAGGGCAGTTGTCAGTTTCTGGCGAAAGAATGTGCACTGTACTGGTTACCCGCTTCCGTATAAGCCTACCCAGGAAAAGTGTGGATAGGTAAACTGACCGGCTCAAAAATGACCTTAATAATGTTGACTGGGCCGTTAAACTCCAATACAAACAAACAGTGCGGACTGAACGTATTATATGTCTTTGCCACGACAGAACCAAGGGCGAGGATTTTGGGAACGTGTTTTGCTTGTATCATTTTTATTATTATTATTTTTGGATAGCTGTTTGGCCGTTTTGTGGGAAAGTAACTGTCCTTTTAGCTTTCCGCTTGTGATGTTTTTATTACGGTTTTGTTAATTCATGTCCGTGCTTCTTTCCCGTTGGTGTCTCTGATGAGAGGTGGGGTAATTGTATCGATTCCTGGTCTATCTTACTTCACACCGAAAGGCAATGACATCACGCGAAACAGTTTTACCCTTTGTGTGAAATATGTTTTTAGCTTTACCGTAGAAACAATAGAAAAGGTTCATAGCTATATTATAAAATTATTATTACAGTGGAATTGGTGAATAATGTCCCTCGGCAGTATATTATATCTACAGACGCCCGTTAGCTCGTGCCTTTCCATATTCCAGCTCGGAACAACATTCACCAGTACAACAGCCCTATTACTATCGCATTGGCGAACAGCGAAGACTATGAGATGCAAGCACATCCGCGCAGTACCGCCAAAGCCTTCACTGCATGTACACATGTCGTATAGAATACTATCAAACTTTATACCATTGGGCGACAGGGTTTGAGATGTCATTTTATCTCAATGTCGGGTAAAAGTCCCACAAAATTGGAAGCAATGTCTCCAAAATGGCATATACAGTGTTGAGGGGGACGTTAAACCTCAAATCAAACAAACAAACAGTAGTGAATTACTGAGATTTCTTAGAAGCCCCTGTGGTACAGTGGTTATGCTACTCGCCTTGTAAACCAGGGATCGCAGGATCGAACCCGGGCTTCTCCAGACTTTCGGATGAGTCTTTAAACCGAGGTCCCGTCTCCGTATGACCTTAGCTGTTGGTGGGACGTAAAACAAAAAACTCACTCACTCACTGAGATTTCTCAGTGATAATATGGGTGAATTATTTTATTTCGGAAGTTTTCACGTCATAATTGCTAGGCGAGGTTGCTGACGTCGGAATGGCAGAACATCTGATAAAATCGTAAAAATCTGACTTCAATTTTAGCGTTCATTTAACGTTTTTGAGGAAAAACCTGCAACACGAAGATAAAGCATGATTTTCTTGCTTCTAATTTCATGACATTTCAAGTACAGGATGATTTTTGCGTTGAAATGAAAACAAGGTGGTGACTGATTTTCAAACTAAATCACGAAGGCCTACCCTGACTGGAACTATTTTGGTTGGAAATCAGAATGGTTGAATGTAAAACATGAATGGAAATGTAATAAACAGTTTATTTTATTGTTTTGATTGATTACGGTGAAATAATTCACAAGTAATAATTCACAATAATTCATGATTATAATTTATCATTCTAAAGCTTCCGAGTAAAAAACGAGTGAGCGATAGCGAACGAGATTTTTTTATTCGGAAGCCCCAGCACACTTGTGAATTATTAGAATTATTAGAACACTTGTGATATATAAGAATTATTGGAAAACTTTTACTCGGAAGCCTTAGAATACTTTTTTTTTACTCGGAAGCCTTAGAACACTTTTTAATCACTCTGATCTTCAATCTGAAAAGTTTTTACTTTTTATTTGAACATAATAAAAATAATATGCAGTAGTGATCTTATATTTTTAATTTGACACAAAGTATGATAACTGTATTATTGCTCCATAACAGTCTTATATTTCACATATTAGTTTCTCCTGTATTCCTTGTAATTCACGCGACATATTATCTCAAACGCTCGACATACAATTTTTAGCTTTCAACATAATATTTAGCGCGCTCGACATAATATATCGGGCGTTTGATATATATTATCACATAATCTCGGGCGTTGTTGTTAGTGGGGTGCACGCACTCACGCACACACACCACCAGTAGCACGCACACAATAGCACTCGCGTGCATACACACGCACATACGTACGTATGCACGTTAGCATGCATTCCGTAATTTAATCGAGATTCGTTCGCGCTCCTGCAGCAGTTGTCGTGTTTATGAAACAGGCTATAATGACATTCACAAAATTGACAGATCAAGTATAGCGCAAGGGTCAATCCATTTGCTAATATCTAAGCTCTGGGCCTTACGGTTTCTTTAAGTTTTTTTTTTTCAACTGTAAGTCTATGGGGGATAATGAGTCCCGGGGTGTGGCCACGTTGGACACCAGAGGCATAGTTTGCAGGACTTATATAGGTGACCACTTAACGTGCTACATACTAAATATCTTAGCTTAGGGCTTTATGGTTTTTTGAAGTGTTTCCCTTTATAAGTCTATGGAAGCCAATGAGCCCAGGGGCGTGGCCATTACGGCCATGTTTTTTGTCCGATTAAAATTTCTTCAAGGAGTCTGACAGAGGTCCACCCAAGAATGAAATCCATTTAGCGGTTTTTGCGGAGAAGATTTTTTTATGGTTTTGTTGCCGTAGCAACCAGAACTCTGGAGGTAACACAATTCTTCAAAGGAATTTAGAAGAGCACTATGTTGGGAACATTCCTGTGAAAAGTAGAAGTAAAACAAAGATCAGGAATTGATACAATTAACTTACTCCACCCATAAAAGACACCAAAGGGAAAGAAATACAAACATTAAGCGACCAGACCATAATGGAAACCTAAACAAAGGAAGGCCATAAGGACAGTTACTTTCCCACAAAATGGCCATATGGCCATCCAAAATTAAAAGACACAAGTGATACATACAGTAAGTAACAAACAACAACATAAATAAATCGCCACAGAAGAGCCGCCTTGGAACGGTCAGTGGAAGATTTCCACTGGGGGGGGGGGGGGGGGCTTAAATCGATTTTACGTGGCCACAATCCTCGCCCTTACTTCCGTCGCGATTTAGACAAATAATTTGTTCAGTCCGCATGAAGGCTTCCTAACTCATCAGTGCAACATCTCCGTGAACACTAAAATCAAAGAACCACAGAGGTGAGACAACGGTGAGGACTCGACAGCAAGAAACCACTGAAATGCTGGAGCAAAAGAAAACCAACAGTTTGACTCCGATGAGCCCGACCAGAGACAGAGCATCAGGCACCAACCAACATTATCTCTCTAATTTTCAATAAGCCTTTACGTTGGAGCCGTCATAGAATCTGAGACCTGACCCACCGGCGTGCAATTAAGGAGGGAAGCAAAGTTGCCAACCGTGATTGGGTTAACTACCATGCATGCAGTCTGTCGTATAATATCCATGTTGTACCCAATCTTTTTATATCGAAGAATGATTTTACGAAATTGGGTGCTGAAGTCATTGCGGTTATATATTTTTCTGAATTTATGTTCTAAGTCACCTTCAAATTCGGGTTCCGATAGACCTTGTTGCAGAAGAGATTTAAGTCCAATATTGAATTTTGAAATTAAATCAGAATGGCGTCTATAAAATTTTGAAAAGGCTTTGCGTAGTTTATGGTACCGATAACCCTGATTAAGGAGTTTAGCCGTTAATAATTTATTACGAGTGTTGAAGTCAGTTACATGACTACACACTCTAGCAAATCGAATTAATTGCGAAATATAAAAATCATAGGATGGCGCACGAGGAACATCACCATCCAAAAAAGGAAAATTTACAATCTCAAAATCAAAGTCATCGCGTTTATCATAAATTTTGCACGAAACAAATCCATCTACAATAGATAGATGTAAATCCAAAAACGGGGCCGCGGTATCAGAAGAATTTGCTTTATTTAACTGAAGTTCTAGGGGGTAAATCTGACTGATCAAACCATCAAAATAGGTATTATCAATATTTAACTAGAATTTGTTTTTCTACAAAAACACAGATGTCTCCCCCGTTTTTGACTGCTAAGTATAACCTTGACATTGGAGGTATTGAGCTGGGTCTTGTGTGCAACACATCATCTAATGAAGACGAACATTTCTGCATAGTAACTTTAAAAATGTTCACAGAAAAATAAAAAAGTTATTGGCCGTAAACAAAAAAAGCACTTTTTTACCTTTGACCTCTAAGTATGGTCTTGACCTTTGCGGTACAACACATCGTCTCATGATGGTTAACATTTCTGCCAAGTAATTTCATAATCCATCAAAGAATAAGGAAGTTATTGACTGTCCTTTTTTTTACCTTTGACCTCTAGGTATGACCTTGACATTGGAGGTATGGACCTTGGTCTTGCACATGACTCATGGTCCAACTTTCAAGCCTCTAGCTCCAACAGTTTTTGAGATATCTTGCTGACAAGATTTTATTAAAAAAAATTCAAAGGGCAATAACTCTTGAAAGGGGCATAATCCGGATGAGAAAAAAATACGTGTCAGCTTATTTTCCATTAGGAATGCATATATGAAATTTCAAAACCATAGCATACACAGTTCTAAAGTTATGCTATGCATCACTTTTAGGATTCATTACAATGGGCACAAATTACCAAAATGACAAAGGGCCATAACTCGCAAAGTATTTTTCGGAATTTTGTCAAAAGTTAATCAGTTCATATACTCATCACCACCAATATACTCAACAACTTTCAAGGCTCTAGCTCCAATAGTGTTTGAGATATTTTGCTGACAAGATTTTATTAAAAAAATTTCAAATGGGAAATAACTCTTGAAAGGGGCATAATCCGGACGAGAAAAAAAATACGCGTCAGCTAATTTTTCATGAGGAACCCATGTATGAAATTTCAAAACCCTAGCATACACGGTTCTAAAGTTATGCTATGCATCACTTTTAGCATACATTACAATGGGCACAAATTACCAAAATGACAAAGGGCCATAACTCACAAAGTATTTTTTGGAATTTTGTCAAAAGTTAAACAGTTCATCTACTTATCACCACCAATA
This sequence comes from Lucinisca nassula, assembly GCA_963580285.1. Lineage (NCBI taxonomy): Eukaryota > Metazoa > Mollusca > Bivalvia > Lucinida > Lucinidae > Lucinisca > Lucinisca nassula. Next base: position 116,373,268 of record OY757014.1, read on the forward strand.
TATTCACCAACTTTCAAGTCTCTAGCTCCAATAGTTTTTGAGACATCTTGCTGACAAGATTTTATTAAAAAAAATTCAAAGGGCAATAACTCTTGAAAGGGGCATAATCCGGACGAGAAAAAAAATATGCGTCAGCTTATTTTCCATCAGAAATGCATATATGAAATTTCAAAATTATAGCATACACCGTTCTAAAGTTATGCTATGCATCACTTTTAGCATACATTACAATGGGCACAAATTACCAAAATGACAAAGGGCCATAACTCACAAAGTATTTTTTTGGAATTTTGTCATAGGTAAATCAGTTCATCTACTCATCACCAACAATCTATTCACCAACTTTCAAGGCTCTAGCTCCAATAGTTTTTGAGATATCTTGCTGACAAGATTTTATTAAAAAAATTTCAAAGGGCAAATACTCTTGAAAGGGGCATATTCCGGACGAGAAAAAAAATACGTGTCAGCTAATTTTCCATGAGGAATCCATATATGAAATTTCAAAACCCTAGCATACATGGTTCTAAAGTTATGCTATGCATCACTTTTAGCATACATTACAATGGGCACAAATTACCAAAATGACAAAGGGCCATAACTCACAAAGTATTTTTCGGAATTTTGTCAAAAGTTAATCAGTTCATCTACTCATCACCATCAATATAATCACCAACTTTTAAGGCTCTAGCTCCTATTGTTTTTGAGATATCTTGCTGACAAGATTTTATTAAAAAAAAAAAATTCAAAGGGCAATAACTCTTGAAGGGGGCATAATCCGGACGAGAGAAAAAATACGCGTCAGCTAATTTTCCATGAGGAATCCATATATGAAATTTCAAAACCCTAGCATACACGGTTCTTTAGTTATGCTATGTATCAAAAGCGTAATGGACGGACGAACGGACGAACGAACCAGAACCAATATGCCCCTCAAACTTTTTCAAAGTTGGGGGCATAATAAGAAAGTTATTGACAGAACACAAAAAAGGCCCTTTTTTACCTTTAACCTCTATGTATGACCTTGACCTTTCAGGTATTAAACTGGGTCATGCGTGCATCACATCATCTCATGGTGGTTAACATTTCTGCCTAGCATTTTCAAAATCCATCTAAAAATAAGAAATTTATTGACCAAACACGAAAAAAGGCCCCTTTTTTACCTTTGACCTCTATGTATGACCTTGACATTTTAGGTACCAAACTGAATCATGCATGCAACACATCGTCCCATGATAGTTAACATGTTTGCCAAGTAACTTCAAATTCTATTTAAAAATAGGCAAGTTATTGACAAAACCCCCAAAAAGGACCCTTTGTTTACCTTTGACCTCTAAGTATGACCTTGACCTTTGAGGTACCAACCTGGGTCATGCGCGCAACACATCGCCTTATATTGGTTCACATTTCTGCCATGTGATTTCAAAATCCATCTCAAAATAAGAAAGTTATTGACCAAATACGAAAAAAGGCCCACTTTTTGACCTTTGACCTCTAAGTATGACCTTGACCTTTGAGGTACCGACCTGCCTCATGTGCACCACACATCCTGTCATGAATGTTAATAATTATGCCAAGTAATTTTACAATCCATCTCAAAATTAGAAAGTTATTGACCAAATACGAAAAAAGGCCCCTTTTTTGACCTTTGACCTCTAAGTATGACCTTGACCTTTGAGGAACCGACCTGCCTCATGCGCACCACACATCGTCTTATGGTTGTTAATAATTATGCCAAGTAATTTTAAAATCCATCTCAAAATAAGAAAGTTATTGACCAAATACGAAAAAAAGGCCCCTTTTTTACCTTTGACCTCTAAGTATGACCTTGACCTTTGAGGTACCGACCTGCCTCATGCGCACCACACATCGTCTTATGGTTGTTAATATTTCTGCCGAGTAATTTTAAAATCCATCAAAAAATAAGAAAGTTATTGACCGGACACGTTTTGCCCATACATATATACATACCAACAAACTTCCAAGGGAGATAATTCAAAAAGTATAAATGTGAGAGTTATGGTTCTTGCGCACTGCACGTCGTCTAACGCTGATTAATATTTATACGAAGTTTCGTGACGATAGCTCTAACGGTTTTCAAGTTACAGAGCGGACACGAAAGTGTGACAGACGGACAGACGGACAGACAGACAGACGGACAGACAGACAGACGGACAGACAGACGCCCGGGGGAAAAACAATATGTCTCTCCGAAAAAATTTTTTTCGGGGGAGACATAATAAATCATCTAAAGATCTAGAAGTAGAGCTAAAAGCTTCAATAATTTCAGATTGGTTATCAGTGGAAAGCGACAAAATGAAGTCTCTTTCATAACAATACAAGAACAGATCAGCCACAAGAGGTGCGCAATAGTACCCATCGGAATACCCACAATTTGTCTAAATAACTTAGTACCGAATCTAATATAAATATTGTCAAGTAGAAAGATGAGGGCATCACACACTTTCTGACATGACCAAAGTGTATAATTCTTATGCTCTTTAGAAGTGAAAAATGCATTTCTGACATTACATGCAAGATAGAGAAAATCTTCTCTGTGAAAAGCCCATTCAATTCAATCATTAAGCTTTTCTTTTATAAGATTATGAGGAAGTATAGTGTAAAGAGTGGAAAAATCGTAGGTAGACAGACTAGAAGCACGAAAATGTCTAGATTTCAATTTATTTAAAACCTCATTCGATTTTTTATAGACCAAAACAGATTTCTTCCTGATCTTTCAAAGACTTTATCACAATATTTAATTACATGCGTTTTAATAGCAGTAAGACAGGAAGTTAATAATTTAGAAAGTTCAGTGGTAGTGCAAGAGCTAGAATTTGCAATAAACCGTGCTCTGTAAGGTTTTTTATGAAGTTTTGGTAACCAGTATAGCGTAGGAAGCTTGTATTGGCCTTCGTTAACACACACAGCAAACTTGGTGGCTGAAAGACAAACATGTTTATCTACTATAGCTCTCTCTTCAGCTAAAGGCTGAAGTTCATAGGCCTTAGTACCACCAAGCTCCTGCTTAAGCGTGTTAACATAGTGGAGCCGTCACACAACGACGACGTTGTTAGCGGCCTTGTCTGCAGGGGCCAAAACAAACTTCTTATGAAATTCTTGAATACCTAGTTTAAGATGACGTAAAGACGTCTTGGGCTTAGGAGGTAATAAGTTAGTATTTTGAGAATAGAAAGAAATGCGTTTATTCACTAGTTTTAAAATGCTAAGTTTCCAGTCCTTAAGGGCTTCATGCTCAACATACTCTCGCTTACACCATCGATTACCGAATTCATCCAAGGAAGCAGCGATTTCATCTCTACATTTACTGTAATCAATTTTAGAAGGAAACCGATATTTCGGTCCTTTAGAAATTATATTCCTTATCCTAGAATCGGGAATAATTTTCAAATTGCCAGTAATTACATGACCAGCAGCAGGATAGCAATACTTTGAGTTTTTACAATCACATGAATCAGGAGTATTAGTATCAATATCAAGATCTGAAACAAGTTTATTGAAATTAAAAATGATAGATCTAACAGGTTTATTATATTTATAGCAAATTATAGGTGTTTCAGTATTTTGAAAATAAGCAGGAAAGGAAGAAAGTACCGATCTTTCCCAGAAGATACTGGGCAAATCTATAAAATCCATACCCTTATTAATAAAGGATATTTTGAAGAAATGGCGTTTATGATTAATTTCAGAATCAATGTAAGGACGGAGAGTATGCTGAGTATAGCCTCTAGTTAAGAGAGCCGCATCATATAACTGATGAGAACTATCGTAGAATTTATTCGCCTCGGTGTCCAGAAGACGTAAAACAGAAACGGGTAATGAACTTAAAAATGAAAGCATAGAGTGGCGTCCTAATTTAATAATATAATTGACAGTCACTTCAGTCTAGTATTGTTTCGTTTAAACGCACGTGATTTACGTTTAAAGTTACCATTTTTCCTGGTGCCGTGAGATCTAGTTCTGCGTTTTCGACATTCCAGGAGTGAGAAAATATCAAAGTCCGGCATTCTGGAAATATTACCCTCATGATAAATGTTGTCATTAAATCCCAGTGGAAAAGGGGTCTGTAAAAATTTAATCCATTTCAGTTCAGCTTCATGTCTTTTGATTATTTTGAATCTAGATGTAGAATTTGCATCGTAATAAAGTTTTTCCACCGGTTGTATAACAATGTTATTTACAGAATGACCTGTACGTCGAAAGTGACGGTACAAGAAAGTGTCAGTTTTCTTAGGCTTACTCATTCTACGATAATGCTCGTTCAATCTAGTTTTAAGCATGCGGTTAGTTTGACCGACGTACTGCATATTACAGTTTGCAGCACGTCAAGTAATTAGATAAACTAGAGCTGTCAGTGAAACGGACTAGGGCCCCAGCAGCGCTATCAGAAATTTGTGGACGGACAGACGGACAGACAGACAGACGGACGGACAGAGTGATTACTATAGGGCACCCACACTTTCAGTGCGGGGCCCTAATTAGTTACAAATTAGATAATTTGGTTACAATCAGCCAGGCAGTTTAGATATTTAAAGAAAAATATTAACGCACGGACGCACTGACGCACGACAAGACCCGCTGGCCTTCGGCCAGTGGAGCTAAAATTGGGAGAGACTTTTGTTGTATCCCATTTATAAGTATTCGAAATATATTTATATATTGTGAAGGTTCACATTGCAGTTATTATAGACTGATTGAATTTGCGTGTTTCGAATATCGGGATAGAAAATAGAGATACAGTCTGATTGTTACTATTTTACGAACTCATTGCGCCATAAATGCTTAAGTGAACCAGGTGACGTAATCAGGCTTTCGCAAGGTCTCATGGAAAAACATTTTATAATTGAAGACGTATCTTTTATCACAGCAAACGAATGCAATCCCAAACATACGTAGTTTGCGGCATTGTAAGGTACGCGCATTAAATCTGCAGACGTAAACAAAGGCGTGGACGCAGGTGTCTGATGAAAAAAATATCGTCAACAAAAAAGGCAATTCTGTCGAAATTTATACTGTTCGATTTGTATGAAATTAAAGGTGTTGAAAATCATATACATTTAAGCCATCTCATGATCGCATTGGTAGGCAGGAAAGGCGCAGGCAATCTCACCAGATCTATTGTTGCATACATGTAGAGAAAAAAACTTGACGATAGCTCTATACAAGTGGAAAAATAACAAAAACAAGAGGGCCATGATGACCCTATATCGCTCACCTGTGTACCAGATGTTTAGGAAAAAAATGTGAAGAAAGGCAAGACATGTTTTCTTACCTGACTGATATGAATGTCTTCAGAGATTCAGGGTTGTCAATGTACTAGTACATCAGTTGAACCAGTTGAACTCTTCAGGATGAAATCTTGAACCTTGGCCAAGATGTAGAGTATACACAAGACTTCTTGAATCCATGCAGTTAGTCTCTGTTCATGATGAAGTCATAATTTGACAAAGAAATCAATATATTTCCTTTCAACACAGTGGTTAACAACAGTATTACATTGTATGGCAAAATTTACATAAGAAACACTGCTGATCTGAAATAGCTGCTTCCAAATCAAAACTGAGAGGCCAGTCTCCTTAGTTTTATCCAGACTGTATCTTTGACCTTTACTCAGTCACACTGATGTTAAGGCTCTTATTATAGATTAAGTTACCTTTCTATTATAAACATCTTGGTTGTTACATCTATCTTAAACCAACAAAGAATTAACTCTGTTACAGTGGGCATAATTATAATAAGGCACAAACTAAAAGACACACAAACATGTGTAGAATCTATGCCGTGATATGTGCCAAAAAGGTATCTTTAGGTGCACAAAATAAAGAACAGCTAAATATAATGTGAGTGATTTCTATCCAAAAATACAGATGCATCACCTTATTCTCTTGATCACCAATGAATATTTTTTCCTGATTTTGCAAGAATGTAGAAAATTGTTATTGAATTTTTTTTAAGAAAATCTGTTTTTAACCTTTTCAGGTAACAACAGATTTAGCTGTAAAATTATTGTTGCAAATAAGAAATAATAAAATATTGGCAAAATTCAAAATACTGGAATAAACCTTTCTCTAAGAACAACAGATTTACTTGTCAAAACAGTGTTGCAAATAAGAATATAATGCAGCATGTTATTAGGCAGAATTCAGAATATTATGAAACAAAGGACTCAGGCCAAGTGTCCCCTATCTTTGAAATGTCAGTGTGGTGTGAATATGTCTATAACATTTATGTCGTTAGCCATGTTTTGGTATTTTAAAACCCTTTCAGCAGACTAATTTTTTAAATTTTCCTAAAGTTGTAAAGTACAATTTACGGGAAAAAAATGTGATCTCAAAAACTGTTAGACAAAGGGCCAAAACCCCAGGAAAATTCAGTAATTAATTGAGCATGGCCTCAATAATATATGATAATCTTCAGGTCATGCAAACAATAACTGGAAAGTTTCACCAAAATCCCTTGAAAATTGCAGGAAGAGTTGTGGAGACAAGAACTTCTGTTGATAACAGGGCTTAAACTGACAAAGGGCCACAACTCTGGTACAGATCAATCAGGCACAACCTCCATAAATATTACCATTTTCAGGTCATAGGAACAATAACTAGAAAGTTCAATCAAATTGGCCTCCCGCCCCATCGGGGCTTGAAGCAATAGATGGGCTGCATGATGCTTCCATGCAGAGCTGAAACTGACCTGCACACGAGTACTGGTAAACCACTTAGAGGATCAAAGCCTGCCCAGGCAAAGCCGTGAGAGTCAGACTGTCTATGATTAAAAAACCCTATTGGTTTCATTAGGCGGCAGGGCTTGAGATCTCATTTCATCTCAATGTTGGATAAAAGTCCCATAAAATTGGAAGCAACGTCTCCAAAATGACCTTTACAGTGTTGAGGGGGATATTGCACGACCCGCAGAAAAAGCGACCGACTGAAGTCGGTTGATTTTCTATGAGTGTCCTAAAATCACCATGTCATTCTGTCATTCGGTCAATCGGTCATTCTGTCAGTCTGTCTGTCCGTCCGTAACCCGTTTGTGAAAATTGGTGATAGTGACTAAACCTCAAAACAAACAAACAAACAAAGTTTCATCAAAATATCTTGAACACAGTGGGGGGGGGGGGGGGGGGGTTGGGGGGAGTAGCGGAGACCAAAACTTCTGTCGGTTGGTAAAATGGCTAAAACTGACAAAGGGCCATAAATCTGATAAAAATCAGTCTAGCATTACCTTGATAAAATATTATCATCTTCAGGTTATGGGTACAATAACTACAGTTTCATCAAAATCCCTTGAAAATGTAGGAGGGTATGCAGAGACAAGATTGTGTCTACGGATGGAAAGACTGATGGACAGTGGACAGACGGACGAACCCGTTACTATAGTCCCCTTCGACTAACATCGGTGGAAAAATGGACAGAATGTACACTGTAAGTCAATTTTTCTCATGACAAAGTGTCTTGTCAGATGTTTAATATGAAGGTAGCAAATGTTTGTGTAGAAATAAAGAATTATTTTTTTTTAATTATTCTGCAATACATCTAACAACGCATTAAGATAATATACCAGTACGACATAGTGCATTTTTCAAACCTTCAAAATAGTAACTTTTATGATGAAAATCCATGATATTTTCCTTATATATACTGCAAAACATAGGTTGCAGGTGTTCGTTAGAACTGCCTCATTGAGGCAGACCTAATGAGAACCCATAACCTATGTACTGGAGCGAAAGAAGAAAAATAATATATACCCCCATAATACCCATTTTCTCTATATAAAGTGGGGTTTAAGGGGGTGTTCATTACAGGGACTTGTTCACTTGATGTGAATCCTGTTGTAGATTACAATAATATTAACCAAAACATACATCAACAACAAACATGTAATATGACATCATAAAAATATACACATATACAACTCAATCTTTGTAACCTCCACTGTATCAACAGACTATCTGAAGCTTTATAATCTTCAAAATTTTTATGCCAACAGAAAGTGTAGTTTCATTTTGCGCACATAATTTTAAGACAAGAATTCCGCCGAAGGCTATGTCGCAACTGTGTGTGTGTGGGGGGGGGGGTAGGGGGGGGGGGCAAAGTCACCAAACCATGACATCTAGGCGAAGGTCAAACATAGTTGGTTGCAAAAAAGTAGCCATTCTTAAATGCAAGCTTCTACTAAGTATCATTAATTAAGCTGTAATGATTCTTGAGAAATTGACTCAACCATTACAGTGAACGCTAGGTGGTTGCAATATATTACAAAGTCAGTGAACTATAAAATGTAGGTCAAGGTCAAATATGGTTGCTTGCATTTACGTTTCCATCTCCAGATACAAATTTGTACCAAGTATCACAATGAAGCTCTTAAAGTTCTTGAGAAATTAACTTGACCATTTGGGTGAACGCTAGGGTGTTCGCAATATTTACACAGTGAACCATAAAATGTAGGGCAAGGTCAAATGAGGATGCTTGCATTTAAGTTGCCATCCCTAGATATTTTTCATCTTCTATTATATAACTGAAAAACCGAGTAAAATATTAAATATTATTAACCCTTGTCCTGCTGTGCCTGGATATGTCTAATCCCTCAATCAATGTAGATCCAGATCAGATGGCCATCTGATCAGGAAGCCATTTGATCAGGATCTTCACTGTTTGTCATTCAGTTTATGAATTTAGTGCAATGGTTTGCATCAAGATATCTAATTGGTTGATAATCAGAGGTGGGTGTGGTATATTTAAATATTCATGAGGTCAAGGGTTAAGGCTTTTAAGTTTAAACTTTTATTTTCCCATATTGTTTTTTTTTTTTTTCAAGGTATCCTATTTCTCACTTCTGGGTGAAAACAGAGGACCTATTCCACTAGAATAATGCATCCATAAAATGTAATGCTTTCATTCATGACAGTAAGAAATGGCATTTTTGAAATGAAAATTTATATATTTTTTCTTATTTCTTCTCTGAACATAGATCATTGTGAGAACCACCTCACTGAGGTAGTGAGTGAGTATTTGAGTTTTACGTCCCACCAACAGCTTAGGTCATACAGAGACGGGACCTCAGTTTAAAGACTCATCCGAAAGTCTGGAGATGCCCGGGATCGATCCTGCGACCCCTGGTTTACAAGGCGAGTAGCGTAACCACTACACCACAGAGGCATCTAGTCACTGAGGTAGTTCTTAGGAGTACCCACAGTCTATTTTTGTGTAAGAAAATGGAAAAATATGTAAAGAAAATAAAGAATAGCCACTTTTCTCTATAAAAGGAGTTTTACATGGGTGCTCATTTCCTGATATCTGTTAGCGGTGGCCATCCAAATCTTGCAAAACCACGAGCAATATCTACCTTTTAAACAGGTAAATACTGCATTTTATGTGGTGGGTGAGTGCACTGAAAAGTAGCATAAAAACATCTGACACAATTTTCAAATTGCTATGCAAAAAAGTGCAGTCCTTATGATCTGACCAATAGATTTCTCTGTTCCAATTTCACCAAGACAATTGGTAAAAAAAAACAGCAACCATAATATGAGAGGCTGGTTTTATACATTTAAAAATATGCAGGTCAAAAGTCTTCAACTATGTGGATTTTATGTGGAAAAAGGCTATTTTGTGATCTGACCAGTATGTTTCACATGTTCCAACTGCACCATCAACATATGAAAAATCAACATTTGAAAATACCAAATCGAGCATTGTCATATTATCTGTGGTACATTCATTTATAAGCATTTTGCATGAAAACTTACCACTTAATTTGTTAACAATGCTATGTTTCAGCAAAGCATCAATATTGAAATCTCCAATTATCACTAACGGCTTTGATGGGGTCAAATATCGAATAAGTTCTTTGTTCAGACAAGAAAGAAGATTACTGTCAGACATTTGAGGTGACTTATACAAAAATACAATCTGACTTTCAATCGAGACATGCCTGGCAGTTATCATAATAAATTCTAATGTATCTGAACTATACTTTCTATCCTGTGTTATCATCTTTGGCATAAACTGCTAAACCATGAGGAGGTCTTTGCAAGTATTGCATCCAATTTGGTCATTTCTTATCAAAAATAGCCTTGTAATGCATAATCACTAGCACTGTCAGACTGATGTAGTCGTGTTTCTGCTAGTCCAAATATGTGGGTTGACAACAGATTTTTGTCATGTCTAACATCATCAAAATGAAGATTCAAGGATCTGCAATTATTGAAAGCAACTTTGAAATGTGAAACTGGATCTATCAATTCTAAAGATGTATCACACAGTTGAAGCATTGCGGCTTCATGCAATCGCTGCATTTGTCTTAACCTGATCATCAACATGTAATGCTTTCTTATTGAAGTTAAGGATCTGAAGCTTTCCAATTGACCTTACCCTGCTGAGTGCAACATAGTGTAAATGTGGAACTTTGCGGGTTTTACGTTGTGATAAGTCAATGACAACTCTTTCAAGGGTCCTACCTTGTGCTCTATGTACCGAACGCCCAGCAGAAGGTTGCAAAGGGAACTGAACTATCTGAAAGGTCTTTCGGTTGTAAGTAAATGAACTGTTGACATCAAAAATTGGTGTCCAATTATCATCAATACTGCTATGATACAGTCCCCTGTTTTTGTATTTGATTCTTGTTTCCATTCCTGCTTTTTCATCAAACTGAACCCAAATTATGCTTGGACGTCGTGTGGTTTGTAGTTTATACTCAATAAACTTAACTACACATGATGCTCCATTTGCTAGCCCATCTTCTGTTTTCATGTTTATTGTTAAATCATAAATCATGTCAACAACAACTGTTAAAGAGCGATGCAAATTGGCTGTTTGGTTTGAATCTGTTACATTCTTTAGGTTCTTGAGTGCACAGTCTATCTTTTCTTTAGATAACTTAGGTGAGACATATGTATCCATGCTAGGTATTTCAACCTTTTCTGTTGCCATATTTCTTATAATTTCATCATTAAAAACATGCATGAAATAGTTTTCTGCAAAGAGGTGAGGTGCATTTTTTTATACTCAATATCATTTGTAGTTACTTCACACTGCTTAAACCTAGTCTTGTCTTCAGCAGTCAAGGCATTGATCCTTAACCTAATTAATAATTCTGCAAATTCAAGTTCGTCTTTCTGTCTCATAATTTCTGTTAATTCAAACATGGTAAATAAGTCTTTCCAGAGAATTTGTGATAAAGCAGTTGCATCATGTTTCGTGTCATTAAATATCCAATCACCACTCACAGGTTTCAACTGATAAAGATCACCAACAGCAATAATGCTAACACCACCAAAAGGTGTTCTTGTTCCTTTCAATGCTGGAAGTCTCTGATCAATAAAATTCAACATAGAATTACTAACAATTGAAATTTCAGCAATAATCACAACTGACAGATCACGGTACTTTGATCTAAATGTATTCAGACTGTCATAGGTTAATGTTTGATCCGATTGCTTATACTTTTGTTTAAATGCAGATGAAATCGTAGAACCATTGATATTAAATGCTGCTTTTGCTGTAAATGCACAAAGAAGAACCCTTGTATGATCAGCATCTTCTCCTTCTTTCAGATTTGATATTCTGAACAAAGTCTGATACAATGTCGAATAACTAGACTTTTCCCAACACCAGCTCCGCCAGAAAGAAATACATATAAAGGGGCATCCTTTGTTTTAATCCAGTGTATCACATGATAGTAAAACTGTTTTTGTTTACTATTTAAACACTGCAGAAGCTTTCTATAATCAATATCTGAAAGAATAGTTTCATTCACATCAATTTGAGGTGCAGAAACATAACATCAAATTTCAGTCCCTATATCATAGTCTCTGTGTTCAATTATATCAGGATTTAAATATATAAACTCTTTAGACTGAACTGGTTCCATTTCAGCATCATCACCTTCAACTTGTTGTGTACTTGGTGCAATATTGTCGAATGAATCATATTCGATTTCTGCTAAATCTCTTGCTAATTCCAACTCTTCAGCATGATGACCGAAAGTTGAACATTTATGATCTATCACATGCTGCATAGACTCATAGTGTTCTTTATATGTTCTAAATGTTCCAAGTAAGTCAGTCTCTTCATTTCTCCATGGGGGAAAAAGTAAAAGTTTCTCTCTATAATAGTTCTCTTCATCTGTTTTGCGATTGAATCTCACATACCTGATAACTTTAGAATTACGACATCGTTTGATTTTTATGTCATTCTTTAAAGTTAAAATAGTTTCATCAACATCAAAGCAATCTTCATCTGGCATTTCTGCATCTATCTCATGATCTTGCTCCTCCTCATCTCTAGTGTCATTCTGTCCATCATGGTAAATGACTTCTAACTCAGACACATAATCGGCTAAGCAATACTTTTCCAAAGGTTTGGGACGCATAGAGTATCTTTTAATTTTATTGTCTGACATTATATCTGTTGACTCTGCCGGCAGTTCATCAAGTACTGACTTTGGTTTCAGTGACTGTACTCTCTGGTTTGGAAGTGAAGTATTTATAAAGACAACATTCCTTGAACTTTTACTCAATGGCATTTGCGGTACCAAATACACTGCCTCTTGTGCACTTAATTCAATGCTATTTGAAAATACATTTCCAATATGTCTAACTTGCCTTTTGAGATCCATATTGCCATTCCTTGCTTCTTTTGCAGCTGCATGCAACAAATTACTCATCCCTCTTTGAGATTTACTAATATATGAAACTATGTACATAGCACAAGCATATGGATCTAACACAAATTGTATGTCAATGTTTGCCTTCCAAGCTTTTAACACACTATCATTGTACAAATTTACACGGATCTCACTCGGATTTCTTTTCAAAAACACTTTTGAAGCGTTTAAAGAACTTCTAATACATTTAATATATTCTTCCTCACTCTTTTCGACAACACTTGTCAGAAACTCTTCATAAGACATATCATATCCATCTCTCTTACTGTTCATTGTTTTCTGTAAGTTTTGGTATAATTTATAATACTTGTCTTTTTCAGTTTCGAGAGGCTGTAAGACCATAGTTTTGGAAAGAGGTGGCAATGGATAACCAAATCGACAGATCTTATCTTCTCGTTTTCTACATGTTCTAGAATGTTTGTGAATTTGAAGTTCTATTAAATGACTAAGATGCGGATTGTCTATGGAACATTTTAAATACTGAACCACATAAGCAGCTAACTCTACATCTGAATCCACATTGAATTTTGGTGCATTCTGTATCAATACAATCATGTGAATGTGTGGTGATCCACGTTGCTGAAATTACTCTCTAAAAGGTATTCAACAACTTTTCCAAGAGGTTGGTGCTCACTCTTAAGAACTGTATTGATGAATTCTTTAATAAAAATAAAAAATGAGTTCCTTTAAGAGCAATGAAAACATTCATAAGCAAGAAGATGGGTCATACTACGTAGTTTCGGCTAATAAAGCCTCATCAGTGACCCTGTAATGATCCGGCAAAGAAAGCCAGAGGACACATATGATCAGCGTGAATATTCTGAGAAATCAGAAATAAATTATTGGTTTAGACTCATATTCTAGACAGGTTTTTAATTTTTTTTTACCCCAATTTGATTTATATCAGTCTTTGTATCGACTGCCTATTCGAAATTTGCAAAATTGCAGTATGTTTCCTCTGGCTTTCTTTGCCGGATCATTACAGGGTCACTGATGAGGCTTTATTAGCCGAAACTACGTAGTATGACCCATCTTCATTAAATGTTTTCATTGCTCTTAAAGGAACTCATTTTTGATTTTTATTTGCCTTCACTGCAGCTGGTTTTGTGCCGTGTGGCGGCCGTAAAACGTCTCCCCGTACATCAACCATAGTGTAGTTTATTTTTTACTTTTGGTCCTTTGAGATCAGCGTGAATATTCTGAGAAATCAGAAATAAATTATTGGTTTAGACTCATATTCTAGACAGGTTTTTAATTGTTTTGACCCCAATTTGATTTATATCAGTCTTTGTATCGACTGCCTATTCGAAATTTGCAAAATTGCAGTATGTTTCCTCTGGCTTTCTTTGCCGGATCATTACAGGGTCACTGATGAGGCTTTATTAGCCGAAACTACGGAGTATGACCCATCTTCTTTGAATGTTTTCATTGCTCTTAAAGGAACTCATTTTTGATTTTTATTCGAATAGGCAGTCGATTCAAAGACTGATATAAATCAAAATGGGGTCTAAATAATTAAAAACCTGTCTAGAATATGAGTCTAAACCAATAATTTATTTCTGAATTTCGAATAGGCAGTCGATTCAAAGACTGATATAAATCAAAATGGGGTCCAAATAATTAAAAACCTGTCTAGAATATGAGTCTAAACCAATAATTTATTTCTGATTTCTCATAATATGACTGATATAAATCAAAATGAAGTCCAAATAATTAAAAACCTGTCTAGAATTTGAGTCTAAACTAATAATTTATATCTGATTTCTCAGAATATTCACGCTGATCTCAAAGGACCAAAAGTAAAATATAAACTGCACTTTGGTTTATGTACGTGGAGACGTTTTACGGCCGCCACACGGCACAACACCAGCAGCAGTGAAGTTAAATAAAAATCAAAAACGAGTTCCTTTAAGAGCAATGAAAATATTCATAAGAAAGAAGATGGGTCATACTACGTAGTTTCGGCTAATAAAGCCTCACCAGTGACCCTGTAATGATCCGGCAACGAAAGCCAGAGGAAGCATACTGTAATTTTGCAAATTTCGAATAGGCAGTCGATTCAAAGACTGATATAAATCAAAATGGGGTCCAAATGATTAAAAACCTGTCTACAATATGAGTCTAAACCAAAAATTTATTTCTGAATTCTTAGAATATTCACACTGATCTCAAAGGACCAAAAGTAAAATATAAACTGCACTATGGTTGATGTACGGGGAGACGTTTTACGGCCGCCACACGGCACAACACCAGCTGCAGTGAAGGCAAATAAAAATAAAAAATGAGTTCCTTTAAGAGCAATGAAAACATTCATAAGAAAGAAGATGGGTCATACTACGTAGTTTCGGCTAATAAAGCCTCATCAGTGACCCTGTAATGATCCGGCAAAGAAAGCCAGAGGACACATACTGTAATTTTGCAAATTTCGAATAGGCAGTCGATTCAAAGACTGATATAAATCAAAATGGGGTCCAAATAATTAAAAACCTGTCTAGAATATGAGTCTAAACCAATAATTTATTTCTGAATTCTCAGAATATTCACGCTGATCTCAAAGGACCAAAAGTAAAATACAAACTGCACTATGGTTGATGTACGGGGAGACGTTTTACGGTCGCCACACGGCACAACACCAGCTGCAGTGAAGGCAAATAAAAATAAAAAATGAGTTCCTTTAAGAGCAATGAAAACATTCATAAGAAAGAAGATGGGTCATACTACGTAGTTTCGGCTAATAAAGCCTCATCAGTGACCCTGTAATGAGCCGGCAAAGAAAGCCAGAGTACACATACTGTAATTTTGCAAATTTCGAATAGGCAGTCGATTCAAAGACTGATATAAATCAAAATGGGGTCCAAATAATTAAAAACCTGTCTAGAATATGAGTCTAAACCAATAATTTATTTCTGAATTCTCAGAATATTCACGCTGATCTCAAAGGACCAAAAGTAAAATATAAACTGCACTATGGTTGATGTACGGGGATTAACCCTATGCTCGAAATATCTGGAGCTAGTGACTGGATCAGACTGAATGAGATTTATCTTTTGTTCCCAAGCCAAGTTTTCAATTTGATCATCAGTGTAGTTCAAATTTTTATTTAAGACAGCTAACATTTTCAAAAGGTCAATCTACCTTGTATCAGCCGAGGACAATGACATGAACCAAGTTGGCAAACTCAATTGTCGAATCATAGCATAAACATCCTTTTTTCTAGATTCTAAATATGCTGGAGAATTTCTAAGCTGATTAAACAAATAGTAACCTTCATCATTTTTTACAAGACTGTCAATACAGTCTGAGTTTCTTGCTTGTACAGCAGTAATATTATTTGTTCCAGTTTGGCACCTTCTTACAGCAAGGTTTGCTTTATCATTCAATTGCTTCATTTGATTTTTTTTCAGTTTAAAAAATATATTAGGTACACTTTTAGCAGCTCGCCTATCCTGACTTCTCAATTCCCTCTTTGCAATATCACTATAATGTACAAGCACTTTTCTATCAGCATTATCTATTCGTCTCTGCCCACAAAATATGGTTGGGAAACAAAGATATTCTGAATCTTTATCTTGAAATATACTAAGTGGTCGCTGACCTTCTCCAGGAGCAAATGTGAAAGTAGAATTTCTGTTTTCAAGATCTCCATCATCCAACTGAGTGTCAATATTTCCCACATTTTCCTGTGTGGTTTCTTCTGCCTTTGAATCATAAAGTTCTTCCACATGAGATGTGTTATCATTTGAAATATTATCATTTTTTTCTATCTGATTAATCGAACAATTGTCACACATTTCCCCAACAACACCATCAAAATCAACAAAATCATACTTAGAACATTCTTTTATGCATGATTCGAAAATTTATGTATAACCTCAGCTAGGTTCTGATCACATGGAATATCCTGAAGACTTTCACCCAAAACACCACAAAAATCATCATTATATGTTTCTGGGGAGGCTTTTTTTTGTGACTCAAAAATGCATGCAGTGTTTCATCACTTTCTTCTGTGGTTCTATTTAACCACTGCTGGTCTATTCAATATTTGCATGTTTGTACAATTCATTCCCACTCATTAACCAGTGCAAAGCACAAAGCACATGAAATGGTCGAACATTTTCTGAGAATACATAAGACTTAAATGACATCTTCTTCTTTAATTTCACTGCAGCTTTGACATTTTCACCAAAAGGTCTTGGTAAAGCATTAACCACTGGTTGTATATCAACAGGTACATTAACAACATTTCCCTTTACTGATAACTGGCGACCTCTAGGTAGTTCTCGCATCTGCATAAATGGTATACGTAGAGCAATAAGGCGTTCTTCAAGTGGAAACAGCTCCAATTTTTTTGGTTTTGCTGGCCACTTCATTCCGTTTAAAACAGACAATTTGGGTAGTTTACCACATTTAATATTGTCTTTGCATGTACAGCATATCCATTCTTCGTCATTTACTGATTTCACACCTGTTAAGTATTTTCCTTGTCTTTATAAACAAATGTTTTAGCTTTTGATACAGTCTCTTCAAACCATGTCTGTTGACAACAACTACATATATAGACAGGGTCAACTGATTTATTCTTGTGAAAGTTTTCAATGCAAACATCAATATCATTACCACATTTTCTGCGCATTATGTTTGTCTTTTCAACTTGAGAAAAAGATGGATCTTTACGCTCGGTAGCTTTTCTTTTACTGTCCATTTTCTTGTTTCTTTCATTTAGTCTCCACTGTTGTTTTGCGACCCTTTCTTGTTCTAATTTGTATGGATCTGATCTCGCCTTCCTCTTTGATAGATTTTGTATTGCAATATCTTTTTTTTTAAATTCAAGGCATTCTCGAGATTCTCGTTTCTTTTCACTTTCCCATTTTTGTATTCATCTATTAATCTAACCCTTCTCATACATGCCTTTGTCATAGCTTTGTTTTTTGTCTTGCATTCTTCAGATTGCTTAGCACTCTGCATAGATTTATGTGTATATTCTCTATCCTTTTTTCGATAGTATTCAGATTGTCTAGCACTCTGCATAGATTTGTGTGTATATTCTCTATCCTTTTTTCGATAGTCAAAGCTTCATACCATATATCCAACACCTGTGCCTTCTGGTTTCAGACAAAAATAGTTTTAAAGGTTTTCCCTATTTACGTCTGTGTAAAACCAAAAGGCCCTGAGGCGGGGTCATTTTGGCCCCAGGGCTATAATTTTAACAATCTTTATAAAGGTAATAAAGACCAAGCTTCACACCAAATATCAAATACCTGAGCCTTCTGGTTTCAGACAAGAAGATTTTTAAAGGTTTTCCCTATCTAAGTCTATGTAAATCCAAAGTGCCCCGGAGCAGGGGCATTTTTTGCCCAAGGGCTACAATTTAAACAATCTTGGTAGAGGTCCACTAGATGAAGCTACACACAAAATATTAAAGACCTGAGCTTTGCGGTTTCAGAGCGGAATTTTTTTTTTTTCAGATTTTTCCTATATAAGTCAATGTAAAACCAAAGGGCCCCGGGCAAAGGCATTTTTGGCCCCATAGCTATAATTTGGACAATCTTGATAGAGGTTCACTAGATGAAGCTTGACACACAAAATATCAAATACCTGGGCCTTGAGGTTTCAGAGAAGATTTTTTTTTTTTAATTTTTCCTATATAAGTCAATGTAAAATCAAAAATGGCCCCAGATCGGGGGCATTTTTTGGGGCAAGGGCTTTAATTTGAACAATCTTGATAGAAGTCCACTAGATGAAGCTTCATATCAAATATCAAAGACCAAGGTCTTGTGGTTTCAGAGAAGACGAGTTTTCAAGATTTTCCCTAAATAAGCCCATGTAAAACCAAAGGGCCCCAGAGCGGAGGCATTTTAAGCCCAAGGGCTATAATTTGAACAATCTTGGTAGAGGTCTACAAGATGAAGCTTCATACCAAATATCAAAGACCTGGGCCTTGCAGTTTCAGAGAAGAAGATTTTCAAAGATTTACCCTATATAAGCCCATGTAAAACCAAAGGGACCCGAGGCGGGGGCATTTTTGGCCCCAGCACCATAATTTGAACAATCTTGGTAGGGGTCCACTAGATGAAGCTTCATACCAAATATCAAAGACCTGGACCTTGCAGTTTCAGAGAAGAAGATTTTCCCTATATAAGCCCATACAAAATCAAAGGGCCCCGGGGCGAGGGCATTTTTGGCCCCAGCACTATAATTTGAACAATCTTGGTAGGGGTCCACTAGATGAAGCTTCATACCAAATATCAAAGACCTGGGTCTTGCGGTTTCAGAGAAGAAGATTTTTTAAAGATGTTCCCTTTATAATCCTATGTAAAACCAAAGGGACCCGGGGCGGGGGCATCTTTGGCCTCAGCACTGTAATTTGAACAATCCTGGTAGGGGTCCACTAGATGAAGCTTCATACCAAATATCAAAGACCTGTGCCTTGCGGTTTCAGAGAAGAAGATTTTTAAAGATTTTCCCTATATAATCCGATGTAAAACCAAAGGGACACGGGGCGGGGGCATCTTTTGCCCCAGCACTATAATTTGAACAATCTTGGTAGGGGTCCACTAGATGAAGCTTCATACCAAATATCAAGTGCCAGAGCGCTGTGTAGAAGGTCAAATCTGGACTGGGCTCGTGGACAGGGCGTTTGCTCATCAATCGACCCAAAGAAAATCTAGACTGGGTTTGCGTACGTGGTATTGGCATATCGACCCAGAGTAACTAAGTACAAAAGGTTCCCTTCTGCAATTGTCCGACTGACTGTCGCTGACTATGTACACCATTCAAGTAACAGTTGTTTATAGCATCGGTAGTCACCTTCCTGTGACGTCAGAGTGAAACCTTGACTGAGCTTGTGCATTGGAACATTGGCAAACAGTGGATACCTAATCAGATGCCATATAACGCGGAATCTGATCAGGTCAAAACTACTTGTTTAAAAATACTGGAATTAATTGGTTAAACAAAAACTCAATTCTCAGTTCAGGACTATTTGCCCAACCTACACTCAAAGACAATCGACCCATCAGTACTCTAAGTGATTTGAGTAGCGGTTTGGACATTATTTGGACAGACACTATCCTGTTGGTTTTCTACTTGTTATGTTTGATATGTTAAATGCAGTAAAAAGATCCCCCTGTTTAATAAAAGTGTGGATTATTGCCTATAGGATCACGGAGTTCATTTTAATATTTTAGTATATATGGAGAACTCAAGCACTGATTTGCAAATATCATTACTGCTTTTGAAAAGAGTCGCAATAAAAATGTAACGCGTACTTCATATCTTAAATATATTCTTTTTTTTTTTTTTTCAAAGTAAATCATACGGCTTATAAACCCAATACACTTTACTTAGCTTGTCTTAAATGCCATCTTTCTGCGTTTTCAAAGACAACCATACGGCTTGCAGTATGTTTCCTCTGGCTTTCTTTGCCGGATCATTACAGGGTCACTGATGAGGCTTTATTAGCCGAAACTACGTAGTATGACCCATCTTCTTTCTTATGAATGTTTTCATTGCTCTTAAAGGAACTCATTTTTGATTTTTATTATAAACTTATTTCACTTTACTTAGCTTGTCTTAAATGCCAGCATTTGGCGTAGAACGTCTTCCCGTACTTCAACAAACAGTATTTATATTTTTATTTCTTTCGGATCATTGTCCGATTTTAGTAGATTCGAAAATCGAGCTCAAGTTTACGCTACAGGGCGCAACTGGTGTTTCAAATTCAATACTGGTTTTGAAGACCATCAGTAAAACTTAGACTCTGTTTTTCTACTAGCAAATTGCCTCTATTTTTAAGGCCGCTCTTATAGCTATATTTCACAGTGTCGTACATTGGTCCATTCAGTGTATACTAGTACAAGTGACTCTTGACAGTTAAGCTGCCTTAAGATAGCAAGCTTACACACAAAGTCTTACTATAAGCGTTATGTCTCTTTTTGCAACAAGGTGCACTTATCAGATGCATTATGTCTCTTTTGCAACAAGGTACACTTATCAGATGCATTATGTCTCTTTTGCAACAAGGTGCACTTATCAGATGCATTGTGCCTCTTTTGCAACAAGGTGCACTTATCAGATGCATTATGTCTCTTTTGCAACAAGGTACACTTATCAGATGCATTGTGTCTCTTTTGCAACAAGGTACACTTATCAGATGCATTATGTCTCTTTTGCAACAAGGTACACTTATCAGATGCATTGTGTCTCTTTTGCAGACACTAGTTAACATCTGTTACCGGAAAAATATAGCTCGATAAAGTTATACATAAATTAGGTTTTGTTTGTATTGGAGTTTAACGGCCCAGTCAACACTATTTAGGTCATTTTTGAGCCGGTCAGTTTACCTATCCACACTTTCCTGGGCAGGCTTATACGTAAGCGGTTAACCAGTACAGTGCACATTCTTTCGCCAGAAACTGACAACTGCCCTTCTTGAATCAGCGGAAGGGAGGAATGACCGTAGAAAAGATTTCATGATCAATCTCCACGAAAGAATGTTGCCGACCCCGGCGGGAGTCGAACCCGCGTCCTCCTGATCACCAGTCAGACGCGCATCCGACTGAGCCAACGAGGCCGGCTACATAAATTAGGTATCTGGGCCAAGTTGTTCAAAGCATCGTTAGCTTAACGAGCTCGTTAGTGGTCATAGTGTTTACTGTTCTAGCAAGTGTAATACGAAAAATTTGGTTATTTTTGCTGAAAAGAATGTGAGTAGCTTTTGCATTTGCATTTTTCAGCAAAAACATTAGTATTTTCACCATATTGAATGGTCAAAGTTTAAACAATATATTAGCTAACGACATCGTTAGTTTTGACCAACTGATCCCTGGTGTCTAAATGCATACTCAGATTCAACGAAAACGTACCACTTTTAGAATTTTGATTTCTTTAGTTTAAGGTAAAAATGACTGACTTTTTCAACTGAAAAATACGGTACTGTAAAGTTGTCACCAAATCATGAGTCTTGATACAAATACCGTGTGCTTTTCATGATGTGAGTGTGCAAAATGCAAAAATTGCAAAATTTTCGTAATCACGATATTTTTGGCACTTTCTTTACCGTCATTATAAGGCCCGGATTCTTTACGTAAAGTGCAGCAAAAAATTTCATAAGAACAAGCCAATGACGTCGATCGTCATCGTGCCCTCGGTATGGTTGAAGGTTGCTTTTATACTGCCAAGTTGCAGAGCGTATGGGTTGTTCATACACTACGATTGCTCGATTGGTTGAAAGGCACGTCGTTACGGGGTCTGTGGACTATAGGCAACGCCCTGGACCTGAACGTGTTACTACACGTCAGCAGGACAGGTACATTGTTTTGAGTCATTTACGCGACCTATTCAAGACATCTGTAGAAACTGCCTAGGAGACAGTTGGAACCGATAACCTACGCGAAAGTGCCTTATCTGTACGGCAGCGCCTCAAGAAATGCGGTATTTCCAGCCATAAGACGTTTTGACGACGGAACGTCGAATCAGTCGCTTTAATTGGTCTCGACAGCGTATCCGATGAACATAACAGCGTCGGCTTGGTTGGTGTACTGTTCACGGAGGAGTCCCGCTTTTTTTTTTTTTTTGTGATGAAATGTGTAGTAGGCGGCGTAAAGTATGGCGTGAACGTGTGAAGCGATTTCAAAACTGTTGTGTTAAACAGGTGTCACGGTGGGGTGTTGGTAACGTAATGGCGTGGGGAGGGATCACATGGCGCCACAAAACATAACTAATCGTTATCGATGGCAATTCGACGGCACGTCGGTACTATACAGCGATGAAATCTTAGTACCGTTTTTACGCAATAATGGTAACGTTACGCGTTTCCAACAGGACAATGGACGTTCTCATTCTGCGAGGCTGACCATGGACTTTTTCAATCAAAATCGCGTGCAAGTTCTTCCTCGGCCTGCGTTTCGCCAGATTTAAACTCAAATGAGCACCTTTGGAACAAGCTCGGAAAACGTGTGTACAGCCGAAATAATCCGCCATTCAACCGTCAGCAGCTTGCCATGGCGCTACAGGAAGAATGGGACAACATCACATAAGACCAGATACAGCTTTTAATTCGAAACATGAGGCGTCGATGCCAAACAACACTTGGTGCTAATGTTGGACATACCCGGTATGAGAATATGTGATTTTGATTTTTCGGGTGTGTGAACTTATTCGAGTCTCCGTATCTCTGCATCCAATGAAATGCTGTAACTCTGTATGTAGTGAGTCTGTGGATAAGTTAGTGATTATTCATTAAACGTGATCAAATGCTGGAAATATTGTGAACCAATTAAAATTTGAGGTATAGTACTAGTGGTGCGTTTTCATTGAATCTGAGTATATGTATATAGCAGAATTAGTCTACTTCTTATTTTCTTCCTTCGGGACTTCAGTTTGATATCTACTGAACAAGCACTGTAGATTGGAATCAACTTCCAATCTTCTTGTCTTTAGAGAAGAGTTTCTATATCTACCACGTCGGTGAAGAAATTTAGTCCAGTAACATTTAAGATCTCGGTGCAGTGTTGTAATTTGGAGTCGACACCAGAACAAATAAGATCCAGGTCAAACAGAACTATACAGGCTGCTTCTAAATGTTCACAATTGTGTGATATGCAAAATTCTCCAAAGACTGTGTACTGTCCTGGTTAACCGCTTATGTGTAAGCCTTCACAGGAATTGTGGTAGGTAAACCGACTGGCTCGATATGACCTATATAGTATTGACTTTACCCGCCGTCGCAAATAAGGTGTTTAAGAATCAAACAATGGCATGTGATTCAATGCATGTCGTTCACTTTACCCAAAGACTATCAATGTACATAATTTTCTTGCAGCTTCATCAAACAGCATTATGCTGCAGCCCTCACATTGGCTTCTTTTGAAAGAAGTCACCTTGTATTTAATATTGGCCTGTGCTGAAAAAAAAACAAGATGGATGCCAGAGCTTAACAAGAGGGCCCAGAGGGCCCTGGTTCGCTCACCTGATCCAATGTATAACAAGTGGGCCCTGGGCAGGGTCAATTTTGGCCCCAGGGCTATAATTTGAACAATCTTGGTAGAGGTCCACAAGATGAAGCTTCATATCGAATATGAAAGACCTGGGCTTTCTGGTTTCAGAGAAGAAGATTTTAAAGGCTTACCCTGCGTATAGAAGTCTATGTAAAACAAGATTTGCCCTATATAAGTCTATGTTAAACCAAAGGGCCCTGGAGCAGGGGCATTTTTGGCCCCAGGGCTATAATTTGAACAATCTTGGTAGAGGTCCACTAGCTGAAGCTTCATAACAAATATCAAAGACCTAAGCCTTGTGTTTCAGAGAAGATGATTTTTAAAGATTTTCCCTATATAAGTCTATGTAAAACCAAAGGGGCACATGGCGGAGGCATTTTTGGTCTCAGGGCTATAATTTGAACAATCTTTATAGAGGTCCACTAGCTGAAGCTTCATAACAAATATTGAAGCCTTGTGGTTTCAAAGAAGAAGATTTTTCAAGATTTTCCCTATAAACGTCTATGTCAAACCAAAGGGCCCCAGAGCTGGGGCATTTTTGGCCCCAGGGCTATAATTTGAACAATCTTGGTAGAGGTCCACAAGATGAAGCTTCATACCAAATATCAAAGACCTTTGCCTTGCAGTTTCAGAGAAGAAGATTTTTCAAGATTTTCCCTATATAAGCCTATGTAAAACAAAAGGGCCCTGGTGCGGGGGCATTTTTGGCCCACGCACTATAATTTGAATAATCTTGGTAGGGGTCCACTAGATGAAGCTTCATACCAAATATCAAAGACCTGGGCCTTGCGGTTTCAGAGAGGAAGATTTTTAAAAATTTTCCCTATATAAGCCCATGTAAAACCAAAGGGCCCTCGTGTGGGGGGCATTTTTAGCCCCAGCACTATAATTTGAACAATCTTGGTAGGGGTCCACTAGATGAAGCTTAATACCAAATATCAAAGACCTGGGCCTTGCAGTTTCAGAGAAGAAGATTTTTAAAGATTTTCCCTATATAAGCCCATGTAAAACAAAAGGGCCCTGGTGCGGAGGCATTTTTGGCCCCAGCACTATAATTTGAACAATCTTGGTAGGGGTCCACTAGATGAAGCTTCATACCAAATATCAAAGACCTGGGCCTTGCGGTTTCAGAGAAGAAGATTTTTCAAGATTTTCCCTATATAAGCCCATGTAAAACCAAAGGGCCCTCGTGCGGGGGCATTTTTAGATCCAGCACTATAATTTGAACAATCTTGGTAGGGGTCCACTAGATAAAGCTTCATACCAAATATCAAAGACCTGGGCCTTGCGGTTTCAGAGAAGAAGATTTTTAAAGATTTTCCCTATATAAGCCCATGTAAAACCAAGGGCCCCTGTGCGGGGGCATTTTTGGCCCCAGCACTATAATTTGAACAATCTTGGTAAGGGTCCACTAGATGAAGCTTCATACCAAATATCAAAGACCTGGGCCTTGCAGTTTCAGAGAAGAAGATTTTTAAAGATTTTCCCTATATAAGCCCATGTAAAACAAAAGGGCCCTGGTGCGGAGGCATTTTTGGCCCCAGCACAATAATTTGAACAATCTTGGTAGGGGTCCACTAGATGAAGCTTCATACCAAATATCAAAGACCTGGGCCTTGCGGTTTCAGAGAAGAAGATTTTTCAAGATTTTCCCTATATAAGCCCATGTAAAACCAAAGGGCCCCCGTGCGGGGGCATTTTTAGATCCAGCACTATAATTTGAACAATCTTGGTAGGGGTCCACTAGATAAAGCTTCATACCAAATATCAAAGACCTGGGCCTTGCGGTTTCAGAGAAGAAGATTTTTAAAGATTTTCCCTATATAAGCCCATGTAAAACCAAAGGGCCCCCGTGCGGGGGCATTTTTGGCCCCAGCACTATAATTTGAACAATCTTGGTAAGGGTCCACTAGATGAAGCTTCATACCAAATATCAAAGACCTGGGCCTTGCGGTTTCAGAGAAGAAGATTTTTCAAGATTTTCCCTATATAAGCCCATGTAAAACCAAAGGGCCCCCGTGCGGGGGCATTTTTGGCCCCAGCACTATAATTTGAACAATCTTGGTAGGGGTCCACTAGATGAAGCTTCATACCAAATATCAAAGACCTGGGCCTTGCGGTTTCAGAGAAGAAGATTTTTAAAGATTTTCCCTATATAAGCCCATGTAAAACCAAAGGGCCCCGGGGCGGGGGCATTTTTGGCCCCAGCACTATAATTTGAACAATCTTGGTAGGGGTCCACTAGATGAAGCTTCATACCAAATATCAAAGACCTGGGCCTTGCGGTTTCAGAGAAGAAGATTTTTAAAGATTTTCCCTATATAAGCTCATGTAAAACCAAAGGGCCCCGGGGCGGGGGCATTTTTGGCCCCAGCACTATAATTTGAACAATCTTGGTAGGGGTCCACTAGATGAAGCTTCATACCAAATATCAAAGACCTGGGCCTTGCGGTTTCAGAGAAGAAGATTTTTTAAGTTTGCGATGAAAAAAATCTATTTTTGGCTACTGTGACCTAGATGTGCAACAGACCGGAACCATTTGAACAACTTTGAAAGGGGACCACCAAAGGATCATTCCTGTGAAGTTTGGTCAAAATCCGATCAGTGGTTTAGGAGGAGATGTCGTTTGAAGAAAAGTTTACGGACGCACGCACGCACGCACGGACGCACGCACGCACGCACGACGGACAACGGACAAAAAGTGATCCCAAAAGCTCACCTTGTCACTACGTGACAGGTGAGCTAAAAAACAATATCTTAAAATGACACCGCCTCCTTACTGCCTTATCTTTTGATGAATTTCATTCAAACTTCAAAGGAGTGTTGCTTAGGTGACCTTCTACCAAAAGTCTTAAAAGTAGAAAAATCTTAAATGACAACCGTTTATAAAATCTTATGCCAGTTTCATTCACACATCGCTAGAATGTTTCTCAGGTGACCGTCTAATTTAAGTGCAACAGTTATGCTTCATGGACTAAGATGGTTGTCAGTTATGACTTTCAGATTGAAATCAGGTGAGCGATTCAGGGAGCGTTGAGTTGACCAGCAACGTCATTGGACATCAACAAACCTCTTCATTGAAAACGTCATTATTTTTCAATGCAGTGCTGGTTGAATGATAAAATTCTCCAGTTTTATTGAAAAAAATAAAATAAAGGTTCCTTTTAAAAGGAAGGCTTCCTCCAGTTTGTAAAGTTGAAAATCAACCATTTTCGCTCGCCTTTCGAAATTGCCATACGCCCGGCGTCCGTCTCGGCTTAAGCGTCGGCGTCCGCATTTGGTTTAAGTATACCTGCAAGCAATCATTTGTGTGTTTTACAAATTTATTTTTTTTTTTCAAGTAAAGTTATAAATTGGTAAAATTGGAAGCAACGTCTCAAAAATGACCTATACAGTGTTGATGGGGACGTTAAACCACAAATCAAACAAACAAACAAACAAATCAATTGGTAAAAAACAATAATTTACATGTTCTTTTTTGAGAACTTTATCATATTCTCTGTATTATCTCGATTCCCTTATTATCATTATCAAATTTACATACATGTGCGTGTGCGCAGCCCACTAAAACCCATCTTCTCTTCTACATATCCGAGAGACCGGCCCCGATAGCTCAGTTGGTAGAGTGTCCGCTCCGGGGAACGGGAGGTCACGGGTTCGATCCCGGGCCGCGACATACCAAAGTCGTTAAAAATGGTACTAGCTGCTCCTCGCTTGGCACTCAGATTTACGGGGTAGAGCTAGGACTGGTCGACCCAGTGTCAGGATAATGTGACTGGGTGTGGTATCATGTAATGTGTCTGGGACATGATACTTTAGTGAGGCAGCACTATAAAAGTGAGCATTGAGCTCCCTGTCGCAACCAGACACCGTCGTGATATGACTGAAAAATTGTTGAAAGCGACGTTAAACCCGAATTCACACACACACACACACACACACACACACACACACACACACACACACACACACACACACACACACACACACATCCGAGAGCAGCAAAGGCTCTGGCAAGACTTGCGTCCGCGCAGGCTCGCCTGAGTCAGTGCTTAGACCCTTGTCATGCCCATGAAGTCTATGTAATAAGCCGATGCAAAGTCATGACGTTGCATCGATGTTGTCGCTCTAAATAAGCACGATTTTCCTTGTAACGAAAACTGTTTCAGTGTTTGTTTGTTTGATTAGAGGTTTAAAGTCCCCGTCAACACTGTATAGGTCATTTTGGAGAGGTTGTTTCCAATTTTGTGGGACTTTTACCCGACATTTATTTATTTATTTTTATTTATTTATACAATATTTAAAGAGGATACGCAATTAGCTTCGAGAGCCAGTCTACCTTGCGGTCCTTTATAACATATCAAATGTAAAAGCATGCAAATTATATACATTAAAATAATACAATAATATAAGAGCAGATATGTTGTGACTCTGCAAAAGAACCGTCACAAGCAAGAAAACATTCAACATGCTATGCGCTAAGATTTTAACAAGAGACCTTAAGATTAATGCATAAAAAAGGGCACATAAAACACTAGTCACGGACTAGTCACGTGGTAGAAGTACGGTGCTTAAAATTATAAAACATACGAAGAAATATATACTCAGTCAAAAAAGTTCCTATACGTAAAATTGCTTCTGTTACTATAGCTACTACAGATAAAAACTACACAAAGTTTGTTATGTTTTGATATGAAGACTCATTTTTCCGTGCAAAAGCATCATTCGTTTTTGGAGCGTAGCTGTTGCAGCGTAGCTCCAGTGAGATGAGAAGTGATTTATGCACTACTTTCTGTGTTTACTGCATATAACCCAATCACCAGTGAAAACATAGTACCCCGTGTTAACATAGTAGATTATTACGCCAAGCGGTATCTTCTTATTGACTGCTTCACAGACCACATATTTCAAACGGAATTGATGAATATTTTTAATAGACGAACTGTGTAGCAGTCTAATCTTTTTTATAGTTCAGTTCATATAACCCAGTTTACAGCCCATTTGTACCATAAAAGCCCAAACCTGGCAACTTGCAAACAGGACAAACCCAGATCAGATACCACAGAACGCGGAGTCTCATTATGACCTGCACTGCATACTTACAAAAAGATTCAGCCATTTTTGCCAAATATTTCGTGGAAGCCACAACCTGACATCCCTGATTTTAAAATGAACTCATTCCATACTGATATAAGGTGTTGAGGATTCCATTCGTTTAAAATGGATTAAAGGTACGCAGTGTGGGTCGATAATGTATTACCAAAATAAGACGGTTTGAATGAATTTGGACAGGTGCACGTCAAGGTTTTTATTGTAAGCAGTAAATTTTGCAGTTTAGACAAAGATGAGACGCCACTTTTTGTAGCGTCTGATCTCGTTCTGCTATGTTTGTCCCTAAGAAGGCTGCTAGACATATACTCAGAGTATGGATTAATGTGTGTGTGTGTGTGTGGGGGGGGGGGGGGGGGGGGTTGGGGAACAATGTTACTTTTTTAAAGCGACCTGTCTGCGTCCTAGGCATGTGACCATAAATAAAGCAAATTATCAGCTCAGACGCAAGTTCGATACCTGCCGGGTTCGGCAACATTCTTTCCAGGAGATTGATCGTGAAACCTGTTCACGGTGATTCTATCCCTTTCGCTGATTCAAGAGAGGCAGTTGTTGGTTTCCGGTAAAAGACTGTGCACTGTGCTGAATTGACAATATCTAACCAAAGAAATTGCCTAAATGACAGATCATTTCATAAATGGCCTCGTTGAGGCAATTTATTTTTATATAATAATAATGGAGTATAATGTCTAAACCTCTTCAAATATTCCTATGGATTGATATTGACAATAACTAACCCAAGAAACTGTCGTATGCAAGATCGCTTCATAAATGGCCTCACCGATGCAATATATATTTAGAAAATGTTAACAGAGTATAATGTTCAAACCTCTCTGAATATTCCGATCGTTTTTGGCATTCGGATTGATATTGACAATACCTAACCCATGAGGCTGTTTTATGCAAGATTACTTTATGAATGGCCTCGCCGAGGCAAAATAATATAAAAATGAATACGGAGTATAACATCTTAACCCGGCTTTGATCATTTTCGGCATACAGGTTGATATTGACAATACATAACCCGCAAAATTGCCTTATGCCAAATTACTTTACAAACGGCCTCGCCTAGGCAAACTGAAAGTTTATTTCGAAGTGCAACTTCTAATCTATTTGGAATATTTTTGACAACTGTTAGCATACAAATAGATAATGTACAGATCTAACCAACGAGATTCCTGAATGCCCAATTTCTTTATTTTAGCCTCGGCAAGGTCAAAATTCACCCACTGACACGGTCGTATAACTTTCAAACCGACGGGTATATTTTATAATGTTTTGCATGCAGATGTAAATTGACAAGATCAAGCTAATGATATTGTCTAATGCTAGATAGCTTTATAAACAGCCTCACCGAGGCAATTTTTAAAGACCGTTTACGGATTATGGTATAACTTATAAACTGCTGGGAACATTATGCTAATTTTTCACATGAAGATAAACATCATCAAGACGTAACCAAGGAGATTGTCTAATGCAAGATAAATAACCTCCCCAATTTTTTTTTGTTTGTTTGATTTGAGGTTTAACGTCCCCGTCAACACTGTAAAGGTCATTGTGGAGACGTTGCTTCCAATTTTGTGGGACTTTTACCCAACATTGAGATGAAATGACATCTCAAGCCCTGTCGCCCAATGAAACCAATAGGGTTTATTAGCATGGACGGTCCTCCTCGCACCGCGGTTCCTGGACAGGCTTAGATCCTCCAAGCGGTTTACCAGTACTAGTGTGCGGGCCGGATTCAGCTCTGTGTGGAAGCATCATGCAGCCAATATATTTCTTCAAGCCCCTACCCAAGGTAATTTTTCAAAAACTGATTAGATAAAATAACTTTAAAGTCGCCAAACAATTTCGCAAGCCGCAGTTATTGCACGAACTGTAGCTCAGCAGAAATCTTCAAGTAAACTGTAGAACTGCATGGTGGCTGTATTGCTCAAAAACATTGATTGTGGGTACTTGATAAAACTGCCCCATCAAGGCGGTTCAATCAAGTCCCCGCAATCAATGTTTGAGCAGAGATAAGAAAATATCACAATTTTGTATCTTACAATTTCCATTTTTTTTTTTTTTTTTTTTTGCCGAAAAATTGACAATGTATTTGTACAGGCGTGTTTTCGTGATGGTTGTTGCGGGGTCTACAACTTAGCGTGAGTTAATTTCAATATAGGTCTTGTTGCTTTAACACGACCTCTGGCCCAGAATAGCTTCAAACAGCTATGTTCATTGGATCAATATGAGCCTGAATTAAGATACCAATCAGACGCTTAATCAAATTATCAAAGCTACGCTCCATCAGCACTCTCAGAGCTTTGATTGTTTTCGTAAACACATCATCGTAGACTATTGCTTTAAACACCCAAGGGGTCACTATGTCATTTTCGCAGAAAAAATCATTAAAACATGCTATGATTTAACATCACAAGCTTTCCCTGTACCCTACATTTCTAAAATTTGATACATGTTACATTTCTTTAGATACCATTTGCGTCTATTCACAAAAGATTTGGAACTTTAGTTGCATCTGCTACGAGTAACAGGCTATCACATATTGACCTCCAATTCTTAGAAGCTGTGTGCAAATGCTGCTTCCAATGGGAACTCCATAGAAAATCGCAATCGATACTGCTACATGCTAAATGAATTTTCTTTATTTTTTACCATCATGATGAACAGCAATGGTGGACACAAAGCGTTTTTTTTTAAAAAAAATGGCAAAAATTGATTGACAGGAATAAAAATTACAGCAGTTCGAAAATTGCTATATTTTTAATTGCAAGGGAGATAATTTGAGAATTTCATAAATTTAAACCTCGCTTATAATGCGAGATTATCAGATAATGTAAAAGTAAAGTGTTATCCGATGTTCAGAGAATATTGTCTTCCATCTTAGACAAAAAGAGCTTTCTGTGCATGCGCAATGTCCATTTTCTACCAAAATCTTTCTAGGCACATATTGCAAGACAACTCTTGAGCAGAAAAGTATGGACACATACAAGGTTGAGCATTCTCTAGCTAAACGTCCGAATTAAATTTTTACAGCCAAATTTAGCTCAAAAGATGTCAGATATCTAGTGAGTTTCACCCGAAAGTTGGTACAGTTACTTTTTTGACTAAGTATATTTGCTTCCAGCTAAACTATAGTTTTAAGACATTTTTAAAAGCATCGACGGAATCACAATTTCTGACGGACGGAGATAGGGAGTTCCATAGCTTAGGTGCTGAGTATGAGAACGCTCCATTATAAAGTGATGTACGCGATCTCGGTACATATAAGGCCCTGTTTTCACTCGATCTCAAGTTTAAAGTATGAGTTTGGGAGACGGGCATAAACATGTTTGATAAGTATTCTGGGGTCATTTTATTAAGGGCTTTGTATGTTAGTACCGCTTTATTAGACCGTCGTGATATGACTGAAAAATTGTTGAAAGCGACGTTAAACCCGAATTCACACACACACACCGCTTTATTATATTTGAGTCTTCTTTGGACTGATAACCAGCCTAGTTCACGAAACATGTCTGCTGACGGAGTTCGAAAATCAGCCTTAAGAATAATTCTTGCAGCTCGCTTTTGCAGTTTAAGGATCCTTTCAAGATTAGACACAGAGGTCGAGCTCCAGACTACAGAACCATAACCTATCAGAGGCATTATGTAACTCTGGTAAATAAAAATCAAAAATGAGTTCCTTTAAGCGCAATGAAAACATTCATAAGAAACAAGATGGGCCATACTACGTAGTTTCGGCTAATAAAGCCTCATCAGTGACCCTGTAATGATCTGGCAAAGAAAGCCAGAGGAAACATACTGCAATTTTGCGAATTTCGTATAGACAGTCGATACAAATAAAAATCTAAAATGAGTTCCTTTAAGAGCAATGAAAACATTCATAGGAAAGAATATGGGTCATACTACGCAGTTTCGGCTAATAAAGCCTCATCAGTGACCCTGTAATGATCCGGCAAAGAAAGCCAGAGGAAACATACTGCAATTATGCGAATTTCGAATAGGCAGTCGATTCAAAGACTGATATAAATCAAAATGGGGTCCAAATAAGTAAAAACCTTTCTAGAATATGAGTCTAAACCAATAATATATTTCTGATTTCTCAGAATATTCACGCTGATCTAAAAGTACCAAAAGTAAAATATAAACTGCACTATGGTTGATGTACGGGGAGACTTTTTGTGGCCGCCACACGGCACAACACCAGCTGCAGTGAAGGCAAATAAAAATCTAAAATGAGTTCCTTTAAGAGCAATGAAAACATTCATAAGAAAGAATATGGGTCATACTACTACAAAGACTGATATAAATCAAAATGGGGTCCAAATAATTAAAAACCTGTCTAGAATATGAGTCTAAACCAATAATTTATTTCTGATTTCTCAGAATATTCACGCTGATCTCAGAGGACCAAAAGTAAAATATAAACTGCACTATGGTTGAAACTGTTTTTGGATATTTACTGGTACATAGTCAGATAGTTGCCTTAATAATGATATTTTGGATGAGACAATGGAGCAAATGTAATCGATATGTGCAGACCAATTTAGGTTCTCATCAATAAAAACACCCAAAAGCTTCTGCTTTGAGACATTTTCGATGTAGACATCGTCCAGTTTCAGCTCTATTTTACGAGAGTCATGTCAAGCTCTGTCGCTCAATGAAACCAATAGGGTTTATAAGCATGGGCAATCCGGCTCGCACCGCTTTGCCTGGGCAGGCTTAGATCCTCTAAGCGGTTTTCCAGTACTCGTATGCGGTCGGTTTCAGCTCTGCGTGGAGGTATCATGCAGCCCATCTATTTCTCGAAGCCCGGATGGGCGGGGGCGTTGTTTCAGTGGAGTGACAATCACACACAACTTGAGATGGAATACTCATATTAGCAACATGTGTACTAAGGCAAATAGAACGCTTGGTTTCCTGGGGCGAAATCTTCATCAGTGCCCTCAGGATGTAAAAGAGGCAGCCTATAAAGGTTTTGTTCGCCCAATATTGGAATATGGTAGTTGTATCTGGGACCCCAGTGGAGTGGTCCTTTACAAAGAAATTGAGAAAGTTCAGAATAGATCTTGTTCCTCTTTTGTTCTACCTGTACATCAATGATATTTCCACTGACATTGACTCAGAAATAAGACTGTTCGCAGACGACTGTGTTTGTTACCGGGAAATTAGAGATACAGATGACTCACTGAAACTTCAGGCTGACACAGATAGATTAGGAATTGGGCATGAGATTTCAGCCAGTTAAATGCAATATTATGCAGATAACTAGGAAGAAATCTAATAAAGTTGAGGCTTCTTACACATTAGAGGGGACGGCCCTCGAGAATGTGGACTCCATTAAATACCTTGGAGTGAAAATACCTTGGAGTGACAATCACACACAACTTGAGATGGAATACTCATATTAGCAACATGTGTTCTAAGGCAAATAGAACGCTTGGTTTCCTGAGGCGAAATCTTCATCAGTGCCCTCAGGATGTAAAAGAGGCAGCCTATAAAGGTTTTGTTCGCCCAATCTTGGAATATGGTAGTTGTATCTGGGACCCCAGTGGAGTGAAATTGAGAAAGTTCAGAATAGAGCTGCTAGATTTGTAACAGGCAATTACTGCTTAGAAGCTGGGAGCATGACTGGAATACTTGGAAAATTAAAATGGGAGCCTCTCAAAAAAAGGAGAAAAGACAGTAGGCTCATCCTTTTATACAAAGGTCTAATGGGTGCTGCCAGCATTCCAACAGATGACCTTGTTCCCCCAGCTAGACACTGTTCGTTGGCGTTTCAGGCCCATACTGCAAGAACTGACATTTATAAAGAGTCGTTCTTCCCCAGAACCATTAGAGATTGGAATGCCCTTCCCGATTCGATTATTTCGACAGCTGGAAGTGCTGATGATTGTGTAGCTAAATTTACCTCTTTGGTTAGAGCTAGGGACTAACTTCCCACATCACAGGTCCTGGGGCCAGTTTCATCAATAAACATCCTACGATTAATCTTAAATTGTTCGTACGCACTTTTTAAAGAACTGCGTACGTCAGTTTCATCAAAACATCGCAAACAGTTCGTACGAACTAAATTTGCGTTTCATGAAAATATGTCGAAATTTTGAATATGCGCTTACACAGGGCCACTAATTGTCAAATGCATGATCACGTGCCGTCTTATAATATAATAGCCGTGTAAAGCGGATAACACGTTTTAAAATTATTGTTCTAGTGGACCAAGATGTATATTTAGTACAAACGACGTTGAATCAACGTTGATCATATGTTGTTTCAAACTTGTGTTTCCATTTCATTATCGTAAGATACAGATTTTAATTATCTGGACCCCTCCCACTTTACCACTGGCGTGTTGGTCTGTTTTGTGGACGTCGTGACGTCAGACTAGCGTTGATTAAGCGTTGTTATAATGAACCTATTACAAGCATGCTTGTCAGTTAATGCGAGTGGGGCGAGGGGTGCTCTTCCATGAGTGCACTTGTATTGTCGAGCTTAGAATATTAGTTGAGGAAAATGTGAGACTTCGCTGAGCATATTCTTCTAACCTTTTCTCGCTCAATTATGCAGGAGCATGAATACAAGATTCATTTTATCGTTGGAACTTAAAACACAGTTTATGCACTATAGTATCACAAAACGTCAATACATGACGTTTTTTAATAAGGATGTCGCATATTACTTTACGTGACGTAGCCTCTGATAGTGTTCGTATTTACATGAAATGTATGTCAGTTTTCAGCTGACAATGGTCTGTAGCAAATATTTATTTATTGATTGTTCGTCTGTCAGACCGTCCATTGGATTTTGCTTTCAATGAGAAATAAATTCAGTTCATTTGCAACTCATCTCTAGATCCTATAGACTGATTTTAAATTTATAAAAACACCTGACTTGAAATAAAGTTCTATAGCTACATAAATGTATACACAATTATGCAATCGCCTGCAAAATTATACAATTACATATATGAAAAGACAGTTCGCACCATTATGAACCCCCCCCCCCCCCCCGCCATCGGCATGATGCCTGAAGGTACAAGCGTACGCACATGTATGTACTTCCCTCCGTACGGTCCGGTAACCTCATGTTAAGTCATTGCACCAGGAAGAACCTAAACTTTAAAAAGCTCATATTTTCCAGACCATATGATGGAATTGTGATGATTGGTATGGGCGTTGATAAACATTTTACCTATACATTGATACCAAACCTGTTAAAATCCGTGCACTTTAGCCATGTATATTGTTCGATAATCACTGTCTACTCTTGTATACTATTACAAAACATGGTTGGAAGAAGGTCAGAGAACGCCGTTGAAATACGGTCCTATATTAAGAATCGTTGTATTCTTGATATACGGTGCAAAGACATTTTTGATGAAATATGTTCGGTTTATAGGCATAATGAAATGTCTTTTCCGACAGTTTTTCGTTGGTGTAAGAAATTCAGCTGTGGGCTAGGCTCAACAGAAGATGCACCACATGATCGTCGGCCAAAAAGAGCAACATCTACCAAGATGGTTGCTAGAGTGAAAGAAATAGTTGCTACCGATGCACGATACACCACTAGGCAAATAGCTAGTATGGTTGACATCTCATTAGGAGCAGCTCATAAAATTCTGAAACGGGATTTGAAAATGAGAAAGATCTGTGCTATATGGATTCCCCATCTGTTGACAGATGAGCAGAAAAAGACACGCGTTCAGTGCGCCAAGAAATTGCTTAAAAAGTTTCCAAATTACAATGCACGGTCTTTCGCTAATGTCGTCAAAGGTGACGAGACATGGGTTCACTTTTTTGAGCCAAAACGAAAGATTCAGAACAAAATATGGGCAACAAAGTATTGCAAAAGACCATGCATTGCAAAGCGGACCATGAGCGTCAAGAAGGTAATGTATGCCATATTATTTTCAAATCAGGGCCCTGCTATTCAGGTTGCTGTGCCTAAAGGCAAATCTGTAAATGCGAAGTTTTACAAGAATAAAGTTCTTCGAAAATTGAAGAAATATTTCAAAGAACGAAGACCCGCAACTGGTTTGGCCAATGTCAGATTGCTACATGACAATGCGCCATCGCACAAGGCGTTCATTGTGCAAGACTATCTGAAGCAGGAAAAGGTTGTTGAACTCCCTCACCCCTCGTATTCCTCTGACCTTGCCCCGTGTGACTTTTTTTGTTCCCGCGGCTGAAAAATACCTTTCTGGTCGAAAATTTGTACACCGCAAACACCTCGGTTCTGCAATATTCCAGTGCCTTCATGGTATACTTCGAAAAGACTACCAAAAATGCTTTCAATGATTGGATCAGAAGATTGAAAGTTTGTATATCTCTTAAAGGGGAACACTTTGAGGGGACAAAATAAATTTTTCATCGAAATCTGTCACGGAATCATTTTTATGTGCTTAGTTGCATTCATATTTGAACATTCCTCGTACATCACGCAGAGATGCCTATATAGTTTTGATCCCCTTGAACCCCACTCTTATATAGTACTCCTCGGGTTTACAGTGGTAAACTTTTTTTTCTTATTTCTGCTCTAAAATATAGATTGTGGGTACTCATTAGAACCGCCTCGATAAGGCGGTTCTAACGTGTTCCCGCAATCTATATTTTGAGCAGAAATAAGAAAAAAATTTCACAATTTTTCATCTTAAAATTTTTCATTTTTTACGGCGGTAAAATTTACAGTGTATTTGTATAAGCATGTTTTAGTAATGTTTGTAAAATCATTGGTTCATATTTGGTACGATGATAGATACACGTCTAAATTTTATTCAGCATACCGCGCCCGTGCCCATGACCTCAAGGTCAAGGTCACGGACTCAGAATTTTCAATGTCAACGTTTTTAATAAGAGCTCAAATTTGTCAACCCATTTAACGGATTTAGTTCGTATTTGGTATGATGAAAGATACAGGTCGTATCTCCGGCTACTCCTTTTAGTTTTCTCCCACATCTGATTAATAAAAGGAATATATTGAAAGTGCCGTAAAACCAAAGTCAAAGTCAGTGTCACAGACTAAATAATTTATTTTTATGGATTTGGTTCACACATGTATTTGGTATGATGATACAAACTTTTCCCAAGATTTCAATGAAATTACCCCTACCTACGCCGATGTCCTCAAGCACGGTTTTCCAGGCAAGCAATGCCGTCTTTTTTAGTTTTTGTAACATGCTTTTTTTCTTGGGGGGCGGGGGGCATCTATGGCATATTGACAATTCTAGTTTTATTTGTCGATTTGAGGTACTATGAGTCTTCATCTCAATCAAAAGCCTAATCGCAGATTGTGGGTAATCGTTAGAACTACCTGCATTGAGGTTTTAAGTCCCAGACAACCGTTGGTACATGTATTAAAATCATTTTGGAGACGCTGCTTCCGATTTTTGGGGGCTTTTACCCGACGTTGAGATGAATACCCCCACCAACCGAAGAAACCGCTAGGGTTTAAAGAGCGGTCCCACTTGAGCAGGCTTTTACATTCTAAGCGGTTAACGAATAATCAAGTTTGGTCGGTTTCAGCTCTGCGCGGAAGTACTATGCAGGCCAATCTATTTCTCCAAGCCCCGATTGGCGGAAGCGAGCGTCGGTTCTAGGTTACACCATGAAATATAGATTGTGGGTACTCGTAAGCACAACCACAACGAGGCTCTTCTAACGAGTACCCTCAATCTCTATTATAAAAGACCCTCCCCACCCCGCCAAACCCCAAACCCAAACTAAAGATTATAGCAATAAGGTCAGTTTCGAGGGGTCTTCATATCAGTGCATGGGCCTTGTATAAGTAATGGGCTAATGATAAGCGAAATGGCATGTTATGTGCCATACTTTTAACAACGTTACTACAGAGATACATGTGATCGTTGTCTTCTTCATCTATTGCCGTGACATGTCCAAAGTTTAAGACGAAAATTTCAATGTGCGATGTCTAAATATTCATCTCAGAAATACAAAATGTGCGAACATCGCAGAACTCGAGCATTTGATGAAACAGGACGTTTGTCGTAAGAACTTCGTACGATCTTTCTAAGACGAAAATACGTCGCAAATGCTTTGATGAAACTGGCCCCTGGTGTATGAATGTCATTTGACGTGTCACCAGCAACAATTCTGATTCTGAAAAAAAAAACTTTCATATAGACCATCCTACAACAAGCACACTTGATTGATTTACTTCGTAAAATACAACTCAGAAAAAAACTTTTATACAATAAGTTATCAGCTAGTTCGACTATCTGCCTGTTACTGGACTCTGCAAAACTATTTCTATTGATTTCAGCTTGGTCCTGGAAATTCTGAGTCACCAGGAAAAGTTTGAGACTCCGAGAGAATTTAGAGAAAGTTGGGTGTACAGGGATATACATTATTTTCCTTTTTTTGGCTCAAAACACCGAACACCTAAAATCTATATTTGGTCTAGAAAAACAAGAGGCCCATGGGCCACTATGCACACCAGAGCTCAGGTGGGCACTGCCCACTGCCAGCCATGTATGTTTTTCATTTATTGATTATACAGTCACCAAAACGAACTCCCATTTCCATATGAGCACCCATGTGGACTCTGTATCTGAAATATTAGGCCTTTTATGAAGTGAAGAGGGTGGGGCATGGACCCAACAGAGCCCAGGTTGGTATCACTGAATGAGTCTTATTATAAGTAACAAGAATATATATGGTTTAGGGGTAGGGATCTGTAAAGTTTCTGCCTGAGATATAAGACCTTTTAAGCTGTGGAGGGTTCATGGCATGTCCCTGGCAGACCAAATAAACCAAGGTTGTTGTCACTGAATGTGTCTTATCATTAGGACCAAGAAAATATATTGTTTAGGGGTTGGGATCTGAACTGTTTCTGAGATATGAGACCCTTTTATGAAGTAAAGAGGAGACCGGAATGGCCCCTTTGGATTGCAAAGTTGGTGTGACTGAATGTGTCTAATCATAAGGAACAAGAATATATATGATTATGAGGTGGGATCTTAATGGTGTCTGAGATATATGGCCTGTTATGAAGTGGAGGGGTGCATCAGCACATTGCCCTAGCACAAAGAGACCTCAGGTTGGTGTGACTGAATGAGTCGTATCAAAAGGGACACAAATATACATGCTATAGGGGTGGGGATCTGTTTGTTTGATTTGAGGTTTAACATCCCCGTCAACACTTTAAAGGTCATTTTGGAGACGTCGCTTCCAATTTAGTGGGACTTTTACCCGACATTGAAATGAAATGACATTTCAAGCCATATCGCCCAATGAAACCAATAGGGTTTATAAGCATGGACGGTCCGACTTGTGCGCACCACTTTGCCTGGGCAGGCTTAGATCCTCTAAGCGGTTTACGTGTGCATGCGGGTCGGATTCAGCTCTGTGTGGAAGCATCATGCAGCCCATATATTTCTTCAAGCCCCGATCGGCGGGGGCCGAGGTGGGGATCTGAAAGCTTTCTAAGATATATGGCATTTTATGAAGTGGAGGGGTGGGGCATGGCCCCGGCGCACCCCGGGAGACCCCTAGGTTGGTATCACTGAATGTTTCTTATCAAAAGGAACAAGAATATATATGGTTTAGGGATGGGGACCTGAAAGGTTTCTGAGATATATGGCCTTTTATGAAATGAAGGGGTGGGGATTGGCCCGGCGCACCCCGGGAACCCCTAGGTTGGTATCACTGAATGCATCTTATCATAAGGAACAAGAATATGTGGTTTAGGGGTGGGGATCTGAAAGGTTTCTGAGATATTGGGCCTTTCATGAAGAGGAGGGGTGGGGCATGGCCATAGCACATCCCAGGGGACCCCCAGGTTGGTGTCACTGAATGCGTCTTATCATAAGAAACAAGAATATATATAGTTTAGGGGTGGGGATCTGAAAGGTTTTTTAGATATATGGCCTTTTATGCACTGGAGGGAGTGTGGCATGGACCCGGCACACCCTGGGGGACCCCAAGGTTGGCATAAAAGCATATGGCTAAAATAAGTTAACTCAAGGAATATTTCTATAAAGTTTTGTCAAAATATCTGCAAAGGCTTGGCAGTAAATGCCATTTTTCTATTTTCCCCCATTATAAGTCTATGGAAAGTCTAAGTTACCATAGCAACCAAACTGATGAGCCGATTTTCATTAAAAACACAAACTTTCAATCCCCCAGCCAAAGGATGCTATAGATGAAATTTGGGCTGAATCGGCCCAGTGGCTTCAGAGGAGATGTTGTTTGAAAGTGTTGACGTCACACGACGTCACACGACGTCAGACGACGACGGACGACGACGGTCAACAGCCTATCCTATAAGTTCCCCCGGAGCCTTCGGCTCTGGTGAGCTAAAAATTTTACTTCACGAAAACACACCTGCCTAATTTTGACCCCCTCAAATCCCACCTTCATACAGTAAAACTGGGGGTTACAGAGATATATATACATTATTTTTCTTATTTCTCCTAAAACACTGACAGTGGGTACTCGTTAGAACCGCGTCATCGAGGCGGTTCTAACGAGTACCCACGATCTATGTTTAGAGCAGAATTATGAAAAATTCTGATTTTTTTATCGGAAAACTTTCATTTTTGATGGCAAAATTCTCCATATATTTGAATAGGAGTGTTTTCGTGATGAACTGAAAAATGCTAGTTCAAGAGATAAAAGAGCCATAATTTTAGCACATAGAGGTTTAATATTTTGGCCCCAGTGCAGAAAACAAGTTATACAGAAAATAGGGTTATACAGAAAATAGAGTAAGTCTGTCTACTTACGATTTTTCCACTCTTTACACTACACTTCCTCATAATCTCATAAAAGAAAAACTTAATGATTTAATTGAATGGGCTTTTCACAGAGAAGATTCTTTCTATCTTGCATGTAATGTCAGAAATGCATTTTTCACTTCTAAAGAGCATAAGAATTATACACTTTGGTCATGTCAGAAAGTGTGTCATGTCCTCACCTTTCTACTTGACAATATTTATATTAGATTCGGTACTTAGTTATTTAGACAAATTGTGGGCATTCCGATGGGTACGAATTGCGCACCTCTTGTGGCTGATCTATTCTTGTATTGTTATGAAAGAGACCTCATGTTGTCGCTTTCCATTGATAACCAATCTGAAATTATTGAAGCTTTAAGCTCCACTTCTAGATATTTAGATGATTTATTAAATATTGATAATACCTATTTCGA
The DNA here is from genome assembly GCA_963580285.1 of Lucinisca nassula. NCBI lineage: Eukaryota > Metazoa > Mollusca > Bivalvia > Lucinida > Lucinidae > Lucinisca > Lucinisca nassula. Next base: position 116,415,225 of record OY757014.1, read on the forward strand.
TGGTTTGATCAGTCAGATTTACCCCCCAGAACTTCAGTTAAATAAGGCAAATTCTTCTGATACCGAGGTCCCGTTTTTGGATTTACATCTATCTTTTGTAGATGGGTTTGTTTCGTGCAAAATTTATGATAAACGCGATGACTTTGATTTTGAGATTGTAAATTTTCCTTTTTTGGATGGTGATATTCCTCGTGCGCCATCCTATGGCGTTTATATTTCGCAATTAATTCGATTTGCTAGAGTGTGTAGTCATGTAACTGACTTCAACTCTCGTAATAAATTATTAATCAATTATTAAACTTCTTAATCAGGGTTATCGGTACCATAAACTACAAAAATAAAAATCAAAAATGAGTTCCTTTAAGAGCAATGAAAACATTCTTAATAAAGAGGATGGGTCATACTACGTAGTTTCGGCTAATAAAGCCTCATCAGTGACCCTGTAATGATCCGGCAAAGAAAGCCAGAGGAAACATACTGCAATTTTGCGAATTTCGAATAGGCAGTCGATTCGAAGACTGATATAAATCAAAATGGGGTCCAAATAATTAAAAACCTGTCTAGAGTATTAGTTTGTTTGTTTGTTTGATTTGAGGTTTAACGTCCCCGTCAACATTGTAAAGGTCATTTTGGAGACAAAGCTTTTTCAAAATTTTATAGACGCCATTCTGATTTAATTTCAAAATTCAATATTGGACTTAAATCTCTTCTGCAACAAGGTCTATCGGAACCAAAATTTTATGGTGACTTAGTATATAAATTCAGAAAAATATATAACCGCAATGACTTTAGCACCCAATTTCGTAAAATCATTCTTCGATATAAAAAGATTGGGTACAACATGGATATTATACGACAGACTGCGTGCATGGTAGTTAACCCAATCACGGTTGGCAACTTTGCTTCCCTCTTTAATTGCACGCCGGTTGGTCAGGCCTCAGATTCTATGATGATTCCAACGTAAAGGCTTATTGAGAATTAGAGAGATCTAATTCAAGGTAATGTTGGTTGGTGCCTGATGCTCTGTCTCTGGTCGGGCCCATCGGAATCTAACTGTTGGTTTTCTTTTGCTCCAGCATTTCAGTGGTTTCTTGCTGTCCAGTCCTCACCGTTGTCTCACCTCTGTGGTTCTTTGATTATTTGTGTTCACGGAGATGTTGCACTGATGAGTTAGGAGGTCTTCATGCGGACTGAACAAATTATTTGTCTAAATCGCGACGGAAGTAAGGGCGAGGATTGTGGCCACGTAAAATCGATTTAAGCCCCCCCCCCCCCCCCCCCCAGTGGAAATCTTTCCACTGACCGTTCCAAGGCGGTTCTCCTGTGGCGATTTATTTATGTTGTTGTTTGTTACTTACTGTGTGTATCACTTGTGTCTTTTTATTTTGGATGGCCATATGGCCATTTTGTGGGAAAGTAACTGTCCTTATGGCCTTCTTTTGTTTAGGTTTCCATTATGGTTTGGTCGCTTAATGTTTGTGTTTCTTTCCCTTTGGTGTCTTTGATGGGTGGGGTAAGTTAATTGTTTCGATTCCTGATCTTTGTTTCCATTCTACTTAGTTTCGAGTCGACATACGGCAGTTAATATACAACAATACGGATAATTTCACCATGCACAGGGTATCGGGGAAACAGAAAAGAATTTAAGATGACTGGAAGCTAGTATTTCTGCTTTTTGGGTCGATTAGACAATCGACCCTAATTTACTAAATGGCAAAATCAGTGCTGTTGTCCACGTGACCATCACTTATTTGGGAAAACCAATATTACCACAGTGGTAAAGGCAAGCGCGCATATTAAGGAACAAATCCACAGGATAAGGATTTTTTTCCGCCCAGGATATGGAAGAAAATGGCGGACTCGGGATCTCATGTTGGTTCTAGATCTCGTGTTATGGTTACTAATCAATACGGCTGCTCACATTAGCTTCACGGAAGACACATATTATTCACAAATTTATCTTTGATAGTCCGAATTCGACGGTTACAGCCAGTCAAACGGAGAACCGGACACAGGGGAGCTACTCAACCACGAAATCTCAGTATTTTACATGAAATGCTCTTCTGGGGAGTGGGCATGCACTTTTTTGTTGGTTGTAGACATACACATGATAAATTGGACTGTGGCAAATACTATTTAAGGAAAATACAAAATTGGAACGCCAACAGTGAGTAATCCTAGTTCCATTTTCAGTACAACACTCACGGGTAAGGAAATAGGTACAACGCATATGATAAGACACAAAATGGTAGTTGTATGGGCGTTTTTTGTTTGTTTGTTTGATTTGAGGTTTAACGTCCCCGTCAACACTGTAAATGTCATTTTGGAGACGTTGCTTCCAATTTTATGGGGCCTTTTACCCGACATTGAGATGAAATGACTTCTCAAGCCCTGCCACCCAATGAAACCAACAGGGTTTATAAGCATGGACGGCCCGATATGCACCGCTTTGGTTTAAACAGTATTTATTAATGATAATGTTCAATACATACATAAATGCAAACATGTACAAGAAGAATGTTCAGAAGCCACAGGATCTGACAGTAAGCGGCTAAGCTTATAATGATCATCTCCTCGAAGAAGTATAATTTACGTGTATAAAGCATAAATGGTATTATGACAGTAAATATGTATCATATTCCTTTAGAAGAAAGAAAGAAAGTAGTGATGCTCCTGTATAAGTTCTTAGCAAGATATTAGACATATCGAGAACGAGAAATTGGCAACATGGAGGATCGTACAAGCGAATGTGTAATGATCGATATTCTACAGTGTCTTAGCAATTGTTCAAGATGGCTAGAATACAGATGTGTATTTTTTGTCCACAGCTCTAATATCGTACTTGAGTTATAGCCCACAGGGGACAAAGGTTTAGCCAGAAGCTGGGCAAGGTTATAGGAATCTGCCAGACTTAACGATGAAATCTTGCACCTGTACAAAGAGTAATTTTTTTTTATTGCTCAGTGAGGTTTTCCATTCAAAATCAGAGATCTTTGACAGAGTAGATGTGGAGATCATAAGGTAAGCATCTTAATCTAACTTCATTATAGTTTCGGCAGTTGAAGAAAAAGTGAGCAGCACTTTCACAATGCCCACACTGACAAGAAGGACTTGGAAATATATGCTTACGATATAAGTCAGAATTCAGGGAACTACATCCCATTCTAAGTCTTGCATGGAGTATTTGGCCTTTACGCGTACCAGAATTGAAATATTTAGGAGGAGTGCGTTGGTCCCTGTTCAAACGAAATTTAAACGCTGCTACAGACGATGCCTGTTTACTTCACTGTGGAGGCTGTTCCATGCATGAATAGTGGATGGAAAGAAGGAATCGAGAAACAAGTTACAATTCGCTCTGTAGTTCTGGATATGCCCGGAGTTTCGAAGAGTATATGCTGTTATTTCTTGTACAGTGGGAGGAACGAGGTCGGAAAGATAGTTTGGAGTGAGACCATGTAAGATTTTATAGAAAATTACCAGCTTATGTTTGTTTCGTCGACTCTGGAGTGACTCCCAACCAAGCTCATAAAAAGTTTTTCAATGCTACAGAGTTTTGCCCCACCGGTTATTATTCAAGCTGCCTCTGTGTGAATAGCATCTAGTTGCTTTTTGGTTGCGATGGAGCAGTTGCCCCATACAGAATCGCTGTATTCAAGAAGAGGACGTATGTATGCTACATACATTCTTTCTAATGACTTCCTGCTTACTCTGAACTTGAGCGCTCGCAAGAGATTTAGTCTTGTCCATGCTTTTTCTGAAATGTTCATGACGTGTTCTGCCCAGTTACAGGTATTGGAGAAAGTAAGACTTAAGTGTTTGTGGCTTGCCGCCTCCTTTATCATCGTGTTATTCATGAAGAGGGGAGGATGTACCAAGGGGCTTTGTTTCCGCGTAAAGACCATGGACAAGGTTTTGTTTGCATTGAATGTTACTAGCCATGCGTCTGCCCACTCAGAAATAGTTCTTAGGTCAGCGTTTAGAAGAGAAGCCGAATGTGTGGGACAGTCGACAATAATGTATAAACTAGTATCGTCAGCGAAAAGGCGAATAGAGAATCCAATGGCCCTGACGATATCATTGATAAACAACAAGAATATAAGAGGTCCGAGAATAGAACCCTGTGGAACTCCAGCTAGTACCGGGCCCTAATCGGAAGTTTGACCATTGAGAACTACCCGTTACCTGCGACCTGACATATAATTAGAAAACAATTTCAGAATTTCTTCAGAGCATCCTATCCCCCATAGCTTATGCAGTAGTCCTTTGTGTCAGCCTCTGTCAAAGGCCCCGCTAATATCGCAAAAGACAGTTCGAACTTCTCTGCCGCTATCAACTGCTTCGCAGAAAGTATGGTATGTGTGAAGTAATTGGTAAGTAGTATAGTCACCTTGTACAAACCCTGACTGGAGTGGAGTCAAGATTTGATGTGCAACTATATAATTGTATAGGTGTTTATGCACACAGCGTTCCATTACTTTGCCTACAAGGCTCAGTAAGGATATTGGTCTGTAGTTGTTGGGGAAAGACTTATCATCTTTTTTATAGATTGGGGTGACATTTGCATCTTTCCAGCAAGACGGGAAATAACCTTGTACTAGAGAACGATTAAAGACAACGCAGCATGTGGATGCAAGAAAAGAGCCGCCTTCTTTCAGAAGAAGTTGGTTTGTCAAGGCTGGACCACACGCCTTGGAGATATTTAAGTGCTGAAGAACATCTTTCACATCTTGAAAGGAGATAGTGATCGACTCTAGGTTGTGTTGTACAGGGTCAAGATGAGGTAGCAATTTATTTGTATCATTAACATATGTCTGGGAAGAGAGATACTGGTTGAGCATGTGAGCTTTTTGAGAGTCATTTTCAGCGTGTTCGTTGTTCAGAATGAGTGTTGGAATGTTACTACACGTCCGGCCTAGATTCAGCAGTTGTTTGGACGTCCGCCAGAATATTTTGGGGTCGCAGTTTTAACAAGACAGTTGTCGATCATGTTTGTCAAAATACTCCTGTTTGGATTTACGGATTTCCTTGACAACTTTGTTTCGTAGGATTTTATATTTATTCCGAAAATGAGCGCTAGCTGTTCGTTTAAACTTGCGATAGCTTCGCTTGCGCTTCCTTATCAATGTTTTGATGTGGCATGTTATCCACGGATAGTCAGCGGGTTTAATAGTGACTACTTTGTTTGGTATAGATTGCTCAGCTGCCGAGAATATCGCGTCTGTTATGTCTTGAATGTTTTGATCGATATTGCTAACACGATTAAGTTTCTCCATAATTTCAGACTCAGATAGAGTTTCCCTGTATGAATCATAGTCTGCTAGCTTATTATTCCATATTCGCCTCTAAAAGTTTGATTTATGTGGACGTAAGAATTTAAACAATACTACAACTGGACAATGGTACCTAGTATAACCTGGTATAAAATGGTCTACAACGCCACTGTAAAGGATATTGGTGGTGATGCATACTATATTATAATATTAAGACAATAATTGATGATGAGTATTCAGTATAGTGTGTGGGTTCGGATTTCAGTTGGGTTAAAGTGTACTCATGCATAAGTTCTATCATCCTATTATTGTTACTTTGGGACATGTTAATGTTAAAATCACAAGTTATGATGATGTTAGTGATATTAGTATTGCACGCCCTGTCGACACTTTAAGTAGTCCGAGTTACTATTTGGAGGCCTGTAAAATCCACCTAGTAATACCATTTTAGATTTGACCTGTAATTCTACCCAAACACATTTAATACCTTGAATCTCCAAGTCTGTACGGCGTTTACAGATTGTGTATCGCGGACGTAAACGATAACACCTCCACCAGGACGATTTCTCCTGTCTGCCCTAAAAGGTGGCATAAAGTTATTAATAGAAATGCTATCATTGTGGATGTTCGGCTTAAGCCAACTTTCAGAGAACACAAGTCCGTCGTATAAATCGGCTTCGTTTTTGATAATCTCCATCTTTGGTACAATGCTTTGGATATTAAGGTAAATTATACTTAAGTGGTTTGAGAGTAGTAAGTGATGTGACTGAAGCATCATCGCTGGAATTAGTCATGCTGCCTTCGACAGAGTCTGGACCGCTTTGCCTGCTTCGATCCCCTAAGCGGCTTACCAGAACTTGTGTGTGGGTCGGTTTCAGCTCTGCGTGGAAGCATCATGCAGCCATCTATTTCTTCAAGCCCCGATGGGCGGGGGCCGGAAGTTGTATGGTCGTAGCACTAGTGAATTTCCCGTATCCAACTTTGGGCGACCGCCGTATCCGATTTACCTGTAATAATATTGGCGGCGAAATGTAAAGAAATATATAACGACACTTTAGTTTTTATTTCATAAAATAAATTTGTAAATAATTACAAAAATTTTGCTGGAAAATTTCGAAACCTCATTTATTCATGAATATGCTGATATTATTTTCATATTTTTTGGACAAAAATTTGCTATACCTTTTGTTGATTGTTTTAGGTGCCTATCGAAATGATTAAAGTATATAGTAAAATGTCTATTTCTCTACTAGGGTTTATTAACAAAACTTAAAAAAAAAAGAGATTTAAATACCATGTTTGGAAAAAGTTGCTGGAAAAAAAACGTAGTGGTGATAATTATGAACGATTTAGTTTTTGTTTCGATTAAATAGAATGAAAATTACTATGTCCTTTTGGCATTTTGTTAGTAGTGGCAAGGAAAGTAAATGCTGGTGTTCCCCAAGGTTCGGTTTTGGGACCACTGCTATTTCTGGTTTATGTTAACGACATTTCTGATTCACTTCTTAGTTTAACTAGACTCTTTGCAGATGACAGTTCACTTTTTTATTCTGCTTCATCAATCGGTGATATCGAAGGAATTATCAATCACGACCTGGCAGTACTTAAAATCTCGATAGCGCAGTGGTTAGCGCGTTCGACTCATAATCGAGAGGTTGTGAGTTCGAATCCGCCACCGGTATCGAGGTGTGTCCTTGGGCAAGACACGTAATGACACTGCCCCACTCCACCCAGGTGTAAATGGGTAGCAGTGGTCTAAAGCCACTGCCTCTCTCTCTCGCGCGCGTGAAACACCCGGAATGAGTGTTCGAGAGCGATTCAATAAGCTTAAAGCTTTCATCGCATTCGAACTAAAATAAATTAGTATAAACTAAAATCTGGGCAAAACAATGGTTAGTAACCTTCAATCCCTCAAAGACAGAAGCTGTACTCTTCACACTCAAACCGTATGAAAATAACCCTAATTTACTCTTCGATGGAACTCCGATTAATTTTGTATCACATCATAAACATTTAGGATTAACCTTAAGTTGCAATGGCCAGTGGAAGAAACATATAGAACTTACAACCACCAATGTAGCTAAAGTAATCGGAATCATGCGTAAATTAAAATATATCTTTCATAGGGTAGCTTTAAATCAGATATATATATCATATATTTTACCTATACTAGAGTATTCCTCTATAGTCTGGGATGGTTGTTCTGCACAAGACTGCCAGACACTAGAAAGGCTCCAAAATGAAGCTGCACGAATTGTGACAGGACTTACAAGATCAGTCTCTTTGGAAAATTTGTACACAGAATGTGGGTGGATACCACTAGCGGAAAGAAGAAACCAACAAAAACTTATGTTTATGTATAAAACTGTGAATGCCACTGTCCCATCATACATTTCGGACTTAATACCTCCTTTTGTCAGAGTAACTTCTAATTACCCTCTCAGAAATAGTAATAATATTTCGGTTCCCTTCACCCGTACAGATATCTCACATAAATCGTGTATTCCTTCGTCCATAGCACTATGGAATTCAACTGACATGAGTATTCGTGAATCTAATACCTTATCTACATTTAAACACCATATTAAAAGATCAAGATCTCCTGTCAATAAAGTCCCGTCATACTATTATTTTGGTGACAGATACCTTTCGGTAATGCACGTTAGAATACGCAACAGTTGCAGCAACCTTAAAAATGACCTTTATCGGAATCATCTTATTCCAAGTCCTTCATGTGATTGTGGAGTCAGCCGTGAAGACGCAGAGCACTACTTCTTTACATGCCACACATACAATAGAGCACGGGTACTTCTATTTCAGTCTACCCGAAATTTTCATCCTCTGAACCTTAACAAGTTACTGTATGGTGACGAAAACTTAGTCGATAGCGACAATACCGTACTTTTTGATGCAGTTCAGAGATATATAAAAGGCACGAGAAGATTTACCAATATCATCTCATAAACCTATCTTACTTATATGTCACAAGTTAATGGCTGCTTAACTTCGCCAGAAATCTCGATGACAACACTTTATTTATTTATTTATTTATTTATTTATTCATTTATTTATTTATCTAACTTTTAAATGCATGTAGTTTATCTAGCCATTTTCATGTGATGTTATTGTATCAGTTGTGACCATGTAGGGGAAGGGCCGTAACTAATGTTGAGAGAACTTGTGGCTCAACCCCATTGCTTTTCTTGCAATAAAATATTATTAAACTAGTAGTGGTATTCTTTTTTTTTTCTTCTAAAATTCTGATTCGGAAATTATCGGAAGACAGCGGAAAATATCGAGTTATAATTCGGGACCAGGCCTTAACACGTTTTGTACCGGAAACCCCTCAGGGGGTGATTGGCAAACAGTGCAGGCCAAGATCAGAACGTGGCGTCTGATCAGGACCCACAATGTTTGCAAAATGTTCAGCCAGTTTTCAAATAAATTCGTGAAGAAAACACAACTTGACGCCCCTAAATATTTAAATGAACTCCTGCTGTATAAAAGAAGGGAGATTCCATTTGGTACAAAAAGGGTTAATAGCGACAATTATCTTTTCTTTAATTAGCGGAGCAGAAAAATATTATGATTGCAGTTTGTTTGGTAATTATGATGTATCCTTTGTGTCTTGTTGTTTTCAAGTAGGTGTTAATTAGAATAAGCCCTTCTTGAATAAGCGGAAGGGAGAGAATGATTCATGATAAATATATGGAAAGAATTTCCTAGGGTGCAGAATGTTATCGAATCAGCCATGGTGAACGAGCAATTGATGTTCGAGCTAGCGAAGTTTCACTGTACATGTTTTTGCATGTATTACCAAAACATACCTATATAATTTGGTTGTAGGAAAAAAGTCACAGAAAAAAATTTTCCACACACCTATAAATTTGACCCTCTTAAACCTCGCTTTTATATAATAGAACTGGGGTTAAAGGCGTTCACAATACAGTAAAATCGTGTATTAAGAGCACCTTTTGGACTGTTCAAAAGTGGTCTTTAAGAACATTTTTGAACAGTCTCAAAGGTGGACCCTGACCAGAGGATAATTAGTGCAGAAAACACGAAGCTTTTTAAAGCAGATTTAGCCATAATTTTAGGTGGTCTGAATTGCGGAATTTCACTGTATTTTCGTTATTTCTGCTCCGAGTCATACTACATGTTGGGTACTCGTTACTTGCCGAGGCGATTCTAATGAGTTCCCACAGTCTATGTTTTTTTTTTTTTTTTTAATATCAGACTTTTTATCTGCAGATATTTATGTATATATAAATAGGCGTGTCTTCGTAATGTTGGGTATAAATAGGTTTTCTTTCGCATTATATTATATAATGTTTGCATATAATTGGTGGACCAGTGAAGGCCCATATCAGATGTGGCATATGCTCTGGGTCTGGACTGTTCACGTATAGTCAGTATCATATGGGTTATAGTTATACAGAAACATTGATCTAGATCTGGTCTGAACTTTTTCCTTATTCGAGAAATAATTGTATGAGCCTGCGCATGACAAACCTGCAAAAGGACCATTGCAACCAGCAAACCTGAGATGTGCACAGTCTTTGCTGTTTGAATGAGTCTTTAAAGGCACCCGGATTAGCCAGAGAGCAACACGGGAAGACTGACCCGACTGAATGTAAATGCAGGTTGATCTGTGTCTTCGCTGGTTGTTCTAATCTTATTGTAGGTTTTGACATGCACAGGCCCATATGTTTTGTGAAAGAACTCCTTTAACCCTTAAGATGCCAAGAAAAACTGCATCTGAAAATATTGTCACTTTATGTCGTCTGCTTCATACTTGCTAACATTCGCAAACATTTGACACGCATGCAAACAGTGTGGATCCCGATCAGACTGCTCCTCAGGTAGCAGTCTGCTCGTTTTGCAACAAACCGGCTGACAACAAAGACAACGAGAATTGTTGTAATTGGCATCTTAAGGTTTAAGTAAATTTATGATTTTTATAATTCAACCAAACTGTTCATTGTGCTATCCAGGACAAGCAATAATTGCCCCTAAGGGATAGGTAAATAACCCTTTCACCCCGACTTTCTGAAGTGCATTCTTTCGCCTTCTTATTAGGATTGATATTTTTTTTAAATAATGTTTCTGATCAAGAGCACATTGGACATTATGATGAGCTACTTGTTCAGATATATGTATCTGAGTATAATTCGCTCACTGGCAAACCGTGTTGATCCTGATGAGACGCTGCATTTAGAGCCTCATCTGGATCTACACTGTTTGCTTAGGTATATGAACCGGTCTACAAGGTTGGAAGGTTTAAGCCATAAACTTCTGGGATCAGCAGCGTAATGGCTCGGTCAACACTTTTTTGGTCATATTGAACCTGTTGCTTAATCTATCCATACTATGAGTAATGGTATACATAAAACGTTTAGTAAAAAACGCTTCTAGTGAATAGCCACAACATCTTTATAACTAGAGCCAGTGTTTATGAAACACAATGCCCCCAACTGCTTGACCCTAACACTGCTTGTCCCTAACAGTAATTGAGATATCTTGTTTTTATGAGGAATCCATATATGAAATTTCAAAAACCTAGCACCCATGGTTCTAAAGTTATGCTATGCAGTAAAAAGTGGGACGGACGTAAGGACGGAAGGACGGAAGGACGCCAAAACGCGAAAAATTTCAAAGGGCCATAACTCAAGAAAAAAATTTCGGATTTTTTTCAAAAGTTAATCAGTTCATCTACTCATCATCCCCAACCAGCCTGTAAAGTTTCAGGGCAATAGCTCAAACAATTTTTGAGATATCTTGCTTACAAGCTGAAAACACGAAAAAAATCAAAGGGCCATAACTCAAGAAAAAAAAATTGGATTTTTTTCAAAAGTTAATCAGTTCATCTACTCATCATACCCAACCAGTCTGTGAAGTTTTGGGGAAAAACCTCATATAGTTTTTGAGATATCTTGCTTACAAACTTAAAACGCGAAAAATTTCAAAGGGCCATAACTCAAGAAAAAAATATAGGATTTTTTTTCAACAGTTAATCAGTTCATCTACACATCATCCCAAACCAGCTTGTAAAGTTGCAGGGCAATCGCTCAAACAATTATTGAGATATCTTGCTTACAAGCTGAAAACACGAAAAAAATCTAAGGGCCATAACTCAAGAAAAAAAAATCGGATTTTTTTCAAAAGTTGATCAGTTCATCTACTCATCATCCCCGACAAGTCTGTGAAGTTTCGGGGAAAAACCTCAAATAGTTTTTTTAGATATCTTGCTTACAAACTTAAAACGCGAAAAATTTCAAAGGGCCATAACTCAAGAAAAAAATTTCGGATTTTTTTCAAAAGTTAATCAGTTCATCTACTCATCATCCCCAACCAGCATGTAAAGTTTCAGGGCAATAGCTAAAACAGTTTTTGAGATATCTTGCTTACAAGATTTCATAGTATTTTTTGCAAAGGGGCATAACTCAAAAAAGGGGCATAATCCTGACGAGAAAAAAAACACGGGTCAATTATTTTTTCATGAGGAATCCATATATGAAATTTCAAAAACCTAGCACCCATGGTTCTAAAGTTATGCTATGCAGTAAAAAGTGGGACGGACGTAAGGACGGAAGGACGGACGGACGAACAGGGCAAAACCAATATGCCCCCACAACTTCTTCGAAGTTGGGGGCATAAAAATGACACTTTTAAAGAGTACTCACAATATGTGTATAATTTAAGCGCTTCTAATGAGTGTCCAACGTCTCCAAAATGACCTTTACAGTGTTGACGGGGACGTTAAACCTCAAATCAAACAAACAAAACAAACAAGTAAACAAGTCTGTGCAATAATCACCCCACTGAACCCCTCTTTCTACAGAGAAAATTTGTGATGGGTAAACGTTATTTTTTTATTCCTGCTCCAGTACATAGGTTGTGGGTATTCGTTAGAAACGCCATTTTTTTATTGTTAAAAACAATGTCAACAAAAATGTTGGCATTTTAAAAGTTGTGAGCAGGACAAAATTCATACTCAAATGAGTTGATCACAAAAAGTTTATCACCTCGGCGCAAGGGTTGAGACCCACCATTCTACCCAACACGAGAGACAAAACGGTCTGTTTTACTACACGTTGGTCTTAGATGAGTGGCAAAGAATGTAGTTCCAGGCCAGACGTCGATACGTCTGAAATGGGTCTTCACTGTGTGTTCACTGTTTGTGAAGGTATATCCTTCCCAATTTTATGACAATATTCAAATACACAAGAACATATAAATGTTTTGAGTAATAGTGTCTGGTCAAACGAATATAGGAAAGAAAGTATCAGGAAAAAAGTATCAGGAAAAAAAGTATCGGAAAAAGTATCAGGAAAAAAAGTATCGGAAAAAAGTATCAGGAAAAAAAAAATCAGGAAGAAAATATCAGTTTCATGTAAAAGGGATAGTATATATATATAGAAATAGATTTTAGTGCAGTTGCCATTTTAAGGTAAATTTTAGTGTATCTGATGAACGTAGCATCTCAGATCATGTTGTGGAACTTTTACCCGACAATGAAATGAAATCTCAAGCCCTGCCGCCCAATGAAACCAAATGAGCATGGAGGTCCGACCTGCATATTTTAGTTTGTTAAACATGTCCGTCTACACTATATAGGTCATTTTGGAGACATCGCTTTTTTATTGATAAAGCAGCGTTCAGGTGATGCGCAAATAAACAGGTAACCTTCGTATTTATCCTCTCTTTCGTGAAAGATAATCGGTAAACTCCGCTGGTCAATAAAGCAAGGTAATTCGTGAGAATTAGCAATTAGGAGAGAAAATTGGATTATGCCCCTTGATCTCAGTGGACCTTCAAAGTTGCATATGCATCTCAGATTAGGTTTTCCGATATTAATAATTAGTCCTACATAGTTTAAAGCACCAATTGTGACCTTTAGGAAACGTTCAAAGTTTGTGTGCCTTGTCTTGGCATGTGCATTGCTCTGGTTCTAGCAATATAAACCCCCACCCACTATGAATCTAGGACGATGTAGCCGGGGCGATTTGACCTAGGACAATTCGGCCTAGGACAATTTGGCCAGCAAAAAATATTGGGAAGGACAATTTGGCCAGGCCAATATAATGTCCAGTTATAATTGACAATTTATTGTTTGGGGTTAGTTTTCAGTAATGTTTGCGGAAGGAACATTTTAAAGGAGATTTTAATCAAAATCAATTAGAAATTTTATTTTGTTTTTAAACGACATGTATAATTTATCTTTAAGCCTGTGATATTATGACTGGCCAAAATCGTTAGGCGCAAAGACATAATAATTGATAACTATACAAAACAAAAAGATAAATTTAATGATTTTTTTTTTAAACTTGTTGGAAGAAGAGATCAATTAGCACTTGGTTAACTGGCTGACTGATTTGTTGACTGGTCATGTTTCCTTGCTTTCTTAATTACCCTTTTCACCCTTATAGTGTAGGTTTTGTTTGTTTGTGTATACATTGTGATATTTTTCATTAATTCTTAGCATGGACCCACAACATATTTTTAGGATTTTGTAAAACAAACCCTTGTTAGGATGTGTTCCAAAGATAATTTTGGTATAAACTGCCTTATTTCTTGTCAGTAGTATATGTTGTGGCTGCACGTTATAATCGTCTCGAATGAGGCAACAGTTTACTCTGTACCCACAACGATCTTTTTAAATAATGTTTGCAAACAGTGTGGATCAAGATCACTCTGCACACACAAGTTTGACTGAAATCGACACAATTTAGTTTGACTGTATATTAAATGAATCGAAGGTATCTGAGTATTTTCTGTTTTAGTTTATTTTTGTCTCCCTTATCTCTCTAGGCCGGCCTCGGTAGCTCAGTCGGGTGCGCGTCTGACCATTCTGGTTAACCGCTTACGTTTAGGTAAACTGACCTGCTCATTTTTGAGTCTGTCAGTTTACCTATCCACAAGCGTATATGTAACCGGTTAGCCACTGCAGTGCACATTCTTTCGCCAGAAATTGACAACTGCCCTTCTTGAATCAGCGGAAGGTACAGTATGGCCGTAGAAAAGATTTCATGATCAATCTCCACGAAAGAATGTTGCCGACCCCGGCAGGTATCGAACCCGCGACATCCTGATCACCAGTCAGACGCGCATCCAACTGAGCTACCGAGGCCGTTACCAATACATGTATACACTGCTTACAAAGGGCCTGGTAAGATTTCCCATTATACCTGCACCCCCCCCCCCACACACACACACACACACACAAACACGCACACACACTGAATATTTGTTTCATAAATGTTTTATGGTGATAGCCAAATTAAGTTTTATGAAAAAATACAACGGAGGACAATTTTTTTTTCATCCCGCAATACTGTGGGGCCTACCCCCACCCCCCGGGTCGGCCCCACCTAGGGGGGTTGCAATAGAATAAAATATTTGTTTGCCTGCCATATCGCATGGCCAACACGTGACCAGCCTGCGCTCGCCAACAGCCCCACCGGGCGGGGTGTGTTTGTATTAGAGAAATATAGTACCTAACCATACAGCACAAAAATGAACAAGTGTCCTTGGATTCCTGTGGGGAAGAGAGAACCCTGCAACAATAATTGCCGCGGAGAATTCTGTGGGCGACACAATAGTGTCAGTAAGAGGGTAGGAAGAACAGAACCACTACTATGCACAAACTGTGGAGCGTCGGTGAAAACACACCATCTACTTTGTATGCAATGTGGTGTTAAATCAGTTACCATAAATTACATAAACAGGAATCGAAGGACTCAAAAAGAGTTAAGACAGCTGTCCGCCATTTCTATCTGGTATGGTTAAAAAAGAGTTTAGATGGCTATATTCTAATTTATTTCCTATTAGAGAATTGTTAGTATATAGGTAAAGTTCCAACAAAAATGCTGAAAGGTTTTCTACTGTACTTCCTATTAGAGAATTGTTAGTATATAGGTAAAGTCAAACAAAAATGCGGAAAGATTTTCTACTGTATTTCCTATTAGAGAATTGTTAGTATATAGGTAAAGTCAAAGAAAAATTCGGAAAGATTTTCTACTGCATTTCCTATTAGACAATTGTTAGTATATAGGTAAAGTCAAAGAAAAATGCTGAAAGATTTTCTACTGTATTTCCTATTAGAGAACTGTTAGTATATAGGTAAAGTTAAAGATCTAGTAACATGGCTACTATGGATGAATACATAGAGCAGTTACTGGCAGAAATGCCTGATAATAATTCAACTCTCCATCATGTGGTTCAAAACATCTTGGATGAGCCTATCCCAGACTCTGTCAAAGGGCGCCTGTTAAAACCCTTAGAGCCTGAAAAAATCGACCTACCCCACCACCACGCAAAAAGAAGGCCGCCAAAAGAAAAGCCATCGAAGAGGAATTTGACCCTATCCCCCGCGAGAAAGTCCTGAGATCCGTCAATGAATATCAGGATGATATCCCGCATTTGTTTACATCTGCTGAGCAACAGCTAATCTTCAGGCAGACCCCATGGGTTATTGGCGACTTCTTGAGGGGCTGGCAGATGGACGTGCCTGCCAATAATCCTCATAGTGCAGACCCCAGGACTTTCCTCGAGGCTGTGGTGCCCCAAATCAGTAGCAAGCTCGAGGAAGATATCGAGGCGCTGGGTGGTGTGAAGTTCCAGTTGGCTCTCAAGATTCAGCATCGGAAGGACAACCCAGACGGTAGTGAGGAGTACACAACCCCCGCGCTGCGCCACAAACAGGAGGCCCTTCTCCAGGCCAGCGAAATCAAGGGAGCTCTCGATAAAACCTTCCCACAAATCCAGGAAACACTCGAAAAGTGGACGCAGAGCGGGTCTGGCTGGGTTGTAGATCAGGTACAGACCCTTTGGCTGGACATTGCCAGATATCAGCCTCTTCGGGGTAGGTCCTACATTCCACTCCCAGCAGAATTAAGATATAAGAAGGCACTGGTTAACATAAAGAACAAGGACCAAGACTGCTTTCAATGGACGCTCCTAGCGGCTCTGGCAAATCCGCCACCACCACATAACCCACATAGACCAAGTTGGTATCCTAACAATGATGATCTGAACTTTGAAGTAGAAGTAAAACAAAGATCAGGAATTGATACAATTAACTTACTCCACCCATAAAAGACACCAAATGGAAAGAAATACAAACATTAAGCGACCAGACCATAATGGAAACCTAAACAAAGGAAGACCCATCTCACAGTTACCAAAATTTGAGCGGCAGAACAACCTAGCCATCAATGTCTTTGGCTGGGACAAGGGTATCATCATACACCGTCTCAGCAAGCAGCCCCAAGAAATACCAAGGATCAACCTATTGCTGATCGAAAAGGCCGGTAAATTCCACTACACCTGGATCAAGCACTTCAGCCGCCTCTTATTTGACCAGAGCAAGCACAGTAATAAGAAACACTTCTGTGAGCGCTGTCTTCATGGCTACACGAGAGAAGACCTGCTAGAGGCCCACAAGCTTGAGTGCGAAGGCATCGGCCAGACGGCTGTCCGGATGGAGATGCAACAGGAGGGTTAGAACAAGCTTACCTTCCAGAACCACCACAAGCAGCAACCAACCCCATTCGTCATCTATGCAGACTTTGAGGCTCTCACCACCATGATCGAGGGCCCCGAACGCGATCCTACAAAAAGTAACACCCAACGAACACAACAACATGAGGCTTGCAGCTACTGCTATATCGTGGTGCGGTGTGATGGAACGACAAAGCCGCCTGTCGAGTATCGCGGCCCAAATGCAACAGAGCACTTCTTAAAATCACTCCTGGAGGAGGAGCGCGAGATTAAGAGCGTGCTAGCCAACCCTAAAAACAAAAGGATGACACGAAAGGACTATCAGGTCCATAACAATGCCGCGAATTGCGATGTATGTGAAAACCGCTAAACGGTGACTCTGTCCTTGACCACTGCCATATCACGGGTAAATATCGAAGGGCAGCTCACAAGGCCTGCAACCTTAAGCTGAGGCTAAGCCTAAAGACCACCGTTATTCCCGTGGTGTTCCACAACCTCAGAGGGTAAGTCTCCCATCTGCTCATGCAGGCCATCTCGAGGCTCGAGGGCAGAGTCTCCTGCATCCCGAATAACACAGAAAAATACATCTCCTTCTCTCTCGGGCAGCTCCGTTTCATCGATAGCGCCCAGTTCCTGCTCGCTTCCCTCCACAAACTGGTGGCGTCAAACCAGCCAGTGTCTTTCAAGATCACATCCCAATACGAACCAAACCGTCAGAGGCTCCAGCTCTTGACCCGAAGGGCGTCTACCCCTACGAGTATATGGACTCCTGGGACCGTTTCGCCGAGACCAAGCTCCCTCCGAAAGAGGTATTCTACAGCAAGCTCACCGACGAGCGCATCAGCGACGACTACTACGCCCACGCGCATAGAGTATGGGAGTTCTGTGGATGTAAGACCCTGGGTGACTACCACGACCTCTACAATCGCACAGATGTTCTCCTGCTGGCAGATGTCTTTGAGGAATTCCGAAAGACATCCCTGACGCAGTACGCTTTAGACCCAGCGCACTACTACACCAGCCCGGGGCTTTCGTGGGACGCCCTCCTAAAAAAGAGAGGAGTGGAGCTCGAGCTGCTTACAGACTACGACCAACACATGTTTGTCGAGAAGGGGATGCGCGGAGATATCTCGATGATATCAAAACAATATGTCAAGGCCAACAATCCTCAGGTCGAGGATTATGACCCAGAAAAACCCAGTAGCCATATCTTATATCTCGATGCGAACAATCTCTATGGATGGGCTATGAGCCAGGCCCTCCCCATCAGAGACTTCCAGTGGGTCGATGTATCGGGACTCGCAGAAACCATTGCAGAACTACCCGCAGACAATGCAGAGGGTTATATCCTAGAGGTAGATATGGAATATCCAGCAGAGCTGCACAAGGCGCACAATGCCTACCCGATAGCACCCGAGCGCCTAGTGGTCAAGAAGGAGTGGATGTCGGAGTACCAGCGCGAACTTCTCGATGGAGCTTTGGGGAGCACCTACAGAGGTTGAGAAGTTGGTACCCAACCTTCGCAACAAAGACCGTTACGTGCTCCGCTATCGGAATCTCCAGCTATACATGTCTCTGGGTATGCGTCTGACCAAGATTCATCGTGCCCTCCGGTTCCAGCAGAGCCCCTGGATGGAGGCCTACACCCAGATGAATACTGAGCTCCGGAAGAAGGCCACCAGTGACTTTGAGAAGGATCTCTACAAGCTCATGAACAACTGGATGGAGAACCTCCGCAGGCGTGTTGACGTCAAGCTGGTCCGCGCCAACGAGGAAGATAAACTCAGGCGTCTCATCGCCAGCCCAGCCTTTGCCAGAGCCAACATCTTCGACGATGATCTTGCAACAATCCAGATGCAAAAGAGCCGTCTAGTGCTCAATCGCCCGATTTACGTAGGTATGAGCATTCTGGATCTTTCAAAAACCCTGATGTACGATTTCTATTATAAACGGCTCCAGAGTCGGTACGAAGACCGCTACCAGCTCCTCTACACGGACACCAACAGCCTGCTCCTGAAAATCGAGACAGAGGATGTCTACGAGGACATGGCCAAGCACCAGGATATCTACGACACGTCCGACTACCCGAAAGACCACCCGCTGCGCAGCACAGAAAACAAGAAGGTTCTCGGAAAGATGAAGGATGAGTGCGCCAGGCAGTAAATCGCCGAATATGTCGGCCTGCGGCCGAAGATGTACTCCATCCTCCAGACATCTGGAAAGAACATCAAGAAGGCCAAGGGTGTGAGAAAAGCAACTGTCAAGAAGCGCATCAGGCATGAGCAGTTCAAAGAGGCTCTCTTTGAGAAGCAAACCTTCCGCCATGGCATGGATGTTCTTAGGTCGGAGCGTCACCGCATCTACGGGCAGCATCTCAACAAGGTGTCGCTGTCGCCCTTCGATTCCAAGCGTTGGATCGTAGAAAACGGAGTTGACACACAAGCTTATGGTTACAAAGATGATTACATCACACAACAAGAGATGGACGTGTTCGTTGAGGAACTGGGGCGGTCCATCTAGAGAACTCTGAAATCATAGGATAAACGATGGCTCCCAAGAGAGTTCTAACCCAGGAGGAGATCCAGGAAATCAAGGCCCTGCGAGGTAAGGCGCCTGTGAGTAGGGTGAAGAAGCAGTTCGGTGTCGGCGCTACGAGGGTTCAGATGCTCTGGGCAGAGGAGGAGACATCCAATACCGCAACAGAGGAGGAGACACCCAATGCCGCAACAGATAAGGCAGAAAGAGAGGAGAGCGTCGTCGACGATCTACGATTGTTGCTATGCGATAGCATCGGCCAAGCCAAGTCGGCAAATGGGCCGACCATCCCCGAATTCTATGAGCTCCTAAAGAAAAGCTTGAGTCGGTTTGAAACCACCAAAGAGAAGGTGTCGATTTCGTTGACGGAGATAATTGCCTCTCTGAAGCGGCGCGAGGCGGCGAGCGGATGCAATGTGATCTCCGAGAATATTGGAAAATCAATCGGAACCTTCTATACCCTGCTGTACGACAACCTAAAGTCGCTCGAATCTCTCACAGAGCAGGTCGCAGATGTGTTGGTGGGTGTGTCTTCCGCTATAGACGGATATGAGGTCGAGCCGCCGAACCCCTCGGTAGTAGAGAAACTGGTGGATATGGCTGAAAGATGGGTATACTTGTCTCTCTCCATAGCAATTGTCTGTGGGGTGTTCGCTACGCCGGCAACTACAGACCCCCAGAACCTCGAGATACTGCAGGCGAAAGTTCCGAGACCAAGGACCACTGAAGTAGGACGTAAACCAAACGGATAAATTGTCACCCGGTGGATGAATTCGAGCTCAGCGCTTGAGAACCCCATCCGGAGGAAGCTGAGTGTCCGGTGGCACAACAAGGAGTTCTTCGCGCACAAAATCGCGCTGAGGTCAATCCTGCAAGTAATACACCACGGGCTCGTCGGGCTTGGTGACTGTGCGCCCGAGCCGGTGCACATCTAGGGACCATATGGGATCAGTCGCTCGCCGGCGCCCCCCTTCAAGTTCGCCAGGCTGGTACAAATAACGAACGCCGACGCCGGAGGGGATTATTGTCTCCTCGAGACCAACAGGACGACGAGGAACTACAGAGGAGGGCTTTTTTTGCCACCGATCGCGCCCTTATAGCCTCAGAGGGCTTTTTGTCGGTCAGTCGGGTGACCTCACGATTCAAGGCTGTCACAACGGCAGGCAACCTTTTCACCCACTCTGTAGACCGCTGACCAGAAGTGAGTCGCATCTCTTGAGCGTATTGGTGTCTGAAAAGCCGCTCTGCGAGGGTCCGGTTCCAGCGTTCTACGATCCCTTGGTCCCGATGGATGTCAACCCGACCGCGCCGAACCCGGACAGAGTGCTTTGCCAAGAGCTGGCTTACAGAGCCCATGAACTCACGACCGGGGTAGACAAAGCTTCAGCAACCTCTTTGGCTTCTTTAGTGGCCAGAGGCTCAGCTTCGTTGAAGCGTGAGGCTACATCAATTACGGTAAGGGCGTATTTGTACGTGCGCTTGCGAACACGGTCGTGTGGCAGAAATAGCAGGTCAGCTTGATGGACCTCGTTCGGCTTTGTGATGTCGAATTTGGGTCGTGGAACGTGCTGCGGGGCGGCGAGGTAGATCTGCTAGATGGCCTGCTTCTTCAACCAAGCTCGGGCCACATCTTCTGAGGTCTAATAAAAATCAAAAATGAGTTCCTTTAAGAGCAATGAAAACATTCATAAGAAAGAAGATGGGTCATACTACGTAGTTTCGGCTAATAAAGCCTCATCAGTGACCCTGTAATGATCCGGCAAAGAAAGCCAGAGGAAACATACTGCAATTTTGCGAATTTCGAATAGGCAGTCGATTCAAAGACTGATATAAATCAAAATGGGGTCAAAATAATTAAAAATCTGTCTAGAATACGAGTCTAAACCAATAATGCATTTCCGATTTCTCAGAATATTCACGCTGATCTCAAAGGACCAAAAGTAAAATATAAACTGCACTATGGTTGATGTACGGGGAGACGTTTTACGGCCGCCACACGGCACAACACCAGCTGCAGTGAAGGCAAATAAAAATCAAAAATGAGTTCCTTTAAGAGCAATGAAAACATTCATAAGAAAGAAGATGGGTCATACTACGTAGTTTCGGCTAATAAAGCCTCATCAGTGACCCTGTAATGATCCGGCAAAGAAAGCCAGAGGAAACATACTGCAATTTTGCGAATTTCGAATAGGCAGTCGATTCAAAGACTGATATAAATCAAAATGGGGTCAAAATAATTAAAAATCTGTCTAGAATACGAGTCTAAACCAATAATGCATTTCCGATTTCTCAGAATATTCACGCTGATCTCAAAGGACCAAAAGTAAAATATAAACTGCACTATGGTTGATGTACGGGGAGACGTTTTACGGCCGCCACACGGCACAACACCAGCTGCAGTGAAGGCAAATAAAAATCAAAAATGAGTTCTTTATGGCCTCAAGACCGCTCCAGTAACCCTTAGGGCTGTAATAAATATCCGCAAGGCGCCGATCCATGTATTTATTGTTGCATTAAGTCTCTAACGAAACAACTGCTTGTCTATGCAGCCTGCACGCTTTTAAGCTCGCCAACAAGAAATATTCAAATGCCACTCGCCGAAGGTTGATTGAGTTCTTCTAACAGCTTCGTACGGGCCGTCATTAACGCCTCGTCTTTCGCACGTTGAAACAACTTCTTTTTTTTTTTGTCTTCTGATAAACTAAGACCCTGTTTGTGACGTCCACGAATTTCTTCTTTCATCTGATCGAACTTGTCGATTTCACACAGAATCAGGCGAAATTCTGTTTCAGATATATCATAGTCGTTCAGCGCGATAAAAATGCGGTCGGCGATTGAGTTTAGCTTCGACTCAGCCAAGATACGAATCTCGTCGTGTTTTTTGGCTTTTGTTTGGAGTTTTCGTCCAGTACATTTCCCGCCAACGCCCAGCAACCCACACACAATCGCCCCATCTCCAAGGCCAATGGCGACGGGCGTCGCGATGATAGTTGACAAGAGCCCGACACCAGAAGCAGCCAGCCCTACGCTAGTCTCAGTAAGTGCGGTATCATTCCCATCAACAACATTAACCCCGCGTCTGTATTTCTTGTACAGCGAGGCTCTGAAGTCCCGTTCTTTTTCGAGACGTAATTTGACTTCGGCCACATGTTGAAGGCGGTGTTTGTCTCCGGTTTCAAGTTCTGGGTAGAGACCCATCGTGTACTACCCCTCGAGCTGGGTGGGTTTAAATAGACTACTGGCTAATAATGACTATAGCTTGGTCTGGTGTGAGCGCACCGGGCGTAAATCGCAGCCTTTTGAGAGACACTGTACCTATAAAAATATTATGTAGGTCTAAATGACGGTATTCAACTTGGTGTTGGATTCCTTCAAGAGTGATCTGCACTCGAGGCGTTTCTTGTACTTGTATATAAATCCAAACTTCTTAATTAGCATTTGTTTGACTCCACTTGAGCTTGAAGCCGGCTAACACATCTACAAAGTCGTCGGGTCTATCTCCGAGAATTAGATCAAGGATGATCGATGATGTTGGCAAGTTCATACCAATGATTCCCGCTGGGGGAATTCGAAGACTATTTTCAGGATTCCCTGTCGGTCGTTGCTTGCCTTTAGCACGTTATCTTCGGAAACGACAATGTTCTTCCTCCCGGGGATATACGAGCACAATCAAGTGCCACTATTCACTACCTTCCTACCAAACTATATCAACTTCCGGTTACTAAACTTCGCTCTTTGCAGAAAGAAGCTTTGGATGTTTTGTTTGTTTGATTTGAGGTTTAACGTCCCCGTCAACGCTGTAAAGGTCATTTTGAGACGTTGCTTCAAATTTTATGGGACTTTTACCCGACACTGAGATGAAATGACATCTCAAGCCCTGTCGCCCAATGAAACCCATAGGGTTTATTAGCATGAATGGTCCGCCTCGCACCGCGGTTCCTGGACAGGCTTAGATCCTCTAAGCGGTTTACCAGTATTAGTGTGTGGGCCGGATTCAGCTCTGCGTGGAAGCATCATGCAGCCCATATATTTCATAAGCCCCTATGGGCGGCTTTGGATGTGAACACGTTCGATCCAAACTCTCCTGAATATAAACTGGTTGCTATTATTGCGGATGTTGCTATGTTTCGGTTGTACAAGCCAGTACAAACAGTTTCTCCAGAAGAGACTCCACCTCGTGACTTTCTGAAGCTTGAATTCAGAAATAAAGGTCTTGACGCCGTTAAGATTGGCAATACTCTGAATAATAAAACAGTGACTTCAAACGTACCAGCTTATTTCAAAAACAAGAGCCCTCCAATTATTTCTTACAGTTATTCTACTCCGATTGCACCCAAAATATTCAATTATAAAACCGTGCTGCAAGGTCTAGATGCCGAGACCATTGCCCAAAACCCCTCCGAATGTTCATGTAATGTCTCAAATTTTTGTTACAATCCAGCAGGTCACATCATTACAGGAGACCTCAATATTGTTAGAAATGACAAACTTCGAGACATTCTTTCAAAAGGCCCCAAATACAGACAACCAAAGTCTTTTACTTGGAAACAGAATTCCAAATTAATTTTGGATTCTGTTCAATAGTATGCACGGCGCTGGGCTAGGAAAGAGGATGCGGAGGTTGACACCCTCTCCGAATGGGTAAAATCAGTAATGGCCTTGGTAAACAGACGTATAACAGTACTCAGCAGAACCATGTCTCGCCGACATTATTCGGTGTTTGATAATCCAGATGTTGCTGCTGAGTTAGCTGAAATCCATCAGAAGTTTGTCGTTGTTCCAGCTGACAAGGATTTTTAACAATATTGTGTTTGTTTGCAAAACACACTATATAAACTGCTTAAAAGAAGAGCTTGGTTTGAGCACTATAACAGGCAACCCAACATATAATCTTTCTTCTTTGTCCAAAGATGAAATTCTGCGAAACCACCAATCGGTGATGCTTTCGTTTGGAATTTCCCTCCCAGAGGAAGATATGGAACTACCAAAGTTGTACTGGATTCCTACGCTTCACAAGAATCCGTACAAGCAGAGATATATCGCGGGTTCAGCTAAGTGCTCAACCAAGCCTCTTTCACAGATCCTAACACGAATCCTTACTGCAGTTAAAAATGGCCCTCAGAAATATTGTGACACTGCATATGCCAGGAGTGGTGTGAATCAGATGTGGATCTTGAAAAACTCCAAAGAGCTTCTAGAACATCTTCAGTCACCGTCTGTTCTCTCAGTAAACAGCATAAAATCTTTCGATTTCTCAACGCTCTACACAACTATTCCTCATGATAAATTGAAATCTAAACTCAAGGAAATCATAAATCAATGTTTTTTCCACAAGAATGGTAACCGTCGCTACCAGTATGTTGTCCTTGGCTACAAAGACACATACTTCGTTCGAGATCACTCTGATGCACCACAAAAGTGCACTGATGCAGATGTCATAAGGATGCTGGAATATCTAATTGACAATATTTTCGTGGAGTTCAGTGGCCTATTGTTTCAGCAAATAATTGGCATACCAATGGGTACTAATTGTGCACCGTTGCTTGCCGACTTGTTCTTGTACTCGTATGAGGCGGAGTTTGTACAAGGTCTCCTCAAAGCAGGCAAGAAACGCCTTGCACAACAATTCATTTCACCTACAGATATATAGATGATTTATTGTCTCTGAAAAATGCTAAATTTGCAGAGACTGCAACCACCTCCTCATACTTGGATTGTTATCTCTATATTGACAACGGGAAGCTTACTACTAGGCTGTACGATAAACGAGATGACTTCAATTTTCTCATTGTTAACTTTCTCTTCCTGAGCAGTAATATCCCGTCTGCACCAGCATATGGAGTTGACGTTTCACAGATAATCCGTTATGCTAGAGCCTGTTCAAAGTATCAGGACTTTATGGAACGTGAGAAGGTGCTCAGTACCAGGTTGTTATGCCAGGGGTATCACAAAACCAAACTGGTATCAACACTAAAGAAGTTTTATGGGAGGCACCATGATCTTGTGGATCCGTACAATGTGACCATTTCCAGAATTATTTCTGATATGTTTGCCAATGGAAAGCCATAGGAAGACTTCCAAAATCTCGGACATACCCTTCCCGGCATTTACACCTTTTCTTCGTTCGGGTCGATGGGCATGGTGGGCGAAGCTTGCTTACCAAGTAATGATTAATATCCGCGGACGCCTGATTACACTCTTCTGGAGTCCATGTCTGTTGATCCGAACATTGATATTTGCCATTTTGTCTATGGATTTACGATTTTGGATTAACGCTTTGGTACGACTTAAACTACTTCCTAACTTTGTGCTGCTTTCCAGTCACAACGTACCGAGACGAGATTTGTATGTCAATAAGCCACCCTGTTTGTTGGACGGGGTCCGCAAAAGCAACCCACTTGCTCCCAGTGAAGGCCAGCGTATGAACCCGCTTTCGGCATATGTGGTATCTACATCGCCGAGATCACCGAATTTCAATGACCCCGATTGGGCGACCTCTTTTCTTTTGTAGACTCCCTCAGAGTGCTGGAAGGCATACAATCGGTCTTCCTTCCCGTCCTTATCGAACCCCTCAGTGTCACCAAGATCAGCCAAAGCCACCCCATGACATTTTCTGACCCCACCGGGGCCGCTTGCGTCAACCATTCCTTATATGTAGGGTTGCGCTCGAATGGTAACATCTCCCCGTTGGTGTCTCTAAGTGAGATAGTTAGCAGTGAAATAGGCGCTGACGACAACCTTTTGTACTGTAAGACAGGAAATGATTCAGTTCTACCAGATCCACACTTTTCGTTCTCAACAGGGACAGATCTAAGCAGTGTAGAGGGGCGACCGTTATGCAGATTGTCTGAAGTACTCAATTCAGCAAGATGAAAGTAGACCTAACGATGGACGGCCAGCTTGTGTGGCTTCTTTGCAGTGAACGTCTTGGTGCGGCCTCCTTCCAAGTAATGGCCATTGTTATTGATCAGGGTCAAGGGAGGGGGTCTGAAAGTATTGTCGGAAAAGCCTAAGATATTAGCTAATTCGCGATCCATTGTTATAACTTCTCCGGGCTTTATCGTTAATTGCAGTAGACCAGAGGGTTCATCTAGAGTGAGTTCGGCGACCAACCGTTGAAACACCTTTTCGTTCAACTCACAGACGTTATACTGTAATACCCGTCAGGTATTATTTTTTCAGTCTTGTTATTTGAGACATTATTGTTCATTTTCGCCGTGCATATATTGTACCACCTGTGATAATACGTCAACTCGCGGAGAGCAATCTCTCGCTCACCCGTAGACATGGTTCTGACAAGATTGATTGGCACATCGTTTTGAACGTCGGTGAGTGTGATGTACATGATAATCACCAAAATGGGTATGGATACAAAGGCGTTTACGTTTAATAGCTCGGCAAAATATCAGGCAGGCGGCCATTTCAAATATAAAGAGTAAGCAGCAGGGGAGCCCAACCTAGTCATAATGGTCGACGATAAGGGAAATCACTTCCTTGCCAAGTACCCGAACATCTTCGATTATCAAAATCATCCGCTTACACGCAAACAAAAGGCAAACGCGGTGTGGGACAACACCTTGCAGCATTATCAAAACCCTCCGCTTACTGGGGACGTCACTAAGGCAAACAAGGCGTGGGACAGCTGGCAGCACGTCCCCTTCAGCTGGTGGCAGTGCCAGCTGAACTTTGCGGTTTGATGCGCAACCGCCGGATGTGATGTTTCATTCCAGGACCATCTCCAAGCGGAGGAGTCCCTTCTTGCAATAAGTTCTGAATAGTTTGATCCTTTGGAAGCAAAGAATACACCAAAAAAAAAAAAAAAAATATTGCTTTCATGTCTATTCGAAGACGAGGCGTCTGCTTGAGGAGCTAAAAGTCGCCCTCCCTGGGGACGAGTCCTATTTATGGTATGATAACGAATATGACTCCAGGGCCTACAAGCGGCTTTGCGAGTAGTTCGCCGTTTCACCTTCTACAGACTGGAGGCAAAAGCTGGACTATTGGTGCTAATGCCTCAGATATTTTAGTACATTCATGACCCCTTCGGGGAAATACCGCAGTGGTCACAGCTCCGATGGCCCCTTCTTTCACCCGAAGGATGCCATACGCCATAATGCGGATATTTCAAAGGCGTGGACGATGTTCATTCTCGATAAATCAGATGGCTTCACGCAAGCGGGTGTCGTGCGCCTCAAAGACTCGATTCGGACTTACGTTTGGGCAATCCTGGGAGCGCAAGCTTAAACCGGTTCCAACATTCTCAAAGTCGGGACGGGGTTCGACGCCCAAAAGCAGTTTACAGCGAATCTCGAAGACGCCATCGCCTCACCCGTCGACATCCCCAGCAGTATCGATCACTATCAAAAGACGTTGCAATATGCACCACTGGATTACGTCTGCGGGAGAGCGCTCTACTTGATGCCGAGCAACATGGCACTCCATCCAGGCAATGTCCAAGTTTATAATAACCAAATCCAAATAGCGGGGTCAGACGCTGCCATCGGCAACAACCCAGGAATAAACAAGGCGGCACTGATTCAACCTGCCTCTAAAGTCGATAGGACATTCCAGGGGAAAACTGCCGCACCAGCCGGGACCGATCCGCGAGTACTCGCAGGGCCACCGCCCGAAGGGCCGCCTACGTCTGCCGCGGTTGCTCCGGACCGGAAATCCGGTCTCGATCACGAAGAAGAAAAAGCAGCTCTCATAGTCGCAGGGATTGGGGTTGGCTTAGTGGTGCTTTGGTTGGTCGCGCGCTAGCCAGTCCCGTGCAGCCACTAGAAGAAGGGCCCCACGCCGATGACCAAGGCCCACAAATTATCTGCGAGCCATGAAGCGGCCTTCCCTAGCGTGCTCAAGAGCCAAGAGAGGATGGACCCGATGATTCCGTGCAGGGCAGCCGCAGCCTTGCCGGCCAAATTGGCCAGGGCACGCCCGAGGGACTGTTGGTGCTTTTTTACCCACTCCTTAACCCCCCCCCCCCCCCGCCGGTTAGCGCAAGCACTAGAGTCGAGATTGCCATTCCAATCGCTGTAAGGATGCTCACGATCGTTATCCCCTGTTCGCGGAAGAGTGTCTGTATTCGCTCAGCCAGCGTCTTGTCTTCATGAAGGAGCCGCCTGAACGTCTCACGGATTCGGGAGATCTGGGACCGGAGAGCTTCTCTGTTCGTAGAGAGGGCTTCGAGCCTCAACTGTCTTTCGATTTCGATGTCAGAGCTCGCCCTCCAGTTTTCTGATTCGGTCTTGAATCTCCGTCTGCATCGCGGGGTCGTCCGTTTCCGTCAGTTTCCGCCGCTCCCTGGCCAAGTGTTGTTCAACTTGGGTTTTCCCTCGTCGACATTTGACAGTTTCGCCAGGTTGTTCGCCAACTCATCTCGGGTTCGAGTCAGGGCCTTTTCAAGCCCAGCAAGCTCTCTTTTGGCCTGGGTGACCCACGCGGTGTCGATAGGCTGATCATCAATTGTCTTCAGTGCGGTCTCAACGTCTTCTGCGCTGCGGCGCGCGCTATCGGCTATGTCGGGGAGGTCCTGAAGTTCGATATTTTCAAGGTTCGCACCGCTCGGGAGGGCTTTATCTGCCTGCTGGAGAGCTTTCACAGCGGAGCTACTTAGACGCTGCCTATTCGATGTGAATTCAGGGAACCCCAGTGAACTTCGCAGTGCATGTATGCCGCCTCCTCCGTATCTTGTGGTCAGTGTGAATAGGGCCAGAAACCGGAATTGTCCCCTCGCCGCAGTGATAGGGATCTTTTTGTCGCCTGGGTCCAGTAGAGTGTTTTGCCGTCGGCATCAATCCCAAACTGGCTATAGTCGATCCTGCCGTCGGGGCGCACCCGATAGGCACGGTTCACTTCTTTGTAGAAAGTGTCAACCAGGCGCTTTTTCTGAGCCTCAAGTTCTGCCTGTTTCAACTCGCCCTGCAGATTATGCAAATTGTCCCCGGATGTGTTTAGATCTTGCTGGACGGGCAGTGGTGGCTCCATAGGGGGGTCGGGGAGGTCGAAATCATAATGATCGTCTATTCCAGGCCCGTCTGGGTCGAACGTTGGGTTTTCGAAATCATAGTCAGCCATATTTATGTAACAAGTATGTGCATTTGAAGGTTGTCGCGCATCTTTAAAACAGACGACTTTGTCGAGTGTCAACGAAGCTGACACCATGTCATCAAGCAAGATCGGACGAAAGCTTGACCCCTACCGATGCCTCCGCGAACCCCTTGGGTGAAAGGGGTGAGGCATTCGGTGTCGATAACTAACAACCCCAGCACGATCGGCCCGAACCAGCAGCTTCTCGTTTGATTCCC
Organism: Lucinisca nassula; assembly: GCA_963580285.1. NCBI lineage: Eukaryota > Metazoa > Mollusca > Bivalvia > Lucinida > Lucinidae > Lucinisca > Lucinisca nassula. Next base: position 116,444,836 of record OY757014.1, read on the forward strand.
TAACCTCGGCCAACATGATGTCATCGTCACCTGGACCGCGAGGTTGGCCTTCACCATCACACTACACAGCGAAGATGATGCCAATCGGACCTTGGGTCAAAACCTAGGCCGCGCCCTCGTGAAAAAGACCGTCATTAAAATTTCGGGAAATGAGGTCCTCAGCATCGACGATAGTGATGTGTACCACTGTTACCGCGATCTCTGTAGGACGGCTTCAGAGAAGAAAAATGGCCAGTACCAAGGCATTGATACGTCGGAAAACCAAAATACGACGAGGATCCGAATCAATGCTGGGAACAAAGATGAGTCCGTTCTAGCGGACAAAGTCGTCGCCGATGCTTTCGGCAATCGTTTCTACATCCCACTGGACTCCGACACAGAGGCCTTCTATAACCCGAAAATCGCCAAGGTCGAGGTCACCATCGAGGGGATCCCCAACCAACTCTTCAGTCAAAGGATGCGCTCTTACCAGATGTTTGATGAAGCGAGGAAGCTCTTCGCAGCCGGTAGCAGGCGACACCCTGAAGTGACAACGGTCGAAAAAGACCTTGCCCTAGCCGACGTCAGCCTTGCGGAATACCTCACCAGCAAGTACGCGCTGCGGCTTGACCTCAGGACAAGCGACGACGACCGGCTCCACGGCTCCGGCAGGCGGATAGAGAAAGCCAGCGAAGTTTTCGGGCCGCCACACCGACCAGAGCGTCTGGGTTCTCACCCAAAAGTACAACTCCGTCCTGGAGGACTTGCGCGAACAGACGCGCTGGGTCTGTTTGTTTCACTGCAAGGATCGTGATTCATTCGAAGACTGCTTGCGCGAGAATGACGTGATCTCCACCCGAGAACAGCGGACGTCGGTGAGGCAGCAGTTAGCCGAGGCAAAGCATGCTAAGCTTTTATTAAAGACAGACCAACCAGCTGCTTATATGGTGTTAAGTAATGTACGAAGTAACTGAAGGACTGCTTATCACAGTGCTTGGCGGGCAGCTGGCTCTGCTGTTCTTTATTGCTAGGCAGTATGTTTACATTACTCGGATGTGTGCACGCACGCTTCTGCCAGCGCTTTCGACACTATATTTTAGACTGGTCAGCCAACTCGCAATGAATCGCAAAGCAATAGCTATGTACTGTGACGAACTGATCGATGAGCTGATAGGATCGACAGAGCAAAGGCAGAACGCTGAAGCCCCAACCGCGGAAGGAACGGCAGTGACGTCAGACGGCCATGAGGAGCCGCTCCTCCAGGACCGGGTGCAAAAATACCGTGAAAGGCTCGCCGCATTGGTAGTGGGAGGCCAAGCCAAGCAGTATGGACTAGTGGTCCATGGGAAGGTCCTCACCGCAGAACAGATCGACGCTCTGGACAATAGCGAAATCGAAAAGCTTTACGCCCGCTATGAAACAAGACTTGGGGCAGCGATGACGAAGACGCTGGGGTCTACAGTGCTACAGATTTATGCGGGGCTGGCATCTATGTTTCTCCCGATACCGGCCGAAAACCAACCCGGTCTTATTGCTGACCTTGAGGGCGACCCGTTTGTCGGACACGCACTTAGCAGTGCTACCTGCGAGCTCTAACATCGGTATGGCATGTACTTGACGCCGCTAACTGCCGCGCTTACTACAGTGAAGCACTGTCGATTTGAACATCAATGCCATATTACCATCTATGACATAAACGATGTCGGAGAACGAGCACATTAATGCGGAGCAACAGGAGAACCGAGAGCCAGCACAGAGTCAGGCAGACAGAGTTACGACCCCAAGCCTTTGCGAAGCAACACGTCTAAGGATCCGAAAAAAGTGGCGGCCGGGCGTGCTGGAGCTGCTGCCAGAAAGGCCAAACAGGAACGGCTGCTCGAACAGCTTCGGACGGCCAAAGACTCATTTCGTCCACCAGTCAGCGCAGCTGATGTCAGTATTCCTCCAAAGGAAGCGGTCTCAAAGGAACTGTCACGCAGTGGTGCAGCACACAACCATGGACTAACCGACTGGACCCCATGGATCATTGGGGCTTGTCTTACGGGCGGTGCACTCATGTTTCTTCTGCGCTGGTGCGCCACACAGGCGGTACAAACGCCACAAGTGGCACCCCCCCCCCCGTTGACTCATCGACAGCGTCGATGCCCAAGCGGCTTGTTGTTTCGCAGCAACCACAATTAAAGACAAGCCAAGACCCATTCTTTATGAAGTAAAGCCCGTTGCGTAGCAATAATGACAACCTCGGCAGCTGATGGTAAAATGCTTGTCAACGCGCTCTACTTTAGCGCTGTCGTCTGTGGCATCGCTGTGGGATACACCCGGCTTGGCAAGATGGCGATTGGGGGTAGCCCCCCGAAACTAGACGTCATACCCCGCGATGTGGGCATGGCCATAGTTGACGTCGCTCTCGCCATGGCAACCAAAGACATGCTAATTAAACAGGGGCTGATACCTGCTGATATCATGAAGTAATGACAGGTATTGCTATGCTCGTTGGCGGTGCCCTGGTGAACGCTCTGGTGTTCTCGGGATCGAACTAATTGTTCTCCATGTTGAAAAAATCTGGCTCGGACGAAGAACGCAAGCGTCACGATAAAGCCGTTGAACAATTACAGGCTGCACAGGCAGAATGGTCTCGAAAACGGACCGAGCGTATTAATCACTGAGGAACACCGCCGCCAGGGGCACGCCGTTCGAACCTTCAAAGACGTCGATGACGGGATGCGCCTGCATGCGCAGGTCACCGGGAAAAATGTCAGCCTTGCTGACCTGGGGCCCGAACCCCAGCTCTCTGACTTTTACCAAACGAGTGACGACCAGAAAGACCGCGAGATTGTCTTCATTATCCTGGGAATGGGTGTGACAGGCTTTGTGGTCTATAAACTCTCATAGAGAACTGCGCAGACCAAACGAGTAGCAGTCTGATCTGGGTCCACAGTGTTTGCAATAATGTTTTCTGCATACAATGTCCTCTGGTCAGATACCACCTTTGGGACTGTTCAAAAGTGGCTTTAAATCTAAGAAGTGGGGTTGTAGTCACTGTTTCCGAATTAAAAAAGTCGTCTCTCCAGCGATTCGAACTCACGCCAAAAACAGCAAAACACCCCTCCAGGAGCCTGATAATTTTTTATTATTTTTTTTTTATTATTATTATTATTATTATTTTGTTTGTTTCGTATGCATTTTTTTCGTACCAGGCTCCCTTCGGTGTTTTGCATTCCCCTTCATTCTGATTCTAACTAGGGTGGCTGTTATTCGAAAGTTGTTAGATAACTTACTAGAGGAAGCTAGGGGGAGGGGGTGGGCAGAGAGGGAATTGAGCGCTAGAGCATACGGGTTGTCCCAACAGGGGACGATTAACGAAATGACGTTTTAACAATGATAAGCTTTGATTTACGAATTGCGTAATACATAAAATAAATTGATGATAATTTTCTTTTTTTATCTATGAAAAACTGAGTCTTTTAGCAAAAGACTTCCATACGTATAGCAATGTATTAAAATAAAAAACTTCGTAATTGAAAAGATTTAGTCGACTGACGTAATATTATTTCCGCTCGAGGAAATTGATAGCATATTCGTGTTTATTTATTGGACAGTCGTGTATCGATTTTGTCTAATGCAGCATATGTGATAGTGTCATGATGTTTCCGGATAATTAACAGATACATACATATGAACGTACGTATTTATATTCCATTTTAGACTTTTGTTTATTTGATTTGAGGTTTAACGTCCCCGTCTACACTGTAAAGATCATCTTGGAGACGTTGCTTCCATTTTATGGGACTTTTACCCGATGAAATGACATCTCAAGCCCTGTCGCCCGATGTCTAAGCGGTCTATCAGCTTGATAGCTCGAGAAAAACAGCCCCGCCCATCGCGGTTTGAAGAAATATATCGGCTGCATAATGTTTCCACGCAGAGCTGAAACTGGCCACACGAGTATTGATAGACAGAAAAATATCCGTCAAGGTGGTTTGTTTACATTGCTCTACAAAATGAATGTATTGATTTTACAATAATAATAATGAGCAAATTCGTTCCTTTAAGGATAGACCCCTGTTTCTTTATTAATCCTTACATTTGTTTTTTTTGCGTTGTAAATCATTTTTCCTCCGCGATACGGCAGCAGGCAAACAAATATTTTATTCTATTGCATCCCCTCTCGGTGGGGCCGACAAGGGGGTGGGGGTAGGCCCCACAGTATTGCCGACCAGGGGGGTGGGTGGGTGGCCCAACAGTGTGGGGTGGGGGGTTGTTCCAGAACCCTTATTGTGAATACTACTCTGTGGGCCTTCCAATTTTCCTTAAATCGTATTTGCAACAGTCCGGTTTATCATGTGTATGTCTACAACTAACAAAAAGTGCGTGCCATCTTCCCAGAAGAGCGTTTCATGTAAAATAATGAGATTTCGTTGTTGAGTAGCTCCACTGTGTCCGGTTCTCCGTTTGACTGGGTGTAACTGTCGAATTCGGACCATCGAAGATAAATTTGTGAATAATATGTGTCTTCCGTGAAGCTAATGTGAGCAGCCGTATTGATAAGTAACCATAACACGAGATCTAGAACAACAACAAACCTGCACATATGATGCCGATTCCGTCATTTTCTTCCTTATCCTGAGCGTAAAAAATTCCTTATCCTGTGGGTTTGTTCCTTACCCTGCGCGCATGCATTGTAGCCATCGATGGATCTACACTGTTTGCAGCTGGATAAAATGCTATACATGTAATAACTTTTCCGTCACAGATTGTGTTGCATATGAGGTTAAGCATTATCAATGAAATATTGTAAATGAAGAGAGATGACTGGTTGAATATGCATGCTTACAGAAAGGGATTAATTGAACGCATGAACAAGTGACGAGTAAATAATTTTGAAAACTTTGATGGAAAATGTTACCATATTTTTTTCAGACAAAAATTGTACTGAATACTTTTCTGACAATAATGAAGGGTTTTAACAATTACCCAAGGTCTCCGTTATAAAGCTTGCTATTGTCCACGTGACTATCTGGCTGCCACCGACCCTGAACAAAATCTAGTTTATAGCGTCGAAAGTCGCCTCCCTATGACGTCAGAGCGCTGCGTAAAAAGTAAATTCTGGACTGTGCTCGTGCACTTTGGCATTGGCAAACAGTGTACAGTATACCTAATCAGACGCCACATAACTGTCTGATCAGGACTACTGTGCTTGCTTAAAATACTGGCATTTAAGGGTTAAACGAACAGTTCGATTCTTAGTTCAGGACTATTTTCCCAACCTACACTCAGAGACAATCGACTCACCATTACTCTCGTTATAATTAACCCATATATACCTAGCGGCTCTTTTTGAGACATTTGCAAATAGTGCAGACCCAGATCAGACGCCGCATCTGATAAAGATCTAAACTGTTTGCTCAACGTACATGCATTTTTTTTTTTGTAAAACTTACCGCACAAAATAAATAAATAAATAAAATACATGCAGTAACATCCCAATTTTTTTACGGCCTTTTCTAGATTATTTCACTCATATCGAGTCGATCGTTAATCAGAGGTGGGCGAAAACCGGAGTACCTGGAGAAAAACCACCTGACCTTCCGTTGCAGAACTCTCACATATGACCTGAGCGAGGCTCGAACCACACCGGTGAGAGACCTAATGATCAAGAGTCAGCACTCTTAACCACGAGGCCACGGAGGCCCGTAGTAACATCCCTATGCTTAGAAATTGACCACTCCAGACTTATAAAAGTGGAACATTTTATTGGCATCTATGGGTTAATTATCCCTCTTGGTAAATGACGAAAGTGAGTTTCTACTGTAATTGTTGGGGGCTATAAACCCAGAGTATTGAAGAGTGATTTTGGCACTACTTTTTTGCATTAATGCATACGACCTAATAACCAACAAGAGACAACGTGAAAAAACAGCGCAATTTTCCAAACGTTTTCAAAAGTTCCTCGTAAAATGAAACAGCCGATGGAAATAAATATTACAACTTGAATGTTCATACACGGATTCACTGAGGGATTCTCCGTGTGAAAAAAAAAACGTGAATGAAAACAATGTAGACTAATATGCCATTCAGCGTCTTTTTATAGACCATTTTTAGCCCATTTTACAGCTCATTTTATACCGGAAATCCCAAAACTGGCAACTGGCAAACAGCGCAGGCCCAGATCAGATACCGCAGAACGCGGAGTCTCATTAGGGCATAAACTGCATGTTTACAAAAGGTTCAGCATTTCCCATATATATATTTTAAAGAAGCCGCAACCAGACATCCCTAAATTTTGAAATGGACTGGTTTCATACTGATACAAGTAAAAAAATGCTCCATGTTGGAGCAAAGGAGGAAGCGCTGCGGAAAATAACTTTTGTTACCTTTAATTTCATTAAATGATTTCATAATTTTGCATGTCTTTAAACCGTTGGACCTAATACAACAGAATATACTAATTCGTTATAGGAAATGTCCCAATTGAGGGCAGTGCAAATCATCAACAGAGAAGGTGAAGCAAGAGTATGAAACATCGCGAGCCGGTCATAAAGAGCATTTCGCCGCAAATAAGCAACCGAATACTTTAGGCATTTTGAATCTCTGTGAGATCTATCTATCCCCAGTCAATGACACATTACCTGATTGTTCGTTATTATCCCCTCGCAACGTGGGGATATAGCATCGCAGCCGTGTCAAATGTCAAGGTCACAATGGTCTTAAAACGTTGTGAACAGGATAAAAGACAAAGTCAACAAACATAGAAGCATCAAACCTTCCACAAATGTTCCCCATGGAGAGAGGATGAACCAAATTGATTTTTAAGGTCAAGTGTCACATGTGAAGATCACAATGGACTTGACATTAAAAACATTTTTAACAGGATAGAAGACAAAGCTATCATCATAGAAGCATAAGACCTTCCACAAATGTTTCCAATGGAGAGAGAATAAACCCCGTTGATTTTCAAGGTCAAGGATCATATGCCAAGGTCACAATGGACTTAACATTAAAACCTTGTGAACAGAATAGACTACAAAGCTATCATCATAGAAGCAAGAAACCTTCCATAAATGTTTCCCATGGAGAGAGGATGAACCTCATTGATTTTTTAGGTCAAAGGTCAAATGTCAAGTTCACAATGAACTTGACATTTAAAACCTCGTGTACAGGATAGTAGACACATCTATCAATATAGAAGCATCAAACAAATGTTTCCAATGGAGAGAGGATGAACCCCATTGATTTTCAAGGTCAATGATCATATGCCAAGGTCACAATGGACTTAACATTAAAAACCTTGTGAACATAGTAGACTACAAAGCTATCATCATAGAAGCATGAAACCTTCCATAAATGTTTCCCATGGAGAGAGGATTAACCCTATTGATTTTCAAGGTCAATGATCGAATGTCAAGGTCACTATGGACTTGACATTAACTATTTGTAACATTCTTTGTAAATGCCAGTTCTTGTACTAGGTGTCTGAAATGCCAATTATTTGTGATTTCTACAGCACCTTTAGCTGGGGGAACAAGGTCATCTGTTGGAGTGCTTGCAGAACCCTTTAGACCTTTGTATAATAGTATGAGCCTACTCTCTCTTCTCGTATTCTTGAGAGACGTCCATCTCAGTTTTCCTAGTATTCCAGTCATACTCTCAATTGCTTGTTACAAATGTAGCTGCTCTATTCTGAACTTTTTTTCAATTTCGTTATCGAGGCTCACTCCCTTGGTGTCCTAGGTACAACTACCAACCCCCCCCCCCCCCCACACACACACACACTTTACATCTTGAGGACACTGATGAAGTTTACGCCTCAGGAAACCAAGCGTTTTATTTGCCTTGGTATACATATCGCTAATGTGTGTATTCCATCTCAAAACGTATGTGATTGTAACACCAAGGTATTTGATTTGGTTATCTACCATGCATGCAGTCTGTCGTATAGCATTTATGTTGTACCCAATCTTTTTATATCGAAGAATGATTTTAAGAAATTGGGTGCTGAAGTCATTGCGGTTATATATTTTTCTGAATTCATATACTAAGTCACCGTAAAATTCGGGTTCCGATAGACCTTGTTGCAAAAGAGATTTAAATCCAACATTTAATTTTGAAATTAAATCAAAATGACGTCTATAAAATTTGGAAAAGGCTTTGCGTAGTTTATGGTACCGGTAACCCTGATTAAGAAGTTTAGCAGTTAACAATTTATTACGAGTGTTGAAGTCAGTTACATGACTACACACCCTGGCTAATCGAATTTATTGCGACATATAAATGCCATAGGATGGCGCACGAGGAACATCACCATCCAAAAAAGGAAAAGTTACAATATCAAAATCAAAATCATCACGTTTACCATACATTTTGCAAGAAACAAACCCATCTACAAATCCAAAAATGGGGCATCGGCATCAGAAGAATTTGCTTTATTCGACTGAAGTTCTGGGGGGGGGGGGGGTAAATTTGATTGATCAAACCATCGAAATAGGTATTGTCGGTATTTAATAAATATCAAAATATCTAGAAGTCGAGCTGAAAGCTTCAATGATTTCCGACTGGTTTTCAGCAGAAAGGGGCACCATGAAGTCTCTCTCATAACAAAACAAAACAGATCAGCCACAAGGGGTGCGCAATTATTACCAATCGGAATACCCACAACTTGTCTAAAGAACTTAGTACCAAATCTTATGTAAATATTATCAAGTAGAAAGGTAAGAGTTACGTAAACCGCTCAGAGGATCTAAGCCTGTCTAGGCTCAGTGGTGCGAGTCGGACCGTCCATGCTTATAAACTCTATTCGTTTCATTGGATGGCAGGGCTTGAGATGTCATTTCATCTCAATGTCGGGTAAAAGTTGATCGGGAAGCAACGTCTCCAAAATGACCTTTACAGTGCTGACGGGGACGTTATAACTCAAATCAAACAAACAAAATCTAAGATGGCCACAATGGCGACCATCTTGGCCACAATAGCGGCAATCTTGAAATTCAGCAAACGACCTTCCAGACTGTAAGTCGGGGCGAATATCGATGCAAAACGTTTGTCACTAGTATTATGAGATAGTGGGTACAGCATATGTATGGGGCCTGATTGGTATTGCTCCTTTCATGGTCACTTAGACCTGAATGGCTACGAAAAATTTTTACACAATAACGATACACTGCTGGCTGGTGTTCCATGGCTGCAATAAATAATTTTACGGGTAAAATGGCAAATAACTATATGCTGATTATATATTACTGGCAGCAATAATGAATAATACATGCATTTTGTTTATGGAAACCCATGTCCGTGGAAGCTAACATTTTTAACTCGTCCGTGGTAGCTAACATTGTTAATCATATCCGTGGAAGCTATCATTTTCAATCCGTGTCCGTGGAAGCTAACATTTAAGACCCGTACGCATGTTTGCTATTTATGAATTCTGAATAGTTAGATCCTTTGGACGCAAAGAATACACCAAAGAAACGAAAATAGCAGACTGCAGCAGGCCACGCCCTCTAACACATGCTTAAGCAGAACTCTATTTTTAAAATTATTCTAAATGAACTCAATGAGAAAATATAATCTGCTCTATGATGATGTACGGGCAGATTTTGTACGGCCGCATGGCCAACTATATCTGACATTAGCCCGATGACTTTCAACCGTGAGAGTCGCACAGAAAGTCGATATTGGGTTGTCTCCCTTTGACTGAGGCCTACGATAGATACCTATCGTGTACCTATCGTGTAATCAATATTGTGTTTTAATCCGGCTGTGTGTGAAAATGACCCCGGGGGATATTGAACGATAGATACGTCTAGTTAATTTAGAACTTCGTGTTTTGGTACTTTAAGCGAGAAAAATTCTCTTTTTGTCAAACTGTTAAAATTGAGCCTTTTTGTACTTAAAAATATTATTGGTTCTCATAAATCCATTTTTTTTCTGGAATGTGATATTCCACATTATTTAAAAAAAAAAAAAAAAACATTTATAGTTAATGGATGTCAGATTGCATTATTTAAAATTGCATTGTTTAGAAAAGCAACATGTTCATTAGTCCATGTAATTAAAACCCCTGTAAACCCCACTTTACATTATATACAGAAAAGAGAGGTTTAGAGGGGTTACTATTATATGTGTGTTATCCGCACCAAGACATTGTCTTGTTCATCATAAAAATAATGTTTTTTTTTTTTTTTTTTTAGATACAAATTAACATTTCGAAGATAAGAAAGAAAACATTGTCACAAGGATATGTTTTCTTAATGGGTTGACAGTTTTGTTTGATTGGAGGCTTAACGTCCCCGTCAACACTGTATATGTCATTTTGCGGACGTTGCTTCCAATTTTGAGGGACTTTTACCCGACACTGAGATGACATCTCAAGCCCTGCCACCCAATGAAACCAGTAGGATTTATCTGCATGGACGGTCCAACTCGCACCACTTTTCATGGGCAGCCTTAGAGCCCCATGCAGTTTACTAGTACTCATGTGCTGTGCAGTCAGTTTCAGCTCTGCGTGGAAGCATCATGCAGCCCAATCTATTTCTTCACATCACGATAACACACCCTTGTGATATAGTGCATTTTTTCATACCTCCAAAAAGGTCATCTTTCTGATGAAAATTTGTGATATTTTTCTTATTTATACTCAAAACATACGTCGTGTGTGCTCGTTAGAACCGCCGCAATGATGCGGTTCTAACGAGTACCCACAACTTATGTCTAGGAGCAGAAAAAAGAGACATAAGGTATACCCCCGTAAACCCGAGTTTTCTCTATATAAATTAGGGTTTAATTGGGTGTTCATTTCACGGATTCGTTCACGTGATGAAGTCCCGCTGGGCGGAGGCCGTAATGGGTTGACAGCAAAGGCCCTGATCTAAGCTCGACGTCTGATCTGAGCATGCAGTGTTTCCAGCATAAGTGTCCATGTTTTGGCTTTCCCGTCCAAAATGCACTTAAATCTGCTTGACTATCATTATAATGTTAACAAGTCCGTGTCACGGATGAACACCCCTTCTAAATCGAACTTTATATAGAGAAAAGTGTGGTTTGTTGGAACATACATATATTTTTTTTCGATTACTTTTGTCCCAAACATATGTTGTGGGTAACGCGGTTAGAAGCGAGGCGGTTCTAACAAGATCCACAACCTATATTTAAAGTAGTAATAAACTATGACACAATTTTTTAATAACCGTTTTCTGCAACCTAAAGAATGCATTATTTCACACGGATGTGTTATCATAATGGTCAAAATGATCATTCAATATTGCATCATATCCATGTAAGGTAATGCTTACTTACACTGTTTGAAATTAACTGTGACTAATCAAAAATATAAAACGAAGCATTAGGTTTTAATCACTCTTTATTTACCTTTAACCACATTAATTATCTATAATAACATACTGCAAATTCAAACATCAAATATTTATTCTGGAAAGAAAGGTTCATTGATTGTTAATTTGTTTGTTTGATTCGAGGTTTAACGTCCCCGTCAACGCTGTATAGGTCATTTTGGAGACGTTGCTTCCAATTTTGTGGGACTTTTACCCGACATTGAGATGAAATGACATCTCAAGCCCGGCCGCCTAGTGAAACCAATAGGGTTTATAAGCATGGACGTTCCGACTCGCACCGGCTTAGATCCTCTAAGCAGTGTGCAGTCGGTTTCAGCTCTGCGTGTACTTGCATCATGCAGCCCATCTATTTCTTCAAGCCCCGATGGGCGGGGCCGTTATTGATTGTTAATGTAAAGAAATATGTTCAAAATGCCGACAATAACAAACAACAAATTGGCCGTTTTATCAAAAGGGACCAATCACTTACATATCTACAAAATACATTACGAAAACACGCCTATACAAATACATTGAAAACGTTACCACCGAAAAAAAAAAAAAAAACGAAAAAAAAAATTTACATGAAAACTTGTAACATTTTTCTTATTTCTGCTCAAAATATAGATTCTGGGTACTTGTCAAAATCGAGGCGGTTCAATATGTAATCTAACGAGTAACCACAATCTATATTTAATCTAACGAGTAGCCACAATCTATATTTAAGAGCAGAAATTAGAAAAAATTGCTTTACCCCTGTAAAACCCAGTTTTACTACATAAGATGAGGTTTCAACGGGGTCGAAATTATATAGGCGTGTTTTCATGCTTGTTACAACCGCCTCATTGAGGCATTTCTAACGAGTATCATCAATGATTTTTTAGCAAAAATAAGGAAATCAATTATTACCCTTGTAAACCCACCTGTAAAGTGGGTTAACAGGTGTGCTCATTACACGGACATGTTTACCTCCAAAATGGCCTTTACAGTGTTGACGGGGACGTTAACCCTCAAATCAAACGAACAAACAAAGATATAATAATAATAACAACAACAACAATTGGTACTCATTATCTAAATAGCACCAATACTTCATATGAATAAAGAATGCACAGTAGTACCCATGACACAATCTTTCTGGAAATAAGGTGCATTATACGGTCACGCGTGTCCATTAATCTTCGGGCTACCTGACGGTCGGTAGCCGGAACGCAATACACAATCCACGTGTCATAAAAGCGATAATTGTCTTCTGCTTAAATACCCGTGATATTTTCCCCTGAGTGTAATAAAACGTTTATTATTGGCACAGAAGCGCCAAATTGAAATCTTTCTACCTATGTTTTTGTGTTTATTAAAGACACATTTTTTCTCTATATAAAAGGGGTGGCCTGTTACATAATCTCCAATAATCAAGTCCTTCGGACCATAGTGCACATCAAAGGCTTATCTTATCTAAGTGATTATGAAGTGATTATGAGCAGAGACTCTCTGAGAGATATGTTTAAAAGGGGGCTCTATAAGGGGAACTTGTGTGATGGTATATTTTTTACTGAGATTGTTTCCGACAAAATGTTGTTTTAAATTACTTTTTTTATTTTTATTTTATTTTTTTTTTTAAAAAAAGTAAAGGAAAACTCTGACAGTCATTGTTTCATTGACTCAAATCTGAAAAGAGGTAAACTTAATGAATTTATTAATTCAAGATTGTGTTTGTTCGTTTGATTTGAGGTTTAACATCCCAGACAACACTGTATAGGTCATTTTGGAGATGTTGCTTTCAATTTTCTGGGGACTTTTACCCAGCACTGAGATGAAATGACATCTCAAGCCCTGTCGCCCAACAAAACCAATAGGGTTTATAAGCATGGACTTGCACCGCGGTTAAATCCTTCAATGAACATTTATTTATTTATTTGGGGTTTAGAGGGGTATACATTATTTTTCTTATTGCTACTCAAAAAACATATATTGTCCTCATTGGAATCCCCTCGCAGATGCGGTTTTTTTACGAGTACTCACAATGTAAAAATATTGTATAGTAAAACTGGGGTTTAGAGGGGATACATTATTTATTTAAATTTCTACTCAAAAACATAAATTGTGGGTCCTCGTTAGAAGCACCTTACCGATGCGGCTCTAAAAGGTACCCACAATATATGTTTTGAACACAAATTGTGGGTTCTCATTAGAAGCGCCTCTCCGAGGCGGTTCTAACAAGTACCGACAATATATGTTTGAGCCGAAATATTAAAGATATCAGGACTTTTATCCTTTTTGGTCGTAAAATTTAACAAGATATTTCAATAGGCATGTTTTTAGTAATGATTATCAATAATTGTGACTAAAAATAAAATAAAGAAAAAAAAAAAACAAAAAAAAAACAGAATACATTCCATTAATATCAAAACCAGGACATGGTTATCAAACAAGTAAATAAATAGATGTGAATTGTCTCTAGGTAACTGATTACCCTCTCTTGGTCCCCTACCTGTATGACAGTCAGAATACCCCAAATGTATCTTATCTCAAAACTGATTTCTTCAATAACTGGTCATTAGGTTGTTATGCAATCAAAAGATGTGTCTTTAAGTCAAAATCATGCTCAAAACATAGGTTGTGTGTGCTCGTTAGCACCGCCTCATTGAGGCGGTCGTAACGAGTACCCACAAACTATGTCTTGGAGCAGAAATAAGAAAAATAATGAATAGCCCCCGTAAATCCCTTTTTTCTCTATATAAACTGGGGTTTAAGGGGGTCTTCATTTCTTGGACATGTTCACAGTTGAAATAAATACATAAATATAAAAAATAGATAAATCGGAATGAGCTGGTTCTAAATATAACCAACAATCCACGCATTGAGCAAAAATATAAACAAATAAATAAATAAATTACGATAACACATCCGTGCGGCTCAGTCGATTCTTGATAATTTGTTAATCATCACGTGAACAAGTCCGTGAAATGAAGACCCCCTATACTCTACTTTATATAGAGAAAACTGGGGTTTACGGGGGTATACATTATTTTTCTTATTTTTGTTCCAAAACATAGGTTGTGGGTACTCGTTAGAACCGCCTCGATGAGGCGGTTCTAACGATCGAGGCGGTTCTAACGATCGAGGCGGTTCTAACGAGCACCCACAACCCATGTTAACACTTTTACCCAATCAAGGAAATAATAATGAATACAAAACAATTTACATGGGCATTAATGGCCTCTTTAGCGGCTATTATCTGGTCTACCAGACGGAATTAAAAATGAAACGTATGTTACGAAAAGGAAAAATACATACAACTCTGTTGTGTTCTTGTATTCAATTAAAACAATGTGCGAATAGCGAAATGTCAGAAATGCGAAAATGCGAACAGCGAAATGTCAGATTAGACTGCACATTTCTTTCTGTCTTTCTTTCAATTGTAATCTTATTACTAACAATGTTTGTTTAAATTGCTTGGTAAGTATAAAAAATCTAATCGGGTCATGAAAAATAAATAAATAAATAAATAAATAAATAAATAAATAAATAAATTAATAAATAAACAAATAAATAAGATGCAGATCAGACACCGCATTTTAGATTGATAAATAAATAAATAAATAAGACGCAGATCAGACACCAAATTTTAGATTGATTTACATTCCAAGGAGATGCCCAGGCGAAGATGTGTTTATTTCACGGTCGACGGAGAATGACACGCTTTGGGATAACACGCGTGTGTAGACGATAAAGCTTTTTCTGAATAAGCTCTAAGTTTAATCGCAAAATGCCGCTATTAAATATAATTTTGAAATATTATAATTGCTATCAAAGTGCACAATATTGTAACCACATTGCGTCTGATGCGGGCGTTTGTTTGCAATATTAACAAAAAGTGAAGATTTTAGCCATTAAAGTAGGGTACTGTCGTTGTTTTTCCACAGTTTTGTATGCTTCATATAAGGATTAAGGGTTGTTAATTTGAAAATAAAAATGCCGGCAGCTTATTAAATAAAATGTCCACATATTTGATATCTTTTTGAAGGTATTTAAACGGACAATTAGATTAAATCGGAACTTGTTTGTCAAATTGAAAAATAAATAAGTTATATTTGTTTAAAAAATAGTTTCCATTAAAGCGCCTGCTATTTCCAACAAGACATTCTGTACAGGTAAGCCGAGAAGGTCAGCGCACAGTAAAAGGCTTAATCCTTTGCGCCAACGGCATAAATGTCAATAATAGTTGCGGATGGATTCGGGGCATAACAGCAGTTGCAGTGAAGATAAATAAGTTCTCTAAATGAACTCAATTATCCCAAAGGACAGAAAATATAATCTGCACTAGGATGATGTACGGAGAGACTTTTTACGGCTGCCACATGGCACAACAGCAGCAGCAGTGAAGATAAAAATATGGATACGTAAACTGTCCTGCTCGATATAACTTAGTGTTGACTGGGACGTACAACTCCAAGCAGACCTAACGAAAATATGTCGACAGATTGAAAAACAGTCGCTTTTATTGTAGACCTGTTGTAGATTTAAATACTGACCCTCTTCAATTTTCGGAAGTCACTCTTCGTAGTCGGCAACATTCTTTCGTGGAGGTTGATCATGAAATTTTTTCTACGGTCATTCTCTCCCTTCCGCTGTTTCAAGAATGGCAGTTGTCAGTTTCTGGCGAAAGAATGTGCACTGTTGTAACGTAGTTACATGGGCGTGTTATCTTAATGATTCAAATAGTGTTGACGGATTGTAAAATATCCACTTTTGTTACACAGGCATGTTACATGAATAGTTGAAACAACGTTGATGAGTAGTAAGAACTTCATATGACCAATATGCTGTTGAATGGGCTATATATGTAATTGGGATTATATTGATTGGGCTATGAAACTTTATAAGCTTTTACAGTTAGAAAATTGAAACGTTTTTACCTTTCACAAATTTTAATCCATTCTTTCTATAAAATTGTAATTTGTACTTGAAGCTACAAAATACATGGATATTGTTTATTTTGAGCATATTCAAATCCGCTAACATTTGAAAATGTCATCTCAGTTATGCATTATGTAGATAACCTGTGCTGTTATTCAAATACTTTAGTGGCAGAAAAGTAAGTGCAGTTTACATAAAACCTGAAATGTATCTACAAAACGTCAATCATAGGGGTGCATGTTTTCGTTTATGTCAATCATGTAGGTACTATTAGGCAATGTCGGAGTGCATAGTACCCTGCAGGTGTGTGCTCACTTGGTCACCAGATGTTGAGATACTTTTAACATTTTGGTAAACGATAGGCATTTGGTATAAACAGAAACTGTGTTAATGTGAGAACAAAAGCCTGTGGAATGTTCTGAAACATATAAAACATCCAGCTTGATCATGTCAAGTCCGTCAGGTTCTCAGATATGTAGAGACGTGTTCAGTGTGCATATCGGGCTAGATCTAGTCCTGAACACTACCTGTCTCGAAGCTTTCGATTTTCGATGTATTATAATTATGTAACATTGATACTTCTAATTAATAGACCAGTTTAACTTGGTCAGAAAATAAAAAGAAAAAACTGAAAGGTTTTTTACTTTACTTATTTGCGAAGTCCTAACTTTCATAATGTAAAACTATACGATCATGGTTAACCCCACTTTATGACGTTGTGTTACGGTATACTGTACTGGTTAACCACTTACGTATAAGCCTGCCCAGGAAAAGTGTGGATGAAGTAAACTGATCGGCTCAAAATGAATTGAAATAATGTTGAAAGGGCCGTTAAACTCCAAAACAAACAAACGCTCTTCGTAGAGTCAAATGGACCTCGCTGAACCACACTGAACAAATGGCGAGTCGCTTTGCTCGTTGAACTAGAAAGCAACTGACACGATGCAAATCTTCGTTTAGAGAAAAAAATGAAATGTTGTTTTTGTTGAACAATTTACTCTAATTTTGAATATATATAAACAAGTTTATCCCTTGAGAAAACGAACTCCGTGTAGCTAAAAAGAGAGAAGATATGCATATCAAGAGTGTTTGTAAGTCTGCTAAACCCTTTGGATAAGATCTTACGTGGAAGCTATCTCACTTTGCTCGTGACCGAAGTCCGTGCACGCTATCATTCTATTTTTTTTTCTCTCTTCCAACACTTCGACGAGGGATTTTCTGCTGCTGGTGGGTGTAGGTGACGAATGTGCTTCAAAGCGAACCTGTTCTCAGAACTTTTCTTCTGTGGGTTATGAAAAAAGTGGATTTTCTTGAACTTTCCGTGTTCGCTAACTGTCAGTTTTTCTGTGTTTTGTCCCAAGTGTTCTCGGTAACCATGGTAGGAACATAGATAATGAAAGTAGCCAAAGAAATGGAAATTTATGCGCCACCTACTGCGCTACGTGTCAAATTTCGCCAATAGAAGGTATTGAAGAAAGAAATGGAAATACCGGTTTTCCGAACATAAATCATACCCGAACAAACTTCCTAACGTGTGACGTAAACACAAATGATAGCTACCACGGAGTTTGTTTCCCGACAGTGAATAATGAGGAAGTCATTTTGTTTTAAGAGCTCTAATGGTTAAGTGTTACCCCCCTAGGCATGTGAACGGCCTTGGTAGCTCAGTCGGATGCGCGACTGACAAATGATCAGGAGCGGGTTCGATACCATCCGGAGTCGGCAACATGTTTCTTCGAGATTGATCATGAAATCATTTCCCGGTGATTATCTCCCTTTTGCTGATTCACGAAGGGCAGTTGGAAGTTTCTTGTTTAGTTGTTTGTATTGGAGTTAAAGGCCCAGTTAACACTATTTAGGTCATTTTTGAGCCGCTCAGTTTACCTATCAACACTTTTCCTGGACAGGCTTATACGAAAGCGGTTAACCAGTACAGTGCACATTCTTTCGACAGAGACTGGCAACTGGCCTTCTTGAATCAGCGGAAGGGAAAGAATGACCGTAGAAAATATTTCATGATCGATCTCCACGAAAGAGTGTTGCCGACCCCGGCAGGTATCGAACCCGCGTCCTCCTGATCAACAGTCAGACTCGCACCCGACTTAGCTACCGAGGCCGGCTAAAAGTTTCTGGTGAAAAAAAAAAACTGTACTGGTTTACCGTTTACGTAGAAGTGTGGCTAGGTAAATTGACCAGCTCAAAAATAACCTAAAAGAGTTGACTTGGTCGTTACACACCAATATAAATTTAATCAGCTTGAATACTTGCTAATAACGATTAAGAAATATATATCCGAAAATTTAAAATAATCAAAAGAAACAAGAACAACAGTGAAATAAAAAATGGTGAACAAACAGTCTCTTTATATCAGGCGTAGTACATGTATAAATGGTATGGCGGCTAGTTCAAAACGTTGTTAAAACAATAACGTCTGTTCTGCAACACTTAAAAATGCCACGGTCACTGGGACAACGTTACATCGCTCTAACGTGTAACGTAAACAAAGCAAGGTCCATTTTTGATATCCAAAGATCAAAACTAATGTTCAACAGAATTTCAACATTGGTTTTGTTCTGGCTTCAAACAGCTATGTTCATTGGATTTTATTTTTAAAAATATATTCTTTATGAGTCTGGTTTAAAATATCAACCAGACGCTAAAATTGCCTGACCCTATCCATTGATCACAAGCTTTTGCCCCTTCAGCACTTTCAGTGCTTTGATTTTCTTTGGCTATGATGGAAACGCTTTATAAATAGACATCGACAGGCGCTGCATTCGGAGAGCAGTCTTATCTGTAGGCCTTTCCCAGTTACGTCATCAGACGCTCAGAAATAAACTGGGGTACCACCAATCCAATCTAAATGGAAGCCCCCCCCCCCCCCCCCCCCCCCACACACACACAAAACAAAACAACAACAACAAAAAAAAAAAAAAAAAAACAAGAGGTATTTATTTATTCCTATGTACCGTGTCCAGGACAGTTCAAAACTGCAAGCCGTTTACTGAAATCTTGAAATCTTGCGAATAAATCAATAAATGAACTCAATGCATTATAAGAAAATGTTATACGGGCCTACTGGGCACATCCAAACTCGAACCTCGCAATATATTCAATCTAACGAACTCGGTAACCTATTCTTTTTATTGCTTGTTTCGATGTGCACTTTTTAATTTAAAAAAATCTATGGGAGAGCTCTGGCATTTACGTATTCTTGACCTTAAGAAACAGACCTACCATAAACAATATTGATTATTGTTTCTGGGTTTGCCCGGAGACGGCGACGCAATTCTTTACAAAACTGTCAACCTAAATAACCACAGAGGCACTATTGGTTGTTATATCTTTTCATATCCCCCATGCGCCCGCGTATCGACCGTCTATAGCCATGCACGCCTGAACACGAATCTGCAGAAATTCCCGTGTCATACTTTCTACCAGGTTAGTCTCAGGCCAGTCTACTCAGCAAGCATAGTTCTGATCAGACTGTGTGGGAACATTTGTTGCTTGCAAATGACAGATACAGCTTTTCTCATGACATGACGCATATGAGTCAAAGTCGCCGAAGGGGCAAAAGTAAACACGACTCAACGAGTGGATCAATATGGTAATTTAAGCCTAACAACTTAAACATTTTGAATGGTTACTATTGACGACTTCATAAACTTTTGAATAGCTTATCTACAAACGCATCTATATACAAATCTCCTTTGAGACTTTAAACTTATGATTGCGAACTGAATGTCAGTTGCAACATTTTGTTTACGATCTTCTTTGAAAGATAAATCCGGGTCTACCATGATGGCATCACGTCAATAATTTTATGTAATGACCACGTACCTTGTTAACACAAATTTATAGGGAAAACATGAGTTTAATAATAATTTCTTATTCACGCTTATAAACATAGTTTGCTTTGTCCAATGTGCACTATACTGGTTAACCGCTTACGTATATTAAGCCTGCCCAGGAAAAGTGTGGATAAGTAAACTGACCTAAAACAGTGTTGACTGGGCCCTTAAACTCCAATGCAAACAAAACATAGTTTGCGTGTCTCGTCGTGGGTGGCATGAATATACGACAGAAATAAGAAATATGCCATGTATATTTTTCAGAGCAAGGAAAGGCAGCATTATCTCACCGTTCTCACGTGGTGTCTTTCTGTTCTTTCCTTTAAATGTATGACCATTCTTCGAAGAGAGACTCAATTTACAGAATTCGAAGGGGAATGGGTGGTGGTGGGGGGGGGGGGGGGGGTGCACAAATGCCATTGGGTCCATGCTCTTAAATACACCCAGCCAGCAAAGATTGATTGTTTTGGGTTTGACGACACGTCAAACCTTGTGGGTCATTTTGTGTCGTCTCCCAGGGAAAGGGAGAAAAGAGATAGAAGAAACAGTAGAGGGGATGAAAGTGAGGGACAGAGGAGAAACTGGGAAATGAAGTGTAGAAAAAGAAGAAATGACAGTAGGCAAATCAGTTCGACGCCTCAGCGACGAAAGATGCACGTCACCTTTGCCTCACCTAACCACCCCTAAGAGTATTGGGTCAGCGTCTATATGATAATAACATCGATACGAAAATGATTCTTCATATTATAATCATTATTATTGTTGTAATTATTACTATTTGTTTTTTCCTCCGTGCACTACGGTTTTAATTTCGCCCATCTCTCGAGCCTGGCTTGGGTCACATATGAGACGCCAAGATCTGCAACGGAAGGTCAGGGTACTCCGGTTTCCGCCCACCTCTAATTAAAACGGTCGGCTCGATATGAATGAAATAATCTTCAAATGGCCCAAAATAAAAAAGAATAAAATAAAATAAATAAAAGAGTTCATTGATAACATAAAAAAATGATGATAAAAAAAAAAAAGAAAGAAAGATGAATTTCCAGTGTATAAAACTATATCATACCTGTGTGCGTCCTCAAATGTGCTTGGAGCGATTTTTCTCTTGGAAATACACGTGAGCATATTTTGCAGCGTATGCTACTGTTTGACACAGATCCTTTTAAAATTAAAGCTGTTATCTTTTCGGCTCGAGGTCGCCCGCGTTTACTATGATCCGCTTGTACGAAATCCCCTTCCGCCGATTCCCGAGAACTTGCTGGAGTCGACCTTGGACTCAACTGGGTTATAAGATAACTGTCACCCCAATTCCAGCGATGCATTCCAAAATACATATGTCTTTCTACTGGCTTTATACTGTAAAATTATGTTTTCTGTCGCAATTCCATTTTCATGTCCCCACATGTACAATTTACTATAAATAGGAACGGAGGTTTCCAGTTTATTTTTAGATCAACATAGACGCATTGTCAAGTATTCGATGTACATTCTCATAGGAGACTGATGAATCTAGCTGTTTCTTTTATAAGTGTTACAGATATTGCTATGCCCCAGAAATAAATGTATAAGGTCTAAGTGCAACAGTTATTAGGCTACGCAGGTAAGGGCTTTTCCCGCCGTATATGGGCAAGAGTTTACGTTTGGGATGCCTTGGTGCTATTGGAGGCCGACGTTAAATACCGAAAGCGTCCGATTGAAGAAGTCACATGGTGTGACAATTTATTCCATACAAGAACCCACCATATTGAATCGGTGAAATAGATATAAGGCCGTAAAATCCATTTGGATCCTCTTAAGTCAGAGGAAAAATGGAGAATCTATACGGCGTACAAGTGAATAACAAGTTCGACCTCTTCATAGACGAGGACGTGGACCCCCTAGAGCTCATAGCTCAACAAGAGGAAGCCAAAAAACAGGCCGAGTTGAAGAAAAAAAAAGAAACAGAAAAAGGAAAGAAAACTAAAAGCGGGAAAAAGACAGTCTTGAAGTCAGAAAACAAGAACAAGGTTATAGAAGAGGTAGAGCCCAAGAAGGAGGGTAATTATTGCTTTAAAAAGTAATTCTGACTTCTCGAAATTACCTACATCGTACTTCCAGTGTTTCATGTAGAGCTCTGAAGGTGCTGATGATTGTGTAGCTAAATTTACCTCTTTGGTTAGAGCTAGGCACTAACTTCCCATATTACCCCCCCCCGCCCATAGGGGCTTGAAGAAATATATGGGCTGCACGATGCTTCCACGCAGAGCTGAATCCGACCTGCACACTAGTACTGGTAAACCGCTTAAAGGATCTAAGCCTGTCCAGGAACCGTGGTGTGAGGCGGACCGTCCATGCTAATAAGTCCTATTGGTTTCATTGGGCGACATCTTTCTTTCTTTCTTCCAATACTTCTTAACCTCATAAGAGGACAACAGAAGGGTTGAGATGTCATTTCATCTCAATGTCGGGTAAAAGTCCCACAAAATTGGAAGCAACGTCTCCAAAATGACCTTTACAGTGTTGACGGGGACGTTAAACCTCAAATCAAACAAACAAAACTTCCCACATCACAGGTCCTGGTGTATGAATGTCTTCTGACGTGTCACCAGTAACAATTCTGATTCTGACTTTTTTTTAGATTTTTTTTTAAACTCTGCAGTATAAGTCTGTGACACGTCCAGTGACATTCATTCATCAGATTTTGCTGTCCCAGTGTTTTAATAATAAGTGGACAAGGTGGTCCTGTATAACACTTTGGATACACTTGACCTTTTTTTTTTCTCTTTCTCCTATTACTGCTACTCGCTCACATCTGAGCATTACGAGCAGGATTTCCTGGGTGGTAACCAGTACTTTCTGTTTTCTTTCTTTTTTTTTTTAAGCAATGTGGATGAAGTGCCTTGCTCAAGGGCACAACACTTTGATCAGCGTGAGGCTCGAACCTGCAACCTCTTGATCACTAATCCGATGCGCTACCACTGCACCAAAGCGCTCCACTAATCTAATTCAGCTGGACATGATGAAAATCATACTGAATCGGAATCAGAATTGTTACTGGTGACACGTCAAATGGCATTCATACACCTGTGATGGGAAGTTAGTCCCTAGCTCTCACCAAAGAGGTAAACCTAGCTACATAATTCTCAGAATCGAATCCGGAAGGGCATTCCAATCTCTAATGGTTCAGGGGAAGAATCATTCTTTATAAATGTCAGTTCTTGCAGCAAGGGTCTGAAATGCCAATGAATGATTTCTTCAGTGCGTAGCTAGGGGAACATCTGTTGGGATGCTGGCAGCACCCTTTAGACTTTTGTATAGAAGGATGAGTAGGGGTGCGCGGTAAAGTCGGTGCACCGGTAAACCGCGGTATTTTCTTCCGGCTGTACTGCAGTACATTTTGGCTGTACTGGTACTTTCGCCAAGTTCCGGTTTTATCGGAAATTTTATATAATTTAATCAGAATCAGAATTGTTACTGGTGACACGTCAAATAACATTCATACACCAGGATCTGTGATGTGGGAAGTTAGTCCCTAGCTCTAACCAAAGAGGTAAATTTAGCTACACAATCATCAGCACCTTCAGAGCTCTGAACCACAGCATTTATGAACTTAAAACAGAGGAAAGCCCTTAAACATAAGCCGAAATCTTACCTCTATATGTCGAAAGTTGGAAGTTGATGCGTTGAAATTTATGTTGGAGAGTGGTATTCTCGCTGATTTTGCTGGTTGAACTGCAGTTTTCTCCGCTTTTCGTTTCCTGTAAGTCTGGATTTGCTCGTCTGTTGACTCAAAACTGGGTTGATACACTTTCTTTATAAGATGCAGAAATTCAAGAAATGGGTCTTCCTTGTCCACTTGAAACTGCTTCCTCACACAATATTGGGCAAAGTAGGTGTCGTACAGACATTTTGTGGTTCCATGTTTGGGTAGAGACTTCTTTAAGGCACGGCAGGTACTTTCAATAATGTTTGTATGGGCACCAGTTTCAGGGTCAACAAAGTTAACTGAATGATTCACTGTCAGATGGGTGAAACCTTCGCTTTCCAGCAGTCAGAAATAACTGTTGTTCCTGGCAAAATATTTTCTGTTATAATACACTACAGTCCTCGAAAATCGAAATGTTACTATCGCTCACTTTCGTGCGCGAACGAGAAAAGGATTACGCTTCGCGCACAACCCTCGCAAAACCCACGCTATCTCCACGTTTGATCCACGCTTATTTCATGTTCGTTTTTCTCAACCATCGCGAGCCACGTAAAGCCTTCACGCTACACGCTTAAAGACAGGATTTTCATGCCGGGGGGTCTGGCTCCCACTTTAAATATGTACAGGTAACCAGCAGATAAAAGTAGGTGTGGCTTGGTCTTGGTGGGCTGGCTACCTATAGGGGCCATAAAACTGATAAGGATTATAGGATATAATTGACTGTAATAATCAGCTGCTGTCCATATATTTATCAAACAAATACCTTCAAAAAATGGACATAAATTATGCTTCATAAACAAAGACTTATTTATTTATTAACATTTAAATAAAGAAAAAAAATCTAGTTTTGTGTAGTAGAAAATAAAATAGCAAACTTGACTGAAATCAGAAAACGATTTTATCTGAACGTCAATTTAGGTTTGGAAGAAATATAATGTGTGTTTTCATATTTTTCTCTGTGCACAATAAGCTCTCTGTAACATGATTGTAAAAAGATTTTGTGATATAACACAGTTCTAACACATATCCCAAAAATCGTTAGAACCGCCTCATTGAACATTTGTATGTGTAAAATGCTAGTCCTAGTACTCATTAGAAATAAACCTAGTAGCGACACTATCGGCCCCTGGCCATCGGGGCTTGAAGAAATATATGGGCTGCATGATGCTTCCACGCAGAGCTGAAACCGACCCTAAGCCTGCCCAGGCAAAGTGGTGTGAGTCGGCCTGTCCATGCTTATAAACCCTCTTGGTTTCATTGGGCGACAGGGCTTGAGATGTCATTTCATCTCAGTGTCGGGTAAAAGACCCACAAAATTGGAAGCAACGTCTTCAAAATGACCTTTACATGTTGACGGGGACGTTAAACATCAAATCAAACAAACAAACCAACACTGTAGTATATTGTGGGTGCTCGTTAGAACTGCCTGATTAAGACAATTCTAACGAGCGGCCAAAATCTACATTTTATTTTAAAATATCTAAACTGAGATTAGAATGAGATAAGCCTGGACATCTGTTTTATTCATTGGGCCATTCCATCATTTGCTTAGCTGTGTCAATTTTTTATAATTTATTTTACTAAGACTGCCTGTGTATAATTCATTTTACTTTTTAATTTTCTTCTTCTATAAGAAGAAAAACAAGAAGAAGAATGGAAAAATCTTTCTATTATATCAAATTTAAAAACAATTCTTTCATTCAAACATTATTTATTTATTTATCAGAAGAAGCTGTTTTCTATAATGTCAACTAATAATTTTCCAACAAATTTGAAGCTTTATTTTTTTATTATTTATTTATTTTTGGTATATTAGAACTAAATATGCTATATAATTAACCTTTATGACATATGTTTGTATTTTGTTTCTTTGTAATTTAAAAAAAAAAATAAAACTACATTAATCATGACTAAATTGTTTTGTTTGTCTATTGAAACCAATTATGGAGTGTGCCTGCTGTTACATAATTGAGATAACAAGGTTAGCTTCAAACAGAGCAGAGCTGTCAATCACTTATTATTAAACTGTCAATCACTGTGATGTCACAGTAGGTCTCCATGTACAGCCAATCAGATAAATAGAATTTGATGTTAACCCTTCAGAGGTCAGACAAAGAATGACTCAGGTTTTCCTGTGATCCCTTAAATAGTCCAGTCCTGTCTTTAAGTCCACGTTTGTCCACGCTAGTCTCGCGTTTCAGTTTTCTCGCCATTAAATTAAATAATCTAGTTTTGTGGTTTTAAAACGCCATCTCAAACAACGCCTTGTCAACAGTAACGACTCAAATCGCACTGCGCCTGTGCAAATACACAGGCTTATCCGAGTCTTGAACATTCAGTGCACCACAAAATGACAGCTGAACAGTCTGATCACAGAACTCATTAGCTAGCATCACGGGACGCAGAAAAGTGTATCTAGGAAATGCAGTCATATTATTTGCTATAGCCCAGAGGCCATAGAAGGCTCTTACAAACATCAGACTGACTGTGCAGACTGATCTGGGTCTTCACTCGTCACAGCCTAATATACAAGTAAAACCGCATTCTACTGGTGTCCATGGACATGAGCCAGTGCAGAGCAAAGAAAACTTTATTTACAGATATGAGCCGGCGCAGAGCAAAGAAAACTATCAGATCAGTCTGTGTATCTAACCGCTGTGGTTATATTCTTTGCCTGCTGCTCTTTGGATATTCCGGAGGTCATAGATGGCTCGTACAAACAGCGAATGCTATTATAAGTCAGCACAGGCTGATCAGTCTTCAACCGTCACAGCCTCGTATACCCTTTTTTCACAAGCAAGAACCGCGCATGCTCACTATGATGACGTAAATTTGTAAAAGGTGACGGGACAACTTCACAGAGTGCAACACTACACATGCAAAGCTGACGTACTGGGTTCGTACTCAACACGAGACGCCGCATGGGAAAAGGCTATGTCACATAAAAAAGGCTCACAAGAAGATCTGACATAGAAGAGAGGATAAGAAAAAAAATTACGATAAGATCGTTTAACGAAAGCACCGATAGCACTTGCAGGTAGACTATCTGAGTGCAGGCTGACAAAATTGGGGAATTTGGGCTCGGGCTGTTTTGTTTAACCCTTAAATGCGTATAATTTAAGCAAACAGTGTAGACTCTGATCAGAGGCCGCTTCCTGTGGCGTCTGAACTTGAGCTACGTTGTTTTCAAAATCAACAGAAAGTCTATGTAAAAACTACTTTCTCCGGGCTGGGGGGCTACTCTTAAAAGAAAGAATTTGCTCCCGAAGGGAAGAGCAGCCAATATATAATATGTAATGAAGAATACTATTATTTTTATGAAATTTGTTTATTGCAAACTTTTTAAAATCATACATGCGTAATGGGCGTTACGTGTCTGAGTTATACATTTCCTTTTTTTAAAATATGTCACAGTTATTGTACACCACTTACGTTCATGGGGGTTTCTATCGTTTGAGTGGATGATATTTAGCTCCTGTCATGTAGTGACAAGGTGAGCTTTTGTGAGTTCATCCTTCAAACGACATTTCCACCTAAACCACTATTGCCCCCGCCCATCGGGGCTTTAAGAAATAGATGGGCTGTATTATGCTTCCACGCAGAGCTGAAACCAACCCGCAAACGAGTATTTACAGCCCCTAACCCCCCCCCCCCCCCCACACACACACACACACAGTGACTGTAATCAGTACAGTGCACATTCTTTCGTCCGAAACTGACAAATGCCCTTCTTGAATCAGTGGAATGTAAAGACTGACACTAGAGAAGATTTCAGGATCAATATCCACGAAAGAATGTTGCCGACCCTAGCAGGTATCGAACCCGCATCCTCCTGGTCACCAGTCAGACGGGCATCCGACTTAGCTACTGAGGGCAGCGCAGGAGATATGGAGTGGACAAGAAATTCAAGGCTCAAACTCGTGACCTTAGTTTCTGAACTAAGTATAGTAATAAGTTCTGCAAATCAGCTCACAAAGGTGAATATTGGACTTTTTGTTGCTCTATGGGAATTACTTGCATCAACATTGATCCAGTATTGTGTCTGCTTTTGTTTTTGGGCACGGCTGGACCCCGCGGATGCTGGTCCGTGTCTATGCCTTTGCAGGTTATCTTAAGCCTTTTTTTACGGCCCGCTTATAATTTGGTCAGCCTGCGCGTTGTGGCGGCCTGGAAATTTATCTTTTTTTGCGGGCCGTTGTTATTGCCTCTAAGAGGGTTTCAGTGCCTAGGCTGGTGATAGTTTTCCTGGCTGCAGCGATTTGTGAGATTTATATGCGCGCCCGGCTATGACATGGATCAGCCTGCACATTTGCGCAGTTTGATATGGGTCTTCTTTGTGCGCGCTTTGGGTGGCTTGGAAACTAGTTACTGTGTGTGGCCGATGGGGGACTTTAATCAGACTGCGCAGATACGCAGGCTGATCCGCCCGGCCTGGCCTCGGGATAATAGAACCTTTTTTCATGCTCGGGTCTTCATGGCATGAAATTTACGGTGCTTATAAATATTGAGATACATATGAAATGAAAGAGGCGGTTTTCCTGCTCAGATCAGCACAGGCTGTTATTTGTCCTGCTCATAAATTTTAAAATGCAAACAGTTATGAAGTTTATGAGCGGAACAAATTTCGTGCTCGGATGAAATGAGCACGTGTGTGTGTATGCGGAGGGGAGGGGATCACCGCGGACCCTAATCTTGGTCTTCGCATGTCGCATGTACATGCATGCGTGTTGTGTGAAAATGAAAGTAGATGAAATCTGGCGTAGAAAATGAAAGTAGATGAAATCTGAACCATGTGAGCAATAGTTGCTGTTTATAATCGAGATACTGGTGCTCATGAACAAGTGTAAGAGCAATATTGGTATGTCATGCTTTACGCAAATAACACATTTTGAAATTTCAAATCACCAAGGACTTTTACCGAAATTACAAGACCGGTTCGGCAGTTTCCGTATTTTTTGGCGAAATCTGGCTGGACTGATTTGGATTCTTCAGTTTCTCGAGCCCTGATTCAGAGCAACAAGCGAAGACTTGTCATGATGGCTTGATGCATGTGGACAGGCTGCACTATTTATGTAGTATTAAAAAATCTTTGCCATGTGCCGGCTCATGTACATGGAAAATGTATCAGAATGCGGTGTATATGTCAGTTTTGATTGATAGATTGTTTTGGGTTTGAGGACACAAAAACCCTTGAGGGTCTTTTTGTGTCGTCTCCCAGAGTGAGTGAGTGAGTGAGTTTTAGTTTTACGTCCCACCAACAGCTAAGGTCATACGGAGACGGGACCTCGGTTTAAAGACTCATCCGAAAGTCTGGTGAAGCCCGGGATCGATCCTGCGATCCCTGGTTTACAAGGCGAGTAGCGTAACCACTGCACCTAAGGGGCTTCTGTCGTCTCCCAGAGAAAGGGAGAAAAGATATAGAAGAGATAGTAGAGGAGATAAGTGTTGTTTGTCTACATGCTCGAGTGAGGCTCAACAACAGCAGTGAGAGACCAAATCATTGCTCTTGCACACCCGGGCCATTCGTGACGATGGGTACAAGCCATATGGACAAAGATATACGGCCGGGGGCATCTGTGTACTTTGGACACATGTCTAATTTTTTTTTTTTTTTTTTTTTCAGAAAAGCTCAACACATCCCGCCAGAATGAAAGACCTAGAACGGTTGGGAGACAGAACCGTGAACAAGGGGAGTTTAGGGATCATAGAGAAGATAAAAGGCCCCCAAGACGAAGAGATGAAAATATAAATCCAGAAAACAGGTACAGAGGAGAGTTACCTTATGAACAAATGTCTGTTGGTCAACAAGGCCAGCTTGCTTCAACATCTACTGGTCCAACACTATTTCAAATGGTCCCGATTTATTAGCTCACCAGAGCCGAAGGCTCCAGGGGGAGCTTTTAGGATAGGCAGTTGTCTGTTGTTGTCTCATCAACACTTTCAAACGACATCTCCTCTGAAGCCACTGGGTCTATTGGGCCAAAATTTTATCTGTAGCATCCTTGGTCTGGGGGATTGAAAGTGTTTTTTTTAGCTAACCAGAGCCAAAGGCTCCAGGGGAGCTTATAGGATAGGCAGTTGTCCTTCGTTGTATGTCTGCGTCAACACTTTCAAACGACATCTTTGAAACCGCTGATCCGATTGGGCCCAAATTTCATCTGTAGTATCCCTGGGCTGGGGGATTGAAAGTTTGTGTTTTTAGCTCACCTGTCACATAGTGACTGACAAGGTGAGCTTTTGTTATCACATTTTGTCCGTC
Organism: Lucinisca nassula; assembly: GCA_963580285.1. Classification (NCBI taxonomy): domain Eukaryota; kingdom Metazoa; phylum Mollusca; class Bivalvia; order Lucinida; family Lucinidae; genus Lucinisca; species Lucinisca nassula. The sequence continues at coordinate 116,474,857 of OY757014.1, forward strand.
CTGCTTGCGTCCGTGCATGCGTCCGTAAACAATTTCAAATAAGTATATCTCTAATACCCCACGTCCAATCTTGATCAGTTTTCATGAGAAGCAAAATCAGGTAGGGGGAAGGACTCCATAAGGTTTTTGGGATGATCAGATTGGAATTCTGGTTGCCATGGAAACAAAAAGGTTCTATAGACTTATAATTGGGAAAACTACGTCTCCACTTGACCGGCCCCGATAGCTCAGTTGGCAGAGTGTCCGCTCCGGGGAACAGGAGTTTGATCCTGGGCCGCCACATACCACAAAAATGGCACTAGCTGCTCCTTGCTTGGCACTCAGATTTACGGGGTAGAGCTAGGACTGGTCGACCCAGTGTCAGGATAATGTGACTGGGTGTGGTATCATGTAATGTGTCTGGGACATGATACTACAGTGGTGCAGCATAATAAAAGTGAGCATTGAGCTCCCTGTCGCAACCAGACACCGTCGTGATATGACTGAAAAATTGTTGAAAGCACGTTTAACCTGAATTCACACACACACATTTCTCGGCCATTTCTGATCTGATCTTCATCAAACTTGCAGATAACCAGGAGGGGCTTAGTCTGTCGAGTTCAAATTTGGGCTGCACGGGACAATCAGCTTTGGAGTTACCTGCCCTTAGCATATATATAAGTGAAAAATGGTGTCTCCAGCTTTTCTCAGCCGTTTATGATCTGATCTTTTTGTAACTTTTCATAAGGCCAAAAAAAAATATATGTGTGGTTCCGGTTACCCGACCGTGCCTAGCTTTTTCCTGCCGACCCTAATTATTTTTTCTATCATGAATATTCCAAACATTTTATGTGCAAAAACTATCTTTCATCTTTTCATGGTCCAAGTATTTACCTACAGTACAGTCAGCGATACATTCCTATCTGTGTCGTTTCCCGGTGACAATCCGTCATGGTGACAAAGCCTCATGTCTCGCTGAACAGTTTCCCTGTCGCGGTGACAAGATTCAAGGCAGCGAGACAGGTGAAATTGTCCCGATGACTCGGCGGTACACACCGCGACCCAGCGAGACACAGCGTGACATTTTATTGCATGGTTATGTAATCATTACGCCCGAGCTCCATCTACCTGGATAAAACTTATATTAAAAAAAAAAAATCCGGGTCTTCCCAATATCTTTGAATTTATATTTTCTTAAATAAATAAACATATAAGTAATATTATATACATAAAAAAACGTTTTTATCCTTATTATTTTCCAAATTTAGGGGTACCCTAATTAGTTACCTTTAGAAATTCAATGAGAAAAAGGCTGATTTTTTTTTTTTTTTTTTTTTTTTGCAAACAGTGAAGGCCCTGACCAGATGTCTTGGCGCAGGCTGATCTCGGCCTTGCGCGCTTTGTGAGTGTCAAAAATAGCTTAGACGCAACAACCATTTTTTACAAACAGTGAAGGCCCTGACCATATGTCGCGGCACAGGCTGATCTCGGCCTGCGCTCTTTGCGAGTGTCAAAAATAGCTTAGACGCAACAACCATTCTTTTTCTTTTTACTCTTCTTCAATAGCTTTTGTTTTTCGCTTACGCAACAAGTATTTCTAACACGCTGCTTGGACGCCTCTTTGATAGCAGATGCGCCCCTTTACATCAACCTGAAATATCGGCAGTGTGCAGGGTCACAGCAGTTCCAACAAATAACGAAGAATCAGCTCAGCCTCCGCATCCATGTAGTGCGACCAGAGACCTCTCTTGCTGCAGGAAGGAACATTGGACCCTTAATTATCCTCAAAGCGCACAACGAAGACTCTTATCAGACTGCGCAAATTCGAAGACTGATCAGATTGCGCGGATGTGCAGGCTGATCTGAGTCTTCGCTAGGCGCACATGTAAACTGCAGGAAATGCTGTGCCCCGACTCAATTTATAATGATGTTTCTCGTACTAGAAGTTCGCTATATTAAGCACGTGCGCCGACGTATAAGTTGTGGATAAAAGAATCTTTTCACAACAGACAAACAATTAACTGCCTGGTTTTGGTCAATGTGTAATGCAAAACGCCGGTGTCCTGTGCACCATGTCACATTATCCTATCTCATCACGTTAACAAGTCCGTGTAATGAGTATCCCTACGTGGGATTGAGATTTCTTTGTTCTAAACATATTTGGGTACTCGATGAGGCGGTTCTAACGAGCAACCAAAACCTAAATTTAGACTAGAAATACAAGACTGCATAAAATATCCATATCTTGTCAGCTAAGGCTCATCAATATACCCGGAACTCAAGACATGTCTTGTTCACTGACCATAAAGTATATGAGCTAGCGCACGACAAAACTTATCATAAAACCTGTCTGACATTCAAGGGGTCAGATCAGTATCACCGTGGCTGCAGAAGAGGCCGATGATTGGCGAATACTGATCAGAATGCATGGATGCGCATGTCGACATGCGTCTTCAGTTGTCGTTCAACTACCTGCGTAGACTCAAATCAAAATGCACAACCGGAGTTTGCAATTTACCGGCGGTGGCTATATGAGACTCTGATCAGACTACTCGGATTCACAGGCCGAGCTTGCACTTTGCATACTTATCATATTGCACGGATGTGACGCTATGCTACGTCTCTGCTGGTCTGAGGCTAGAGAAGTTGCATAAAGTCGGTAAATACTGATGAAACTGCGTGAATGCGCATGTCGAGCTGCGCCTTCTCTCAGTCTGGCCATTCAGTGATTGCTCAGATCAACATGCACAACCAGGGCCAACCTTAAAAAATTGTTGGTTTGCTGTTTACCGACCCAGAAAATTTTAGGTGGGTCGGTCGGTCGGCTATTTTTTTTTTTTTTTCTCTTGTAAAAGTGGGTCGGTCGGTCGGCTTTTTTTTTTTTTTTTCCCTCGTTTTTTTTTTTTAACCGAAATAGACAAAGCATATGATTTGCATAACTTTGATGCATGTTTCTGTTCTTGATATCTTTAAACTTGCTTAAAATATAAACTTGCTAACAACTGCATCATTATTTTCCAGGTCTTGCTGCCAAAAAGTGAAACTTAAGAGCAAGAAGTTCTTTCTGATATTTGTAATTGAACAGTGGAAGGAAAAAATAAATCGTTTTCAATGGCGTCATTAAACAAGTCCTCCTATGTGTGAAAAGTTGGCAAACGCTTTAATACATTTTTGACAACTGTGATCCGCTTGTGTTGTGCTTTTTGAACTTCAACCGAAACGCAGAATGTAGCTTCGGCACTTGGTGCCTTTGCGGCCATTTTCTAGAGACGATCTGTCATCGAAACGCTTATTGACAATTGAATGAAGTTTAACAGGGCTTCCATTAACTCCCAAATTCAGGAAGTCCCAGACTTCCTACCCTTGAAATCTGGAAGTCCCACTGGAAAATTCAGGAAGTCACAATTTTTAATCAAGGTGTTTGCGGATCGTAAAATTGTTTTGATGAAGAAATATATATCATTCAATCTATGAATCTCTTGTTTGCATTTTTAATCACTTGTATTTCTTTTTGATTGCTAGTAAAGTGTGGATATGTAAACTGACCGGCTCAAAAATTACTTGAATAGTGTTGACTGGGCCGTTAAATTCAAAACAATCAAGCAAAGCTCTGTGAGGAAGTTAAAACTACTCATAACTATGTGACATACATGCGGTCAGTACAGTGCAGAGGAGTGCTTACAAAAAAGAAAACTATTTTTGCTTGGCCTGTATAAATCATATAACTTTCCAAGTAAAAATCCCTTGCCCCCCCCCCCCCCCCCCCCCCCGAAAAAAAAATAGTAAAGAAAACAACCGCATTACCCATCCCCATATATGCCTAGTGGCCCATTTTTGAGTCATAAGCAAACCATGTAGACCCAGATCAGACGCCACAGAACATAGCGTCTGATCTGTCTACACTGTTTGTAGAACTTAAGACAAATAAAACAAACCCGACACCCATTGTCATATATGGATTAAAAAGAAATAAAGAGAAATTCTTTTGTGAAAGATTTTTGCTAAACTTTGCAAAACATAAGCTTCGAGTCTTCATTGTACTCTAAACACTCAGAAATGCTTCAGACAAACAGGCAGAAACACGTGCAACATTGGTCAGTTGGAGCAGACTTAGACGAGTCAGCGGTAGTTTTTTTTTTTTTGTTTGTTTTTTTTGGCTTTTTGGCTAACATACAGATCAGACTGCAGCTCGGACCCTGACGAACCGGCCTGGTCACATTCGCCGGTTGTACGTATCGCGGCGAAATTTTGGGATTTTATAAATTATTTTCGTCATTTCACCTAGTGAACACCTGCTATTTACTCAAGAAAAATTCGTATCTATCTTTGAAACTATTGTCACACAATGCATCGCTAATGCTAATGATAATCTCACCAAACGCCTTTAGAAATTACGACCCGCTTTAATTTAAACACTAACAAGTTTACAGGATTAAAAAACACTTATTGTCAATGAGATAATTAGTTTATCCTCAACTACTAATCCGTTTAATTTTGTGCAAACACCGAGCAATCACCTCGACACGTTTTTCACACACCGATGACGATCAAAGGTGTGCCGACGCACGTGATTCTGACTGTCAATATAATACCGCGCAGGCAGAAAATGGGACGTCCACACAGAATGCGGTTTCAGCTAAGAAGGCGGAGCAAACTTATTACAAACCGCTAAAAGTGGGCGGGTTTATACGTCTCGGTAAAGATTTTTGGCCGTACAGAGAAATCTCAGACTGCAGCTCGGACCCTGACGCACCGGCCTGGTCACCTTCGCCGGTTTAACGTATTTTCGAGGCGCCAAAATCTAACGGCGGTCACAGCTACCTTTTTGGATTTTATAAATTATTTTCGTCATTTCACCTAATTACTCAAGAAAAAAAATGCGTATCAATCTTTGAAACTATTGTCACACTTTGCATCGCTATTAGCGTAATGATAATTTCACTACCAAACACCTAAATTACGACCCGCTTTAATTTAAACAGTAACAAGTTTACAGGATTATAAAAAACACTTATCGTCAATGAGATAATTGGTTCATCTTCAAATACTAATCCGTTTAATTATATGCAAAAACCGAGCAATCACCTCAACACGTTTTTCACACACCGATGACGATCAAAGGTGTGCCGACGCACGTGATTCTGACTGTCAATATATTACCGCGCAGGCAGAAAATGGGACGTCCTTAGTACTCAATAAACACAGATAGCGGTTTCAGCTAAAAAGGCGGAGCAAACTTTTTACAAACCGCTAAAAGTGTGCGGGTTTATACGTCTCGGTAAAGATTTTTGGCCGTACAGAGAAATTTTCGGGAGTCCGCGGGACGCCTTTGATGTTTAATTTGGGCGTCCGGAAGCGATTTCAGAACGTAATATACGCCGTACGTCCGCCTATGGGAAGCCCTGGTCAGCTGAGGCGGATCACGCACCCGTTACAATGATGCGACACGAACTCAAATATGGAAAAAGAAACGTTGGGACTAAAATCCGGACGTTACCGGAACGAGTCGGAAAAAAAATTTTTTTTTTTTTTGACGGCAAAAAAAATGTTCGGGTCGCACGAAAATTTCGGGTCGGTCGGTAAACAGCAAACCAACACCTTTTTAATTTTGGCCCAGAGTTTCGTATTTGTATATGTATGTTGCGATATCCCAGTGGCCGGGTAAGACTGATCAAACTACTTGGATGAGGAGGCTGAGCTGAGCTTCTGTTGGTCGCACACAGTGGCCTGCAAAAAATCGGATCAACATCCACTGTCTGAGGCAAGTGGCAATGAATAGCACTGTGGCTACAAAAGGCGCATTATACTGTGGTAGGCGAATACTTTTCATACTGCATGATTGTGCAGGCTGATTTGTGTCTTATAGCTGCACATTCTTAATGGTTCAGCGTTGTGTAAAGGGGTTACCAGTAGAATCGATCTTGACAGGTAGACCCAGATCAGCCGCCGTAGAAAGCAGTCTGTTCGGGCCTACACTGACAGTAAGGATGGAAGGAATTTCTTCAAGTGTATTGTGTCAGTATCTACATGTGCATATTAAAACTTTATCATATGACGTCGTTGATAAGCAGTGGATAACGTCGTGTAATAAAATATCGTATGACCACACGTGTAATAACACTTTGGCGGGATTTGTCATGACGATGTCCATGTCAACAAAGCATTTTTTGTGGAAAATTTGTCAAATCTAAAGGCGATGAAATCCAATTTAAAGTGGTCATATGATAAACAGAATCTTACACTCGTGGTCAATTCATATGAAATTTATGAAACTCGCCGAAGGCTCCTTTCATAAGTTTCTTATGACATGACCACTCGTGTAAGATCCTGTATATAAAAAAACGCAAGATAATATCGACACCCAGCCAAGTCGACTTTAAAAACACTTAGATCATGTAAGAAAATTATAATATTATAATGCTGTTAACAAGAGCACCGCAAGCGGGTGCCAACGCTCGTCTGCAGTTTCTTTTAGAAAACAAAAGTTCTAAGTCAAATCAAATTGCAAGATGGAGTTATAAAACTTGTAGGGAATGTAGCTCTTGTGATGGTGAGTACGTGTATGAAGTTTCATGAAGGTAGGCCAAATACTTTTGGAAATATGGTCAAGGTTAAGTTTTTTGGTTAATTTTTCGAAAAATAGGTCAAAGTTCAAAGGTCAAGGTCAAAGGTCAAAAAGCGTGGTATGACTGAAAAGGTCTTGTCCCAAGGAACATTCATGTGAAGTTGGAAGGCTCTGTTGTGAATAGTATTAAAATGAGAGCAAAAAATGTGTTTCAGAAAAAAAAATTGGAAAAGGGGAGATAATTCAGCCAAAATCAACAATGTTGTTATGGTCCTTGGTCAAAATGTAGCTCTTGTGATGATGAGTGTGTGTATGAAGTTTCATGAGGCTAGGTCTAATACTTTTTAAGTTATAGTCAAGGTTAAGTTTTTTTGGAACGACGCAGGACGACGCAGGACGCAGGACGACAACGCAGACGCCGGAGTGATGACAATAGCTCGAAAGTTTTTTTTCAAAAAACAGACGAGCTAAAAATTGGTGACTAGAAAGAGCTCCTCACACCTCTGATACTACTCAGGTTCAATTGCACACTGAGGATAACGTCTCATAGACGTAGACACTACGTCTTTATGCAACGCCGACACTGCGACGTACCATTGAAATTATTTAAGAAATGAAGATAATTTATATAACGTTCATCGAAGTATGAACAACATCGGGTCACGAGCAAAAAAAAAAAAAAAGTTCACTGAAATTTTGCTCGTGACCCGGTGTAAGTTAATTTGATGAACGTAAAAAAAAAATACCTTTATTACTTAAAGCTAAGTCTTTATGCAGCCCCGACGTCGATGCCACGCTGCTCTCAAACCGGACGTATCAATGTAATTTACATAAATTACATGATGGAGCGTGATAGCTCAGTGGTTAGTGCACTTGCCTCTGATGCTAGAGGTCCCGGGTTCGATCCCCGGCAGCGGCGATAAAATGTCGGTGTCCGAACACGCTCCATTGGCATCATTTGCAGGGATGAATGTCATAAAGTGCACCGTCCTTCGGATCGGGACGTTAACTGGAGGCCCCCCTGTGCAGGGAGAACCATCCCCTGTGCAGGTTAAAGATCCCTACCGTAATTACATGATTACTGTGTAGGCTTTCATCCTGCAAAACCTGGAGTGTATGTAAGTACACCTGCGGTAATGGTCAAATGTGACCGACGCAGTATCAGAAGATAGATAGATAGAGATAAATGACATCCGCCTTTTAACAATAGAATCCTAGACACATCGACATCGACGCTACGTCTCCACGCCGCGCCGATGCCGATGTCACGCTGCTCTTAAACCAAAATGAACGTTACAGAAACTTCTTTCGCCTGTTAAACATTTTAGACACAGTAACATCCAGGGTACATCGACGCCGACGCTACGTCTCCACGCAGCGCCGACGCCGATGTTACGCTGCACTCAAACCAAAATAAATTTTAAAGAAATGACTTCCGCCTGTTAAACAATTTAGACTCAGTAGCATCCAGGGTACCTCGACGTCGGCGCAACGTCTACACGCAGCGCCGTCGCCGATGTTTCGCTGCTCTCATTACAAAATGATTTATAGCGTCTATGTCACCGTTCGTGGCAAAGCAGAAAAAAAAACACGACCATCCTTTGTAGAATATAGTCCCACATATGACGCAAGCAAGGCTCGAACCGCAGTGATGAGAGACCAAATGATTAAGAATCTGCGCTCTTACCCATACCACCATATCCTATACTTTTTCAGCATTCTAGAGGCAGTTTCGTGTTCGAACTATAAAAGGGTCTACCCTGGTTTTCTTCGGAGCACGGGAACGTGCCCATTTTTTTTTCAGAGAATAAAGCGTCATTGGTTAATAAGCTAAGGGACTAAGAAATGTGCACCAGAAAAAGGATTTGACGCCGTCGCTCAACAGCAGACTACGGTGATGATGAGAAAACCTGTCTACCCTTAGTCTACCCTTAAAGACGCATTTATTCCTTGGGAGCAAATTCTTTCCTTTCAGAATAGACTCGACTCACCGAGGCACTCTCAGCCATATGATCCCAGCATGCAACAAGCATGAGCCACATTATGGCAAAACCCGTTCGGCTGTTTGCGAGCAACTAAGAGACATGGCAGCCTGTGCATACGCACAGTCTGGTCAGCATTCCAATTTGCTGCTTGGACAGCTTGATACCGAGTTTACTCCAGTTACATGTAACTGAGTTGACCAGTATGATATGACCTCATCGCAATGCTTCTACCAATCTTTGCGGCCCCCGCCCATCGGGGCTTGGAAAAATAGATGGGCTGCATGATGCTTCCACGCAGAGCTAAAACCACGGCCCCTGCCTTTAGGGGCTAGAAGAAATATATGAGTTGCATGATGTTTCCACGCAGAGCTGAATCCAGCCCACACTCTTGTACTGGTAAACCGCTTAGAGGATCTAAGCCTGCCCAGGAACCGCGGTGCGAGGCGGACCGTCCATGCTAATATACCCTATTAGGTTTCATTGGGCGAAAGGGCTTGAGATGTCATTTCATCTCAATGTCGGGTAAAAGTCCCACAAAATTGGAAGCAACGTCTCCAAAATGACCTTTACAGTGTTGACGGGGACGTTAAACCTCAAATCAAACAAACAAAACAAGAGCTAAAACCGACCACACACGAGTACTGGTAAACCGCTTAAGAGGATCTAAGCCTGCCCAGGCAAAGCGGTGCGAGTCGGCCCGTCCATGCTTGTAAACGCTATTGGTTTCATTGGGCGACAGGGCTTGAGATGTCATTTCATCTCAGTGTCGGGTAAAAGTCCCACAAAATTTGAAGCAACGTCTCCAAAATGACCTATACAGCGTTGACGGGGACGTTAAACCTCAAATCAAACAAACAAATCTACCAATCTATGGGTCTCTTCTTTAGCGCTAACAGTTCTTTCCATTTTGTGATGTGCACTTTTTCGCATGCAGTGCGTCATTGAAGTCTTCCGGCTTTTCACAACAGCACGCGAGGTCACTGAGATACAATTACGTCATTTAGGCACGGGCGGCTGTTGCATACGAAAAGGTCGTTACAGGAATGGCAAACACAAATATGCTATCACTTGTTTGGGAAGGGATCTTTCATAGGCGTAACGCCCATTACGCATGTGCGTAATGTAAAATATTTGCAGTGAAGAGAAGCGCCTAAATAATAGTGTTCTCCATTACATATTATATATGGGGTGTTCTTAAAGGAAAGAATTTGCTCCCCTCGGGAGAATTGGAAAGAATTTGCTCCCCTCGGGAGCAAATTCTTTCATTTAAGAGTAGCCCCCATCTCGGAAAAAGCTGTTTTACATCGATTTTTCTTGTTGTGCGTAATACTATTTTGGTTCTGGTTACGCCCGTGTCTGTTAATCCCCTGTCGTCCCCAAGCCCGCCCATCGGGCCTTGAAGAAATAATTGGGCTGCACACGAGAACTGGTAAACCGCTCAGAGGATCTAAGCCTGCCCAGGCAAAGCGGTGCGAGTCGGTCCGTCCATGCTTATAAACCCTATTGGTTTCATTGGGCGACAGGGCTTGAGATGTCATTTCATCTCAGTGTCGGGTAAAAGTCCCACACAATTGGAAGCAACGTCTCCAAAATGACCTGTACTGTAATGACGGGGACGTTGACCCTCAAATTTCCCCACCGCGAAGCGGAGAGAGGATTGTTGGAATTAACTTCCTCCGTCCATGTCCATCCGTCCGTTCATAACAAGTTTCTGTCCGCTGCATATCTTCTTAACGTCATTACATTTTGGTTATATCTTGATGATGAGCAGATTCAATAACTCAACCATGCCGACTCAAGGTCAATGTCACTGTTGTAGGTCATGAGTTTGAGCCTTGAATTCTTTTCTGCTCCATATGAACTGAACCCTTTCATGCAGGCCATCTATTTCTATATGGGTGGGGGCCGGAACCCTTTGACAGGTTTTCATTAAAGTGAAAGAAGTAATTTTGTATAGCAAATCAACACCAACACGAAATAATCTTTGTCATGTATTAACATCTATGTTTCACCATCATCGGTTCTTGAGGATGTAATTTGCTTTTTTGATTTGAGGTTTATCGTCGACTTATAAGTCACTAAGATCATGCATATGTAAATACTGCAAAACTTTATAATTAAAAATAGTGATAGAAAGTGTGCCTCACACCTCTGATACTACTCAGGTTCAATTACACTCTGAGGATAATATCTCATTGACGTACATGTAGACACTACGTTTTTACGCAGCGCCGACGTCGCGCTGCGCTCAAAGCAAACGTATCATTAAAATTATTTAAGAAATGAAGGTAATTTAGTCAACGTTCATCGGAGTATGAACAGCATCGGGTCACGAGCAAAGTTTGTTAGCCCCGTCGGGGTTCTCTTAAATTTTGCTCATCTTAATTAGATGAACGTTAAAAAATACCTTGATTACTTAAATATTGATATCTACATTACATTATTTCTCAAAACAATTGCACGCAGTTTTCCTACTGGCAGTGGAACAGCGTCGTTGGCGCCATAACTTTGTTTGTCTTATTGTTGTTCAACGTCCCCGTCAACGGCCAGTCATACTGAAGAGAACCATTTTTTTATGCCAAACCAAACGCATCAGTGAAACCCAACGAAAATGACTTTCTTATTTTATAAATACATCCCAGGTAAAGCCGCGTCCCTTCCGTTGTAGAAAGCGTCTCACATATGACTCGAGCAAGACTCGATCCACAGTGACGAGAGACCTAATGATTTTGATTTGTTTGTTTTATTTGAGGTTTAACGTCCCCGTCAACACTGTTAGGTCATATTGGAGACGTTGCTTCAAATTTTGTGGGACTTTTACCCGACACTGAGATGAAATGACATCTCAAGCCCTGTCGCCCAATGAAACAAATAGGGTTTATTGGCATGGACGGTCCGCCTCGCACCGCGGTTCCTGGACAGGCTTAGATCCTCTAAGCGGTTTACCAGTTCTAGTGTGCGGGCCGAATTCAGCTCTGCGTGGAAGCATCATGCAGTCCATATATTTCTTCAAGCCCCTATGGACGGGGGCCTACCCACCAGGCAATGACCATGTACCAACATATCACATACTTTTTCAGCGTTCTTGAGGCAGTCCGGTGTTCGAACAATGAAAGGGACTACCCCGGTTTCTGTGCAGCACGGGAACGTGCCCGTTTATTTTCAGGGAATAAGGCATCATTGATAAAAAAGCTTAAGGACCAAGAAACGAGGCGTTTCAAATGTGCTCCTGCCAAAAAAGAAAAAAAGAAAACAGCTCCCATCAGAGACAATAAATTTACACTTAAAGACGCATTTGCTTTCCGGGAGCAAATGGTTTCCTTTTAGAGTAGACTCGACTCACCGAGGGGTTACAAATGTGAACTCGCAACCGACGCAGTGAAACAATATGATCCCAGCATTGAACAGCATGCCTGAGCCACTTCATGGCAAAACCCGTTCAGATGTTTGCGAGAGACCTGTCAGCCTGCGCACACGCACAGTCTGGTCAGCTTTGGGCAGCTTGATACCGAGTTTCATTTGACGCCGTCGCTCAACAGCTGACTACGGCGAGGATGAGAAAACCTGTTTACAGTTAGAGACGCATTTGCTCCCCGGGAGCAAATTCTTTCAAAATAGACTCGTCTCACCGAGGCGTTACAAATGTGGCAGTGAAACAATAAGACCCCAGCATTTTACAGCAAGCATGAGCCACGCCATGGCAAAACCCGTTCGACTGTTTGCGAGAGACCAGTCAGCCTGCGCATACGCACAGTTTGGTCAGCTTTGGGCAGCTTGATACCGAGTTTACTTCTCTAATACATGCAGCTGAACAGACCAGTTTGATTTGACCTTGTCGCAATGCTTCTACCGATCTATGCCGGGTCTCTTGAAGTCTTCTTTGGCGCTAACAGTTCTTTCCATTTTGTGATGTGCACTTTTTCGCATGCAGTGCCTCATTGATAATGTGCCTCTCTGATAGCTGAAGCGCCCCTTTAAGAGAGTCTTCTCGTTTTTCACAGCAGCACATTAAGTCACTGAGATACAATTACGTCATTTAGGCACGAGCGTTGTAGCATACGAAAAGGTCGTTACAGGAATATGCTATAACTCGTTTTGGAAGGGATCTTTCATAGAAGATACGCCCATTACGCATGTGCGTAATGAAAATATTTGCAGTAAAGAGAAAGCAACAAAATAATAGAGTTCTCCATTACATATATCATATGGACTGTTTTTAAAGGAAAGAATTTGCTCCGAGGGAGTAAATTCTTACCTTTAAGAGTAGCCCCTATCTCGGAAAAAGCTGTTTTACATAGATTTGTTTCAGGTTGTGCGCTATAATATTTTGGTTCTGTTTGATTCTGTACGTTTTTTGTGGGTGTGTTAATCCCACGCCGCGAAGTGGAGAGGGGATTGTTGGAATGACCTTCCTCCGTCCATGGCCGTCCGTCCGTTGATAACAGTTTCTGTCCGCTGCATATCTCCTTAACGCCATTACATTTTGGTCAGATCTTGGCATAGAAGTGAGATGATATGCAGAACCAATAACACAACCATGCGGCATTGTCAACTCAAGACCATTGTCACAGTTGTGTGTTCTTGAGTTTGAGCAATGAATTCTTTTCTGCTCCATATCAACTGAACCCTTTGATAGTTTGTTTGATTTGAGATTTTACGTCCCCATCAACACTGTATAGGTCATTTTGGAGACGTTGCTTCCAACTTTGTGGGACCTTTTTAAGACACTGAGATGAAATGACGTCTCCAGGCCTGTGGCCCAATGAAACCAATAGGGTTAATAAGCACGGGCGGTCCGACTCGCACCACTTTGCCTCTTGGCGGTTTACCAGTACTCTTGTACGGACGGTTACAGCTCATGCAGCTTATCAATTTCTTCAAGCCCCAATGGGCGGGGCCGGACCCCTTTGATAGATTTTCATTAAAGTGAAAGAAGTAATTTTGTATAGTAAATCAACACCAACACGAAATAATCTTTGTCATGCTTTTACATCGTTTCGCCATCATCGGTTCTTCATATTATAAACAAAAAACATAGATGACGTCGCACACAAGCAATGCACCACGCCAACTATGTTACACAAAAAAATAACGCATACATGTCTATCTGATCTGGATCTACACTGTTTGCAAAGATACGGGTTGTCGTGAACAGCAAGATAATGGTTAAAATTTATGAGCAGGCCAAATAAGTCTGTGCTGATCTGAGCAGGAAAACCACCTCTTTCATTTCATATGTATCTTGATATTGACGAGCATAATAAATTTCATGCCACGAAGACCCGAGCATGAAGGTTCTTTTATCCCGAGGCCAGGCCGGGCGGATCAGCCTGCGCATTCGCGCAGTCGGATAAAAGTCCCCATCGGCCGTACAAATAGTAACTAGATTACCAGCCATCCAAAGCGCGCACAGCGAAGGCCCAGATCAAACTGCGCAAATGTGCAGGCTGATCCGAGTCATAGCCGAGCGCGCATGTAAATATAACGAATCGACGCAAGCCGGAAAACTATCACCAGCCTAGGCTCTGAAACCCTCGTAAAGGCAATAACAACGGCCGGGGAAAGTGAAAAAAAGAAAAAGACAAATTACCAGGCCGCACCCACGCGGACCGTAAGGGGTAAGGGGATGTAAATTGATTTTGCCTGACCACAATCTTCGCCCTTGATTCTGTCATGAATTGTTCCGTTTAGGACGATAAGAAATGAGCGACCAATGACAACTCAGATCAGCATACGCAACTGCGTACACTGATCAAAGTCTTCGCTGTTCGCATTAGTTACAACGGTTTTTTATGCCCCCGCCATTCGAAGAATGGTGGAAAGGGCATTAAGTGTTACCCCTGTCCGTTCGTTCGTTCGTCCCGACATCGTGTCCGGGCCATAACTCCTAAACCGTATGGAATATATTCATGAAACTTTACAGGTGCATTCATCACACTGAGACGATGTGTCATGAACGAGGAAGACAACTCTTGCTTTTTTAGCTCACCTGACCGAAGGTCATGGTGAGCTTTTGTGACAGTAAGATGTCCGGCGTCGTCGTGCGTCGTCCGTCGTCCGTCGTGCGTCGTCCGTGCGTAAACTTTTTCTTGTGAACACACTAGAGGCCACAGTTTTGGTCCAATTATCATCAAACTTGCTCAGAATGATAATCATGACAATATCTCGGTCAAGTTCGAATTTGGGTCATGTCGGGTAAAAAAGTAGGTCAGTAGGTCAAATCATAGAAAAACCTTGTGAACACTCGAGAGGCCACAATTTTGGTCCAATCATCATCAAACTTGCTCAGAATGATCATTGTGACAATATTTTAGTGAAGTTTGAATATGGATCATGTCGGCTTAAAAAGTAGGTCAGCGGGTCAAATCATAGAAAAACCTTGTGAACACCCTAGAGGCCACAATTTTGGTCCAATCATAATCAAACTTGCTCAGAATGATCATCATGACAATATCTTGGTCAAGTTCGAATATGGGTCATGTCCGGTCAAAAAGTAGGTCAGTAGGTCAAATCATAGAAAAACCTTGTGAACACTCTGAAGGCCACTGTTTTGGTCCAATTATCATGAAACTTGCTCAGAATGACCATTGTGACAATATTTCAGTCCAGTTCGAATATGGGTCATATCGGGTTAAAAAGTAGGTCAGCGGGTCAAATCATATAAAAACCTTGTGAACACCCTAGGGGCCACAATTTTGGTCCAATCATAATCAAACTTGCTCAGAATGATCATCATGACAATATCTCGGTCAAGTTTGAATATGGGTCATGTCCGGTTGAAAAGTAGGTCAGTAGGTCAAATCATAGAAAAACCTTGTGAATACTCAGGAGGCCACAAGTTTGGTTAAATCATTAATCTTGCTCAGAATGGTCATTGTGACAATATCTTGGCTAAGTTTGAATAAAGGTCTTTTCGGGTCAAAAAGTAGGTCAGTAGGTCAAATAAAAGAAAAAACTTGTGAACACTCTAGTTTTACATAGACTTATATAGGGAAAATCTTTAAAAATCCTTTTCTCTGAAACCACAAGGCCTAGGTCTTTTATATTTGGTATGAAGCTTCATCTAAAAGACCCCTAACAAGATTATTCAAATGATAGTGCTGAGGCCAAAAATGTCCCCGCCCCCGGGCCCTTTGGTTTTACATAGGCTTATATAGGGAAAATCTTTAAAAATCTTCTGCTCTGAAGCTGCAAGGCCCAGGACTTTGATATTTGGTATTAAGCTTTATCTAGTGGACCCCTACCAAGATTGTTCAAATTATAGTGCTGGGGCAAAAAATGCCACTGTTCCGGGGCCCTTTGGTTTTACATGGCCTTATATAGGGAAAATCTTTAAAAATCTTCTTCTCTGAAACCGCAAGGTTCAGGACTTTGATATTTAGAATGAAGCTTCATCCATTGGACCTCTACCAAGATTGTTCAAATTATCGCCCTTGGGCCAAAAATGCCCCCGCTCAGGGGCCCTTTGTTTTTACATAGACTTATATAGGGAAAATCTTTAAAAATCCTTTTCTCTGAAACCACAAGGCCTAGGTCTTTTATATTTGGTATGAAGCTTCATCTAAAAGACCCCTAACAAGATTATTCAAATGATAGTGCTGAGGCCAAAAATGTCCCCACCCCCGGGCCCTTTGGTTTTACATAGGCTTATATAGGGAAAATCTTTAAAAATCTTCTGCTCTGAAACTGCAAGGCCCAGGACTTTGATATTTGGTATTAAGCTTTATCTAGTGGACCCCTACCAAGATTGTTCAAATTATAGTGCTGGGGCAAAAAAAGCCTCCACCTGGGGCCCTTTGGTTTTACATAGGCTTATATAGGGAAAATCTTTAAAAATCTTCTTCTCTGAAACCGCAAGGCCCAGGACTTTGATATTTTGTATGAAGCTTCATCTAGTGGACCCCTACCAAGATTGTTCAAATTATAGCCCTTGGGCCAAAAATCCCCCTGCTCAGGGGCCCTTTGGTTTTACATAGACTTATATAGGGAAAATCTTTAAAAATCTTCTTCTCTGAAACCGCAAGGTCCAGGACTTTGATATTTAGAATGAAGCTTCATCCAATGGACCTCTACCAAGATTGTTCAAACTATCGCCCTTGGGCCAAAAATGCCCCCGCTCAGGGGCCCTTTGTTTTTACATAGACTTATATAGGGAAAATCTTTAAAAATCCTTTTCTCTGAAACCACAAGGCCTAGGTCTTTTATATTTGGTATGAAGCTTCATCTAAAAGACCCCTAACAAGATTATTCAAATGATAGTGCTGAGGCCAAAAATGTCCCCGCCGCCGGGCCCTTTGGTTTTACATAGGCTTATATAGGGAAAATCTTTAAAAATCTTCTGCTCTGAAACTGCAAGGCCCAGGACTTTGATATTTGGAATTAAGCTTTATCTAGTGGACCCCTACCAAGATTGTTCAAATTATAGTGCTGGGGCAAAAAAAGCCTCCGACTGGGACCCTTTGGTTTTACATGACCTTATATAGGGAAAATCTTTAAAAATCTTCTTCTCTGAAACCGCAAGGCCCAGGACTTTGATATTTTGTATGAAGCTTCATCTAGTGGACCCCTACCAAGATTGTTCAAATTATAGCCCTTGGGCCAAAAATGCCCCCGCTCAGGGGCCCTTTGGTTTTACATAGACTTATATAGGGAAAATCTTTAAAAATCTTCTTCTCTGAAACCACAAGGCCTAGGTCTTTTATATTTGGTATGAAGCTTCTTCTAAAGGACCCCTACCAAGATGATTCAAATTATAGTGCTGGGGCCAAAAGTGGCCCCGTCCCGGGGCCCTTTGGTTTTACATAGACTTATATAGGGATAATCTTTAAAAATCTTCTCTGAAACCACAAGGCCCAGGACTTTGAAATTTGGTATGAAGTTGCATCTAATGGACCTCTACCAAGATTGTTAAAATTATAGCCCTGGGGCCAAAAATGCCCCCACTCTGGGGCCCTATGGTTTTACATAGACTTACATGGGGAAAATCTTCAAAAATCTTCTTCTCTGAAACCACAAGGCCTGGGTCTTTGATATTTGGTATGAAGCTGCATCTAGTGGACCTCTATCAAAATTATTCAAATTATAGCCCTGGTACCAAAAATGTCCCCGCTCCGGGGCCCTTTGGTTTTGCATAGACTTATATAGGGAAATCTTTAAAAATCTTCTCTGAAACTGCAAGGCCAAGGCCTTTGATATTTAGTATGGAGCTTTATCTAGTGGACCTCTACCAAGATTGTTCAAATTATAGCCCTGGGGCCACAAATGCCCCCACCCCGGGCCGGGGCCCTTTGTTTTTACATAGATTTATATAGCCCTGGGGCCATTTGGTTTTGCATAGGCTTATGTAGGGAATATCTTTAAAAAAAATCTTCTTCTCTGAAACTGCAAGGCCCAGGTCTTTGAAATTTGATGTGTAGCTTTATCTAGTGGACCTTTGCCAAGATTGTTCTAATTATAGCCTTTGTTGATGTTTGGTATGAAGCTTCACCTTTAAGACCTCCCTCAACATTATGCACATTAAAACCCTGGGGCCAATAATGGCCCTCTCTGGGGCCCACTTGTTACACTATGGATCAGGTGAGCGATCCAGGGCCATCATGGCCCTCTTGTTTGGTTTTTGAATTAGCTGCCCTTGACTTAGTTCCATATAGTAAACCGTTTGTTTTTGTTTGATTTGAGGTTTAACGTCCCCGCCAACACTGTAAAGGTCATTTTGGAGACGTTGCTTCCAATTTTGTGGGACTTTTACCCGACATTGAGACGAAATGACATCTCAAGCCCTGTCGCCCAATGAAACCAATAGGGTTTATAAGCATGGACGGTCCGCCTCGCACGGCGGTTTCTGGACAGGCTTAGATCCTCTTAACTGTTTACCAGTACTAGTGTGCGGGCCGGATTCAGCTCTGCGTGGAAGCATCATTTCTTCAAGCCCCTATGGGCGGGGGCCACATATAGTAAACCGTGTCCGGGCCATAACTCCTAAACCGTATGGAATATATTCATGAAACTTCACAGGTGCATTCATCACACTGAGACGATGTGTTATGAACAAGGAAGACAACTCTTGCATTTTTGGTTTTTGAATTATCTGCCCTTGATTTACTTCCATATAGTAAACCGTTTCATGAATGGCATTTGGCGGGGGTATCCGTGTCCTATGGACACTTTTTCTAGTTTTTTTTTTCTTTTTGCTGTGCGCTTTTTTGAGTCATGATAATAGAAGCAGGGGTTAAACTGATACACAGAATAGTAGAAGCAGAATAGACACTTTGAAGATTTCCAAGACTGATCAGATGGCACACTGGTTGATACACGACTTAATTGACCATTAGTTTAGCTAGCCTCGCAGAGGCGTTTCATATGGCAACCCGCAAAAACGCAATGGAACAGTCAGACCCCATCGCTCAGCAATAATGTGCCCCGTCATGAGAAAACCTGTTCCATTATTTTCGTGCGACAAAAGGGCCGGTCAGCCTGGGCGTCCATGAGTCTGATCAGCACTTTTTTTAATTTGCTGCAACTTTGTAGCTGAGATGACCGGTTTGTGTCTACTCTTGATCTCGATACCGTTTTATCAGCACTTTAGTACCAGATCTTATGATTTTGGGTACCCATATAGAACAGTTGGAGCAGACTTGACTAAAGACATCAGCCATATTCAGTTTGATTAGCCTCACCGAGGCGTTTCAAATGTGAACCCGTTTTAGCAAACTATTGACCCCTTATATGGAGCGCTGACAGTTTGTTTTCCAATTAGTGACATGCAACTTTTTCCATAACGTTCCTCATTGATTCTACAGCAACACGTGATGTCATTGATTATTTTCGAGCACAGACGGTTATTGCATACGAAAAGGTCTTTACATTAATACGCTGTCGCTCATATTCTCTTGGGGGTTTTATGGGTTTGTTTTGTTTTCCAAAGCGCGCACTGCGAAGACCCAAGATCAGATTGCGCAAATGCGCAGGCTGATCCGAGTCATAGCCGGGTGCGCATGTAAATCTAACATATCGCCGCATCCCGGAAAACTATGTGGCAATTACAACGGCCCACAAAAGAACAAAAAAAAAATAATAAAGATAATGACCAGGCCGCGCCTACGTTGACGAATTTATAATCGGACCTTTAAAAGACTAAGGGACGGGAAATTTTCTCTTTGGCCACCTTCTCCCTTCCGCTGATTCAAGAAGGGCATTTGTCAGTTTCTGGCCCGAAAGGACGTGTGCTGTACTGGTTACGGTCAGTGAAAAAAAAAAATACTGGCGGGAGGGGGGGGGGCATTAAATTGATTTTACGTGGCCGCCATCTTCGTCCTTGGTTCTACCCTGAAGCGTGAAGTTTACCGTTTCGGATAATAAGAAATTAGTGACTAATAACAACTCAGATCAGCCTGTGCATCAGCGTAGACTGATCAAAGTCTCCGCTGTTCGCATGAGAGTTACTAGCAAAGACTTAAGCATACCGGCTAGATTCGCAGGCGGATCTGATTCTTCCTTGGTTTGAAATAGTTTTTTGCTGTGCGCTGGCTCATTTGAGTCATGATAATAGAAGAAGGGTTAAACTGATACACAGAATAGTAGGAGAAGAATAGTCTTTGAAGATTACCAAGACTGATCAGATAACACCCTGGTCGATATACGACTTAATTGGCCATTAGTTTAACTAGCCTCGCAGAGGCGTTTCAAATGTGAACCCGCAAGAATGCAATGGAACAACCAGACCCCATCGCTCAGCAAGAATGTGCCCCGTCATGAGAAAACCCGTTCCATTTTTTTTGCGTGCAACAAAGGGGCCGGTCAGCCTGCGCATCCGTAAGTCTGACCAGCACATTTCAATTTGCTGTCAGTTTGTAGCCGAGATGACCGGTTTGTGTCTTGACCTCGTCGCAAACCCCGAATACCGTTTTATCATTGCTTAATTTTAGGGGAACAAGGGAATAAAACTAACTTTGTGGAGCTGTGTGCATTGTTTGAAAACACTTCGGACAATATAAAGAAATGTGTGACAAGTGAAGACTCAGATCATCCTGCGCATCTGTGCAGTCTGATCAGAGTCTTCGCTGTTAACACGAGCCGTCTCAGGCCTCTGGGTTTTTCAAACAGTAACAAGCGAAGACTTTGGCAACGTTTGCTAGATGCACAGACCGATCTTATCCTTTCTTGGTAAAAAAAGTCTTTTGCTGTGCGCTGGCTCTTTTACATGAAAAATCCATGATGCTGAGGCATCGAAGCGTTGAAACAGAGCATGGGAAACGGGTCCTTATCCCATTAGCGAAAAAGAAAAACACTGTTAAAACAAGAAAAATTATAGCTTGAACGTCTTAATGATAATATTTGTTTCTCTTGAACGGTAAATGGCAAAAATAAACAAAAAAAAAACAATGTTTGTAAATTTCATTAAATATGAGCATTGCCAAAACAAGTAAAAAGGGCTTGTCTGTACGGTCATAAATGTCGCGCTGTGACTCTCTTCGTCTCTGTGAAAGACAATAAAATTCTCGGACGGATTATTGTCTCGCTCAGTGTACCGCTACATTGTCACGCTGAGAACACCTGTGCGTCTCGCTAGCTGTCTCGTTCGTCTCGGTGACAAGTGGAGGCGACACGGTGACAGAGAATTCTGCCACGGTGACGGTCGAGGTCTATAGGAATGTCTCGTTGCCTGTACTGTAAGTACATATTCATTAAAAAGCGCTATCATTAAAAGACAATCTGGTCATATTTATGCATGAAAATGATGTCCGTCTGCCAAAAAATAACATCAAAAGCATCCGTGTTCGTCTCTAATACATATAACTGTGAGCCTAGAATAAAAATGCATATATCGTAAACATCGGTATTTAAAAGCTGCTTTTTAGCTCACCTGAGCCGAAGGCTCATGTGATGTATTAGTATACCACGAGCCGTCGTCCGTAGTCCACACTTTCAACGAAGTATATCTCTGGAACCAGTGGGCCGGCCTTGATCAAATTTCATATGAACCATCATCAGGTAGGGGGAAAGGCTGTATTAGGTTTTTGTGCAGATTGGATGAGAACTCTGGTTGCCACAGCAACAAAGAGCTCCCATAGGCTTAACATAGGAAAAAGCTTGTCATCACTCTAGCTCCGTCAATTTTTTTCTGATCGACTTCATTCTTGCAGATAACGAGGACAGGCATGAAATCTCGATCAAGTTCGATTTTGGGCTGAATCGGATTATTCACTCAGGAGTTATGTGCCCTTGAGCGTTGAAAAAATTGCCTATTGACTTAACATGGGGAGAATGTTGTCATCACCGTAGCTGCTTCAATTATTTTCAGATTGGCTTTATTCTTGCAGATAACCAGCACAGCCATGAAATCTCGGTCAAGTTCGATAACTGGCCGAATCGGATCATTCACTTAGGAGTTACCTGCCCTTGTGTGTTTTTGCATTAGGGTTAATGGGAATTTCAAAAATGTATATCTTAAAGACTACTTGGCCAACTTTGATCAAATTTCATGTGTCGCATTATTGGGCAAGTGGAAAGGCTTCATTAGGTTTTCAGGCAGATCTGAGTGGAACTCTGGTTGCCATGGCAACATCTAGCTCCCATAGACTTCACATAGGAAAAAGCTTGTCATCACTCTAGCTCCGTCAATTTTTTTCTGATCGACTTCATTCTTGCAGATAACCAGTACAGGCATAAAATCTCGGTCAAGTTCGATTTTGGGCCGAATCGGATTATTTGCCTTGGAGTTACCTGCCCTTGAGCATAAAAAAATACGTTGTGACCACGATAGCAACTTTATTTTTATTCAGATCAGCTTCAAACTTGCAGGTAACGTGGACAGGCATAAAATCTCAGTTAAGTTCGAATTGGAATATTGACCTCGGAGTTACATGACCTTGAGCGACAAAAAATTTGCCCATAGACTTTACATAGGGAAAATGTTGTGACTATGATAGCAACTTGAATTTTTTTCAGATCAGCTTCAAACTTGCAGGTAACGAGGACAGACATAAAATCTCGGTTAAGTTCGATTTTGGGCCGAATCGGATTATTTGCCTTGGAGTTACCTGCCCTTGAACATAAAAAATACGTTGTGACCACGATAGCAACTTTATTTTTATTCATATCAGCTTCAAACTTGCAGGTAACGAGGACAGGCATAAAATCCAGGTTAAGTTCAATTTTGGGCCGAATCGGAATATTGACCTCGGAGTTACGTGACCTTGAGCGACAAAAAATTTGCCCATAGACTTAATTAGGGAAAATGTTGCGACTACGATAGCGACTTGAATTTTTTTCAGATCAGCTTCAAACTTGCAGGTAAAGAGGACAGACATAAAATCTCGGTTAAGTTCGTTTTTGGGCCGAATCGGAATATTTGCCTTGGAGTTACCTGCCCTTGAGCATAAAAAAATACGTTGTGACCACGATAGCAACTTTATTTTTATTCATATCAGCTTCAAACTTGCAGGTAACGAGGACAGGCATAAAATCTCGGTTAAGTTCGATTTTGGGCCGAATCGGAATATTGACCTCCGAGTTACGTGACCTTGAGAGACAAAAAAATTTGCCCATAGACTTAACGTAGGGAAAATGTTGTGACAGAAATAGCGACTTGAATTTTTAGCTCACCTGAGCCAAAGGCTCCAGTGAGCTGATAGTATACCAAGGCTCCGGAGTCCGTCGTCTGTCGTCCGTCCATCCGTCGTCCACACTTTCAATGAAGCATATCTCAGAAGGCAGTCGACCAATCTTGTTTAAATTTTATGTGTAGCACCATTGGGCAAGGGGAAAGGCTGCATTAGGTTTTGGAGCTAGTCTGGTTCATTTGTTCCTTCATTCTTCTTTCTCTCCATATAGAGATAATAGACCAATGTTAAATTTTTAATCAAAGATTTCTCAGGAACTATAAAAGCTAGAAACATCAAATTTGGTATTCAATAGAATAATGATGACTTATTTTGTGTAAGAGACATTGGGCTTTCTCAGCTTATTTGTTCATCTGTTCTTTCATTCTTCTTTCTCTCCATTTTGACCAATGTTAAATTTTCGTCAAAGATTTCTCAGGATCTATAGAAGCTAGAAGTCTCAAACTTGGAATGCAATGCAATAATGATGACTTATATCCTGTAAGGGTCAATGGGCTGGATTAGAACTATTAGCAGATTTAGTAGTCAAGTCTGTGAATTGTTAAAACTTGTTCCTCAGGTGAGCGGTTTAGGCTCATTGAGCCTCTTGTTTATCAGTTGCCGCGAGCTGTCAGTTAACGGTAAGTGGCCTGTGCTAATCAATAATAATTAGCCAATTGCAGTTCAAATGGGTCAGGAATGTGACACGTGGCTACTTCTGAAGAAGCCGATGCTTTGAAGTAACCCATAATTGAAATCCAAAATCTCCAGTACTAGCACATGCAAGCCAGTCTATAGAACCACCACCTGAAAGAAAATAAATAATAATTATAATAAAACTACTACCGGAGGGTAAAACGTCTGTTGTCTCCTGTGATCAACAGGTATTTTGCATGGACCGGTAAGAGAAGCAAAATTAGGAAGCAGTTGGAACCCACAAATTTTGAGTGTAATTTGTTTTTGGAAGCGCAAGATGCATAAAACCTATGTCTTGGACGCATTAAACAAGAATTCCGCCGAAGGCTATGTCGCGCCTGTGGTAAACTTGAACCTTAGGGTGGTCGCAAATGTTGACGCCTTGACAAACAAACGGACGAACGAACTGACAGAAAACCGGGCGCCTAGTTGTGCCATGCTTATAGCAGGCGCGACAAAAAGACAATGGCGCACAATATTTCTTGCGGTATAATGACGGTATGACCCCTCTCAATAATCAGATTACTTTTGTGACGATAAAAATTATCCAAAACATGTTTTACCACCTGTAGCGATAATCAGACACGTCTACACGCTTCAACAAACATAAATAATGCCGACAGCTTGTGTCAATCTCTCAAGTACTTTCACTATCTCCATGAACAGAAAGCTAAGCCTTCACAGATGCGCAGGATGATCGTAGTCTTCGCTGGTCACACATGTATAGTTTTTGTCATTCCACGCTTAATTTCCCGCCGTCATTTCTGAACGTGCATTTGTTGCAATCTGAAATTTTCCCACGTTTTTCAACAACCGTCACCGATAGTTTGCACACACGGTCTTCGCTTGCAACCTTTGGAAAACATGACAGTAAAACTGTGCGACATGTGAAGACACAGATCAGCCTGCGCAGTCTTATCAGTCTTTGCTCTTTCTACAAACCTTTTGTAGTATGGCTTCTGGTATATTCAGAGAGCAGCAAATGAAGAACTCGATGTACAGGCTGAATTTTCGTTAAAAGAAAAGTTTTTTTTCTGAGTGCTGGATGCAGTTTTACGTGTTGCAAAATATAAGGCCCTGTCTGGGTCTGACAAACACGGTAGCCAGGCGATTTTCTACTGTTCCTCAGGGGCCGAAAAAGGGTCCCATTCCCAACTGAAAATAGCCTTTATTTTTCCCAATTTAATTAAAAAATTCCCAAATTGATGAGAGAAAAAAAACACACAAAGAAACATCTTCTGAGACACTGAATTGCTAACTGAAACTTCAAACAGTCATTTCTGAAACATCAGATCAGTAAACAGTCACAGAAGATAGATATGGTTGCTTGAATGAAGCAGTAATTCTTGTTCCCAAGTTCACTACCTTTGTCTTTAATTTCCCAAATTTAGTAATTTTCTTGCTATTTTTCCCCAATTTAAGTCCGGGGCCTTTTCCCAAAATACCTGGATAAAGCCCTGGTAGCTTATGAGAGTTAGTATGCCATATGGTAGTGGCATCAGAAATGCTTACGGAGAAAAATGCACTGAATGCGTATGCGCACACAGAAAAGACTCCGATCAGATGAAAGTTCTGCACAGTCTGATCTGAGTTTATTGTTCATAAGGTTTCATTTCTCGGTAAACTTAGACACTGTCGCTGATCAGACTGCCCGCATATGGCATTGTCTTCGCTACAGTTACATGATAACACTGGTCAGGTAACTTTTCACACCTAATCATTTAATTGGTATCACTTACATGCACTCGTTATCAAAACGCTATTATGGTTTCTTAAAGTGAGATAATTTGGAACAATAAACAGCGGGATTAGCGGTAAACCATCAAACAGGCAACAATCTATTGCTAAAAAAATGTCTAAAACATCCATTCTTTAAACAGACATGACGTTTTTAGCTCACCGTCACGTAGTGACGAGGTGAGCTTTTGGGATCACTTTCTGTCCGTCGTGCGTCCGTCTGTCCGTGCGTCCGTAAACAATTTCTTTAAACGACATCTCCTAAACCACTGATCAGATTTTGACCAAACTTTACAGGAATGATCCTTTGGTGGTCCCCTTTCAAAGTTGTTCAAATGGTTCCGGTCCGTTGCACATCTAGGTCACAGGAGCCAAACATAGATTTTTTCACCAAAAACTTAAAAAATCTTCTTCTCTGAAACCACAAGGCCCAGGTCCTTGATATTTGGTATGAAGCTTCATCTAGTGGACCCCTACCAAGATTGTTCAAATTATAGTGCTGGGGTCAAAAATGCCCCCGCCCTGGGGCCCTTTGGTTTTACATAGGCTTATATAGGGAAAATCTTTAAAAATCTTCTTCTCTGAAACCACAAGGCCCAGGTCTTTGATATTTGGTATAAAGCTTCATCTAGTGGACCCGCACCAAGATTGTTCAAATTATAGTGCTGGGGCCAAAAATGCCCCGCCCCGGGGCCCTTTGGTTTTACATAGGCTTATATAGGGAAAATCTTTAAAAATCTTCTTCTCTGAAACCACAAGGCCCAGGACTTTAATATTTGGTATGAAGCTTCATCTAGTGGACCCCTACCAAGATTGTTCAAATTTTAGTGCTGGGACAAAAAATGCCCCCACCACGGGACCCTTTGGTTTTACATTGGCTTATATAGGGAAAATCTTTAAAAATCTTCTTCTCTGAAACCACAAGGCCCAGGTCTTTGATATTTGGTATGAAGCTTCATCTAGTGGACCCCTACCAAGATTGTTCAAATTATAGTGCTGGGGCCAAAAATGCCCACGCCCCGGGGCCCTTTGGTTTTACATAGGCTTATATAGGGAAAATCTTTAAAAATCTTCTTCTCTGAAACCACAAGGCCCAGGACTTTGATATTTGGTATGAAGCTTCATCTAGTGGACCCCTACCAAGATTGTTCAAATTATAGTGCTTGGACAAAAAATGCCCCCGCCACGGGGCCCTTTGGTTTTGCATTGGCTTATATATAGGGAAAATCTTTAAAAATCTTCTTCTCTGAAACCACAAGGCCCAGGTCTTTGATATTTGGTATGAAGCTTCATCTAGTGGACCCCTACCAAGATTGTTCAAATTATAGTGCTTGGGCCAAAAATGCCCCCGCCCCTGGGCCCTTTGGTTTTACATAGGCTTATATTGGGAAAATCTTTAAAAATCTTCTTCTCTGAAACCACAAGGCCCAGGACTTTGATATTTGGTATGAAGCTTCATCCAGTGGACCCCTACCAAGATTGTTCAAATTATAGTGCTGGGACAAAAAATGCCCCTGCCACGGGGCCCTTTGGTTTAACATTGGCTTCTATAGGGAAAATCTTTAAAAATCTTCTTTTCTGAAACCACAAGACCCAGGTCTTTGATATTTGGTATGAAGCTTCATCTAGTGGACCCCTACCAAGATTGTTCAAATTATAGTGCTGGGGCCAAAAATGCCCCCGCCCCGGGGCCCTTTGGTTTGACATAGGCTTAGGCCAAAACAAACTATATGTGTGGTTCCTATTACATGGTTTTCAAAAATAGGGTAGGTAGGTAGGAAAATTTATTTTATTTTTAGCTCACCTGTCACGTAGTGACAAGGTGAGCTTTTGTGATCACATTTTGTCCGTCGTCCGTGCGTCCGTGCGTGCGTCCGTAAACAATTTGTTGTCCGCACAATAGCATCTTCATTTATGATTTGATTTTAACCAGACTTGCACATAACTTGTACCCCCATGAGATCTAGGTTCCTTTCTTGAACCAGCCATATCCCATCATGTGTTACTGAGTTATGGCCCCTGAAAGGGCAAAAATTGCCTATTTTGGTCTTGTCCGCAGGATAGCATCTTCATTTATGATTTGATTTCAACCAGACTTGCACACAACTTGTACCACCATGAGATCTGGGTTCCTTTCTTGAACCAGCCATATCCCATCATGTGCTACAGAGTTACGGCCCCTGAAAGGGCAAAAATTGCCTATTTTGGTCTTGTCCGCACGGTAGCATCTTCATTTATGATTGGATTTTAACCAGACTTGCACACAACTTGTACCCCCATGAGATCTAGGTTCCTTTCTTGAACCAGCCATATCCCATCATGTGTTACGGAGTTACGGCCCCTGAAAGGGCAAAAATTGCCTATTTTGGTCTTGTCCGCACGATAGCATCTTCATTTATGATTTGATTTTAACCAGACTTGCACACAACTTGTACCCCCATGAGATCTGGGTTCCTTTCTTGAATCAGCCATATCCCATCATGTGCTTCGGAGTTACGGCCCCTGAAAGGGCAAAAATTGCCTATTTTGGTCTTGTCCGCACGATAGCATCTTCATTTATGATTTGATTTCAACCAGACTTGCACACAACTTGTACCACCATGGGATCTGGGTTCCTTTCTTGAATCAGCCTTATCCCATCATTTGCTTTGGAGTTACGGCCCCTGAAAGGGCAAAAATTGCCTATTTTGGTCTTGTCCGCACGATAGCATCTTCATTTATAATTTGATTTTAACCAGACTTGCACACAACTTGTACCACCATGGGATCTGGGTTCCTTTCTTGAACCAGCCATACCCCATTATGTGTTACGGAGTTACGGCCCCTGAAAGGGCAAAAATTGTCTATTTATAGCCCCGCTTGAAAAGTGGGGCTATATTGGATTTGCCCTGTCATTCCGTAATTCTGTAATTCCGTAATTCCGTTATTCCGTTATTTTTTCGTCACAGTTTTCCCCGAAACTAAGAGAGCTAGAAAACTAAAACTTTGTATACACGTGGACAATGGGTGCCTCCACGGACCTTACCGAAATTATGACCAAGGGCCCATAACTCTTGGAGTTATCTCCCCTGATAGGTTTTTTAAATGAAAATGTTTGGTCACAGTTTTCTCAGGAACGAAAGAAGCTAGAAAGCTCAAACTTTGCATAAATGTGGACAATGGGTGGATATAGGGAGCTTACCAAAATAATGGCCAAGGGCCCATAACTGTTGGAGTTATCTCTCCTGATAGGTTTTTTAAATAAATGAAAATATAGGTTTTTTTTAAATGAAAATGTTTGGTCACAGTTTTCTCAGGAACTAAAGAAGCTAGAAACCTCAAACTTTGCATAAATGTGGACAATGGGTGGATATAGGGAGCTAACCAAAATAATGGCCGAGGGCCCATTACTTTTGGAGTTATCTCCCCTGATAGTATAGTTTTTTTAATAAATGAAAAGGTTTGGTGACAGTTTTCTCAGGAACTAAGAAAGCTAGAATACTGAAACTTTGTATGAACATGAAAAGTGGGTGGATGTATGGCCCTTACCAAAATAATGGCCAAAGGCCCATAACTCTTGGAGTTATCTCCCCTGATAGGATATTTTCTGCAAGTAAAAAAATCATTTCACTTTTCTAACCATCAAACCATGAAAAATATTTTCGATACAGTTTTCTCAGGTACTAAGAAAGCTAGAAAGCTGAAACTTTGTATAAACATGAACATTAGGTGGATGTAAGTAAATAATGGCCAACAACATTACTCTTGGGGTTATCTCCCCAGCAAAGAAAAAAAAAAATATTAAAGTTTTCTCTGGAACTAAGAAAGCTCCCCTGATAGGTTAAAAGCTTTTAGAGTCAATGTGTCTTACTCCTCTGATAGCGCTATAGCGGGGCTATAGTCAGATCCTCTGACAGCTCTAGTTTGGTCTTGTCTGCATGATAGCTGTTTCATTTATGATTTGATTTTAACTTAACTTGCACACATTTTGTACCACCACAAAATATCTCGGTCAAGATCGAATATGGGTCATGTTGGGTCAAAAAGTAGGTCAGTAGGTCAAATCAGGAAAAAAACCTTGTGAAGACACTAGAGGCCACAGTTTTGGTCTGATCATCATCAAACTAGCCCAGAATGATCATCTTGACAATATCTCAGTCACATTCGAATATAGGTGTTGTCGGGTCAAAAAGTAGGTCATTAGGTCAAATCATAGAAAAACCTTCTGAACACACTAGAGGCCACAATTTATGTCCAATCATCATCAAACTTGCTCAGACTGATCATCATGATAATATCATAGTCACGTTCGAATATGAGTCAAGTTGGTTCAAAAAGTAGGTCAGTAGGTCAAATCATAGAAAAACCTTGAGAACACACTAGAGGCCACAGTTTTGGTCCAATCATCATCAAACTTGCTCAGAATGATCATCTTGATAATATTTTGGTCACCTTCGAATATGGGTCATGGCAGGTCAAAAAGTAGGTCAGTAGGTCAAATAAGAGAAAAACCTTGTGAACACACTAGAGGCCACATTTTTGCTCCAATCATCATCGAACTTGCTTGGAATGATAGTCTTGACAATAGTTGGTCAAATTCGAATATGGGTCATTTCAGGTCAAGAAGTAGGTCAGTAGGTCAAATCATAGAAAAACCTTGTGAACACACTAGAGGCCACAGATTAGGTCCGATCATCATCAAACATGCCCAGAATGATCATCTTGACAATATCTGAGTCATGTTCAAATATTGGTCTTGTCGGTCCAAAAAGTAGGTCAGTAGATAAAATCATAGAAAAACCCTCTGAACACACTAGAGGCCACAGTTTTGGTCTGATCATCATCAAACTTGCTAAAAATGATCATTTGACAATATCTCAGTTAATTTTGAATGTGGGTCATATCTGGCCAGTAAGTAGGTCAGTAGGTCAGATTGCTGAAAAACCTTGTGTACACACTAGAGACCCCAGTTTTGGTCCGATCATCATCAAACTTGCTCAGAATGATCATCTTGACAATATCTGGGTCAAGTTTGAATATTGGTCATGTCGGGTCAAAAAGTAGGTCAGCAGGTCAAATCATAGAAAAAGTTTTGAACACTCTTAAAGGCCACAGTTTTAATCAAATCATCATAAAACTTGCTCAGAATGATCATCTGGACAATATCTCAGTTCAGTTCGAATATGGGTCATGTCAAATCAAAAAGTAGATCAGTAGGTTATTTTGTCATAACTTTTGAACTGTTTGAGATAGAGCCTTCATATTTGGCATGTAGGTACCTTGTGACAAGGGCTTCCCACTCATATAAAGATTTGACCTGTGACTTTGACCTGTGACCTACTTTATCATAACTTTTGAACCATATGAGATAGAGCCTTCATATTTGGCATGTATGTTCCCTGTGACAAAGTTTTCCCAATCATTCAAATTTTTTTAGCCATGACCTTGACCTTTGACCTACTTTGTCATAACTTTTGGAGCATTTAAGATACAGCCTTTATATTTGGCATAAAGGTTCCTTCATAGGAGTGAGTGTTTGAGTTGAAGTCTCACCGAAAGCTAAGGTCATACAGTGATGGGACCTCTGTTTAAAAACCAATCTGAAAGTCTGGAGAAGCTTGTGATCGATACTGCTACCCCTGGTTTACAAGGCAAGTAACATGACCACAGTACCATGAAGGCTTCTAAACTTCATTGGAATGTTGTGTAGATGACCCTCTAGGAAAATAGCATAACGATTAACAAATGGTCACAAGAGCTAAAAAGAGAAAAAACATTGTAAATTTGCTTCAAATGCGAACTCCTTCTAAACCTTTGGGCCAATTGGATTTTAAACTTCACCGGAATGTTGCCTAGGTGACTCCCTACCAAAATAGTTAAACCATATTCCACTCCAATGAACAAGATGGCTGCCAGAGCTAAAAATAAAAAAATATCTTCAAATGACAATTCCTACTGTACTCTTGGGCCAATTTCATTCAAACTTTGAAGTAATGTTGCTTAGATGACCCTCTACCAAAAAGGCTAAAACAATCCCGCTCTGATGAAAAAAATGGCCACCGGAGCTAAAAATAGAAAAATATTGTAAATCTGATTCAAACGTGAACCCCTCCTAAACCCTAAGGCCAATTTGATTCAAACTTCACAGGAATGTTACCTAGGTTACTCCCTACCAAATAAGCTAAAATCACTGCTGATGGCCACCATAGCTAAAAATAGAATGTACTCGAGACAGTGACAGACAGGTGAGCGAACCAGGGCCCTGTGGGCCCTCTTGTTTATTTTTATTTTTTTTCTCACCTTCTATACTATGCTACACACCGCACTTATTTTGGTTATATTGTTTTGCTTTTGTTGTATAATTGTACTTGAAAACATTGTAAACAAATAAAAGTATAATAAATAATGCTTAGTTTTCATCCATATTGTCCTAACTGTTACAAAAAAGGGTGTTCTTCAGTCAGAACAAAGTATTTTGATTGGACATCCTGTGTACCGGTATGTGTTTGCCTTTTACAAAAGGTCAGCCTTTTGGACTTGCTGTTCTAGTGAAGGTTGCTTTATAACTGTTATTGTACCATATATACATTGAAGATAAATGTAAAAGTTCAAAAGATCAAGATGAAATGACAGAGTAAACGGATATCAAAAAGTTTCTTTTAACGGCTTAATACTGCAAATTAAACATCCAGCAATTAGCACCAGCAGAAACTATTTTATATAGTCTTTTCAAATCGTAGTCCTTGAGCCATTTGTATCTGTATTACTTTGTCTTAAAGCTGAACATGATAGATAGATAGATAGATAGATAGATAGATAGATAGATAGATAGATAGATAGATAGATGGTTCTGAAAACAGGAGTCCAAAATCCTTCATTTTGAAAAGTTAAGTTCCTGATCTTGATTGCACAAAAACATAAACAACATTTCCACACACATGTGTGCACTACATCATATTTGCATGTTTCCCTAACTGCCTCTTTCATGACTTCAATCCAAACTTGTACAGTGTGGAAACTCAATAGAACCATGCCATTGAGGTGGTTTTAATAAGAAACCACAATGTACATGTATGTTCTGGAGCAGAGATTGGGAAAAAATATATCCCAGTTAAGTCTGCTTTCCCCTTTAACTAGGGGCATGCAAGGGTGAGCAGGGATAAATAAGTTCTGAATAGTTAGATCCTCCGGAAGCAAAGAATACACCGAATAAACGAAAATAGCAGACTCGGTTTTATTGTGTCTGTTCATCTCAATGTCGGGTAAAAGACCTACAGCATTGGAAGCAACGTCTCTAAAATGACCATTTATAGTGTTGAGGGGAACGTTAAACCTCAAATCAAATTACCAAAATATAACAATGTCATGCCTGTTTAAAGAATGGATATTTTAGACACTTTTTTAGCAATAGATTGTTGCCTGTTTGATGGTTTACCGCTAATCCCGCTGTTTAATATTCCAAATTATCTCACTTTAAGATTTGATGACCAGTGTACATGTAAGTGATACCAATTAAACGATTAGGTGTGAAAGGTTACCTGACCAGTGTTATCATGTGCACATGCGGCCAGTCTGATCGGCGAGTATCTAAACTTTCCGAGAAATGAAACCTTGTGAGCAATAAACTCAGATCAGACTGTGCAGAACTTCCAGCATTCAGTGCATTTCTCGGAAAGCATTTCTGATGTCACCACCATATGACATCCTAGCTCATTAACTACCGTCTTTGTCGGACATATATTACATGTTAAACTGCTTCCTGCACTCACGAAAAAAAAAATTCTTTTAGCGTAAAATCAGCTCGTACATCGAGCTCTGCGTTTGCTGCGATCTGCATATCCCAGAAGCCATACTACAACAGGTTTGAACAAAGAGCAAAGACTGATAAGACTGCGCAGGCTGATGATCTGTGACTTCACCTGTCGCACAGTTTTACTGTCATGTTTTCCAAAAATTGGATGCGAAGACCGTGTGTGCAAACTATCGATGACGTGTTATTGAAAAACGTGGGAAAATTTCAGACTGCAACAAATGCACGTTCAAAATGACGGCGGGAAATTAAGCGCGGCATGAAAAAAAGTATATATGTGTGACCAGCGAAGACTACGATCATCCTGCGCATCTGTGAAGGCTTAGCTTTCTGTTCATGGAGATAGTGAAAATACTTGAGAGATTTACACAAGCGGTCTGCATTATTTATGTTTGTTGAAGCGTGCACACTTGTCTGATTATCGCTACAGGTGGTAAAGCATGATTTGGATAATTTTTATTGTCACAAAAGTAATCTGATTATTGAGAGGGGTCATACCGTCATGGTCTGCATACTGCAAGAAATGTGCGCCATTGTCCTTTTTTATGCGTCCGAGACATGGGTTTTATGCATCTTGCGCTTCCGAAAATTGCATTCATAATTTGTGGGTTCCGACCGCTTCCTAATTTTGCCTCTCTTACCGGTATATGGAAAATACCTGTTAATCACAGGAGACAACAGACGTTTTACCCTCTGGTAGTAGTTTTTTTCTTATTTATTTTGTTTCCGGTGGTGGTTCTATTGGCTTGCATGAACGGTCTTGAATGTGCTAAGTACTGAGGATTTTGGATTATAATTATGGGTTACTTCAAAGCGTCGGCTTCTTCAGAAGTAGCCACGTGCCATATCCCTGACCCATTTGAACTGTAATTGGCTAATTGTTATTGATTAGCACAGGCCACTTACCGTTAACTGACAGCTTGCGGCAATTGATAAAAAACAGCTTTTAAATAGCGATGCTTACGATATGCATTTTTATTCTAGGCTCACAGTTATTTAGAGACAAACAAGGATGTTTTTGATGTTTTTTTTTTGGCAGACGCACACCATTTTCATGCGTAAATACGACCAGATTGTCCTTTAATGAATAAAAATCAAAAACGAGTTCCTTTAAGAGCAATGAAAACATTCATAAGAAAGAAGATGGGTCATACTACGTAGTTTCGGCTAATAAAGCCTCATCAGTGACCCTGTAATGATCCGGAGAAAGCCAGAGGAAACATAAAGCGCTTTTTAATGAATATGTACTTAAATACTTTAACCATAAAAAATTGAAAGACCGTTTTTGCACATAAAATGTTTGGAATATTCATGATAGAAAAAATAATTAGGGTCGGCGGGAAAAAGCTAGGCACGGTCGGGTAACCGGAACCACACATATATTTTATATTGGCCTTATATAAGGAAAATCTTTGAAAATCTTCTTCTCTTGAAACCACAAGGCCCAGGACTTTGATATTTGGTATGAAGCTTCATTTAGTGGACCCCTACCAAGATTGTTCAAATTATAGTGCTGGGACAAAAAATGCCCCCCCCCCCCCCCCCCCCCCACGGGGCCCTTTGGTTTTACATTGGCTTATATATGGAAAATCTTTAAAAATCTTCTTCTCTGAAACCACAAGGCCCAGGCCTTTAATATTTGGTATGAAGCTTCATCTAGTGGACCCCTACCAAGATTGTTCAAATTATAGTGCTGGGGCCCTTTGGTTTTACATTGGCTTATATAGGGAAAATCTTTAAAAATCTTTTTCTCTGAAACCACAAGGCCCAGGACTTTGATATTTGGTATGAAGCTTCATCTAGTAGACCCCTACCAAGATTGTTCAAATTATAGTGCTTGGGCAAAAAATGCCCCCATCCCGGGGCCCTTTGGTTTTACATAGGCTTATATCTTTAGGGAAAATCTTTAAAAATCTTCTTCTCTGAAACCGTTAGGCCCAGGTCTTTGATATTTGATGTGTAGCTTCATCTAGTGGACCTTTGCCAAGATTGTTCAAATTATAGCCTTTGTTGATGTTTGGTATGAAGCTTCACCTTTAAGACCTCCCTCAACAATATGCACATTAAAGCCCTGGGGCCAATAATGGCCATCTCTGGGGCCCACTTGTTACACTATGGATCAGGTGAGGGATCCAGGGCCATCATGGCCCTCTTGTTATTTTTTTGTCAATTTCAGAGATTTTTGTTCCAAAATGTAAGGCAACATTTGCTCTTATCTGCAAAAAGGGTATGGTGCCAGAAAAAAAGATCTTGGCGCTAGAGAAAATGGGTCTGGAGCCACGCCATCATAAAAAGGCTGGGGAAAACAAATTAAAATAATAATTTGTGCAGTAGGTCTGCATTTTCTGGTTCTTGAAACGGAATCCGCTGCCAGTTTTTAGATTCATATCAGCGTGTCTAAACGATTGGCTTACGGTGTTGACAATAAAGGTACCATGTTGAGGCACGCAGGATACACCATGATCTGTGGCGGGAAAAGAAGCTAAAAGTACCAAGAGTAAACAGAAAATGGAAAGGAAATTTGTCGGACCGCGTCTTGGAAGTGTGTGTAAGGGGTGGGGGGGGGGGGGGGGGGGGGGGGGGGGGGGGGGTAGAAAGAAATTAATCAGCCATACTGTAGCTCAACTTATCTATATTAATCGTGTATGATCAAAATAAAAATCCAACCTTCTGACGCTAATTTGGTTTGAAAAATAAAACACATACCTAGGTTTAAATTTGTAGGTCTTATCTAGAGCCAAAATATTTGAAAAAATGCTGAAAGTTCTGGTGACAGACAGACAAAGCTCTAATGTTTTGGCGCCCAGTCAACTTTTCAGTCACTATGGGTGACTGTCAGTCTTTATCCCTGCTCGCCCTTGTATGCACCTAGTTAACTGGGAAAGCATGCTTAACTGGGGATATATCTTTTCCCAATCTCTGCCCAAGAACATACATGTACATTGTGGTTTCTTATTACAACCGCCTCAATGGCATGGTTCTATTGAGTTTCCACACTGTACAAGATTGGATTGAAGTCCTGAAATGCACTTTTCAGAAAAAGAGGCAGTTAGGGAAACATGCAACTATGCAGTAGTGCACACGTGTGTACCGTGTAGAAATTTTGTCTATGTTTTGTTTGCAATCAAAATCAGGGACCTAACTTTTCAAAATGAAGGATTTTGGACTCCTGTTTTCAGTATCTATCTATCTATCTATCTATCTATCTATCTATCTATCTATCTATCTATCTATCTATCTATCTATCTATCTATCTATCATGTTTAGACCTAAGGACTACAATTTGAAAAGACTATATAAAAGTAAGTTTCTGCTGGTGCTAATTACTGGATGTTTAACTTGCAGCATTAAATATGTTCTATAAAAGGGTTATCCTTTGGAAGCCAGGAAAAGTAACTTTCTGATCTCGGTTTACTCTGTCATTTCATCTTGATAGTTTGAAC
The DNA here is from genome assembly GCA_963580285.1 of Lucinisca nassula. Classification (NCBI taxonomy): domain Eukaryota; kingdom Metazoa; phylum Mollusca; class Bivalvia; order Lucinida; family Lucinidae; genus Lucinisca; species Lucinisca nassula. The sequence goes on from OY757014.1 coordinate 116,511,651, forward strand.
TTTTACATTTATCTTCAATGTATATATGGTACAATAACAGTTACAACACTATTCAAGATAAAGCAACTTTCACTAGAACAGCAAGTCCCAAAGGCTGACCTTTTGTAAAAGACAGACAAAGGATGTCCAATCAAAATACTTTGTTTTGACTGAAGAACACCCTTATTTTATAACAATTAGGACAATATGGATGAAAACTAAGCATTATTTATTATACTTTTATTTGCATTTCATAAATTGTTTACAATGTTTTGAAGTACAATTATACAACAAATTGGCACGGCCCCCGCCTATCGGGGCTTGTTTGTTTGTTTTGTTTGATTTGAGGTTTAACGTCCCCGTCAACACTGTAAAGGTCATTTTGGAGAGGTTGCTTCCTTTACCCGACATTGAGATGAAATGACAAGCCCTGTCACCCAATGAAACCAATAGGGTTTATTAGCATGGACAGTCTGCCTCGCACCACAATGGACAGTCTTAGATCCCCTAAGCGGTTTACTAGTACTAGTGTGCATGCCGGATTCAGCTCTGCGTGGAAGCATCATGAAGCCCATATATTTCTTCAAGCCCCTTTGGCCATCGGGGCTTGAAGAAATATATGGGCTGCATGATGCTTCCATGCAGAGCTGAATCTGACCCTCACACAAGTAAACCGCCTAGAGGATCTAAGCCTGCCCAGGCAAAGCATTATATGTGTCTGAACTACCATGCTTATAACACCTATTGGTTTCATTGGCGACAGGGCTTGAGATGTCATTTCATCTTAATGTCGGGTAAAAGTCCCACAAAATAGGAAGCAGCATCTCCAAATGATCTTTTCAGTGTTGACGGGGATGTTTAACTTCAAATCAAACAACAACAAAAGCAAAACACTATAACGTAAATAAGTGCAATGTGTAACATAGTATAAAAGGTGAGAAAAAAATAAAAAATAAAATAATTTTCCTACCTAACTACCCTATTTTTGAAAACCATGTAATAGGAACCACACATATAATTTGTTTTGGCCTAAAGGAGGACAAGCATAAAATCTCGGAAGAGTTAGAATTTGGTTTGAATCTGACCAGCGGTTTTCCAGTTACATCCCCTTGAGCGTGAAAAATTTTCCAATAAACTTATAATGGGGAAAACGAGGTCTCCACTTTTTCTCCGCCATTTCTGATCCGATCTCCATCAAACTTGCAGATAACCGGGAGAGGCTTATAGTCTACTTGAGTCCAGATTTGGGCTGCACGGGACAAACAGCTTCTGAGTTACCTTGCCCTGAGCATAAATGTAAGTGAAAAATGGTGTCTCCAGCTTTTCTCAGCCATTTTTGATTGGATCATTTTGTAACTTTTGGTAAGGCCCCCCCCCCCCCCCCCCCCCCAAAGAAAATTACACTGCAACCTTGTTATAACGCGGGTGGTGGGGTCCAAGAACCCCAACCGCTTTAGTGGTGGTCACCGCGTTATAAATTTGGGGGCACCGACAAACATCATAGTGTTGTCAAGCAATGTGTACCCCACCCACCAATAGTATGAAATTTCAAAATGTTAATTTCAGTGTATATGTTGTTGAAAAAAGAAAGACTAGAATACTGTCCATGGCGCGCCATCGCAAATCCCCACGCTTCCTACAGAGGGGCCAAGTACTGAAAAACCCTCACCCTGGGCCCAAATTTGACCACATGGTCAAAATATTACCTGTTTTATATTCTACTGTTCATGCCCTTCAATTTGATATGCCACATGACTATGTTCCAAAAAAAAAATAAATTTTGACCCCTCCCCCAGGGCCCCAATCTGACCCCAGGGTCAAAATTTTACTTGTAGTTTATTCTACTCATTATCCCCTTCGCATAGATATGCAACATGGCTATGTTCTGAAAAACTTTAATTTTGACCCCGGACCCCCACAAGTCCGACCCCCAGGGCATGACCTGGGTGTCACAACCAAAATCCCGTTCAATATGTTTTGCTTTTTTCATAACTAGGTACATGTGCAAAGTTTGGCATCAAAATCTTGAAAATTGATTTTGTAATTGAATTTTATTGATATTTGACCTTTTGACCCCTCCCTCCCCAGGGCCCCAGGGGCCGGGGTCAAAAATGAACGTGATCTCGCTCAAGCCATTAATGTAAGAGTGGTTACGCTACTCGCCTTGTAAACCAGGGGTCGCAGGATCGATCCCGGGCTTCTCCAGACTTTTAAGTGAGTCTTTTAAACCAAGGTCCCGTCTCCGTATGACCTTAGCTGTTGTTGGGACGTAAAACTCAAACACTCGCTCACTCCATTAATGTAAGCAACTCACATACCGAATTCGGTTGGATTCCTGACAACGGTTTAGGAGATCGCCGGACGGACAGACGGAGGCGATAACAATATCCCACTTTTCTTCGAAAAACGTGGGGATAATCAATAAAAAGTGTTCTAATATTACTGGCTGGTTGTTTATCTTTTTAATCCCATTTATTATCCTTGTCAGACATATGAATCATTTTCCCCTATTCACCCCCTATAGAATGGGAATAACACTTCCAATACATTTGCACAGAAGAAAAGGTTAGGAATAGCAATTCTAGTACATTTGCGCAGCACCCCCGCCCATCAGGCTTGAAGAAACAGATCCTGCCTATCAATGTGTATTGGTCCAAATAAATGACACCACTAATGTGTATTATTGGATTTTTTATCTGCACTATTGTACAGTATTGGAGATAGAGCCATGAGGTTTAGTACACCGACTTACTTACAAGGTTAAGCAATGACGTGTCACAAAAAACACAGATAAGGTGACCGCTGTGCAAAATTTTTTTTTTTATATCGTCTGCTCAGAATAGCGTTATAGAGTTATAGACAAAGAATTTAAATAAGGGATAATTTCATTTTGGAAACATTCAAATAAGTTTCTTGTAAGAAACATATATTTTTCCTTTTATTAGCTCACCTGAGCCGAAGGCTCCGGGGGGGCTTATTGTGATCGGTCCGTGGTGGTGGTCGTCGTCCGTCCGGATGTCTGTCCACAATTCCTTTAAACGACATCTCCTAAACCAATGAACAGATTTTGACCAAACTTGGCAGAAATGATCTTTGGGTGGTCCTCTCTCAAAGTTGTTCAAAGAATTCCATTCCATGCAGAACTCTGGTTGCCATGGCAACAAAAGGGGAAAATAAGAAAAAAACCTTTAAAAACCGTCGTGTCTGAAACCAGAAGGCCCAGGTCATTGGTATTTGGTATGAAGCTTCATCTAGTGGACCTCTACCAATTTTGTTCAAATTATTGCCCTGGGGCCAATATTGGCCCTGCCCCGGGGCGTACTGGTTTTACATAGTCTTATATAGGGAAAACCTTTAAAAATCTTCTTGTCTGAAGCCAGCAGCCCCAGGTCTTTGATATTTGGTATGAAGTTTCATCTATGAAGATTCTTCAAATTACAACCCTGGGGCCAAAAATGACCCCACACGGGGGCCCACTGGTTTTACATAGGCTTATATAGGGAAAACTTTTAAAAATCTTCATCTGAAACCAGAAGGCCCAGGTCTTTGATATTTGGTATGAAACTTCATCTAGTGGACCTCTACCAAGATTGTTCAAATTATAGCCCTGGGACCAAAAATGCCTCTGCGTCGGGACCACTGGTTTCACATAGGCTGATACAGGGAAATCCTTTGAAAATCTTCTTGTCTGAAACCAGGAGGCCCAGGTCTTTGATATTTGTATGAAGCTTCATCTAGTGGACCGCTACGAAGATTGTTCAAATTATAGCTCTGGGGCCAAAAATGGCCCCACACGGGGGGCCCACTAAGGGTGACACGATTAATCGTGTAATCGATTAATCGATCGATAAATCAACAAAAATGATTATCATTTCTGATTTGCTTTTAATCGATTACTTGATAGGTACAATTTACTACCCAAAGTTATGCCTAAAATAGCTGGATGAGTGGCAAACAGTGCAGACCCTGATGAGACGCCGCATTCTGCGGCGTCTCATCTGGGTCTACACTATTTGCTCAGGCCTGTCTGTTCAAATATACATAAGGTAAAGTGCAACATGTGGTAAGAGTCATGCTCAGAAGAAAGCCAGACAGGTAAAATTATGACAAAAACCTTAGCGATTACTAATCGATTATCGATCGCAATGACGGGACTGATAATCGATTATCTTTTCAGCTCCGATTAGCCAGCCCTAGGGCCCACTGGTTTTACATAGGCTTATATACGGAAAACGTTTAAAAATCTTCTTATCTGAAACCAGATGGCCCAGGTCATTGATATTTGGTATGAAGCTTCATCTAGAGGACCTCTACCAAGGTTGTTCAAATTATAGCTCTGGGGCCAAAAGTGCTCGGTGCCGGTACTGGTTTTATGCAGGCTTATGATAGGGAAAACCTTTAAAAATCTTCTTGTCTGAAACCAGAAGGCCCAGGTCTTTGATATTTAGTATGAAGCTTCATCTAGTTGATCTTTACCAAGATTGTTCAAATTATAACCCTGGGGCCAAAATTGCCCCCCGCGCCGGGGCCCACTGGTTTTACATAGGCTTATATAGGGAAATCTATAAAAATCTTCTTGTCTGAAACCAGAAGGCACAGATCTTTGATATTTAGTATGAAGCTTCATCTAGTTGACCTCTACCAAGATTGTTCAAATTATAGCCCTGTGACAAAAAATGGTCCAGCGTCGGGGCTCACTTGCTTTACAGTCTTGTCTCAAACAGGACACTGGGGCACGTGCAAAGCTCTTAGCTCAGATGCGATATAGGACCATCATGGTCCTCTGGTGTTGTGGGTACTTGTTAGAATCGCCTCAGCAACATACTTTTTGAAGAAATAACACTTCCAGTACATGGGTGCAGCAGCCCCCCCCCCCCCCCCATATCAGGATCAGGGCTTGGAGAAATAGATTGGGAATAGCAATTCTAATACACATGTTCATTTTGTACAGCGGCCCCCGCCCACAGGGCTTGGAGAAATGGATTGGGAATAGCACTTCCAATACATTTGCGCAGCGCTCCACCATCCCCCCCCCCCCCCCCCCCCCCCCCCCCATCGGAGCTTGAAGAAATAAATTAAGAATATCACTTCTAATACATTTCTTCTAATACATTTGCACAGCGGCCCCCTCCCATCAAGCCTGAAGAAATTGATTAGGAATATCAATTCTAATTCATTTGTGCAGCACCCCTGCCCATCAGGACTTGAAGAAATAGAATGGGAATGACACTTACAATACATTTCCACAGCGGCCCCCGCCCACCAGGGCTTGAAAAAAAGGTTAGGAATAGCAATTCTAGTACATTTGCACAGCGCCCCCGCCCATCAGGCTTGAAGAAATAGATCCCAACAATCAGTACTCATTTTCTGGTGAAAAAGGCTGTCAGCTTCCGTTGGGTTGATCTCTTCTGTGCGTCTGCTTTCGCATCATGCCGGATATTACGGTGGTGAGCTACCTTCGCTGCTGTGGCACATTCTGTAGACTTTAACCACCTCAGAGCGACTTCTATCCCCTTGTAGGTAGGAATGCCATTAGTCAGCATTCAATTCAGTTTAATAAGGGCCGAAAATTATGGCAGAAATGGCTCAACTTTGTGACACTGAAATGTGTTCACTATATCAACATGATCAAAGCGCTAGCGAATTTGTTTGTTCTAACGCTTATCACTCATTTTTGACAACATCGGTAATTGTTTGAACATGTATCATGTACAGTACGGCTCAGGTATTTGAACCGTTTTTCTTTTTCATTCCGCGGACAACTTTTTAAATCCGCGTTTTTCCGCCGAATGTTTTGGAGTAAACCACTCCGAGTGAAAATATTTTACTCCAAGTTATGCTCTCGATATTCCGAGGAAATTCCGCGGACCTCAGAGCTTACCTGTGATATTTGGAGTGTTTGCGAGTATTTGCGAGTGGTGGTTAATTTAATTAAACATGTGTCGCCGGTGCGACGTATCAGAGGCCAATAATGGCGGCCGAAACCCGTCAAAATTTCGCTGACAGTTATCACTTTGATTATTTGTTTCTCACTTGTCCGATAATACTTCACATTAAAATTATTAAAGAATGAAAGACAAATGATTATATTATATCAAAATTATTTTCTTTTTTTGAAAATATCAAAATTACATGGAGAAATTTTGAGTTCAAAATGACCAATTTTGCAGTTTTAAAGAAGCCAATAATGGCGGCCGAAACCGGTCCAAATTTCGCTGACAGTTATCACCTTTGATTATTTGTTTCTCATTTGTCCGATAATACTTCACATTAAAATTATTAAAGAATGAAAGACAAATGATTATATTATATCAAAATAATTTTCTTTTTTTGAAAATCTTAAAATTACATTGAGAAATTTTGAGTTCAATATGACCGATTGTGCAGTTTAAAAGAAGCCAATAATGGCGGCCGAAATCCGTTAAAATTTCGCTGACAGTTATCACCTTTGATTATTTGTTTCTCATTTGTCCGATTATACTTCACATTAAAATTATTAAAGAATGAAAGACAAATGACTATATTATATCAAAATAATTTTCTTTTTTTGAAAATCTTAAAATTACATGGAGAAATTTTGAGTTCAAAATGACCGATTTTGCAGTTTAAAAGAAGCCAATAATGGCGGCCGAAACCCGTCAAAATTTCGCTGACAGTTATCACCTTTGATTATTTGTTTATCAATTCGTCCCCTGAGCGCAATACTATGGTAACTTCATAATGACAAACTTTACAGGAGAAGAAAAAAACTGTATCAATTTATTTTGACAAGGAAAACAATAAGACCAGTCATGTGGCTGGTAGCATTTGGGTATATAAAGACCATCAATGAAGTATTTGAAAACAGTTTATACTGACAGAAGAAATATTTGGGAACATGTGTACTTACAACAATATTGCGCTGAAACTACTGAGTGCAAAACTATGGTAACTTCACTTACCATAGTATTGCACTCACACATGTGACAGATAATATAAGAGCAACATGAGTGCAATACTATGGTAGGTGCAGTTACCATAGTATTGCACTACAGAAACAGTGCTTTTATGGCTTTTTACTGAGTGCAATACTATGGTAACTTAATTAATTATACATATTTTACCATTATCATTTCATGTGGAATAATATATTTAGACAGTGGCTTTCCTTTATATGTTATTTTAATAATTTAGGCAAAATATACAGATGCTTTACACTTTTAAACCAGGTTAATCAGATCCCAAAACTCATATGGCACATACATGGCAGCTCCTTTATATTCCATGATGTGAAGGTCAAATTATTGATTCCACTGAATTCTGTGATTTTACCTTACTTGTAGGAAAGTACAGGAAGATTTATTGTCCTTACCCCAGACATAGCAGATTAGAAAATATACTTGACTGGTCCCAAGTTTTGGAACTTCATATACTTTCAACTCTGCTCATAACTTTCGGGTCAGCACATTGTTTTAATGTCAACCATATCATTATAGAGCTCATTCATGGAACAGTTTTGTTTTACCAACATGATCTACCCAAAGGTTTAAACTATCTATCATCAAATTCAAACAAAAAACATACATATTACAAGACAACCTAGCTCTTCTGCTTTGCCTATAACAGGGATACAACTAGAGAGAGAAGAGAGAGATTCTCAGCAATAAGAAGTCTCCTTTAATGATATGCTCAAACTTCTTTCAATTTTCAACTGAGGTAGACATCAAAACACAATGTCATAGATCAAAACACAATGTCATAGAACATTATAGGAAAACAAAGTCCAACCCATAACTATTCTTTAATAAATTTGAAATCATTTTCTCCTGAAATTACTGGGCTAATTTTATCCCTGCTATAATAAGTTTAAAGTCAGAGATCTCACTCCTTTTCATGCAACAGAAGGTCAGGTATGTTATCTACTGTTTTTGTTTCCCTCTGATTAAGACATGTAAGTCTACTCAAATAATCATGAAAGGGTAATAAATAAAAAAAAAAATTCTTGAGCTCACCAATAAATTCTCCAGATATGACTTTTAAACATAATTCAGATTCAGTGCATTGCTGTGACAGTTCTATGGCTTTGACCTTTAGCCATGAGCCTGATACATGAATTAAAGAGCAAAATATTCACACTTTTGATTTTAAGCTATCACAAGAAGGTCAGATGGGGGCTTCTGTGGACAAATAGCCTGTGGTGTTTCTTGAAGTAGAGTCAATTGACTGGTATTCACTGAAGACAGCTAGTATGAAGACCAGTATTTAATAAATGAATTTAAAGTCAATACAGTTAACCCTCTCTATATCACAGACATTCGTTTTAACGACAAAACTCGATATAACAATATCAGTTGAATGCAATCGAAGCACAAAATTATCACCGGTTGCGATCGGCATTGGCCTACTTCAGGTTGGAAAAGCCCCCATCAGATCCATACACATTCAAAAGCTTGTAATCCAATACTCCAAGAAACAAATGTTATAGAGTTTGTTGCTTGGAGTAATGAAGGGGAAAGGCCAATTTGTTACCTATTATACTCCTTACTGGGATTCATTATTACGGCAAATTCTTTATAATGGCACAATATTAGATCGTCACAGGGAGGGTCCTCTGTATGATATTTCTTATTTTATAATCACAACTGCATGTATTCGGCTTTAAAAGCTTAGTGACCATTTACCTGTGATGTATGGACATGCATCAATAACTTCACACAAAAGCTGTAGTTTCCTTATGAGTGTAATGAATTTTGGGGTTTAGCACATCTTCTCACACTGAAAGTTTATAGCCTCTGGTTATAAGAAGTCACAGATTTGATCCCCACTGGGTGTGGTAACATTCATAGAGACTGATCATGTTTCTATCCCTTCTGTATATTCAAAAAGGGACGTTGTTAGTTTTTTGAGGAAAGAATGTACATGTACTTGCTTACCACTTATGTATGTGGAAACCCAGGAAAAGTTTGATTAGGTAAACTGAAAGGCTCAATCTGACATTTTGGGCTGGAGAAAAGGATTGGGCTACATGGTGCTTCCACATGGCTGAACCAACTGCACAATAGTACTTGTATAACGCTTATGGGATCCAGCCTGCCCAGGCAAAGTGGTTCAAGTTGGACGGTTCATGCATATAAATTCTATTGATTTTAATGTGTGGGAGGGCTTCAGATGCCATTTCAAAAGTCCTACAAAATTGGAAGCACTATCTCCAAAAATGACCTTTATGGTGTTGAGGGGGATGTTAAACCTCAATGTTAAACCTTAAACAAACAAATCAGCATGACGTATATTTAAATAGTAGTGACTGGGTCGTTTACCTCCACATAAAAGCTACATGCCATATAATGTCCATTGATGTTCTGCATACCACTATCAGTAACTTTACAGTTTCTTCACATTAAGATTTTGTTATTGCCAACTTCTTTGTGGATAAATAAGTACATTTATTGAAATTTGAATGTAACTATAATTATGTTTGATTTGTAAATATTAGCAAAAATTTCTAACAAATAAATGATGAACTTTTCATACTTATGTTTTAACACAATGTTTTGATAATCATAATGAAGGTCTAAATTGTTCTAAAGTTGTTCATGATTCAATATGGGATTGCAAATGCTACCTATTATACCATGTGACATGCTGCCATTGTTGGTTTGATTAATTTTATCAATCAACCCAAATGTGCAAGCATTTTTAAGTTAAATGACTGTAACTGACCCACCGTGCAATAATTGTTTCTACGATATTTAGGTTGTGCAATACTATTTATAGCCATGCTATTCTTGCTGTTGTGACATCAGAGGGCTTAGAATAATGTAAAAAGTTATCTGTAAAACATGGACTGGGATTATGTGCTGGAACAATAGAAAACATAATAGACCCAGATCAGATGCAGCAGAATGTGACATCTGATCAAGCCCTGCACTGTTTGCTTAAAGTACAAGAATTCAAGAGTTAAATGAATCAGTAAAAGTTCCTTTTATGGGCACACTCAGAGATATTCAGTGCCATGAGTGCTTTGATTTTTGAGATTTAGCATTGACTTGATAATGACTGTGCTGTTTCATAGCGTTAAAAACAAAACTTTGCACTTGTCAAAGGGCATGTTACCATAATAGTGGAGTTCACTTGTCCAATACCCAGAAAAAGAAAGTGATGACGTCTTCAAATTCTCATATTAACCCTTATCTTGCTGTTCACGACAACCCCTATGTTTGCAAACAGTGTAGATCCAGATCAGATGGCTTCTGGAGAAGTCATCTGATCAGGACCTACACTGTTTGGTATTCAGTTTATGAATTTGTGGCAATAAATTTCAATGGGTGTGGCTTTAATGAATATTCAGCAAGATAAGGGTTAAAACATGGCCTTTGGAATATTCAACTGATGAAAACCAAGTCTCCCAACTGTAACCCAAATAAAGCACATTTGGTACGCTTGCAAAAAGGCATGTCAAATCTGCTTGTGGACTCAGCGCATATAATATACCGTATTTGACCTATTTACCCCACATGCTCCTATAAGCGCACACCCAAGCTTTTTCTGGAAAAAATACACAAGCGCTCGCTTTACAGTAACCTCCCAACAAATTCATATTGAGTTTTGCTGCATCTTTGACCCGGGGAAATCATATGTATATGTGGTGAACCCCTATGCTGAAATTCAACTCTATAAAATAATCATATCGGAAGCTTTTTTTTTTCGTATTGAGTGTGCGCTTATTAGGTAGATTTTTCACCACAATATTTTCATACAATTTTGAAAAAACTAAGCGCACGGTGCGGTAAATAGGTCGAATACGGTAACATTGTCAACACCTGAACTGTCCTGTTCTGCCAATTTTATCTGCAACGTCAGGCAACTTCAGTGTTGTCTTTTTTCAGTATATTTCAATAATGTCTTTTGTGAAGTGTGTTTGAGTTTTACATCTCACAACAGCTCAGGTCATACAGAGACTGGATGGTTTGATTTAAAGACTCGTACTAAATTCTAGAGAAGCCTGGGATCAAACCCATGACTCCTGCTTTAAGAGGTGAGTAGAATAGCCTCTATATTTGTGAAGAATTCTGAGTGCAATTTTACAAGGTTCTGATAACTGGCCTGTTTATCCTGCTTTTCAAGGAAGGATGAACTTACAGGCTAAGACACAAAATTCTATAGAATTTCTTGGTCTTTGATAACACTCTAGACATACTCAGGTCGGTACCAAAGTATTCACTGGCTTAGCAGGGTTAAAGTTTGCATTTTAACTAGGCCTGCTAGCTGCTCCCAGACTTGACTATGTGATTCTAAATCATGACATCTGACTTCCAGTTCAAAGTAAACTGTCACTTTATGAACACTAAAAGAACATGTGATATGGTGAATTTCAAAAGACAGTGTTAGACAATTATGATAGCACTTATTTTTCATGATAGGCTTTATATTAAGAAAGCCATGTAGCCATGTTAGGGGTATTTTGTCGTAAATGGGTTAAAAGAGAATATTTACAGCAGTGTGTCCCTGCTATTCATGCTTGGTTTAGTAGTGGACCAGCCTAATAGGACTAGAAGCTCTGCTATGACTATAGCCTAAAAACTAATGAGGCAACTTAACTGCTGAGAAGGTCTAAGCCTGACCAGGCCAAGCAGTGCCAGTCTTGAATATTAAACCCTAGTAATTTCTCAGAGCCATTGGGCTTGAGATGTTATTTCATCTTGATGTAGGGTAAAAGTCCTTTAAAATCAAAAGCAATATCTTGAAATAACAGCGTTATATATATGAAAACCAACACTGAGCAAGCGTCTTCCCTAACACTGCACTGAACTAAACATGGTATGTGTACCTCTGTAAAGACCAGTCTTATGTTCGATTAAAAGTTCTACAAGTCTACAAAGACCACATGTAGCCTAGAAAGGACTCCCTATTTCTTCAAACATACAAGAAGCACATGAAGCCCAGAAAGCACTTATACAAGATTCTTTTCTATTTCTACAAATCTACAAAGACCACATGTAGCCCAGAAACCTCTTAAACAAGAGTGTTCTCTGGACTTCATCAAAACACTGCACTGGACCCAACATGGCTACCTCTGTCAGGCTCTATGCCACCCATTCAGGCACCCATTCTATAATACTTTTATACAAATCAAAGGATGGCGAAGATTACTAAAATTTGTACCATAATGACCCTGAGTATTGGGACAGATAGGCCTAATGAGGCTAAGCAGACCGTGCAGACCCAGATCTGACAGTTCTTCATCAGGATCTACACTGTTTGCCATTCCGTCTGCAACTTTTGGACTCCTTGCTGGATCATTAAACATTTTTCTTTTAACGTTTAGGGAATTGCTGCAAGTCCTAAAGGTGTCCATTTTTTTTTACCATACATTTTTTTTTTTTTTTTTTTTTTTTTTTTTTTTGAGATGGAGCTTCAGAATAAACAGAGAACATTCTGTAATGTTTTGGTACTGCACTTAGACAATATATGAATAATTTACCAGAACTTGGACATTGTGGTCCCAGACAGTCAGACTCTAACTTGTGAAAGTGGGGATTTACCTTTTCATAATGAAGGTTTACAGTAACCCTTTAACTCCCTGAGTTTCTGAAATGATCTTTAGTTTTGATGTGCACTCTTGGTTGCAAACTGGAACATGTATTTAGCATGTCACCAAAACAGAATAGCAAACAGTATAGATCATGATGAGACATCTCATCTGGAGCTACACTGTTTGCCTAAGACATTAGTTTTTCATACTGAGTTTCATGGTGGAAACGGGTCAAGCTTAATTTGTGTGCGAGTGTGTTTGGAGTTTTATGTCCCACCAACAGCTTAAGTGATACGGGAGATGGGAACACATTTAAAAGAATCATCTGTAAGTTTGTGGAAGCCAGTTATCGAATCCACAAGCCCTGGTTTATGATGTTTATCCACAATCCCTGGTTTAAGCTTACTTTGTTGGCATTTAGTGTTTGGTGCACAGATTGCTGGGACAAAATCTTTGTGTGTGAATATGTGTTTTTTTTATGAAAAATATAATTTGACCTTTAATACCAAAAAAGCATTCCTTTTGTTTAAGTACTTGCATTAATGAAAACTCCCAAACTTGCTCTGGGGCTCCTCCATTACATTCATTTATAAAGCAGATGGAGAACATACTGTTAATTCTTTTTAATATCAACAAATTTGTTTCATAATCCAGGATTTAGGAGTCCAAAAGGTGCCAACAGAATGGCAAACAGTGTAGACCCTGATCTGACTGCTCCTTCAGTCTGATCTGGGTCCGTATTTTTTTTCTTTCTTAGGCCTATCTGTCCCAATATTAGGACAATTACGGTAACATAAAGATACTGATGGTAAAGAGAAATTTTAAGTACTTTTAAGTTTTACTCAATTTTTTTTTTCATAATAACAGTGCAGATTTTATTTATACAAAAGTTCCATAATGGTCATTTGCTGACTGTCTAGCTTCGAACCCCAAGAGGCTGGGTTTTATACTTAAGATTTAAGGTTATGTTGGCTGACCATGCACCCAGTTGTGTAAATTTTAAAGTCATGATTCAACCAATTACATTTCTGATTACCTATACCTGACAGCTTTTCGATTTGTTTGTTTGATTTGAGGTTTAACGTCCCCGTCAACACCATAAGAGGCCATTTTGGGGACACTGCTTCCAATTCTGTGGGACTTTTACCTGACACTGAGGTGAAATGACATCTCAAGCCCTGCAGCGCAATGAAACTAATAGGGCTTATATGCATGGACACTTGCAGAACATTTCCTGGGCAGGCTTATACCTTCTAAGCAGTTTACCAGTACTCATGTGCAGGCGGTATCAACTCTGCCTGAAAGCACCATGGGGCCCAATCTATTTCTTCACGCCCTGATTGGTTGAGGCCTATAACTTTTGGATAAGGAAACATGTTAAGAGCTTGAGATAAACCAACTTCGAAAGACATTTAACAAATATAATATAATAATTATAGTCCCAGCATAAAAATTGTTTGAATGCTGCATTTTAAAACTGAGAAATCATTACTGGAATTATACTTCTATCAGTGGAGCAATTCAGGTGTTTTCTCCAATTCTTCATGCTCATGTCAACAAGTCTTTGCAGAGGCATCTTGTAACTAATGCTTATGGGCTGGAAACAATATTTGTGCAACCTGAACACCATAAAAAGTACAATAATAACTTAATAAAACTGAGTTACCATAGTTTTGCGCTCAGTTAATTAACAATAAGCAATATGAACTTGTGAGCGCAATACTGTTTTAAGTGGAGTTACCATAGTCTTGCGCTCAGTTTCTTTACACTGCACAATGTAAGTAAAGTGAGCGCAATACTGTGGTAAGTACAGTTACCATAGTATTGCGCTCAGCCGAAAAAGTGTCAAAAAAGTTTAAATTCATTTATTTTCAGAAATATGCAACCTTCTGCTCTGATATTTTGTGTGGACATGTATGAACGTTAGGCAAACACTTTGAGCCAAAAAAACATTTTTTGACAAAAATGAAGTTACCATAGTATTGCGCTCGGGTGACGAATAATTGTCCGATAATACTTCACATTAAAATTATTAAAGAATGAAAGACAAATGATTATATTATATCAAAATAATTTCTTTTTTTGAAAATATCAAAATTACATGGAGAAATTTTGAGTTCAAAATGGCCGATTTTCCTGTAATTTTATGATGTTCAACATGCTTTCAATTACGGACTTGAAAGAGTTGTATGTACTCGTCATGCCCAACTGATTCCCTTGTTTGAAATCACTGTGCAGTTTCACACCCTGGGTAATTAATGATTACCTCTTTGTTGACTTTTGACATTGTTTACATTGTAATAACTTTCATTGATAATTATTATCTTATAATTATATATAAATATATATGATGGTAAAAGAACATTAAATAAACAAAAAAATGCCCAGGTATTTCGTCAAATTCCTCCGAGTATTTCCGCATAACTTCGCGAGAAAATATTGACTCCATGTACGATATTACGACTCGGAATAATTTCGCGAAATTTCGCGTACCGCGGACCTTGCGAGTGTTTTCGAGGAGTGTCTGCCGAATATATACATATACTCGGAACAATTCCGAGTGTTTTTGAAAGTACTCGAAACGCCGAAATTCGGAATAAAGAGTTTTTGGGTTCTTATACCTGAGCCGTACTGTAAAGGTGGTAGTTTGATTGACAATTACCGTTACATGTATTCACCTTTGTAGGTCAAAAGGTAGATTAAGTGCAGTGGACCGTTAATACACTCGATTTACTGAAATTTTTGCCGCTTTTTTTGAAACCAATACACAGTTTTTACCATAATTCATGGGGCAAAAAGTGTTTTTTGCCTTAAATTATGAAAAAAAAAAAACCGGAAGCCAAGGAACAACTGCGTTATACTGATTTCCGCGCTTAAACGATCAGCGCTATTACCAGGTTGCAGTGTACCCGTGTTTCCGGTAACCTGACCAACCCTAATATTTTACCGCCGACCCCAATCTTTTTTTCCGGGTTTCCACGGCCGCAAAAATCATACCAACCTGGGCTCTGTTGGGTTATTGACCCATCCCACCTCCTCATAAAAGGCCTAATACCGTATTCGACCTATTTACCGCACTGTGCGCTTAATTTTTTCACAATTGTATGAAAATATTGTGGTGAAAAATCTACCTAATAAGCGCACACTCAATACGAAAAAAATACAAAAAAAAGGCTTCCGATTTGATTATTTCATAGAGTTGAATTTCAGCATAGTGATTCACCACATATACATATGATTGTCTGGGTCAAAGATGCAGCAAAACTCAATATGAATTTGTTGGGATGTTACTGTAAAGTGTGCGCCTGTGTATTTTTTCCAGAAAAAGCTTGGGTGTGCGCTTATAGGAGCATGTGCGGTAAATAGGTCGAATACGGTATTTCAGATACTGAGTCCACATCGGTGCTCATTTGGAAATGAGGATTTGTTAGGGAGACTTTATAATCAATAAATTAAAACCTGAAACCATACATGGCTGCCAGTGGGCAGTGCCCGCCTGAGCTCTGGTGAGCATTGTGGCCCATGGGACTCTTGTTTATGAAATTTGGCTCTTTAGTTTGGTTGCTATGGCAACTTAGATGTTCCATAGACTTATAATGGGGAAAATTGAAAAATGGCATTTGCTGCCAAGTCATTGCAGATATTTGCCCCACCTCCTCCATTCCATATAAGGCCCAATATCTTGGAAACCTTACAGATCCCCACCCCTAAACCATATTATATTCTTCTTCCTTATAAAAAGACACATTCCTTGACATCAACTCGGGGGTAGGGGAGGGGAGACCCCGGGGTGTGCCGGGGCCTTGCCCCACCCCTGCACTTCACAAAACGCCACATATATCAGAAACCATTCAGATTTCCCATCCCTGAACCATATATATCTTTGTTCCTTATGATAAGACACCTTCAGAGACACCAACCTGGGGATTCCCGGGATGGGCCGGGTCATGCCCCACCACTTCAATTTCATAAAAGGCCCAATATCTTGGAAACCTTACAGGTCTCCACCCCTAAACCATATACATTCTTGCTCCTTTTGAAGAGACACATTCATTGACACCAATTTCGGGGTCTTCCTGGGTGCCATTTGGCCTTGCCCCACCCCTCAACTTCACAAAAGGCCATATATCTTAGAAACCATTCAGATCCCCGCTCCTAAACCTTATATATTCTTCTTTCTTGTGATAAGACACATTCAGTGACACAAACCTGGGGTCCCCCTGGATGTGCCCGGGCCATGCCCCATCCCTTCATTTCATAAAAGACCCAATATCTTGGAAACCTAAACCACATATATTGTTGTTCCTTATGATAAGACACATCCATTGACACCAACCTGGAGGTCTCCCAGGTCAAGCCCGGCCTTTGCCCCACCCCACCTTGTCCCAAAGGGCATAAATCTCAGAAACTGTTCAGAGCCCTACCCCTAAACAAAATATATTCATCTTCTCATGATAAGACGCATTCAAATAACACTAAGTTGGGAGTCCTTTGGGGTGCCTGGGCCATACCGCACTGCTTTACTTAATTAAACGCCATATATCTCGGAAACCATTCTGATCTCCATCCCTAAGCAATATATATTCTTGTTCCTTATGATAAGACTCGTTCAATCACACCAACCTGGGGGTCATTTTATGCTGGGGCAATGTGCCCTGCCCCTCCACTTTAAAAGGCCATATATTTCAGAAACCATTCAAATCCCCACCCCATAATCATATTATGTTCTTGTTCCTTATCAATAGCACACCAACTTGGGCGTCTGCAGGGGCCATTCCTCTTCTCTCCACTTCAAAGAAGGGCCTCATATACCAGAAGCCGTTCAGATTCCCATCCATAAACCATATATATTTTTGTGCCTGATAAGACACATTTAGGGACAGCAATCTTGGGTTTTTTCTGGGATCAACAGGGCATGCCCCAACCCGCTTAAGAGGCCTTATATATATATATCCGACATTAGGGCCTAAAGGCATATATACTACTCAAAGTTTGATAGGGATCACTTTTTTAATGCAAAATAATTTTTGGATAACATTATCAGCTGAATCCAAATTTGATACATAATGATAGAAAACATATCCTTTACAAAGACTAGTGATTAAGTTTGTCAACTGGCACTGCATTCAAGCGTGACAATAACAACCGTCTTGGCACCCAGACAATTTGCCGTAACACAAAGGGATTTGGACACTTGATTTTTCACAAATTTCCAAATTTGTTTAGACAAACGTGCCTAATCAAATGTATGGCGTCCACGGGTACCAATTACAGCACGACATCGCCTGCGCATGCTCGTAACCAGAGTCTGTATCCGGTTTTGTCGAATCAGCCTCTATTCAGCAACAAATGCATCTTTGAGCTCCTGTACAGTCCTCAGTGGCACAGGTCGGGCTGAAACAGCACCCTGTAGCTTGTCCCACTCATGCTCAATCGGATTTAAGTCCGGTGATCGAGCAGGCCAGTCTATACAAACGATTGTCTCACGTTCCAGATAGGCATCAGTGTAGTGGACACGGTGGGGGTGGGCATTATCGTCCATCAGAATAAAGTCCGGGCCGATAGCACCGGCATATGGTCTCACAAGCTGATCAAGAATCTCATTACAGTACCTCACCGCCGTTTATGTTCCGTTTCCAACGACGTACAAGTCAGTTTTACTGTTCATGCTTATCCCAGCCAAAACCATGACTGATCCCTTTCCATAGCGATCATGCTCTGCCACATTCAAGTCATCGAATCGCTCTTTAGACATTCGCCACACTAAATCACGTTTATCAGTGAATTCTAGACAGAATCTGGACTCATCAGTAAACAGTACTGGCGTCAAGTCACGAATCGTCCACCTGACGTGAGTTCTGGCAAAGTCCAACCGGTCTGGAACGTGCTGTCTCGTCGACGAAACACGTACAGCAGGCCTCCTGGCATTAAGTCTGAACTCGTGGAGCCTGTTTCTGACAATTTGTGTAGAAATTCGTACTCCAGTTCTGTTCCTAAACTCGTCATTTAAGCGCGTAGCGTTCAGGAACCGTTGATGTCGAGACTGAATCAACAAAAAACGATCACGATGTTGAGTTGTAAACCTTTCTCGACTCCCGCCGTATCTGTGTGAAGGATTTCCGTGGGTAAGATGCCGACTCCACATTCGGGAAACCACGCTCTGAGACACATTCAAAATCCCAGCAACATGACGTCTAGAGACATCAGATTCCAACATTCAGACGCCACGGTTTCTTTTTTCGGGGCTCGGACGGTTTCTTAACTGTCCCCTAGGCAGTTAAGAGTTTCACAAATCAAATGAAGTCCGTTTTACCCTTAGTAAAGGAACATTGACAAGTTTGATTTTTCTGTTGGAATGCAGTGTTACGCAAGATTTCTGGGGTGCATGACTTCATTTGTGAAGTGTGAGAAGTGGGCACTTTCGGGAGTTCTGAATTGCAGATGAGTTTCTGCTCCAGATAATTATCAATACACAGAGGACAAAATCTGTCATGAAATTTTAAATTTACAGTGCAAAATTTGGTATATAAAAAGTGATCCCTATCAAACTTTGAGTAGTATATATCCAGCATTAGGGTTGGGTACCGCCTTTGGAAATTGTACCGCGGTATACACCCATGTACCGCGGTACGTACCGTGGTATACCACAGGTTTCAAAGCACCAAGTGTTTCCCGACACGTGCATGACGGCGCCTGAAATTCGCACCGTTTATAATAAGCGTTTTTGATTTGTTCAAATACAGTGGTTGTTTACTTTTGACACATGTCAATACTGACCAACTCATTATATATGTACCGCCTTGGAAGATAATCACCCAATGAATGAAAAATATTATTTCTGGTGCACCTGACGTAATGGAAAATTATAAACTGGTAACGGTTTGTAATATGGACTAGTGAATTGGGCATTAATAAAGTTTGTTGCAGCATACTACGGTAGCGCATCTCAGTTTTTGTGTCTGGTTTTCACAATTTGGGGAATATCAGTATTTATTCATAGTTCAATGCAGCACAATAAAATGGTAAATTACCGTTTTTCATCTCAAGTAGCCGATAAAATTAACACCCTATCGGGCTACTTCGATGTCGCGTTGGCGTCTTTGATGACTGGCAGCACATTATAAAAGTTACTTTACGTCCGCAGACAGTAAATTTTTCGCGTCCGGTGCTAGTGAACTGTCTCTGGGCAATTGGTGATAACCATTATTTATTCACAGTTTGACACAGCCCAATAAAATCATATATATATCGTCAGCTTATTAATTTTATAAAATGCAACAAATGCAAAATTTATTCATCTTTCCAGAAACAAACGAAATGTATAAGTAAAAAAAGTGTTGATACTATGTCAGCCCCACATATTTTTACTCCAGACATTTAAGTCAATATAAAGCTAAAGCAAGAACTACATGCCATTATTAGCTCGCCTGTATGAAGTACATGGAGAGCTATTGTTGTCACCTCGGTTGGTGTGCGCGTTTGCGTTCCCGTCACACTGCATTAAAGTTTTACAAATGCTTATATCTCAACAGTCACTCATTACAGATCACTCATATTTGGAACTTAAGTACCTGGGAGGGTCCTCTGATGTTCAAAGAGAACAGACCCCTGGGTTCATGCCCCGGGTTGGGGCTAGGGGTCAAAATCTAGAACACCTTTGTAATTCTGTAGTTTTTGAAATGCTTATATCTCAACAGTCACTCATCACAAAGCATTCATATTTACAACTTGGATACCTGGGAGTGTCTTCTGAGATTTCAAGACAACACACCCCTGGGTTCATGCCTGGGAGTGGGGACGGGATGGGGCTAGGGGGTCAAAATCCAGGACACCTTTGTAATTTGTTGTATACCTTTTCCATTATACTAACAAGTTATAGACACAATTTGTTAAACATCAGCCAATCAAGTGACATTGGTTCAAGTGTAAAAGGGTGAAGGTCATGGTGACCTTCATATCACGGTCCAGTGATTTTGCCTTATATCTTGAAGTCTATTTGTTGGAGAAATGTCATACCTGGGATATTAGTTCCATGTGACTCCACAATTGACCTCCAAATATAGCTAGGTCACTGTGACCTATATTTCATGGTTCAGTGATTTTGCCTACTATCTCGAATACTATTTGATTGAGAAATGTCATACCTGGATTAGTAGTTCCATGTGACCCGATAATTGACCGCAAAATATCTAGGTCATGGTGACATACATTTCACGGTCCAGTGATTTTGTCTGTTATCTCGAATACTATTTGATGGAGAAATGTTATACCTGGGTTATTAGTTGCATGTGACCCCATTATTGACCTCAAAATATATCTAGGTCAGTATGACCTGTATTTCATGGTTCAGTGGTTTTGCCTATTATCTTGAATAGAGAAATGTATTATTAGTTCCATGTGACCCGATATTTGACCGCAAAATATATCCAGGTCAATGTGACCTATAGTTCATGGTTCAGTGATTTTGCCTATTATCTTGAACACTATTTGATGGAGAAGTGTCATACCTGGATTATTTATTCCATGTGACCCAATGATAAGTGATGTGCGATATTATCGGTATATCGTGATACAGTTCAGAAAAAAATCATATCACAATACGGTCAGCCAATACCGATATTTTCGATATTTTCTTTTTAATCCATTTTTCATACATTTGTATTTTCTTTCATAACTGATCGGTAAATACAGCTCAGTCTGTCAGTCTTTTTGAGTCCTTAAATACGGTGTAACTAGACCAGTAAGTAAATCGCAATAATTGCTGCACTGTCAATTCAGAGACAAACCATCTGTGTATTTATTACGGTTCAAGTATGACACTATTTTTAAGCCCTGTCATAAAATTGCCGCCCTGCGGTGCATGTCGATTAGGTGTGAAAATATGTTCAAGTTATGTCTCTAATTGGCGTTTATCCTCCAATCACACAATTTAGTTCACAATCAATGTGAAAATGATTTAATCGCTCCTCAGACAATTAGCTACATCTAACGGTATATGTTTGCATAATAAAAATGGACTTTTCTATGATCTCATAATTGGTTATGTTTTGGCGCCAAATAGCAGACGCTCGACGGGAAAAGTCGAACGCTTTTGTTGGTTATTGACACGGAGCTTCTGGGGATAATTCGGGAGCTGTGCAAAGCGCTGGTTTTCTATCCACCTCTATTCACAACCGTTTAGCTATCGAAAAAACGTTTTTTACCTGTTCCAAACATTTTTTAGCTCACCGTCACGTAGTGACGAGGTGAGCTTTTGGGATCACTTTTTGTCCGTCGTCCGTCGTGCGTGCGTCCGTGCGTCCGTGCGTGCGTCCGTGCGTAAACAATTTCTTCAAACGACATCTCCTCCGAAACCTGATCAGATTTTGATCAAACTTCACAGGAATGATGCCTAGGTGGTCCCCTTTCAAAGTTGTTCAAACGGTTCCGGTCCGTTTCACATCAAGGTCACAGGAGCCAAAAATAGATTTTTTTTCACCGAAAACTTAAAAAATCTTCTTCTCTGAAACCGCAAGGCCCAGGTCTTTCATATTTGGTATGAAGCTTCATCTAGTGGACCCCTACCAAGATTGTTCAAATTATAGTGCTGGGACAAAAAATGCCCCCGCCCCGGGGCCCTTTGGTTTTACATGGGCTTATATAGGGAAAATCTTTAAAAATCTTCTTCTCTGAAACAGCAAGGCCCAGGTCTTTCATATTTGGTATGAAGCTTCATCTAGTGGACCCCTACCAAGATTGTTCAAATTATAGCCCTGGGTCGATAAATGCCCCCACTCCGGGGCCCTTTGGTTTTACATGGGCTTATAAAGGGAAAATCTTTAAAAATCTTCTTCTCTGAAACCGCAAGGCCCAGGTCTTTGATATTTGGTATGAAGCTTCATCTAGTGGACCCCTACCAAGATTGTTCAAATTATAGTGCTGGGGCCAAAAATGCCCCCGCCCCGGGGCCCTTTGGTTTTACATGGGCTTATATAGGGAAAATCTTTAAAAATCTTCTTCTCTGAATCCAAAAGGCCCAGGTCTTTCATATTTGGTATGAAGCTTCATCTAGTGGACCCCTACCAAGATTGTTCAAATTATAGTGCTGGGGCCAAAAATGCCCCCGCCCCGGGGCCCTTTGGTTTTACATGGTCTTATATAGGGAAAATCTTTAAAAATCTTCTTCTCTGAATCCACAAGGCCCAGGTCTTTGATATTTGGTATGAAGCTTCATCTAGTGGACCCCTACCAAGATTGTTCAAATTATAGTGCTGGGGCCAAAAATGCCCCCGCCCCGGGGCCCTTTGGTTTTACATGGGCTTATATAGGGAAAATCTTTAAAAATCTTCTTCTCTGAAACCGCAAGACCCAGGTCTTTGATATTTGGTATGAAGCTTCATCCAGTGGACCCCTACCAAGATTGTTCAAATTATAGTGCTGGGGCCAAAAATGCCCCCACTCCGGGGCCCTTTGGTTTTACATGGGCTTATAAAGGGAAAATCTTAAAAATCTTCTTCTCTGAAACCGCAAGGCCCAGGTCTTTCATATTTGGTATGAAGCTTCATCTAGTGGACCCCTACCAAGATTGTTCAAATTATAGCCCTGGGGCGATAAATGCCCCCACTCCGGGGCCCATTGGTTTTACATGGGCTTATAAAGTGAAAATCTTAAAAAAAATCTTCTTCTCTGAAACCGCAAGGCCCAGGTCTTTCATATTTGGTATGAAGCTTCATCTAGTGGACCCCTACCAAGATTGTTCAAATTATAGTGCTGGGGCCAAAAATGCCCCCGCCCCGGGGCCCTTTGGTTTTACATGGGCTTATATAGGGAAAATCTTTAAAAATCTTCTTCTCTGAAACCGCAAGACCCAGATCTTTGATATTTGGTATGAAGCTTCATCCAGTGGACCCCTACCAAGATTGTTCAAATTATAGTGCTGGGGCCAAAAATGCCCCTGCCCCGGGGCCCTTTGGTTTTACATAGGCTTATATAGGGAAAATATTTAAAAATCTTCTTCTCTGAAACTGCAAGGCCCAGGTCTTTGATATTTGGTATGAAGCTCTATCTTGTGGACCTCTACCAAGATTGTTCAAATAATAGCCCTGGGGCCAAAAATGCCCCTGCTCCGGGGCCCTTTGGTTTTACATAGACTCATAGACTTATATAGGGAAAATCTTTAAAAATCTTCTTTACTGAAACCACAAGGCCTAGGTTTTTGATATTTGGTATGAAGCTTCAGCTGGTGGACCTCTACCAAGATTGTTAAAATTATAGCCCTGGGGCCAAAAATGCCCCTGCTCCTGGGCCTTTTGGTTTTACATAGACTTATATATGGAAAACCTTAAAAAATCTTCTTGCCTGAAACCATGAGGCTCAGGTGTTTGATATTTGGAATGAAGCTTTGTCTTGATGACCTTAATCCAGATTGTTCAAATTATTGCACTGGGGCCAAAAATGCCCCCGCTCCTGGGCCCTTTGGTTTTACATAGACTTATATAGGGAAAAACTTTAAAAATCTTCTTCTCTGAAACCACCAGGCTCAGGTCTTTGATATTTGGTATGAAGCTTCATCTAGTGGACCCCTACGAAAATTGTTCAAGTTATAGTGCTGGGGCCAAAAATGCCCCCGCCCCGGGGCCCTTTGGTTTTACATAGGCTAATATATGGAAAATCTTTAAAAATCTTCTTCTCTGAAACCACAAGGCCTAGGTCTTTGATATTTGGTATGAAGCTTCATCTAGTGGACTTCTATCATGATTGTTCTAATTATAGTCCTGGGGCCAAGAAATGCCCCTGGCCCGGACCCCTTTAGTTTTACATTACTTATATGGGAAAAATCTTAAAAAAATCTTCTTCTCAGAAACCACAAGGCCTAGGTCTTTGATATTTGGTGTGTAGCTTCAGCTAGTGGACCTCTACCAAGATTGTTCAAATTATAGCCCTGGGGCTATAAATGCCCCCACTCCGGGGCCCTTTGGTTTTACATGGGCTTATATAGGGAAAATCTTTAAAAATCTTCTTCTCTGAAACCGCAAGGCCCATGTCTTTCATATTTGGTATGAAGCTTCATCTAGTGGACCCCTACCAAAATTGTTCAAATTAAAGTGCTGGGGCCAAAAATGCCCCTCGCCCGGGGCCCTTTGGTTTTACTTGGGCTTATATAGGGAAAACCAAGAAATCCCCCTGGCCCGGACCCCTTTAGTTTTACATTGACTTATATAGGAAAAATCTTAAAAAAATCTTCTCTGAAACCACAAGGCCGAGGTCTTTGATGTTTGGTGTGTAGCTTCATCTAGTGGACCTCTACCAAGATTGTTCAAATTATAGCCCTTGTACCAAAACTGTCCCGGACCCAGGGCCCTTTTTGATTTTACATTGGCTTATATAGGAAAAATCTGAAAAAATCTTCTTCTCTGAAACCGCAAGGCCTAGGTCTTTGATATTTGGTGTGAAGCTTTATCTATTGGACCTCTATCAAAATTGTTCAAATTATAGCTCTTGGGCCAAAAATTCCCCCGCCTCGGGGCCCTTTGCTTTTACATTGACTTATATAGGAACAAATTTAAAAAATCTCCTCTGAAACTGCAAGGCCCAGGTCTTTGATATTTGTTGCGTAGCTTCATTTGGTGGACCTCTACCAAGATCGTTTAAATTATAGCCCTGGGGCCAAAAATGCCCCTGCCCCAGGGCACTTTAGTTTTACATAGACTTACATAGGGAAAACCTTTGAAAGTCTTCTTGTCTGAAACCAGAAGGCTGAGGTGTTTGATATATCCTATGAAGCTTTGTCTTGTGGTCCTTTATCAAGATTGTTCAAATTATAACCCTGGGGCCAAAAATGCCCCCGGCCTGGGGCCCTTTGGTTTTACATAGACCCCTGGGCACTTCTGTTTTACATAGAGTAACATAGGGAAAACATTTAAAAACTTCTTGTCTGAAACCAGAAGGCTCAGGTGTTTGATATTGGTATGAAGCTTCGTCTTGATGACCTTTATCAAGATTGTTCAAATTGTAGCACTGGGGCCAAAAATGCCTCTGCCCCAGGGCCTTTTGGTTTTACATAGACTTATATAGGGAAAACCTTTAAAAATCTTCTTTTCAGAAACCAGAAGGCTCAGGTGTTTGATATACATGTATGGTAAGAAAGCTTTGTCTTGTGGACCTCTACCAAGATTGTTCAAATTATAGCCCTGGGGCCAAAAATGCCCCCACCCTTGGACCCTTTGGTTTTACATTGATTTATATAGGAAAAATCTTAAAAAATCCTCTCCTCTGAAAACGCAAGGCCCAGGTCTTTGATATTTGATGTGTAGCTTCATCTAGTGGACCTCTACCAAGATTGTTAAAATTATAGCCCTGGGGCCAGAAATGCCCCTGCCCTGTGGGCCCTTTGTTTTTACATAGACTTACATAGGGAAAACCTTTAAAATTCTTCTTGTCTGAGACCAGAATGCTCAGGTGTTTGATATTTGGTATGAAGCTTTGTCTTGTGGACCTTTATTAAGATTGTTCAAATTATAGCCCTGGGGCCAAAAATGCCCCCACCCTGGGACCCTTTAGTTTTACATTAACTTATATAGGAAAAATCTTAAAAAAATCTCCTCCTTTGAAACCACAAGGCCCAGGTCTTGAATATTTGGTGTGTAGCTTCATCGAGTGGACCTCTACCAAGATTGTTCAAATGATAGCCTTGGTGCCAGAAATGGTCCCGTTACAAAGACTTACATAGGGAAAATCTTTATATCTTCTTCTCTGAAACCACAAGGCTCATGTCTTTGGTATTTAGTATGAAGTTTCATATAGTGCACCTCTTCTAAGATTGTTCAAATTATAGCACTGGGGTAAAAGTGACTCCCCTCTAGGGGCACTTAATTGGTACAGTTTTTTTAGACATCAGAATGTATAAAAATACTTTAGAGAAAATTTAATCATTAATAGAGACTTTTACATGGTTTACCATCATTGAAAATCTCCCAAGCCTTTAGAGAGCATTTTGATGTACATGTATGCATGGTAATACAAATAAACAATACATTGTTGTACATGTTTAGTTAATGATAATAAGTATTTTATTAACATTGACACTATTATTTTTTTATTATTCCAGGCATGAAGATACATAGTTTCCAGCATGGTGAAGAGTAATATTGGTGTCATTTATAGTCGTACCCGGGACATTGTTTATTCTAGCTAAAGAATATAATGATTGTTCGTCTTAAAATTTTTATTCATCTAAGCCAGACTGGTAGCTCTGTTGGATGCTTTCCTGACTGGTGATCAAGAAGTTAAGGGTTCCATACCTGCTGAGGTTGGCAACATTCTAAAATGGCTATCAATCAGGAAATCTTTTCTCTGGTCATTCCCTTCTGCTGATTCAAGAAGGGCGGTTATCAACTTCTGGTGAAAGACTGTGCACTGTACTGGTTTACCACTTACGTATAAGCCTGTCTCGAAAGTGTGGTTAGTTAAACAAACTGGCTTGAATGCTTGTTTTCAAATCCTGTTTGCATGTACTATTGTATTCTGTCTATGTATGAACTTGTTAATGTTTGGCAAATCAAAATAAATAATGTTTAAACCAAACTAACTGGCTCAAAAATTAACTAAATAGTGTTGGCTTGGCCATAAAATAGAAGTGGAGGCAATGATCAGGAAACCCACAGCTCCCATCAGCTCCCCAAAATTAACTAACAAACCATGTTCATCTGAAAAAAGTTATAAACAATGGTTATCCACAAAAGGGGTAATCGCAGACGTACCAGGTAAGAAAGATGAAGGTTGTTTGGCATGGCATTCCAGTCTTATTTGGATAATGTTAGTTGTATGAATGAAATTGTAAAAACTAAAACTGTAGCAATTGAAATTTTATAATCTCTGCAACAAAACTGAGCAGAAGTATATAGCATAATTCAATTTGTCTGTAGACATTTTTGTGGGATATTAATCACTTTTATTGATAGATCACTTTTAGTAATAGTTTTAGTTGGTTTTAAAGATACATTAAATAAACACTCTTTTACCTTTTCTAATACCTTCATCTGTGCATAGAGGGTCTCTTCCTGGAGTAAAACCGCCTTGCTGATCATGACTTATGCTCCCGGTAGGGAAGCATTTTATAATACTTAGTCACCTTTTTAATTGTTGAATGAATGAAAGTTTAATCAATTTTATCAGCCTTACACAAATCAAATCCAGTTTATATTTAAATATAATGATAATTCTTCATGAATTTAATTTTAAATACCTTTATAGATTTGAGTTTAAAACTGCAATAAGTATACTGATGTTCAGCTAATCAGTATTTTAAATTACTTTATTTTTATGCCTCCGTAATCAAAGATTCTGGGGGCATATAGTTTTGGACTGTCTGTCTGTTTGTCTGTCCGCAAAAACCTGAACATTGGGCATAACTTTTGAATGGTAACTTATAGGGCTTTCTTCTTTCACATGTGCATTCCTTGTCACAATACCTTTCAAGAGATACCATAAATTTGGACCTTGTGATCATGACCTTGACATCTGACCTTCTTTTGACCTCCTTTTTAAAAACTTTAAGATTAGCCATAAAGTTTGATTGGTTAGTGATAGGACTTTCATATTTCACATGTCTATTCCATGTAACAAGACCGTTCCAGTGATACCATAATTTTTGACCTCTTGACCTTGTCATTTGATCTACTTCTTTTAAAAAAAACTTTTAACATTCACAAAAACTTTAACATTGGGCATAATGTTTGAATGGTAATTGATATAGCTTACATAGCTCGTATTTCACATGTGCATTCCTTGTCACAAGACCTTTCCAGTGGTACCATAATTTTTGACTTCATGACCTTGATCTTGACGTTTCAAGTACTTTTTAAAAACTTTAACATTGGCCATAACTTTTGATTGGTAAGTGATAGGGTTTCATATTTCACATGTGCATTCCTTGTCACAAGACCTTTCTAGTGTTACCATAATTTTTGACCTTG
Source organism: Lucinisca nassula (assembly GCA_963580285.1). NCBI lineage: Eukaryota > Metazoa > Mollusca > Bivalvia > Lucinida > Lucinidae > Lucinisca > Lucinisca nassula. The sequence goes on from OY757014.1 coordinate 116,540,094, forward strand.
TGACCTTGACATTTGACCTACTTTTAAAAAAAACTTTAACATTGGCCATAACTTTCGATTGGTAAGTCGTAGGGCTTTTAATATTTCACATGTGTATTCCTTGTCACAAGACCTTTTCAGTGGTATCATAATTTTTGACCTCATGACCTTGACCATGACATTTGATCTACTTTTTAAAAACTTTAACACAGTCCATAACTTTGGATTGGTAAGTGATAGGTCTTTCATATTTCACATGTGCATTCTTTATCACAAGATCTTTCCATAGGTACCATATTTTTTTACCTTGACCTTGACATTTGACCTATTTTTTAAAAACTTTAACATTGACCATTACATTCGATTGGTAAGTGATAGGGCTTTCATATTTCACATGTGCATTCTATGTCACAAGACCTTTCCAACGATCCCATAATTTTTGACCTCATGACCTTGACCTACTTTTTTAAGACTTGAACATTGGCCATACCATTCGATTGCTTAGTGATACTGCTTTCATATTTAACATGCACTGTCTGGGGGCATCCTTGTTTCACAAACACATCTTGTTTCTTAATTTATTGAAACAGTAATTTTTTCAGATTCTTAAAAAAATTGGTTTGTTTTTTACAGTAAATTTGTCTAATACAGCTTTCCTTTTTTGTAGTATCAACAAGATTTCTGAAAAGAAAATATTCTTACTGTGTTGGATATACGTTTAAATAATTGACAAAGTGATAGATAGACAGTATTTGTGACTTAGTGACTGATATATAGACAGTGTTTGTGACTTGTGTATAAAAAGTGGAAAACTGTGCTTAAAACAAGTTACAGCTCATCACTGTATTTCAAGGTAAATGAATGATTGTTTTGTTATTGATAGTAAAAAGTAATAGGTAAATGGTTTTGGCAAAATCAGAGTGAATCACACCTTTTGTTTGATAGAAGAATAGTTTGTATAATACAGTGCCCAAAAGAATGAAGACAAAGTACAATTATCAACATGAAAATCCTTGATATTGCATGCTGATAATTTGAACTTGCCAATAATGTTTGATGCTATTGTGTTTGAGGTCAGAGGTTAGGTTACTTATACTCTAAAAACCAAAAAACTTTTGAAGTAATAAGCAAAAATGATAGAGGCAATCAAGAGGTATTGCAGTATCAAAGAACAGTAAATACCTGTTTTTTTAACAACTATACTTTTTTTTTAATTAATGCTTATCTGGAGAACTACTAGAAAAGTAATAAAACTGATGCTGAAAGATACTTCAGGAACTGATTCAAACAGGAACTGATTGAAACAGAACCCAGAGCTTATCCTTAAAGTCAAAGGGAAAGACAAAAAAAGACACTTCTTAACAAACAATAAAATCATAGGGTACGGGCCAATTTAGTAGCTCTTTCCCTTCTGGCCTTGGTAGCGCAGTAGGATGCCTGTCTAACTTGTGATCAGGAGGTCGCAGATTGGATACCTGCTAGGGTTAGGAACATTCATTGCTGGAAGAGCGATCATGAAATCTATTATAAGGTCATTATCTCCCTTGTGCTTATTTAATAAAGGTTGTTGTCAGTTTCTGGCCAAAGAATATGCACTATATTGGTGAATATCTTACGTATGAGAGTGCCCTGATAGTGTGGTTAGGTAACCTTACTGGCTAAAAAATAACCTAGATTGTGTTGAGTGGGTGGTAAACGAAACAAACAAAATAGAAGTGAAGGTAATGATCAGGAATTGATGCAATTAAGCCACAGCTCCGATCAGAGACACCAAAGGGAAAGAAACACAAACATGAAACAATCAGACCGTAATGGAAACATCAATAGTGGAAAGCCAAAAAGGACAGTTACTTTCCCACAAAATGGCCAATTGGCTATCCAAAACAAAATAATATAAGCGATACAAACACTCAAAGACAAACCATAACAAAAATGAACCGGGACAGAAGAACCATCTTGGAATAGTCAGTAAAACAAATTCCACTGGGGGTTTAAATCGATTTTAAGTGGTCACAATCTTCACACTTATTTCCACAGCAATTTAGACAATTTGTTCAGTCCTCATGAATGCCTCCCAACTCATCAGTGCAACATTGCTGTGAACACAAAAATCAAAGAACCACAGAGATGAAAAAACGGTGAGGATTCGACAGCAAGGAATCACTGAAATGCTGGAGCAAAAGAAAACCAACATTTAGACTCCGATGGACCCGACCAGAGACAGAACTTCAGGCACTAACCAACATTACATAGAATTAAATTCTCTCTAATTCTTAGTAAGCTTTGGGAAAAGTAGTTTTTTTCCCAAACAGGTGGTAACTCGGTAACTTTTACTAAATTAAATAATTTGGACACACAGTCATAAGTGTTAGAAAATTAAAAGATATAAAAAATGAAAATAAATGAAATGAAACTGCAATGAAAGAACAACTTTGGGATGTAAAGTAATAATGAATGTGAGGAAGGGTTTAAACCATTTTTTCAGAGCCCCAACTTTCACCATCATCTGTTGCAATTGTTTACACAGTTCAGTTGGCTTTTAAAGTAGGAGTAAAACAAAGATCAGGAATTGATACAATTAACTTACTCCACCCATCAAAGACACCAAAGGGAAAGAAACACAAACATGAAGGGACCAGACCATAATGGAAACCTAAACAAAGGAAGGCCATAAGGACAGTTACTTTCCCACAAAATGGCCAAATGGCCATCCAAAATAAAAAGATATAAGTGATACACACAGTAAGTAACAAACAACAACATAAATAAACCGCCACAGAAGAACCGCCTTGGAACGGTCAGTGGAAAGAATTCCACTGGGGGGCTTAAATCGATTTTACATGGCCATAATCCTCGCCCTTACCTCTTCGTGGCATACACTAATTTTGTTTAGTCTGCATGAAGGCTTCCTAACTCATCAGTGTAACATCTCCGAGAACATACAAATAAAAAAATACAGAGATGAAACAAGATTGAGGACTCAACAGCATACAACAACAGAATTGCTGGAGCAAAAGAAAACCAACATTTAGACTCCGAGGGATCCGACCAAAGACAGAGCATCAGGCGCACACATTGAAGTCTCACATTGAAGTCTCCTATTAAAAATACTTGGCCAAAACTATACAGAATAATAAAAGTCTAGAGGATTATCATTTGTTTTTGGGGGGATTTCCTTGTCAAATTACTGTGCACAAGCGAGAAAAGAAAATCTGTCTGTTTTACAAAAATTCATTAAGTATAGGCAAGATTTTGAATTATTTAAAGATAATACCGTTTCCCCTTTTCCTTTTAAAGCAGACACCTGCTTTTGTATCTTTCAGGTTGAGGTATGCCACGCAAGAAGACATGGAAGAAGTCATTGGCAAAGACCATGGTGAGGGCTAATTGTAGTAGCCCTGGGTTACTTATCTCAGATGTGGGCCTGACCCCCCTCATAGATCGTGGAGGATCTAAGCCCCAATCGCTTGTAGCGATGGGGACATCTGTGCCAGGGTCAATTATTTTGTCAGATGTGGGTATGACCTGCCCCAGTGTATCATCTGGCCCAGGGTCATCTAGTTCTTCAGATGTGGGTATGACCTGCCTCAGCGTGACATCTGATGCTTCAGTTTTACAAAGTAGAAATGACAAAGATATGAACTCAGTATTACAAAGTAGAAATGACAAAGATATTTACAGAAAACAACCAGAACAAAATATCGAAGTTTTGCAAAGTTCAAATGACAATACTAACAGACAACAACTAGGACAAAATACCCAAATACATTCACCCATAGAATTTACAAACACTGTATTTTCAAGCTGTTCACAAGTTGATGAAAAAATTATGTATACAGCATTTCCTTTAATGGAACAAACTGAAACAGTGCTATGGAAGCCTTCTAATGGTCCATTTAACTCTGTCAAATTTGAACTGGGATCTTTTCACCAAGGTTCAGAAATATTTAGCAATGAGTCCAGAGGATGCCAATGTACTGCAAATGCACTTTGTTCATTAATATATGCAGCATACTCAGACATTGCTTGTAGTACAGACCTAGACAACATTCTTTTAGCTGGAGATAGTCTGTATAATAAGATCATTGGTGGATTAAAGGCAGAAGGTAAATTCAGGAGTAAGTTACTAAGCTTTGATGAACTTCCAAGATTAGTTTCAATTTTAAACAAAGAAGTTGTTGTGAAAACATCTGCTATTGTGACAGGTCTTTGCACAGAACAGTTTGTCAATACCAGTTTACCTACTCTTCACCAAGCATTGTACACTTCTCTACAAAATTCTCCAAGTGTTTTATTAATGATGGGTTCAATTTGTTGCTCTGTGTTCAAGAGAGATTGTAAATATTTTATATTTGATTCACATTCACATGGTTTAAATGGATTATCTGTTCCGGATGGAAAATCATTACTAGCTGCTTTCAATTGTTTAGATGATCTAGTTGCATTTCTATATGCATTGTTTGAAAGTATGATGATTTCAATTTCCACGCAGTTTGAAATTCTTCCTATAGACTTTGACTTGTCTAATCCAGAGCATCATTCAATATTTGATATTGAAAATCATGCAGACAGCCATACTGACACTCCATGTGATTATGCTTGGAAAACTGTAACTTACAAGAGAAAGGTGTCTGAAAGCCATATGAGGAATTCACATGCAAGAGAAGACTTATTTGCTAATTCAAGCAGTGAAAATCATGCAACACTTATTGGCAAATACTTTAAGGATCAAAAGCATAAACTTGAAGAAAAGACACGGAATAGTACAAATGTGACTAAAAATCAAAAGATGAGGAACAAAGAAATAAAAATAAACAAGCAAAAAGCTACAGAAAGAAAAGAATATATGAGAGTTTATATGGAGAAACGAAGGCAAGACTCTAACTTCAAAGGAAAAGACAAAGAGTATACACTAAAATCAATGCAGAGTGCTAGACGGTCTGAAGAATACTGAAAAAAGGATAAAGAATATACACTAAAATCAAAGCAGAGTGCTAGACAGTCTGAAGAATACCGAAAAAAGGATAAAGAATATACACTAAAATCAATGCAGAGTGCTAGACAGTCTGAAGAATATCGAAAAAAGGATAAAGAATATACACTAAAATCTAAGCAGAGTGCTAGACAGTCTGAAGAATATCGAAAAAAGGATAAAGAATATACGCTAAAATCAATGCAGAGTGCTAGACAGTCCGAAGAATATAGAAAAAAGGATAAAGAATATACACTAAAATCAATGCAGAGTGCTAGACAATCTGAAGAATATCGAAAAAAGGATAAAGAATATACACTAAAATCAAAGCAGAGTGCTAGACAGTCTGAAGAATATAGAAAAAAGGATAAAGAATATACACTAAAATCAATGCAGAGTGCTAGACAATCTGAAGAATATCGAAAAAAGGATAAAGAATATACACTAAAATCAAAGCAGAGTGCTAGACAATCTGAAGAACATCGAAAAAAGGATAAAGAATATACACTAAAATCAATGCAGACTGCTAGACAATCTGAAGAATATCGTAGAAAAGACAAAGCTATGACAAAGGCATGTATGAGAAGGGCTAGATTAATAGATGAATACAAAAAATGGGAAAGTGAAAAGAAACGAGAATCTCGAGAATGCCTTGAATTAAAAAAAAAAGATATTGCAATACAAAATCTATCTAAGAGGAAGGCGAGATCAGATCCATACAAATTAGAACAAGAAAGGGTTGCAAAACAACAGTGGAGACTAAATGAAAAAAACAAGAAGGCTGAAAACATTATAGACAGTAAAAGAAAAGCTACCAAGCGTAAAGATCCATCTTTTTCACAAGTTGAAAAGATAAACACAAAGCGCAGAAAATGTGGTAGTGATATTGATGTTTGTATTGAAAAGTTTCACAAGAATATATCAGTTGGACCTGTCTATATATATAGTTGCTGTCAACAGACATGGTTTGAAGAGACTGTATCAAAAGCTAAGACATTTGTTTCTAAAGACAAGGAAAAGTACTTAACAGGGGTGAAATCAGTCAATGAAGAAGAATGGATATGCTATACATGCAAAGACAATATTAAGTGTGGTAAAGTCCCAAAATTGTCTGTTGTAAACGGAATGAAGTGGCCACCAAAACCAAAAGAATTGGAACTGTTTCCACTTGAAGAACGTCTTATTGCTTTACGTATACCGTTCATGCAGATGAGAGAACTACCTAGAGGTCGCCAGTTATCAGTAAAAGGAAATGTTGTTAATGTACCTGTTGACATTCACCCAGTTGTAAATGCTTTACCTAAGCCTTTTGATGAAAATGTTACAGTTGCAGTGAAATTAAAGAAGAAGATGTCATTTAAGTCATATGTTTTCTCAGAAAATGTTCGACCATATCATGTGCTTTGTGCTTTGCATTGGCTAATGAGTGGTAGTGAATTGTACAAAAACGCAAATGTTGAAATAGACCAGCAGTGGTTAAAGAGAATCACAGAAGAAAGTAATGAAACACTGCATGCATTTTTTGAATCACAAAAAAAACCCTGCTCTGAAACAAATAATGATGATTCTGATGGTGTTTTGGATGAAAGTCTTCAGGATAGTCCATGTAATCAGAACCAAGCTGAGGTTATACATAATTTTTTTGAGTTGTGTACAAAAGAATGTTCAAAGTATGATATTATTGATTTTGATGGTGTTGTTAGTGAAATGTGTAACAATTATCCAAACGATCAGTTAGAAAAAAATGATGATATTTCAAATCATAACACACCTCATGTCGAAGAACTGTATGATTCAGATGCAGAAGAAATCGCACAAGAAAATGTGGGAAATATTGACACTCTATTGGATGATGCAGATCTTGAAAACAGAAATTCTACATTCACATTTGCTCCTGGAGAAGGTCAAAGGCCACTCAGTATATTTCAAGATAAAGATTCAGAATATCTTTGTTTTCCAACCATATTTTGTGGGCAGAGGCGCATAGATAATGATGATAGAAAAGTGCCTGTACATTATAGTGATATTGCAAAATGGGAATTGAGAAGCCAGGATAGGCGTGCTGCTAACAGTGTACTCAATATATTTTTTAAACTGAAAAAAATACAAATGAAGCAACTGAACGATAAAGCAAACCTTGCTGTTAGAAGATGTCAAACAGGAACAAATAATATTACTGCTGTACAAGCAAGAAACTCAGAGTGTATTGACAGTATTGTAAAAAATGATGAAGGCTACTATTTGTTTAAACAGCTAAGAAATTCTCCAGCATATTTAGAATCTAGAAAAAAAGATGTTTATGCTATGATTCGTCAGTTGGGTTTGCCAACTTGGTTTATGTCATTGTCCTCGGCTGATACAAGATGGATTGAGCTTTTGAAAATGCTAGCTACCTTAAATAAAAATTTCAACTACACTGATGATCAAATTGAAAACTTGGCATGGGAACAAAAGATAAAACTTATTCAATCGGATCCAGTCACTTGTTCTAGATATTTCGAGCATAGAGTTAAAGAATTCATCAACACAGTTCTTAAGAGTGAGCACGAACCTCTTGGAAAAGTTGTCGATTACTTTTTTAGAGTGGAATTTCAGCAACGTGGATCGCCACACATTCACATGATTGTATGGGTACAGAATGCACCAAAATTCAATGTGGATTCGGATGTAGAGTTGGCTGCTTATGTGGATCAGTATTTGAAATGTTCTATAGATAATCCACATCTTCGTCATTTAATAGAACTTCAAATTCACAAACATTCCAGAACATGTAGAAAACGAGAAGATAAAATCTGTAGATTTGGTTATCCTTTGCCACCTCTTTCCAAAACTATGGTCTTACAGCCTCTCGAAACTGAAAAAGACAAGTATTATAAATTGTACCAAAACTTACAGAAAACAATGAACAGTAACAAAGATGGATATGATATGTCTTATGAGGAGTTTTTGACAAGTGTTGTCCGAATGAGTGAGGAAGAATATATTAAATGTATCAGAAGTTCTTTAAACTCTTCAAAAGTGTTTTTGAAAAGAAATCCGAGTGAGATCCGTGTAAATTTGTACAATGATAGTGTATTAAAAGCTTGGAAGGCAAACATTGATATACAATTTGTGTTAGATCCATATGCTTGTGCTATGTATATAGTTTCATATATAAGTAAATCTCAAAGAGGGATGAGTAATATGTTGCATGCAGCTGCAAAAGAAGCAAGGAATGGCAATATGGATCTCAAAAGACAAATTAGACATATTGGAAATGTGTTTTCAAACAGCGTTGAAGTAAGTGCACAAGAGGCAGTTTATTTGGTACTGCAAATGCCATTGACTAAAAGTTCAAGAAGTGTTGTCTTCATAAATACGTCACTTCCAACCCAGAGAGTACAATTACTGAAACCAAAGTCAGTACTTGATGAATTGCCGGCAGACTCGACAGATATAATGTCAGACAATAAAATTAAAAGATACTCGAAGCGTCCCAAACCATTGGAAAAGTATTGCTTAGCCGATTATGTGTCTGAGTTAGAAGTCATTTACCCAGATGGACATAATGATAGTAGAGATGAGGAGGAACAAGATTATGAGAAAGATGCAGAAGTATCAGATGAAGAATGCTTTGGTGATGGTGAAACTATTTTAACTTTAAAGAATGGCATAAAAATCAAACGATGTCGTAATTCTAAAATAATAAGGTATGTGAGATTCAATCGCAAAACAGATGAGGAGAACTATTATAGAGAGAAACTTCTACTTTTTCACCCGTGGAGAAATGAAGAGACTGACTTACTTGGAACGTTTAGAACATATAAAGAACACTATGAGTCAATGAAGCATGTGATAGATCATAAATGTTCCACTTACGAACATTATGCTGAAGAGTTAGAATTAGCAAGAGATTTAGCAGAAATCGAATATGATGCATTCGATGATATTGCTCCAAGTACACAACAAGTTGAAGGTGATGATGCTGAAATGGAACCAGTTCAGTCTGAAGAGTTTATATATTTTAATCCTGATAGAATTGAGCATAGGGACTATGATATAGGGACTGAAATTGGATGTTACGTTTCTGCACCTCAAATTGATGTGAATGAAAATATTCTTTCAGATATTGATTACAGAAAGCTCCTGCAGTGTTTAAATAGTAAACAAAAACAGTTTTACTACCATGTGATTCACTGGATTAAAACAAAAGATGCCCCCTTATATGTATTTCTTTCTGGTGGAGCTGGTGTTGGAAAAAGTCTAGTTATTCGAGCATTGTATCAGACTTTGTTCAGAATATTAAATCTGAAAGAAGGAGAAGATGCGGATCACACAAGGGTTCTTCTTTGTGCATTTACAGGAAAAGCAGCATTTAATATTAATGGTTCTACCATCTCATCTGCATTTAAACAAAAGTATAAGCAATCGGATCAAACATTAACCTGTGACAGTCTAAATACCTTTAGATCAAAATACCGTGATTTGTCAGTTGTGATTATTGATGAAATTTCAATGGTTAGTAATTCTATGTTGAATTTTATTGATCAGAGACTTCAAGCATTGAAAGGAACAAGAACACCTTTTGGTGGTGTTAGCATTATTGCTGTTGGTGATCTTTATCAGTTGAAACCTGTGAGTGGTGATTGGATATTTAATGACATGAAACATGATGCTGCTGCTTTATCACGAAATCTCTGGAAAGACCTATTTACCATGTTTGAATTAACAGAAATTATGAGACAGAAAGATGACCTTGAATTTGCAGAATTGTTAAATAGATTAAGGATCAATGCCTTGACTGCTGGAGACAAGACTAGGTTTAAGCAGTGTGAAGTAACTGAAAAAGATACTGAGTATCAAAAAAATGCGCCTCACCTCTTTGCAGAAAACTATTTCATGCATGTTTTTAATGATGAAATTATAAGAAATATGACAACAGAAAAGGTTGAAATACCATGCATGGATTCATATGTCTCACCTAAGTTATCTAAAGAAAAGATAGACTGTGCGCTCAAGAACCTAAAGAATGTAACAGATTCAAACCTAACAGCAAATTTACATTGCTCCTTAACAGTTGTTGTTGACATGATTTATGATTTAACAATAAACATTAAAACAGAAGATGGACTAGCAAATGGAGCATCATGTGTAGTTAAGTTTATTGAGTATAAACTACAAACCACACGACGTCCAAGCATAATTTGGGTCCAGTTTGATGACAAAAAAGCAGGAATGGAAACAAGAATCAAATACAAAAACAGGGGACTGTATCATAGCAATATTGATGAAAATTGGACACCAATTTTTGATGTCAACAGGTCATTTACTTACAACAGAAAGACCTTTCAGAGAGTTCAATTCCCTTTGCAACCTTCAGCAGGGCGATCAGTACATAGAGCACAAGGTAGTACCCTTGAAAGAGTTGTCATTGACTTATCACAACGTAAAACCCGCAAAGTTCCACATTTACACTATGTTGCACTCAGCAGGGTAAGGTCGATTGAAAAGCTTCAGATCCTTAACTTCAATGAGAAAGCATTACAAGTTGATGATCAGGTTAAGACAGAAATGCAGCGATTGCATGAAACAGCAATGCTTCAACTGTGTGATACATCTTTAGAATTGATAGATCCAGTTTCACATTTCAAAGTTGCTTTCAATAATTGTAGATCCTTGAATCTTCATTTTGATGACGTTAGACATGACAAAAATCTGTTGTCAACCCACATATTTGGATTAGCAGAAACACGACTACATCAGCCTGATAATGACAGTGATTATGTAATAGAAGGCTATTGTTTGATAAGAAATGACCAAATTGGATACAATACTTGTAAAAGACCTCCTCATGGATTAGCAGTTTATGCCAAAGATGATATCATTATAATACAGGACAGAAAGTTTAGTTCAGATACATTAGAATTTATTATGATAACTGCCAGGCATGTCTCGATTGAAAGTCAGATTATATTTTTGTACAAGTCACCTCAAATGTCTGACAGTAATCTTCTTTCTTGTCTGAACAAAGAACTTATTCCATATTTGACCCCATCAAAGCCATTGATGATAATTGGAGATTTCAATATTGATGTTTTGCTGAAACATAGCATTGTTAAGAAATTAAGTGATAAGTTTTCATGCAAAATGCTTATAAATGAATGTACCACAGATCATATGACAACGCTTGATTTGATATTTTCTAATGTTGATTTTTCATATGTTGATGGTGCAGTTGGAACATGTGAAACATACTGGTCAGATCACAAAATAGTCTTTTTGCACATGAAATCCACATAGTTGAAGACTTTTCACCTGCATAGTTTTAAATGTATAAAACCAGCCTATCAAATTAAGGTTGCTGTTTTTTTTTGTGAAATTGGAACAGAGGAATCTATTATTCAGATCATAAGTACCACACTTTTTGCATAACAACTTGGAAATCGTGTCAGGTGTTTTTATGTTACTTTTCAGTGCACTCACCCACCACAAAAAATGCTGTATTTACCTTTTTAAAGGTAGATATTGCTGGTGGTTTTGCAAGATTTGGGTGGCCACCACTTACAGATATCAGGAAATGAGCACCCCTGTAAAACCCCTTATATAGGTAAAAGTGGAGTTTACAGGGCTATTCTTTATTTTCTATACATATTTTTCCATTTTCTCACTCAAAACATAGACTGTGGGTACTCCTAAGAACTGTCTCAGTGAGGTGTTTCTCACAATGATGTATGTTTGAAGCAGAAATAAGAAAAATATATAAATTTTTATTTCAAAAATGGCATTTTTTCTATCATGACTGAAAGCTTTACATATATGGATGCATTATTCTAATGGAATAGGTCCTCTTTTTCCATTCAGAAGTGAGAAATAGGATACCTTCGAAAAAACAATATGTAAAAATAAAAGTTTTATCTTAAAGGGCCTTAATAATATTTAATATTTTATTTGGTTTTCCAGTTTTATGGTAGAAGATTGAAAAATATTTTTTTTAGTATGATTTCAACCTTTTTCTTAGAATTTATGTGCACAAGATGAAACTACACTTTCTGTTGGCATAAAATTTTGAAGATTATAAAGCATCTGATAGTCTGTTGATACAGTGGAGGTTTCAAAGATTGTGTTGTATGTATGTATATTTTTATGATGTCATATCACATGGATGTTGTTGATGTACAGTTTGGTTATGTGTGTGTGTGAATTCGGGTTTAACGTCGCTTTCAACAATTTTTCAGTCATATCACGACAGTGTCTGGTTGCGACAGGGAGCTCAATGCTCACGTTTATAGTGCTGCCTCACTGAAGTATCATGTCCAAGACACATTACATGATACCACACCCAGTCACATTATCCTGACTCTGGGTTGACCAGTCCTAGCTCTACCCCGTAAATCTGAGTGCCAAGCGAGGAACAGCTAGTACCATTTTTAACGATTTTGGTATGTCGCGGCCCGGGATCGAACCCGTGACCTCCCGTTCCCCGGAGCGAACACTCTACCAACTGAGCTATCGGGGCTGGTGTATGGTTGGGTTAATATTAATTGTACTCTTCAACTGGATTCACATCACATGAACAAGCCAGTGAAATGAACACCCCCTTAAACCCCACTTTATATAGAGAAACCTGAGGTTTGCAGGGGTATACATTATTTTTCTTATTTCTGCTCCAATACATAGGTTGTGGGTACTGATTAGAACTGCCTCAATGAGGTGGTTCTAACTAGCACCCGCAACCTATGTTCGCAGTATAAATAAGGAAAATATCATGGATTTTCAGCTATTATCAAGATGGTAAAAATGCATTATGTTGCAAGGGTGTGTTATCTTAATGCTGAGATGTAATGCAGAATAATTTAAAAAATATTTGTTATTTACTTATCCACAAACATTTGCTACCTTCATATTAAACATCTGACACTTTGTCAAGAGAAGAATTGACTTACAATGTACATTCTATCCATTTTTCCTCCGACGTTAGTCGAAGGGGACTATAGTAACGGTTTCATCTGTCCATCCATCAGTCGGTCCATCTGCAACTCCTACATTTTCAAGGAATTTTGATGAAACTTTCCAGTTATTGTTCCCATGACAAGGTCATGCTGGACTGATTTTTACCAGAGTTATTGCCACTTTGTCAGTTTTAGCCATTTTATCAACAGAAGTTTTTGTCTCTGCAACTCCTCCCACAGTGTTCAAGAGATTTTGATGAAACTTTCCAGTTATTGTTCTTATGACCTGAAAATGATCAGATTTTATGGAGGTTGTGCCTGATTGATTTTTACAAGCATCATTGCCCTTTGTCAGTGTAAACCATGTTGTCAACAGAAGTTCTTGTCTCCACAATTCCTCCTACAGTTATCACCAGATTTGCATGAAACTTTCCAGTTATTGTTTTCATGACCTGAAGATGATCATATTTTATTGCGGTCATGCTCAATTGATTACTGAATTTTCCTAGGGTTTGGTCCTTTGTTTTACAGTTTTGGAGAACACTTTTTTTCCCTGTAAATTTATTCCTTAGAACTTTAGGAAAATTTAAAAGAAATAGTCTGTTGAAAGGGTTTTAAATTCCCAAAACATGGCTTATGACATAATATGTTATAGACATATTCACCACATACTGACATTTCAGAGATGGGGGGACACTTGGCCTGGGGCCTTTTATTCACAATATTCTGAAATCTGCCAAATAACATACTGTATTGTATTCTTATTTGCATCGCTGTTTTGACATGTAAATCTGTTGTTCTTAGAGAAAGGTTTTGAATTATGTCAATATTTTATTATTTTCTTATTTGCAACATTGACAATAATTTTACATGTAAATCTGTTGTTACTTGAAAAGGCTGAAAACAGATTTTCTTCAAAAAGATTTAAGTAACAATTTTCTACATACTTGCAAGATCTGGAATTTATTTATTGGTGATCAAGAGAATAAGGTGATGCATCTGCTTTCTATGCATAGAACTGACTCACGTTATTTTTAGCTGTTCTTTATTTTGTGCACCTAAAGATACCTTTTTGGCACATATCAGGACATAGATTCCACTACAGAATTAATTCTTTGTGGGTTTAAGATAGATGTAACAACCAAGATGTTTATGATAGAAAGGTAACTTAATCTATAATATGAGCCTTATACATCAGTGTGACTGAGTAAAAGTCAAAGATACAGTCTGGATAAAACTAAGCAGACTTTGGCCTCTCTTTTTCGACATGGAAGCAGCTATTTCAGATCATCAGTGTTTCTTATGTAAATTTTGTCATACCATGCAATACTCTTGTTAACCACTGGGTTGAAAGGAAATCAAAGCTTCAGATATTGATTTCTTTGTCAAATTATGACTACATGATGAAAAAGACAAACTGCATGGACTCAAGAAGTCTTGTGTTTACTCTACATCTTGCCCTTCAAGATTTCATCCTGAAGATTTCAACTGGTTCAACTGATGTACAAGTGTATTGACCATCCTGGATCTATGAAGACATTGATATCAATCAGGTAAACAAACATGTCTTGCCTTTCTGCTCAGTTCTTTTTTTTTTAAACATCACTAATGATTTTCTGGTACACAGGTGAGCGATATAGGGCCATCATGGCCCTCTTGTTTATGAAAGAGATACACACAATGGCATTAAACACGTGTGGGGGGTACTAGCGTCTGATGACGTAATTTACCGATCGCATGCAGAAAAATGGTAGCGGTGGTTTGTGGACCGTGATTTAAATCAATTCACAAATCACCGATCGGCTTTTTCCATATGTCTGGTCTTCGCCGGACATTGCCAGATAAAAAGCCTGCAGTCCATGACCTCGGCTATAAGACGGGGTCATTTTGGGGGGAAAAATCCTCGTCTTATAGCCGAGTTTTTACGGTAGGCCCAGCTAGGATTTCGGTGAATCAAGCTGCTGTTGTTGTTGTATACGTCGCTTAAGTTTAAGCTGCCCAGCATTTACAAGATTGTGTAATAGAGTGAAAACGAAAACGAAACTTTACCATGGCCAACTACCGATATCTTAGACTTCGGTTGAGGTCGCTAATATCTAGCAACATTTCTGGTTGCAAAAGATGACAGTCACAAATAAAGTGACTGAGGCCATCAATCTAATACAACATTTAATAGCACTTTCAGATAGTATCTTCCTTCTCTTTTCCATATATATTGTGGTTTTCCAATTACCAGTGTGTTTCAGATTGCTACAAAATATATCGTGATACGTATCGTGATACGCAGTAACCATATCGCAATATATAGTGATACGAAAATTCTGACAATACCCATCCCTACCCATGATTGAGCTTGAATTATATCTAGGTCAGTGTGACCTATATTTCATGGTTCAGTGATTTTGCCTATTATCTTCAATACTATTTGATGGAGAAATGTCTCACCTGGATTATAAGTTCCATGTGACCCGATGATTGACATAGAAATATATCTCGGTCCTTGTGACCTATTTTCATGGTTTAATGATTTTGCCTTATAATTCAGACACAATTTGATTCTGAAATGTAATATCTGGAATACATGTTCCATGTGACCTGATTATTGATCTTAAATATATCTAGGTGAGTGTGACCTATATTTTATGGTTCATAAATTTTACCTTATATCTTGAAGTCGCGAAACAGGCGAGCGCTGTCATGCGACAGCTCTTGTTATATTATTGCAAACGGAACCGTTTCTTCCTCCATTGCTGCACAGACAGATCAACGCACAACATGCTGTCTTGCGATGTCATCTTTGTCAGTCGTTTTCTGACAAGCAGTGCATATATATGTCCCAAAGTTTGAGCAGGATTAAACTGTTACGCTTCGGTTATAAATTTATTACCTATTTATATATGTTAATCCGAAGTGGCATGTATGCGGAGCACACTCTATTAGTTATTTACCGCTTTCATCTGAAGTATCCACCGGCCCCGATAGCTCAGTTGGTAGAGTGTCCGCTCCGAGGAATGGGAGGTCACGGGTTCGATCCCGGGCCTCGACATACCAAAGTTGTTAAAAATGGTACTGGCTGCTCCTCGCTTGGCACTCAGATTTACAGGGTAGCTAGGACTGGTCGACCCAGTGTCAGGATAATGTGACTGGGTGTGGTATCATGTAATGTGTCTGGGACATGATACTTCAGTGAGGCAGCACTATAAAGTGAGCATTGAGCTCCCTGTCACAACCAGACACCGTCGTGATATGACTGAAAAATTGTTGAAAGCGATGTTAAACCCGTATTTCACACACACACACACACACATCTAAAGTATCCGATAATATTAGCACCGGGTTCTTTGAACTTAAAGGTGCTCAGCATGACTAGCGGCGTATTATAAAGATACTTTGCGTCCCTGCAAGGTATTTTTCTCACGGCCGACGCTAGTGAAATTGTTTCGGAAACATTTTTGTTCTTACGCAAACATTGAATTAAATTATATAAAATTTCAGATAAAATCCGGAACTTGCCGAAAGTACCGATTACGGCCAAAAAGTACCGCAGTACGTACCGCCAGAAGAAAATACCGCAGTTTACCAACGGTTTTACCGTGCACCCCTATGAGACCACAAGGATGATCATTTGGATATGGGGGTTCATTTGGGAGACTTTATAATTGGTAGATTAAAATGATATCATGTTAAAATACATGGCTGCCATTGGGCAGTGCGCACCTGAGCTCTGTTGAGCATAGTGGCCCATGGGCCTCTTGTTTTTAGCTCACCTGTCACGTAGTGACAAGGTGAGCTTTTGGGATCACTTTTTGTCCGTCGTGCGTCCGTCTGTGCGTCCGTAAACTTTTCTTCAAACGACATCTCCTCCTAAACCACTGATCGGATTTTGACCAAACTTCACAGGAATGATCCTTAGGTGGTCCCCTTTCAAAGTTGTTTAAATGGTTCCGGTCCATTGCTTATATAGGTCACAGGAGCCAAAAATAGATTTTTTTCAAAAAATCTTCTTCTCTGAAACCGCAAGGCCCAGGTCTTTGATATTTGGTATGAAGCTTCATCTAGTGGACCCCTACCAAGATTGTTCAAATTATAGTGCTGGGGCCAAAAATGCCCCCGCACAGGGGGCCCTTTGGTTTTACATGGGCTTATATAGGGAAAATCTTTAAAAATCTTCTTCTCTGAAACCGCAAGGCCCAGATCTTTGATATTTGGTATGAAGCTTCATCTAGTGGACCCCTACCAAGATTGTTCAAATTATAGTGCTGGAGCTAAAAATGCCCCCGCATGGGGGCCCTTTGGTTTTACATGGGCTTATATAGGGAAAATCTTGAAAAATCTTCTTCTCTGAAACCACAAGGCCCAGGTCTTTGTTATTTGGTATGAAGCTTCATCTAGTGGACCCCTACCACGATTGTTCAAATTATAGTGCTGGGGCCAAAAATGCCCCCGCACGGGGGCCCTTTGGTTTTACAAGGACTTATATAGGGAAAATCTTTAAAACTCTTCTTCTCTGAAACCGCAAGGCCCAGGTCTTTGATATTAGGTATGAAGCTTTATCTAGTGAACCCCTACCAAGATTGTTCAAATTATAGTGCTGGGGCCAAAAATGCCCCTGCATGGTGGCCCTTTGGTTTTACATGGGCTTATATAGGGAAAATCTTGAAAAATCTTCTTCTCTGAAACCGCAAGGCCCAGGTCTTTGATATTTGGTATGAAGCTTCATCTAGTGGACCCCTACCAAGATTGTTCAAATTATAGTGCTGGGGCCAAAAATGCCCCCGCATGGGGGCCCTTTGGTTTTGCATGGACTTATATGGGGAAAATCTTGAAAAATCTTCTTCTCTGAAACCGCAAGGCCCAGGTCTTTGATATTTGGTATGAAGCTTCATCTAGTGGACCCCTACCAAGATTGTTCAAATTATAGTGCTGGGGCCAAAAATGCCCCCGCACAGGGGGCCCTTTGGTTTTACATGGGCTTATATAGGGAAAATCTTTAAAAATCTTCTTCTCTGAAACCGCACGGCCCAGATCTTTGATATTTGGTATGAAGCTTCATCTAGTGGACCCCTACCAAGATTGTTCAAATTATAGTGCTGGAGCTAAAAATGCCACCGCATGGGGGCCCTTTGGTTTTACATGGGCTTATATAGGGAAAATCTTGAAAAATCTTCTTCTCTGAAACCACAAGGCCCAGGTCTTTGATATTTGGTATGAAGCTTCATCTAGTGGACCCCTACCACGATTGTTCAAATTATAGTGCTGGGGCCAAAAATGCCCCCGCACGGGGGCCCTTTGGTTTTACATGGACTTATATAGGGAAAATCTTTAAAACTCTTCTTCTCTGAAACCGCAAGGCCCAGGTCTTTGATATTAGGTATGAAGCTTTATCTAGTGAACCCCTACCAAGATTGTTCAAATTATAGTGCTGAAGCTAAAAATGCCCCCGCATGGGGGCCCTTTGGTTTTACATGGGCTTATATAGGGAAAATCTTGAAAAATCTTCTTCTCTGAAACCGCAAGGCCCAGGTCTTTGATATTTGGTATGAAGCTTCATCTAGTGGACCCCTACCAAGATTGTTCAAATTATAGTGCTGGGGCCAAAAATGCCCCCGCATGGGGGCCCTTTGGTTTTGCATGGACTTATATGGGGAAAATCTTTAAAAATCTTCTTCTCTGAAACCGCAAGGCCCAGATCTTTGATATTTGGTATGAAGCTTCATCTAGTGGACCCCTACCAAGATTGTTCAAATTATAGTGCTGGAGCAAAAAATGCCTCCGCACGGGGGCCCTTTGGTTTTACATGGGCTTATATAGGGAAAATCTTGAAAAATCTTCTTCTCTGAAACCACAAGGCTTAGGTCTTCGATATTTGTTATGACGCTTCAGCTAGTGGACCTCTATAAAGATTGTTCAAATTATAGGCCTGAGACCAAAAATGCCCCCGCCATGTGGCCCTTATGTTTTACATAGACTTATATAGGGAAAATCTTTAAAAATCATCTTCTCTGAAACACAAGGCTTAGGTCTTTGATATTTGTTATGAAGCTTCAGCAAGTGGACCTCTACCAAGATTGTTCAAATTATAGCCCTGGGGCCAAAAATGCCCCCGCTCCGGGGCCCTTTGGTTTTACATAGACTTATATAGGGAAAATCTTGTTTTACACAGACTTCTATATATATGCAGGGTAAACCTTTAAAATCTTCTTTTCTGAAACCAGAAAGCTTAGGTTTTTCATATTAGATATGAAGCTTCATCTTGTGGACCTCTACCAAGATTGTTCAAATTTTAGCCCTGGGGCCAAAATTGACCCTGCCCGGGGCCCACTTGTTATGCTTTGGATCAGGTGAGCGTACCAGGGCCCTCTGGTGTTTTATATTAGGATCACTTTTTGTCTGCCATCCGTGCGTAAACAATTTCTTCAAACGACATCTCATCCTAAACCACTGATCGGATTTTGACCAAACTTCACAAGAATGATCCTTAGATGGTCCCCTTTCAAATTTGTTCAAATGGTTCAGGTCCGTTGCACATATAGGTCACAGGAGTCAAAAATAAATTTTTTCACCGAAAACTTAAAAAATCTTCTTCTCTGAAACCACAAGGCCAAGGTCTTTGATACTTGGTATGAAGCTTCATCTAGTGGACCCCTACCAAGTTTGTTCAAATTATAGTGCTGGGGCCAAAAATGCCCCCACCCCGGGGCCTTTTGGTTTTACATGGGCTTAAATAGGAAAATCTTCAAAAATCATCTTCTTTGAAACCACAAGGCCCAGGTCTTTGATATTTGATATGAAGCTTCATCTAGTGGACCCCTACCAAGATTGTTCAAATTATAGTGCTGGGGCCAAAAATGCCCCCGCCCCGGGGCCCTTTGGTTTTACATAGGCTTTTGTAGGGAAAATCTTTATAAATCTTCTTCTCTAAAACTGCAAGGCCCAGGTCTTTGATATTTGGTATGAAGCTTCATCTAGTGGACCTCTACCAAGATTGTTCATATTATAGCCCTGGGGTCAAAAATGCCCCCGCTCCGGGGCCCTTTGGTTTTACATAGACTTATATAGGGAAAATCTTGAAAAATCTTCTTCTGTGAAACCTCAAGGCCTAGGTCTTTGATATTTGGTATGAAGCTTCAGCTAGTGGACCTCTACTAAGATTGTTCAAATTATAGCCATAGGACCAGAAATGCCCCCGCCCTGAGACCCTTTGGTTGTACATAGACTTATATATAGGGAAATCTTTAAAAATCTTCTTCTCTGAAACTGCAAATCCCATGTCTTTGATATTTGGTATGAAGCTTCATCTAGTGGACAATTATAGGCTTTGTTGATATTTGGTATGAAGCTTCACCTTTTTAGACCTCCCTCAACATTATGCACTTTATAACCCTGGGGTCAATAATGGCCCTCCCCGGGGCCCACTTGTTACTCTATGGATCAGGTGAGCGATCCAGGGCCATCATGGCCCTCTTGTTGTAAACTCTTCATTTCCGGATGACTCCTACATTTTGCATCCGATTTAGCTGAAACTTCATATATAATTAGAGCATGATGTGGGGCAGCACATATTGTCCACCAAATAAGAATAGATTTTTGCCCCTTTGAAAAATTCTGTAAACATTTTGTTTCCGAAAACTCCTCCTACATTTTACATCCCATTGTTGAAACTTTACATGCAGTTAAGACCTTGATATGGAACAGTGCATTTGATTTTGAGGTTACGGTCTGCCAAATATTACCAGAGTTATACCCCTTTCACAGATTTTTCTAAACATCCCGTGACATATTGCCTACTTTTGGAGTTATGGCCCTTTGAACATTGACAGAATTCTATTATTCATGATAACTCGAAAACTGTGTGAGATATTTTCATGAAATTTCACACAAATGAAAAGCACTATGAGACAATGTGCAGAGCGCATGAACCATAACTCTGGATTGCCTACTTTTGGAGTTATTGCCCTTTGAACATTGAAAACTGGCAATTTTAACCTTGTCCGCTCCATAACTCAAAAACTGTTTGAGGTATTTTCCAATTTTTCATGAAACTTCACACAAATGTAAAGCACTATAAGGCAATATGCAGAGCGCATGAACCGTAACTCTGGATTGCCTACTTTTGGAGTTATTGCCCTTTGAACATTGGAAAATTGGCACTTGGAATAAACTCAGTACAGTAATAATTCATGTCCGTTCCATAATTTTCTTTTCTGATAGTGCTATAGTAGGGCTATAGTCAGATCCTCTCTACAGTTCTAGTTTCATTTTAGGCCTATTGGTTGCCACAGATGGGCAATTGTTGTCTGTTTTCATGCAACAGCACATTCAAGCGACATCAGTCCTCTGAAGCCACTAGGAAGATTGGGTCCAAATTTATCGACTTCCATGGTTTTTAGCTCACCTGGGCCGAAGGCTCCAGGGGAGCTTATAGTATAGTGGGTCATCCGTCGTCCGTCCGTCGTCCGTCCACACTTTTGAGAAGCTATATCTCTGTATCCTGCAGGCTGATCTCAATCATTTCTCATCTGTAGCATGCCTCTGGTGGGGCATTGATGACATAAACTTTTTTTCAAAATCGCTCCTATGGTAACCACAAGGTCCCATAGACTTACTATGGGAAAATGCTTGTCATCACCGTAGCGCCTTCAGTTTTGATCGGATCTTTCTGAAACTTATATGTAAGGTGACTGGGGATAAAAACTCGGATGAGTTCCAAAACCGGCCAAGTCGGCCCATTTATCATAGAGTTACGTCCCTTTGATTGCTGAAAATGCCCATTTTCGACCTTGTCATCACCGTAGCCCCTTCAGTTTTGATCGGATCTTTTTGAAACTTATATGTAATGTGGCTGGGCATAAAACCTCGGATGAGTTCGAAAACCGGTCAAGTCCGCCGATTTATCATAGAGTTACGTCTCTTTGATTGCTGAAAATGCTGATTTTCGACCTTGTCATTACCCTAGCCCCTTCAGTTTTGATCGGATCTTTCTGAAACTTATATGTATGGTGGCTGGGGATAAAATCTTGGATGAGTTCGAAAACTGACCAAGTAGGCCCATTTGTCGTAGAGTAACGTCCCTTTGATTGCTGAAAATGCTGATTTTTGACCTTGTCATCACTGTAGCCCTTTCAGTTTTGATCAAATCTTTCTGAAACTTATATGTAAAGTGGTTGAGGATAAAATCTGGGATGAGTTGGCATACCAGCAAAGGTGGCCTATTTATCATAGAGTTAGGTCCCTTTGATTGCTGAAAATGTTGATTTTTGACCTTGTCAACACTGTAGCCCCTTCAGTTTTGATCAGATCTTTCTGAAACTTATATGTAAGGTGGCTGGGGATAAAACCTCGGATGAGTTCGAAAAACGGCCAAGTTGCCCCATTAACTATATAGTTATGTCCCTTTGATGGCTGAAAATGTCGATTTTTTACCTTGTCATCACCGTAGCCCCTTCAGTTTTGATCAAATCTTTCTGAAACCTATATGTAAGGTGACTGGAGATAAAACCTAGGATGAGTTTGAATACCGGCCAAGTTGGCACATTTATCATTGATTTACGTCACTTTGATTGCTGAAAATGCCAATTTTTGACCTTGTCATCACCATAGCCCCTTCAGTTTTGATCGGATCTTTCTTAAACTTATATGTAAGGTGGCTGGGGATAAAATCTTGGATGAGTTCGAAAACAGGCCAAGTCAGCCCATTTATCGTAGAGTTATGTCCCTTTGATGGCTGAAAATGTTGATTTTTGACCTTGTCATTACCGTAGCCCCTTCAGTTTTGATTGGATTTTTCTGAAACTTATATGTAAGGTGGCTGGGGATGAAACCTCGAATGAGTTCGAAAACTGGCCAAGTCGGCTCATTTATTATAGAGTAACATCCCTTTGATTGCTAAAAATGCCAAATTTTTACCTTGTCATCACTGTAGCCCCTTCAGTTTTGATCGGATCTTTCTGAAACTTATATGTGAGGTGGCTGGGAATAAAATCTTGGATGAGTTTGAATACTGGCCAAGTCTGATCGGATCTTTCTGAAACTTACATGTAAGGTGGCTGGGAATAAAACCTCAGGTGAGTTCGAATACCGGCCAAGTCGGCACATTTATCATAGTGACGTGCCTTTGATTGCTGAAAATGCCTATTTTCGACATTGTCATCACTGCTGCCCCTTTAGTTTTGAACGGATCTTCATGAAACTTACAAACAAGGAGGTCAGGCAGAAAGCTTGGAGGAGTTTGAAAACTCTTGTTTTTGAACTTGTCATCACCATAGCCACTTCAGTTTAGATTGGATCTTCTTAGCAAGTCAGGAATAAAAGCTTGAATGAGTTTGAAAACCGGTGAGATCAGCCTGTTTATCATAGAGTTACATTCTACTTGATTTTCAGAAAATGCTTACCCTGTCATCACCATTTCCTCCCATAAAGCCTTCAGTAAAGGTTGCACTTCCTTAAACTTTGAATCTGTTAGCTCAGGTGAGCGATACAGGACTTGGTCCTCTTGTTTAAAATACATGACTGCCAGTGGGCAGTGCCCCCCTGAGCTCTGGTGAGCATAGTGGACCATGGGCCTCTTGTTTTCCGACTAATAGCATGAAGCCTCTGTGGTTTAGTGGTTATGCTACTGTCCTTGTAAACCAGGGGTCACAGGATTGATCCCGGGCTTCTTCAGACTTTCAGATGAGTCTTTAAACCAAGGTCCTGTTCCTGTATGACCTTAGCTGTTGGTGAGACGTAAAACTCAAAACACTCACTCGCTCCGACAAATTGCCATTTTTGTTGAGAAATTTCAGTCTCGGAGAAAATTACTGTGTTGGCGTTGCAATGCAAAATATTTTCTTCTGAGAAATTTCTCGCTTGCTCTCAAGAAAAAATGACAATTATTTTCAGGGAGAATTTTCTTCTTTAATTATGTTTTTACCGTTGGCTTTTCTGTATATGAAGAAAGTAATCTCTTTAATAATTACACTATGGGTTACCAATCCTTCAGTTTTTTGGCTAAAGAATATGCATTGAACTAGTGTATAATGTATAATAATCTGTAATAATAATGTATATATAGTCTTATGTATAATAAAAATCAAAAATGAGTTCCTTTAAGAGCAATGAAAACATAAGAAAGAAGATGGGTCATACTACGTAGTTTCGGCTAATAAAGCCTCATCAGTGACCCTGTAATATTCCGGCAAAGAAAGCCAGAGGAAACATACTGCAATTCTGCTATTGGCTTACAGTTGGATAAGGCCTGCTGTCCTTGCAACACGAACGGAAAGGGGGGCGTGTAGGTGTTTCTTCTACACCATTCATTTTCCTCTTTCTCCCCTATCCATCACTATTGTCTCCTCTACTATCTCTTCTGTCTCTATTTTTCCTTTCTCTTGAAGATTACACAAAACGATCCACAAGGGTTGACAACCTGAAACCAGCGACTCTATCTGGAAAGGAAAAATTGCTCAAGTGATTCTGCTTCACAGAACAAAAAGGCAGATAGAACTAAAATAAATCATAATGAAATAGTAATAAATCTTAGTAATAAATCTTGACTCAGGTGAGCAATTTAGGTACATCATTACCTCTTGTTTCTTCAACAGAGGTGATAGAATGGAAAGATCCGAAAGACCAGAGAGATTCAACCAGCCAGAGCGCCCCGAAGGTGGATTTAACCGTAGTGAGGGTGGCTTTGGTCGCAATGAAGGTGGAATTGGAAGGGGAGAAGGAGGGTTTGGCCGTGGTGGACGTGGCCGTGGTCGAGGGGGAGGAAGAGGTGGTCGTGGAGGAATGGCTCGAGGAGGTTTTGGGAAAAGGGAGTTTGACAGACACAGTGGAAGTGAACGGACGTAAGTATAATGGAGATGATAATGGAATCACTTAAGGGATGACATTACAAACTCGCTGTTATGGAAAGTTGGCGAGCTATTGCCGTACCTCCGGTGTCTGGCTTCATTCAGCATTTTGTTACAGTTTAGGCCAAAACAAAATATATGTGCGGTTCCGGTTACCCGACCGTGCCTAGCTTTTTCCCGCCGACCCTAATTATTTTTTCTATCATGAATATTCCAAACATTTTATGTGCAAAAACGGTCTTTCAATTTTTCATGGTTAAAGTATTTAAGTACATATTCAGTAAAAAGCGCTTTCATTAAAGGACAATCTGGTCGTATTTACGCAGGAAAATGGTGTGCGTCTGCCAAAAAAAAAAAAAAAAAACCATCAAAAACATCCGTGTTTGTCTCAAAATAACTGTGAGCCGAATAAAAATGCATATCGTAAGCATCGCTATTTAAAAGCTGTTTTTTTTATCAACTGCCGCGAGCTGTCGGTTAACGGTAAGTGGCGTGTGCTAATCAATAACAATTAGCCAGTTACAGTTCAAATGGGTCAGGGATATGGCACGTGGCTACTTCTGAAGAAGCCGACGCTTTGAAGTAACCAATAATTATAATCCAAAATCTCCAGTACTTAGCACATTCATGACCGTTCATGCAAGCCAATAGAACCACCACCGGAAACAAAATAAATAAGAAAAAAATACTACCAGAGGGTAAAACGTCTGTTGTCTCCTGTGATCAACACGTATTTTCCATGGACCGGTAAGAGAGGCAAAATTAGGAAGCGGTCGGAACCCATAAAATTTTTAATGCAATTCGTTTTCGGAAGCGCAAGATGCATAAAACCTATGTCTCGGACGCATAAAAAAGGACAATGGCGCACATTTCTTGCGGTATGCAGACCGTGACGATATTACCCCTCTTAATAATCAGATTACTTTTGTGACAATAAAAATTATCCAAATCATGTTTTACCACCTGTAGCGATAATCAGACAAGTGTGCACTCTTCAACAAACATAAATAATGCAGACAGCTTGTGTAAATATCTCATGTATTTTCACTATCTCCATGAACAGAAAGCTAAGCCTCCACATATGCGCAGGATGATCGTAGTCTTAGCTGGTCACGAGTATATAGTTTTTGTCATGCCGCGCTTAATTTCCCGCCGTCATTTTGAATGTGCACTTGTTGCAGTTTGAAATTTTCCCACGTTTTTCAATAACATGTCATCGATAGTTTGCACACACGGTCTTCGCATCCAAATTTTTGGAAAACATGACAGTAAACTGTGCGACAGGTGAAGTCACAGATCAGCCTGCGCAGTCTTATCAGTCTTTGCTCTTTGTTCAAACCTGTTGTAGTATGGCTTCTGGGATATGCAGAGAACAGCAAACGAAGAGCTCGATGTACAGGCTGATCTTTCGTTAAAAGAATTTTTTTTTTTTTTGTGAGTGCAGGAAGCAGTTTAACCTGTTGTAATATATGTCTGACAAAGACGGTAGTTAATGAGCTAGGATGTCATATGGTGGTGACATCAGAAATGCATTCCGAGAAATGCACTGAATGCGTATGCGTGCACAGAAAAGACTAAGATCAGCTGGAAATTATGCACAGTCTGATCTGAGTTTATTGTTCACAAGGTTTCATTTCTCGGAAAGTTTAGACACTCGCCGATCAGACTGGCCGATTATGCACATGATAACACAGGTCAGCTAACCTTTCACACCTAATCGTTTAATTGGTATCACTTACATGTACACTGGTCATCAAATCTTAAAGTGAGATAATTTGGAACAATAAACAGCGGGATTAGCGGTAAACTATCAAACAGGCAACAATCTATTGCTAAAAAAAGTGTCTAAAATATCCATTCTTTAAACAGGTATGACGTTGTTATATTTTGGTCATTTGATTTGAGGTTTAACGTTCCCATCAACACTGTAAAGGTCATTTTGGAGACCTTGCTTCCAATGCTGTAGGACTTTTACCCGACATTGAGATGAACAGACTCAATAAAACAGTCTGCTATTTTCGTTTATTTGGTGTATTCTTTGCTTCCGGAGGATCTAACTATTCAGAACTTATTTACCCCCGCTCACCCCTGCATGCCCCTAGTTAAAGGGGAAAGCAGACTTAACTGGGGATATATTTTTTCCCAATCTCTGCTCCATAACATACATGTACATTGTGGTTTCTTATTACAACCACCTCAATGGCATGGTTCTATTGAGTTTCCACACTGTACAAGTTTGGATTGAAGTCATGAAAGAGGCAGTTAGGGAAACATGCAACTATGATGTAGTGACGTGTGTAGAAATGTTGTTTATGTTTTTTGTGCAATCAAGATCAGGAACTTAACTTTTCAAAATGAAGGATTTTGGACTCCTGTTTTCAGAATCATTGTGAGATCTATCTATCTATCTATCTATCTATCTATCTATCTATCTATCTATCTATCTATCTATCTATCTATCTATCTATCTATCTATCTATCTCTATCTCTATCTATCTATCTATCTATCTATCTATCTATCTATCTATCTATCTTGTTCAGCTTTAAGACCAAGTAAGAGAGAAACAAATGGCACAAGGACTACGATTTGAAAAGACTATATAAAATAGTTTCTGCCGGTGCTATTTGCTTAATGTTTAATTTGCAGCATTAAGCCGTTATAAGAAACTTTCTGATATCCGTTTACTCTGTCATTTCATCTTGATCTTTTGAACTTTTTAAATTTATCTTCAATGTATATATGGTACAATAACAGTTACAACACTATTCAAGATAAAGCAACCTTCACTAGAACAGCAAGTCCCAAAGGCTGACCTTTTGTAAAAGGCAAACACATACACAGGATGTCCAATCAAAATACTTTGTGCTGACTGAAGAACACCCTTATTTTTGTAATAATTAGGACAATATGGATGAAAACTAAGCATTATTTATTATACTTTTATTTGTTTACAATGTTTTCAAGTACAATTATACAACAAAATCAAAACAATATAACAAAATTGCAATGTGTAGCATAGTATAGAAGGTGAGAAAAAAAAAATAAAAATAAAAAATAAAATAATTTTCCTACCTACCTACCCTATTTTTGAAAACCATGTAATAGGAACCACACATATAGTTTGTTTTGGCCTTACCTGAAAGCTCTTATTATACCCCGTACAAACTTTGTTTTTAGGCATACTGTTCTCTTGTCCCTCCCCGTCTGTCCACGGCACTGTGGTTTATCATGCCCCCTCATTGGATGCTGCCAGGCATATAGTATTTTGGTTTTCCGCATGTGCTTACATGGGTATGTGCTTACATCCTTGTGTATGAATGTGTGTACCTTTGTATGTGATCCTGGTTAAGACATTTGTACCAGGTAAAATCCGAACTTTTGAGCTCATTTTTATACGCCCGTTTGAAAATCGGTCATTAGCTCACCTTATGAAAGTAAGGGGGAGCTATTGCTACCGGTATACCCCCCGGTGTCCGGTGTCGGCGGAATCCACAAAATTGGTTCTGGAAAAACAGCCAAAGCTGATACAGCAAAAGGGATCAACACAAAAAACATCATGCCCCTCCCCTTTGTTGGGGGCTCTTACTCCAAAGTCTCATTCTTCAGACTTGTGTACAGTTGAGCTAGTGTGTTTGAGTTTAACGTCCCACCAACAGCTAAGGTCATACCGAGATGAGACCTCAGTTTAAAGACTCATCCGTAAGTCTGGAGCAGCCAGGGATTGAACGCACGACGCCTGGTTTATGAGGCGAGTAGCTTATCCACTTCACCATGGAGGCTTCTACGTGTAAAGTGGAAGTTTTAACAAAAGCAAGGGCATCTTCCTGCACAGATTGAAAACTAGTGATATATCAGTCCAAAAGAAGTACAATATATGGAAAACCTTGCAAAAAAAGTCTATAATAAATTCCCTTCCCTTTTGCTGGGGGACAAAACTATTATAGACTCAATTTGGCAAGTTCTTCCTATACTGTACTGTTTGTGTAGTGGTTACGATACTCGCCTTGTAAACCAGGGATCGCTGATTTGATCCCGGACTTCTCCAGACTTTCGAATGAGTCTTTAAACCGAGGTCTCGTCTCCGTATGACCTTAGCTGTTGGTGGGACGTAAAACTCAAATACTCCTATACTGTACTTCTTTTTAGCTCACCTGTCACGTAGTGAGGAGGTGAGCTTTTGGGATCACTTTTTGTCCGTCGTTCGTCGTGCGTGCATCCGTGCGTGCGTAAACAATTTCTTCAAACGACATCTCCTCCTAAACCACTGATTGGATTTTGACAAAACTTCACAGGATTGATCCTTAGGTGGTCCCCTTTCAAAGTTGTTCAAATGGTTCCAGTCCGTTGCACATATAGGTCACAGGAGCCAAAAATAGAATTTTTCACCAAAAACTTAAAAAATCTTCTCTGAAACCGCAAGGCCCAGGACTTTGATATTTAGTATGAAGCTTAACCTAGTGGACCCCTACCAAGATTGTTCAAATTATAGTACTGGGGCCAAAAATGCCCCCGCACCCGGGCCCTTTGGTTTATTTTGGGCTTATATAGGGAAAATCTTTAAAAATCTTCTTCTCTGAAACCACAAGGCCCAGGTCCTGGAAATTTGGTATGAAGCTTCATCTAGTAGACCCCTACCAAGATTGTTCAAATTATAGTGCTGGGGCCAAAAATGCCCCCCACCTCAGGGCCCTTTGGTTTTACATGGGCTTATACAGGGAAAATCTTTAAAAATCTTCTCTGAAACAGCAAGGCCCAGGTCTTTGATATTTGGTATGAAGCTTCATCTAGTGGACCCCTACCAAGATTGTTCAAATAATAGTACTGGGGCCAAAAATGCCCCCGCCCCGAGGCCCTTTTGTTTCTCATGGGCTTATATAGGGAAAATCTTTAAAAATCTTCTTCTGAAACTGCAAGGCCCAGGTCTTTGCTATTTTGTATGAAGCTTCATCTAGTGGACCCCTACCAAGATTGTTCAAATTACCGTGCTGGGGCCAAAAATGCCCCCGCCCCGGGGCCCTTTGGTTTTACATAGGCTTATATAGGGAAAATCTTTAAAAATCTTCTCTGAAACTACAATGCCCCGGGTCTTGGATATTTGGTATGAAGCTTCATCTTGTGGACCTACCAAGGTTATTCAAATTATAGCCCTGAGGCCAAAAATGCCCCTGCTCAGGGGCCCTTTGGTTTTACAAAGACTTATATAGGGAAAATCTTGAAAAATCTTCTTCTCTGAAACCACAAGGCTTAGGTCTTTGATATTTGTCATGAAGCTTCAGCTAGTGGACCTCTACCAAGATTGTTCAAATTATAGCCCTGAAACCAAAAATGCCCCCACCATGTTGCCCTTTGGTTTTACATAGACTTATGTAGGGAAACTCTTGAAAAATCTTCTTCTGAAACCGCAAGGCTTAGGTCTTTGATATTTGTTATGAAGCTTCAGCTAGTGGACCTCTACCAAGACTGTTCAAATTATAGCCCTGAGACCAAAAATGCCCCCGCCACATGGCCCTTTGGTTTTACATACACTTACATAGGGAAAGTCTTTAAAAATCTTCTTTGCTGAAAACACAAGGCCCAGGTCTTTGCTATTTGGTATGAAGCTTCATCTAGTGGACCCCTACAAAGATTGTTCAAATTATAGTGCTGGGGCCAAAAAAGCCCCCACCCCGGGGCCCTTTTACATAGGCATATATAGGGAAAATCTTGAAAAATCTTCTTCTCTGAAACCACAAGGCCTAGATCTTTGATATTTGGTGTGAAATTTCATCTAGTGGACCTCTATCAAGATTGTTCAAATTATAGTGCTGAGGCCAAATATGCCCCCGCCCGAGACTCTTTGGTTTTACATAGACTTATTAAGGGAAATCTTTAAAAATCTTCTTCTCTGAAACTGCAAGGGCATGGTCTTTGATATTTGGTATGGAGCTTCATCTAGTGGACCTCTACCAAAATTGTTCAAATTATAGCCCTCAGGCCACAAATGCCCCCCCCCCCCCCCCCCTTTGGGCCCTTTGGTTTTACATAGAATTGTATAGAGATAATCTTTGAAAATCTTCTTCTCTGAAACAGCAAGGCTCAGGTCTTTGATATTTGGTGTGAAGCTTATCTGGTGGACCTCTATCAAGATTGTTCAAATTATAGTCTTTGTTGATATTTGGTATGAAGGTTCACCTTTCTAGACCTCCCTTGACATTATGCACATTATAACCCTGGGGTCAATAATGGCCCTCCCCGGGGCCCACTTGTTACTCTATGGATCAGGTGAGTGATCCAGGACCATCATGGCCCTCTTGTGTTTAGCTCACCTGTCACATAGTGACAAGGTGAGCTTTTGGGATCACTTTTTGTCCATTGTGCGTGCATGCGTGTGTGCGTAAACTTTTTCTTCAAATGACATCTCCTCCTAAACCACTGATCGGATTTTAACCTAACTTCACAGAAATGATCCTTAGGTGGTCCCCTTTCAAAGTTGTTCAAATGGTTCTGGTCCATTGCACATCTAGGTCACAGGAGCCAAAAATAGATTTTTTTCACCGAAAACTTAAAAAATCTTCTTCTCTGAAACCACAAGGCCCAGGTCTTTGATATATGGTATGAAGCTTCATCTAGTAGACCCCTACAAAGATTGTTCAAATTATAGTGCTGGGTCCAAAAATGCCCCCGCCCCGGGGCCCTTTGGTTTTACATGGGCTTATATAGGGAAAATCTTTAAAAATCTTCTCTGAAACCACAAGGCCCATGTCTTTGCTATTTAGTATGAAGCTTCATCTAGTGGAGCCCTACCAAGATTGTTCAAATTATAGTGCTGGGGCCAAAAATGCCCCCGCCCCGGGGCCCTTTGGTTTTACATAGGATTATATAGGGAAAATCTTGAAAAATCTTCTTCTCTGAAACCACAAGGCCTAGGTCTTTCATATTTGGTATGAAGCTTCATCTAGTGGACCCCTACCAAGATTGTTCAAATTATAGTGCTGGGGCCAAAAATGCCCCCGCTCTGGGGCCTTTGGTTTTACATGGGCCTATATAGGGAAAATCTTTAAAAATCTTCTTCTTTGAAAAGGCAAGGCCCAGGTCTTTGCTATTTGGTATGAAGCTTCATCTATTGGACCCCCACCAAGATTGTTCAAATTATTGTGCTGGGGCCAAAAATGCCCCCGCCCCAGGGCCTTTTGGTTTTACATAGGCTTATATAGAGAAAATCTTTAAAAAGTCTTCTTCTCTGAAACCACGAGGCCCAGGTCTTTGCTATTTAGTATGAAGCTTCATCTAGTGGACCCCTACCAAGATTGTTCAAATTATAGTGCTGGGTCCAAAAATGCCCGCATCCCGGGGCCCTTTGGTTTTACATAGGATTATATAGGGAAAATATTTGAAAATCTTCTTCTCTGAAACAGCAAGGCCCAGGTCTTTGATATTTTGTGTGAAGCTTCATCTAGTTGACCTCTATCAAGATTGTTTAAATTATAGCCCTGAGGCCAAAAATGCCCCGCCCAGGGGCCATTTGGTTTTACATAGGCTTATGTAGTGCTGGGGCCAAAAATGCCCCCGCCCCTGGGCCCTTTGGTTTTACATGGGGAAAATCTTGGTAGGGGTCCACTAGATGAAGCTTCATACCAAGATAGGGAAAATCTTTAAAAATCTTTTTTCTCTGAAACCGCAAGGCCCAGGTCTTTGCTATTTGGTATGAAGCTTCATCTAGTGGACCCCTACAAAGATTGTTCAAACTATAGTGCTTGGTCCAAAAATGCCCCCGCACCGGGGCTCTTTTGTTTTACATAGACTTATATAGGTAAAATCTTGAAAAATCTTCTTCTCTGAAACCACAAGGCCTAGGTCTTTGATATTTGGTATGAAGCTTCATCTAGTGGACCTCTACCAAGATTGTTCAAATTATAGCCCTGAGACCAAAAATGCCCCCGCCCCGGAGTCCTTTGGTTTTACATAGTCATCTCAATGTCGGGTAAAAGTCCCACAAAATTGGAAGCAATGTCTCAAAAATGACCTTTACAGTGTTGACAGGGACGTTTAACCTCAGATCAAACAAATTTACATAGACTTATATAGAGAAAATCTTTAAAAATCTTCTTCTGTGAAACCACAAGGTCTAGGTCTTTGATATTTGATATGAAATTTCATCTAGTGGACCTCTATCAAGATTGTTCAAATAATAGCCCTGTGGCCAAAAATGCCCCCGCCCTGAGACCCTTTGGTTTTACATAGACTTATATAGGGAAATCTTTAAAAATCTTTTTTGAAACAGCAGGGCCCATGTCTTTGATATTTGGTATGGAGCTTCATCTAGTGGACCTCCACCAAGATTATTCAAATTATAGCTCTCAGACACACAAATGCCCCTACCCCGGGGCCCTTTGGTTTTACATAGACTTATATAGAGAAAATTTTTGAAAATCTTCTTCTCTGAAGCAGCAAGGCCCAGGTCTTTGATATTTGGTGTGAAGCTTCATCTAGTGGACCTCTAACAAGGTTGTTTAAATTATAGCCCTGAGGCCAAAAATGCCCCCAACCCGGGGCAATTTGGTTTTACATAGGCTTATGTAGGGAATATCTTCTCTGAAACCGCAAGGCTCAGGTCTTTGATATTTGGTGTGTAGCTTCATCTAGTGGACCTTTGCTAAGATTGTTCAAATTATAGCCTTTGTTGATATTTGGTATGAAGCTTCACCTGTTTAGACCTCTCTCAACATTATGCACATTATTGCCCTGGGGTAAATAATGGCCCTCCCCGGGGCCCACTTGTTACTCTATGGATCAAGTGAGCGATCCAGGGCCATCATGGCCCTCTTGTTAGCTCACCTGTCACGTAGTGACAAGGTGAGCTTTTGTGATCACTTTTTGTCCGTCGTCCGTCGTGCGTGCATCCGTGCATCCGTGCGTCCGTAAACAATTTCAAATAAGTATATCTCTAATACCCCATGGTCAATCTTGATCAAATTTCATGGGAAGCATCATCAAGTAGGGGGAAAGGCTGCATAAGGTTTTTGGGCTGATCAGATTGGAATTCTGGTTGCCATGGCAACATATAGCTCCCATAGACTATCAATGGGAAAAAATTAAAATATCTTCTTCTCTGAAACCACAGGGCCCAGAGCTTATATATTTAGCATGTATTAACGGCCAGTGGTCACCTACAAAATTCCTGCCAATCATGCCCCTGGGGTCCGAATTGGCCACACCCCGGGGCCCCTTTGCTCCCATAGACTCATAATGGAAAAAGCTTCAAAAATCTTCTTCTCTGAAACCCCATGGCCCAGAGCTGAGATCTTTGGCATGTAGCAACGGCAAGTGGTCACCTACATAATTCCTGCCAATCATGCCCCTTGGGTCCAAATTGGCCACAGCCCGGGGCCCCTTAGCTCCCATAGACTCATAATGGAAAAAAAGCTTCAAAAATCTTCTTCTCTGAAACCACAGGGCCCAGAGCTTAGATATTTAGAATGTAGCAACTAGGGCTGGGTACCGCCTTTGGAAATTGTACCGGGGTATGCCACGGTATACACCCATGTACCGCGGTACGTACCGTGGTATACCACAGGTTTCAAACACCGAGTGTTTGTACTTCGTAAAATAATACAGACAAATAAACAGAGAATCATTACGCATTTTCTAGGTGTTTACGGCCGCGAAAAATGTGACATTGGCAATAATATTGTCTTTGCAGTTTATCTGGATGCGATCTTTACTGATTGCTATTAATCTGTCCATGGCCTATCACTAATCTTTTGCCAGTAAATTAGTTAATCCTATTAATCTATAAGACACGATGTTTTTATTTTCCAAATTGCCATGTGATTATGAGATTAAAGTAAGCCAAGATTGCAAGTCATTCTTTTCATGTGTCACTTAATATCGATACCTGCTGGTTCACAGGGCTTTAGATAATTTTTTTTTCAAAAGAGTACAGTACTCGTCCTTTTTTAAAAAAAGGAGTAACGAGAAATTTTTAAAGAGTACTGAAAAATAAACCAAAAAACTTTATTTTGCAGCCTCGACATAATGTTTTTATGGACTGATTTGTGGTCAGGTGTACTGTTTGTTTTCTTATAGATACACATATTCAATATCTGTGTCTATTAGAAAACAAGCAGTATGCCTGACCACAAATCAGACAAAACAATGCCATATTGAAATCCCTTCTGAGCAGTTTGTTGACGGAGAAATCTAACTTTTGGGGTTCAGTTCTCTTGCCGGATAGCAGGACTTCAATGGCTGATTATTGTGGCCAAAGAGTTTCTAAAAAAAATAGAATATCAGCTTCACTTTATTGTCCAAGATATGGAATGAAACTCATATTCTTTAAAACTTTTATAATTCCTTTTCAAAACCATATTCTCAATTTCATCATATATTGTCCATGGATATTTATTTTCTTCCACCCTTCGATCGTGGGACCCATCGTGTTTCCTTACAGGCAATGCTATAATCGGAACCAGTTACGGGGTCAAAAATCTGTCAGGACCTTTTTCACAAAAAGTGCGGCAGAGACGGACTCCTGATCGGCTGAAAAGAACTAAAGGATTGCAGTGCTCCAGATAGGATTTTAGGGCACTGGGTAAGGCATGATTTAAATGGGCACCAGTTTTTGGTTTATGAAATGCCATCAAATTCAATATGATCAATTGGCTTCCCACAAGTTAGTGAAGCTAATGGTACTGAACTCTCTACTGGAATTTCATACTTTTATATTTAAATGCATTTCACAAGTAAGTGGTGTACTGGGTCTAAGCAATAGCCACGTTTATTATTTAAAAAAAACATTTGAACATTTAACTTATAGGTATCTTTTAATATAGAATTATAATATTTAAATAAAAAATAATTTGTTTGATTCATCTGAAAGCGTGTTATTAAAGCAATACAAAAAATAACCGATGACTGAATAAGTAATCTGTTCAAGGGAGACTACTCAATAATTATCCATGTCATCAAATTTTGACGTTTCAGAACTCGGGCTGAACGTGCGTCTTCACTGGTTGCCAATGATCTGCAAAGACTCTGATCAGCTTGATCAGTCTGCGACAGTATTACAAGTAAACAGTGTGTATACCGAGCTGCGTCGCACAACACCTTGCAAAGACCCAGATCAACATGCGCAAGCCGGGAAACCTTTTTTCTCACCTATCTCTGAGTAGCCCTGCAAAAGGCTCTTGGGGTCAACGAAGACTGAGCAGTTTGCAATGATGCGCAGGCTACTCCGAGTCTTCACTGGTCGCACGATACTCGAAGACTTAGACCAGCACGCGCAACCACTATGTAAGTCAGAACAACATGCGCAACAACTACGC
Source organism: Lucinisca nassula (assembly GCA_963580285.1). Taxonomy (NCBI): domain Eukaryota; kingdom Metazoa; phylum Mollusca; class Bivalvia; order Lucinida; family Lucinidae; genus Lucinisca; species Lucinisca nassula. The sequence goes on from OY757014.1 coordinate 116,576,111, forward strand.
AAGACCGTTTGGATAACCCAGCTTGTAAAATCAGCGATGCGCAGACTGATGCGCGTCGATACTGTTGAGCAATGACCTGCTCATCCAATCAATACGGCTAATGAAGCCTTGCGCACATGCGCTGACTGATCCGAGACTTTACTGCTCGCTCGTCTTGCTGTAGTTCAGATTACTTCGGTTTACGCCCACCTGATTAACGATCGGATCGGCTCTATATGTGATATAATCTTGAAAGGACCGTAACCCCAACCCCAATAAAACTTGATTCAGTTGAAATAATTTATGAATGCATAATTTTCCCGTGTGAGAATTTCCCGCCTTTTATTACACACGTCATTTATTTCACGTGCGTTCCAAATACGCTCTCAAAAAATATTTAATGCGTAATGCTAATTTGTTTTTCGTACCTGATACGCAGCAGATTTGAAAAAAAGGAGTATCCTCCCAATTATTTTCGTAATTTACGCGGTACGGAGCCTTATCTAAAGCCCTGTGGTTCAGGACACGACCACGCCTGATGTTCAACCCGCCGATATAGCGGTTATTTTGAAAACATTTATTCACAGTTCGACACAGCGCAATAAAATGGTATATATATCGTCAGCATAATGATTTTTTAAAAGGGAACAGTAAAATTTATTCATCTTTTAAAACATTTTTATCCAGAAACAAACGAAATGTATAGTAAAAAAAGTGTTGATACTATATACCCGACGTATTTTTACTCCAGACATTTAAGTCAATACAAAGCTAAAGCAAGAACTACATGTCATTATTATATTATTGCAAACGGAACCGTTTCTTCCTCTCTATTGCTGCACAGACTGATCAACACAAAACATGCTGTCTTGCAATGTCATCTTTGTCAGTCGTGTTCCGACAAGCAGTGCATATATATGTTACAAACTTTTCACGCAAGATTACTTTGAGCCCCAATTAGCAGGATTAAATTGTTACACTTAGGTTATAAATTTATTACCCATTTATCTGTGTTAATCCGAAGTGGCCGGCATGCAGAGCATGCTCTATTAGTTGTTACCGCTATTCATCTCAAGTATCCGATAATTTTCGCGCCCTATCGGTCGCGTCGGCGTCTTTGAACTTAACAGTGCTCAGCATGTCTAGCGGCGCATTATAAAAGATACTTTGCGTCCCTACGAGGTATTTTTTTTGCGGCCGACGCTAGTGAAATCGTTTCGCAAACATATTTTTGTAAACGGAACTGTTTCATCCTCTTCATTGCTGCACAGGCTGATCAACGTGTCATCTTTGTCAGTCGTGTTCCGACAAGCAGTGCATATATATGTTACAAAATTTTCACGCAAGATTACTTTGCGCCCCAATTAGAAGAATTAAACTGTTACGCTTTGGTTATTAATTTATTACCTATTATCTATGTTAATAAGAAGTGGCCTGCATGCGGAGCATGCTCTATTAGTTATTACCGCTATTCATCTCAAGTATCCCATAATATTAGCACCCTATCGGTCGCGTCGGCGTCTTTGAACTTAACAGTGATTTGCATGACTAGCGGCGCATTATAAAAGATACTTTGCGTCCCTGCGAGGTATTTTTTCGACTGACGCTAGTGAAATTGTTTCGCAAACATATTGTTGTTCTTACGCAAACATTGAATTAAAATACATGTATATAAAATTTCCGATAAAATCAGGAGCTTGCCGAAAGTACCGGTACGGCCAAAAAGTACCGCGGTACGTACCACCGGAAGAAAATACCGCGGTTTACCGGTGCACCGGTTTTACCGCGCACCCCTAGTAGCAACGGCCAGTGGTCACCTACATAATTCCTGCCAATCATGCCCCTTGGTTCCAAATGGGCGACGCCCCGGGGCCCCTTCGCTCCCATAGACTCATAATGGAACAAAGATTTAAAAATCTTCTTCTCTGAAACCACAGGGCCCAGAGCTTAGATATTTAGCATGTAGCAACAGCAAGTGGTCACCTACATAATTCCTGCCAATCATGCCCCTGGGGTCCAAACAGGCAACGCCCCGGGGCCCTTTAGCTCCTATAGACTCATAATGGAAAAAAGCTTCAAAAATCTTCTTCTCTGAAACCACAGGGCCCAGAGCTGAGGTATTTGGCATGTAGCAACGGCAAGTGATCACCTACATTAATCCTGCCAATCATGCCCCTAAGGCCAAAAAAAAAATTAAGTGTGTTTACTATTGTATGAAAATTTGAAACGGGGTAGGTTGGTCGATGTCCTTTTTTTTTTAGCTCACCTGTCACGTAGTGACGAGGTAAGCTTTTGGGATCACTTTTTGTCCGGCGTCCGTCCGTCCGTAAACAATTTCAAATAAGTATATCTCAGATACCCCACGGCCAATCTTGATCAAATTTCATGTGATTCATCATCAGGTAGGGGGAAAGGCTGCACAAGGTTTTTGGGCTGATCGGATTGGAATTCTGGTTGCCATGGCAACATATAGCTCCCATAGACTTATAATGGGAAAACATTTAAAAATCTTCTTCTCTGAAACAACAGGGCCCAGAGCTTAGATATTAAGCATGTAGCAAGGGCAAGTGGTCAACTACATAATTCCTGCCAATCATGCCCCTCGGTGCCAAATGGGCCACGCCCTAGGGCCCCTTCACTCCCATAGACTAATAATGGAAAAAAAGCTTCAAAAATCTTCTTCTCTGAAACCACAGGGCCCAGAGCTTAGATATTTAGCATGTAGCAATGGCAAGTGGTCACCTACATAATTCCTGCCAATCATGCCCCTGGGTTCAAAAAGGGCCACGCCCCGGGGCCCCTTCGCTCCCATATACTCATTATGGAAAAAAGCTTCAAAAATCTTCTTCTCTTAAACCACAGGGCCCAGAGCTTATATATTTAGCATGTAGCAATGGCAGGTGGTCACCTACATAATTCCTGCCAATCATGCCCCTGGGTTCCAAATGGGCCATGACCCGGGGCCCCTTTGCTCCCATAGACTCATAATGGAAAAAAAGCTTCAAAAATCTTCTCTGAAACCACAGGGTCCAGAGCTTATATATTTAGCATGTAGCAATGGCAGGTGGTCACCTACATAATTCCTGCCAATCATGCCCCTGGGTTCCAATGGGCCACGCCCTGGGGCCCCTTCGCTCCCATAGACTCGTAATGGAAAAAAACTTCAAAAATCTTCTTCTCTGAAACCACAGGGCCCAGAGCTTATATATTTAGCATGTAGTAACAGCAAGTGGTCACCTACATAATTCCTGCCAATCATGCCCCTGGTGTCCAAACGGACCACGCCCCGGGGCCCATTAGCTCCTATAGACTCATAATGGAGAAAAGCTTCAAAAATCTTCTTCTCTGAAACCATAGGGCCTAGAGCTTAGATATTTAGCATGTAGGAAGGGCAAGTGGTCAACTACATAATTCCTGCCAATCATGCCACTGGGTTCCAAATGGTCCACGCCCCGGGGCCCCTTCGCTCCCATAGACTCATAATGGAAAAAAGCTTCAAAAATCTTCTTCTCTGAAACCACAGGGCCAAGAGCTTAGATATTTAGCATGTAGCAATGGCAAGTGGTAACCTATATAATTCCTGCCAATCATGCCCCTGGGGTCGAAATTGGCCACACCCCTGGGCCCCTTAGCTCCTATATACTCATAATGGAAAAAAGGTTCAAAAATTTTCTTCTCTGAAACCACAGGGCCCAGAGCTTAGATATTTAGCATGTAGCAACGGCAAGTGGTCACCAACATAATTCCTGCCAATCATGCCCCTGGGTTCCAAATGGGCCATGCCCCGGGGCCCCTTAGCTCCTATAGATTCATAATGAAAAAAAAAAAAGCTTCAAAAAATCTTTTTCTCTGAAACCACAGAGCCCAGAGCTTAGAAATTTAGCATGTAGCAACGGCAAGTGGTCACCTACATAATTCCTGGCAATCATGCTTCTGGGGTCCAAACAGGCCACGCTCTGGGGCCCCTTAGCTCCTATAGACTCATAATGGAAAAAAGCTTCAAAATTTTTCTTCTCTGAAACCACAGTGCCCAGAGCTTAGATATTTAGCACATAGCAACGGCAAGTGGTCACCTACATAATTCCTGCCAATCATGCCCCTGGGTTCCAAATGGGCCACGGCCCAGGGCCCCTTCGCTCCCTTAGACTCAAAATGGAAAAAGGCTTCAAAAATCTTCTCCTCTGAAACCGCAGGGCCCAGAGCTTAGGTAATTAGCATGTAGCAACGGCAAGTGGTCACCTACATAATTCCTGCCAATCATGCTCCTGGGGTCCAAATTGGCCACGCCTGTGGGCCCCTTAGCTCCCATAGCTCATAATAGAAAAAAGCTTCAAAAATCTTCTTCTCTGAAACCACAGGGCCCAGAGCTTAGATATTTAGCATGTAGCAACAGCAAGTGGTCACCTACATAATTCCTGCCAATCATGCCCCTGTGGTCAAAACCAGCCACGCCCCGGGGCCCCTTAGCTCCTATAGACTCATAATGGAAAAAATGCTTCAAAAATCTTTTTCTCTGAAACCACAGGGCCCAGAGCTTAGATAATTAGCATGTGGCAATGGCAAGTGGTCACCTACATAAATCCTGCCAATCATGCCCCTGGGGTCCAAATGGGCCACGCCCCGGGGCCCCTTAGCTCCCCTAGACTCATAATGGAAAAAAGCTTCAAAAATCTTCTTCTCTGAAACCACAGGGCCCAGAGCTTAGATATTTAGCATGTGGCAATGACAAGTGGTCACCTGCATAAATCCTGCCAATCATGCCCCTTGGGTCCAAATGGGCCACACCCTGGGACCCCCTTAGCTCCCATAGATTCAAAATGGAGAAAAGCCTCAAAAATCTTCTTCTCTGAAACCATAGGGCCCAGAGCTTAGATATTTAGCATGTAGCAACGGCAAGTGATCACCTACATATTTCCTGCTAATCATGCCCCTGGGGTCCAAATGGGCCATGCCCCGGTGCCCCTTAGCTCCCATAGACTCTAAATGGAAGAAAGCTTAAAAAATCTTCTTCTCAGAAACTGTGAAGCACAGAACTTAGATATTTAGTCCAAATTGGCCAAATCCTGTGGCCCTTTAACTCCAACAAACTTATAATGGAAAAAAGCTTCAAACATCTTCTTTGAAACCTGAAATACAGACCTTAGATATTTAGTATATAGCAAAACAAAATGGTCACCTACATTAAATCCTGCCAACCATGCCCTTTGGGTCAAAATTGGCCAAGCCCCAGGGCTCATTAGCTTCTATAGACTTACACTGGAAAAAAAACTTAAAAAAAATCTTCTTTTCCAAAACCATAAGGCACAGATTTTGTTTGATTTGAGGTTTTACATCCCTGTCAACACTTTATAGGTCATTTTGGAGATGTCTCTTCCAATTTTGTGGGACTTTTTACCCGACATTGAGATGAAATTACATCTCAAGCCCTGTCGCCCAATGAAACCAATAGGGTTTATACGCATGGACATCGCTTTGCCTGAGCTTAGATATTTAGTATGTAGCAATGTCAAGTGGTCTCCTACACTAATGATTTTCTGGTACACAGGTGAGCGATATAGGGCCTCTTGTTTTTTTTTAATTTTTTTTTTTTTTAAGAATAAGGGCTTCAAAGTATATTTTTAGCATTTTATTACTGACCAGTCCAAACAAATATGTGTCGTTGTCATTTGTAAGGAACCACTGACCTGAGAAAGAAACCTTCTGTGCTGAAAATATGGAAAAAATGGCCTGGTTGTATTGAGGTTTCATGTGACCGTTAACACAGTTTTAGTCATACTGGAGATGGTCAGTGCGGGCCCCCCCCCCCCCCCCCCCCCACACACACACACACACACACACACACCAACACAATTTTCCTGGTATATTGTTTGGGGTTGGACATCGAAATTTATGATTGGACAAACAAATACAGGATAAAATGTCATAAAATAATTTTGGGCTATTTTTAATGAGTGTTGGAGTTTTACGTCCCACCAACAGCTAGGGTCATACGGAGATAGGACCCCGGTTTAACGACCCATCCGAAAGTCTGGAGAAACCCTGGATCAATCCTGGGATCCCTGGTTTACAAGGCGATTAGCGTAACCACTGCACCACGGAGGCTTCTGGCTATTTTTAATATACATCTGACACATTTATCTTGGAGTCAATTAATTGTAAATTAATCCTTTTCAGAACTGGTAACCCCTTTTAAAACCGGTACATATTAAATTGGCAAACAGTGCAGGCCCAGATCAGACATCACAAAATGTTGCATCTGATCAGGGCCTACCTGCCTGATCAGAATTGTTACTGACATTCATACACCAGGCTGATGAATATGAAAAGATGTGCCAGACCAAAGGATCAAACACTTGATCTCCAATCTTGTTGAATCTGAATGCATTATGACTCAAGTCCAAACCTAAAAAAAAAATTGGCATAAGTTCCCTTGGATTTTGTTGTTTTCTGTCTCCCACAACCCTAAATACATAGGCCTAGGTAATGAAGGGGTTTAGGAAGAAGCAAAAGGAAAAGGTGGGTGTAGTACATTGGCTCATATACGACAAAGTGTCAGCGTCCAAAGTACAGCCTTTTCCCAATACCTTAGACCAGGGCTCTAGCGTCCAAAGTACAGCCTTTTCCCAATACCTTAGACCAGGGCTCTAGAAATTTTGAAATCCCAATCGGTCCAGAAGGTGACCAAAAATTACGGAAATTGCCGATCGGTTTCGGTAATTTCCGTAAACGCCATTGGCGATTTGCGATTTTAAAATGTGTTATTAGCGCAAAGAATGACATACCGATGTTCCTCTTACACTTGTAAACGGATATGAGCACCAGTATCTCGATTATAAACAGCAATTATTGCTCACATCGTTAATATTTCATCTACTTTCATTTTCTACGCCAGATTTGATCTACTTTCATTTTCCCAATATCCGGGTCACTCCGAACCTGAAGACTACTAAAGGGAAACAACCTACATGGGGCAGTCAGAGACCAGTTCGATGGTCACTATATTTTTTTCCCTTTTTAAAACCTTTAAAATATTTCCATTATTTCACGCATTTTATTTTGCTCAAATTGCTTTGCTTACAAATGGCGACCGATATGGCAGCCACATGGTCGGAAAATGACGTCATACGGTTTCCGTTTACACAATACACATTAATGCAGTCAAGGACGTAACACACATACACCTGTTTTATGTCATTTATTTTAATAGAGCGTATTTCTAAAAAAAACGTTTTGAACGGGTTAAAAAATCAAAAAAACATTTCTTTACTCTCGAACCAATACATGGCCGAACGAGAGTCATTGAAAATCTTACATGGCCGAACCAAGTTTTAAAGAATATAAATACATATTTTACGATTATAATATACAAGCCTGAAATAAACAAATTATGTTTGATTGCCATTAGATCAAACACGATCAAGGCTTCTTTGATATCACAATCACGCACCGCTTAATCAAGTTTTGGCTGACTGTCCCGCGAGGGTCTGCGATACCTGGCGAGATCTCGAAAACTGTTTACTGTCAAACTCAAATTCATCCCCGAGAGAGATAATTGGATTATATTACTGGCCCAATAAACAGTTTGACACCTAACCAGGTATAATTTCTCTGTTTTTTCACTTCGATTTTAGCTTATTGGGTTTTTTTTTCGGACCGATTTTTCAGCAAAATTTTTCAGCAAAATCGGTTTTCATTTTCAAAAAATGGTCTGGACCGGTAAAAAATCGGACTTCTAGAGCCCTGCCACCTCCTACACTTCATAAAATGCCTAATATTTCAGATACAGGGTGCACATGGGTGCTCATTTGAGAATGGGGGTTTGTTGGGGAGACTATAATCAGTGGATTAAAATCATATCATGTTAACCCATTTTGTACCGGAAATCCCAAAACGGATACCCTAGCAAACAGTATAGGCCAAGATCAGACCAAGGATACAGACTAACTGGTGCCCAGTCGCCCAAGGCACCTAAATTTTTGCCTAGGAGCCTAAGTTTTGGGTTAAAATGCCTAGTAACTTAATGCAAAATTTGGATTTATGGCAGTCTGGGCGCCTAAAGCAAAATGCTTAGTGTGTATCCCTGCAGGCGCCGCAGAACATGGCGTCTGATCAGGGCCTAGACTAGATAACAAAACCTTTCAACCCTCAATTTCAAAATGGACTCCTGCCATATGTACATGTAAGGAGGAAGAGTCCATTTGGTACAAAAAGTTTTAAAATACATGGCTGCCAGTGGGCAGTGCCCAACTGATGTCAGGGGAGCATAGTGGCCCATCGGCCTCTTGTTTGTGTGTGTGGGGGTGGGGAGGGTGATGGGCAGGGGAGACTTCACCCAAGTTGTATCTTATTTTGGCTGACTTGAGCCGAAGGCTCTGGAGGGAGCTATTGTAATCAGCGACCATCATTGTCATCATCAGTAAATATCAATCCACATTTGGGGAAAATACTTTAAAATGTATGAAACCAGAAAGCCCTGAAACACACTGGTTTTACATAGAATAATAATGGTGACGCCTTTAAAAATTTACTTGTCTGAAACCAGAAGGCCCAGGTTGTTGATATTTGGTATGTAGCTTGATCTTTGTTCCCAGTTGTTCAAATTATAGCCCTGGGATCAAAAGTCGCCCTACCCCATGGGTAACTTGTTTAATATAGACATAGACTCATATATCTGTTTGACTTTCAAATCACCACAATCTCTTTATAACATTGATATCTGGGAACAAAGCACAAAGCATGCTAGAAAAACTTGTTATATATATCCAACCAAAAATGTAATTGTATAGAATGAGATTACTGCATGTTGTAAAAATGTTAAATTAATGGTAATTTAATAATTTTAGGATTAATTTAATAATTTTACATCATGTATCTAATTAAATTATTAACAAGGGTTCAATTAAATGACTTTTTGGACAGGTTTTTAAGAAAAATCCGTCCTTCAAAATAGCGATGTCCGGGCGGGCGTCCTGCGGGCGGGCGGGCGTCGTCCCAGATTTACCTTTTGGTTAACCTTTTTTCAAAGTGATATTTTTCATCTATTCTGTCGCAGATTGTTTTAATATCAGGACTGATGCATAAGTGGAGGTACCGCTTTCATGTATTATCCATAAATGGCGCAAAAGACTAAAATTTTGGCGGAAATTGTCATTCCAAACTTGTGTTTTTCAGGTTTACCTTTTGGTTAACCTTTTTTCAAATGCCAGTGTAGTGGATAGAGTGCTGGACTACGAATCCTATTGTTGACTATGAATCTGAGGGGCGTGAGTTCAAACCCCGGTGGAGACATTTTTTTTTTTTTTTTTTTTGTTCTTTTTTTTTCTTTCTTTTTTTCATTCTTTTTTTTCTTATTTTTCTTTTCTTCTCCATAAACACTGTTGACTATGAATCTGAGGGGCGTGAGTTCAAACCCCGATGGAGACATTTTTTTTTTTTTTTTTTGTTCTTTTTTTTTCTTTCTTTTTTCATTCTTTTTTTTCTTATTTTTCTTTTCTTCTCCATAAACACATATGAACAATTATTATCTTCCTCCCCTGATAGTTGCTAGTAATAATACATACATGCATACACAGGCATGGAATTTTCTTTTTTTTTTTTCGTTCTTTTTTAGCTCACCTGAGTACGAAGTGCTCAAGGTGAGTTGATGTCCGTCGTCCGTCAACAATTTCTTTAAACGACATCTCCTCCTGGGATAATGGCCCGATTTCAAAATTATTTTACAGAAATGTTCATTAGGTGACCCTTTTTCAAAATTGCTAAAATCAGTGGCCACTAGAGCTAAAAATAGAGCTAAAAATAAAAAAAAAACTATTTTTTTTTTTCTTCGTAAAACACATAAACAAATCAAACCCCCCCCCCCCCCCCCCAGCCTCCACAAAAAGTTGTTACTGGGTTAGGATATTGCATTTGTTCTGTACATACATGCATACTTAGTTTTACATACATACCCTACCCACCCCACCCTACCCTAGCATACCCTACCCCACAACCCCACCCCACCCCCATCCCAAAACAACCCCAATCCACCCCCAACCCCACCCCATCCCACCACTCCCCACCTTACCCGACCTCACCCCATCCCACCCACCCAAGCCCACCCCACCCCACAACCCCACCACACCCCATCCCACCCCACGCCCCCACCCCACCACAAATTCCACCCCGTCCCACCCGACTCCTAACCCATCCCACCCCACCCCACCCCACACCAGCACACCCCACCCTACCCCACCCATGCCACCACCATCCTAACCGTACTTAAAAAAAAAAACCCGTCCATAATGCCATTAGGCATTTTTCTTGTTATTTATTACTGGACAATATACTTTCTATATATTTTTGCTGGCTGTCACCAGCGAAAGTTCGCTGGAGACAGCCGGCTGTCACTAGCGAACTTTCGCTGGAGACAGCCGGCTGTCAATAGCCACTTCCATCTATATTTCATGGTTCAGTGATTTTGCCTATTATCTTGAAAACTATTTGATAGAGAAATGTTATACCTGGGATATTACTTCAATGCAACCAGATGATTGACCTTAAAATATATGTAGGTCATTGTGACCTATATTTTATGGTTCAGTGACTTAGCCATATATCTTGAATCCTATTTGATGGAGAAACTTCATATCAGAATTATCAATTCCATGTTGTCCGATGAATGACATAATAATTAATAGGCTGCGTCTCCTGACAACCGGTTGTCAGGAGCATTTTTGCTGTGCAAAATGCTCCTGACAACCGGTTGTCAGGAGCATTTTGCTATCCAAAATGCTCCTGACAACCAGCGATATTTTTTCAATAAAAACCTGCTATATTAGCATTATTTTGGTTACTTAACACAGTATTTTTAGTTTCTTGGTACATGTTTAATTTTTTTTGTGTTCTCTGGTATTTTAACATAACTACTGGATTGAAAATTAAAGAGAAAAAACGTGGCACTTGCAGAATTTAATACCGAAAATAAATAGCAACTAAATATAGAGTCAATTTCACTTGGGTGCTATTGAAAAAACATGTCATCAATTCCCTTTTAGAGAATATATATGGTTAAGGGGTGGGGATCTGAACGGTTTCTGAGATGTATTGCTTTTAATGAAGTTAAGGTGTGGGGCATGGCCCCTGGCACCCCAAGGGCGGCATGCTGATGCCACTGATTGGGTCTTATAATTAAGAACAAGAATATATATGGTTTAGGGTCGGGGCTCTAAACAGTTTCTCAGGTATATGGTCATTGGTAAAGTTGAGGGGTGCAGCATGGCCCGGGCACGCCCTGTGTGACCCCTAGGTTGGTGTTACTGAATGTGACTTATAAAGAAGAATAAATATGGCTTAGGAGTGGGGATCTGTAAGGTTTCTAGTTTGTTTGATTTGAGGTTTGACATCCCCGTCAACACTGTAAAGGTCATTTTGGAGACGTTGCTTCCAATTTTGTGGGACTATTACCCGACACTGAGATGAAATGACATCTCAAGCCCTGTCACCCAATGAAACCAATAGGGTTTATCAGCCTGGACGGTCTGCCTTGCACCGCGGTTCCTGGACAGGCTTAGATCCTCTAAGGGGTTTTCCAGTACTAGTGTGCGGGCCGGAATCAGCAGTGCGCTGAAGCATCATATAGCCCATACATTTCTTCAAGCCCCTGTGGGCGGGGGCCGGTAAGGTTTCTGGACTATTGGGCCTTTTATGAAGTGGAATGGGGTGGGCATGGCCCCGGCACATCCGAGATTGGTGTTACTGAATGCCACTTATCATAAGGGACAAGAATATATATGGTTTAGGGGTGGGGATCTGTAAGGTTTCTGGGATATATGGCCTTTTATGAAGTGGATGGGGGTGTGGCATGGCCCTGGCACATCCTGGTGGACCCCCAGGTTGGTGTCGCTGAGTGCTTCTTATTATCAATATATATGGTTAAGGGGTGGAGATTTTAATGGTTTCTGAGATAAATGGCATTTTATGAAGTGGAGGGGGTAAGAAATGGCCCCGGCACAACCTCGGGACGCCCAAGTTGACATAAAAGCATATGGCTGAGAGAAGTTTACTCAAGGAAAATTTCCATGAAAGTTTGGCAAAATATCAGCAAAGGTTTGACAGTAAATGTCATTTTACAATTTTCCTCATAAGTCTATGGAAAATCTAAGTTGCCATAGCAACCATTTAAATGGCTGAATTTCATAAAAAAAAAAAACCTGTAAAGGCAAATATGGTGAATATTTTCATAAAGTCTCTGCCTCCTAGAGCTTAAGGTTTTTAAAGTATTATGTAATTTTTCTATTTTTTTTTTCATCAACCAATAAAAAAGAGCAGAAGGCCTAAAATCATTGTCATACCCTGTTTATAGGGTAGTAGATAGATCAGATAGTAGATTACCTAAGGAACATTTTTATGAAAGTATTGTCAAAATATCTGCAGAGGCTTGGCAGAAATGCCATTTTCAATTTTCCCCATTATAAGTCTATGGAATCTATAAGTTGCCATAGCAACCAAACTAAAGAGCCGATTTTCATAAACAAGAGAGCCATGATGGCCCAGGATCGCTCACCTCATCCATAGAGTAACAAGTGGGTCCCGGGGAGGGCCGTTCTTGTCACCATGGCTATAATGTGCATAATATTGAGGGAAGTCTAAAAAGGTGAAGTTTCATACCAAATATCAACAAAGGCTATAATTTGAACAATCTTTTAAGCCCCCCCAGTGGAAATCTTTCCACTGACCGTTCCAAGGCGGTTCTTCTGTGGCGATTTATTTATGTTGTTGTTTGTTACTTACTGTGTGTATCACTTGTGTCTTTTAATTTTGGATGACCATATGGCCATTTTGTGGGAAAGTAACTGTCCTTATGGCCTTCCTTTGTGTAGGTTTCCATTATGGTCTGGTCGCTGGTCTGGTTGTTTGTATTTCTTTCCCTTTGGTGTCTTTGATGGGTGGAGTAAGTTAATTGTATCGATTCCTGATCTTTGTATTACTTCTACTTTGGTACTTAGTAAAGGTCCACTAGATGAAGCGCTTCATACCAAATATCAACAAAGGTTATAATTTGAACAATCGTGGTAAAGGTCTGCTAGATGAAGCTACACACCAAATATCAAAGACCTGGGGGGTTACAGTTTCAGAGAAGATTTTTTTTAAAGATATTCCCTACATAAGCCTATGTAAAACCAAATGGCCCTGAGGCGGGGGCATTTTTGGTCTCAGGGTTTAAATTCAAACAATCTTGATAGAGGTCCACTTGAAGAAGCTGCAAACCAAATATCAAAGACCTAAGCCTTGTGGTTTCTGAGAAGAAGATTTTCAAAGATTATCTCTATATAAATATAAGTCTATGTAAAACCAAAAGGTCCCCCCCCCCCCCCCCCCCCCGAGGGCTATAATTTGAACAATTTTGGTAGAGGTCCACTAGATGAAGCTCCATATATCAAAGACATGGGCCTTGCAATTTCAGGGAAGAAGGTTTTTAAAGATGTCCCTATAAACTCAATATAAAACCAAAGGGTCTTGGGGCGGGGGCATTTTTGGCCTCAGGGCTATAATTTGAACAATCTTGATATAGCCTAGGTCCACTGGATGAAGTTTCACACCAAATATCAAAGACCTAGGCCTTGTGGTTTCAGAGAAGATTTTTCAAGATTTTCCCTATATACAAGTCTGTTTAAAACCAAAGGGCCACGGAGCGGGGGAATTTTTGGCCCCAGGGCTATAATTTGAACAACCTTGGTAGAGGCCCACAAGATGAAGTTTCATACCAAATATCAAAGACCTGGGCCTTGCGGTTTCAGAGAAGAAGATTTTTAAAGATTTTCCCTATATAAGCCCATGCAAAACCAAAGGGCCCCAGGGCAGGGGCATTTTTGACCCCACCACTATAATTTGAACATTCTTGGGTCCACTAGTTGAAGCTTCATACCAAATATCAAAGACCTGGGCCTTGTGGTTTCAGAGAAGAATATTTTTTTTTTTTAAGTTTTCGGTGAAAAAAATCTATTTTTGGTACCTGTGACCTACATGTGCAATGGACCGGAACCATTTGAACAACTTTGAAAGGGCACCACCTAAGGCTCATTACTGTGAAGTTTGGTCAAAATCCCATCAGGGGTTTAGGAGGAGGTGTGTTTACACACGGATGGATGCACGGACAACGGACAAAAGGTGATCCCAAAAGCTCACTTGTCTCTATGTGACGGTGAGCTTAAAACATAAACTTTTAATCCCCCAGCCCAAGGATGCTAGATAAAATTTGGGTCAAATCGGCTGAGTGGCTTCAGAGGAGATGTCATTTGAAAGTGTTGGCGTCAGTTGACGACATATTTCAGACGACGACGGACAACTGCCTATCCTATAAGCTCCCGCGGAGCCTAATTTGGCTCTGGTGACCTAAAAAATCTGAATAAAAATTACATGAATTAACTTCAATTAAGTTCATTTGAATACTAAAAAAATGACCAAAAAGCATTAAACATGTATCAAGAACCATGAAATACTAAAAAGGTAACTAAACTAATACTAATATTATAGGTTTATATTGGAAATATATTGCTGGTTGTCAGGAGCATTTTTGGTAGCAAAAATGCTCCTGACAACCGGTTGTCAGGAGCATTTTATATAGCAAAAATGCTCCTGACAACCGGTTGTCAGGAGACACTTCCTAATTAATATAGGTCAGTATTACCTATATTTCAGGATTCAGAGATGAATACTATTTCATAGAGAAATTTCACACCTGAATTATAAATTCCTGTGACCAGATGATTGACATAGAAATATATCTAGATCCGTGTGACCTATTCTCATGGTTCAGTGATTTCGCTTTATAATTCAGACAGCATTTGATTCTGAAATGTAATATCTGGAATATATGTTCCATGTGACCTGGTGATCGACCTCAAAATATATCCAGATGAGTGTGACCTATATTTCATGGTTCAGTAATTTTACCTTATATCTTGAAGGCGCATAACAGGCGAGCTATGCTGTCATGCAACAGCTTTTGTTTTGCAAGTGAGAAAAAAAAACTGCACACATTTTTCACATTTCGTGTCGTTTGGTTCCTTTTTCTCTCATGTCCATTTCGAAACTTTCAGACCGTTCTTGCTGATTGGTTTCTTAACTCCGGTTGCCCTACCGACCCTAATTTTTTTTAGCATGACTGTGCGTCAGTTGAAGTGAGTGGAAATTTTCCCGCGGTTTTTGCATGCAACTTGAAGGAAAAGCACAGCCTGTGCTGCGGGTGAAGACGCAGATCAGCCTGCGCAGTCTGATCAGCCTTCCCTCTTTATACACACCTGTGGCCTCCAGCATTTAAAAACGGGGGCCTCCGTTGCCTAGTGGATAAGAGCGCTGACTCATAATCATTAGGTCTCTCACCGCTGTGGGTTCGAGCCTAGCTCGGGTCACATGTGAGACGCCAAGTTCTGCAACGGAAGATTAGGTGGTTTTTCTCCGGGTACTCAGATTTTCGCCCGCCTCTGATTAATGATCGACTCGATATGAGTGAAATAATCTTGAAAGGGTCGTAAAACCAAAAATCAACCAGCGTTTAAAAAGATCACAAGCGAAGAATTTGGCCATGTTGGCTAGATTCACAGGCTGCTCTGGTCCTTCCTTGGAAGAAAACGTTTGTTTTTAGCTCACCTGAGCATGAAGTGCTCATGGTGAGCTATTGTGATTGGTCAATGTCCGTCGTCCGTTGTGCGTCGTGTGTCGTGCGGCGTCAACAATTTGCTTTAAATGCTAACTCCTCCTAAACCCTTGAGCCAATTTCAATAAAACTTCATAGGAATATTGCTGAGGTGACCCTCTACAAAAATAGCTAAAATTGTTCCGCTCCATGGCCGCCAGAGCTAAAAATAGAAAAATCTTTAAAGGACAACTTCTGTACCTTAAGGCTAATTTCATTCAAACTTTATAGGAACGTTGCTTAGGTGACCCTCTACCAAAATAGCTAAAACGTTTCTGCTCCGGTGAACAAAATGGCCGCCAGAGCTAAAAATAGAAAATTCTTTAAACGACAACTCCTCCTGTACCCTTTGGCCAAATTTATTGAAACTTCATAGGAATGTTACTAAGGTGACCCTCTACTAAAATAGCTAAATATTGCTCTGATGAGCAAAATGGCCGCCATAGCTAAAAATAGAAAAACATCGTAAATTTGCTTCAAACACAAACTCCTCCTCAACCCTTGGGCCAATGAGTCAAACTTCACAGGAATATTGCCCAAATGACTCCTTACAAAAATAGCTAAAATCGTTGTGCTCTGACAAACAAGATGGCCACCAGAGCTAAAAATAGAAAAAATCTTTAAACCACAATTCTTCCTGTACCCTTGGGACAATTTTATTCAAACTTCATAGGAATGTTGCTTCGAAGACCATCTACCAAATTTGCTTCAAACACGAACTCCTCCTTAATCCTTGGGCCAATTTGATTCAAACTTCACAGGAATGTTATGTAGGTGATTCCTAAAGAAATAGATAAAATCATTCCGCTCTGACTAACAAGATGGCCGCCAGAGGTAAAAATAGAAAAAATCTTCAAACGAATACTCCTCCTTTACCCATGGGCCAATTTCATTCAAACTTCATAGGAATGTTGCTTAGATGACACACTACCAAAATGGCTAAAACGTTTTTGCTCTGATGAGCAAAATGGCCGCCATAGCTAAAAACAGAAAAACTTTGTAAATTTATGTCAAAACGCGAACTCCTCCTCAACCCTTGGGCCAATTTGATTCAAACTTCACAGGAATGTTAGGTGACTCCCTACCAAAATAGCTAAAATCGTTCAATGCGGCGAACACGATGGCCGCCAGAGCTAAAAAATAGAAAAAATCTTCAAACAACAACTCCTCCTTACCCCTTGGGTCAATAGGATTCAAACTTCACAGGACTATTATGTGGTTGACTCCCTACCAAAATAGCTAAAATTGTTCCGCTCTGACTAACAAGATGGCCACCAGAGCTAAACATAGAAAAATTCTTCAAACGACAATTCCTCCTTACCCCTTGGGCCAATTTGATTCAAACTTCACAGGAATATTATGTCGTTGACCCTATACCATATTAGCTAAAATGATCCCGCTCCAATGAACAAAATGGCCACCAGAGCTAAAAATAGAAAAAACATTGTAAATTTGCTTCAAACTTCACAGGAATGTTGCCCAGGTGACTCCCTACCAAAATAGTTAAAATCATTCAACTCTGATAAACAAGATGGCCACCAGGGCTAAAAATAGAAAAAATCTTCAAACGACAACTCCTCCTGTACCCTTGGGCCAATTACATTCAAACTTCATAGGAATGTTGCTTTGATGACTCTACCAAAATAGCTAAAATGGTCTTGCTCCGATGAACAATATGGCCGCCAGAGCTAAAAATAGAAAAACATTGTAAATTTGCTTCAAATGCAAACTCTTCCTAAACCCTTGGGTCAATTTGATTCAAACTTCAAAGGAATGTTGCCTAGTTGACACCCTACCAAAATAGCTAAGATCGTTCCACTCTGATCAACAAGATGGCCACCAGAGCTAAAAATAGAATGTACTAGAGACAGTGACATTCAGGTGAGCGAATCAGGGCCCTCTTGTTGTTTCTTCCTTGCTGTGCTCCAGTTCTTTTGCATGTAAAATGTATAAGAAAGTTTTAACTTCTTGTATATGCAGCCATTTCTGCGTCCAACATTACTATTTGCAACACGTTTACAATGAGTGCTGGGGTCAGACTGTTCAACATCTCTCATTAGAAAATGCCTCCGAGTAATGCACTGGATGCACAGTGTGATCAGAGTGATTACTGTTCACAAGAATTCATACTATGGAGAATGAAGACACTGATCAGGCCACAGACATAGGCAGTATAATCATGATTAAGAAAGGCAAAAAAGAAAAAAAAAAATAGATTTTTAAGCACCAAGTCTGCCCATGAATGGTTATTTGTCTCAGTATGATTGAAAAAAAAAATTCCATCACAAACTGGCTATTAAAGTGGTAAACTGCATTATAAACTGACACTTTTCATCTTTGCAAACTCAAGTTTATCATGGGTTTCAAGTCTTTTAATTGCTAATTGAATTAGCTAGGTAAACACCTGCTAACAACCATATTACTGCAGTTAAAAGTCGGTCGGAAATAACACTCATGATATGCACATCTATCTTTGATTTATAATATGGAAATGTTGGTAGGGGAAACTATGGTGTGATATTTCACTAGCATTTTTATACCCGGACCAAATAGGGTGGAGGATATAGCAGTCAGCCTGGCGTCTGTCTATCTGCCGTCCGCAGTCACAATGTTGTGACATGCCTGGCCATATCTCCAATACCCTTTGAGACCTATTGATGTTACATGTACATGATATAGTTGTACATGAAGTCAAGAAGACGTGTCTGGAGCAAGAACCACAACTCTTGGTGCACAGGTATTGTGGTTATCTCCCCTGGATATATAACCGTCTGATTGCCATAACTCCAAAACCCCTTGAGATATATTGATTTAACCTTTAGCATGCTGAATTAATTTTTTTATCGATACTCCGTCCCACTGAATTGTTTTTATCAAATACTACCATTTTCAGCAACTTTTAACACGCAAAAACCCGTATTTTTCTTGATTTCTCCACCATTCAAAGCATATGGAAAACGAAAGTAGCCTACTGTCACTCAGCTGACTGAGTCGAAAAATCGTTTAAAACACCCTTTCAGAGCGTATTTTGGGCTCGATTAGATCAAGTTCGTCAAAAAGTAGCAATTTCCACAAAAAAATTGCATCCTTACCCAGAAAACCCGAAGAAAATCCATCCAAAAACATCGAAACGGCAAGTTTTTTTTTTTCATCGATGCCCGGATGTTATTTGATACCGAAATGCCAAACCGCACCGAAAAACGAGAGTTCCTCCTTTTCTATGAGTCGCACCAAGCACACCAGTCAATTTCGGCGCACGATTGCGCCTACAGCGTGGCGCCATTACATTTTCACGGGCGCACGAATGCGCCTACATGCGCCTACAGCATGCTAAAGGTTAACTTGGTACAGTTGTACCATAGGTTGAGAATGTCTGTTATGGGCAAGAACCACAGCTCTAAGTGCCATGGTGTTTTAGTTATTTCCCCTGAAAATATAACCAGTGTGATTGCATTAACTGCATTTACAGAATGGCCATCTTGTAATATTTTCTTCAAACAACATCTCCTTAACCAAAGGTGCGATCAAGCTGAAAATTGATTGGAGGCATGGAATAGACATGATGATGAAGATTCTATTTGTTGAAATGGTTCATTCTGATATTCAAATGGCCACCTTGGTGGCCATCTTGAATTTCTTCAGATGACATCTTCTCAGCATGAATTATCAGGTGCAATTAAAAGATTCCAATTGCATGTTTTACAGTTTAGTAGTCACTTCTGTGAGTTGTTTAACCTTAAGTTTCTCAGGTGAGCAGTTCGGGCTCAATCAGCCTCTTGTTTAGTTTTCTAGGCGTCATCACCATTGTCTTTTTTTTTGCTTCTTCTTGGTACAGCAGTGGTGTTAAAGCTACAGATAAACGAGAAGGTGGTGGGGCTCACAACTGGGGAACTGTCAAGGATGACCTTGAGTAAGTATATTGAATTCAAGAGTGCACTTGAAACAGAGCTCAAAATAGAAAAAAAAGTAGTTCCAAATACACTGAATGATGGTTCTGAGCCTGCCTCTGTGGCTCTGTTGGATGTGAATCCCACAGGTGATCAAGAGTTCGAGAGTTTGAACCCTTCGGGGGTTGCAGCATTCTTCAGTCCATATTGATCATGGAATATTTTCTACAGTTCACCCATCCACTGACTCCAGATGGACAGTTGTCAGTTTCTGGCTAAAGGAAACATTGGTTAACCAGTAAGTATAAGCTTGGTTAACCAGTAAGTATAAGCTTGTCTGTATCTGGTATGGTAAATAATTATACCCCCGGCAAACAAAGTTTAAGTGGGGTATAGTGTTTTCACGTTGTCCGTCCGTCAGTCAGTCCGTAACACTTTGGTTTTCCCTGCATATCTTGCTTAATAGTTGACAGAATCTTATCATTTTTAGCTCACCTGTCAGGTAGTGACAAGCTTTTGTGATCACATTTCGTCCATCGTGCTTAAATATTTAAAAAATCTTCTTCTCTGAAACCACAAGGCCCATGTCTTTGATATTTGGTATGGAGCTTCATCTAGTGGACCTCTACCAAGATTGTTCAAATTATAGCCCTCGGGCCACAAATGCCCCCTCGCCGGCGCCCTTTGGTTTTACATAGACTTACATAGAGATAATCTTTGAAAATCTTCTTCTCTGAAACAGCAAGACCCAGGTCTTTGATAGTTGGTGTGAAGCTTCATCTAGTGGACCTCTATCAAGATTGTTTAAATTATAGCCCTGAGGCCAAAAAATGCCCTAGCCCCGGGGCTATATGGTTTTGCATAGGCTTATGTAGGGAATATCTTTTAAAATTTTCTTCTCTGAAACCGCAAAGCCAGGTCTTTGATATTTGGTGTGTAGCTTCATCTAGTGAACCTTTGCCAAGATTGTTCAAATTATAGCCTTTGTTGAAGCTTCACCTTTTTAGCTCACCATCACATAGTGACGAGGTGAGCTTTTGGGATCACGTTTTGTCCGTCGTCCGTCGTGCGTGCGTCAGTCCGTGCGTAAACAATTTCTTCAAACGACATCTCCGAAACCACTGATCGGATTTTGATCAAACTTCACAGGAATAATTCTTAGGCGGTCCCCTTTCAAAGTTGTTCAAATGGTTCCGGTCGGTTGCACATCTAGGTCACAGGAGTCAAAAATAGACTTTTTTCTCCGAAAACTTAAAAAATCTTCCCTGAAACCACAAGGCCCAGGTCTTTGATAATTGGTATGAAAATTCATCTAGTGGACCCCTACTAAGATTGTTCAAATTATAGTGCTGGGGCCAAAAATGCCCCGGCCCCGGGGCCCTTTGGTTTTACATGGGCTTATATAGGGAAAATCTTCAAAAATCTTCTTCTGAAACCGCAAGGCCCAGGTCTTTGATATTTGGTATGAAGCTTCATCTTGTGGACCTCTACCAAGATTGTTCAAATTATAGCCCTGAATCCAAAAATGTCCCCGTTCCGGGACCCTTTGGTTTTACATAAACTTATATTGGGAAAATCTGGAAAAATCTTCTCTAAAACCGCAAGGCCTAGGTCTTTGTTTTTTGGTATGAAGCTACATCTAGTGGACCTCTACCAAGATTGTTCAAGTTATAGCCCTGAGACCAGAAATTGCCCCCGCCTCGGGCCCTTTGGTTTTACATAGACTTATATTGGGAAAATCTTTAAAAATCTTCTGTGAAACCACAAGCCTAGGTCTTTGATATTTGGTGGGACATTTCAACTAGTGGACCTCTATCAAGATTGTTCAAATTATAGCCCTGGGGCCAAAAATGCCCCCGCCCTGAACCCGTTGGTTTTACAAAGGAAATCCCTAAGGGAAATCTAAGAAAAATCTTCTTCTCTGAAACTGCAAGGTCCATGTCTTTGCTATTTGGTATGGAGCTTCATCTAGTGGACCTCTACCAAGATTGTTCAAATCATAGCCCTTGGGCCACAAATGCCCCCGCCCCCGGGCCCTTTGGTTTTACATAGACTTATATAGCTCTAGATAATCTTTGAAAATCTTCTCTGAAACAGCAAGGCCCAGGTCCTTGATATTTGGTGTAAAGCTTCATCTAGTGGACCTCTATCAAGATTGTTAGCTCACCAGAGCCGAAGGCTCCGGGAGAGCTTATAGTATAGGCAGTGATCCGCCGTATGCGCCTGCGTCAACATTTTCAAAAGACTTCTCCTCAGAAACTGCTGGGCCAATTGAAACCAAATTACATGTGGAGCCTCTGTGGGAAGGGGGAACGAAAGTTTGTTCGTGACGACTGGGTCACATGACAAATATGGCCGCCATGCCCATATATGGTAAAACCTTTAAAAATCTTCTCAAGAACCGAATAGCCGATGATCTTGAAACTTGGTATGCAGCATCGGGGACTGGGGCCTACCAAGTTTGTTCAAATTATGACCTTAGGTTGACCTTGACCTGTTTTACGTCAAGGTCAAATTTGGTCACTTAGACATTTGTATGGAAAAAAGGCAAAACAGTGGATTTTTCTGATTGCATGGTAGCTAATGGCATCAGAAATGGTATTTGCAATCAGCTGAATGGAAGTTTATAAGTTCCAAAGGTCAAGGTCATTTACAGACCTTTGTCCAGGACGGCTCAGATTCAGTATTTTCATCTTCTTCACTTAAACTACTTGGCCAATTGAAACGAAATTACATATGGAGCCTCTATGGAATGGGGGAACGAAAGTTTGTTTGTGAGGACTGGGTCACATGACCAATATGGCCGCCATGCCCATATATGTTAAAAACCTTTAAAAGTCTTCTGTTCAAAAACCGAATAGCTGATGATCTTGAAACTTGGTATGCAGCATTAGGGACTCGGGGCCCTACCAAGTTTGTTCAAATTATGACATTTGGTTGACCTTGACCTGTTTTACGTCAAGGTCAAATTTGGTCACTTATACATTTGTATGGAAAAAAAGGAAAAACAGTGGATTTTTCTGATTGCATGGTGGCTAGTGGCATCAGAAATGGTATTAGCAATCAGCTGAATGGAAGTTTATAAGTTCCAAAGGTGAAGGTCATTTCCCGACCTTTGTCCTGGTCAGCTCAGATACAGTATTTTCATCTTCTTCACTTAAACTACTCGGCCAATTGAAACCAAATTAAATGTGGAGCCTCTATGGAATGGGGGAAAACAAGTTTGTTCATAAGGACTGGGTCACATGACCAATATGGCCACCATGCCCATACACTGTAGATCCAATATATCCCGATCCGTTATTTCACGATATCCAATATATCACGGATCGGCCGTGGACCCCAATTTTTCATGAGCAAAAATAAATAAAAAAAAAAAAAAAATAAATAAATGAAACAAAAAAAAAATACAATATGTTTGCTGTTACTGACTGTAAATCGTTCCGGTATTGATTTTGTTCGCACCTACTGCAAACAATCCAATCAACGCCAATCAGTGCACAACAATTGGCAGTCAATTAGTTAATTGTCACACTTCTTATAATCAGTGTCATAATTGAGTACAACTGCTCATACTCAATCAATTTACAATGTCCACACGCCGACTATTTAACCGGCAGTCATACAGAGCATCCTCGTTGTTTTCTTCACAACTTACAACGCAAAAAGTCAGCTATGAACAAGCCCCTAAGTCCCAATTAGCAAAAAATGTCGCGGCAATGCCGGGTCGACGGCAACACGTTGTTTTAACGTTGTATCGTTGTCGGCCTGACGTTGGTTCGTTTTTTTTCTGCTGTTTTGTTTAGGTTAGATGTACACTGGACCAGCCATTTTTAATAATTTCAAGCAGAAAAACAACAAAAAAAAAAACAAACAAAACAAAATAAAAAATAAATAAGATAAATTAAATAGCACAGCAGTAATAACAAGCAAAGGGATGCAAATCCTGTTTGACCAAGCACTTAGATATGGGAGTAGTTTCCCTTGAAGAGCCGAGCCAAGCCGCTGCAGATATTTTGACAAAAGTTTCATAGAAATATTCCTTAGGCAATCTTCTATCTGCCATATGAATTTAGGCCTACTGCTCATTTGTATTGGTTGCCATGGAAACCAAATTGAAAAAAAATAGAAAAAAAAATACTTAAAAAATCATCTCCTCAGAAACTGTACGCTCTATGAGGCTGAGAGTGAATGAAAATATTCACCATATTTACAGGTTTTGTGTTTTTAGCTCACCTGTCACATAGTGACGAGGTGAGCTTTTGGGATCACTTTTCGTCCGTCGTGCTTCCATGCGTGCGTCCGTGCATGCGTGCATAAACAATTTCCTCAAACGACATCTCCTCCTAAACCACTGATTGGATTTTGACCAAACTTCATAGGAATGATCCTTAGGTGGTCCCCTTTTAAAGTTGTTGTTTTTTTTGGTTTTGGGTTTTACGGCCCTTTCAAGATTATTTCACTCATATCGAGCCGATCGTTAATCAGAGGTGGGCGAAAACCGGAGCACCCGGAGAAAAACCACCTGACCTTCCGTTGCAGAACTTGGCGTCTCACACGTAGCCCGAGCGAGGCCCGAACCTACGGCGGTGAGAGACCTAATGACTAAGAGTCAGAGCTCTTATCCACTAGGCCACGGAGGCCCGTTCTTTTAAAGTTGTTCAAATGGTTCCGGTCCACTGCACATCAAGGTCACAGGAGCCAAAAGTAGATTTTTTTAATGAAAACTTAAAAAAAATCTTCTTCTCTGAAACCTAAGCCCCAAGGGGCTTGAAGAAATATATGGGCTGCATGATGCTTCCATGCAGAGCTGAATCCGGCCCGCACACTAGTACTGGTAAACCGCTTAGAGGATCTAGGCCTGTCCAGGAACCGGGGTGCGAGGCGGACCGTCCATGCTAATAAACCCTTTTGGTTTCATTGGGCGACAGGGCTTGAGATGTCATTTCATCTCAATGTCGGGTAAAAGTCCCACAAAATTGGAAGCAACGTCTCCAAAATGACCTGTACAGTGTTGACGGGGACATTAAACCTCAAATCAAACAAATCTTCTCTGAAACCACAAGGCCCAGGTCTTTGATATTTGGCATGAAGCGTCATCTAGTGGACCGCTACCAAGATTGTTCAAATTATAGTGCTGGGGCCAAAGATGCCCCCGCCCCGAGTACCTTTGGTTTTACATAGGATTATATAGGGAAAATCTTTAAAAATCTTCTTCTCTGAAACCGCAAGGCCGAGGTCTTTGATATTTGGTATGAAGCTTCATCTAGTGGACCCCTAGGGCTGACTATCGAGGCCAATTTTGACTATCGTGATAGTATTGCTATCGTGGAAACTACTATCACGATACTATCACTATCGCGGCATACTATCACGATACTATCGTGATACTATCGGGTACACTTATAAATGATTCATAGATGTTCTTTCACTCACATAAAATGGCTAAGAGTGACAGAACGAGTTAGGAAAATTGCAATGGCCTAAAATTGTATGTTTTTATTGTGTGTTTCAATATCATGATTCATTCCCTCGGGGCTATTCCAGAAAAAACATCATGGGGAGACGGCTCTTTATATATCCCCACCACCGCCTAAAAATAGTTTGCTGCTTCCAGTATATATGCCTGTAAGTGATGGTTACCATAGCTTTAATACCTTTGCAGTGTTTGAGATTTTCTGCTTGTGGAAACTGACAAATGCTGATCGTTCTTCGATTGTTTGATGTTTGCGGCCTGTGTTAAATTATGTTTGCGGCCTGTGTTAAATTAATCTGTGGATTCAGTTAATTAGGTAACCCGATTAATTATTACATAGTATTACGTAATCACAGCAGGCTATTTTAGCACCTCTTTAAGGGCGACATGAATTTAACAAAATACATTAAAACTTGAATTATTTGAAGTTAGCATCAAAAGCTAGACTATCAAAATAGAAGTAAAGCAATGATCAAGTCGGTGTTTTCATTTAGCAATATGTACAGGGCTCGATCTGGGCTCTCTGACTCTGTGGACATTTGGTCCTTGCACACCAAACAGCTAAGACAAGCAGCAATAATAATAAAAAGTTTTCATGTAATGAAATTTGGCCGTTTTGACCTGTTATTTTTTTCAGGAATATCCCTCTATTCTAATACAAAGACAACCAAAAATAAGAAAGACCCACGAAAAATTAAAATGCCAATTTGTCCCAGGTTGTCCAGTGTCCACGCTCAAAACGTCCAGAATCACCTTAAGAAAGTACTTGATAGACGTAGACCTTAGGCCTCGTGCTGCATGTTTTTTTTTTCCTACAGAATGACGACAGGGAAATAAAACTTTGTCTGCTTAACTATTCCCCCAAGAATTCAATCCCAATCGGTCCGGCCAGCCGACTGATGACATCATCATTGATGCTTTTGTGCATACTTACTGACTAATCTGAGTCTATCATGTACTCGCATGCACATTCTGTGCATTTTTCGAGAAACATTTCTAATGAGACCACAGAAGGGCGGTTTAACAGTCCGGTCCTAATACGCAAAAAGAGTCACATATGCAACAAGTTAAACTGCATTATACCGTCGTTTATTATACATTTACCTATGTGAATGAATCAGCACACAGCAAAAACAAACCTTTCTTCATACAAAAGATCAGTTTGTGCATCTTGCAAATGTCTTCGAAACTGAACAGGGAAATGACTTTTGTCCCAGAAGTCATACTACGCAAGGCTAATACAAACAGCAAACATTTATATATGACTGCGCAGGCTGAGCTGAGCCTTCACATGTCGCACAGGTTTCACTGTCATGTTTTGAAAAAGTCACATGCAACAAACGCGTGAGCAAACTATCATTGACGTTTTGTTATTGAAAAACGCAGGAAAATTTCTGACTGCCTCAACTGCACGTGCAAAAATGACGGCGGGAAATTCATCGCTGCGAGAAATTCACCACACAGCAAAAAACTATGATACACATATGCGACCAGCGAAGACTCGGATCATGATGCACATATGTGAAGGCTTATCAGCCTGTCCTGATTACAGCTGAATGGCTATCCTAAGCAAAAATACTTGCGTCATTACACAACAGTACAGGTATATTTTCATAGTATATTCAAGAAAAAAAAAACAATCGAAACTATCGATAGTTGAATAAACTATCGGCGATAGCTATCAATAGTCCAAAGTACTATCGATGCATTGCTATCAAGGCACTCCTTATCGCAATGCATCGAACTATCGATGCATTGTTACACCACTAGCCCCGGGGCCCTTTGGTTTTACATAGGCTTATATCAGGCATGAGACTTTTCAGATTTTTGGCAGATTTCAGATCTTTTTGTTTTAAAATGTGTTTTTAGCTCACCTGTCACGTAGTGACAAGGTGAGCTTTTGGGATCACTTTTTGTCCTCCGTGCGTGCGTGCGTCCGTAAACTTTTTCTTCAAACAACATTTCCTAAACCAATGATCGGATTTTGACCAAACTTCACAGGAATGATCCTTAGGTGGTCCCCTTTCAAAGGTGTTCAAATGGTTCCGGTCTGTTGCACATCTAGGTCACAGGAGCTAAAAATAGATTTTTTTTTGCTGAAAATCTTTAAAAATCTTCTTCTCTGAAACCACAAGGCCCAGGTCTTTGATATTTGGTATGAATCTTCATCTAGTGGACCTCTACCAAGATTGTTCAAATTATAGCCCTGGGGCCAAAAATCCCCCGCCGCGGGGGCCTTTGGTTTTACATAGGCTTATATAGGGAAAATCTTTAAAAATCTTCTTCTCTTTTACCACATGGCCCAAGTCTTTGATATTTGGTGTGAAGCTTCATCTAGTGGACCTCTATCAAGATTGTTCAAATTATAGCCCTGGGGCTAAAAAAGCCCCCCCCCCACCCCCCCCACCCCCCCACCCCGGGGGCCTTTGGTTTTTACATAGGCTTATATAGGGAAAATCTTTAAAAATCTTCTTCTCTGAAACCACAAGGCCCAGGCCTTTGATATTTGGTATGAAGCTTCATCTAGTGGACCTCTACCAAGATTGTTCAAATTATAACCCTGGGGCCAAAAATGCCCCCGCCCCGGGGGCCTTTTGTTTTACATAGGCTTATGTAGGGAAAATTTTTAAAAATCTTCTTCTCTGAAACTGCAAGGCTCAAGTCTTTGATATTTGGTGTGAAGCTTCATCTAGTTGACCTCTATCAAGATTGTTCAAATTATAGCCCTAGGGCCAAAAATGCCCCCGCCCCGGGGCCCTTTGATTTTACATAGGCTTATATAGGGAAAATCTTTAAAAATCTTCTTCTCTGAAACTGCAAGGCGGAGGTCTTTAATATTTGGTATGACGCTTCATCTAGTGGACCTTTACCAAGATTGTACAAATTATAGGCCTAGGGCGAAAAATGCCCCCACCTGCAGGCTCTTTGGTTTTACATTGGCTTATACAGGGAAAATCTTTAAAAATCTTCTTCTCTAAAACCACAAGGCCCAGGTCTTTGAATTTGGTGTGTAGCTTCATCTAGTGGACTTCTACCAAGATTGTTCAAATCATAGCCCTTGGGTCAAAAATGCCCCTGCCCCGGGGCCCTTCGTTTTTACTTTGACTTATATAGGGAAATTAAAAAAAAATCTTCTACTCTGAAACTGCAAGGCCCAGGTCTTTGATATTTGGTGTGAAGCTTCATCTAAATTGTTCAAATTATAGCCCTAGGAAATAGAAGTCAAGGCAATGAAAACCTTTGAAAATCTTCTTGTCTGAAAGCAGAAGGCCAAGGTCTTTGATATTTGGTATGAAGCTTTGTCTTGTGGATTTCTACCAAGATGCTTCAAATTATAGCCCTGGGGGCAAAAATGGCCCGCCCGGGACCCCAAGGTTTATATAGACTTATATAAGGAAATCGTTTAAAAATCTTGTCTGAAACCAGAAGTTTCCATTCTTTGATATTTGGTATGAAGCTTCACCTTTTAGACCACTACCAAGATTGATCATATTATAGCCCGGGGCCAATAATGGCTCTCCCAGGGGCCCACTTGATACCCTATGGATCAGGTGAGCGATCCAGGGCCATCATGGCCCTCTTGTTCAAAGTTACTTGTTTTTGTCTGAAAGTTGTAAAAATGACATTTTTGGAAGGGGTGATAGGGGTTTCAGATTTATAGCTCACCAGAGCCGAAGGCTCCAGGGGAGCTTATTATATAGGCATTGGTCCGTCGTCTGTCGTCGTCTTTGTCGTCTGTGTCTGCGTCTGTGTCGTCAACATTTTCAAACAACATCTCCTCTGAAACTACTTGGCCAATTGAAACCAAATTACATGTGGAGCCTCTATGGGAAGGGGGAACGAAAGTTTGTTCGGGAGGACTGGGTCACATGACTAATATGGCCGCCATGCCCATATATGGTAAAAACCTTTAAAAATCTTCTTCTCAAGAACCGAAAGGCCGATCTTGAAACTTAATTATGCAGCATCGGAGACTCGGGCCCTACCAAGTTTGTTCAAATGATGACCTTTGATTGACCTTGACCTGTTTTACATCAAGGTCAAATTTGGTCACTTAGACATTTGAATGGAAAAATGGCAAACAGTAGATTTTTCTGATTGTATGTTAGGTAGTGGCATCAGAAATGGTATTTGCAGTCAGCGGAATGGAAGTTTATCAGTTTCAGAGGTCAAGGTCATTTACCGGCTTTGTCCAGGACGCCTCAGATTCAGTATTTATATCTTCTTCTTCACTTAAACTACTTGGCCAATTGAAATCAAATTACATGTGGAGCCTCTATGGAGTGGGTGAACGAAAGTTTGTTCGTGAGGACTGGGTCACATGACCAGTTTGGCCGCCATGCCCATATATGGTAAAAACCTTTAAAAATCTTCTTCTCAAGAACCGAAAGGCTGATGATCTTGAATCTTGGTATGCAGCATCAGGGACTCTGGCCCTACCAAGTTTGTTCAAATGATGACCTTTGGTCGACCTTGACCTGTTTTATGTCAAGGTCAAATTTGGTCACTTAGACATTTGTATGGAAAAATGGCAAAACAGTGGCTTTTTCTGATTGTATATAAGCTAGTGGTATCAGAAATGGTATTTACAATCAGCTGAATGGAAGTTTATCAGTTCCAAAGGTCAAGGTCATTTACCAACCTTTGTCCAGGACTGCTCAGATTCAGTATTTTAATCTTCTTCTTCACTTAAACTACTTGACCAATTGAAACCAAATTACATGTGGAGCCTCTATGGAATTGGGGAACGAAAGTTTGTTCGTGAGGACGTGGTCACATGACCAATATGGCCACTATGCCCATATATGGTACAAAACCCTTAAAAATCTTCTCAAGAACCGAATGGCTGATGATCTTGAAACTTGGTATGCAGCATCAGGGACTCTGGCCCTACCAAGTTTGTTCAAATGATGACCTTTGGTTGACCTTGACCTGTTTTACGTCAAGGTCAAATTTGGTCACTTAGACATTTGTATGGAAAAAAGGCAAAACAGTGGATTTTTCTGATTGTATATTAGCTAGTGGCAACAGAAATGGTATTTTCAATCAGCTGAATGGAAGTTTATCAGTTCCAAAGGTCAAGGTCATTTACAAACCTTTGTCCAGGACTGCTCAGATTCAGTATTTTTATCTTCTTCATAAGTTAAACTACTTGGCCAATTGAAACAAATTACATGTGGAGACTATGGAATGAGAGAAGGAAAGATTGTTCGTGATGACTGGGTCACATGACCAATATTGCCGCCATGCCCATATATGGTAAAAACCTTTATAAATCTTCTTTTCAAGAACCGAATGCCCGATGCTCTTAAAACTTGGTATGCAGCATCAGGGACTCTGTCCCTACCAAATTTGTTCAAATGATGACCTTTGGTTGACCTTGACCTGTTTTACGTAAAGGTCAAATTTGGTCACTTAGACATTTGTATGGAAAAATGGCAAAACACTGGATTTTTCTGATTATATATTAGCTAGTGGCATCAGAAATGGTATTTACAATCAGCTGAATGGAAGTTTATTAATTACAAAGGTCAAGGTCATTACTGACCTTTGTCTTGGATGACTCAGATTCAGTATTTTTATCTTCTTCTCTGTGCTGATTGAAACCAAATTACATGGAAAACCTCTATGGGGGTGAGGCAATTAAACATTATTCGTGGAATTGTTGTCACATGACCAAGATGGGCACCTTGCCTGTATACTGTATAAACCACATGACCTCTGGTGAGCGTAGTGGCCCATGGGCCTCTTGTTTCACTCAGGTTTCAGATTTTTTCAACAGTCCTCCAGTCTCATGCCTGTTATATAGGGAAAATCTTTAAAAACTCTTCTTCTATGAAACCGTAAGGCCCAGGTCTTTGTTATTATAGCCCCGCTTGAAAAGTGGGGCTATATTGGATTTGCCCTGTCATTCCGTAATTCTGTAATTCTGTAATTCTGTAATTCCGTTATTCCGTTATTTTTTCGTCACAGTTTTCCCCGAAACTAAGAGAGCTAGAAAACTAAAACTTTGTATACACGTGGACAATGGGTGCCTCCACGGACCTTACCGAAATTATGACCAAGGGCCCATAACTCTTGGAGTTATCTCCCCTGATAGGTTTTTTTAAATGAAAATGTTTGGTCACAGTTTTCTCAGGAACGAAAGAAGCTAGAAAGCTCAAACTTTGCATAAATGTGGACAATGGGTGGATATAGGGAGCTTACCAAAATAATGGCCAAGGGCCCATAACTGTTGGAGTTATCTCTCCTGATAGGTTTTTTAAATAAATGAAAATATAGGTTTTTTTTAAATGAAAATGTTTGGTCAGTTTTCTCAGGAACTAAAGAAGCTAGAAACCTCAAACTTTGCATAAATGTGGACAATGGGTGGATATAGGGAGCTAACCAAAATAATGGCCGAGGGCCCATTACTTTTGGAGTTATCTCCCCTGATAGTATAGTTTTTTTTAATAAATGAAAAGGTTTGGTGACAGTTTTCTCAGGAACTAAGAAAGCTAGAATACTGAAACTTTGTATGAACATGAAAAGTGGGTGGATGTATGGCCCTTACCAAAATAATGGCCAAAGGCCCATAACTCTTGGAGTTATCTCCCCTGATAGGATATTTTCTGCAAGTAAAAAAATCATTTCACTTTTCTAACCATCAAACCATGAAAAATATTTTCGATACAGTTTTCTCAGGTACTAAGAAAGCTAGAAAGCTGAAACTTTGTATAAACATGAACATTAGGTGGATGTAAGTAAATAATGGCCAACAACATTACTCTTGGGGTTATCTCCCCAGCAAAGAAAAAAAAAATATTAAAGTTTTCTCTGGAACTAAGAAAGCTCCCCTGATAGGTTAAAAGCTTTTAGAGTCAATGTGTCTTACTCCTCTGATAGCGCTATAGCGGGGCTATAGTCAGATCCTCTGACAGCTCTAGTTTGGTATGAAGCTTCATCTAGTGGACCCCTACCAAGATTGTTCAAATTACAGTGCTGGGGCCAAAAATGCCCCTGCCCCAGGGCCCTTTGGTTTTATATGGGCTTATATAGAGAAAATCTTTGAACATCTCCGAAACTGCAAGGCCCAGGTCTTTGATATTTGGTATGAAGCTTCATCTTGTGTACCTCTACCAAGATTGTTTAAATTATAGCCCTGGGGCTAAAAGTGCCCCCGCTCTGGGGCCCTTTGGTTTTACATGGGCTTATATAGGGAAAATCTTGAAAAATCTTCTTCTCTGAAACCACAAGACCTTGGTCTTTGATATATGGTATGAAGCTTCAGCTAGTGGACCTCTACCAAAATCATGGCCCTGAGACCAACAATGCCCCTGCCTTGGGCCCTTTGGTTTTATATGGGCTTATATAGAGAAAATCTTTGAACATCTTCTTCTCCGAAACTGCAAGGCCCAGGTCTTTGATATTTGGTATGAAGCTTCATCTTGTGTACATCTACCAAGATTGTTCAAATTATAGCCATGGGGCTAAAAGTGCCCCCACTCTGGGGCCCTTTGGTTTTATATGGGCTTATATAGGGAAAATCTTTAAAAAATCTTCTTCTGTGAAACCACAAGGCCTTGGTCTTTGATATTTGGTGTGATATTTCATCTAGTTGACCTCTATCTATAGCCCTTGGGCCAAAAATGGCCTAGCCTTGAGACCCTTTGGTTTTACATAGACTTATATAGGGAAATCTTTAAAAATCTTCTTTTCTGAAACTGCAAGGCCCATGTCTTTGATATTTGGTATGGAGCTTCGTCTAGTGGACCTCTACCAAGATTGTTCAAATTATAGCTCTTGGGTCACTAAGGCTATCACGGTTACACGTGTAAACGGGAGCGTTTCGTGTCTGTGTAGAAAACGTTTACAAAATCGACTGACCGTTTACAAGAAACATGTGACTTACATGTGATCAAAGTAAATGACATCATTAAAATATTACCTCATAACCACGATAATAGTCGTCACTTCCTTTCTTTCTCCAATATGGCTGAAAAAAACCTCAGATCGCCAGTTTGGCAGTATTTTACGCTTGTTGACAATGTCGACGGCAAGAAGAAGGCCAAGTGTAATCTGCCGTAATGATTCCTTTTTCTTTTTTGTTTGTTTTCCTCTTGTGTCAAATAAATACTGCCTCACAATTCAGGAGGCATATTAAAAAGCATTATTTTGATGGAGTATTCAATCCTTGCTTTGTTCTTTCCCATTATTTAAGGAGCGCACTATGATTTGGTCTGCTCATGCAGTCATGATAACGGATATCTGTGAAACACCCCCTCAATATTTGCTCCAATCAGAAGTCAATGTCGCACATACACATTACAGCGGCATCTTCAAAGTAATTGCCAATTACACGGAGTTTTTCCATATGTTTTCTGTGTCGAAGATAAACAAATGGAATATTCTTGAAGAGTTTATGGCTAAATCATTCCGATTCACAAACGATTGGCATCTGCTACAGAATTATGCCGGATTTTGAAGGAATTTATCATTAACAGGTAATTACCCATTGTTTAAACACAGATTCACCCTTATTGACTCGAGTCTGAAAATGTTTCGTGTACACAGAATCGTTTCGTGTAGGACCTTCCGTGTAAACGTTTACAGATTTTTGTAAACGTGACAGCCCTATGGG
Organism: Lucinisca nassula; assembly: GCA_963580285.1. Taxonomy (NCBI): domain Eukaryota; kingdom Metazoa; phylum Mollusca; class Bivalvia; order Lucinida; family Lucinidae; genus Lucinisca; species Lucinisca nassula. The sequence continues at coordinate 116,609,746 of OY757014.1, forward strand.
TCACAAATGCCCCTGCCCCAGGGCCCTTTGATTTTACATAGATTTGTATTTTATATAAATATGAGATAATCTTTGAAAATCTTCTTCTCTGGAACAGCAAGGCCCAGGTCTTTAATATTTGGTGTGAAGCTTCATCTAGTGCACCTCTATCAAGATTGTTTAAATTATAGCCCTGAGGCCAAAAATGCTGCCACACCGGGGCCATTTGGTTTTACATAGCAAGGCCCAGGTCTTTGATATTTGGTGTGTAGCTTCATCTAGTAGACCTTTGCCAAGATTGTTCAAATTATAGCCTTTGTTGATATTTGGTATGAAGCTTCACCTTTTAAGACCTCCCTCAACATAATGCACATTATAGCCCTTGAGTCAATAATGGCCCTCCACGGGGCCCACTTGTTACTCTGTGGATCAGGTGAGCGATCCCAGGGCCATCATGGCCCTCTTGTTTATGAAATTCAGCTCTTTAGTTTGGTTGCTAGATATTCCATAGACTTATAATGGGGAAAAGTGAAAAAAGGCATTAACTACAAAGCCTTTGCAGATATTTTGACAAAACTTTCATAGAAATGTTCCTTTAGTAAACTTCTCTCAGCAATATGGTTTCATGTCAACCTGAGGGTCCAGTAGGTTGTGCCTGGGCCATTCCCCGCCCCCAGTACTTCATAAAATGCCTTATATCTCAGAAAACTTACAGATCCCTACCCCTAAACCATATATATTCTTGTTCCTTATGATAAGGTGCATTAAATGACACCAACCTGGGGATCCCCCCGGATGTGCCGGGGACATGCCCCACCCCCTCCACTTCATAAAATGCCATTTATCTCAGAAACCATTCCTATCCCCACCGGTAAAGCGTATATATTCTTGTCTCTTATGAAAAGATGCACTCAGTGACACACGGCCCCCGCCCATAGGGGCTTGAAGAAATATATGGGCTGCACGATGCTTCCACGCAGAGCTGAATCCGGCCCGCACACCAGTACTGGTAAACCGCTTAGAGGATCTAAGCCTGTCCAGGAACCGCGGTGCGAGGCGGACCGTCCATGCTAATAAACCCTATTGGTTTCATTGGGCGACAGGGCTTGAGATGTTATTTCATCTCAATGTCGGGTAAAAGTCCCACAAAATTGGAAGCAACGTCTCCAAAATGACCTTTACAGTGTTGACGGGGACGTTAAACCTCAAATCAAACAAAGCACTCAGTGACACCAACCTGGGGGTCCCCCAGGATGTGCCTGGGCCATGCCCCACCCCTCCATTTCACAACAGCCACAATATTCCAGAAACCTAACAGATCCAAACCCCAAAATGAAATATATTTTTGTTCCTTATGATAAGTTGCATTCAGTGACACAAACCTGGGGGACACCCCGGATGTGCCGGGGACAGGCCCAACCCCTCCACTTCATAAAAGGTTGGCCCCCGCCTATAGGGGCTTGAAAAAATATATGGGCTGCATGATGCTTCCACGTATAGCTGAATCCGGCCCGCACACTAGTACTGGTAAACCGCTTAGAGGATCTAAGCCTGTCCAGGAACTGTGGTGCGAGGTGGACCGTCCATGCTAATAAACCCTATTGGTTTCATTGGGTGGCAGGGCTTGAGATGTCATTTCATCTCAATGTCGGGTAAAAGCCCCACAAAATTGGAAGCAACGTCCCCAAAATGACCTTTACAGTGATGATGGGGACGTTAAACCTCAAATCAAACAAACAAAACTTCATAAAAGGCCAAATATTCCAAAACCTTACAAATCCCCACCCCTAAACCATATATTTTCTTGTTCCTTATGATAAGAAGCATTAAGTGACACAAACCTGGGGGTCCCCCCAGATGTGCCGGGGACATGCCCCACCACCTCCACTTCATAAAATGCCATTTATCTCAGAAACCATTCAGATCTCCACCCCTAAACCATATATATTCTTGTTCCTTATGATAAGACGCACTCAGCGACACCAAGCTGAGGGTCCCCCGGAATGTGCCGGGGTCATGCCCCAACCCCTCCACTTCATAAAAGGCCAAATATTCCAGAAACCTTACCGATCCCCAACCCTAAACCATATATACTACTCAAAGTTTGATAGGGATCACTTTTTTAATGCAAAATAATGTTTGGATGAATTAATCAGCTGAATCCAAATTTGATACATAATGATAGAAAAAGTATCTTTCACAAAACCTAGTGATTAATTTTGTCAACTGGTAGTGCATTCAAGCGTGACAACAGCAACCGTCTTGACACCCCCAAAATTTGCCGTAACACGAAGGAATTTGGACAACTAATTTTTCACAAATTTCCAAATAACATGTTTGGCGCCCACGGGCATCAATTAGAGTACGACATCGCCTGCGCATGCTCGTAATCCGAGTCTGTATTCGGTTTTGTGGAATCGGCTTCATTCAGCAACCAATGCATGTTTGAGCTCCTTTAAAGTCCTCGAATGCACAGGTCGGGCTGAAACAGCATGCTGTAGCAAGTCCCGCGCATGCTCAATCGGATTTAAGTCCAGTGACCGAGCATGCCAGTCCATACGAACGATTGTCTCACGTTCCAGATAGGAATCAGTGACGTTGGCACGGTTGGGACGGGCATTATCGTCCATCAGAATAAAGTCCGGGCCGATAGCATCTGCATATGGTCTGACAAACTCATCAAGAATCTCATTACAGTACCTCACTGCCATTAACATTCCGCTTACAACGACGCACAAGTCAGTTTTACCGTTCACGCTTATCCCAGCCCAAACCATGACTGACCCCTTTCCATAGCGATCATGCTCTGCCACATTCAAGTCATCGAATGGCTCTTTAGACACACAGGTCCCTTTAGACCTGACGTTGTTGTAGCCCTTTCTCGACCCCGTCAAGTCAGTGTGAAGGATTTCCGTGGGTAAGACACCGACTACACATTCGGGAAACCTAGCTCTGAGACACATTCAGAATCCCAGCAACACGACGTTGAAAGACGCCGGATTCCATCATTCCGGCGCCACGGTTCATTTCTTCAGGGCTCAGACGGTTTCTTAATTGTCCCCTAGGCATTTTAGTGTTTCACAAATCAAATGGTCCCCTAGGCATTTTAGTGTTTCACAAATCAAATGAAGTCCTTTTTACGCTTGGTAAAGGAACACTGACAAGTTTCATTGGTCTGCTGGAAAGCAGTGCTAGGCAAGATTTTGGGGGTGCATGAATTCATTTGCGAAGTGTGCACTTTTATGAGTACTGAACTGCACATGAGTTTCTGCTTAAGATATTTATCAATATACCGAGTATAAATTCTGTCACGAAATTTTAAATTTTCAGTGCAAAATTTGGTATATAAAAAGTGATCCCTATCAAACTTTGAGTAGTATATATTCTTGTTCCTTGTGATAAGACATTCAGTGACACCAACATAGGGTTCCCCCAGGGCTCGCCCGGGCCATGCTCCATTCTTCAACTTCACAAAAGACCATATATCTGAGAAACTGTTCAGAGCCCTACCCCTAAGCCATATATATATTCTTGTTCCTTATGATAAGATGCAATCAGTGACACCAGCATGGGGTCCCCCCCCCCATGTGGTGCCACGGGCCATGCCCCACCCCTATACTTCATTAAAAGCCATATATCTCAGAAATCGGTCAGATCCCCACCCCTTAACCCTATATATTCTTGTTCCTTATGATAAGACCCCACTTCATAATAGGCCATATATCTCAGAAACTATTCAAATCCCAACCACATAATCACATATATTCTTAGACACATTCAGTCAACCCATCTTGTGGGGTCTGCAGGGGCCATTTCTCTCCCATCCACTTCATAAAAGGGCCTCATATCTCAGAAGCTGTTCAGCATTAGGTTGCAACAATCTTGGGCTTTTCTGGAATCCACCATGCCCGTATCCCTCCACTGCCTAAAAGACCTTACATCTCAGGAGCCATACATATCCCACCGCTAAACCATATATGTCTCTATTCTTTTTTATAAGACACATTTAGTGGCACCAACCAGGGCTCCATTGGGTTCATGCCCCACCCTCTCTACTATATAAAACACCTAATATTTCAAATACAGTCCACATGAGTGCTCATTTGGGAATTGGGAGACTTTGTAATTGGTAGATTAAAATCATACCAAGTTAAAATACATGTCTGCCATTGGGCAATGCCCATCTGAGCTCTGGTTTATGAAAATTTGGCTCTTTGGTTTGTTTGCCATGGCAAGTTAAGAGTTTCCATTGACTTATAATGGGGAAAATTGAAAAATGACATTTATGCCTTTCAAGATATTTTGTCAAACTTACATAGAAATGTTCCTTTAATAATGTTCTTTTAGGCCTATTGGTTGCCACAGATGGGAAATTGTCAGTTGTCATCTGTTGTCCTGCAACAACACATTCAAGCAACATCAGACCTCTGAAGCCACTAGGCTGATTGGGTCCAAATTTTATCTGTAGCATCCTTGGGCGCAGGGCTTCCATGGTTAATTAAAATACTTTGCTGCCAGTTGGCAGTGCCTTCTGAGCTCTGGTGAGCATAGTGGCCCATGGGCCTCTTGTTTTAATAATTTCAAGCAGAAAAATAAACGAAAAAAACAAACAAACAAACAAAACAATAAAATAAAACAAAAAATAAATAAGTAAAGATAAGTTAAATAGCACAGCAGACATAACAAGCAGACATAACAAGCAAAGGGACACAAATCCTGTTTGACCAAGCACTTTGATATGGGAGTAGTTTCCCTTGACGGGCCGGAACCCAGTACAGGAAACAATAGCGTCAATATTGGCGTTCTTATTTGACATTTCAGCGATCGCATGTTTTCAAGCGCGTTTTTTAAGCTGAACTCGATTGTAAGTTAATTGATAGACATAGTCCTTGTTGTTTTTACTGCTACTGAGTTGTGCCGACCCTACATTAATGATGAACTACGGCCGATAGCCTTACTGTCATCCATTAATGTGTATTGAATAGTGGCATCTCGCAGTCTCAGTAAACTATCTCCGACCGCGACTTGTATTTGCAAACCAAACTGTCACCTCGACTTATATCGCGATCTGTATATATCACGATAGCGGAACTTGGACCCCAAAGACCGTGATATATTGGATCTACAGTGTATATGGTAAAACCTTTAAAATCTTCTTCTCAAGAACCGAACAGCCGATGATCTTGAAACTTGGTATGCACCCTCGGGGACTCGGGCCATACCAAGTTTGTTCAAATTATGACCTTTGGTTGACCTTGACCAGTTTTATGTCAAGGTCAAATTTGGTCACTTAGACATTTGTATGGAAAAAAGGCAAAACAGTGGATTTTTGAGATTGCATGGTAGCTAGTGGCATCAGAAATGGTATTTGCAATCAGGTGAATGGAAGTTAATGAGTTCCAAAGGTCAAGGTCATTTCCCGACCTTTGCCCAGGATGGCTCAGATTCAGTTTCATCTTCTTCTTCACTTAAACTACTCGGCCAATTGAAAACAAATTATATGTGGAGCCTCTATGGAATGGGGGAATGAAAGTTTGTTCGTGAGGACTGGGTTACATGACCAATATGGCCGCCATGCCCATATATGGTAAAAACTTTTAAAAATCTTCTTCTCAAGAACCGAATGGCCGATGATCTTGAAACTTGGTATGCAGCATCGGGGACTCTGGCCCTACAAAGTTTGTTCAAATGATGACTTTTGTTTGACCTTCACCAATTTTATGTCAAGGTCAAATTTGGTCACTTAACCATTTGTATGGAAAAAAGGCAAATTAGTGGATATTTCTGATTGCCTGGTAGGCTGTGACATTAAAAATGATATTTGCAGTTAGCTGAATGGAAGTTTATCAATTCCAAAGGATGACTGAAACCAAATAACATTTGGAGCCTGTATAGGTAGGGGGAATGAAATTTGTTTGTAATGACTGGGTCACCTGACCAATGTTGTTTGCCATGATCATATATGGTAAAAAATTTGAAGAATTTTCTTCTTGGGGAACCAAATAGCCAATGACCTTGAAATTTGGTATGCAGCATTGGGGACTCTGGCCCTACCAGATTTATTCAACTGATGACCTTTAGCTGACCTTGACCTGTTTTACGTCAAGGTCAAATTTGGTCTCTTAGACATTTGTATCGAAAAAGAGCAAGACAGTGAATTTTACTGATTGCATGGCAGCCGGTCCCATCATAAACAGATGAATGGAAGTTAATCAATTCCAAAGGTCAAGGTCATTACTGACCTTTGTCTTGGATAGCTCAGATTCAGTATTTTTATCTTCTTCTCCAGTAAAAGAGCTGTGCTGATTGAAACCAAATTACATTAAAAGCCTCTATGGGGATGTGGCAAATTGAACATTATTCGTGGTATTGTTATCACATGACCAAGATGGGCACCTTGCCTGTATATGGTGTAAACTACATTACCTCTGGTGAGCGTAGTGGCCCATGGACCTCGTTGTTTAAATTATAGCCCTTAGACCCAAAATGCCCCTGCCCCAGGGCCATTTGGTTTTACATAGTCTTGCCCAGAAACAATGTACACTTCATATTTTCTAGTTCTGTGGTGTATTCCTTGCTTCCAAAGGATAACCCTTTTATAGAACATATTTTATGTAGGGAATATCTTTTAAAAAAAAAATTGTTTTTTACTGAAAATTTTAAAAATCTTCTTCTCTGAAACCGCAAGGCCCAGGTCTTTGATATTTGGTGGGTAGCTTCATCTAGTCGACCTTTGCCAAGATTGTTCAAATTATAGTCTTTGTTGATATTTGGTAGACCTCCCTCAACATTATGCACATTATAGCCCTGGGGTCAATATTGGCCCACCCCCAGGCCCACTTGTTACTCTATGGTCAGCCCCAATAGCGCAGTGGTTAGCGCGTTCGACTCAAGATCGAGAGGTTGTGCGTTCGAATCCGGCCACCGGTATCGAGGTGTGTCCTTGGGCAAGACACGTAATGACACTGCCCCACTCCACCCAGGTGTAAATGGGTAGCACTGGTGTAAAAGCCACTGCCTCTCTCTCGCCCGCGCGTGAAATCACCCGGAATGAGTGTTCGAGAGCGATTCAGTAAGCTTGAAGCTTTCATCGCAATCGAACTAAAATAAATTAGTATAAAATATATAAAAAAAAATATGGATCAGGTGAGCGATCCAGGGCCATTATGGCCCTCTTGTTAGACCTCCCTCAACATTATGCACATTATAGTCCTGGGGTCAATAATGGCCCTCCCCGATCTATCATATGGATCAGGTGAGCGATCCAGGGCCATCATGGCCCTTTTGTTTTTAGCTCACCTGAGCTATTGTGATCGGTCACCGTCCATAATTCCTTTATCGACATCTCCTCCTAAACCACTGAACAGATTTTGACCAAACTTGGCTGAAATGATCTTTGGGTAGGGCTGTCACGTTTACAAAAATCTGTAAACGTTTACACGGAAGGTCCTACACGAAACGATTCCGTGTACACGAAACATTTTCAGTCTCGAGTCAATAAGGGTGAATCTGTGTATAAACAATGGGTAGTTACCTGTTGATGATAAATTCCTTCAAAATCCGGCATAATTCTGTAGCAGATGCCAATCGTTTGTGAATCGGAATGATTTAGCCATAAACTCTTCAAGAATATTCCATTTGTTTATCTTCGACACAGAAAACATATGGAAAAACTCCGTGTAATTGGCAATTACTTTGAAGATGCCGCTGTAATGTGTATGTGTGACATTGACTTCTGATTGGAGCAAATATTGAGGGGGTGTTTCACAGATATCCGTTATCATGACTGCATGAGCAGACCGAATCATAGTGCGCTCCTTAAATAATGGGAAAGAACAAAGCAAGGATTGAATACTCCATCAAAATAATGCTTTTTAATATGCCTCCTGAATTGTGAGGCAGTATTTATGTGACACGAGGAAAACAAACAAAAAAGAAAAAGGAATCATTACGGCATGTTATGCAAGTATAAATTCTTCATCATTCTGTTTTCTTCTGTAAATTTCAAAGCGCGAAAATTATCTTAACCTTTAGCCTGCTGTTGGCGACAAGCCCTATCTTTGCAAACTGTAGATCCAGATCAGATGGCTTCTGAAGAAGCCATCTGATCAGGATCTACACTGTTTGACATTCAGTTTATGAATATATAGAAATAAATTGCATCAAGTAATCTGATTGGTTCAAAGTCAGAAATGGTGTGGCTTAATTGAATATTCAGCAGGTTAAAGGTTAAAAGGCAATGAATTCATTAGCAAAAACAAATAAAAGTATGAACCTGTTGCCACCAAAGTGACGAATGTTTGAGTCACGTCACACACGAAAGGTCCTGGGCGCATGTAAAGCTTAAAATATGTTATTAATAAATGTGATCACGCTAAGGACGTTTTTTGTATGATGTCACTCACAGCGCTTTGCCACCATCCAATTCTCTCAACTTCTCAAGAATAAACTTTTTCTCATGACAAATCGGGCAATGAAGGAAGAGGGGGCATTGCTGGAGGGGCCGGTTGGATATTTGGTTCAAGTTTTACAGGGATGTCTGTGGACTCAAACTTTATCCCAACTAGGCCTGCGTTTTCTTCAGCAGATGCACAAACTGTTAATGTTTTAAACCTCTTATTCAAGAAAACGAGTTTGTCCACAAAATTAGGTTCTAGAGATGCACGAAGCTTGGTAACTGTACCACCAGCTGTAGAAAAGACACGCTCAGCAGGGACTGAAGTTGCGGGAGAACTCAGTACACGTCGAGCAAGTGAGGACAGCTTGGGATATGATTCACTGTTGACCTTCCACCATTGAAAAGGGTTAGTTTTGGTCGTCAGAGGCTTTTCCTTTGAGTATAAGTGTAGCTCTTCGGCACCAGTGGAGGGTTTGATTATTTCACAGTCATTTGTTTCAAAGTAGCCCCCCAGCAGAAATGACACGTCCTCTTGAGTGAGCTTTCCCCGCTTGCATGAAAATCCCTCTTCTGCTTTCCCCCCAGTAGCACCTTCAGCATCGTCGGTCTGAGAGTCACTGTCAGTCGTATCTGTGTTAGGGTCATTTGCAGTCAGCAAAGAAAGTACTTTGTCATGTACAGCAGTGCGCTGTTCTCCAGAAAGGAAAGGAAGGGATTTGTATTGAGGGTCTAGAAAAGTGCACACCATGGCCAAACTATTACAGAGAACAGAAGAATCACTCAAGTTATACCTGCGCTTGAGATCGTCCGCAATGTGAGTTTTCAAGGCTGCAATGGCTGGACTGTCAGTCTCTTTATGAGCAAGATGGTGATTGATGAGACTAAAGAGAATTGGATTCACACCGCTGAGGGTCGGGTACTCTTCAGAACACATGAGCCTTGTGGCCATGTATAGAGGCTTTAGCACAGGAACTATGGCCTCAATAAATGACCACTGCTCATCTGCCATGTCTAGGACTCGTGCCTCAGAAGGCTTGGTGATAGTTTGATCGTGTAATACAGCATAAATGGCAAGGCGTTGTTCAAGAAGACGTTCAAACATGTCATAAGTCGAATTCCACCTGGTTGGACAGTCAATGATCAATGCATTTTGGGCTATGCCCATTTGCTTTTGCCTCTTTACAAGTTCATTGTTTACATTCCCTGATCGCTTGAAGTGGTTAACAAGGTGTTTAGCCGCACCAATGGTGCGAGTTATCATAGGTGGCTTATCAAAAGAACCTCTGATAGACAACTGTAACGTGTGACCGATTTTTTTTTTTGATTGATTTGAGGTTTAACGTCCCCGTCAACACTGTAAAGGTCATTTTGGAGACGTTGCTTCCAATTTTGTGGGACTTTTACCCGACATTGAGATGAAATGACATCTCAAGCCCTGTCGCCCAATGAAACCAATAGGGTTTATTAGCATGGACGGTCCGCCTCGCACCGCGGTTCCTGGACAGGCTTAGATCCTCTAAGCGGTTTACCAGTACTAGTGTGGGGGCCGGAATCAGATCTGCGTGGAAGCATCATGCAGCCCATATATTTCTTCAAGCCCCTATGGGCGGGGGCTTAACGTGTGACCGAAGCATCTCACGTGAGTTATATTGTCGGGAAGTAGAGAAGCACAGGATACCATGTTAGAGGCATTGTCAGAAACTAAAGATGTAATATTCTGATCTTTGATTGCAAACTCTTGACATACACTCTTCAAGTCGGCACGAAAATTTTCACCAGTGCTTTTCAGTGGTTTTACGAGTGGCAAGCACACAATTATTGTAATTCCAGTTTTCATCTATAAAGTGCCCGGTGACAGTTATATAACCTTCTGTAGCCAGACTTGTCCAGTGGTCAGTTGTGAGAGAAATTCCAGATTGAGAGGACATGATTTTAACCAGTTCTGATTTCATAAGATCATAGGACAGTGACACATATTTTGCTACCGTGGTCCTGCATGGCACTTCATAAGAGGGTTTAGCTCTTTACAGAAATCTTTGAATCCACCCCCTTCTACAATATTTAGAGGTCGCAGGTCATGAGCGCACATTTCCGCAAGTTTTGCGGTACACTTCTGCCATTTAACTTTGCTCTGTGATACTACGGGAGATCGAAAGGCAGTGATTGGAGGTTGCACAATTTTTATGCCCCCGCATCGTATGATGCCGGGGGCATATAGTTTTTCGGTTTTCCGTACGTGCGTCCGTGGGTACGTGCGTACGTGCGTACGGTTTCCGAATGTACGAAAGTGTGTACGTACGTACGTACGTACGTAATCCTGTTAGACTCAGGTTAAGGTTTTTGTACAAGGTAGAACTTGAGCTCATATTTTCCAAACCATACAATAGATTTGGTTTATATTTAGTATTATGATAGATATAGGTCCAAAGTTTTATTCAGCAATACCCCCACCCATACCCTAGACCTCAAGGTCAAGGTCGTGGACTTTGAAATTTTTAACGTTTAAGACCCAGGTTAAGGTATTTGTACCAGGTAGAACTTGAGCTCATATTTTCCAAACCGTGTAATGAATTTGGTTCATATTCGGTATGATGATAGATATAGGACTGAAGTTTTATTCAGCAATACCCCCACCCATACCCATGACCTCAAGGTCAAGGTCATGGACTTGAAATTTTTAATGTTTAAGACCCAGGTTAAGGTATTTGTACCAGGTAGAACTTGAGCTCATATTTTCATAACCATACAATGGATTTGGTTTATATTTACTATGATGATACATATAGGTCCAATGGCTTATTCAGCAATACCCCCACCCATACCCATGACCTCAAGGTCAAGGTCATAGAATTAGAAAATTTTTAATGTTTAATGTTTAAGACTTTGGTTAAGGTATTTGTACCACCAATTTCAATAAACTTCACACAAATGTTCCTTATAAAAATATCTCGTGCAGGTTCGACTTTTAAGGTCATGGCCTCAAGGTCAAGGTCACAGAGGTTATTTTTAGAAAAACTTTGTCATTGCTCTAGCGCCTACATTTCTTCACTGATTTCAACATAGGTTCACACAAATGTTCCTTATGACAATATCTTGAGCGAGTTCGACTTTCAAGGTCATCACCTCAAGGTCAAGGTCACAGTGGCTATTTTTAGAAAAACTTTGTCATTGCTCTAGCGCCTACATTTCTTCACCAATTTCAATATAACTTCATACAAATATTCCTTATGACTATATCTCAAGCTATTTTGACTTTCAAGTTCAAGGTCACTGTGGCTATTTTTAGAAAAACTTTGTCTTCGCTCTAGCGCTTACATTTCTTGACTAATTTCAATATAACTTCACACAAATGTTCCTTATGACAATATCTCTAGCGAGTTCCACTTTCAAAGTCAAGGTCACTGTGGCTATTTTTAGAAAAACTTTGTCACCCCTCTAGCGCTTACATTTCTTCACCGATTTCAAAATAACTTCACACAAATGTTCCTTATGACAATATCTCGAGCGATTTCGACTTTTAACGTCAAGGTCACTATTGGTGGAACGCCGAAACTCGCACAGATTGGTATTTGCACCACTTAAAGATTAATGTGCTAAGCGGGGGCATCTGTGTACTTTGGACACATTTCTAGTTTTTTCTGTAGTTGATTCTGGCTTCAAGGATTTATGGACGTGTTTTAAATGGTTGGACATTGTTCCAGTGCTGCCTCCCGTGTATGAAAGTTCTGTTTTGCACAGATTACACTTGGCCTTCTTCTTGCCGTCGACATTGTCAACAAGCGTAAAATACTGCCAAACTGACGATCTGAGGTTTTTTTCAGCCATATTGGAGAAAGAAAGCAAGTGACGACTATTATCGTGGTTATGAGGTAATATTTTAATGATGTCATTTACTTTGATCACATGTAAGTCACATGTTTCGTGTAAACGGTCAGTCGATTTTGTAAACGTTTTCTACACAGACACGAAACGCTCCCGTTTACACGTGTAACCGTGATAGCCCTATCTTTGGGTGGTCCTATATCAAAGTTGTTAAAAGAATTCCATTCCATGCAGAACTCTGGGTGCCATGGCAAAAAGGGGAAAATGAGAAAAAAAAAAAAAGCTTTAAAAATTTTGTCTGAAACCAGAAGGCCCAGGTCTTTGATATTTGGTATGAAGCTTCATCTACTGGACCTCTACAAAGATTGTTCAAATTATTGCCTTGAGGCCAAAAATGGCCCCGCCCCAGGGCCCACTGGTTTTACATAGGCTTATATATAGGGAAAACCTTTAAGATTCTTCTTGTCTGAAACTAGAAGGCCCAGGTCTTTGATATTTGGTATGAAGCATCATCTAGTGGACCTCTACCAAGATTTTTCAAATTATAGCCCTGGGGTAAAAAATGCCCCTGCGCCGGGGCCCACTGGTTTCACATAGGCTTATATAGGGAAAATCTTTAAAACTCTTCTTCTCTAAAGCTGCAAGGCCCAGGTCTTTGATATTTGGTATGAAGCTTCATCTAGTGGACCTCTACCAAGATTGTTCAAATTATAGCCCAGGGGCCAAAATGCCCCCGCTACGGGGCCGACTGGTTTTACATAGCCTTATATAGGGAAATACTTTGAAAATCTTCTTGTCTGAAACCAGGAGGCCCAGGTCTTTGATATTTGGTATGAAGCTTCATCTAGTGGACCGCTACGCAGATTGTTCAAATTATAGCCCTGGGGGGACCGCTACGAAGATTGTTCAAATTATAGCCCTTGGGGCCAGAAATGGGCTCTCTGGTTTTACGTTGGCTTATATACGGAAAACCTTTATAAATTTTCTAAACCAGAAGGCCCAGGTCTTTGATATTTGGTATGAAGCTTCATCTAGAGGACCTCTACCAAGGTTGTTCAAATTATAGCCCTAGGGCCAAAAATGCCCCGCGCCGGTGCGCACTGCTTTTATGCAGTCTCTGGTCGGGCCCATCAGTCTTACTGTTGGTTTTCTTTTGCTCCAGCATTTCAGTGGTTTCTTGCTGTCGAGTCCTCACCGTTGTTTCATCTCTGTGGTTGTTTGATGATTTGTGTTCATGGAGATGTTGCACTGATGAGTTAGGAGGCCTTCAAGGGGACTTAACATATTATTTGTCTAAATCGCGAGGGAGGTAAGGGCGAGGATTGTGGCCACGTAAAATCGATTTAAGCCCCCCAGTGGAATTGGTTTCCGCTGGACTTTCCAAGGCGGTTCTTCTGTCCCGGCTTAGTTTTGTTATGATTTGTCTTTGGGTGTTTGTGTCGCTTGTGTTATTTTATTAGCTCACCTGAGCACGAAGTGCTCAAGGTGAGCTATTGTGATCGCCCTTTGTCCGGCGTCCTTCGTGCGGCATCAACAATTCACTTAAATGACATCTCCTCCTAGCCCTTTGACCCGATTTCAAAATAATTTCACAGAAATGTTCCTTTGATGACCCTCTACCAAAATTGCTAAAATGGTTCCGCTCTGTTGAACAAAATGGCCGCCAGAGCTAAAAATATAAAAACCTTTAAACGACATCTCTTCCTAGCCCTTTGGCCTGATTTCAAAATAATTTCACAGAAATATTCCTTGGATGATCCTCTACCAAAATTGCTTAAATGGTTCCGCTCCCCTGAACAAGATGGCCACCAGAGCTAAAAATAGAAAAATCTTTAAACGACATCTCCTAGCCCTTTGACCCGATTTCAAAATAATTTCACAGAGATGTTCCTTGGATGACCCTCTTCCAAAATTGCTAAAATAGTTCCGCTCGGCTGAACAAGATGGCCACCAGAGCTAAAAATAGAAAAACCTTTAAACGACATCTCCTCCTAGCTCTTTGACCCGATTTCAAAATACTTTCACAGAAATGTTCCTTGGATGACCCTCTTCCAAAATTGCTTAAATAGTTCTGCTCGGCAGAACAAGATTTCCACCAGAGCTAAAAATAGAAAAACCTTTAAACGACATCTCCTCCTAGCTCTTTGACCTGATTTCAAAATAATTTCACAGAAATGTTACTTGGATGACCCTCTACCAAAATTGCTAAAATTGTTCTGCTCTGTTGAACAAAATGGCCGCCAGAGCTGAAAATAGAAAAACATTTAAAAGACATCTCCTCCTAGCCCTTGGCTCGATTTCAAAATAATTTCACAGAAATGTTCCTTGGATGACCCTCTACCAAAATTGCTAAAATTGTTTGGCTCGGCTGAACAAAATGGCTGCCAGAGCTAAAAATAGAAAAAAACTTAAAACGACATCTTCTCCAAGCCCCTTGGCCTGATTTCGGAATAATTTCACAGAAATGTTCCAAAGTTGACCCTCTACTAAAATTGCCAAAATGGTTCCACTCGGCTGAACAAAATGTCCACTAGAGCTAAAAATAGAAATAATCTTTAAACGACATCTCCTCCTCGCCCTTTGGCCGAATTTCAAAATTATTTCGCGGAAAATGCTCCTTGGATGATTCTTTACCAAAATTGCTAAAATGGTTTTGCTCCGCTGAACAAAATAACCGCCAGAGCTAAAAATTGAAAAACCTTTAAATGACATCTCCTCCAAGCCCTTTTGCCCGATTTCAAAATAATTTCACAGAAATGTTCCTTAGGTGACCCTCTACCAAAATTACTAAAATGGTTCTGCTCCGCTGAATAAAATGGCCACCAGAGCTAAAAATAGAAGTACCTTTAAACAACATCTCCAAGCCAATTGGCCCGATTTCAAAATATAGGCAAGTTATCGAGTTACAGGCCGGGTGCCAAAAATGCCCCCACCTGCAGGCCCTTTGGTTTAACATTGGCTTACACAGGGAAAATCTTAAAAAATCTTCTCCGAAACCGTATGGCCCGGGTCTTCGATATTTGGTGTATATTGGACCTCTACTAAGATGGTTCAAATCATAGCTGTTGGGGCATAAAAATGCCTTCGCCCTGGGGCCCTTTGGTTTTACAGTGACTTATATAGGGACATTTAAAAAAATCTTCTACTCTGAAACCGCAAGGCCCAGGTCTTTGATATTTCATAATTTGGTGTGATGCTTCATCTAGTGGACTTCTATCATAGCCCTAGGAAATAGAAGTCAAGGCAATGAAAACATTTGAAAATCTTTTTGTCTGAAAGCAGAAGGCCAAGGTCTTTGATATTTGGTATGCAGCTTCATCTTGTGGATTTCTACCAAGATTGTTCAAATTATAGCTCTGGGGCCAAAAATGGCCCGCCCCGGGGACTCCAAGATTTATATAGACTTACATCAGGAAAACCTTTAAAAATCTTCTTGTCTGAAACCAGAAGGCTCCGGTCTTTGATATTTGGTATGAAGCTTCACTTTTAAGACCACTACCAAGATAGTTAAAATTATTGCCAGGGGCCAAAAATGGCTCTCCCAGGGGCCCACTTGTTACCCTGTGGATCAGGTGAGCGATCCAGGGCCATCATGGCCCTCTTGTTAGCTCACTGTCACGTAGTGACGAGGTGAGCTTTTGGGATCACTTTTTGTCTGTCGTTCGTCATGTGTGTGTGCGTGTGTGCGTAAACTTTTTCTTCAAATGACATCTCCTCCTAAACCACTGATCGGATTTTGACCAAACTTCACAGGAATGATCCTTAGGTGGTCCCCTTTCAAAGTTGTTCAAATGGTTGCGGTCCATTGCACATCTAGGTCACAGGAGCTAAAAATAGATTTTTTAAAGGAAAACTTTAAAAAGCTTCTGAAACCGAAAGGCCCAGGTCTTCGATATTTGGTATTAAGCTTCATCTAGTGGACCTCTACCAAGATTGTTCAAATTATAGCCCTAGGGGCCAAAATGCCCCCACCCCAGGGGCTTTTGCTTTTACATAGGCTTATACAGGGAAAATCTTTAAAAACTTCTTCTCTGAAACCGCAAGGCCCAGATCTTTGATATTTGGTGTGAAGCTTCATCTAGTGGAAATCTACCAAGATTGTTCAAATTATAGCCCTGGGGGCCAAAATGCCCCCGCCCCAGGGGCCTTTGATTTTACATAGGCTTATATAGGGAAAATCATTAAAAAATCTTCTTCTCTGAAACCACAAGGCCCAGGTCTTTAATATTTGGTGTGAAGCCTTACCTGGTGGATCTCTACTAAGATTGTTCAAATTATAGCCTTTGGGCCAAAAATGCCCCAGCCCCGGGGGCCTTTGGTTTTACATAGGCTTATACAGGGAAAATCTTTAAAAATCTTCTCCTCTGAAACCGCAAGGCCCAGATCTTTGATATTTGGTGTGAAGCTTCATCTAGTGGACCTCTTTTAAGATTATACAAATTATAGCCCTGGGGCCAAAAATGCCCCCACCCCCCGACCCTTTGGTTTTTCATAGGCTTATATAGGGAAATCCTTTAAAAATCTTCTTGTCTGAAACCACAAGGCCCGGGTCTTTGATATTTGGTATGAAGCTTCATTTAGTGGACCTCTACTAAAATTGTTCAAATTATAGCCCGGGGGGCAAAAATGCCCCCGCTCAGGGGGCCTTTGGTTTTACCTAAGCTTATTTTGGGGAAATATTTAAAACTTTTCTTCTCTGAAACCGCAAGGCCCAGGTCATTGATATTTGGTGTGAAGCTTAATCTAATGGACCTCGACCAAGCTTGTTCAAATTATAGCCCTGGGGCCAAAAATGACCCCGCCCCAGGGGCCTTTGGTTTTACATAGGCTTATATAGGGAAAATCTTTAAAAAATCTTCTTCTCAGAAACTGCAAGGCCAAGGTCTTAGATATTTGGTGTGAAGCTTCATGTATTGGACCTCTATCAAGATAGTTCAAATTATAGCCCTAGGACCAAAAATGCCCCCGTCCCGGGACCCTTTGGTTTTTCATAGGCTTAATTTGGGAAAATATTTAAAATTCTTCTTCTCTAATACCACAAGGCCCTGGTCTAAGCTATTTAATATGAAGCTTCACCTGGTGGACCTCTACCAAGATTGTTCTATTTATAGCCCTGGGGCCAAAAATGCCCCCACCCCTGGGATGGAAAATCTTTAAAAATCTTCTTCTCTGAATCCGCAAGGCCCAGATCTTTGATATTTGGTGTGAAGCTTCATCTAGTGGACCTCTTTCAAGATTGTTCAAATTATAGCTCTGGGGCCAAAAATGCCCCCACCCTGGGACTCTTTGGTTTTTCATAGGCTTATAGAGAGAGAACTTTAAGAAATCTTCTTGTCTGAAACCCGAAGGCCCAGGTCTTTGATATTTGGTATTAAGCTTCATCTAGTGGACCATTACCAAGTTTGTTCAAATTATAGCCCTTGGGCCTAGAATGTACTAGAGATACTTATTCTCAGGTGAGCGATTCAGGGCCCTCTGGGCCCTCTTGTGTTTTATATTAGGATCACTTTTTGTCTGTCATCCGTGCGTAAACAATTTGTTTCAAACGACATCTCCTCCTAAACCACTGATCGGATTTTGACCAAACTTCACAGGAATGATCCTTAGGTGGACCCCTTTCAAGAGTCCATGGTTCTGGTCTGCTGCACATCAAGGTCACAGGGACCAAAAATAGATTTTTTTAATGAAAACTTAAAAAATCTTTTTCTCTGAAACCATAAGGTCCAGGTCTTTGATATTTGGTACAAAGTTTCATCTAGTGGATCCTATAGTGCTGGGGCCAAAAATGCCCCCTCCCAGGTTCCCTTTGATTTTACATAGGATTATATAGAGAAAATCTTTAAAAATCTTCCTCTCTGAAACAACAAGGCCCAGCTCTTTGATATTTGGTATGAAGCTTCATCTAGTGGAACCACACCAAGATTGTTCAAATTATAGTGCACGGGCCTCCGTGGCCTAGTGGTTAAGAGCGCTGACTCTTGATCATTAGGTCTCACCGCTGTGGTTCGAGCCTCGCTCGGGTCATATGTGAGACACCAAGTTCTGCAACGGCAGGTCAGGTGGTTTTTCTCCGGGTACTCCGGTTTTTGCCCACCTCTGATTAACGATCCGCTCGATATGAGTGAAATAATCTTGAAAGGGTCGTAAAACCAAACAAAAAAATTATAGTGCTGGGGCCAAAAATGCTCCCACCCCAGGGCCCTTTGGTTTTACATGGGCTTATATCAGGAACTGCAAGGCCAACGTCTTTGCTATTTGGTATGAAGCTACATCTAGTGGACCCCTACCAAGATTGTTCAAATTATAGCCCTGGGGCCAAAAATGCTCCCGCCCTGGGTCCCTTGTAGCCTTGGGGTCAGTAATGGCCCTCCCCGGGGCCCACTTGTTACTCTTTGGATCAGGTGAGCGATCCAGGGCCATCATGGCCCTCTTGTTTTGGATAGCCTATTGGCCATTTTGTGGGAAAGTAACAGTCCTTTTGCTTTTCCGCTGTTGGTGTTTCCAATAGGGTCTGTTGTTTCATGTTTGTGTGTCTTTCCCTTTGTTGTCTCTGATGGGAGCTGTGGGTTGATTGTATTGATTCCTGATCATTGCCCCCACTTCTGTTATGATAAGGAAAACCTTTAAAAACCTTCGTCTGAAACCAGAAGGCCCAGATCTTTGATATTTAGTATGAAGCTTCATCTAGTTGATCTCTACCAAGATTGTTCAAATTATAGCCCTGGGGCCAAAAATGCCCCCGCGCCGGGGCCCACTGGTTTTACATAGGCTTATATAGGGAAATCCTTTGAAAATCTTCTTGTCTGAAACCAGAAGGCCCAGGTCTTTGATATTTGGTATGAAGCTTCATCTAGTGGACCGCTTTGAAGATTGCTCAAATTATAGCCATGGGGCCAAAAATGGCCTCACACTGGGGCCCACTGGTTTTACATAGGCTTATATAGGGATCAAAAACCTTTAAAAATCTTCTTTTCTGAAACCAGAAGGCCCAGGTCTTTGATATTTGATATGAAGCTTCATCTAGTTGACCTCTACAAAGATTGTTCAAATTATAGCCCTGGGGTCAAAAATGCCCCCCGTGCCGGGGCCCACTGGTTTTATGCAGTCTATTGATAGGGAAATCTTTAAAAATCTTCTTGTCTGAAACCAGAAGGCACAGGTCTTTGATATTTAGTATGAAGCTTCATCTAGTTGACCTCTACCAAGATTGTTCAAATTATAGCCCTGGGACCAAAAATGGCCCTGCGCCGGGGCCCACTCCCTTTATATAGACATATTAGGGAAAAACCTTTAAAGTCTTGTCTCAAACAGGACACTGGGGCACATGCAAAACTCTTAGCTCTTAGCTCAGGTGAGCCATATAGGACCATAATGGTCCTCTTGTTTTTACCTTAGCTCCTTCAGTTTTTATGGATCTTCTTGAAAGGACCAGTTACAAGTTAGCCATATTTGTGCCTACGGTGGATCTTGATGAAAATTATATGCAACACAGTCCAACATATGTACGTTCATTTGACAACAATATTTAATTAACCATGACTTGCAATCACGCGACCTCCGTTTGTCTACAAGTGGGGTAATTGACAGTATTTGCTAATTTGCCAAAGTAATATGACATTTTTTAACAATTAACCACATTAAAACGTACTTACATCATATAAGTCCGTTGCTAATCTACATGTTCATATCATAATCTATGTTTCTTGTATCACGTGGCAACATTTTATGTAAAGTATGTTGAACTTTTATGTATTTAGTATAATATGTTAGAAGTGCTTAATAATACGGACTATATTTTCGATTCTGAAATATATATTTAAAATGTTGACAGAAAGACTAGAACAGTTAAAAAAGAAGAGTTAATATTCCTGTATACTTCACTTAAAAAGAAACTAAGTACATCACACTTAGATCAGAAATTCTGTTTGCATGCTAAATAGAAGTGGAGGCAATGTTCAGGAATCGATAAAATTAACCCACAGCTTCCATCAGAGACACCAAAGGGAAAGAAACACATGCACGAAACAACAGACCTTAATGGAAACATCAATAGCGGAAAGCCAAAAGGACAGTTAATTTCCCACAAAATGGCCAATAGGCTATCCAAAATAAAATAATATAAGCAACACAAACACCCGAAGACAAACCATAACAAAAATAAACCACGACATACAATAAGTATGTATTGAATAAAAGAATAAAAATTTGAAATAAGACATTAAAATAGAATATTACTTTTTAGGATATGACTTAAATGAGACTTTTAAAATTATAATAAAACATGTGTGATGTTTAAAAATTCTTTTACATATAAATAGGATAGACAATACAGTTTGTTTTAAAAAATAATACTAAAGATGTATTTTTAAAAGACATGGTGATTGTTTGTCAGACATGACCTACTCCCCACTCTCGTCATCATCCCGAGCCCCTGTCTTCATCAGCAGCATTCAAAAATGATCTGTTGGATCACTCACAGGAGCTTGTGCAGCTGAACTGTGGTGCTGATAGCGAAGGTACCAAAGTACTGAAGCTACATGAGCACAGCAGCCAACAGTTCTTGCACCAGCTTTGCACAAACAATACCAACCAGTTATACTCTCAGCACCAGTCCAGATTTATAAGAAATCCATAGAAAATATGCCATTGTGGTTGTGTGACGAGACTGAATCCTTACAGGTATTAGGCTGTTGTCTTCTTTGTGAATACTAAACTCGTATTTACCATCTTCAGACAGGTGCTCTCGGGTGTAGGATTTAGCCTGTTTTATTTGATAGACACCAAGCATTATTTCACGATGATGGTCTTCAGACATGTTAGGGAAGTCTTCTAAAGCATCATCATCAGTTGCTTTCCATATTGCACGCCTTGTTGATAGATTTTCATCTTTGACTTTTATCTGAAGTGTGTTTGATTTCTGGACAAGAACTTTAAGCTTTTTGGCAAGTTCGTCGTCATCCAGAGAGCATGCGGCAAAAACTGGGAAAAATGTCCCACTATATGTATGGCTATGTCTCCAAATGACCGAAATAGCAATGATGAGGAAATAAAAGTTCTATACTAAAATGATACAGGATTTGCCAATGCATTCATTCAAGACAAAAAAGGACCAATGATCCATAATCAGTCAATGCTAATCCATATTGTAAGCAACAATGATTAAAATAGAAGTGGCGGCAATGATCAGGAAAGATACAATTAACTCGCAGCTCTGTTTCAGGGGTTACGCAGGGAGTGCATATTCATTTAACAATTTTGTAGAAGTAATCTGTAAACGCAAATGATTATGCCTGTTGTTTTACACTGGGAGTATGTAAAGCTGGCTTTTGATTGAAAGGTTGGAATTTGATTTTGCTCAAACCTTAACAAAACTAGTTCTGAGGAATAAGATGAACAATAAACCCCAAGCTAAAATAAAATAGAGTAGTGATTTGGTAGATAAAATAAAGAATAAATGGACAAAACAAAATAACAAGAAGCAACACTTCTACATCCAGTAATTAAACTATTATAGAGATACAGCATTCAAAGTCTTGCAAAGTAATTCTTCAGTTTTCAAGCAACAAACTGAGTTTCTTTCCAGATATTAAATGACAAACTATAGGAAATATATTCATCCAAACCGAAACTAAGGAACCCACACTCATCCAATAAGAGAAGTAAAACCTTAGGGGAATGCGGCAGGTGCTAAATGTGAAAAAATAAATAACTTTAGCCTCTTACATGTGCAACAAGGTTAAGATAAACAACATTCTTTTTGTGACAATATTCATCAAGGAGACCAATTCTGGGATTCCATGTCGTTTCAGTTTTAGTAAACATAAAATATCCCAGTGTGACTGAGAGCATAAGTTTAAACAATTACACTGAGGCATATCTCAAATGGAACGATAGCAATGAAAGGGAAGTATGTACATGAAAAGTTCATGTCTGCATTAAGTTTTCACTATCTCCAAAAGACAATTTATAAGTACGTATCTTTGAATCTTTAGGAGACATGTTAACTGCAGTTCCAAAAGAAAAACAAAATAGAGGGACAAGAAAGCAGTGTATACATATTTGCCTGTAACAGGCGCAACATATCTGAAGAAATACCATCTGTTTATGAAGGTGTTCCTCAGGGAGATATACTGAAGCTATCCAGTTTTACAAATTAATTTATATCGTGAAGTTTATCATCATTTGTGTGCTGTTATTGCCTGTGTGACATGTAATAGTTGTCATGATTGAAACTGAATACTTGAAACAGTGTTCAATCTAGGCTGCGCCATTGCGCCAAAGGCCCGCTTTTTACATGAGGGGCGCACTAGAGATCATTCAATGGGCCCGTCGGGCGCAACTAGAATTTAGAGACTGTTTCTTCTGGAGTTCATTTTTGCGATTTTCTCGCCGTTTTTTGGCTGCCTGTTGCGTTTTGTTGAGTTGATCAAAAACCGCATGTTGCCTGATCAAAATAACTTAGAAAAAAAAAACATTCTGTTTTATCTGTTTAACTAGTAACAATTCTTATTTTTATAAACCCAAATCGACGTTTTGTTTACTGGGGATGCTGCCATGTTTGGTTTACCTGTGTGGGCCGGGCGGCTTACGCAAAATTCGTGTGCGCCGTGCGGCTTACGCTAAATACTGGACCTAAATACCGCAATATACCGACGGTGTGACGGGTGCTATTTATTATAGAGTTCTTCCCTTCCAGAAATATTTTCAATGGCATTTATTCTAGATGAAACATGCATTTAGCACTTGAGCAAGACACTTTATCCAAATTGTTTTGTACTGGTTAAATGGGGTAATGAGCAGATGTGACCAACTCAGTATTAGAAGATGGATAGATAAACTAAATAGATTTTGTCGCTGTTAAACTTGTTTTATGTCCAGGCAATAACAGCACACAAATGATAAACTTCACGATATAAATTAATTTGTAAAACTGGATAGCTTCAGTATATCTCCCTGAGGAACACCTTCATAAACAGATGGTATTTCTTCAGATATGTTGCGCCTGTTACAGGCCAATATGTATTCTGTGGTACAGGTTTGGACCTCTTGCAGAATACAGGCCAGTTCCCATGCGCTGTATGTCGCACTGGAGTGGGCAGCAACAGTATCTTTTGTAATGGCTGCAAGTTCTGGGTGCACAAGAAATGCAGTGGGCTCAAACGCTTGATAGAGGACCCTGATTACAGGTGTTTTTTTTGGGGGGTTTACGTCCCTTTCAAGATTATTTCACTCAGAGGTGGGCGAAAACCGGAGTACCCTGAGAAAAACCACCTGACCTTCCGTTGCAGAACTTGGCGTCTCACTTGACCCAAGCGAGGCTCGAACCACAGCGGTGAGAGACCTAATGATCAAGAGTCAGCGCTCTTAACCACTAGGCCACGGAGGCCTGTAAGATTACAGGTGTACACTGTGCCAAGGAACTGCACACCCCTTAGATGGCAGACCACAGAGGGAAGTCCCAGTCGGATCCGACAAGCTAGAGGTTGTAGCTTCCTTCTGCTACCTAGGTGATATGCTCTCTGCAGCGGGTGGTTGCGACCTTTCAACTACATCACGTGTGAAAACAGCCTGGAAGAAATTCAAGGAGTTGCTACCAGTTCTCTCTTCCCGCTATCTCTCGTTCAAGACACGTGGTCGTGTGTATAGCTCTTGTGTGCGGAGCGCAATGCTCCATGCCAGTGAGACATGGCCATTGACAAAGGCAAACCTCCAACGTCTACAGCGAAATGACAGGGCAATGATCAGACAGATCTGCAATGTCAAGCCACAGGACACTGTCACCATCAGGTCCAGCGAGTTACTTGAGCGTCTTGGCATTGAGGACCTGGACCTCATATTGAAAGAGAGAAGACTTCGCTGGTATGGACATGTGGAACGCTCCAACGGTGCAGTCAAGACTGCCTGTGACATACAGGTAGGTGGAAAAGCCCAAGATGACCTGGAAGCAGCTAACAGAAAGAGATTGCAGAGAATGGAAGAACTCTGCTATCGATCCTCATGATAGACAATCCTGGAGATCTGGTGTAAGATCTGCCATGCGTGCAGCAAGCCAGCTACCTGGAAGGGGGCCCACTTATGTGGACGCTGCCCTTGTACCTGCACATTAATCAAAAATCCGTTGATGATGATTTTATCATGCAGCTAAAACCTTAACCCTTTCCCACTCAGATACGTGTTTTTACGTGTCTGCACCCCCCCCCCCCCCCATTTTAAGCCCCAGAAGCACCTAAAATCTGCATTTCTACCCCTGGATAGTTATCTTTGCTTAAGGATTTGTTGGGCAAAAAAGTGACCTGTTTTTTCGCGCGCCTCCCCACTAAAAATATATTCTGGGGGGATTGAAGGGGGGCAACGCCCCCCTCACATCCCAAAAAAATTTTGGGTGTATGGCCCAACCAGCCGCTAAAATTTATATCTGATGGTGTCTGGGGTCAACAATGCCTGAAAATTGATGCTGATAAAACATGCTGCAAACAGTGAAAATGGCCAGTGCCAACCACATTAATTGTTGCCTTGACAGCTGTGTGAAGATTAAAATGTGGTCAAAAATTCATGTGAAAACACACTTTTTGCCAACTTTGAGATGCCCCCTCTTTACCATGACAACAATGATCAAGTCATGAAAGGTTGCATTTGAAAGGCTACTGCCCAATGAACATTCATACCGAGTTTGGTGTAAAACAGACCATCCATTATGAAACAATGGCTAGTTGAACTTGCTGTCAGGTGCAGCACTGTGAAAATCAGCGAAATTCACAAAATCCCTGAGTGGTAATGGGTTAATGAAGAAAATCCCAACTGACCAAAATAATGTTTTTTCATCATTTTATTGCAAGAAACAATATTTCAGATATAATTAATGCATTTTAGACTAAAATTCAGTATGTTCCCAGATTTCAGTTAACCCTTTCCCACTCAGATACGTGTTTTTACGTGTCTGCACCCCCCCCCCCCCCCCCCCACATTTTAAGCCCCAGAAGCACCTAAAATCTGCATTTCTACCCCTGGATAGTTATCTTTGGTTTAGGATTTGTTGGGCAAAAAAGTGACCTGTTTTTTCGCGCGCCTCCCCACTAAAAATATATTCTGGGGGGATTGAAGGGGGGCAACGCCCCCCTCACATCCCGAAAAATTTTGGGTGTATGGCCCAACCAGCCGCTAAAATTTATATCTGATGGTGTCTGGGGTCAACAATGCCTGAAAATTGATGCTGATAAAACAAGCTGCAAACAGTGAAAATGGCCAGTGCCAACCACATTGATTGTTGCCTTGACAGCTGTGTGAAGATTAAAATGTGGTCAAAAATTCATGTGAAAACACACTTTTTGCCAACTTTGAGATGCCCCCTCTTTACCATGACAACAATGATCAAGTCATGAAAGGTTGCATTTGAAAGGCTACTGCCCAATGAACATTCATACCGAGTTTGGTGTAAAACAGACCATCCATTATGAAACAATGGCTAGTTGAACTTGCTGTCAGGTGCAGCACTGTGAAAATCAGCGAAATTCACAAAATCCCTGAGTGGTAAAGGGTTAAGACAAATCTGGTAACTTTATATAGTATAATTTAAGGGCCCCCTAAATTTCCAAATGGCCCCGTGGGTCCAGAGGGCCCCAACCCCCAAATCTTGGATTTAACACTGCTTGAATTGCATTTCACTCGGGCATATCAATGTACAACAGAGTGACAACAAATAATGATCAATTGTGATAATTTTTTCCTTTCAACATGTATACTCATATAAATTGATCCAGTATCCCAATTCCCAAAGCCTATGCTGGTTACAGAAGCCAATTTTATGATCATCAGCCAACTATGTACTATATGGAACAGGATTTAGGTAAAAACTCAATTATGCAACATTGAGATTGCAATATGCAATTTTGATATTCTGTTATGCTATATTCAGTTACAATTGTGCAGAATATTCCGCTTCTGCTTCTTCTAGTTATCATTATTCTCGTTAAGTGGCGCTGTGATCGTTTTTCCGTAAACGTCCGCCTGTATTCTAGTGATGTGCGATATTATCGGTATATCGGTATATCGTGATACAGTTCAGAAAAAAATCATATCACAATACGGTCCGCCAATACCGATATTTTCGATATTTTCTTTTATTTATCCATTTTTCATATTTTCTTTCATAACTGATCGGTAAATACAGCTCAGTCTGTCAGTCTTTGTGAGTCCTTAAATACGGTAAAACTAGACCAGTAAGTAAATCGCAATAATTGCTGCACTGTCAATTCAGAGACAAACCATCTGTGTATTTATTACGGTTCAAGTATGACACTATTGTTAATCCCTGTCATAAAATTGCCACCCTGCGGTGCGTGTCGATAAGGTGTGAAATATGGTCGTTATGATTCTAATTGGCGTTTATCCTCCAATCACAAAATTTAATCCACAATCAATGTGAAAATGATTTAATCGCTCCTCAGACAATTAGCTATATCTAACGGTAGATATTTGCATAATAAAAACTGACTTTTCTATGATCTCATGAATGGTTATGTTTTGGCGCCAAATAGCAGACGCTGGACGGGAAAAGTCGAACGCTGTTGTTTATTGACACGGAGCCTTTGGGGATAATTCGGGAGCTGTGCAAAGCGCTGGTTTTCTATCCACCTCTATTCACAACCGTTTAGCTATCGAGAAAAGGTTTTTTACCTGTTCCAAACATTTTTTTATGAAAGAGATACACACAATGACATATGAAACACGTATGGGGGTGCTAGCGTCGGATAACGAAATTTACCGATCGCAGGCAGAAAAATGGTAGCGGTGGTTTGTGGGCGGCGATTTATATCAATTCAAAAATCACTGATCGGCTTTTTCTGTGTGTCTGGTCTTCGCCGGACATTGCCTGAAAAAAGCCTGCAGTCCATGACCTCGGCTATAAGACGGGGTCATTTTGGAGGGAAAAATCCTCGTCTTATAGCCGAATTTTTACGGGAGGCCGAGCTAGGATTTTGGTGAATCACGCGGCTGTTGTTGTTGTATACGTCACTTTAGTGCAAAGTAGAAGTAAAACAAAGATCAGGAATTGATACAATTAACTTACTCCACCCATAAAAGACACTGCCAGCATTTACAAGATTGTGTAAGAGAGTGAAAACCAAAACAAACTTTACCATGGCCAACTACCGATATCTAGCAACATTTCAGGTTGCAAAAGATGACAGTCACAAATAAAGTGACTGAGGCCATCAATCTAATACAACATTTAATAGCACTTTCAGATAGTATCTTTATTTCCCCTCATAACATTGGGTCAATTCTTTTAAGTACCTTTGTTTTGTAAGTAGGTTAAATGATATTTACCCATGAAAACTCCCTTCTCTTTTCCATATATATTGTGGTTTTTGCCAATTACCAGTGTGTTTCAGATTGCTACATAATATATCGTGATACGTATCGTGATACGCAGTAACCGTATCGCGATATATCGTGATACGAAAATTCTGACAATACCCATCCCTACTGTATTCGGAAGATACCAAAAAGAATCTGCAAGCGTATTGGTGACACGGAGGAGTGAAAGAAACGAGAGAACTATATTTTTGGCATAAAACGGACGATTTGGGGACAGTGTAATGTCGATAAAATCATTTACACATAATTTTTATTTTATATGTCAGACCAGGATTCAGCTTTGCTGTGTTTGTTTTGTGTCCAAGTTTTATCTAAATATATCGCAAATGTGTTCTAAATATATCGCAAATGTGTTCACCTCTAAAATATAAATTTGTTGTAAATACTTATAATAATTTTGTATGGCACAGAAAGGCTCCAATGTCGTGTAGACCTTGGTGAGACTGCTCCTTTATGATCACCTGAAGCAAACATAGTTACAACTCTCTTTTGTGAAAATGCTTTCAGATGAGAAACAACTTACGTTCCCTCTAACATTTATTTCTGGTTTAGGGCATATCCAACGGAATTCTAAAACTAGGCATTTTGGTTCTGTTGTTTGATTTGATGTTTAACGTCACCTTCAACACAGTATAGATCATTTTGGAGACGTTGCTTCCACTTTTGTGGGACTTTTACCCGACACTGAGATGAAATGTGATCTCCAAGCCCTGTCGCCCAATGAAACCAATAGGGTTTGTAAGCACCGCTTTGGCTCGGTAGACTTAGATCCTCTAAGCGGTTTACCAGTACTGGTGTGCGGGTCGGTTTCAGTTCATGCAGCCCATCTATTTCTTCAAGCCCCGATGGCCGGGGGTCTGATTCCCAGTTTGTTTTGTCACATGTTTATATAGATGTTCGTAACTGTTTGTGTTAAATGCATTCATTAATTTATAAGAAAATAGAAAACTAACTTTTTATACTAGATTTTTGGCTTCAAGTGACAAAACGCAAAGGTTTCCACTTTTTAGCTCACCGTCACGTAGTGACGAGGTGAGCTTTTGGGATCACTTTTCGTCCGTCGTCCGTCGTCAGTCCGTGCGTCCGTAAACAATTTCTTCAAACGACATCTCCTCCTAAACCACTGATCGGATTTTGACCAAACTTCACAGGAATGATCCTTAGGTGGTCCCCTTTCAAAGTTGTTCAAATGGTTCCGGTCCGTTGCACATCTAGGTCATAGGAGCCAAAAATAGATTTTTTTTTCACCAAAAACTTAAAAAATCTTCTTCTCTGAAACCACAAGGCCCAGGTCTTTGATATTTGGTATGAAGCTTCATCTAGTGGACCCCTACCAAGATTGTTCAAATTATAGTGCTGGGACCAAAAATGCCCCCGCTCCGGGCCCTTTGGTTTTACATGGGCTTATATAGGGAAAATCTTTAAAAATCTTCTTCTCTGAAACCGTAAGGCCCAGGTCTTTGATATTTGGTATGGAGCTTCATCTAGTGGAACTCTACCAAGATTGTCCAAATTATAGTGCTGGGGCCAAAAATGCCCCCGCTCTGGGGCCCTTTGGTTTTACATGGGCTTATATAGGGAAAATCTGTAAAATCTTCTTCTCTGAAACCGCAAAGCCCAGTTCTTTGATATTTGGTATGAAGCTTCATCTAGTGGACCCCGACCAAGATTGTTCAAATTATAGTGCTGGGGCCAAAAATGCCCCTGCTCCAGGGCCCTTTGGTTTTACATGGGCTTGTATAGGGAAGAGCTTTAAAAATCTTCTTCTCTGAAACCGTAAGGCCCAGGTCTTTGATATTTGGTATGAAGCCTCATCTAGGGGACCCTTACCAAGATTGTTCAAATTATAGTGCTGGGGCCAAAAAAGCCCCCGCCCCGGGGCCCTTTGGTTTTACATGGGCTTAAATAGGAAAAATCTTTTAAAAATCTTCTTCTCTGAAACCGCAAGGCCTAGGTCTTTGATATTTGGTATGAAGCTTCACCTAGTGGACCCCTACCAAGATTGTTCATATTATAGCCCTGGGGCCAAAAATGCCCCTGCTCGGGGGCCCTTTGGTTTTACATGGGCTTATATATGGAAAATCTTGAAAAATCTTCTTCTCTGAAACCGCAAGGCCCAGGTATTTGATATTTGGTATGAGGCTTCATCTTGTGGACCCCTACGAAGATTGTTCAAATTATAGTGCTGAGGCCAAAAATGCCCCCGCCCCGGGGCTCTTTGATTTTTCATAGGCTTATATAGGGAAAATCTTTAAAAATTTTCTTCTCTGAAACCGTAAGGGCCATGTTTTTGATATTTGGTATGAAGCTTCATCTAGTGGACCCCTACCAAGATTGTTCAAATTATATTGCTGGGGCCAAAAATGCCCCCGCCCCGGGGCCTTTTGGTTTTACATGGGCATATATAGGGAAAATCTTTAAAAATCTTCTCTGAAACCGCAAGGCCCAGGTCTTTGATATTTGGTATGAAGCTATACCTAGTGGACCCCTACCAAGATTGTTCAAATTATAGTTCTGGGGCCAAAAATGCACACGCCCGAGACCCTTTGGTTTTACATAGGCTTATATAGGGAAATCTTAAAAAATATTCTTCTCTGAAACAACATGTCCCAGGTCTTTGATATTTGGTATGAAGCTTCACCTAGTGGACCCCTATCAAGATTGTTCAAATTATAGCCCACGGGCCAAAAATGCTCCCGCTCCAGGGCCATTTGGTTTTACATAGACTTATATGGGGAAAATCTTGAAAAATTTTTGTCTCTGAATTCACAAGGCCTAGGTCTTTGATATTTGGTATGAAGCTTCATCTAGTGGACCTCTACCAAAATTGTTCAATTATAGCCCTGAGACCAAAAATGCCCCAGCCTTGGGGCCCTTTGGTTTTACATAGACTTATATAGGGAAAATCTTTAAAAATCTTCTTCTCTGAAACCACAAGGCCTAGGTCTTTGACATTTGGTATGAAGCTTAATCTTGTGGACCTCTACCAAGATTGTTCAAATTATAGCCCTGGGGCCAAAAATGCCCCCGCTCCAGGGCCCTTTGTTATTACATAGACTTATATATAGGGAAAATCTTGAAAAAGCTTCTTCTCTGAAACCAGATAGCCCTGGTCTTTGATATTTGGTATGAAGCTTCATCTAGTGGACCTCTACCAATATTGTTCAAATTATAGCCCTGAGACCAAAATCGCCCCTGTCTCGGGGGCCCTTTGGTTTTACATTGACTTATATAGGGAAAATCTTTAAAAATCTTCTTCTGTGAAACCACAAGGCCTAGGTCTTTGATATTTGGTGTGAAATTTCATCTAGTGGACCTCTATCAAGATTATTCAATTTATAGTCCTGGGGCCAAAAATGCCCCCGCCCCAAGACCCTTTGGTTTTGCATAGACTTATATAGGTAAATCTTTAAAAATCTTCTTCTCTGAAACCACAAGGCCCATGTCTTTGATATTTGGTATGGAGCTTCATCTATTGGACCTCTACCAAGATTGTTCAAATTATAGCCCCTGCCCTGGGGCCCTTTGGTTTTACATAGACTTATATATAGAGATAATCTTTGGAAATCTTCTTCTCTGAAACAGCAAGACCTAGGTCTTTGATATTTGGTGTGAAGCTTCATCTAGTGGACCTCTATCAAGATTGTTTAAATTATAGCTCTGAGGCCAAAAATGTCCCCGCCCCGGGGCCATTTGGTTTTACATAGGCTATGTAGGGAATATCTTTAAAAAATGGTCTCTGAAACCCCAAGGCCCAGGTCTTTGATATTTGTTGTGTAGCTTCATCTAGTGGACCTTTGCCAAGATTGTTCAAATTATAGGCTTTGTTGATATTTGGTATGAAGCTTCACCTTTTTAGACCTCCCTCAACATTATGCACATTGTAGCCCTGGGGTCAATAATGGCCCTCCCAGAGGCCCACTTGTAACTCTATCATATGGGTCAGGTGAGCGATCCAGGGCCATCATGGCCCTCTTGTTTGAGAAAAACACAACGCGCAGCAAATTCTTTCATACCGGAGTGCAGGTGGAAAACCCGCACCTGCTACAATGTAACATATCAAGCGCTGGAAGCCTCTGTGGTGTAGTGGTTATGCTACTCGCCTCATTAACCAGGGATCGCAGGATCGACCCCGGCTTCTCCAGAATTTCGGATGAGTCTTTAAACCCAGGTCCCATCTCCGTATGACCTTTGCTGTTGTCGAGACGTAAAACTAAAAACGCACTCACATACCAAGCGCATCCCACCATAAAATAACATCTTTATAATTCTTGAATTATTGAATAGCTGGATAAAATTTATCGCTGCTGGCTTGAATTTGGCCCCTGGAAAAGCGAATGCGATCTTCTCAAACGGACGCTTGTCATCGGAAAAAATACGGCAAATCCACGGACATTACCGAACGTTAGCGTCACCTCAATGACTGGTACCCCGTCTAACCACAGCAGAATCGAAACTGAATAATGCAAAATAGGACGTCCAACTGCCATATTTAAATACAAAGGTCTCAAACTAGAATGTGCATGTTGCATATTCGAATAAAGTAGTAAGATATGGAAAGGTTCATAATGCAAAGTGCGGTTTCAACAATTCATATTGTAATTGCACATTGCATAATTGAGTTATAGGCCAGTACATTTAGCCGGAAATGACCCTTGACCCACAACTAATTCCTTGAGAAATGTTATCAGCAGTTTTAGTAGCAGGAAGGTGTCCTGATTTAAAGAAAAAAAGTCCTCAAAGAAAATCCGAGGGGAAAGGGTATTTTTGGGTGGTGAAAAAAATACGAAAAATGAAAAAAAATCACAAAAACCAGGTGTATGTTAAACAATTAATAATTGACTTCATCACCAATGTCACATAAAACAAAATTTCTGATTTTTTTCACTATCAATTACAACTAATTGTACTACATCAGTGATTTTTTTAGGCGTGCGTCCTGCGTCCTGTACGCATAGTTTCGCCAGAGGACGCATAAAAATATCGTCGGCGGGTCCCGGGACGCATAAAAATTCTCGGATAAATGTATGCTGCTTTAAACGGTGTTTAAGTACAATATTTGATAAAACCCGGTCCTCAGAGGCGTCGTAGTTCTACGGTAAACCGATTCTACCTGTGCAGTCCAATAATCAATAACAACGGAACTCGCGATCGTCTTCAAAAGGCGGGAAAATGCACGTGCGTGCGAGTATCACCAGAAAGCATGTATTTTATATTAAAATGTTGACAAAACTTTACCTGTTCACCATTGTTATTTATTTATTAACCCACATATGCCCGCGGCCCTTTTTGGGGACATCGGCAAACACTGCAGTCCCAGATCAGACACCTCAGACGCCGCAGACGTCTGATTTGGATTTACACTGTTTGATGATTTATAACTGTTCAATTATGACACTATTGTTAATCCCTGTCATATAATTGCCACCCTGCGGTGAGTGTCGATAAGGTGTGAAAATATGGTCAAGTTATGTCTTTAGTTTGCGTTTATTCCCCCATCATAAAATTTAATCCGCAATCAATGTGAAAACTATTTAATTGCTCCTACGACTATTCTACTATCTCGTGAATGGTTATGTTTTGGCGCCAAATAGCAGACGCTTGGCGAGAAAAGTTGAACGCTTTAATTTGTGTTAACACATCTATATGCTGTTGTTGGTTATTGACACGGAGCTTACGGAAAGCGCTGTTTTCCACAACCGTTTTCCTATCGAGAATTTGTTTACCGTTTCCAAACATTTTTTATGGAAGGAATACGCCCCATTAAGATAAAACAATAGACACGTGTGGGGTTGCTGGGGTCCGATGACGTCATTTACCGATCGCGTGCAGGAAAAAACTAGCGGTGGTTTGTGGCCGCCGTTTGGATGCCGGAATTCGATGTTTGCATTGAACTTGCATGTTTATTTTGTTTGAAATCAGAGTTTTAGGCATAATACTCACAAAATCGGGCTTGCTTAGTAATGGAGATAGTTATATTACTCATGTGTAAGTAAAATTCAGTGGACAATTATTCAATTAAACGTTATTTATGTCGGGAATAGTAAAAGGATAGAGCATAACATGAGATGCATCGTATTTTCAGCTGACAAAAGTAAAAATAAAATGGTCCGAAAATAATTCGGGCGGGTTACCCGCACCCTGAACTTGGGCCTGTAATTTGAGGGAAAAAACTGCGGGTAATACACACCCGAATACGGTATATACACAAGTTTAAATAAAACTAAAAAGGACAATGATCAGGGATTTCTACACTCCAGAATTTGATGCAAGATTTACTCAAGGGTGCAAAAGAAGGTTTCACCATGGGTCCTGGGTTGGATGCATGGTTTGGGTCTGGGATGCATTAATTCTGGACCCAGTGGGTCCCGGGACTCATAATGGCAAATTTGTAAAAAAATCACTGCTACATGCCTACATTTACGGTTTCTTCATTTCGCATTCTAGTTTAAACTTTCATTTTACATTCTAGGTTAACGTCATGAAAAAAAAAAAAATCTGCCAAGATTGCCGTCTAGAAATGAAAACATTAAGAATTGCATGTGGGAAGAACTAGATAAGGGCAAATATATGTTAATTTTGCAAGTGTGAGAGCAATCGTGCATATCCATGTGATAAACTTTAGCGGACAGCTTTCATGTAATTGCTGGGTTTCAATATGCAAGTGGGCGTTCCAGTATGACCAGAGTTGGGGTGTCCTGGGGTAACCAGATGGAAAGTGAGACGTAGAACCAGTCAACAGAATACCAGTCATGACCTTTCATTAAATCCTTCCGGAGCAAAAGCTATCATTAAGATTGTCTACACCCGTGGGCGTAGACAATAAAGGATAGTCGCTTAAAACAAGAAAAAATTAATATCACTGACATATATCTTAAAAGTAAATCCATATATGTACTTCATGAAATCATTAAAAAAATGATAGTTTCTGTGCACAAGATATTTTTGGGGGGGGGGGGGGGGGGGGGGGGGGGGTGGTGGAAATCAAAAGCAAACACATCACGAAAACATGCCTATATAATTTTGACCCCCACTAACCCACTTTTATCTATCTACTTGAAAAACTTGGAGTTAAGGGATTATATTTTTAGCTCACCTGACCGAAGGTCATGGTGAGCTTTTGTGACAGTAAGATGTCCGGCGTCGTCGTGCGTCGTCCGTCGTCCGTCGTCCGTCGTGCGTAAACTTTTTCTTGTGAACACACTAGAGGCCACAGTTTTGGTCCAATTATCATCAAACTTGCTCAGAATGATAATCATGACAATATCTCGGTCAAGTTCGAATTTGGGTCATGTCGGGTAAAAAAGTAGGTCAGTAGGTCAAATCATAGAAAAACCTTGTGAACACTCGAGAGGCCACAATTTTGGTCCAATCATCATCAAACTTGCTCAGAATGATCATTGTGACAATATTTTAGTGAAGTTTGAATATGGATCATGTCGGCTTAAAAAGTAGGTCAGCGGGTCAAATCATAGAAAAACCTTGTGAACACCCTAGAGGCCACAATTTTGGTCCAATCATAATCAAACTTGCTCAGAATGATCATCATGACAATATCTTGGTCAAGTTCGAATATGGGTCATGTCCGGTCAAAAAGTAGGTCAGTAGGTCAAATCATAGAAAAACCTTGTGAACACTCTGAAGGCCACTGTTTTGGTCCAATTATCATGAAACTTGCTCAGAATGACCATTGTGACAAAATTTCAGTCCAGTTCGAATATGGGTCATATCGGGTTAAAAAGTAGGTCAGCGGGTCAAATCATATAAAAACCTTGTGAACACCCT
The DNA here is from genome assembly GCA_963580285.1 of Lucinisca nassula. NCBI lineage: Eukaryota > Metazoa > Mollusca > Bivalvia > Lucinida > Lucinidae > Lucinisca > Lucinisca nassula. The sequence continues at coordinate 116,645,108 of OY757014.1, forward strand.
AGGGGCCACAATTTTGGTCCAATCTTAATCAAACTTGCTCAGAATGATCATCATGACAATATCTCGGTCAAGTTTGAATATGGGTCAAATGGTTCCGGTCCGTTGCACATCTAGGTCACAGGAGCCAAAAACAGATTTTTTTCACCAAAAACTTAAAAAATCTTCTTCTCTGAAACCACAAGGCCCAGGTCTTTGTTATTTGGTATGAAGCTTCATCTAGTGGACCCCTACCAAGATTGTTCAAATTATAGTGCTGGGGCCAAAAATGCCCCCGCACGGGGGCCCTTTGGTTTTACATAGGCTTATATAGGGAAAATCTTTAAAAATCTTCTTCTCTGAAACCACAAGGCCCAGGACTTTGATATTTGGTATGAAGCTTCATCTAGTGGACCCCTACCAAGATTGTTCAAATTTGAGTGCTGGGACGAAAAATGCCCCCGCCACGGGGCCCTTTGGTTTTACATTGGCTTATATAGGGAAAATCTTTAAAAATCTTCTTCTCTGAAACCACAAGGCCCAGGTCTTTGATATTTGGTATGAAGCTTCATCTAGTGGACCCCTACCAAGATTGTTCAAATTATAGTGCTGGGGCCAAAAATGCCCCCGCCCCAGGGCCCTTTGGTTTTACATAGGCTTATATAGGGAAAATCTTCAAAAATCTTCTACTCTGAAACCACAAGGCCCAGGACTTTGATATTTGGTATGAAGCTTCATCTAGTGGACCCCTACCAAGATTGTTCAAATTATAGTGCTGGGACAAAAAATGCCCCCGCCACGGGGCCCTTTGGTTTTACATTGGCTTATATAGGGAAAATCTTTAAAAATCTTCTTCTCTGAAACCACAAGGCCCAGGTCTTTGATATTTGGTATGAAGCTTCATCTAGTTGACCCCTACCAAGATTGTTCAAATTACAGTGCTGGGGCCAAAAATGCCCCCGCCCCGGGGCCCTTTGGTTTTACATAGGCTTATATAGGGAAAATCTTAAAAAATCTTCTTCTCTGAAACCACAAGGCCCAGGTCTTTGATATTTGGTATGAAGCTTCATCTAGTGGACCCCTACCAAGATTGTTCAAATTTTAGTGCTGGGACAAAAAATGCCCCCGCCACGGGGCCCTTTGGTTTTACATGGGCTTATATAGGGAAAATCTTTAAAAATTTTCTTTTCTGAAACCACAAGGCCCAGGACTTTGATATTTGGTATGAAGCTTCATCTAGTGGACCCCTACCAAGATTGTTCAAATTTTAGTGCTGGGACAAAAATGCCCCCGCCACGGGGCCCTTTGCTTTTACATTGGCTTATATAGGGAAAATTTTTAAAAATCTTCTTCTCTGAAACCACAAGGCCCAGGTCTTATATATTTGGTATGAAGCTTCATCTAGTGGACCCCTACCAAGATTGTTCAAATTATAGTGCTGGGGCCAAAAATGCCCCCGCCACGGGGCCCTTTGGTTTTACATAGGCTTATATAGGGAAAATCTTTAAAAATTTTCTTCTCTAAAACCACAAGGCCCAGGACTTTGATATTTGGTATGAAGCTTCATCTAGTGGACCCCTACCAAGATTGTTCCAATTTTAGTGCTGGGGCCAAAAATGCCCCTGCCCCGGGGCCCTTTGGTTTTACATAGGCTTATATAGGGAAAATCTTTAAAAATCTTCTTCTCTGAAACCACAAGGCCCAGGACTTTGATATTTGGTATGAAGCTTCGTCTAGTGGACCCCTACCAAGATTGTTCAAATTATAGTGCTGGGACAAAAAATCCTCCCCTGCCACGGGGCCCTTTGGTTTTACATAGGCTTATATAGGGAAAATCTTTAAAAATCTTCTTCTCTGAAACCACAAGGCCCAGAACTTTGATGTTTGGTATGAAGCTTCATCTAGTGGACCCCTACCAAGATTGTTCAAACTATAGTGCTGGGGCAAAAAATGCCCCTGTCCCGGGGCCCTTTGATTTTACATAGGCTTATATAGGCAAAATCTTTAAAAATCTTCTTCTCTGAAACCGCTAGGCCCAGGTCTTTGATATTTGATGTGTAGCTTCATCTAGTGGACCTTTGACAAGATTGTTCAAATTTTAGCCTTTGTTGATGTTTGGTATGAAGCTTCACCTTTAAGACCTCCCTCAACATTATGTACATTAAAGCCCTGGGGCCAATAATGGCCCTCTCTGGGGCCCACTTGTTACACTATGGATCAGGTGAGCGATCCAGGGCCATCATGGCCCTCTTGTTTTAGCTCACCTGACCGAAGGTCATGGTGAGCTTTTGTGACCGTAAGATGTCCGGCGTCGTCGTCCGTCGTCCGTCGTGCGTAAACTTTTTCTTGTGAACAAACTAGAGGCCACAGTTTTGGTCCAATCATCATCAAACTTGCTCAGAATGATCATCATGACAATATCTCGGTCAAGTTCGAATATGGGTCATGTCGGGTGAAAAAGTAGGTCAAATCATAGAAAAACCTTGTGAACACTCTAGAGGGCACAGTTTTGGTCCAATCATCATCAAACTTGCTCAGAATAATTATCATGACAATATCTCGGTCAGGTTCGAATATGGATCATGTAGGGTCAAAAAGTAGGTCAGTAGGTCAAACCATAGATAGTCCTTGTGAACACTCTAGAGGGCACAGTTATGGTTCAATTATCATCAAACTTGCTCAGAATGATCATTGTGACAATATCTCGGTCAAGTTTGAATATGGGTCATGTCGGGTCAAAAAGTAGGTCAGTAGGTCAATTCATAGAAAAACCTTGTGAACACTCTAGAGGGCACAGTTATGGTCCAATCATCATCAAACTTGCTCAGAATAATCATCCTGACAATATCTCAGTCAAGTTTGAATATGGGTCATGTTGGGTCAAAAAGTAGGTCAGTAGGTCAAATCATAGAAAAACCTTGTGAACACACTAGAGGGCACAGTTATGGTCCAATCATCATTAAACTTGCTCAGAATGATTGTCATGACAATATCTCGGTCAAATTTGAATATTGGTCATGTCGGGTCAAATGTAGGTCAGTAGGTCAAATCATGGACGAGGTGAGCTTTTGGGATCACTTTTCGTCCGTCGTCCGTCGTCAGTCCGTGCGTCCGTAAACAATTTCTTCAAACGACATCTCCTCCTAAACCACTGATCGGATTTTGACCAAACTTCACAGGAATGATCCTTAGGTGGTCCCCTTTCAAAGTTGTTCAAATGGTTCCGGTCCGTTGCACATCTAGGTCATAGGAGCCAAAAATAGATTTTTTTTTCACCAAAAACTTAAAAAATCTTCTTCTCTGAAACCACAAGGCCCAGGTCTTTGATATTTGGTATGAAGCTTCATCTAGTGGACCCCTACCAAGATTGTTCAAATTATAGTGCTGGGACCAAAAATGCCCCCGCTCCGGGCCCTTTGGTTTTACATGGGCTTATATAGGGAAAATCTTTAAAAATCTTCTTCTCTGAAACCGTAAGGCCCAGGTCTTTGATATTTGGTATGGAGCTTCATCTAGTGGAACTCTACCAAGATTGTCCAAATTATAGTGCTGGGGCCAAAAATGCCCCCGCTCTGGGGCCCTTTGGTTTTACATGGGCTTATATAGGGAAAATCTGTAAAATCTTCTTCTCTGAAACCGCAAAGCCCAGTTCTTTGATATTTGGTATGAAGCTTCATCTAGTGGACCCCGACCAAGATTGTTCAAATTATAGTGCTGGGGCCAAAAATGCCCCTGCTCCAGGGCCCTTTGGTTTTACATGGGCTTGTATAGGGAAGAGCTTTAAAAATCTTCTTCTCTGAAACCGTAAGGCCCAGGTCTTTGATATTTGGTATGAAGCCTCATCTAGGGGACCCTTACCAAGATTGTTCAAATTATAGTGCTGGGGCCAAAAAAGCCCCCGCCCCGGGGCCCTTTGGTTTTACATGGGCTTAAATAGGAAAAATCTTTAAAAATCTTCTTCTCTGAAACCGCAAGGCCTAGGTCTTTGATATTTGGTATGAAGCTTCACCTAGTGGACCCCTACCAAGATTGTTCATATTATAGCCCTGGGGCCAAAAATGCCCCTGCTCGGGGGCCCTTTGGTTTTACATGGGCTTATATATGGAAAATCTTGAAAAATCTTCTTCTCTGAAACCGCAAGGCCCAGGTATTTGATATTTGGTATGAGGCTTCATCTTGTGGACCCCTACGAAGATTGTTCAAATTATAGTGCTGAGGCCAAAAATGCCCCCGCCACGGGGCTCTTTGATTTTTCATAGGCTTATATAGGCAAAATCTTTAAAAATTTTCTTCTCTGAAACCGTAAGGGCCATGTTTTTGATATTTGGTATGAAGCTTCATCTAGTGGACCCCTACCAAGATTGTTCAAATTATATTGCTGGGGCCAAAAATGCCCCCGCCCCGGGGCCTTTTGGTTTTACATGGGCATATATAGGGAAAATCTTTAAAAATCTTCTCTGAAACCGCAAGGCCCAGGTCTTTGATATTTGGTATGAAGCTATACCTAGTGGACCCCTACCAAGATTGTTCAAATTATAGTTCTGGGGCCAAAAATGCACACGCCCGAGACCCTTTGGTTTTACATAGGCTTATATAGGGAAATCTTAAAAAATATTCTTCTCTGAAACAACATGTCCCAGGTCTTTGATATTTGGTATGAAGCTTCACCTAGTGGACCCCTATCAAGATTGTTCAAATTATAGCCCACGGGCCAAAAATGCTCCCGCTCCAGGGCCATTTGGTTTTACATAGACTTATATGGGGAAAATCTTGAAAAATTTTTGTCTCTGAATTCACAAGGCCTAGGTCTTTGATATTTGGTATGAAGCTTCATCTAGTGGACCTCTACCAAAATTGTTCAATTATAGCCCTGAGACCAAAAATGCCCCAGCCTTGGGGCCCTTTGGTTTTACATAGACTTATATAGGGAAAATCTTTAAAAATCTTCTTCTCTGAAACCACAAGGCCTAGGTCTTTGACATTTGGTATGAAGCTTAATCTTGTGGACCTCTACCAAGATTGTTCAAATTATAGCCCTGGGGCCAAAAATGCCCCCGCTCCAGGGCCCTTTGTTATTACATAGACTTATATATAGGGAAAATCTTGAAAAAGCTTCTTCTCTGAAACCAGATAGCCCTGGTCTTTGATATTTGGTATGAAGCTTCATCTAGTGGACCTCTACCAATATTGTTCAAATTATAGCCCTGAGACCAAAATCGCCCCTGTCTCGGGGCCCTTTGGTTTTACATAGACTTATATAGGGAAAATCTTTAAAAATCTTCTTCTGTGAAACCACAAGGCCTAGGTCTTTGATATTTGGTGTGAAATTTCATCTAGTGGACCTCTATCAAGATTATTCAATTTATAGTCCTGGGGCCAAAAATGCCCCCGCCCCAAGACCCTTTGGTTTTGCATAGACTTATATAGGTAAATCTTTAAAAATCTTCTTCTCTGAAACCACAAGGCCCATGTCTTTGATATTTGGTATGGAGCTTCATCTAGTGGACCTCTACCAAGATTGTTCAAATTATAGCCCCTGCCCTGGGGCCCTTTGGTTTTACATAGACTTATATATAGAGATAATCTTTGGAAATCTTCTTCTCTGAAACAGCAAGACCTAGGTCTTTGATATTTGGTGTGAAGCTTCATCTAGTGGACCTCTATCAAGATTGTTTAAATTATAGCTCTGAGGCCAAAAATGTCCCCGCCCCGGGGCCATTTGGTTTTACATAGGCTATGTAGGGAATATCTTTAAAAAATGGTCTCTGAAACCCCAAGGCCCAGGTCTTTGATATTTGTTGTGTAGCTTCATCTAGTGGACCTTTGCCAAGATTGTTCAAATTATAGGCTTTGTTGATATTTGGTATGAAGCTTCACCTTTTTAGACCTCCCTCAACATTATGCACATTGTAGCCCTGGGGTCAATAATGGCCCTCCCAGAGGCCCACTTGTAACTCTATCATATGGGTCAGGTGAGCGATCCAGGGCCATCATGGCCCTCTTGTTTCTGCTCAAAACATAGCTTCTGAGATTGTTGATACTCAACAGAACTGCCTCATCTATGTTTTGAGCAGAAATAAGTGAGTGAGTGGGTTTGAGGTTTACATCCCGTCAACAGCAAATGTCATATGCAGTGGTTTCAAAAAACATTTCGGCATCTAGATTTCAAAAGATAGGAGTGTGATTTTCAATGTTATCTGAATAAAGCCCTTACAAATTTATCAAGCGTAGCAGGGGAATAATGTCTAAGTAAACGGGAAAATCCCCACTACCCGACTATTGATGAAACCCCTGCATACGGAGACCGGACCTCGGTTTAAAGACTCATCTGAGAGTCTGGCAACGCCCTTGGCTCGAACCCACGACTCTTGGTTTATAAGGCTAGTAGCTTATCCACTACACCATATCCACTACACCATGGAGGCTTCTTTTAGTAGAAATAAGAAAAATAATGTACATGCACACCCCTAAAACTCCCCACTGCCCCACCCACCCAGGTGTAAATGGGTAGCAGTGGTGTAAAAGTCAACTGCCTCTCCCTCGTGCACTTGAAAACATCCGGAATGATTGTTCGAGAGCGATTAATTAAGCTTGAGGCTTTCATCGCAATCGAACTAAAATAAGTTAGTATAAACAAAAACTCCAGTAGGAGAGTGTTTCTATGGAGTACCCACAATCTATGCTTTTGAGCAGACATTACGAAACACGCCTTAACACAGTGTCAGTTGTTCAGCCCAAAAATGTAATTTTAAGATAAAAAAAAATGATGTTTTTCTTATTTCTGCTCAAAACATAGATTGCGGAGCTCGACAGAACCGCCTGAACTTGGCGGTTCTACCAAGTACCCACAATCTCTGTTTTTGAGCTGATATAAGAAATTTAATATTTATCCCTGTACGGTACTATACAATAGTGGGGTTCGAGGGGTCAAAATTATATAGGCGTGTTTTTGACCCCACCCATCTGGGCTTGGAGTAATAGATTGGGCTGCTAATGCTTCCGCACAGAACTGATACCGACCGCATTATGAGAATAAACCGCTGAGAATATCCAGTAAAGTTGCTGCAAGTCAGCCTGTCCATGCATGTAAACCCTTTTGGATTCATTGGCGGCAGGGATTGAGATATCGTTTCATCTCAATGTCAGGTAAAAGTCCCACAAACTTGGAAGCAACGTCTCGTTTTCGTGATGAATAAGAAAAACGTCAGAATTTTTCTCTGGATTTTTTGGGGGTGATCAAATCTTCCAATAGATTTGAATATGCGTGTTTTCGTTATGTTTTTATGACCCCAACTTTAAAAAAGTTGGAAGGGCATATTGCTTCTGGTTCGTCCATTCGACTTTCCGTTACGCCTTTGATGCAAAACATAACGCAAGAAACGTGCATGCCAGGGTTTTGAAATTTCATATATCGATATTTCATGGAAAATTAGCTAACGCGTATTTTTTTCTTATCCAGATTATGCCCCTTTCAAAAGTTATTGCCCTTTGAATTTTTATGCCCCCGGAATCTAAGATTCTGGGGGGCATATAGTTTTTGGTCTGTCCGTCTGTTTGTCCGTTTGTCTGTTTGTCCGTTTGTCCGTTTGTCCGTCTGCAAAAACTTTAACATTGGGCATAACTTTTGAATGGTAAGTGGTACAGCTTTCATACTTCACATGTGTATACCTTATCACAAGACCTTTCCAGTGGTACCATAATTTTTGATCTCGTGACCTTGAACTTGACCTTTGACCTATTTTATTCAAAAGTTTTAAAAACATTAACATTGTCCATAACTTTCGATTGGTAAGTGATAGGGCTTTCATATTTCACATGTGCATTCCTTGTCACAAGACCTTTCTAGTGGTACCATAATTTTTGACCTTGTGACCTTGACCGTGATGTTTGACCTACTTTTTAAAAACTTTAACATTGGCCATAACTTTCGATTGGTAAGTGATAGGGCTTTCATATTTCACATGTGCATACTATGTCACAAGACCTTTTCAACAATCCCATAATTTTTTACCTTGTGACCTTGACCTATTTTTTTAAGACTTGAACATTGGCCATACCTTTTGATTGCTTAGTGATACTGCTTTCATATTTAACATGCGCTGTCCGGGGGCATCAGTGTTTCACAAACACATCTTGTTTTTTTATAAAATCTTGTCAGCAAAATATCTCAAAATCTATTGGAGCTAGAGCCTTGTAAGTTGGTGACGAGTAGATGTCCTGATAAACCTTTGACTAAATTCCGAAAAATGCTTTGTGGCTAATGGCCCTTTGTCACTTTGGGTACATTGTAGGCCTATGCTTTGTGATGCATAGCAAAACTTTAGAACCTTGTATGCCAGGGTTTTGAAATTTCATATATGGATTCCTTATGGCAAATTAGCTGAAAGATATTTTTCTCATCCGGATTTTGCCCCTTTTAAGGTTGTTTGAGTCAACCTTTGTGTTCAGTCAGCTCAAAACAGTTATTGTTCGCGATGTTGGGAGACAAAATTTGCAAATCAATTTCAAGGGGTACACCCCTATTATTTTTCCTGCCTGTTAAAAAGTCAGCGGCCAATTTCTATTGCAGTAAGTAGATAGGACAGTGTTGCAATTGTTCTGATTGTGATTTTTGAGTGGTTGCTTCCACAAAGTCACACATAGCTATCAAAATTTTATGTGCGCCATGTTACCGGAATACACAGTATGCACATATTTTTCGATACTAATTCATTTGATTCTGATGGCACAAATGTGCTTCCATACATTAAAATTTTGTCATGAGACATTGACAAATGTTTTTTCCGACCAAAAACAAAACAAAAAAAAATGTTTATTCTTACAACTTGAACATAGATCTTGTTTATCAATAGCATACAAGGAAAATATAATGGCATGTATTAAAAAAATAGAATGTAGAAAGACTGCACTTTATCAATTTCTGACGTAGGTTTTGTTTTTGGTGACGTCATTTGTTTGCGCGCGAGGAGCCTTACAGCCGGTAAAACAGTGTATGGTGCTGTTATCTGGCCATTACTTATTTAATGCTTTTCTGCAGATTAAATCCTAATTTTCTCAGAACTGGCACGGATATTTTTTGAGGACTTTTTTTTGGTAATTGATATAACATAGCCCTGTGTTTTGGTGTTAAAAGAATTTCTCAAGGAATTAGTTGGACCATAAAAATTAAAGTGCCTCGCCTATTAATACTGTTCCATAGTACTAGTATGTTCTGTTTTTGTGAATGACTTCATAATTACTATTGTTGAAAACTTACCATTATTTATTAGCCAGAATTTAAATACTACGGAAGTTGTTGCTGGCCATGACAAGCTGTACACAGACAATAAATATAATTGTCTCCCCCGAAAAATTTTTTTTCGGAGAGACATATTGTTTTTCCCCCGGGCGTCTGTCTATCTGTCCGTCTGTCTGTCACACTTTCGTGTCCGCTCTGTAACTTGAAAACCGTTAGAGCTATCTTCACCAAACTTCGTATAAATATTAATCAGCATTAGACGACGTGCAGTGCGCAAGAACTATAACTCTCGCATTTATACTTTTTGAATTATCTCCCTTGGAAGTTTGTTGGTATGTATATATGTATGGGCAAATCGTGTCCGGTCAATAACTTTCTTATTTTTTGATAGATTTTAAAATTACTTGGCAGAAATATTAACAACCATAAGACAATGTGTGGTGCGCATGAGGCAGGTCAGTACCTCAAAGGTCAAGGTCATACTTAGAGGTCAAAGGTCAAAAAAGGGGCCTTTTTTTCGTATTTGGTCAATAACTCTTATTTTGAGATGGATTTTAAAATTACTTGGCATAATTATTAACAACCATAAGACGATGTGTGGTGCGCATGAGGCAGGTCGGTACCTCAAAGGTCAAGGTCATACTTAGAGGTCAAAGGTAAAAAATGGGGCCTTTTTTTCGTATTTTGTCAATAACTTTCTTATTTTGAGATGGATTTTAAAATTACTTGGCATAATTATTAACAACCATAAGACGATGTGTGGTGCGCATGAGGCAGGTCGGTACCTCAAAGGTCAAGGTCATACTTAGAGGTCAAAGGTAAAAAAAGGGGCCTTTTTTTCGTATTTGGTCAATAACTTTCTAATTTTGAGATGGATTTTAAAATTACTTGGCATAATTATTAACAACCATGAGACGATGTGTGGTGCACTGTTACATAAGGCAGGTCGGTATCTCAAAGGTCAAGGTCATACTTAGAGGTCAAAGGTCAAAAAGGGAGCCTTTTTTCGTATTTGGTCAATAACTTCCTTATTTTGAGATGGATTTTGAAATCACTTGGCAGAAATGTAAACCAATATATGCCGATGTGTTGCGCGCATGACCCAGGTTGGTACCTCAAAGGTCAAGGTCATACTTAGAGGTCAAAGGTAAAAAAGGGGCCTTTTTTCGTGTTTGGTCAATAACTTTCTTATTTTTAGATGGATTTTGAAATTGCTAGGCAGAAATGTTAACCACCATGAGATGTGTTGCAAGCATGGCCCAGTTTGGTACCTGAAAGGTCAAGGTCATTCATAGAGGTTAAAGGTAAAAAAGGGCCTTTTTTGTGTTCTGTCAGTAACTTTCTTATTATGCCCCCAACTTTAAAAAAGTTGGAGGGGCATATTGGTTCTGGTTCGTTCGTCCGTTGGTCCGTCCGTTACACTTTCGATGCATAGCATAACTAAAGAACCGTGTATGCTATGGTTTTGAAATTTCATATATGGATTCCTCATGGAAAATTAGCTGACGCGTATTTTTTTTTCTCGTTCGGATTATGTCCCCTTCAAGAGTTATTGCCCTTTGAAATTTTTTTAATAAAATCTTGTCAGCAAGATATCTCAAAAACTATTGGAGCTAGAGCCTTGAAAGTTGGTGAATATATTGGTGGTGATGAGTAGATGAACTGATTAACTTTTGACAAAATTCCGAAAAAATACTTTGTGAGTTATGGCCCTTTGTCATTTTGGTAATTTGTGCCCATTGTAATGTATGCTAAAAGTGATGCATAGCATAACTTTATAACCGTGTATGCTAGGGTTTTGAAATTTCATATATTGATTCCTCATGGAAAATAGCTGACGCATATTTTTTTTCTCGTCCGGATTATGCCCGTTTCAAGAGTTATTGCCCTTTGAAATTTTTTAATGAAATCTTGTCAGCAAGATATCTCAAAAACTATTGGAGCTAGAGCCTTGAAAGTTGGTGAATATAGTGTTGGAGTTGAGTAGATGAACTGATTAACTTATGACAAAATTCCAAAAAATACTTTGAGTTATGGCCCTTTGTCATATTGGTAATTTGTGTGCCCATTGTAATGTATGCTAAAAGTGATGCATAGCATAACTTTATAACCGTGTATGCTAGGGTTTTGAAATTTCATATATGGATTCCTCATGGAAAATTAGCAGACGCGTATTTTTTTTCTCATCCAGATTATGCCCCTTTCAAGAGTTATTGCCCTTTGAAATTTTTTTTTAATAAATCTTGTCATAAAGGTATCTCAAAAACTGTTGGAGCTAGAGCCTTGAAAGTTGGTGAATTGATTGTTGGAGATGAGTAGATGAATTGATTAACTTATGACAAAATTCCGAAAAATACATTGTGAGTTATGGCCCTTTGTCATTTTTGTAATTTGTGCCCATTGTAATGTATGCTAAAAGTGATGCATAGCATAACTTTATAACCGTGTATGCTAGGGTTTTGAAATTTCATATATGGATTTCTCGTGGAAAATTAGCTGACTTGTATTTTTTTATTCGTCCGGATTATGCCCCTATCAAGAGATTGCATTTTGAAATTTTTTTAATAAAATCTTGTCAGCAAAATATCTCAAACACTATTTGGATCTAGAGCCTTGAAAGTTGTTGAGTATATTGGTGATGATGAGTATATGAACTGATAAACCTTTTAAAAAATTCCGGAAAATACTTTGCAAGTTATGGCCCTTTGTCATTTTGGTAATTTGTGCCCATTGTAATAAATGCTAAAAGTGATGCATAGTATAACTTTAGAACTGTGTATGCTATGGTTTTGAAATTTCATATATGCATTCCTAATGGAAAATAAGCTGACGCGTATTTTTTTTCTCATCCGGATTATGCCCCTTTTAAGAGTTATTTCCCTTTGAATTTTTTTTATAAAATCTTGTCAGCAAGATATCTCAAAAACTATTGGAGCTAGAGCCTTGAAAGTTGGTGAACATATTGGTGGTGATGAGTGGATGGACTGATTAACTTTTGACAAAATTCCGAAAAACACTTTGTGAGTTATGGCCCTTTGTCATTTTGGTAATTTGTGCCCATTGTAATATATGCAAAAAGTGATGCATAGCATAACTTTAGAACCGTGTATGCTATGGTTTTGAAATTTCTGATGGAAAATTAGCTGACAAGCATTTTTTTCTCATCAGGATTATGCCCATTTCAAGAGTTATTGCCCTTTGAAGTTTTTTGAATAAAATCTTGTCGGCAAAATATCTCAAAAACTATTATAGCTACAGCCTTGAATGTTGGTGAATACACGTAGATTGGTGGTGATTAGTAGATGCGTAGATGACCTGCTTAACTTTTGACAAAATTCCGAAAAACACTTTGTGAGTTATGGCCCTTTGTCATTTTGGTAATTTGTGCCCAATGTATGCTAAAAGTGATGCATAGCATAACTTTAGAACTGTATATGCTATTGTTTTGAAATTTCATATATGCATTCCTGATGGAAAATAAGCTGATGCGTATTTTTTTTCTCATCCGGATTATGCCTCTTTCAAGAGTTATTGCCTTTTGAAGTTTTTTTAATAAAATCTTGTCAGCAAGAGATCTCAAAAACTATTATAGCTAGAGTCTTGAAAGTTGATGAAAAGATTGGTGGTGATGAGTAGATGACCTGATTAACTTTTGACAAAATTTGAGTTATGGGCCTTTGTCATTTTGGTAATTTGTGTCTATTGTAATGTATGCTAAAAGTGATGCATTCCATAACTTTAGAACCGTGTATGCTATGGTTTTGAAATTTCGTATATGTTCCTGATGGAAAATAAGCTGACACGTATTTTTTTTCCATCCGGATTAACTTAAGAACCGTGTAAGCTAGGGTTTTGAAATTTCATATATGGATTCGCTATGGAAAATTAGCTGACACATATTTTTTTCTCATCCGCATTATGTTCCTTTCAAAAGTTATTGTCCTTTGATTTATTTGTTAGCATTACCTCCAATGTCAAGGTCATACCTAGAGGTCAAAGGTAAAAAAAAAAGGACAGTCAATAACTTCCTTATTCTTTGATGGATTATGAAATTACTTGGCAGAAATGTTAACCATCATGAGACGATGTGTTGTACCGCAAAGGTCAAGGCCATACTTAGAGGTCAAAGGTAAAAAAGAGCTTTTTTGGTTTAGAGCCAATAACTTTTTTATTTTTCTGTGAACATTTTTAGCTCACCTGTCACGTAGTGACAAGGTGAGCTTTTGGGATCACTTTTTGTCCGTCGTCCGTCGTGCGTGCGTGTGTGCGTGTGTGTGTGCGTGCGTAAACTTTTTCTTCAAATGACATCTCCTCCTAAACCACTGATCGGATTTTAACCAAACTTCACAGGAATGATCCTTAGGTGGTCCCCTTTCAAAGTTGTTCAAATGGTTCCGGTCCATTGCACATCTAGGTCATAGGAGCTAAAAATAGATTTCTAAAATGAAAACTTTAAAAATCTTCTCCTCTGAAACCGAAAGGCCCAGGTCTTCGATATTTGGTATGAAGCTTCATCTAGTGGACCTCTACCAAGATTGTTCAAATTATGGCCCTTGGGCCAGAAATGCCCCCGCCCCGTTGGCCTTTGGGTTTACATAGGCTTATATAGGGAAAATGTTTAAAAATCTTCTTCTCTGAAACCACAAGGCCCAGGTCTTTGATATTTGGTGTGAAGCTTCACCTAGTGGACCTCTACCAAGATTGTTCAAATTATAGCCCTAGGGCCATAAATGCCCCCGCCCCGGGGGCCTTTGGTTTTACATAGTCCTATATAGGAAAATCTTTAAAAATCTTCTTCTCTGAAACCCAAAGGCCCAGGTCTTCGATATTTGGTATGAAACTTCATCTAGTGGACCTCTACCAAGATTGTTCAAATTATGGCCCTTGGGCCAGAAATGCCCCCGCCCCGGGGGCCTTTGGGTTTACATAGGCTTATATAGGGAAAATCTTTAAAACTCTTCTTCTCTGAAGCCACAAGGCCCAGGTCTTTGATATTTGGTGTGAAGTTTCACCTAGTGGACCTCTACCAAGATTGTTCAAATTATAGCCCTAGGGCCAAAAATGCCCCCGCCCCGGGGGCCTTTGGTTTTACATAGACCTATATAGGAAAATCTTTAAAAATCTTCTTCTCTGAAACCGAAAGGCCCAGGTCTTCGATATTTGGTATGAAACTTCATCTAGTGGACCTCTACCAAGATTGTTCAAATTATGGCCCTTGGGCCAGAAATGCCCCCGCCCCGGGGGCCTTTGGGTTTACATAGGCTTATATAGGGAAAATCTTTAAAACTCTTCTTCTCTGAAACCACAAGGCCCAGGTCTTTGATATTTAGTGTGAAGCCTCACCTAGTGGACCTCTACCAAGATTGTTCAAATTATAGCCCTGGGGCCAAAAATGCCCCCGCCCCGGGGGCCTTTGGTATTACATAGGCTTATACAGGGAAAATCTTTAAAAATCTTCATCTCTGAAACTGCAAGTCTCAGATCTTTGATATTTGGTGTGAAGCTTCATCTAGTGGACCTCTACCATGATTGTTCAAATTATAGCCCTTGGGCGTACAATGCCCCCGCCCCGGGGGCCTCTGGTTTTACATAGGCTTATATAGGGAAAATCTTTAAAATCTTCTTCTCAGAAACCGCAAGGCCCAGGTCTTTGATATTTGGTGTGAAGCTTCACCTAGTGTACCTCTACCAAGATTGTTCAAATTATAGCCCTGGGGCCAGAAATGCCCCCCGCCCCGGGGGCCTTTGGTTTTACATAGGCTTATACAGGGAAAATCTTTAAAAATCTTCTTCTCTGAAACCGCAAGGTTCAGATCTTTGATATTTGGTGTGAAGCTTCATCTAGTGGACCTCAACCAAGATTGTTCAAGTTATAGCCCTGGGGCCAAAAATGCCCCCATCCTCGGGGCCCTTTGGTGTTTCATAGGCTTATATAGGGAAAATATTTAAAAATCTTCATATCTGAAACCACAAGGCTCAGGTTTTTGATATTTGGTATGAAGCTTCACCTAGTATAGCCCTTGGGCCAAGAATGTACTAGAGACACTGATTCTCAGGTGAGCGATTCAGGGCCCTCTGGGCCCTCTTGTGTTTTATATTAGGATCACTTTTTGTCTGTCATCCGTGCGTAAACAATTTCTTCAAACGACATCTCCTCCTAAACCACTAATCGGATTTTGACCAAACTTCACAGGAATGATCCTTAGGTGGACCCCTTTCAAAGTTGTTCAAATGGTTCCGGTCTGTTGCACATCTAGGTCACAGGAGCCAAAAATAGATTTTTTTCACAGAAAGCTTAAAAAATCTTCTTCTCTGAAACCACAAGGCCCAGGTCTTCGATATTTGGTATGAAGCTTCATCTAGTGGACCCCTACCAAGATTGTTCAAATTATAGTATTGGGGCAAAAAATGCCCCCGCCCCCGGGGCCCTTTGGTTTTACATGAGCTTATATAGGGAAAATCTTTAAAAATCTTCTTCTCTGAAACCGCAAGGCCCAGGACTTTGATATTTGGTTTGAAGCTTCATCTAGTGGACCCCTACCAAGATTGTTCAAATTATAGTGCTGGGGCAAAAAATGCCCCCGCTCTGGGGCCCTTTGGTTTTACATAGACTTATATAGGGAAAATCTTTAAAAATCTTCTTCTCTGAAACCACAAGGCCTAGGTCTTTGATATTTGGTTTGGAGCTTCATCTGAAGGACCCCTACCAAGATTATTCAAATTATAGTGCTGGGGCCAAAAATGCCCCCGCTCCGGGGCCCTTTGGTTTTACATAGGCTTATATAGGGATAATCTTTAAAAATCTTCTTCTCTGAAACCGCAAGGCCCAGGACTTTGATATTTGGTATGAAGCTTCTCCAATGGACGTCTACCAAGGTTGTTTAAATTATAGCCCTGAAACCAAAAATGCCCCCACTCTGGGTCCCTTTGGTTTTACATAGACTTATATTGGGAACTTATTTTGGGAAAATCTTAAAAAATCTTCTGTGAAACCACAAGGCCTAGGTCTTTGATATTTGGTATGAACTTTCTTCTAGTGGACCTCTATCAAGATTGTGCAAATTATAGCCCCGGGGCCAAAAAATGTTGCCACCCAGAGACCCTTTATTTTCCATAGACTTATAAAGGGAAATCTTTAAAAATCTTCTTCTCTGAAACTGCAAGGCCCAGGTCTTTGATATTTGGTATGGAGCCTCATCTAGTGGACCTCTACCAAGATTGTTCAAATAATAGCCCGTGGGCACAAATGCCCCCAGCCCGGGGCCCTTTGGCTTTACATAGACTTATATAGCCCAGGGGCCATTTGGTTTTGCATAGGCTTATGTAGGGAATATGCCAAGATTGTTCAAATTATAGCCTTTGTTGATGTTTGTTATGAAGCTTCACCTTTAAGACCTCCCTCAACATTATGCACATTAAAGCCCTGGGGCCAATAATGGCCCTCCGTGGGGCCCACTTGTTACACTATGGATCAGGTGAGCGATCCAGGGCCATCATGGCCCTCTTGTTAAAGTTACTATGCAGAAATGTTCATCTTCATTAGATGATGTGTTGCACACAAGACCCAGCTCAATACCTCCAATGTCAAGGTTATACTTAGCAGTCAAAAACAGGGGAGTCATCTGTGTTTTTGTAGAAAAACAAATTCTAGTTATACCAGCATTCAGGGTATGTCTGCAGAAAATAAGAAATGTTACATACTCTATAAACAATATAAGACAGAAACTGGTAATGGAAGGTAAATATGAATGTATGTCATACCAGTAACATGCACAGCACGTGACAGCTGTAACACGATACTTTAATTTGATCAATGAAAAGTATTCCCGTTTGCTTAGCAAGGAATCATGGTTATGCTCATACAGATGGCCAGCCACTGTCCTTCTGTATATGAATTATATTGACTCTTTTTCCTGTGCGAGTATGCATAGTACTTTGATTTTTCACCCTATTTTATCGATAAAAGTTTATTTTTTCAACATCCTCCACATCGTTAATTGCCAATACATCAGCATTTTTTAAAGCATTATTGGTTCTAAAATAAAGTGGTGTGTAGTTTTCTCCGGTTAACAATGTGGACGACCATGCAATTTTCCTTTGAACACCACAGGGGTCTTCAGTTTTTCCCTAGGTGCAATGTTACACATGACCGGTAGTGCATGTATTCAACCAGATATTTTGTTACGAAAACGCGTGCGGATGAAAAGGTAAAACATTGTCCAATAAACCAGGGATATTTGGTCACCTTATGAGTGTGTTTTGATCAGTTTTTTGTTGAATTCAAGAATTAGCAATTTCAGTAGGCACTAAGCAATAGAAACCTGTAACCTGTTCTTTACATGTTAGTAAGTTAGAGATAAAAGCTCGGACAAGTTTGAAAATTAGCAATGCCAGTCAATTAATCATGGAGTTATGTCCCCATCTTGGCTGAAAATGCCTATTTTCGACCTTGTTATCACTGCTGCCCCTTCAGTTTTGATCTGATCTTCATGAAACTTACAAGCAAGTAAGTCGGGCAGAAAAGCTCGGAGGAGTTTGAAAACTCCTGAGGTTTGCCTATTTAACATAGAGCAACATCCCTTTGATTGCAACAGTTAATTGCTTATTTTTTTTGACCTTGTCATAACCATAGCCATCGGATCTTCTTGAAATTTACATATATGCAAGTCAGGAATGAAAGCTTAATGAATTTGAAAACAGGTGAGGTCAGCCGATTTATCATAGTTACATTCTACTTGATTGCTGAAAATGCTTACCATGTCATCACCTAGTCCTCTAATAAATCCTTCAGTAAAGGTTGGCACTTCCAGAAACTTTGAATCTGTTAGCTCAGGTGAGTGATACAGGACCATCTTTGTCCTCTTGTTTAAGGACTATGGCCTATTTCCGGCCCCAAACAAAATCCCTGAAATTGCTCAAACCATTCCACTTGGATTAACAAAGTGGCCACCAGAGCTGAAGATAGAAAACCCATTAAACGACTTCTTCAACTTAACCAGTGGATGGATTTCAAAATAATTTTACAGGAATGTTCCTTGGGTGACCCTCAACCAAAGTTGCTCGAACTGTTCAGTTCGGATGAACAAGATGGCCACCATAGCTAAAAAAAGAAAAAAGAATTTAAACAACTTCACTTCCTTATAACAAGTGGATGGATTTTGAAATAGTGCACAGGAATGTTCCTTGGGTGACCCTCTACCAAAATTGCCCAAACTGCTCGCTCAGATAAACTAGATGGCCGCCAGAGCTATAAAAAGAAAATCTTTTCTACTCCTTAACCAGTGGATGGATTTCTAAATAATTTCACAGGTATATTCCTTGGGTTACCCTCTACCAATATTACTCGAACCATTCCATGTTGATGGACAAGATGGCCACCAGAACTAAAAATAGAAAAACCTAAATAGATCTCTCCTGCTTTTTAACCAGTGGATGATTTTGAAATGATTTCATAGGAATGATTCTAAGGTGACCTTATACCAAAATTGCTCTAATTGTTCTGCTCTAGTGACCAAGATGGCCTCCAGAGCTAAAAATAGAAAAACCTTTTAAAGACGTCTTCTGCTTAACCAGTGGATGGATTTCGAATTAATTTTATGTAGGAATGTTCCTTGGATGACCCTCTTCCAAAATTGCTCAAACTGTTCTGCTTGGATGAACAAGATGGCCACCAGAGCTATAAAATATAAAAACCTTGGGTCAACCAAAATTGCTCAAACCCGCAATGCCCCCATATATAACCTGCAATTTCATTTGTACAGTATGGATCAGTTGAGGGATCCAGGGCCATCATGGACCTCTTGATCTTCATTTAAACATGAACATAAAATATGACCAACAAATTAAATATCTGTTGACCTCTATTACAGGGAACAGCTGAAGGAAACAGAAGTAGAGAGCTCACCTGACTGGAATCCCCAAACAGAAGACACAGAAAATCAGGACCCTAAGTGAGTATTTGAAAGAAGGGAGGACCTTTCTGCCTCCTAAATGGAAAGTGTGGTTTTAATTATTTAAATATAAGCCAAATTTCATGTAATCCTTAATGGGAATAGGGGAACAAAAGTTTTTTAAATGGTTTGTATCACATGACCAAGATTGCTGCCATGGTAAAATAGAAGTGAAGGCAATGATCAGGAATCGATACAATCAACCCACAGCTCCCATCAGAGAAGCCAAAGGGAAAGAAATACAAACATGAAACAACAGACCTAATGGAAACATCAATAGCGGAAAGCCAAAAGGACAGTTACTTTCCCACAAAATGGCCAATAGGCTATCCAAAAATAAAATAATATAAGCGACACAAACACCCAAAGACAAACCATAACAAAAATAAACCACAACAGAAGAAGCGCCTTGGAACAGTCCGCAGAAAAGAATTCCACTGGGGGCTTAAATTGATTTTACGTGGCCACAATCCTCGCCCTTACTTCCGTCCCGATAAAAAAACCATTTAGAAATTTTCTTCTCAGAAACCAAATGGTGGGATAAACACTCAGAATAAGTTGGGGGTTCATTGGACCCTGGTTTGACTGAAATTTTCCTTCAATGTAAAATGTGCGAATGAACAACAAATACCAGACCCATGTAAGTTCTAAAGGCGAAGGTGTCCTGTATCTTGCATCTCAGGGGCATCTTAGTTTTGACTCACCAGAGCCAAAGGCTTTGAGTGGGATGGGGAGCTATTGAGATAAGTGACCATCTATTGTCTTCGTTAGTTCACAATGCCTTTAAATGACATCTATATACCATTGAATAGACGCTGACAAAACTTGGCAGAAATGATCTTTAGGTGGTCCTCTTTCAAAGTTGTTAGCTCACCTGAGCCGAAGGCTCATGAGAGGTAATAGTATGCTAATGCTCAGACATCCATCATCCACAATATCAAATAATTATATCTCTTACACCCCATGGCCAAATATTGATCAAATTTCATATGAAGCATAATCAGATAGGGGGAAAGGCTGCATAAGATTTCGGGGCTGATCAGATTGGAGTTCTGGTTGCCATCGCAACATAAAGGACAATATGGAGCATTGGGTGACTGAGTACTACCAAATGTGCAAAAATGATGCCCCTGGGTTGACCTTTACCTATTTTACGCCAAGGCCAAATTTTGCTCCTTAGGCTTTTCAATGAGAAATAGGTAAATCAGTGCATTTTTTCAAAACATATTGTGGTCTGACATGAGAAGGGTAAAAAATGAATGCTTGTGAATGCTAAGGGTCAAGGTCATTCATTGACCTTGGCCCAAGTTCACTTGTATTGCAGATCCATTGACATATTAGAATACATTTTCTCTTGACACCACTGGGCCAATTTCATTAAAAAATTTTATGCAGCCTTAGGGCTCTTAGTGAACAAAAATTTATTCCAATGGTCCAGATCACATGACCAAGATTGCCGCCATGTCCAAATATTGTAAAAACTCTAAAAAAATTGTCTTGAAACTCGGTATGTAGCATCGGGTGACTAAGTACTACCAGGTTTGGAAAAATGATGACCCTAGGTTGACCTTGACCTATTTTATGCCACAATCAAATTTGGCTCCTTAGGCTTTTCAATGGGAAATAGTTAAATCAATGCGTTTTTCGAACAGTATTGTGGTCTGTGATTTGAGAATAGGTTAAAAATGAATGTCTATGAATGCTTAAGGTCAAGGTCATTTGGTGACCTTTGCCCAAGGTCTCTTGTATTGCAGGTCCATTTACATAGTAGAATACATTTTCTCTCTAACACCACTTGGCCAATTTCTTTTGAATTTTATATGCAGCCTTAGGACACTTAGAGAACAAAAATTCATTCGGATGGTCCAGGTCACATTATCAACATGTTTGCCATGCCCAAATAGGGTAAAACCCATAAATATCCTTCTCCAGAACACACTTGGCCAATTTTTTTGAAATTTGATATTTAGCATCGGGTGATGGACTACTACCAAGTTTGCAAAAATGATGACGGTATTGACCCTAGGTTGACCTTGACCTATTTTACACCAAGGTCAGATTTGGCTCTGTAGGCTTTTCAATGGGAAATAGGTAAATCAATGCATTTTTCAAAAAGTACGTATTGTGATCTATGATATGAGAATAGGTAAAAATTGAATGTCTTTGTCATTTGGTGACCTTGGCCCAAGGTCACTTGGGTTGCAGCTCCATTGACATATTAGAATACATTTTCTCTAAAACCACTGGGCCACTTTCATTTAAATTTTACATGCTGCCTGAGGACTGTAAGGGAACAAAAATTTATTCAAATGTTCCGGGTCACATGGCAAAGATGGCCCGCATTCCTGAATATGGTAAAAACCTTCAAAAGCTTCTCCAGAACTAATGGACCGATTGTCCTGAAACTAGGTATATAGCATTGGGTGACTGAGTACTAACAAGTTTGCAACAATGATGGTACTAGGTTGACCATGACCTATTTTACATCAATGTCAAATTGGTTGATCTGGCTTTTAAATGTGAAAAGGTGGAACAATGCATTTTTCGAAAAATATTGGTGTCTGTGACATGAGGATACAAAATGAATGCTAAAAGGTCATGGTCATTTGATGACCTTGGCACAACGTCACTTGGATTGCAGGTCCATTGACATTTCATCGCCCCCGCCCATCGGGGCTTGAAGAAATAGATCAGCTGCATGATGCTTCCACGCAGAGCTGAAACCGACCGCACACGAGTATTGGTAAACCGCTTAGAGGCTATAAGCTTGCACAGGCAAAGCAGTACGAGTTGGACCGTCCATGCTTATAAACCCTATTTGTTTCATTGGGCAACAGGGCTTGAGATGTCATTTAAGCTCAGCTGTCACTTAGTGACGAGGTGAGCTTTTGGGATCACTTTTTGTCTGTCGTGCGTCCGTGCGTAAACTTTTCTTGTGAACACACTAGAGGTCACAGTATTGTGCCAATCATCATCAAATTTGGTCAGAATGATCATCATGACAATATCTCGGTCAAGTTCGAGGTCATGGCAGGCCAAAAAGTAGGTCAGTAGATCAAATAAAAGAAAAACCTTGTGAACACTCTGGAGGCCAAAGTTTTGGTTCGATCGTCATCAAACTTGCTCAGAATGATCGTCTTGGCAATATCTGGGTCAAGTTCGAATATGGGTCATGTCGGGTCACAAAGTAGGTCAGTAGGTCAAATCGGAGAAAAACCTTGTGAACACACTAGAGGCCAGTTTTGGTCCGATCATCAACAAACTTGCCCAGAATGATCATCTTGACAATATCTCGGTCAAGTTCGAATATGGGTCATGTCTGTGCAAAAGTGCAAAATGGCGCTGTTGTACTATCAAGGCAGTTTTTGTGGGGATATTCATCACCTTTAGTGATAGCTCTAGTTTGGGATCTATAATCGCAGCAGGAAGTAAAGATGACATTTACATCCTTGTGCGTATATGTATGCAATTGTGTGTGTGCAAATTGTACAAATTTAAAGCTAATAGCATTTTGTCATGGGCATCCTTGCAAAACAAACTTTACATAAAGCCACCTCCCATGGCTAGGAGAAATAGACTGGCTACGCTGTGCCTACCTGACGTAACATGAGCACAAGTTTGTAATTGCCAGTACAGTTAAACCCGTCTAAGTGGCCACCTCTATTAAGCAAGCAACCTGTGTTAAGCAAGCAGGCATTCAGCTCCCGAAACAGGAAAATGCATTAAAATTCACCTGTATTAAGCAAGCACCTGTCTTAAGCAAGCACATTTTGATTATCCCATAGGTGGTTGCTTAATACGGGTTAGATTGTAATTGAAATAAGCTGAAAAGAGAAATGATCAGAGACCAAAAGCATGAAAATTATTAAGCAAAATACATTTCAATTTTGCAGTCACAGAATGGCAGAATCACGGAAGGACATGATAAATCAGTATAGCCCCACTTTTCCAGAGCGGGGCTATACCTGGTACAAGAGCTTGAATTTGCATAAACCATGCTTTGTACGGTCTTTTATGAAGTTTAGGTAACCACTATAACCTAGGAAGCTTGTCTTGGCCTTCCGTAACACATACAGCAAACTTGGTGGCTGAATGACAAATGTGGTCATCAACTAAAGCCCTCTCTAGAATCAAAGGAACTTTGTATTAGCTTGCCCAGGCAAAGCAGTTATAGTGAGATTGTTCTGCATATAAACCCTAGCAGTTTAATTATGCAGTGGGGCTTGATATGTCGTTTCTTCTCAATGCCGGGTAAAAGTCCCATAATATTGGAAATGACACAGTGTTGACAAGGTTGTATAACAACAATCAAACAAAAGCTTTATACAAAGAATTGGAGGTTCCAAGGGTATCTGTTATTTGAACTAACATAATTATGGATACTTGGAAGAAGCACCTCAGTGAAGTATTTCTATCATGCATGATACAATCTTGCTATGTAGCACAGATAAGAAGGCTATTCCAAAATTTTGACAGAATAATGTCCTTCTGTGGGACAGAAATTTAGGAGGACATTATCTCCCATGGGCCTATCAATTAAACATAATCAGGTATAACCTTGCCATAAAATCAACTCAGTTATTCCATTCCAAACATGTAGATGTTGTTGAATATCGTAAGGGCAACACTTGTCGAGATAAACCAGAAGGTCGGGAGAGGGTGGCATAGCTATAATAAATATGTGGGCTCTACCAGGGTCATAAAAAATTCCTAGTAAAAGTGAATACAGCCACCCATTATTAGCTCACCTGAGCCGAAGGCTCATGTGAGGTATTAGTATGCCAATGGTCTGTCGTCCATTCACATTTTCAACTAAGTATATCTTTAAAGCCAGTTGGCCAATCATGATTAAATTTCATGAGAAGCATTATCAGGTTCGGGGAAAAGATGCATTATGTTTTGGTGCAGATCAGATTGAAACTCTTGTTGCCATCTCCCATAGACTTACAATGGAAAAAACTTAATCTTCTTCTCTGAAACCACTAGGCCCAGAGCTTACATATGAAGCATGTAGCAATGTCAAGTGGCCCTCTAGATAAATTGTGCCAATCATGCCCCATGGATCTAAACTGGCCACGTAGTAAGGCTCCTAGCCCCCATAGACTTATAATGGGAAAAAAAGCTTAAAATATCTTCTCTGAAATTGCTAGGCACAGAGCTAACTTATTAAGCATGTAGCTACG
Source organism: Lucinisca nassula (assembly GCA_963580285.1). Classification (NCBI taxonomy): domain Eukaryota; kingdom Metazoa; phylum Mollusca; class Bivalvia; order Lucinida; family Lucinidae; genus Lucinisca; species Lucinisca nassula. The sequence goes on from OY757014.1 coordinate 116,669,455, forward strand.
TCAAGTGGTCCCATACATAAATTGTGCCATTCTTGCCTCTGGGGTCTAAACTGGCCACTCCCCGGTCCCCTTAGCCCCCATCGACTTATAATGGAAAAAAAAAAGCTTAAAAAGTCTTCCTCTCTGAAACCACTAGGCCCAGAGCATATATGTTAAGCATGTAGCAATGTCAAGTGGTCCCCAACATAAATTATGCCAATCATGCCCCTGGGGTCTAAACTGGCCACACCCCGGGGCCCCTTAGCCCCCATAGACTTGTAATGGAAAGAAAAGCTTAAAAAATCTTGTCTGAAATCGCTAGAATTATTAGCTCACCTGAGCTGAAGGCTCATGTGTGGTATTAGTATGCCAATGGTCCGGCGTCCATTCACATTTTCAAATTAGTACAGCTTTAAAACCACTTAGCCAATCATGATTAAATTTCATGAGAAGCATTATCCGGTTGGGGGAAAAGATGCAGTATGTTTTGGGGCAATTCAGATTGAAACTGGTGTTGCCATGGCAACATATAGCTCCAAAAGACTTACAATGGGAAAAACTTAAAAAATCTTCTTCTCTGAAACCAATAAGCCTAGAGCTTACATATTAAGCATGTAGCAATGTCAAGTGGTCCCCTACATAAATTGGGCCAATCATGCCCCTGTGAGTTTTAAATCAAGTTCCATACTTTAAGCAAATAATGAAGACACCGATCAGTTGCAACATTATGTGGCCTCTAATCTATCTTAACTGTTTCTGAATGTCCCAGTATTGAAACATTCGGCATTTATGGGTTAATTTCAGTTGGAATAAACGTATTTTAATTCGCCTTGAGTAAATGCGGCATCTGATGAGGGTTATAATGTGTAAATCGAATGGTTTAAAAATGATCTTTTTTTGTTAGCTCACCTGTCACGTAGTGACAAGGTGAGCTTTTGTGATCACTTTTTGTCCGTCGTGTGTCCGTCCGTTCGTCCGTAAACAATTTCAAATAAGTATATTTCTAATACCCCATGGCCAATCTTGATCAAATTTCATGTGAAGCATCATCAGGTAGGGGAAAAGGCTGCACAAGGTTTTTGGGCGGATCAGATCGGAATTCTGGTTGCCATGGCAACATATAGCTACCATAGACTTATAATGGGAAAAATTAAAAAAATCTTCTTCCCTGAAACCACAGGGCCCAGAGTTTAAATATTTAACTTGTAACAATGTTAAGTGGTCACCTACTTAAATCCTGTCAATCATGCCCCTGGGGTCCAAATTGGCCACACCCCGGGGCCCCTTAGTTCCCATAGACTCATAATGGTAAAAAAAGCTTCAAAAATCTTCTTCTCTGAAACCACAGGGCCCAGAGCTTAGATATTTAGCATGTAGCAAGGACAAGGGGTCACCTACATAGTTCCTGCCAATCATGCCCCTGGGGTCCAAATGGGCCACGCCCAGGGGCCCCTTCGCTCCCATAGACTCACAATGGAAAACAGCTTCAAAAATCAACTTCTCTGAAACCACAGGGCCCAGAGCTTAGATATTTAGCATCTAGCAACGGCAAGTGGTGACCTACGTAATTCCTGCCAATCATGCCCCGGGGGTCCAAACGGCCATGCCCTGGGGCCCCTTAGCTCCTATAGGCTCATAATGGAAAAAAGCTTCAAAAAGCTTCTTCTCTGAAACCACAAGGCCCAGAGCTGAGATATTTTGCATGTAGCAACGGTAAGTGGTCACCTACATAAATCCTGCCAATCATGCCCCTCGGGTCCAAATGGGCCACGCCCGGGGCCCCTTAGCTCCTATAGACTCATAGTGGAAAAAAAGTTTCAAAAATCTTCTTCTCTGAAACCACAGGGCCCAAGGCTCAGATATTTAGCATGTAGCAACGACAAGTGGTCACCTAAATAATTCCTGCCAATCATGCCCCTAGAGTCCAAATGGGCCATGCCCCGGGGCCCCTTCGCTCCCATAGACTCCTAATGGAAAAAAGCTTCAAAAATCTTCTTCTCTGAAACCACAGGGCCCAGAGCTTAGATATTTCACATGTTGCAATGGCAAGTGGTCACCTACATAATTCTTGCCAATCATGCCCCTGGGGTCCAAACGGCATGCCCCGGGGCCCCTTAGCTCCTATAGGCTCATAATGGAAAAAAGCTTCAAAAAGCTTCTTCTCTGAAACCACAAGGCCCAGAGCTGAGATATTTTGAATGTAGCAACGGTAAGTGGTCACCTATATAAATCTTGCCAATCATGCGCCTGGGGTCCAAATGGGCCACATCCCGGGGCCCCTTAGCTCCCATACACTCATAATGGAATAAGCTTCAAAAATCTTCTTCTTTGAAACCACAAGGCTCAGAGCTTAGATATTTAGCATGTGGCAATGACAAGTGGTCACCTACATAAATCCTGCCATTCATGCCCCTGGGGTCCAAATTGGCCACGCACGGGGCCCCTTCGCTCCCATAGACTTATAATGGAAAAAAAGCTTCAAAAATCTTCTTCTCCGAAGCTATAAGACCCAGAGCTTAGATATTGAGTGTAGCAATATCAAGTGGTCTTCTACACTAATAATTTTCTGGTACACAGGTGAGCGATATAGGGCTATTGGGCCCTCTTGTTATTCTCCTTTTTAGCTCACCTGTCACGTAGTGACGAGGTGAGCTTTTGGGATCACTTTTTGTCCGTCGTGCGTCAGTGGGTGCTTGCGTCCGTGCGTGTGTGCGTCCGTAAACAATTTCTAATAAGTATATCTCTAATACCCCATTGCCAATCTTGATCAAATTTCATGTGAAGCATCACCAGGTAGGGGGAAAGGCTGCATAAGGTTTTTGGGCTGATCAGATTGGAATTCTGGTTGCCATGGCAACATATAGCTCCCATAGACTTATAAAGGGAAACATTTTAAAAATCTTCTTCTCTGAAACAACAGGGCCAAGAGCTTAGATATTTAGCATGTAGCAAAGGCAAGTGGTCAACTACATAATTCCTGCCAATCATGCCCCTGGGTGCCAAATGGGCCATGCCCCGGGGCTCCTTCGCACCCATACTCATAATGGAAAAAAGCTTCAAAAATCTTCTTCTCTGAAACCACAGGGCCCAGAGCTTAGATATTTAGCATGTAGCAATGGCAAGTGGTCACCTATATAATTCCTGCCATTCATGCCCCTGGGTTTGAAATGGGCCATGCCCCGGGGCCCCTTCACTCCCATTGACTCATAATGGAAAAAAAGCTTCAAAAATCTTCTTCTCTGAAACCACAGGGCCCAGAGCTTAGATATTTAGCATGTAGCAATGGCAAGTGGTCACCTACATAATTCCTGCCAATCATGACCCTGGGTTCAAAATGGGCCACGCCCCGGGGCCCCTTCACTCCCATAGACTCATAATGGAAAAAAAGCTTCCAAAATCTTCTTCTCTGAAACCAATGGGCCCAGAGCTTAGATATTTAGCATGTAATTACCGCAAGTGGTCACCTACATAATTCCTGCCAATCATGCCCCCCCGGTCCAAACGGACCACGCCCCAGGGCCCCTTAGCTCCTATAGACTCATAATGGAAAAAAGCTTCAAAAATCTTCTCTGAAACCACAGGGCCCAGAGCTTAGATATTTAGCATGTAGCAATGGCAAGTGGTCACCTACATAATTCCTGCCAATCATGCCCCTGGGGTCCAAAACGACCTCACCCCGGGGCCCCTTAGCTCCTTTAGACTCATAATGGAAAAAAGCTTCAAAAATCTTCTTCTCTGAAACCACAGAGCCCAGAGCTTAGATATTTAGCATGTAGCAATGGCAAGTGGTCACCTACATAATTCCTGCCAATCATGCCCCTGGGTTCCAAATGGGCCAGGTCCCGGGACCCCTTCGCTCCCATAGACTCATAATGGAAAAAAGCTTAAAAAATCTTCTCTGAAACCACAGGGCCCAGAGCTTATATATTTAGCATGTAGTAACGGCAAGTGGTCACCTACATAATTCTTGCCAATCATGCCCCTAGGGTCCAAACGGACCACGCCTTAGGGCCCCTTAGCTCCTATAGACTTATAATGGGAAAAATTTAAAAAATCTTCTTCTCTGTAACCACAGGGCCCAGAGCTTAGATATAAATAAGTGGTCACCTACAAAATACCTGCCAATCAAGCCCCTGGGTTCCAAATGGGCCACGCCCAGGGGCCCCTTCGCTCCCATAGACTCATAAAGGGAAAGATTTAAAAAATCTTCTTCTCTGAAACCACATGGCCCAGAGCTCAGACATTTAGCATTTAGCAACGGTAAGTGGTCACCTACATAATTCCTGCCAATCATGCCCCTGGGTTCCAAATGGGCTACGCCCCGGGGCCCCTTCGCTCCCATAGACTCATAATGGAAAAAAAGCTACAAAAATCTTCTCTGAAACCACAGGGCCCAGAGCTTACATATTTAGCATGTAGCAACAGCAAATGGTCACCTACATTATATCTGCTAATCATGCCCCTGGGGTCCAAATTGGCCACACCCAGGGGCCCTTTAAATCCTAAAGACTCATTATTGAAAAAAGCTTCAAAAATCTTCTTTTCTGAAACCACAGGGCCCAGAGCTTATATATTTAGCATGTAGTAACCGCAAGTGGTCAACTACATAATTCCTGCCAATCATGCCCTTGGGTTCCAAATGGACCACGCCCCGGGGCCCCTTCGCTCCCATAGACTCGTAATGGAAAAAAGCTTCAAAAATCTTCTTCTCTGAAACCACGGGGACCAGAGCTTAGATATTTAGCATGTTGCAACGGCAAGTGGTCACCTACATAATTCCGGCCAATCATGCCCCCGGGGTCCAAACGGGCCATGCCCAGGTGGCCCCTTAGCTCCTATAGACTCAAAATGGAAAAAGGCTTAAAAAATCTTCTTCTCTGAAATCACAGGGCCCAGAGCTTAGATATTTAGCATGTAGCAATTGAAAGTGGTCACCTACATAAATCCTGCCAATCATGCCCCTGGGATCCAAATGGGCCAAACTCTGGGACCCTCTTAGCTCCCATAGACTTATAATGGAAAAAAGCTTCAAAAATCTTCTTCTCTGAAACCACAGGGCCCAGAGCTTAGATATATAGCTTGAAACAATGTCAAGTGGTCACCTACATAAATCCTGCCAAGTATGCCTCTGGGGTCCAAATTGGTCACACCCTGGGGCCCCTTAGCTCCCATAGACTTATAATGGGAAAAAAAAGCTTAAAAAATCTTCTTCTCTGTAACCACAGGGTCCAGAGCTTAGATGTTTAGCATGTAGCAACGGCATGTGGTCACCTACATAATTCCTGCCAATCATGCCCCTGGGATCCAAATGGGCCACTCCTCGGGGCCCCTTAGCTCCCATAGACTCATAATGGAAAAAAGCTTCAAAAATCTTCTCCGACACCACAGGGCCCAGAGCTTAGATATTTAGCATGTAGCAATGGCAAGACTTAGTGGTCACCTACATAATTCCTGCCAATCATGCCCCTGGGGTCCAAATGGGCCATGCCCGTGGCCCCTTACCCCCATAGTCCCTAATGGAAAAAGCTTAAAAAATCTTCTACTCTGAAACCACAGGGCCCAGAGCTTAGATATTTAGCATGTAGCAATGGCAAATGGTCACCTACATCAATCCTGCCAATCATGCCCCTAGGGTCCAAATGGTCTATGCCCTGGTTCCCCTTAGCTTCCATAGACTCATAATGGATAAAAACTTCAAAAATCTTTTTCTCTGAAACCACATGGCCCAGAGCTTTGTATTTAGCATATAGCAACGGCAAGTGGTTACCTACATAAATCCTGCCAATCATGCCCTTGGGGTCCAAATGGGCCACGCCTTGCGGCCCCTTAGCTCCCATAGACTCATAATGGAAAAAAGCTTCAAAAATCTTCTTCTCTGAAACCACAAGGCCCAGATCTAAGATATTTACCATGTAGCAACGGCAAGTGGTCACCTACATAAATCCTGCCAATCATGCCCTTGGGGTCCAAATGGGCCATGCCCTGCGGCCCCTTAGCTCCCATAGACTCATAATGGAAAAAAGCTTAAAAAATCTTCTTCCCTGAAACCACAGGGCCCAGAGCTTAGATATTTAGCATGTATTAACGGCAAGTGGTCACCTACATAAATCCTGCCAATCATGTCCCTTTGCCGGAATTGGCCATGCCCATGGCCCATTAGCTACCATGGATGGACTTAAAACGGTAAAAAAAACAACTTAAAATGGGAAAAAAAAAGCTTTAAAAATATTCTTCTCTGAAACCATAAGGCCCAGAGCTTTGGTATTTAGCATGTAGCAATGTGGAGTGGTTGCCTACATGAATCCTGCCTGAGTCTTGCCCCTGGGGTTCAAATTGGCCAAAGCCTGTGGCTTCTTAACTCCAATAAACTTATAATGGAAAAGAAAAGCTTCAAAAATATTCTTCTCTGAAACCATGAAGTACGGAGCTTAGATATTTAGTATATAGCAACATAAAATTGTCGCCTACATAAATCCTGCCAGCCATGCCTTTTGGGTCAAAATTGACCTATGGACTTATATGGGAAAAAAAAATTCAAAAATCTTCTTCTCAAAAGCCATAAGGTCCAGAGCTCAGATATTTAGTATGTAGCAATGTCAGGTGGTCTCCTACACTTTTTTTCTGGTACACAGGTGATTGATATAGGGCCATTGGGCCCTCTTGTTATGTCCCGACGCCCGAAGGATCATAGCTCCAAGCGGTTGCACAAGTTATGTGCATCGTCCAATCAACCTGACGATGATGCGACGTTGCTAAGGCGTCATGTACCCGCTAGGAGAGCTTCTCTGTAAGATTATAAGCAGATGGTTTGACCATGAAGAAATTGGCAGACACGTTTATCTTTCTTTCTTTTTTTTTTAGCTCACCTGTCACGTAGTGACAAGGTGAGCTTTTGTGATCACTTTTTGTCCGTCGTCCGTCATGCGTCCGTCCGTGCATGCGTCCGTAAACAATTTCAAATAAGTATATCTCTAATATCCCATGGTCAATCTTGATCAAATTTCATGAGAAGCATCATCAGGTAGGGGGAAAGGCTGCATAAGGTTTTTGGGCTGATCAGATTGGAATTCTGGTTGCCATGGCAACATATAGCTCCCATAGACTTACAATGGGAAAAAATTAAAATATCTTCTTCTCTGAAACCACAGGGCCCAGAGCTTAGATATTTAGCATGTATTAACGGCCAGTGGTCACCTACATAACTCCTGCCAATCATGCCCCTTGGGTCCAAATTGGCCACGCCCGGGGGGCCCCTTTGCTCCGATAGACTCATAATGGAACAAAAAGCTTCAAAAATCTTCTTCTCAGAAACCACAGGGCAAGTGGTCACCTACATAATTTCTGCCAATCATGCCCCTTGGGTCCAAACGGGCCACGCCCCCGGGCCCTTTAGCTCCTATAGACTCGTAATGGAAAAAAGCTTCAAAAATCTTCTTCTCTGAAACCAAAGGGCCCAGAGCTGATATATTTGGCATATAGCAACGGCAAGTGGTCACCTACATAATTCCTGCCAATCATGCCCCTGGGGTCGAAATTGGCCGCACCCCGGGGCCCCTTAGCTCCCATAGACCCATAATGGAAAAAAAGCTTCAAAAATCTTCTTCTCTGAAACCACAGCGCCCAGAGCTTAGATATTTAGCATGTAGCAAAGACCAGTGGTCACCTACATAATTCCTGCCAATCATGCCCCTCGGTTCCCAATTGGCGACGCCCTGGGCCCCTTCGCTCCCATAGACACATAATGGAACAAAAAGCTTCAAAAATCTTCTCGAAAACCACAGGGCCCAGAGCTTAGATATTTAGCATGTAGCAACGGCAAGTGTTTACCTACATAATTCCTGCCAGTCATGCACCTGGGGTCCAAACGGGCCACGCCCAGGGGCCCTTTAGCTCCTATAGACTCAAATGGAAAAAAGCTTCAAAAATCTTCTTCTCTGAAACCACAGGCCCCTGGGTTCAAAATGGGCCACGCGCCGGGGCCCCTTTGCTCCCATAGACTCATAATGGAAAAAATGGAAAAAAGCTTAAAGAATCTTCTTCTCTGAAACCACAGGGCCCAGAGATGAGGTATTTGGCATGTAGCAATGGCAAGTGGTCACCTACATAAATCCTGCCAATCATGCCCCTAGGGTCCAAATGGGCCACGCCCTGGGGCCCCTTAGCTCACATAGACTCATAATGAAAAAAAAAAAAGGTTCAGAAATCTTCTTCTCTGAAACCACAGGGCCCAGAGTTTAGATATGTAGCATGTAGCATGTAGCAAGGGCAATTGGTCACCTACATAATTCCTGCCAATCATGCCCCTGGGTTCCATTTGCTCCCATACACTCATAATGGAAAAAAGCTTAAAAAATCTTCTTCTCTGAAACCACAGCACCCAGAGCTTAGATATTTAGCAGGTAGCAACAGCAAGTGGTCACCTACATAATTCCTGCAAATCATGCCCCTGGGGTCCAAAAGGGCCACGCCCCGTGGCCCCTTACCACCTATAGACTCATAATGAAAAAAAAAAACTTCAAAAATCTTCTTCTCTGAAACCACAGGGCCCAGAGCTTAGATATTTAGCATGTAGCAATTGCAAGTGGTTTACCTGCATTTATCCTGCCAATCATGCCCGTGGGGTCCAAATGGGCCATGCCCCAAGGCCCCTTAGCTCCCATAGACTCATAATGGTAAAAAAGCTTCAAAAATCTTCTTCTCTGAAACCACAGGGCCCAGAGCTTAGATATTTACCATGTAGCAATGACAAGTGGTCACCTACATAAATCCAGCCAATCATGCCCCTTGGGTCCAAATGGGCCACACCCTGGGACCCCATTAGCTCCCATAGACTCATAATGGAAAAAAAAAATTCAAAAATCTTCTTCTCTGAAACCACAGGGCCCAGAGCTTAGGTATTTAGCATGTATTAACGGCAAGTGGTCACCTACATAATTCCTGCCAATCATGCCTCTGGGGTCCAAAAGGGCCATGCCCGGGGGCCCCTTAGCTCCTATAGACTCATAATGGAAAAAAAAGCTTCAAAAATCTTCTTCTCTGAAACCACAGGGCCAAGAGCTTAGATATTTAGCATGTAGCAATTGCAAGTGGTCACCTACATAAATCCTGCCAATCATGTCGTGGGGTCCAAATGGGCCACGCCCTGGGGCCCCTTAGCTCCCATAGACTCATAATGGAAAAAAAGCTTCAAAAATCCTCTTCTCTGAAACCACATGGCCCAGAGCTTAGATATTTACCATGTAGCAATGACAAGTGGTCACCTACATAAATCCTGCCAATCATGCCCCTGGGGTCCAAATGGGCCACACCCTGGGACCCCCTTAGCTCCAATAGACTCATAATGGAAAAAAAAGCTTCAAAAATCTTCTTCTCTGAAACCACAGGGCCCAGAGCTTAGATGTTTAGCATGTTGCAACCGCAAGTGGTCACCTACATATTTGCTGCGAATCATGCCCCTGGGGTCCAAATGGGCCACACCCCGGGCTCCTTAGCTCCCATAGACTCAGAATGGAAAAAAGCTTCAAAAATCTTCTCAGAAACTGTGAAGCACAGAACTTAGATATTTAGTATCTAGCAACATAAAATAGCCAGCTACATAAATCTTGCTAACTCTGCCCCTGGTCAAAATTGGCCATGCCCGAGCTCATCACCTCCAATAGACTAATAATGGAAAAAAACTTAAAAAATCTTCTATGAAACCATAAGGCCCAGAGCTTAGAGTTTTAGTATGTAGCAACGTCAAGTGGCCACTTACATAAATCCTGCCAGTTATGCCCCTGGGATCCAAATTGGCCCCACCCCAGGGTTCTTTAGCTTCCATAGACTTACAATTGGAGAAACTTCAAAAATCTTCTCTGAAACCACAGGGCCCTTATAATAATAATAATAAAAAAAAAAAAAAAAAAAACTTAAAATGGGAAAAAAATCTTCAAAAATCTTCTTCTCTGAAACCATAAGTCCCAGAGCTTAGGTATTTAGCATGTAGCAATGTCAAATGGTCGCCTACCTGAATCCTGCCAATCATGCCCCTGGGGTCCAAATCCTGTTTCCCCTTAACTCCAACAAACTTATAATGGAAAAAGCTTCAAACACCTTCTTTGAAACCATGAAGTACAGACCTTAGATATTTAGTATATAGCAACACAAAATGGTCGCCTACATAAATCCTACCAACCGTGCCCTTTGGGTCAAAATTGGCCAAGCCCCAGGGCTCATTAACTTCTATAGACTTATACTGGAAAAAACTTAAAAAAAATCTTTTTCTCCAAAACCATAAGGCACAGATTTTGTTTGATTTGAGATTTTACATCCCCGACACCACTGTATAGGTGATTTTGGAGATGTCTCTTCCAATTTTGTGGGACTTTTACCAGACATTGAAATGAAATTACATCTCAAGCCCTGTCGCCCAATGAAACTAGTAGGGTTTATAAGCATGGACAACGCTTTGCCTGAGCTTAGATATTTAGTATGTGGCAATGTTGTCTTGTTTTTCTTCGTGGGGGTAGTTGAGTGAGACAACGGTGATGTATATCATGTGGCACTGGGGAGTCCAGCTGATATAGACTTACAGTTGGGCAACACCTGCTGTCCTTGCAGCGGGTAATGGTAGAGGGGGTGGGGAGTGTAGTTATTTCTTCTGTTTCTACACTTCCATTCATTTTCCTCTTTCTCCCCTGTAACTCACTTTCATCTCCTCTAGTCTCTTCTATCTCTTTTCCCCCTTTCTCTTGGAGAAGACAAAAATGATCCACAAGGGTTGACCTGTCCTTAAACTCAAAACAATCGATGAATCATTTTTTTTTTCTTTGTCAAATTTTTTAACCTCCTGGGACCTTGTCAACAAAATATCTAAAGAACTGCTTGATCTACGACGTAACATTGTTATATAATAATTATTCTTCATAAATCAACATTCCTCAGTACTTTCAGTACTTTGATTTGGTTGAGCGAGTCCCAGGACTCAGTTGAAAATTTGTAAAAAAAAAATCACTGAGTGATTATTTGTAAACTTTTCGTTTCGGATAACTCCTCCTACAGTTTATATCCGATAAAGCTGAAACTTCATACATAGTTAGACCATGATGTGGGGCAGCGCATATTTCGAGGTTACATTCACCAAAAATTAAGAGTTATGCCCCTTCGAAATTTTTTGTAAACTTTTCTTTTCGGATGACTCCTACATTTTACATTCAATTTAGCTTAAACTTCATATATAATTAGACCATGATGTTGGGCAGCGCATATTATTTCGAGGGTATGGTCCACCAAATAATAATCGAGTTATGCCCCTTTGAAAAATTCTGTAACCATTCTGTCTCCTCCTACATTTTAGATCCGATGATGTTGAAACTTTACATACAGTAAGACAGTGATATGGAACCGTGCATATTATTTTGAGGTAACGGTCTGCCAAATATTACCAGAGTTATACCCCTTTCACAGATTTTTAGCTCACCTGAGCCGAAGGCTCAGGGGGAGCTATTGTGATCACTCACCGTCCGTCGTCGTCTGTATGTCCGTTTACATTTTCCTTTAAACAACATCTCCACAAAAACCACTGGATGGATTCGAACCAAACTTGGCAGAAATGATTTTTGGATGGTCCTCTCTCAAAGTTGTTCATAGAATTCCATTCCATGCAGAACTCTGGTTGCCATGGCAACAAAAGGGGAAAATAAGAAAAAAAACCTTTAAAAATCTTCGTCTGAAACCTGTCTTTGATATTTGGTATGAAGCTTCATCTTGTGGACCTGGGGCCAAAAATGGCCTCGCCCCGGGGCCTGCTTGGTTTACATAGGCATATATAGGGAAAACCTTTAAAAATCTTCTTGTCTGGAACCAGAAGACCCAGGTGTTTGATATTTGGTATGAAGCTACATCTAGTGGACCTCTACCAAGATTGTTCAAATTATTGCCCTGGGGCCAAAAATGGCCCCGCTCCGGGGCCTACTGGTTTTATATAGGCTTATATAGGGAAACCTTTAAAAATTTTCTTGTCTGAAACCAGAAGGCCCAGGTCTTTGATATTGTGTATGAAGCTTCATCTAGTGGACCTCTACCAAGATTGTTCAAATTATTGCCCTGGGGCCAAAAATGGCCCCGCCCCGGGGCCCACTGGTTTTATATAGGCTTATAAGTAGGGAAAACCTTTAAAAATCTTCTTGTCTGGAACCAGGAGGCCCAGGTGTTTGATATTTGGTATGAATAAAAATCAAAAATGAGTTCCTTTAAGAGCAATGAAAACATTCATAAGAAAGAAGATGGGTCATACTACGTAGTTTCGGCTAATAAAGCCTCATCAGTGACCCTGTAATGATCCGGCAAAGAAAGTCAGAGAAAACATACTGCAATTTTGCGAATTTCGAATAGGCAGTCGATTCAAAGACTGCCATAAATCAAAATGGGGTCCAAATAATTAAAAACCTGTCAAGAACATGAGTATAAACCGATTATTTATTTCCGATTTCCCAGAATATACACGCTGATCTCAAAGGACCAAAAGTAAAATATAAACTGCACTATGGTTGATGTACGGGGTGACGTTTTACGGCCGCCACACGGCACAACACCAGCTGCAGTGAAGGCAAATAAAAATCAAAAATGAGTTCCTTTAAGAGCAATGAAAACATTCATAAGAAAGAAGATGGGTCATACTACGTAGTTTTGGCTAATAAAGCCTCATCAGTAACCCTGTAATGATCCGGCAAAGAAAGCCAGAGAAAACATACTGCAATTTTGCGAATTTCACATAGGCAGTCGATTCAAAGACTGCCATAAATCAAAATGGGGTCCAAATAATTAAAAACCTGTCAAGAACATGAGTCTAAACCAATTATTTATTTCCAATTTCCCAGAATATACACGCTGATCTCAAAGGACCAAAAGTAAAATATAAACTGCACTATGGTTGATGTACAGGGAGACGTTTTACGGCCGCCACACGGCACAACACCAGCTGCAGTGAAGGCAAATAAAAATCAAAAATGAGTTCCTTTAAGAGCAATGAAAACATTCATAAGAAAGAAGATGGGTCATACTACGTAGTTTCGGCTAATAAAGCCTCATCAGTGACCCTGTAATGATTCGGCAAAGAAAGCACGAGAAAACGTACTGCAATTTTGCGAATTTCGAATAGGCAGTCGATTCAAAGACTGCCATAAATCATTTAGTGAAGCCTCATTTAGTGGATCTCTACCAAGATTGTTCAAATTATTGCCCCGGGGCCGCAAATGGCCCCGCCCCGGGGCCCACTGGTTTTACATAGGCTTATATAGGGAAAACCTTTAAAAATCTTCTTGTCTGAAACCAGAAGGCCCAGGACTTTGATATTTGGTATGAAGCTTCATCTAGTGGACTCTACCAAGATTGTTCAAATTATTGCCCTGGTGCCAAAAATGGCCCCGCCCAGGGGCCCACTGGTTTTATTTGCTCACCTGTTACGTAGTGACAAGGTGAGCTTTTGTGATCACTTTTTGTCCGTCGTGCGTCCGTCCGTCCGTCCGTGCATGCGTCCGTATACAATTTCAAATAAGTATATCTCTAATACCACATGGCCAATCTTGATCAAATTTCATGTGAAGCATCATCAGGTAGGGGGAAAGACTGCATAAGGTTTTTGGGCTGATCAGATTGGAATTCTGGTTGCCATGGCAACATATAGCTCCCATAGACTTATAATGGGAAAAATTAAAAAAACCACAGGGCCCAGAGATATTTAGCTTGTAACAATGTTAAGTGGTCAGCTATGTAAATCCTGCCAATCATGCCCCTGGGGTCCAAATTGGCCACAACCCGGGGCCCCTTAGCTCCTATAGACTCATAATGGAAAAAAAAAAGCTTCAAAAATCTTCTTCTCTGGAACCACAGGGCCCAGAACTTAGATATTTGGCATGTAGTAATGGCAAGTGGCCACCTACATATTTCCTGATAATCATGCCCCTGGGGTCCAAATGGGCCACACCCCGGGGCCCCGTCGCTCCCAATGGAAAAAAAGCTTCAAAAATCTTCTTCTCTGAAACCACAGGACCCAGAGCTTAGGTATTTAGCATGTAGCAACAGCAAGTGGTCACCTACATAATTCCTGCCAATCATGCCCCTGGGTTCCAAATGGGCCCTACCCCGGGGCCCCTTACCCCCATATACTCATAATGGAAAAAAAGCTTCAAAAATTTTCTTCTCTGAAACCACAGGGCCCAGAGCTTAGATATTTAGCATGTAGCAAAGGCAAGTGGTCACCTACATAAATCCTGCCAATCATGCCCCTGGGTTTCAAATGGGCCACGCCCCAGGGCCCCTTCACTCCAATAGACTCAAAATGGAAAAAAATGCTTCAAAAATCTTCTCTGAAACCACAGGGCCCACAGCTTAGATATTTAGCATGTAGCAGCAGCAAGTGGTCACCTACATAATTCCTGCCAATCATGCCCCTTGGGTCCAAACGAGCCACGCCCCAGGGCCCCTTAGTTCCTATAGACTCATAATGAAAAAAAGCTCCAAAAAGCTTCTTCTCTGAAACCACAGGGCCCAGAGCTTAGATATTTAGCATGTAGCAAAGGCAAGTGGTCACCTACATAAATCCTGCCAATCATGCTCCTGGGGTCATAATGGGCCAGGCCCCAGGGCCCCATAGCTCCCATAGACTCATAATGGGAAAAAAAAGTTTAAAAAATCTCCTTCTCTGAAACAACAGGGCCCAGAGCTTAGATATTTAGCATGTAGCAATGGCAAGTGGTCATGTCCATAATTCCTGCCAATCATGCCCCTGGGTTTCAAATGGGCCATGCCCCAGGACCCCTTAGCTCCCATAGCCTCCTAAATGGAAAAAAGCTTCAAAAATCTTCTTCTCTGAAACCACAGGGCCCAGAGCTTAGATATTTAGCAGGTAGCAACAGCAAGTGGCCACCTACATATTTCCTGATAATCATGCCCCTGGGGTCCAAATGGGCCATGCCCCGGGGCCCCTAAGCTCCCATAGACTCCTAATAGAAAAAAGCTTCAAAAATCTTCTTCTCTGAAAGTAAAGGGCCCAGAGCTCCCATATTTAGCATGTAGCAACGGCAAGTGGTCATCTACTTAAATCCTGCCAATCATGCCTCTGAGATCCAAATGGGCCATGCCCAGGTGCCCTTTAGCTCCCATAGACTCCTAATGAAAAAAAAAAGCGCTTCAAAATTCTTCTTTTCTGAAACCACAGGGCCCAGAGCTTAGATATTTAGCATATAGCAACGGCAAGTGGTCACCAACATAAATCCTGCCAATGATGCCCCTGAGCTCCCATTGACTCTTAATGGAAAAAAGCTTAAAAAATCTTCTCTGAAACCACAGGATCCAGAGCTTAGATATTTAGCATGTAGCAAAGGCAAGCGGTCACCTATATAAATCCTGCCAATCATGCCCCTGGGGTCCAAATGGGCCACGCCCCGGAGCCCCTTAGCTCCCATAGACTCCTAATTGAAAAAAGCTTCAAAAATCTTCACCTCTGAAACCACTGGGCCCAGAGCTTAGATATTTAGCAGGTAGCAAAGGCAAGTGGTCACGTACATAAATCCTGCCAATCATGCCCCTTGGGTCCAAATGGGCCACGCCCCGGGACCCCTTAGCTCCCATAGACTCCTAATGGAAATAAATCTTCAAAAATCTTCTTATCTGAAACTCAGGGCCCAGAGCTTAGATATTTAGCATGTAGCAACGGTAAGTAGTCACCTACTTTAATCCTGCCAATCATGCCCCTGGGGTCCAAATTGGCCATGCCCCGGGCCCCTTAGCTCCCATAGACTTCTAATGGAAAAAAGCTTAAAAAATGTTCTTCTCTGAAACCACAGGGCCCAGGTCACCTACATAAATCCTGCCAATCATGCCCCTTGGGCCAGAATTGGCCACACCCATGGCCCATTAGCTACCATTGATGGACTTAAAATGAAAAAAAAAAAACTTAAAACGGAAAAAAAAACTTAAAAAATATTCTTCTGTGAAACCATAAGGCCCAGAGCTTAGGTATTTAGCATGTAGCAACATGGAGTTGTTGCCTACATGAATCCTGCCTGAGTCTTGCCCCTTGGGTTCAAATTGGCCAAATCCTGTGGCTTCTTCACTCCAATAAATTTATAATGGAAAAAAAAGCTTTAAAAATCTTCTTCTCTGAAACCATGGAGTACAGACCTTAGATATTTAGTATATAGCAACGCCAATAGGGGCTTGAAGAAATATATGGGCTGCATGATGCTTCCACGCAGAGCTGAATCCGGCCCGCACACTAGTACTGGTAAACCGCTTAGAGGATCTAAGCCTGTCCAGGAACCGCGGTGCGAGGCAGACCGTCCTTGCTAATAAACACTATTGGTTTCATTGGGCAACAGGGCTTGAGATTTCATTTCATCTCAATATCGGGTAAAAGTCCCACAAAATTGGAAGCAACATCTCCAAAATGACCTTTACAGTGTTGACGGGGACGTTAAACCTCAAATCAAACAAACAAACAGGTATATAGCAACATAAAATGGTCGCCTACATAAATCCTGCCAACCATGCCCTTTGGGTCAAAATTGACCTATGGACTTATACTGGAAAAAAAATCAAAAATCTTCTTCTCCAAAGCCATATGGCCCAGAGCTCATATTTAGTATGTAGCAATGTCAAGTGGTCTCCTACAATTATGATTTTCTGGTATACAGGTGAGCGATATAGGGCCATTGGGCCCTCTTGGATAGGCTTATATAGGGAAAAACTAAAAAATCTTCTTGTCTGGAACCAGAAGGCCCAGGTGTTTGATATTTGGTATGAAGCTTCATTTAGTGGACCTCTACCAAGATTGTTCAAATTATTGCCCCGGGGCCCACTGGTTTTACAAAGGCTTATATAGGGAAAACCTTTAAAAATCTTCTTGTCTGAAACCAGAAGGTCCTTGTCTTTGATATTAGGTATGAAGCTTCATCTAGTGGACCTCTACCAAGATTGTTCAAATTATTGCCCTGGGGCCAAAAATGGCCCCACCCCGGGGCCCACTGGTTTTATATAGGCTTATATAGGGAAAAACTTTAAAAATCTTCTTGTCTGAAACCAGAAGGCCCAGGTGTTTGATATTTGGTATGAAGCTTCATCTAGTGGACCAGGGCTTTAGATAAGGCTGCGTACCGCGTAAAATACGAAAATAATTGGGAGGATACTCCTTTTTAGCTCACCGTCACGTAGTGATGAGGTGAGCTTTTGGGATCACTTTTTGTCCGTCGTGCGTCCGTCCGTGCGTGCTTCCGTCCGTAAACAATTTCTTCAAACGACATCTCCTCCTAAACCACTGAGGGGATTTTGACCAAACTTCACAGGAATGATCCTTAAGTGGTCCCCTTTCAAAGTTGTTCAAATGGTTCCAGTCCGTTGCACATATAGGTCACAGGAGCCAAAAATAGATTTTTTTCACTGAAAACTTAAAAAATCTTCTTCTCTGAAACTGCAAGGCCCAGGTCTTTGATATTTGGTATGAAGCTTCATCTAGTGGACCCCTACCAAGATTGTTCAAATTATAGTGCTGGGGCCAAAAATGCCCCCGCCCCGGGGCCCTTTGGTTTTGCATAGGCTTATATAGGGAAAATCTTTAAAAATCTTCTTCTCTGAAACTGCAAGGCCCAGGTCTTTGATATTTGGTATGAATCTTCATCTGGTGGACCCCTACCAAGATTGTTCAAATTATAGTGCTGGGGCCAAAGATGCCCCCGCCCCGGGGCCCTTTGGTTTTACATAGGCTTATATAGGGAAAAATCTTTAAAAATCTTCTTCTCTGAAACCGCAAGGCCCAGGTCTTTGATATATGGTATGAAGCTTCATCTAGTGGACCCCTACCAAGATTGATCAAATTATAGTGCTGGGGCCAAAAATGGCCCCGCCCCGGGGCCCTTTGGTTTTACATGGGCTTATATAGGGAAAATCTTCTTCTCTGAAACTGCAAGGCCCAGGTCTTTGATATTTGGTATGAATCTTCATCTTATGGACCCCTACCAAGATTGTTCAAAATATAGTGCTGGGGCCAAAAGTGCCCCCGCCCCGGGGCACTTTGGTTTTACATAGGCTTATATAGGGAAAACCTTTAAAAATCTTCTTCTCTGAAACCGAAAGGCCCAGGTCTTTGATAATTGGTATGAAGCTTCATCTAGTGGACCCCTCGCAAGATTGTTCAAATTATAGTGCTGGGGCCAAAAATGCCCCCGCCCCAGGCCCCTCAGGTTTTACATGGGCTTATATTGGGAAAATCTTTAAAAAATCTTCTCTGAAACTGCAGGGCCAAGGTCTTGGCTATTTGGTATGAAGCTTCATCTAGTGGACCCCTACCAAGACTGTTCAAATTATAGTGCTGGGGCAAAAAATGCCCCCGCCCCGGGGCCATTTGGTTTTACATAGGCTTATATAGGGAAAATCTTTAAAAATCTTCTTTTCTGAAACTGCAAGGCCCAGGTCTTTGATATTTGGTATGAAGCTTCATCATGTGGTCCTCTATCAACATTGTTCAAATTATAGCCCTGAGGCCAAAATTTCCCCTCACTCCTGGGCCCTTTGGTTTTTCATAGACTTATATAGGGAAAATCTTGAAAAATCTTCTACTCTGAAATCACAAGGCCTAGGTCTTTGACATTTGGTATGAAGCTTCAGCTAGTGGACCTCTACCAAGATTGTTCAAATTATAGCCCTGGGACCACAATGCCCCCGCCCCAGGGCCCTTTGGTTTTACATAAGACTTATAATAGAGATAATCTTTGAAAATCTTCTTCTCTGAAACAACAAGGCCCAGGTCTTTGATATTTGGTTTGAAGCTTCATCTAGTGGACCTCTATCAAGATTGTTTAAATTATAGCCCTGAGGCCAAAAATGCCCCTGCCCCAGGGCCATTAGGTTTTACATAAACTTATGTAAGGAAAATCTTTAAAAAAATCTTCTTCTCTGAAACCGCAAGGCCCAGGTCTTTGATATTTGTTGTGTAGCTTCATCTAGTGGACCTTTGCCAAGATTGTTCAAATTATAGCCTTTTGTTGATATTTGGTATGAAGCTTCACCTTTTTAGACCTCCCTTAACATTATGCACATTTTAACCCTGGGGTCAATAATGGCCCTCCCTGGGGCCCACTTGTTACCCTATGGATCAGGTGAGCGATCCAGGGCCATCATGGTCCTCTTATTTTCAAATCTGCTGCGTATCCGGTACGAAAAACAAATTAGCATTACGCATTTAATATTTTTTGAGAGCGTATTTGGAACGCATGTGAAATAAATGACGTGTGTAATAAAAGGCGGGAAATTCTCACACGGGAAAATTATGCATTCATAAATTATTTCAAGGGAATCAAGTTTTATTGGGGTTGGGGTTACGGTCCTTTCAAGATTATAGCACATATAGAGCTGATCCGATCGTTAATCATGTGGGCGTAAACTGGAGTAATCTGAACTACTGTAAGACGAGCGAGCAGTGAAGTCTTGGATTAATCAGCGCAAGCCTTCATTAGCCGTATTGATTGGATGAGCAGGTCATTGCTCAACAGTATCGACGCGCATCAGTCTGCGCATCGCTGATTTTACAAGCTGGATTATCCAAACGGACTTGCGTAGTTGTTGCGCATGTTGTTCTGACTTACATAGTGGTTGCGCATGCTGGTCTAAGTCTTCGAGTATCGTGCGACCAGTGAAGACTCGGAGTAGCCTGCGCATCATTGCAAACTGCTCAGTCTTCGCTGACCCCAAGAGCCTTTTGCAGGGCTACTCAGAGATAGGTGAGATAAAAGGTTGCCCGGGTTGCGCATGTTGATCTGGGTCTTTGAAAAGTGTTTTGCAACGCAGCTCGGTATACACACTGTTTACTTGTAATACTGTCGCAGACTGATCAAGCCGCGGGGATATTGCAAACACTAGCTTTGCATTTGATCAGAGTCTTTACAGATCATTGGCAACCAGTGAAGACGCACATTCAGCCTGAGTTCTAAAACGTCAAATGACATGGATAATTATTGAGTAGTCTCCCTTGAACAGATTACTTATTCAGTCATCGGTTAATTTGTGTATTGCTTTAATAATACGCTTTCAGATGAATCAAACAAATTATTTTTTATTTAAATATTATAATTCTATATTAAGATACCTAGAAGTTAAATTTTCAAATGTTTTTTTTTTAAATAATAAACGTTGCTATTGCTTCGGTCCAGTACACCACCTACTTGTGAAATGCATATAAATATGTATATAATTCCAATAGAGACATCAGCAACATTAGCTTTACTCACGTGTGAGAAGCCAATTGATCTTAACGATTTTGATGGCATTTCATAAACCAAGAAATGGTGCCCATATTTCATTCAAAAGTGCCCTACCCAGCCCAGCGCCCCTGTGCCCTAAAATCCTATCTGGAGCACTGCCATCCCCAAGTTCATTTCAGCTGATTAGGAGTCTGTCTCTGCCGCACTTTTTGTGAAAAAGGTCCTGACAGATTTTTGACCCAGTAACTGTTTCCGATTATAACATTGCCTGTAAGGAAACACGATGGGTCCCATGATCGAAGGGTGGAAGAAAATAAATATCCATGGACAATATATGATGAAATTGAGAATATGGTTTTGAAAAGGAATTATAAAAGTTTTAAAGAATATGAGTTTCATTCCATATCTTGGACAATAAAGTGAAGCTGATTTTATATTTCTTTAGAAACTCTTTGGCCACAATAATCAGCCATTGAAGTCCTGCTATCCGCCAAGAGAACTGAACCCCAAAAGTTAGATTGCTCCGTCAACAAACTGCTCAGAAGAGATTTCAATATGGCATTGTTTTGTCTGATTTGTGGCCAGGCATACTGCTTGTTTTCTAATAGACACACATATTGAATATGTGTATCAATAAGAAAAACAGTATACCTGGCCACAAATCAGTCAATAAAAACATTGTGTCCAGGCTGCAAAATAAAGTTTTTTGGTTTATTTTTCAGTACTCTTTAAAAATTTCTCGTTACTCCTTTTTTTAAAAAAGGACGAGTACTGTACTCTTTTGAAAAAAAAAATACCTAAAGCCCTGAGTGGACCTCTACCAAGATTGTTCAAATTATAGCCCTGGGCCAAAAATGCCCCTGCACCAGGCCCCCCTGGTTTTACAAAGGCATATATAGGAAAAACCTTTAAAAATTTTTGTTTGAAACCAGAAGGCCTAGGCCTTAGATGTTTGGTATGAAGCTTCATCTAGTGGACCTCTACCAAGATTGTTCAAATTATGAGCCCATGGGCCAAAAAAACATCCCCGCACCAGGGCTTCCTGGTTTAACAAAGGCACTATAAGGAAACCTTTAAAAAACTTCTTGTCTGAAACCAGAAGGCCCATTGTCTTTGATATTTGGTATGAAGCTTCATCTAGTGGCTCTCTACCATGATCGTTTACCCCACTGGTCTTACATAGACTTATATAGGGTAACTTTAAGAAATCTTCTTGTCTGAAACCAGAAGGCCCAGGACTTAATATCTGTTATCAAGTTTCATTTAGTGGCCCTCTACCAAAATTGTTCAAATTATGGACCTGAGGCCAAAAATTTCCCTGCCCCGACACCCACATATAAATCTCTTAGCTCAGGTGAGCGATATAGGACCATCATGGTCCTCTTGTTCTTAACAAACTGTTTCTGGATAACTCCTCTTACATTTTACATCTGATGAAGCTGAGACTTTACATATAGTAAGACCATGAAGCGGAAAAGTGCATATTATTTTGAGGTCACAGTCCGGACAAATATTACCAGAGTTATTCCCCTTTCACATATTTTTCTGAACATATTTGGTTTCTGGATAATGCCTCCTACTTTGTACATCTGATGAAGCTGAAACTAAGTATAGTTAGACTATGATGTGGAGCAGTGCATACTATTTCAAGGTTACAATCCACCACTTATTGCCAGAGATATGCCTATATTATTTTGAGGTTATGGTCCATCAAATATTACCAACCATGTCAATTTGTTGGAAATAGGTAGTTTGAGCCATTGAGGGTAATAGTGCCAGGTAAGAATATATGGAGCACACAGGTGCGAGTCGGACAATCCATGCTTATTAACCCTATTGTTTTCATTGGGCGACAGGGCTTGAAATGTCATTTCATCTCAATGTCGGTTAAAGGTCCCACAAAATTGGAAGCAACGTCTCCAAAATGACCCATACAGTATTGATGGGGATGTTAAACCTCAAATCAAATAAACTAACTAACCCCTCCACAGCTTAAAAGGCCTTATTGAAGCTTTTAGCTCTACTTTTAGATATTTAGATGATTTATTAAATATTGATAATACCTATTTTGATGGTTTGATCAGTCAGATTTACCCCCTAGAACTTCAGTTAAATAAAGCAAATTCTTCTGATACCGAGGCCCCGTTTTTGGATTTACATCTATCTATTGTAGATGGATTTGTTTCGTGCAAAATTTATGATAAACGCGATGACTTTGATTTTGAGATTGTAAATTTTCCTTTTTTGGATGGTGATGTTCCTCGTGCACCATCCTATGGCGTTTATATTTCGCAATTAATTCTATTTGCTAGAGTGTGTAGTCATGTAACTGACTTCAACACTCGTAATAAATTTTTAACGGTTAAACTCCTTAATCAGGGTTATCGGTACCATAAACTACGCAAAGCCTTTTCAAAATTTTATAGACGCCATTCTGATTTAATTTCAAAATTCAATATTGGACTTAAATCTCTTCTGCAACAAGGTCTATCGGAACCCGAATTTTATAGTGACTTAGTATATAAATTCAGAAAAATATATAACCGCAATGACTTCAGCACCCAATTTCGTAAAATCATTCTTCGATATAAAAAGATTGGGTACAACATGGATATTATACGACAGACTGCATGCATGGTAGTTAACCCAATCACGGTTGGCAACTTTGCTTCCCTCTTTAATTGCACGCCGGTGGGTCAGGCCTCAGATTCTATGACGGCTCCAACATAAAGGCTTATTGAAAATTAGAGAGATAATGCTGGTTGGTGCCTGATGCTCTGTCTCTGGTCGGACTCATCGGAGTCTAACTGTTGGTTTTCTTTTGCTCCAGCATTTCAGTGGTTTCTTGCTGTCGAGTCCTCACCGTTGTCTCACCTCTGTGGTTCTTTGATTTTTGTGTTCACGGAGATGTTGCACTGATGAGTTAGGAGGCCTTCATGTGGACTGAACAAATTATTTGTCTAAATCGCGACGGAAGTAAGGGCGAGGATTGTGGCCACGTAAAATCGATTTAAGCCCCCCAGTGGAAATCTTCCACTGACCGTTCCAAGGCGGCTCTTCTGTGGCGATTTATTTATATTATTGTTTGTTACTTACTGTGTGTATCACTTGTGTCTTTTAATTTTGGATGGCCATATGGCCATTTTGTGGGAAAGTAACTGTCCTTATGACCTTCCTTTGTTTAGGTTTCCATTATGGTCTGGTCGCTTAATGTTTGTATTTCTTTCCCTTTGGTGTCTTTTATGGGTGGAGAAAGTTAATTGTATCAATTCCTGATCTTTGTTTTACTTCTACTTATATCTCAGGAACTGTACAGATCCCCACTAAACCATATATATTCTTGTTCATGATAAGGCTTATTCAGTGATACCAGCCTGAGCTCGGTTGAGTCCATGCCCCATCCCCTCAACTTCATAAAAGGCCTAATATTTCAGATACCAGTGGTTTTTTTTCACATTTTTGGGACTGGTACCGGTACCGGTGGAATTGGGAAAATTTTCTTCTCAAATTGGGAAAAATAGCGCTAAAGGTGGTTTCCAGACGGAAGAGTTACATATTGGACTTACCTACGACTTTGAACTTACCCGAATTTCGGCAAATCGTTGCAATAGTACGCGAATTATGTCAATAGCCGTTTCTTCAAAGGGACGTTACTTCGGATTTCCGGAAGGTAAACAATACGAGCGATAAAACAACCGATTTCTCGCGACGAAAAAGAGAGAGAAAAAAAAGGATGCTGCATCATGATTTTGGGAATTTTTAACCTTTGAATTGGGAAAAAAACATACTTTTGGCGATTGGGAACGGGTCCGTTTTCCGGACCCAGTTTTATAGGGAAAAAAAAACACTGGATACAGAGGCCACAGGGGTGCTCATTTGGGAACGGGGGTTAGTTTGGGAGACTTTATAATCAATAAACTAAAACCATAGATGGCTGCGAGTGGGCAGTGCCCGCCTGAGCTGTGGTGAGCATAGTGGCCCATGGGCCTCTAGTTTATTTTCTCTTCTCTGGATTGGGGTAATGAAATTTTATTCGTAGGTTGCGGTCCTCACCAATCGGAGCTTGAAGAAATAGATTGGCTGCATGATGCTTCCACATAGAAATGAAACCGACAGCACACAAGTACTGGTAAACTGCTTAGAGGATCTAATAAAAATCAAAAAATGAGTTCCTTTAAGAGCAATGAAAACATTCATAAGAAAGAAGATGGGTCATACTACGTAGTTTCGGCTAATAAAGCCTCATCAGTGACCCTGTAATGATCTGGCAAAAAAAGCCAGAGGAAACATACTGCAATTTTGCAAATTTCGAATAGGCAGTCGATTCAAAGACTGATATATAAATCTAAATGGGGTCAAAATAATTAAAAACCTGTCTAGAATATGAGTCTAAACCAATAATTTATTCCGATTTCTCAGAATATTCACGCTGATCTCAAAGGACCAAAAGTAAAATATAAACTGCACTATGGTTGATGTACGGGAAGACGTTTTACGGCCGCCACACGGCACAACACCTGCTGCAGTGAAGGCAAATAAAAATCAAAAAATGAGCCTGCCCAGACAAAGCTGTGCGAATCTGACCTCCATGCTTATAAGCTGTATGGTTTCATTGGGCGAGAGGGTTTCAGATGTCATTTGATCTAAATGCTGGGTGAAAGTCCCACAAGATTGGAAGCAATGTCTCCAAAATGACATATACAGTGTTGATAGGGACATTAAACCTCAGATAAATATTTTGTATGTAAATCTATTAGCTCAGGTGAGCTATATAGGACCATCATGGTCCTCTTGTTAACTTAAAAAAAAAAAAACAGGAAAAGCCTTCCTTTTAGAAGGTATATGTAACTTTATATTTCTAATGATATCATTATCATAACGCTTACCCAAGGCTTTTATTTTCAGTGAGAGTACAGAATCCGTAGAGCCTGTGGAGGAAGACAATCAGCCAAAACAAATGACACTTGATGAGTGGAAGAAGATGGAGGAGGCAAAAAGATTGAAATCCCAGTTCAAACTTCGGCGAGCAGGGGAGGGTGTGGATGTTAGCCAGTGGAAGAGTGGGCGGGAGTATAGGAAAAGCGAGGGAGATGAAGAGAGTGTGGAGGAGGAAGAAGAATCAGAGGAAGAAGATGTAAGTATCATTATTCTGTCTGTCATGTTGGCCTTACCTTTGAAAATGTATTTTCTCTACATTTAGTTCACCTGAGCCGCAAGCTGGGTGCGTGGGGAGCTTAAATGATAGGCAGTTATCCGTTGACGTCTGGCGTCAACGTTTTCAAACGGCATTTCTGAGCCGATTGAGCCCAAATTTCAATGCATATCTAACACTTATCTAAGATAAATATGTTCTAGTCTTTGTCAAGATAAAATATTACCAGGAAAACTTGCCATAAGCATCTTCTGTAGCTATGCCAAATTTTACGAAAATTCAAAGCTGGTAACACTGTAATTTTTTCACCTTTAATGGATGTAGATCCTTTTTGCAAAATAAACTATTTTGTTGAAATCATCCAAGAACCTTACAGAAAGGCATTGCATTAGAAATTCCTAACACTTATCTAATAAAAATTAGTTTGTGCAAATCAAACTGAATATATCGTTAGCTTATGTAGCCTAGAAACCATTAAAATGCCCTGAATTTCTGGTATTTGCCTTCCGTTTATCCACTGTGGCAAAGAGTTGAAAATTTAAAAAGAGATATGATAAAAACGAAGCCAAACCAAATCTGAGTAGGTGGTGCAAGGAAGAATGAAAAAAGTTGGAAACCTCTGACACCTGAACTCCGTGGCATGTGGCAGTTACCAGCTAGCGCAAGTTCCGGGTTATATCTGGATCATTTAACATGACGGTGATTATGAAAGCTGGGTTTAATAAGAGGTCAAATTCAATCAAGACGCAGATCGCAAAGCACCTACAATGTGTGGATCAAGTTTGACCTACAGGACAAGAATGATCCAATCAGAGATTACTATTGCATGTGTCCTGCTGGAAAAAAGAATCATCGGTATGTGTGCACACACAGCTAGTATCCCCTATTTTCTTTGGCATTTGGCTTATCAGTACACAATATAACCGCTACCATGGGGCAAACGCTTCAAGTCTTCAATGATTTTATAGACTAAAAGATTAAGCTCCAGAAAAGAAGCTGTAGATCTAGTAAATGGACATGACGTGACTCAAGAGTATAAATCTGGCTAAATGTTGAAAGAGGTCGTTTTTAGAACAAACAAAGATTCAAAATCTTAACTTAAATGAGTAATTAGATGAATAATCCCAGATTGAATAATTATTATCATTTAAATGCTTCTTGATACCTCACATATCGGCTTTGTAATCACTCCCGTAGTTGATCAGACTCCTAAATGAAGTGCAAAACCTTTACAAAGATATAAACACAATCAAGTCATGCACAGTTTGGAATACAGGCAAAAGTATGATCATATTCTAACAGCAAATCTATTTAAAGAGCCATGGAACATAACTTTAGAAAGCTGCTGAGTCTTGTCCATAGGGGCTACACAAAAAAAGATAGGTTGACTAGTGTCTGGTGCAAAAACAAATACTGAAAACAGTTCATTGACACTAAATATGTCTATTAAAAGCATTTTCAAGTGTAATTGACTGCCCCTTTGAGAAAACCTTTGCAATTGAAATGAAATGAATGATAGGGAAAAACAATCAAACAACAGTTATACTTGAGTCACTTATCTCAAGTCGGATAACAAATCTCACAAAATCTGAACCAACATCTAAAATAATTGGTGTGCTGTTGATTTGGATGTCAAATCTCAATACAACCTCACCACCAATACAAAAATGGACAAGACAGACAGAAAGAAAAATTTGGTCAGGATTTCATGGGTACATTTGATAAGGTTTGTCATCAATGCCTTTGTGGTATACTTCTGTAAACAAGATAGTTTGTTTTTGGACATGGCATTCAACAAGGGGCAATTTTAGTGAACTGGGTGTTGAAATAATACTTATAATTATGCTATGAGCTAATTACACAAACCATACTATACCATAGCCATCCAAATCGAAAGCAGGAGTAAGCATGACAGAATCATAATTAGCATATGATTTCACATTTTGATGAATCGGGACAATCAGTATTTAGTCTGTTTGAAAACAATATGTTACCTGTTCTCAATTTTCATGAAATTTCATTAACATATTCCTACGATATGTGGAAATATTTAATGCCGAAATGGTGTTTTGACAAAGATTGGAACATAGTAAAATTGCATATAAAATTTGAATGAATACAAAACTTGCAGCTGAAATATGGGGATACCAATAATGAAAACAGAATGCCAAGCCATTAGTACAAAATGGATAAAGCCATTCATAGTATCAACTAACTCGCCAATGATGGCTTAATTCATAAAATACTTCAGCATTAGATATATGAAATTCTGATTACTGTAGAAAGCTTTATATCGGAGTACCCTCTGTTTTGGTAGTGGCATCGTTCAAAATGTAATTAATTTACAATAGAATTAAATATAAAAGCGAAATCATCATAATTACAAAGGTCATACCCAAGGCGATCATTGTGCATAATTTCATCAAAGTCCAAGCATGGGCAGAAACCAATGTAAATTTCCTATACCCTGAAAGAACCCCTTTGGCTCAATAGGCTTTTCATTGGGAAATAGGTAAATCAATGCATCATTTGTTAAATATTGTGTTCCATGATATGAGAATATGTAAAAATGATTGTCTATGAATGCTTAAGGTCAAGGTCATTCGGTGACATTGGCCCAAGGTCACTTGTATTGCAGGTACATTGACATATTAGAATACATTTTCTCTAAAACCACTGGGTCAATTTCATTTGAATTTTAAATGCAGCCTAAGGACAAATTTAGTCAAATGATTCAAGTCACATGGCCAAGATGACCACCATGCCTGAATATGCTAAAAATCGTATAAAATCTTCTTCAGAACCACTCTGCCAATTGTCTTGAAACTTGGTATGTAGCATCATGTGACTGATTACTACCAAATTTGCAAAAATGATGACCCTAGGTTGACCTTGACCTATTTTACATCAAGGTCAAGTTTGACTCCTTAGGCTTTTCAATAGGATGCCCAAATTTGGTAAAAAACTTAAAAAATCTTCTTCTTCAAAATCACTGGGCCAATTGTTTTGAAACTTGGTATGTAGCATTGGGTGACTGACTACTACCAAATTTGCAAAAATGATGACCCTAGGTTGACTTTGACCTATTTTTGCCAAGGTCAAATTTGGCTCTATAGGCTTTTCAAAGGGAAATAGGTAAATCAATGCATTTTTTCGAAAATTTTGTTGACTATGATTTGAGAATAGGTAAAAAATGATTTTCTATGAATGCTTAAGGTAAAGGTCATTTGGTGACCTTGGCCCAAGGTCACTTGTATTGCAGGTCCATTGACATATAAGAATCCATTTTGTCTAAAACCACTGGGCCAATTTCATATAAATTTTACACGCAGCCTAAGGACAGTAAGGGAACAAAATTTTATTCAAATGTTCCAGGTCACATGACCAAGATGGCCAGTATTCCCAAATATGGTAAAAACATTAAGTCTTCTTCTCAAGAATTGCTGAGCTAATTGTCCTGAAATTTGGTATGTAGCATTGGGAGAAAGTACTTCCGAATTTGCAAAAATGATGACCCTAGATTGATCTTGACTTTATTTTACGTCAAGGTCAGATTTGGCTCCTTAGGCTTTGCAATGGGAAATAGGTAATCAATGCATTTTTATGTCCCCGGTAGCGATAGCGGGGGACATATTGTTTTTGCCCTGTCTGTTTGTGGGTTTGTTGGTTTGTACGTGGATAACTTTAACGTTGGCCATAACTTTTGAACCGTTTGAGATAGAGCTTTCATATTTGGCCTGAAGGTTCCTTGTGACAAGACCTTCACATTCATGCAAAAAAATTTGACCTGTGACCTTGACCTTTGACCTACTTAAAAGAAAAAAATAACATTGGTCATAACTTTTGAACCACTTGAGATACAGCCTTCATATTTTGCGTGTATGTTCCTTGCGGCAAAAGCTTTACATTCATGCAACAAATTTTGGCCTGTGACCTTGACCTTGACCTTTGACCTACTTAAAACAAAAAAATAACATTTTGGTCATAACTTTTGAACCGTTTGAGATAGAGCCTTCATATTTTACATGTAGCTTCCTTGTGACAAGAGCTTTACATTCACACAAAAAAATTTGACCTGTGACCTTGACCTTTGACCTACATAAAAGAAAAAGTTAACATTGGTCATAACTTTTGAACTGTTTGAGATACAGCCTTCATATTTAGCATGTATGTTCCTTGTGACAAAAGCTTTTCATTCATGTCAAAAATTTTGACCTTGACCTTGACCTTTGACATACTTAAAATAAAAAATAACATTTTGGTCATAACTTTTGAATGGTTTGAGATAGAGCCTTCATATTTTGCATGTAGGTTCCTAGTGACAAGAGCTTTACATTCTTACACAAGAAATGTGACCTTGACCTTGACCTTTGACCTACATAAAAGAAAAAGTTAACATTGGTCATAACTTTTGAACTGTTTGAGATACAGCCTTCATATTTAGCATGTATGTTCCTTGTGACAAAAGCTTTTCATTCATGTCAAAAATTTTGACCTGTGACCTTGACCTTGACCTTTGACCTACTTAAAACAAAAAAATAACATTTTGGTCATAACTTTTGAACCGTTTGAGATAGAGCCTTCATATTTTACATGTAGCTTCCTTGTGACAAGAGCTTTACATTCACACAAAAAAATTTGACCTGTGACCTTGACCTTTGACCTACATAAAAGAAAAAGTTAAAATTGGTCATAACTTTTGAACTGTTTGAGATACAGCCTTCATATTTAGCATGTATGTTCCTTGTGACAAAAGCTTTTCATTCATGTCAAAAATTTTGACCTTGACCTTTGACCTACTTAAAATAAAAATAACATTTTGGTCATAACTTTTGAACCGTTTGAGATAGAGCCTTCATATTTTACATGTAGCTTCCTTGTGACAAGAGCTTTACATTCACACAAAAAAATTTGACCTGTGACCTTGACCTTTGACCTACATAAAAGAAAAAGTTAAAATTGGTCATAACTTTTGAATGGTTTGAGATAGAGCCTTCATATTTTGCATGTAGGTTCCTAGTGACAAGAGCTTTACATTCACACACAAGAAATTTGACCTGTGACCTTGACCTTGACCTTTGACCTACATAAAAGAAAAAGTTAACATTGGTCATAACTTTTGAACTGTTTGAGATACAGCCTTCATATTTAGCATGTATGTTCCTTGTGACAAAAGCTTTTCATTCATGTCAAAAATTTTGACCTGTGACCTTGACCTTTGACCTACTTAAAATAAAAAATAACCTTTTGGTCATAACTTTTGAATGGTTTGAGATAGAGCCTTCATATTTTGCATGTAGGTTCCTTGTGACAAGAGCTTTACATTCACACAAAAGAAATTTGACCTGTGACCTTGACCTTTGACCTACATAAAAGAAAAATTTAACATTTGTCATAACTTTTGAACCGTTTGAGATACAGCCTTCATATTTAGCATGTAGGTTCCTTGTGGCAATCGCTTTACATTAAGGCAAAATTTTGACCTGTGACCTTGACCTTTGACCTACTTAAAAAAATAAACATTTTTGGTCATAACTTTCCAACCGTTTGGGATAGAGCTTTCATATTTGGCATGTAGGTTCCCTGTGATTAGAGCTTTTCATACATGCAAAATGTTTGGACCA
The DNA here is from genome assembly GCA_963580285.1 of Lucinisca nassula. Lineage (NCBI taxonomy): Eukaryota > Metazoa > Mollusca > Bivalvia > Lucinida > Lucinidae > Lucinisca > Lucinisca nassula. The sequence continues at coordinate 116,700,441 of OY757014.1, forward strand.
TGACCTTGACTTTTGACCTACTTAAAAGAAAAAAATAAAATTGTTCATAACTTTTGAACCATTTAAGATAGAGCCTTAATATTTGGCATGTAGGTTCCTCGTGACAATAGCTTTACATTCATGCAAATTTTTTGGACCTGTGACCTTGACCTACTTTAAAGAAAAAATATTTTTGTTCATAACTTTTGAACCATTTAAGATAGAGCTTTCACATTTGGCATGTAAGTTTCTTGTGTCAAAGGCTTCCCACACAAACAAAAAACTTGAACTGTGAGCAACTTTGAATAAAAAATGACCATGCCCGGGGACATGTTCGTGTTTCACAAACACATCTTGTTTTTTCTAAAAATATTGTGGCCTTTTATATGGGAATAGGTAAAAAATGAATGTCTATGAATACTTACGGCCAAGGTCATTCGGGGACCTTTGCCCAAGGTCACTTGTATTGCAGGTCCATTGACATATTAGAATACATTTTCTCTAACACCACTGGGCCAATTTCATTTGAATTTTACGTTCAGCCTTAGGACCATAAGTGAATTAAACTTTATTCCAATGTTCCAGGTCACTTAACCAAGATGGCTGCCATGCCAGAATATGGTAAAAACCGTAAAAAAATCTTCTCCAGAACCACTGGGCCGATTGGTCTGAAACTTGGTACAGGCCTCCTAGCAAAACCTATAAAACCTATAATAACCTATAATGTTGTGCCAAACCTATAAAACCTTTATTTTGTTCATATTACCTATATAAGCCTGTATTTTCCTTAAAAAACCTATATTTTTCAATTTTTGAACCTTCTTGCGACTCAGCCCTAACTTTTCTTCTACTATTTTTAGCTCACCTGTCACGTAGTGACAAGGTGGGCTTTTGTGATCACTTTTTGTCTATTGTGCCTGCGTCCTTCCGGGCGTGTGTGCGTCCGTCCGTAAACAATTTCAAATAAGTATATCTCTAATACCACATGGCCAATCTTGATCAAATTTCATGTGAAGCATCATCAGGTAGGGGGAAAGGCTGCATAAGGTTTTTGGGCTGATCAGATTGGAATTCTGGTTGCCATGGCAACATATAGCTCCCATAGACTTATAATGGGAAAAATTAAAAAAATCTTCTCTGAAACCACAGGGCCCAGAGCTGAGATATTTAGCTTGTAACAATGTAAAGTGGTCAGCTATATAAATCCTGCCAATCATGCCCCTGGGGTCCAAATTGGCCCCACCCCGGGGCCCCTTAGCTCATATAGACCCATAATGGAAAAAAAAAAACCTTCAAAAATTTCTTCTCTGAAACCACAGGGCCCAGAGCTTAGATATTTGGCATGTAGCAACGGCAAGTGGTCACCAACATAATTCCTGCCAATCATGCCCCTGGGTTCCAAATGGGCCATGCCCATAGACACATAATGGAAAAAAAGCTTCAAAAATTTTCTTCTCTGAAACCACAGGGCCCACAGAGCTTATATATTTAGCATGTAGTAACGGCAAGTGGTCACCTACATAATTCCTGCCTATCATGCCCCTGGGGTCCAAACGGAGCACGCCCCGGGGCCCCTTAGCTCCGATTGACTCAAAATGGAAAAAAAAAAGCTTCAAAAATCTTCTTCTCTGAAACCACAGGGCCCAGAACTTAGATATTTAGCATGTAGCCAGTGGTCACCTATATAATTCCTGCCAATCGTGCCCCTGGGTTTCAAATGGGCCACTCCGGGGCCCCTTCGCTCCCATAGACTCAAAATTGAAAAAAGCATCAAAAATCTTCTTCTCTGAAACAACAAGGCCCAGAGCTTAGATATTTAGCATGTAGCAATGGCAAGTGGTCACCTACATAATTCCTTCATATCATGCTCCTGGGGTCCAAATGGGCCACGCCCCGGGGCCCCTTAGCTCCCATAGACGCCTAATGAAAAAAGCTTCAAAAATCTTCTCCTCAGAAACCACAGGGCTCAGAGCTTAGATATTTAGCAGGTAGCAACGGAAAGTGGTCACCTACATAAATCTTGCCAATCAAGCCCCTGAGGTCCAACTGGGCCTCGCCCCGGGGCCCCTTAGCTCCCATAGACTCCTAATGGAAAAAAGCATCAAAAATCTTCTCCTCTGAAACCACAGGGCCCAAAGCTTAGATTTTAGCAGGTAGCAACGGCCAGTGGTCACCTACATAAATCCTAGCCAATCATGCCCCTGGGGTCAAAATGGGCCAAGCCCCGGGGCACCTTAGCTCCCATAGACTCCTAATGGAAAAAAGCTTCAAAAATCTTCTCCTCTGAAACCCCAGGGCCCAGAGCTTAGATATTTAGCAGGTAGCAAAGGCAAGTGTTCGCCTACATAAATCCTGCCAATCATGCCCCTTGGGTCCAAATGGGCCACACCCCAGGGCCCCTTAGCTCCCATAGACTCCTAATGGGAGAAAAGCTTCAAAAATCTTCTCTGAAACCACAGGGCCCAGAGCTTAGATATTTAGCATGTAGCAACAGCAAGTGGCCCCGACATATTTCCTGATAATCATACCCCTGGGCAGGCTTTCAAGTAGTCCTACTTTTTCCTACTTTTCCTACTTTTTTGGTGTCTTCCTACTTTGTTCCTACTTTTTTCAGAAAAACTCCTACTTCTCCTACTTTTTTGATATGTTCAAAAACTAAGATCCCAAATAAATAAATAAACAAATCATTTAAAAATATAACATGTATCTCAAACTATTTGAAGAATGCATCTTGTTATATGACATATGCACTGATGATCCTCGACATTCATCTGCTGTTTTTAGCTGTACCACTGACTGGAATATGTTGATGTAAAGCAAAACTGCAATGACCATCTACAGTTTTGTCTTGTTGAACATGACAAGAATTTTTGCAGTCAGTAGTGTAGTGATGCTTTAACTAAATGACCAACTGGAGCTCTGTCTTGTTGAGAATGGTAGAAATTTCACTACAGCAATGCTTTGATGCCCTTTAGAACTGCTGTGACAAACTGTTCTGTCTTGTTTAGCATTACAGAAGTTTATTGTAGCAGTCCAGTGATGCCTTAACTTGCAGTGACCAGCTATAACTCTGTCTTGTTAGCGTGACAAACATTCACTTCAGCAGTGCAGTGATGCCTTAACTGCAGTAACCAGCTTGAGCTTTGTCTTGTTTAGCATGACAAAAATTCATTGCAGCAATACTTTGATGCCTCAACTGCATTGCCCAGCCAGAGCTCTGTCTTGTTAAGCATGGCAGGAGTTCATAGCAGCAATGCTTTGATACCATGGCTTTGATGCATTACTAGAGCTCTGTCTTGTTTAGTTGCTTTGACACCTTATCTGCAGTGATCAACTGGATCTCTGTCTTTAGCACAAGAGGAATTCATTTCAAAAGTGCTGTGATGCCTTAACTGCAGTGACAAATTAGAGTTCTGTCTTTTTTAGCTTGATAGAAATTCATTGTAGCAGACATGCTGTTATGCCTTAACTGTGGTTACCATCTAGAGCTATGTCTTGTTGAGCATGACAGAAATACATTACAGCAGTGCTCTGTCAGATGACTAAACTGCAGAGACCACTGGAGCTCAGTCTTGTTTAGCAAGACAGAAATTCATTGCAGCAATGCTGGGGTGTCTTGACTGCAGTGATCAACTAGAGTTCTGTCTTGAGCATGAAAGGGATACACTGCAGCAGTACTGTGATGCCTTAACTGCAGTTACCAACTAGGGTTCTGTCTTGTTGAGCATGGCAGCAATTCTGTGGTGCCTTAACTGAGTTACCAACTAGAGCTCTGACTTTTTGAGCATGACAGAAATTCATTGCAGCAGTGCTGCTTAAATTTGCCTTAAATGCAGCGACCAACAAGAATTATTGTCTTGATAAGTATGAAAGTAATTCATTGTTGCCATGCTTTGATGCATTTAACTGCAATGACCATTTAGAGTTCTCTGATGTTGAGTATGACAGGAATTCATTGCAGCAGTGCTTTGTTGCCTTAACTGAAGTTACCAACTAGAGTTCTGTCTTATTGAGCATGACAGGAATTCATTGCAGCCGTGCTGTGTTGCCTTAATTGAAGTGACCAATGAGAGATCCGTCTTGTTGAGCATGGAAGGAATTCATTGCAACGGTGCTGTGTTGCCTTAATTGAAGTGATCAACTAGAGCTGTGTCTTGTTTAGCATGACAGAAAACCATTGAAGCAGTACTAGGATGCCTTAACTGCAGTGAAATATCTGAGATCTTTCTTATGGAGGATGACAGGAATTCAAAGCAGCAGTAATGCAATGTCTTGACTGCAGTGATATGCCAGCAGATCTTCCTTGTCTAGCATGACAGAAATTCATTGCAGCAGTGCTGTGATGACTGGAGTGACCAACTAGAGCTCTGTCTTGTTTAGCATGACAGAAATTCATTGCAGCAATGCTGTGATGACTAGAGTGACTAATTAGAGCTCTGTCTTGTTTATCATGACAGAAATTCATTACAGCAATGCTCTGATGTCTGGAGTGACCAACTAGAGCCCTGTCTTGTTTAGCATGACAGAAATTCATTGCAGCAATGCTGTGATGTCTGGAGTGACTAATTATAGAGCTCTGTCTTGTTTAGCATGACAGAAATTCATTCTTGTTTAGCATGACAGAAATTCATTGCAGCATTGCTGTGATGTCTGGAGTGATCAACTAGAGCCCTGTTTGTTTAGCATGACAGAAATTCATTGCAGCAATGCTGTGATGACTAGTGTGACTAATTAGAGCTCTCTTGTTTGGCATGACAGAAATTAATTGCAGCAATGCTGTGATGACTGAAGTGACCAACTAGAGCTCTGTCTGGTTTAGCATGACAGAAACTCATTGCAGCAATGCTATGATGACTGGAGTGACCAACTAGAGATCTGTCTTGTTTAGGATGAAAGAGATTCATTGCAGCAATGCTGTGATGTCTGAAGTGTCTAACTAGTGCCCTGTCTTGTTTAGCATTACAGAAATTCATTGCAGCAATGCTGTGATGACTGGAGTGACCAACTAGAGCTCTGACAGAAATTCATTGCAGCAATGCTGTGATGACTGAAGTGACCAACTAGAGCTCTGTCTTGTTTTGGCATGACAGAAATTCATTGCAGCAATGCTGTGATGACTGAAGTGACCAACTAGAGCTCTGTCTTGTTTAGCATGACAGAAATTCATTGCAGCAATGATGTGATGACTGAATTGACCAATTAGAGCTCTGTCTTGTTTTGGCATGACAGAAATTCATTGCAGCAATGCTGTGATGACTGAAGTGACCAACTAGAGCTCTGTCTTGTTTAGCATGACAGAAATGCATTGTAGCAATGCTTTAAAACCTTGACTTCAGTGAGCAACTAAAATGCTGTCTTATTTTGCATGACAAGAATTCATTGTAGCAGTGCTATGATGCCTTCACCTGGACATCTTGTAGCTGATGCTTCTCAAAAATTTAAATTTTCAAAATTCATCAATTCTTTTGAATTAATATTTTGACATAGGTGTATGTCAATATCTAGGTGTATATATCTGCCAGTGGCAATCTCTTGACAAAAGCATTGGAAGTTCAGGCTGCAGGCATGAATAACTGTACTAGATGGGTTAGCCACTAACATTTTACAGGTGCCTGCTAACTTTGATGTAAAAGCATTAGACTCTAATGCACAAATAAAACTGCCCAAAATGAAAAACTGATAAAATGTGAGACATATGGAGGTATGTTTGTGTCCATTATCTCCTACTTTTTATATCAGTTTCCTATTTTTTTCCTACTTTTCTCCTACTTTTTGATATATCAGGCTCCTACTTTTCTCCTACTTTTTCACCAGGAGTCACTTGAAAGCCTGCCTGGGGTCCAAACAGGCCTCGGCCCGGGGCCCCTTAGCTCCCATAGACTCCTAATGGAAAAAAGCTTCAAAAATCTTCTTCTCTGAAAGTACAGGGCCCAGAGCTCCGATATTTAGCATGTAGCAGAGGCAAGTGTTCATCTACATAAATCCTGCAAATCATGCCCCTGAGGTCAAAATGGGCCACGCCCAGAGGCCCTTTAGCTCCCATAGACTCCTTATGGAAAAAAAAAAAGCTTCAAAAATCTTCTTTTCTGAAACCACAGGGCCCAGAGCTTAGATATTTAGCATACAGCAATGGCAAGTGGTCACCTACATAAATCCTGCCAATCATGCCCCTGGGGTCCAAACGGGCCACGCCCCGGGGCCCCTGAGCTCCCATTGACTCTTAATGAAAAAAGCTTAAAAAATCTTTTTCTCTGAAACCACAGGGCCCAGAGCTTAGATATTTAGCATGTGGCAACGGCAAGTGGTCACATACATAAATCCTGCCAATCATGCCCCTGGGGTCCAAATGGGCCAAGCCCCGGGGCTCCTTAGCTCCCATAGACTCCTTATGGAGAAAAGCTTCAAAAATCTTCTCCTCTGAAACCACAGGGCCCAGAGCTTAGATATTTAGCAGGTAGCAACGGAAAGTGGTCAACTACAGAAATCCTGCCAATCATGCCCCTGGGGTCCAAATGGGCCACGCCCCGGGACCCCTTAGCTCCCATAGACTCCTAATGGAAATAAATGTTCAAAAATCTTCTCAGAAACCCCAGGGCCCAGAGCTTAGATATTTAGCATGTAGCAATGGTAAGTAGTCATCTACTTCAATCCTGCCAATCATGCCCCTGGGGTCCAAATGGGCCACGCCACTGGGCACCTTAGCTCCCATAGACTCCTAATGGAATAAAGCTTCAAAAATCTTCTTCTCTGAAACCACAGGGCCCAGAACTTAGATATTTAGCATGTAGCCAGTGGTCACCTGTATAATTCCTGCCAATCATGCCCCTGGGTTTCAAATGGGCCACTCCGGGGCCCCTTCGCTCCCATAGACTCAAAATTGAAAAAAAGCATCAAAAATCTTCTTCTCTGAAACAACAAGGCCCAGAGCTTAGATATTTAGCATGTAGCAACGGCAAGTGGTCACCTACATAATTCCTGCATATCATGCTCCTAGGGTCCAAATGGGCCACGCCCCAGGGCCCCTTAGCTCCCATAGACTCCTAATGAAAAAAGCTTCACAAATCTTCTCCTCTGAAACCACAGGACCCAGAGCTTAGATATTTAGCAGGTAGCAACGGAAAGTGGTCACCTACATAAATCCTGCCAATCAAGCCCCTGAGGTCCAACTGGGCCTCGCCCCGGGGCCCCTTAGCTCCCATAGACTCCTAATGGAAAAAAGCTTCAAAAATCTTCTCCTCTGAAACCACAGGGCCCAAAGCTTAGATATTTAGCAGGAAGCAACGGCCAGTGGTCACCTACATAAATCCTAGCCAATCATGCCCCTGGGGTCAAAATGGGCCAAGCCCCGGGGCACCTTAGCTCCCATAGACTCCTAATGGAAAAAAGCTTCAAAAATCTTCTCCTCTGAAACCCCAGGGCCCAGAGCTTAGATATTTAGCAGGTAGCAAAGGCAAGTGTTCGCCTACATAAATCCTGCCAATCATGCCCCTTGGGTCCAAATGGGCCACACCCCAGGGCCCCTTAGCTCCCATAGACTCCTAATGGTAGAAAAGCTTCAAAAATCTTCTTCTCTGAAACCACAGGGCCCAGAGCTTAGATATTTAGCATGTAGCAACGGCAAGTGGCCACCTACATATTTCCTGATAATCATACCCCTGGGGTCCAAACAGGCCTCGCCCCGGGGCCCCTTAGCTCCCATAGACTCCTAATGGAAAAAAGCTTCAAAAATCTTCTTCTCTGAAAGTACAGGGCCCAGAGCTTAGATATTTAGCAGGTAGCAACGGCAAGTGGTCAACTACATAAATTCTGCCAATCATGCCCCTGGGGTCCAAATGGGCCACGCCCCGGGACCCCTTAGCTCCCATAGACTCCTAATGGAAATAAATCTTCAAAAATCTTCTTCTCAGAAACCCCAGGGCCCAGAGCTTACATATTTAGCATGTAGCAATGGTAAGTAGTCATCTACTTCAATCCTGCCAATCATGCCCCTGGGGTCCAAATGGGCGACGCCACTGGGCCCCTTTCACTCCCATAGACTCCTGATGGAATAAAGCTTCAAAAATGTTCTTCTCTGAAACCACAGGGCCCAGGTCACCTACATAAATCCTGCCAATCATGCCCCTTGAGCCAGAATTGGCCACACCCATGGCCCATTAGCTACCATGGATTGACTTAAAATGGTAAAAAACTTAAAACAGAAAAAAAAACTTGAAAAATATTATTCTGTGAAACTATAAGGCCCAGAGCTTAGGTATTTAGCATGTAGCAACATGGAGTTGTTGCCTACATGAATCCTGCCTGAGTCTTGCCCCTTGGGTTCAAATTGGCCAAATCCTGTGGCTTCTTTACTCCAATAAACTTATAATGGAAAAAAAAATCTTTAAAAATCTTCTTCTCTGAAACCATGAAGTACAGACCTTAGACATTTAGTATATAGCAACGCCCATAGGGGCTTGAAGAAATATATGGGCTGCATGATGCTTCCACACAGAGCTGAATCCAGCTCACACACTAGTATTGTTAAACCGCTTAGAGGATCTAAGCCTGTCCAGGAACCGCGGTGCGAGGCAGACTGTCCATGCTAATAAACCCTATTGGTTTCATTGGGTGACAGGGCTTGAGATGTCATTTCATGTCAATGTCGGGTAAAAGTCCCACAAAGTTGGAAGCAACGTCTCCAAAATGACCTTTACAGTGTTGACGGGGACGTTAAACCTCAAATCAAACAAACAAACAAGTATATAGCAACATAAAATGGTCGCCTACATAAATCCTGCCAACCATGCTCTTTGGGTCAAAATTGACCTATGGATTTATACTGGGAAAAAAATAAAAAATCTTCTTCTCCAAAGCCATAAGGCTCAGATATTTAGTATGTAGCAATGTCAAGTGGTCTCCTACAATTATGATTTTCTGGTACACAGGTGAGCAATATAGGGCCATTGGGGTCTCTTGTTTACTTTTTAGTCCCATAAAAAGTGATGAAAACTGTCAAGAAATTGTTGTTTTTTTTCCTCGCTCACTTCGCTCGCTCGGACTTTGTAAAATTTAGATTTACTTTGTCTGAGTAATTGTAGTTAGCTCACCTGTCACAAAGTGACGAGGTGACGAGGTGAGCTTTTGGGATCACTTTTTGTCTGTCGTGCGTCCGTGCGTGTGTGAGTGCATGCGTCTGTAAACAATTTCAAATAAGTATAACTCTAATACCCCATGGCCAATCTTGATCAAATTTCATGTGACACATCATTAGGTAGGGGGAAAGGCTGCATAAGGTTTTTGGGCTGATCAGATTGGAATTTTGGTTGCCATGGCAACATATAGCTCCCATAGACTTACAATGGGAAAAAATTAAAATATCTTCTTCTCTGAAACCACAGGGCCCAGAGCTTAGATATTTAGCATGTAGCAAGGGCAAGTGGTCACCTACATAATTCCTGCCAATGAAGCCCCTTGGTCCCAAACGGGCCACGCCCCGGGGCCCCTTCGCTCCCATAGACTCATAATGGAAAAAAAGCTTCAAAAATCTTCTTCTCTGAAACCACAGGGCCCAGAGCTTAGATATTTAGAATGTAGCAACGGCAAGTGGTCACCTACATAAATCCTGCCAGTCATGTCCCTGGGGTCCAAATGGGCCACGCCCCGGGGCCCCTTAGCTCCTATAGACTCATGATGGAAAAAAAGCTTCAAAAATCTTCTTCTCTGAAACCACAGGGCCCAGAGCTTAGATATTTAGCATGTAGCAAGGGCAAGTGGTCACCTACATAATTCCTGCCAATCATGCCCCTGGGGTCCAAATGGGCCAAGCCCCGGGGCTCCTTCGCTCCCATAGACTCATATTGGAAAAAAAGCTTATAAAATCTTCTTCTCTGAAACCACAGGGCCCAGAGCTTAGATATTAAGCATGAAGTAACGGCAAGTGGTCACTTACATAATTCCTGCCAATCATGCCCCTGGGTTCCAAATGGGCCACGCCCGGGGTCTCCTTTGCTCCCATAGACTCATAATGGAAAAAAGCTTAAAAAATCTTCTTCTCTGAAACCACAGGGCCCAGAGCTTAGATATTTAGCATGTTGCAATGGCAAGTGGTCACCTACATAATTTCTGCCAATCATGCCCCTTGGTTCAAAATGGGCCACGCCCCGGAGCTCCTTCGCTCCCATAGACTCTTAATTGAAAAAAAAACTCTCTTAAACCAGAGGGCCCAGAGCTTATAAATTTAGCATGTAGTAACGGCAAGTGGTCACTTACATAATTCCTGCCAATCATGCCCCTGGGCCCAATTTAGCATGTAGTAACGGCAAGTGGTCACTTACATAATTCCTGCCAATCATGCCCCTGGGGTCCAAACTGACCACCCCTGGGGCCCCTTAGCTCCTATATACTCATAATGGAAAAAAGCTTCAAAAATCTTCTTCTCTGAAACCGCAGGGCCCATAGCTTAGATATTTAGCATGTAGCAAGGGCAAGTGGTCACCTACATAATTCCTGCCAATCATGCCCCTGGGTTCCAAATGGGCCACTCCCCGGGTCCCCTTCTCTCCGATAAACTCATAATGGAAAAAAAGCTTAAAAAACCTTCTTCTCTGAAACCACAGGATCCAGAGCTTAGATATTTAGCATGTAGCAACGACAAGTGGTCACCTACATAATTCCTGCCAATCATGCCCCTGGGTTCCAATTGGGCCAAGCCCCGGGGCGCCTTTGATTTTGTGAATTTCACTGATTTTCACAGTGTTGCACCTGACAGCAACTTCAACTAGCCATTGTTTCATAATGGATGGTCTGTTTTACTCCAAACTCGTAGTGAGTGTTCATTGGGTAGAAGCCTTTCAAATGCAACCTTTCATGACTTGATCATTGTTGTCATGGTAAAGAGGGGGCATCTCAAAGTTGGCAAAAAGTGTGTTTTCACATGAATTTTTAGCTCACCTGTCACATAGTGACAAGGTGAGCTTTTGTGGTCACCTTGTTTCAATTGTGCGTGCGTCCGTTCGTGCGTGCGTGGGTCCGTAAACAATTTCAAATAAGTATATCTCTAATACCCCATGGTCAATCTTGATCAAATTTCATGAGAAGCATCACCAGGTAGGGGGAAAGGCTGCATAAGGTTTTTGGGCTGATCAGATTGGAATTCGGGTTGCTATGGCAACATAAAGCTCCCATAGACTTACAATAGGGAAAAAATTAAAATATCTTCTTATCTGAAACCACAGGGCCCAGAGCTAAGATATTTAGCATGTAGCAACGGCCAGTGGTCACCTACATAATTCCTGCCAATCATGCCCCTGGGGTCCACATGGGCCACACCCCAGGGCCCCTTCGCTCCCATAGATTCACAATGGAACAAAAAGCTTCAAAAATCTTCTTCTCCGAAACCACAGGACCAAGAGCTTAGGTATTTAGCATATAGCAAGGGCAAGTGGTCACCTACATAATTCCTGCCAATCATGTCCCTGGGTTCCAAACGGGCCACGCCCCGGGGCCCTTTAGCTCCTATAGACTCATAATGGAAAAAATCATCTTCTCTGAAACCACAGGGCCCAGAGCTGCGATATTTGGCATGTAGCAACGGCAAGTGGTCAACTACATAATTCCTGCCAATCACGCCCCTGGGGTCCAAATTGGCCACACCCCGGGGCCCCTTAGCTCCCTTAGACTCATAATGGAAAAAAAGCTTCAAAAATCTTCTTCTCTGAAACCACAGGGCCCAGAGCTTAGATATTTAGCATGTAGCAACGGCCAGTGGCCACCTACATAATTCCTGCCAATCATGCCCCTGGGTTCCAAATGGGCGACGCCCTGGGGCCCCTTAGCTCCCATAGACTCATAATGGAACAAAAAGCTTAAAAAATCTTCTCGGAAACCACACGGCCCAGAGCTAAGATATTTAGCATGTAGCAATGGCCAGTGGTCACCTACATAATTCCTGCCAATCTTGCCCCTGGGGTCCACATTGGCCACGCCCCAGGGCCCCTGCGCTCCCATAGACTCACAATGGAACAAAAAGCTTCAAAAATCTTCTTCTCGGAAACCACTGGACCCAGAGCTTAGATATTTAGCATATAGCAAGGGCAAGTGGTCACCTACATAATTCCTGCCAATCATGCCCCTGGGTTCCAAACAGGCCACGCCCCGGGGCCCTTTAGCTCCCATAGACTCATAATGGAAAAAAGCTTCTAAAACCTTCTTCTCTGAAACCACAGGGCCCAGAGTTTAAATATTTGGCATGTAGCAATGACAAGTGGTCACCTACTTAATTCCTGCCAATCATGCCCCTGGGGTCCAAATTGGCTACACCCCGGGGCCCCTTAGCTCCCATAGATTCATAATGGAAAAAAAGGTTAAAAAATCTTCTTCTCTGAAACCACAGGGCCCAGAGCTTAGATATTTAGCATGTAGCAACGGCCAGTGGCGACCTACATAATTCCTGCCAATCATGCCCCTGGGTTCCAAATGGGTGACGCCCTGGGGCCCCTTCGCTCCCATAGACTCATAATGGAACAAAAAGCTTCAAAAATCTTCTTCTCTGAAACCACAGGGCCCAGAGCTTAGATATTTAGCATGTAGTAACGGCAAGTGGTCACATACATAATTCTTGTCAATCATGCCCCTGGGGTCCAAATGGGTGACGCCCTGGGGCCCCTTCGCTCCCATAGACTCATAATGGAACAAAAAGCTTCAAAAATCTTCTTCTCTGAAACCACAGGGCCCAGAGCTGAGATATTTGGCATGTAGCAAGGGCAAGTGGTCACCTACATAAATCCTGCCAATCATGCCCCTTAGCTCCCATAGACTCATAGTGGTAAAAAAAGCTTCAAAAATCTTCTCTGAAACTACAGGGCCCAGAGTTTAGATATTTAGCATGTAGGAAGGCCAATTGGTCACCTACATGATTCCTGCCAATCATGCCCCTGGATTCCAAATGGGCCACACCCCGGGGCCCCTTCACTCCCATAGACTCATAATTGAAAAAAGCTTCAAAAATCTTCTTCTCTGAAACCACAGGGCCCAGAGCTTAGATATTTAGCAAGTATCAAGGGCAAGTGGTCACCTACATAATTCCTGGCAATCATGCCCCTGGGGTCCAATAGGGCCACGCCCTGGGGCCAGTTAGCTCCTATAGACTCATAATGGAAAAAAAAGCTTCAAAAATCTTCTCTGAAACCAAAGGGCCCAGAGCTTAGATATTTAGAATGTAGCAACGGCAAGTGGTCACATACATAGTTCCTGCCAATCATGCCCCACGGGTCCAAACGGGCCACGCCCCGGGGCCCTTCAGCTCCTATAGACTCATAATGGAAAAAAGCTTCAAAAATCTTCTTCTCTGAAACCACAGGGCCCTGAGCTTAGATATTTAGCATGTAGCAATGACAAGTGGTCACTTACATAAATCCTGCCAATCATGCCCCTGGGGTCCAAATGGCCACACCACGGGACCCCCATAGCTCCCATAGATGCATAATGAAATAAAAAAACTTCAAAAATCTTCTTCTCTGAAAACACAGAGCCCAGAGCTTAGATATTTAGCATGTAGCAACTGGAAGTGGTCTCCTACATATTTCCTGCTAATCATGCCCCTGGGGTCCAAATGGGCCATGCCCAGGGTCCCCTTAACTCCCATAGACTCATAATGGAAAAAAGCTTCAAAAATCTTCTTCTCAGAAATTGTGAAGCACATAACTTAGTTATTTAATGTCTAGCAACATAAAATAGCCAGCTTCATAAATCCTGCTTACCCTGCCCCTGGGGTCAAAATTGGCCACACCCGAGCTCATCACCTCCAATAGACTTATAATGGAAAAAAAACTTAAAAAATGTTCTTCTATGAACCATAAGGCCCAGAGCTTAGATTTTTAGCTCACCAGAGCCAAAGGCTCCGGGGGAGCTTATAGGATAGGCAGTTGTCCGTCGTCGTCTGGCGTTAACATTTTCAAACGACATCTCCTCTGAAGCCACTGGGCCGATTCAGCCCAAATTTCATCTGTAGCATCCTTGGGTTGGGGGATTGAAAGTTTGTGTTTTTTATGAAATTCGGCTCATTGGTTTGGTTGCTATGGCAACTTACAGTTTCCATAGACTTATAATGGGGAAAATTGAAAAATGGCATTTACTGCCAAGCCACTGCAGATATTTTGACAAAACTTTCATAGAAATATTCCTTAGGCAACAGTGTTGCGCCGAGAGGGGGCCATGGGGCCATTTGCCTACCTAAAGTCATTGATGGCCCTTTCAACATTAAACATGGGGCCCGGATGACCCTCAGAAATCAACAACGTTGCTTATATTTTATTTACTGAAGCCCCTTTAAAATATAAAATGACCCTTTGGAAAATGTCATAAGGGCCATTGGTGTCCCCCAAGCAATCGAGCCTAGGCACAACACTGGGCAATCTACTATCTGCCATATGATTTTAGGCCTACTGCTCATTTGTATTGGTTGCCATGGAAACCAAAATGAAAAAATAGAAAAAAAAAAATACTTAAAAAATCATCTCCTCAGAAACCGTATGCTCTCTGAGGCTGAAAGTTTATGGCGAATATTTTATTTTTACAAGAAACCCACTTGACCGATGACACATTTCATAATTTTGACAACCATTTTAAAGGCACAGTCGTCCATTCATTTGGTACTTCAAACAGCAGGGGTGTAGCAATTTTGATTCACTCGTCTGTATGCCATAATGTACTTAATGTTTTTCGCGATACATATGGTCGTCTTCTTATCGTAAATGTCGAGATTGACCAAGTAACCTATTCACTGATAAATATTTACGCACCCAATTACCAGTGCGATCGAAACATATTTTTTAAACAGCTTTCAGAAAATATATCACAACATGCTCAAGGGTTGGTATTATTGGCTGGGGACTTCAATGAAATATTAAATCCTAAAATAGACCGGAGAAACCGTAACACAATTCCTAAAAAGACAAAGGCAAGTGCGGCTTTGAACAATATTATTAAAGAAAAAAAAATTAATAGATATCTGGAGGATAAAGAATAAGCAAAAAATGCAGTTTACATGGAAGCGACAAGCCTTAAACGAAGCTAGTCGAATAGACTACTTTCTTATAACAGACGATCTGTTCACTAGTGTGATTTCGACAGACATAAGACCAGCTCAAATCAGTAAGACAAGTCATTTGTCGGTATCACTTAAACTAAGAATAGGTCAACAAAATCGAGGTAGCGGACTATGGAAAATTAATAATAGCATTTTGCAGGATATTGATTACAGATTATTAATAATACGTACAATTGAAAATTCCAAATTATTGACTGAGCACAGTAACTATTCAGCGCATAATATATGGGAAAAAATAAAAATAGATGTAAGGGAGGCAACACAATCCTACTCAAAATTAAAAGCTAAACAGACACGAAATCGGTGTAGCATTTTGGAAAATAGGTTAAATACATTGCACCAAGCACAAGACGAAAACATGGTCGTTAATGAAATTTTAGAAAACGAAATTATGAATACGGAACAAGAACTAGATTCTATTTATGAATATCGAGCCAAAGGTGCACAAATACGAGCCAGGGCCGAATGGATCGAGCAGGGTGAAAAAAATACGAAATTCTTCTTAGGCCTCGAAAAGAGTAGACAAATAAAGAAAAACATTAAAACACTAACTACTACAGACGGACGCACAATAACGGACCAAACAGACATTCTCAACGAACAGGTTAATTATTATAAAGATTTATACACCTCAAAAATTAATGATACAGCAAAAATTACAAATTATCTTAACTCGACTCGTTTGGAAAATAAATTGACACAAGCAGACAAACAAATTTGTGAACAAACTATTACCTCAGAAGAATGTAGGCAATCACTTGACTCAATGAAGCTAAACAAAAGCCCGGGATCCGACGGTCTATCCGTTGAATTTTATCAGGCTTTCTGGAACAATCTGAAAGGTCCGTTCATGAATTCCTTAAATGAATCGATACAAAAAGGCCAACTAACCGATACACAAGGTCAAGGCATTTTAAGTTTGATTTTTAAATCCGGAGACGAAACCTATCTTAATAACTGGCGCCCAATAACTCTACTAAATGTAGATTACAAAATCATTGCTCGGACATTAGCACAAAGACTACAAAAAGTAATTACAAAAATTGTAAGCACAGATCAAAACGGTTACATAAAGAATAGATTTATAGGTTTCAGTATTAGACAAATACAAGATATTATTGACTACGCTGAAGACAGTAACCTAGAAGGGGTGTTATTATTTTTAGATTATCAGAAAGCATTCGATTCGATAGAATGGAATTTTATGAATATGGCATTAGAAAAGTTTGGTTTCGGGAAGAAATTTATAGATTCGGTCAAGATGTTATATAAAAATGTTAAAAATAGTATAGTGAATAATGGGTGGGTATCAAACAGCTTCGGTATTTCGCGTGGAATTAGGCAAGGCTGTCCTATATCCGCTCTGTTATATATCATATCAGCAGAAATAATGGCAGTAAATATAAGAAATAATACGCATATAAGAGGTATCAAAGTAAAACACTCTAGAGAAATAAAGTTAACACAAATGGCTGATGACACTACTATTTTCCTAGAATCTGAAAATTGTATACCGGCGTTACTAAACGAAATTCAGCGATTTACTGAAGTATCCGGGCTTAAACTAAATAAATCAAAAACAAAAGGTATACTCTTAGGCAGAAACAGGCATAACAACAGACTTACAATAAATGGAATAGATTTCTCAATGTCAGCTATAAAAGCCTTAGGCATCTACTTTAGTGCAAATACGCAGGAATCGCAACAGCTTAACTGGAACCGGTTGATAGAAGATATACAGAATCTGCTTAATTCTTGGAAAAGACGAAAATTGACTTTCTTTGGTAGAATTACTGTGCTTAAAACTCTGGCGATGTCAAAATGCAATTATCTTTTACAATGTATAACAGTTACAAATGAGACCTTAGCTAAAATTGAAAGTTTATTCTTTAAATTTCTGTGGAACGATAAAAATGAAAAAATCAAGCGAAAACAGTTAATCCAAAACTATGAAAACGGTGGCATAAGAATGGCGGATGTTAAAACACAATTAAAAACAATTCAAATTAAATGGGTACACAGGCTTATCTCATGTGAAGAAATGAACTGGAAGTTAGTACCAAAATTCTACTTCGACAAATACGGCAACAATTTTTTGATATTCAAAATGAACTTTGGCAGTATTAAAGAAATGAAAAATATAAAGCTTCCCAAGTTTTACAAAAATATTTTAGAAACATGGGTAAATGAAGGGGGTGGAAATACAAGTGAACCGAAAACTTTCGAAAGTATACGAAATCAAATTTTATGGGGAAATCGGTTTATAAAATGTGCCGGAAAGTGTTTGCTATTCAAAAACTGGATGGATTCCGACATCATTTATGTTAACGATATTATTGATCAAACAGGCTACATTAACTCCGAGTATATATACGAAAAGCTTAACAATAAACAGAACTGGATAAGTGAAATATGCCGATTAAAACGAGCCATCCCAGCACACTGGAAACAAATACTAAAATCACCTAGGTCACGGGAAACTGCGGTATACACGCAATCACGATTCAGCTTAAACGGCGAAATCAAACTTCATCTGAACAATGACTACTTAATTCAAAATAAACAAATATTTACATTCATACAAAACAAAAACCGTGTTAAACCAATTATGGAAAGTTTCTGGGCGGAGAAATTTAATCTATCTACAACAGATCAGTTCTGGGGGTCGGTGTATAACGATATGATGAGGTATTCAAAAACTAATAAACTTAAAGAATTTAGGTTCAAACTTATAAACGCCATACTACCATGCAAACAAGTATTATTTAAATGGAAAATAGCAGATACAGCAATGTGCGAGGTCTGCAATATTACAGAGGATTATGAGCATCTGTTTATCAACTGTCCGGTCGTAAAACAACTCTGGACACAATTAGAAACATCATTCAAAAAGTGCAATTTTTCCAATTCGATGAAAAAGTTTGAATATTTGGTTGTAGGTTATAAACCCGGTCAACAGCAATATGAAGAGTTGAACTATGTTTTGACAATAATTGGCCATATAATTTTCAAAGGGTACTGCTTAAGTGAAAACAGGAAAAAATATATGGATTTATTGCTTTTAGCTAAAACAGACTTTATTAAATGCATGGAAGTATCGAATTCCTTGAAACTTAATCGGAAAAAAATGTTTAAATCATTTGTAGAGCACTTCGTGTACGGTAAAATATAAAACTTGTAGCTTATAATATGTCTGATATAGGTTGTTGTATGTAGTTTTTACTTGCTTCTCTTATGTTAGCTTTAGTTTCCAGACCTCAAAGCAACATATAAAAGGGATGCATGTACTGTCGCTTGTTAGAATACTCTGTGCATGTTAGTCTTGCTTGTTTTTTTTCGCTTTCGTAGCAAGGCAGACGTGACGGGATATTTTGTTTGTTTAATTTGATGTTTAACGTCCCCGTCAACGCTATATAGGTCATTTTGGAGACGTTGCTTCCAATTTTGTGGGACTTTTACCTGACATTGGGATAAATGACATCTCAAGCCCTGTCGCCCAATGAAACCAATAGGGCTTATAAGCATGGGCGGTCCGACTCGTACCGCTTTGCGTGTGCAGGCTTAGATCCTCTAGGCGGTTTGCCGGTATTCGTGTGTGGTCGGAATTAGCTCCGCGTGGAAGCACCATGCAGTCCGTTTATTTCTTCAAGCCCCGGTGGCGGGGTCTGGTGGAAAACTTATAGTCGACGATAAGCTTATAGTGTATTGACCATACAAACAATTTCATTCATAGTTATGTCCATTCATTCAGGTTACTATTCTAGTATTTAGCAGCCTGAGGCGAGAGATATTTACTACGGAATTTTACGCTGTGTGATCATACTATCCCATTGTTTACTCTCAGGTAAAGTCCAAAAAAGTCAGTAGACTGACTAACAGTTAAAACCCGGATCAGACCGCTCCTATGGAGCAGTCTGATATGGGTAGTGCTGAATACACGGAAAAGAACTATTTCAATATCATACGATACTTGCTTTGATTTATAGTGCATGCTTTGTAAGCGGGTAGAAAGGATGGCCCCGACCTTTCTCTCACAGTTAGACGGGGTAATAAAAAATGTAAAAATGAAAAAAAAAAAAAAAAAAAAAAAAAAGTTTATGGAAATATTCACCATATTTGCCTTTACAGGTTTTGTGTTTTTTATGAAATTCGGCTCTTTAGTTTGGTTGCTATGGCAACTTAGATTTTCCATAGACTTATAATGGGGAAAATTGAAAAATGGCATTAACTACAAAGCCTTTGCAGATATTTTGACAAAATTTTCATAGAAATGTTCCTTTAGTAAACTTCTCTCAGCCATATGCTGTTATGTCAACCTGGGGGTCCAGTAGGTTGTGCCGGGGCCATGCCCCGCCCCCAGTACTTCATAAAATGCCTTATATCTCAGAAACCTTACAGATCCCCACCCCTAAACCATATATATTCTTGTTCCTATTGATAAGACGCATTCAGTGACACCAACCTGGAGGTCCTCCAGGATGTGCCGAGGCCATGCCCCACCCCCTCCACTTCATAAAAGGCCCAATATCTTGGAAACCATTCAGATCCCCACCCCTGAACCCTATATACTCTTGTTCCTTATGATAAGAGGCATTCAGTGACATCAAACTTGGGGTCCCCCGGGATGCGCCAGGGCCATGTTCTGCCCCTCCATTTCATAAAAGGCCCAATATCTCGGAATCCTTACAGATCCCCACCCCTAAACCATATATATTCTTGCTCCTTATGATAAGACGCATTCATCGTCCCCAAATTGGGGGTCTTCTGGGGTGCCCTGTAGCCATGCCCCACCCCTTCACTTCACAAAAGGCCATATATCTCAGAAACTGTTCAGATCCCCACCCCTAAACCATATATGTTCTTGTTCATTATGATGAGACACATTCAGTGACACCAACCTGGGGGTCCCCAGGGATGTGCTGGGGCCATGCCCCACCCCCTCCATTTCATAATATCACAATATCTCGGAAACCTTACAGATCCCCACCCCTAAACCATATATATTCTTGTACCTTATGATAAGACACTTTCATTGACACCAGCCTGGGGGTCTCCCTGGGCCTTGCCCCACCCCTGCACTTCACAAAAGGCCTTTTATCTCAGAAACTGTTCAGAGCCCCACCCCTAAACCATATATATTCATCTTCCTTATGATAAGGCACATTCATTGACACCAGCTTGTGAGTCCCCGGGGCATGCCCGGGCCTTGCTCCACCGCTTGACTTCATTAAAAGCCACATATCTCAGAAATAGTTCAGATCCCCACCCCTAAACCATATATATTCTTGTTCCTTATGATAAGACTCATTCAGTCACACCAACTTGGGGGTCTCTTTGTGCTGAGGCAATGTGCCCCGCCCTTCCACTTCATAGAAGGCCATAACTTTCAGAAACCATTAAATCCCCACCCCATGTTCATATATGTTCTTGTTCCTTATTATTAGCACATCTACTGTAGGGGTGTCCGCAGGGGCCAGTCCTCTCCTTTCCACTTCATGAAAGGATATCTTGGAAACCGTTCAGATTCCCACCCCTAAACCATATATATACTTGGTCCTTATGATGAGACACATTTAGGGACAACAATCTTGGGCTTTCCTGGGAATGACAGGGCATGCTCCAACCCCTCCACTTATATCTCCAGCCATGCAGATCCCCACTGCTAAACCATATATATTCTTGTTCTTTGTGATAAGACACATTTAGTGATACCAACCAGGGCTCCATTGGGTCCATGCGCCACCCCCTCTACTTCATAAAAGGCCTAATGTTTCATATACTGAGTCCACATGGACGCTCATTTGGATATGGGGGTTCATTTGGCAGATTAAAATGATATCATGTTAAAATACATGGCTGCAATTTGGCAGTGCCCACCTGAGCTCTGGTGAGCATAGTGGCCCATGGGCCTCTTGTTAGTATGTAGCAAGGTTAAGTGGCCATCTACATAAATCCTGCCAGTTATGCCCCTGGGATCCAAATTGGCCACACCCCAGGGGTCTTTAGCTTCCATAGACTTACAATTGGAGAAACTTCAAAAATCTTCTCCTCTGAAACCACCGAGGGCTGAGCGCAAAACTATTGTAACTGACATTTTGGCCATTTTCATTTTTTCCTATATTTTGGTTGCATATATTGATTTGCATCTTCCAACAAAGAGTTATATACATTTTCCATTCCGTTCTGGAGTTATTAAAAATATTCAAAATATTGTATCTGCGAAGGCTGTTAGAAGTTGGCACAAAACTATTGTAACTTCAGTTACAATAGTTTTGCACTAAAATTACCCAACAATGCCAGGTTTCTCAAGCAAAACCTGCAGATACAATAGTTTTGCACCAAATGAAAAGCACATGGCTGCACCATTAAAAGTTACAAAAGTCTGATTTAAGCCAAATTAATGGATACAAATAAGCTGTAGTATACAACAATTTCAGTTTTCTGTATTTATTTCAAGAAATTGTGGTCCTTGGCTAGATGGACTGCATGATGCTTCCATGCAGAGCTGAAACTGAACGCACACAAGTACTGGTAGACCGCTTAGAGGATCTAAGCCTGCCCAGACAAAGTGGTGCGAGTCTGACCGTTCATGCTTATAAACTTTATTGGTTTCATTGGGCAGCAGGACTTGAGATGTCATTTCATCTCAATATCAGGTAAAAGTCCCCAAAATTGGAAGCAACATCTCCAAATTGACCTGTACTGTGTTGACAGGGATGTTAAACCTCAAATCAAACAAATAAATCCTTGGCTTGAAATTCTGCCATTTTAAGCAAATACACTAATCAAATAATTAAATGAAGGAAAATAATGAAACAGTGGTTATTTATAATTTTACTTAGGTCAGTTCTAAAATTATGCAGGACTTTGCTGCTCTACAGGGGAATATCTGAAATAGTACTGTTTTCAGCATACAGTTGCTCATTATAGCCTCGGGTCAAATTTTTTAAAAGATGCCTGGGGTGTTCCCAAAGCTTATTTGTTTGATTTGAGGTTTAACGTCCCCATCAACACTGTAAAGGTCATTTTGGAGACGTTGCTTCCAATTTTGTTGGACTTTTACCCGACATTGAGATGAAATGACATCTCAAGCCCTGTCGCCCAATGAAGCCAATAGGGTTTATAAGCATGGACGGTCCGACACTCGCACTGCTTTGCCTGGGCAGGCTTGGATCCTCCAAGTGGTTTACCAGTACTCGTGTGCGTGTCGGATTCAGCTCTGCGTGGAAGCAGTGAAATTCCGAGCCAATCTGTCGACCTGTTACATACTTTGTAAGCCGAAAAGTCTGGCTCAGTTTGTTGACAAATATGGTTGCAATTAGTATCATAGCTCCTTTGAGATCATATTGCCGCTGTCAACCATCTTTGATTTTTAGGGTATCCTTCCCTAGTCAGTTTGGTAGGGCCTACCCTAGGGTAGGATAGGCTATGGTAAGATATGATAGGCAAGGATGGCTTAGGCTAGGGTTAAGCATTTCTTGGCTAGAACAGTCCATCTTACTCTACCTGGAAGGCAGGGTGGTGTGGGATAAATACAGTTGTCGTTCTAGTTAGGGTAGTGGTACAGTACCCTTCCTTAGACTAGTCTAGCCTAGCCGACACTATGGTACCTAGTTTGAAGTTGCGTCTGATACACTAAGGGTAGGCATGATGGTATTGAAAAAGGTAAGGTATGGTTGCAGTACTGGTTAGTGTAGGTTATAAAGTACCCTAGCCTAGTCTACCCTACCTTAGGCTAGGCTGTAAAATTTGGTAGAGTAGGCCATACTGTAGGTTAGTGTAAGGTGGGGTATAGTCACCCTACTGGCGAGGGTAGGGTACCCTTCCCTCACCAGCAGAGTATAGTAAAGTATGTAAGGTAGGCTCTACCTTAGGGTGCTGGCCTCAGTAGCTCAGTCAGATGCGCGTCTGACTGGGGATCAGGAAGACGCTGATTCAATACCTGCCGTAGCCAGCAACATTCTTTCATTGAGATTATCAAGAAATCTTTTCTACGGTCATTTTCTCCCTTCCGCTGATTCAAGAAGAGCACTTGTCAGTTTCTGGCAAAAGAATGTGCACTGTACTGGTTAACCGCTTATGTATAAGCCTGCCCAGGAAAAGTGTGGATAGGTAAACAGACGGCTCAAAAATGACCTAAAATAGTCTTGATTGGACTGTTAAACCCCAACGCAAACAAACAAATCTACCTTAGGGTAGGAAAGGTAAGGTAGGATAAGGTAGGCTAGGTAAGGTAGTGCTAATAATTAGGTTAGGCTACACTACCCTATCCTAACAGGTAGTCTTTCTCCTGGTTAGGGTACCCTTCCATTACTGAGCCTACACTATGGCACCACAGAGTATGGTAGTCCCTACCCTTGGGTGGGATAGGGTATGCGCAGGGGGAGGCATTGTGGGGTGGGATAGGGATAGTCATCCTCCCAGTTAGACTAGTGGTAGGATACCCTTCCATAGCCTAGCCTGCCCAGTGGTACTCTAGTGTAGAGTAGTCCATAGGTTAGGGTAGGGTACGATAAGGTAGGGTACCCTACCTATATCCTCACCAGTAGGGTGAACATACTCCACCGTACCCTACAGTAGGTTAGGACCTGCTCTACCAAATCTTACAGTAACATACCTAGTATCCTTACCTGGCTAACTAGGCTAGGGTACCGTACACCCTATCCTAATCAGTAGGGTGACCATACCCTACCCTATTCAACACCATCCTGTCTACAAGGTAAGGCAGGCTAGCCGACCTTTAGTCTATCCTAACTGATAGGGTATTGTAGGGGTGACCCTTCTATAGATGGACCCTACCTTACCCTACCCAAACCATGGTAGGACCATTTTAACACCAACACTAACATACCCCAGGTACCATAGTGTAGGCTAGGCTAAGGAAGGGTAGCCTTCCACTACTCTAACGCAAAGAATGACTATACCTACTCTATCAAAAACATCCTTGCTTAGGGTAGAATAGGGTTACTTAACCCTAGCTTAGCCTAGCTTACCATATCCTTCCTTAACATATCCTACCCTAGGGTAGGGCCTCCCAAACTGGTTAGCCATTGTAACCTACCCTAACAAGTAGGCAGACTGTATCCAACCCCAGGTAGGGTACGCTTAGCCTATTTCAGCCCTACCTACATGTAGGAAAGCATAGGGTAAGCCAATAGGGTAAGGAAGAGTACCATACCATTACCTTGACCAGTTTGGTAGGCCCCATCTTAGGGTACGATAGTTTAGGGTGGGATATGGTAGGCAAGGCTGTCCTAGCCAGGCCAGGCTAGCCTGATAAGAAGGGTGGTCTTAGAGTTGGAACAGTCACCCTCCGGGTAGGATACCCTTCCCTATCCTAGCCTACACTATGGTACCCTATGTTATGGTAAGATTGGCCCTACCCTAATTAGGGGTAGGTTAAGGTTGGGTAAAGTAGGGTTACTAGGGCATGATAGGTTAATGATAAGCTAGCCTACCCTTCCTGGGAGGCAGATGTTGAAAAAGGTTTGGTATATTCATAGATGAAGGTAGGGTAGGGTAGGATAGGCTAAGGGTAGGCTGGTCTACCCTAGTCAAAATAATTATGCCGATATTCTCCTCAGTCATAATGACCTCAAGCAAACAATTATAATAAATACTCACCCATGGGCCATTTTTATTCGGCAGCGCTCTGTGACGTTGCCGACAGAAAATATAGCATGTGTCAATGTGACATCACTTAATGGGTTTGACGACATATCATCTCGCAACTATGACGTAGCAAAGTAACAAAACACACACACACACAAAAAACGCTGCCATGTTGCATGTTTGTTTGATCAGTAAATATCTAGGTATGATTATGGTAAGAATCTGGATTCACATCTTCATTTTTGTTATAAAATTAACGGGAGAGATAAATGGAGAGTAGCTGCTAGGCAGGATGGTGTTGAAAAGGATAGGGTATGGTCACCCTACTGGTTAGTGTAGGATGTAGGGTAACCTAGCGTAGACAACCTACCTTACCTTAGGCTAGGTAAGGGTAGGTAACTCAAAATGGGAAGGGTAAAGTGGGGTGGGGTATGACCACCCTACTGGTGAGGGTAGGAACACTTAACAAACCAGTAAGGTATGGCAAAGTAGGTATGGTAGTCTCTACCTTAGGGTAGGATAGGTAAGTTAAACTTTAGGCACTGCTAGGTTAGGGTTAAGTGGGGCTCTCCTCTCATACCTTACCGCAGTAGCCAGAGTGGTGTGGGATACTGTAGGTACATTCTTTTTCTTGGTTAGGATAGCATTAGGCTACCTTTCCTCACCTTGGGTGGGGTAGGGTAGGATAAGTTGTAAGCAGTGTGGTGTGGAATAGGATAGGTAAAGTAATGTCATTCTCCTACTTATGGTAGTGGGGTGGGGAGGGGTACCTTTCCATAGCCTAGAATGCCCTGTGTACCGTAGGGTAGGTCCTACTTTAGGGTAGGGTATAGTAAGGTAGGCTAAGGTTAGGCTAGCTTACCCAGCTTTAGGTAGACAGGTTGGTATTAAATATGGTAGGATATGGCCTCACATGATCCATTTTGTATGACTGTATTGCTTTAACTTATTGTCTATGCCCATGGGTGTAGACAATATAGACGTTGGGTTAATCACGCAAGTACAGCCATTAGTAACCCACAATGCAGGTTGACCTTTAACCAGTATAAGCTTTCACAAGAAGAAGAAAACGGTCCATAACAAGTATAAGCTTTCATACAAAAGGATGCCCCTGGCACAGAATTGCTATCACATTTGTGCAACCCATATTTGCTGTCATATTTGTACAGGCTAATACAAAATATACATCTACAAACTCTCGACCACGATGGACTTCTGCCTATCCTATAATCACCTCAGGAGCCTTCAGCTCTGCCAATCTAAAAAACTTGCCTCATCGTTAGCAAAACTTTTGGGTTAATCTTCAATTAGTCTTCTATAAAGTGTAGGAAATTTGTTTACTTAACTTCCCCAACAGTTTTTGTTACAAGCATATTGATCGAAGTTGCACATGTGCCTTTTGAAAGATAAAAAAGAACTGTTTGACAAAATTACAGCAATTGCAACTTTGACATTATTAAATCTTCAATAGGTAGGATCCTGGGTGCAGACTGGCAATTTAAATATATATATGCAAAAACGGTTATTTGCAAAAAACACATTTCTGGGATTTTTTTGTCAGCTCCTCCTCCCCTTTCGACAGGGAAATAACTCTAGACATTCACATTTAATATGTGCTAAGGGTAGTCCTAGCTTTTTGTAAAAATTATACTTGTTATATGCATAGTTATTATTATATATATAACAGAATTTTTAAAGCTACATAGCAATGACAGCCAGGATTTACAGTCGATGTTATTAGGCCAGTCTTCTGTGAGTCTATACATTATTAAGTTTCAACATGTGTCTGTAAAAATTCCATGGTTCTGAAGACTTTATTGGTGCATCCCTATGCTTCTGAATTGGTGCAAAACTATTGTATCTACATTATTTACACAATATTTACATCACAATCTTAACATTTTAAGTGCAAAACTATTGTATCTGCAGATACAATAGTTTTGCACCAAAAATCTGTATACAAAAGTTAGGTTTTTGCATGCAAAACTATTGTAACTGAACGAAAGGTCAAGGTTTCCTTTATTAAGTGTTAGATTTGTATAAAACTGCCTTGGTTCAAATAAACACCTTTTAGCCTTCAAAATATGTAAAGATGTAAGATATTGCCATAATATCAAGGAAATAGGAATGTTTTTGTTTCTCCTGAAAAATCTTGAAAATGCAGATGCAATAGTTTTGCGCTAAGCCCTCGTAATGAAAAAAAAAAAAAAAAAAAATGGGGGAAAAAAATCTTCAAAAATCTTCTTCTCTGAAACCATGTCCCAGAGCTTAGGTATTTAGCATGTAGCAATGTCGAGTGGTCGCCTACATGAATCCTGCCAATCATGCCACTAGGGTCCAAATCCTGTGGCCCCTTAACTCCAACAAACTTATAATGGAAAAAAGGTTCAAATTTCTTTGAAACCATGAAGTACAGACCTTAGATATTTAGTATATAGCAACACAAAATGGTCACCTACATAAATCCTGCCAACCGTGCCCTTTATGTCAAAATTGGCCAAGCCCAGGGCTCATTAGCTTCTATAGACTTATAATGGAAAAAACTTTAAAAAAATCTTTTTCTCCAAAACCATAAAGCACAGATTTTGTTTGAGGTTTTACATCCCCGTCAACACTGTATAGGTCATTTTGGAGATGTCTCTTCCAATTTTGTGGGACTTTTACCCGACATTGGGATGAAATTACATCTCAAGCCCTGTTGCCCAATGAAACCAGTAGGGTTTATAAGCATGGACATCGCTTTGTCTGAGCTTAGATATTTAGTATATAGCAATGTCAAGTGGTCTCCTACACTAATGATTTTCTGGTATACAGGTGAGCGATATAGGGCCATTGGGCCCTCTTGTTGACCACATTTTAATCTTCACACAGCTGTCAAGGCAACAATTAAGGTGTTTGGCACTGGCCATTTTCACTGTTTGCAGCATGTTTTATCAGCATCAATTTTCAGGCATTTTTGACCCCAGACACACTCAGATATAAATTTTAGCGGCCGGTTGGGCCATACACCCATAATTTTTCGGGATGTGAGGGCGGCGTTGCCCCCCCCCCCCCCCTTTAATCCCCCCAAAATATTTTTTAGTGGGGAGACGCGCGAAAAAACAGGTCACTTTTTTGCCCAACAAATCCTACAGCAAACATAACTATCCAGGGGTAGAAATGCAGATTTTAGGAGCTTCTGAGGCTTAAAATGGGGTGGGGGGGGAGGGGGTGCAGACACGTAAAAACACTTACCTGAGTGGTAAAGGGATAGACTAATAATTGAAGAAAAAAAAAGCTTCATAAATCTTCTTCTCTGAAACCACAGGGCCCAGAGTTTAGATATTTAGCATGTAGCAACGGCAAGTGGTCACCTACATAATTCCTGCCAATCATGCCCCTGGGGTCCAAATGGGCCATGCGCCGGGGCCCATTTGCTCCCATAGACTCATATTTAAAAAAATCTCTGAAACCACAGCACCCAGAGCTTAGATATTAAGCAGGTAGCAACGGCAAGTGGTCACCTACATAATTCCTGCAAATCATGCCCCTGGGGTCCAAAAGGGCAACGCCCCAGGGCCCCTTAACTTCTATAGGCTCATAATGGAAAAAAAAAACTTCAAAATCATCTTCTCTGAAACCACAGGGCCCAGAGCTTAGATATTTAGCATGTAACAATGGCAAGTGGTCACCTACATAAATCCTGCCAATCATGCCCCTGGGGTCCAAATGGGTCATGCCCCGGGGCCCCTTAGTTCCCATAGACTCATAATGAAAAAAAAAAGCTTCAAAAATCTTCTGAAACCACAGGGCCCAGAGCTTAGTTATTTACCATGTAGCAATGACAAGTGGTCACCTACATAAATCCTGCCAATCATGCCCCTGGGGTCCAAATGGGCCACACCCTGGGACCCCCTTAGCTCCCATAGACTCATAATGGATAAAAAAACTTCAAAAATCTTCTTCTCTGAAACCACAGGGCCCAGAGCTTAGATATTTAGCATGTAGCAATTGCATGTGGTCACTTACATATTTCCTGCTAATCATGCCCCTGGGGTCCAGATGGGTCACGCCCCGGGGCCCCTTAGCTCCCATAGACTCATAATGGAAAAAAAGCTTCAAAAATCTTCTTCTCAGAAACTGTGAAGCACAGAACTTAGATATTTAGTATCTAGCAACATCTTATAAAATAGCCATCTACATAAATCCTGTTAACCCTGCTCCTGGGGTCAGAATTGGCCAAGCCCGAGCTCATCACCTCCAATAGACTTATAATAGAAAAAAACTTAAAAAATCTTCTTCTATGAAACCATAAGGCCCTGAGCTTAGATTTTTAGTATGTAGCAATGTCAAGTGGCCACCTACATAAATCCTGCCAGTTATGCCCCTGGGATCCAAATTGGCCACACCCCAGGGCTCTTTAGCTTCCATAGACTTACAATTGGAGAAACTTCAAAAATATTCTTCTCTGAAACCACAGGGCCCTTATAATGAGAAAAAAAAAAACAACAAAAAACTTAAAATGGGGAAAAAAATCTTCAAAAATCTTCTTCTCTGAAACCGTAAGTCCCAGAGCTTAGGTATTTAGCATGTAGCAATGTCGAGTGGTGGCCTACATGAATCCTGCCAATCATGCCCCTGGGGTCCAAATCCTGTGGCCCCTTAACTCCAACAAACTTATAATGGAAAAAGCTTCAAACATCTTCTTTGAAACCATGAAGTACAGACCTTAGAAATTTAGTATATAGCAACACAAAATGGTCGCCTACATAAATCCTGCCAACCGTGCCCTTTGGGTCAAAATTGGCCAAGCCCCAGGGCTCATTAGCTTCTATAGACTTATACTGGAAAAAAACTTAAAAAAAATCTTTTTCTTCAAAACCATAAGGCACAGATGTTGTTTGATTTGAGGTTTTACATCCCCGACAACACTGTATAGGTCATTTTGGAGATGCCTCTTCCAATTTTGTGGGACTTTTACCAGACATTGAGATGAAATTACATCTCAAGCCCTGTCGCCCAATGAAACCATTAGGGTTTATAAGCATGGACACCGCTTTGCCTGAGCTTAGATATTTAGTATGTAGCAATGTCAAGTGGTCTCCTACACTAATGATTTTCTTGTACACAGGTGAGCAATATAGGGCCATTGGGCCCTCTTGTTTAACCTGTATTTTTATTGAATAACCTGTAAATAACCTATATTTTGAGGTAGAAGAACCTATATAAAAACCTATATTTTCAAAGTGGGCCACTAGCAGGCCTGTTGGTATGTAGCATTGGGTGACTGAGTACTAGCAACACTAGGCTGACCATGACCTATTTTACGTCAAGGTCACTTGGATTGCAGGGCCATTGATATTTCAAAATACATTTTCTCTGAAACCGCTGGGCCAATTCCAATGGGAAATAGGTAAATCAATGCATTTTTTGAAAATATATATATTATGAGAATAGATAAAAAATGAATGTCTGTGACTGCTTAAGGCCTCTGTGACCTTGGCCGAAGGTCACTTGTATTGCAGGTTCATTGACATTTTAGAATACATTTTCTCTAAAACCACTGGACCAATTTCATTTAAATTTTACATGCAGCCTGACCATCCTTTGTCTTGAGCAATCAGCCCTAAATGGATTTTTTTTTTTTTTTCCTTTTTTCTCCTTTGCCATAACGAATATCTTTAACTTTTTACAGATATACGATCGTAGGCTGAAAAGTTCTGAGTCTGACCAAGATCCAATTGTTTGTCCATGCTGAAAGTGCCTTATTTTTCAACATAGTCTCCCTTCCTGTCCACACACTTCCTCCAGCGATGCACGAGTCCTTGGATCCCATTGGTATAGAAAGTCTCATCTTGGTCCCTGAAAAACTCCTCCA
The DNA here is from genome assembly GCA_963580285.1 of Lucinisca nassula. Taxonomy (NCBI): domain Eukaryota; kingdom Metazoa; phylum Mollusca; class Bivalvia; order Lucinida; family Lucinidae; genus Lucinisca; species Lucinisca nassula. The sequence continues at coordinate 116,730,974 of OY757014.1, forward strand.
CAGCAGCTATCACCTCCTTGTCTGACCGATAATGCTGCCCAGCCAAGTGCTTTTTAGCTTACCTGTCACGTAGTGACAAGGTGAGCTTTTGGGATCATTTTTTGTCCGTCGTGCGTGCGTAAACAATTTCAAATAATTATATCTCTAATACCCCATGGCCATGGCCAATCTTGATCAAATTTCATGTGAAGCATCATTAGGTAGGGGGAAAGGCTGCATAAGGTTTTTGGGCTGATAGATTGGAATTCTGGTTGCCATGGCAACATAAAGATCCCATAGACTTATAATGGGAAAATTTTTAAAAATCTTCTTCTCTGAAACCATAAGGCCCAGAGCTTAGATATTTAGCATGAAGCAACGGCAAGTGGTCACCTACATAATTCCTGCCTATCATGCCCCTTGGTTCCAAATGGGCCACGGCCCAGGGCCCTATGCGCCCATAGACTCATAATGGAAAAAAAGTTCAAAAATCTTCTTCTCTGAAACCACAGGGCCCAGAGCTTAGATATTTAGCATGTAGCAACAGCAAGTGATCACCTACATAATTCCTGCCAATCATGCCCCTGGGGTCCAAATTGGCCCCTAAGCTCCTAGACTCATAATGGAAAAAAAGCTTCAAAAATCTTGTTCTCTGAAACCACAGGGCCCAGAGCTTAGATATTTAGCATGTAACAATGGTAAGTGGTCACCTACATAATTCCTGCCAATCATGCCCCTGGGTTCTAAATGGGCCCGCCCCAGGGCCCCTTCGCTCCCATAGACTCATAATGGAAAAAAGCTCCAAAATCTTCTTCTCTGAAACCACAGGGCCCAGAGCTTAGATATTTAGCATGCAGCAAGGGCAAGTGGTCACCTACATTATTGCTGCCAATCATGCCCCTGGGTTACAAATGGGCCATGCCCCGGCCCCCTTCGCTCCCATAGACTCATAACGGAAAAAAGCTTCAAAAATCTTCTTCTCTGAAACCAAAGGGCCCAGAGCTTAGATATTTAGCATGTAGCAACGGAAAATGGTCACCTACATAATTTCTGTCAATCATACCCCTAGGGTGCAAATGGACCATATCCCGGGGCCCCTTAGCTGCAATAGACTCATAACAGGAAAAAAGCTTCAAAAAGCTTCTTCTCTGAAACCAAAGGTTCAGAGCTGAGATATTTAGTATGTAGCAAGGGAAAGTGGTCAACTACATAAATCCTGCCAATAAATCCTCTAGGATCCGAACTGGCCACGCCCCGGGGCCCCTTTGCTCCTATAGACTCATAATGGAAAAAAGCTTAAAAATCTTCTCTGAAACCACAGTGCCCAGAGCTTAGATATTTAGCATATAGCAACAGCAAGTGATCACCTACATAACTCCTGCCAATCATGCCCCTGGGGTCCAAATTGGCCCCTTAGCTCCTATAGACTCATAATTGAAAAAAGCTTCAAAAATCTTGTTCTCTGAAACCATAGGGTCCAGAGCTTAGATATTTAGCATGTAGCAAGGGCAAGTGGTCCCCTACATAATTCCTGCCAATCATGCCCCTGGGTTCCAAAAGGGCCACGCCCTGGGGCCCCTTCGCTCCCCTAGACTCATAATGGAAAAAAGCTTCAAAAACCTTCTCTGAAACCACAGGACCCAGAGCTTAGATATTTAGCATGTAGCAAGGGCAAGTAGTCACCTACATAATTCCTGCCAATCATGCTCCTGGGTTCCAAATTGGCCATGCCCCGGCGCCCCTTCGCTCCCATAGACTCATAATGGGAAAAAGCTTCAAAAATCTTCTTCTCTGAAACCACAGGGCCCAGAGCCGAGATATTAAGCATGTAGCAACGGCAAGTTGTGACCTACATAATTCCAGCCAATCATGCCCCTTGGGTCCAAATTGGCCACACTCCGGGACCCCTTAGCTCCTATAAACTCATAATGGAAAAAAGCTGAGATCTTTAGCATGTATAAAGGAAAGTGGTCACCTACATAAATCCTGCCAATCATGCCCCTGGGATCCAAATGGGCCACGCCCGGGGGCCCCTTTGCTCCCATAGACTCATATTGGAAAAAAGCTTCCAAAATCTTCTCTGAAACCACAGGGCTCAGAGCTTAGATATTTAGCATGTAGAAACGGCAAGTCGTGACCTACATTTTTTTTCCTGCCAATCATGCCCCTTGGGTCCAAATTGGCCACACCCCAGGACCCCTTAGCTCCTATAAACTCATAATGGAAAAAAAGTTCAAAAATTTTCTCTGAAACCACAGGGCCCAGAGCTTAGATATTTAGAATGTAGCAACGGCAAGTGGTTACCTGCATAATTCCTGCCAATCATGCCCCTGGGTTCCAAATGGGCAACACCCAGGGGCCCCTTGGCTCCCATAGACTCATAATGGAAAAAGCTTCAAAAATCTTCTTCTCTGAAACCACGGCCCAGAGCTTATATATTTAGCATGTAGTAATGGCAAGTGGTCACTTATATAATTCCTGCCAATCATGCCCCTGTGTTCTCAATGGGCCACGCCAAGGGCCCCTCTGCTCCCATAGACTCATAATGGAAAAAAAGCTTTTCAAAATTGCTCAACCCGTTGTGCTTGGATGAACAAGATGGCTAAAATTATAAAAGCCTTGTGTCAACCAAAATTGCTAAAACCCTCTACTCTACCATATATTATTAGCTCACCTGAGCCAAAGGCTCATGTGAGGTAGCCCCACCGTATTAGTATGCCAATGATCCGGCGTCTGGCATCCGTCGTCCGTTCACATTTTCAACTAAGTATATCTTTAAAGCCAGTTGGCGAATCATGATTAAATTTCATGAGAAGCACTAGGTTAGGGGAAAAGATGCATTATGTTTTGGGCAGATCAGATGGAAACTCTTGTTGCCATGGCAACATACAGCTCCCATAGACTTAAAATGGGAAAAACTTGAAAAAATCTTCTTCTCTGAAACCAATAGGCCAAGAGCTTACATATGAAGCATGTAGCAATGTCGAGTGGTCCCCTACATAAATTGTGCCAATCATGCCCCTGGGGTCTAAACTGGCCACACCCCGGGGTCCCTTAACCCCCCATAGAAATAAAAGCTTAAAAAATCTTCTTCTCTGAAACTGCTAGGCACAGAGCTTACATATTAAGCTTGTAACAATGTCAAGTGGTCCTCTATATAAATTGTGCCAATCATGCCCCTGGGGTCTAAACTGGCCACACCCCAGGGTCCCTTAGCCCCCATAGACTTATAATGGAAAAAAAAAAGCTTAAAAAATCTTCTCAAAAACCAATAGGCCAAGAGCTTACATATTAAGTATGTAGAAATGTCAAGTGGTCCTCTACATAAATTGTGCCAATCATGCCCCTGGGGTCTAAACTGGCCACACCCCGGGGCTTCTTAGCTCCCATAGACTTATAAGGGAAAAAAAGCTTTAAAAATCTTCTTCTCTGAAACCACTAGGCCCAGAGCTTACATATTAAGCATGTAGCAATGTCAAGTGGTCCCCTACATAAATTGTGCCAATCATGCCCCTTGGATCTAAACTGGCCAAGCCCTGGGGCCCCTTAGCCCCCATAGACTTATAATGGAAAAAAAGCTTAAAAAATCTCTTCTCTGAAACCACTAGACACAGAGCTTACATTTAAGCATGTAGCAATGTCGAGTTGTCCTCTACAGAAATTGCACCAATCATGCCCCTTGGGTCTAAACTGGCCACGCCCCTAGGTCCCTTAGCCCCCATAGACATATAATGGAAAAAGCTAAAAAAAATCATCTCCGAAACCGCTTGGTACAGAGCTTACATATGAAGCATGTAGCAATGTCAAGTGGTCCTCTACATAAATTGTACCAATCATGCCCCTGGGGTCTAAACTGGCCACGCCCCGGGGCCCCTTAGCCCCCATAGACTTATAATGGAAAAAAAGCTTAAAAAATCTTCTTCTCTGAAACCACTAGGCCCAGAGCTTACATATTAAGCATGGTGCAATGTCAAGTGGTCCCCTACATAAATTGTGTCAATCATGCCCCTGGAATCTTAACTGGCCACGCCCTTGGGCCCCTTATAATGGAAAATTGCGTAAAAAATCTTCTGAAACCGCTAGTATTTTTAGCTCACTTGAGCTGAAGGCTCATGTGATGTATTGGTATGGCAATGGTCCGGCCTCGGTTCACATTCTCAAATAAGTATATCTTTAAAGCCACTTGACCAATCATGATTAAATTGCTGATTCAAGAAGGGCAGTTGTCAGTTTCTGGCGAAAGAATGTGCACTGTACTGGTTAAACCGCTTACGTATAAGCCTGCCCAGGAAAGTGTGGATAGGTAAACTGACCGGCTCAAAAATGACCTAAATAGTGTTGAGTGGGCCGTTAAACTCCAATCCAAACAAACAATCATGAGAAGCATTATCCGATTGGGGGAGAAGATGCAGTATGTTTTGGGGTAATTCAGATTGAAACTGGTGTTGCCATGGCAACATATAGCTCCTATAGATTTACAGTGGGACAAACTTAAAAAATTTTCTTCTGAAACCACTAGGCCCAGAGCTTACATATTATGCATGTAGCAATATCAAGTGGTCCCCTACATAAATTGTGCCAATCATGCCCCTGGGGTCTAAACTGACCACCCCCTGGGGCCCCTTAGCCCCCATAGACTTATAATGGAAAAAAACAAACTTCAAAAATCTTCCTTCTCTGAAACAACTAGGCCCAGAGCTTACATATTAAGCATGTTGCAATGTCAAGTGGTCCCGTACATTAATCCTACCAAACCTGCCCTAGGGTCCAAATTGACAATGCCGTGTTCCATTAGAAAATTATGCTCAAAGACCATGAGTCAAACAGCTAACTAAAATGTTCCTCAGGTGAGCGGTTAGGCTCATTGAGCCTCTTGTCTTCTATTCCGTTTGTACAATATGGATCAGTTGAGTGATCCAGGGCCATCATGGCCCTCTTGTCTGCTCACCGTCACAAAGTGACGAGGTTAGCTTTTGGGAAAACTATTTGTCTGTCGTGCATCCATGCGTGCGTCCAACCGTGCGTAAACAATTTCTTCAAACAACATCTCCTCCTAAACCACTGATCAGATTTTAACCAAACTTCACAGGAATGATCCTTCTGTGGTCCCCCTTCAAAGTTGTTCACTATTGGACCCCTCCGGTCCGTTGCATATATAGGTCACAGGAGCCAAAAACAGATTTTTTGTCACCGAAAACTTAACATATCTTCTTCTCTGAAACCATCAGGCCCAGGTCTTTGATATTTGGTATGAAGCTTCATCTAGTGGACCCCTACCAAGACTGTTCAAATTATAGTGCTGGGGCAAAAAATGACCCTGCCCCGGGGCCCTTTGGTTTTACATGGGCTAAAATAGGAAAATCTTCAAAAATCTTCTTCTCTGAAACCACAAGGCCCAGGTCTTTGAGTTTTGGTATGAAGCTTCATCTATTGGACCCCTACCAAGATTGTTCAAATTTTATTGTTGGGGCCAAAAATGCCCCCGCCCCGGGGCCCTTTGGTTTTACATGGGCTTATATTTGAAAAATCTGTAAAAATTTTCTCTGAAACCGCAAGGCCCAGGTCTTTGATATTTTGTATGAAACTTCATCTTGTGGACCTCTGCAAATTATAGCCCTGAGACCAAAAATGCCTCAACCCCGGGGCCCTTTGGTTTTACATTGGCTTATATAGGGAAAATCTTTAAACATCTTCTTCTGTGAAACACTAGGTCTTTAATGTTTGGTGTGAAATTTCAGCAAGTGGACCTCTATCAAGATTGTTCAAATTATAGTCCTGGGGCCAAAAATGCCCTGCCCCGAGACCCTTTGGTTTTGCATAGACTTGTATACGGAAAATCTTTAAAAATCTTCTTCTCTGAAACTGCCATGCCCATGTCTTTGATATTTGGTATTGAGCTTCATCTAGTGGCCCTATGCCAAGATTGTTCAAATAATAGCCCTCATGCCACAAATGCCCCTGCCCCGGGGCCCTTTGGTTTTACATAGACTTATATAGAGATATTCTTTGAAAAAATCTTCTTCTCTGAAACAGCAAGGCCTAGGTCTTGGATATTTGGTGTGAAGCTTCATCTAAAGGACCTATATCAAGATTGTTTAAATCATAGTCGTGGGGCCATTTAGTTGTACATAGGCTTATGTAGGGAATATCTTAAAAAAATCTTCTTCTCTGAAACCGCAAGGCCCAGGTCTTTGATATTTGGTTTGTAGCTTCATCTAGTGGACCTTTGCCAAGATTGTTGATATTTGGTATGAACCTTCACCTTTTTAGACCTCCCTCAACTTTATGCACATTATAGCCCTGGGGTCAATAATGGCCCTCCCCGGGTCCCACTTGTTACTCTATGGAACAGGTGAGCGATCAAGGGCCATCATGGCACTCTTGTTAGCTCACCTGTCACGTAGTGACGAGGTGAGCTTTTGGGATCACTTTTCGTCCGTCGTGCGTCCATCAGTCTGTGCAAAAACAATTTCTTCAAAGACAACTCCTCATAAACCACTGATCGGATTTTGACCAAACTTCAAAGGAATGACCCCTAGGTGGTCCCCTTTCAAAGTTATTCAAATGGTTCCGGTCCGTTGCACATCTGGGTCACAGGAGCCAAAAACAGATTTTTGTCACCGAAAACTTAAAAAATCTTCTTCTCTGAAACCACAAGGCCCAGGTCTTTGATATTTGGTATGAAGCTTCATCTAGTGGACCCCTACCAAGATTGTTTAAATTATAGTGCTGGGGCCAAAATTGCCCCCGCCCCTGGCCCTTTGGTTTTACATGGGCTTATATAGGGAAAATCTTTTAAAATCTTCTTCTCTGAAACCGCAAGGCCCAGGTCTTTGATATTTGGAATGTAGCTTCATCTAGTGGACCCCTACCAAGATTGTTCAAATTATAGTGCTGGGGAAAAAAATGCCCCCACCCCGGGGCCCTTTGATTATAGCCCCGCTTTGAAAAAATGGGGCTATATTGGATTTGCCATGTCCTTCTGTCATTCCGTAATTCCGTGATTCCGTTAATTTGTGTTGGCTCCATAACTTTGTATCTGCTTAACATATTTTCATGAAACTTCACACAAATGTTAAACACCATAAGACAATGTGCAGAGCGAAGGAATTATAACTGTGGATTGCCTACTTTTGGAGTTATTGCTCTTTGAACATTTTCCGTAATTCCGTGATTCCGTTAATTTGTGTTGGCACCATAACTTTGTATCTGCTTAACATATTTTCATGAAACTTCACACAAATGTTAAACACCATAAGACAATGTGCAGAGCGAAGGAATTATAACTGTGGATTGCCTACTTTTGGAGTTATTGCCCTTTGAACATTGAAAAATGGCAATTTTAATTGTGTCCGCTTTATAACTCGAAAACCGTTTGAGATATTTTTAGGAAACTTCACACAAATGTTAAGCACTATGAGACGATGTGCAGAGCGCAGGAACCATAACTCTGCATTGCTTATTTTTGGAGTTATTGCCCTTTGAACATTGAAAAATGGCAATTTTAACAGTGTCCGCTTCATAACTCGAAAACCGTTTGAGATAATTTTATGAAACTTCACACAAATGTAAAGCACCATATTACGTGTGCAGAGCGCAGGAACCCAAACTCTGGATTGTCTACTTTTTCAGTTATAGGCTTTTGAATATTAAAAAATAGCAATTTTAACTATGTCCGCTCCATAACCGTTTATGATATTTTCATGAAACTTCAAATAAATGAAAAGCACCTTGAGATGATTTGCAGAGTGCAGGAACCATAACTCTGGTTTGCCTACTTAAGGAGTTATTGCCCTTTGACCATTTAAAAAGGCAATTTTGACTGTGTCGGCTCCATAACTCACAAACCATTTGAGATATTTTCATGACACTTCACACAAGTTTAAAGCACCATGAGACAATGTGCAGAGCGCAGGAACCCTGACTCTGATTTGCCTACTTTAGGAGTTATTACCCTTTGAACATTGAAAAATGGAAGATGAAATTTAGTATAAACATGGACATTCTGGTAATGTATCATGCTCATTGAAATGAGGGACAAGGGCTCACAACTCTTAGAGTTTTTCCAGATAATGTAAAATTTTCAACAGTTATTTCTTGTTCATAACTGTTTTCTCTGCAGCTTAAATAACTTTCTTCTCTGACAGCGCTGAAGCGGGGCTATAGTCAGATCCTCTGACAGCTCTAGTTTTACATTGGCTTATATAGGGAAAATCTAAAAAAAATCTTCCTTTCTGAAACCGCAAGGTCCAGGTCTTTGATACTTGGTATGAAGCTTCATCTAGTGGACCTCTACCAAGATTGTTCAAATTATAGTGCTGGGGCCAAAAATGCCCCCATCCTGGGGCCCTTTGGTTTTACATTGGCTTATATAGGGAAACTCTTTAAAAATCTTCTTCTCAGAAACCGCAAGGCCCAGGTCTTTGATATTTGGTATGAAGCTTCATCTAGTGGACACCTAACAAGATTGTTCAAATTATAGTCCTGGGGAAAAAAATGCCCCGCCCCGAGACCCTTTGGTTTTGCATAGACTTATATAGGGAAGTATTTAAAAATCTTCTTCTCTGAAACTGCAAGGCCCATGTCTTTGATATTTGGTATGGAGCTTCATCTAGTGGCCCTATGCCAAGATTGTTCAGATAATAGCCCTCGGGCCACAAATGCCCCTGCCCCGGGGCCCTTTGGTTTTACATAGACTTATATAGAGATATTCTTTGAAAAAATCTTCTTCTCTGAAACAGCAAGGCCTAGGTCTTGGATATTTGGTGTGAAGCTTCATCTAAAGGACCTCTATCAAGATTGTTTAAATTATAGCCGTGGGGCCATTTAGTTGTACATAGGCTTATGTAGGGAATATCTTAAAAAAAATCTTCTTCTCTGAAACCGCAAGGCCCAGGTCTTTGATACTTGGTTTGTAGCTTCATCTAGTGGACCTTTGCCAAGATTGTTCAAATTATATAGCCTTTGTTGATATTTTGTATGAACCTTCACCTTTTTAGACCTCCCTCAACTTTATCCTTATTATAGCCCTGGGGTCAATAATGGCCCTCCCCGGGTCCCACTTGTTACTCTATGGATCAGGTGAGTGATCCAGGGCCATCATGGCACACTTGTTAGCTCACCTGTCACGTAGTGACAAGGTGAGCTTTTGGGATCACTTTTCGTCTGTCGTGCGTCCATCCGTCTGTGCGAAAACAATTTCTTCAAATGACAACTCCTCATAAACCACTGATCGGATTTTGACCAAACTTCAAAGGAATGACCCCCAGGTGGTCCCCTTTCAAAGTTATTCAAATGGTTCCGGTCCGTTGCACATCTGGGTCACAGGAGCCAAAAACAGATTTTTGTCACCGAAAACTTAAAAAATCTTCTTCTCTGAAACCACAAGGCCCAGGTCTTTGATATTTGGAATGTAGCTTCATCTAGTGGACCCCTACCAAGATTGTTTAAATTAAAGTGCTTGGGCCAAAAATGCCCCCGCCCCTGGCCCTTTGGTTTTACATTGGCTTATATAGGGAAAATCTTTTAAAATCTTCTTCTCTGAAACCGCAAAGCCCAGGTCTTTGATATTTGGAATGTAGCTTCATCTAGTGGACCCCTACCAAGATTGTTCAAATTATAGTGCTGGTGAAAAAAATGCCCCCACCCCGGGGCCCTTTGATTTTACATTGGCTTATATACGGAAAATCTAAAAAAAAATCTTCCTTTCTGAAACCGCAAGGTCCAGGTCTTTGATATTTGGTATGAAGCTTCATCTAGTGGACCCCTAACAAGATTGCCTTTGATTGTTCATGGGCTTATATAGGGAAATCTTTAAAAATCTTCTTCTCTGAAACTGTAAGGCCCAGGTCTTTGATATTTGGTATGAAGCTTCATCTAGTGGCCCTATACCAAGATTGTTCAAATAATAGTGCTGAGTTCAAAAATGCCCCCGCCCTGGGACCCTTTGGTTTTACATCAAGTGGCTTGTAAAGGGAAAATCTTTAAAAATCTTCTTCTCTGAAACCGCGAGGCTCCGGTCTTTGATATTTGGTATGAAGCTTCATCTAGTGGACCCCTACCAAGGTTGTTCAAATTATAATGCTGGGGCCAAAAATGCCTCCGCCCCGGGGCCCTTTGGTTTTACATTGGCTTATATAAGGAAAATCTTTAAAAATCTTCCTCTCAGAAACCGCAAGGCCCAGGTCTTTGATATTTGGTATGAAGCTTTATCTTGTGGACTCCTACCAAGATCTTTCAAATTATAGTGCTGGGGAAAAAAATGCCCCCACCGCGGGGCCCTTTGGTTTTACATTGGCTTATATAGGGAAAATCTTTTAAAATCTTCTTCTCTGAAACTGCAAGGCCCAGGTCTTTGATATTTGGTATAAAGCTTCATCTAGTAGACCCCTACCAAGATTGTTAAAATTATAGTGCTGGGGCCAAAAATGCCCCCGCCCTGGGGCCCTTTGGTTTTACATTGGCTTATATAGGGAAAGTCTTTAAAAATCTTCTTCTCTGAAACCACAAGGCCCAGGTCTTTGATATTTGGAATGTAGCTTCATCTAGTGGACCCCTACCAAGATTGTTTAAATTATAGTGCTGGGGCCAAAAATGCCCCCGCCCCTGGCAATTTGGTTTTACATGGGCTTATATAGGGAAAATCCTTTAAAATCTTCTTCCCTGAAACCGCAAGGCCCAGGTCTTTGATATTTGGAATGTAGCTTCATCTAGTGGACCCCTACCAAGATTGTTCAAATTATAGTGCTGGTGAAAAAAATGCCCCCATCCCTGGGCCCTTTGATTTTACATTGGCTTATACAGGGATAATCTAAAAAATATCTTCCTTTCTGAAACCGCAAGGTCCAGGTCTTTGATATTTGGTATGAAGCTTCATCTAGTGGACCTCAACCAAGATTGTTCAAATTATAATGCTTGCGGAAAAAATGCCCTCACCCCGGGGCCCTTTGATTTTACATTGGCTTATACAGGGATAATCTAAAAAAAAATCTTCCTTTCTGAAACCGCAAGGTCCAGGTCTTTGATATTTGGTATGAAGCATCATCTAGTGGACCTCAACCAAGATTGTTCAAATTATAGTGCTGGGGCCAAAAATGCCCCCATACCGGGGCCTTTTGGTTTTACATTGGCTTATATAGGGAAACTCTTTAAAAATCTTCTTCTCAGAAACCGCAAGGCCCAGGTCTTTGATATTTGGTATGAAGCTTCATCTAGTGAACCCCTAACAAGATTGTTCAAATTATAGTCCTGGGGAAAAAAATGCCCCGCCCGAGACCCTTTGGTTTTGCATAGACTTATATAGGGAAGTATTTAAAAATCTTCTTCTCTGAAACTGCAAGGCCCATGTCTTTGATATTTGGTATGGAGCTTCATCTAGTGGCCCTATGCCAAGACTGTTCAAATAATAGCCCTCGGGCCACAAATGCCCCTGCCCCGGGGCCCTTTGGTTTTACATAGACTTATATAGAGATATTCTTTGAAAAAATCTTCTTCTCTGAAACAGCAAAGCCTAGGTCTTTGATATTTGGTGTGAAGCTTCATCTAAAGGACCTCTATCAAGATTGTTAAAATTATAGCCGTGGGGCCATTTAGTTGTACATAGGCTTATGTAGGGAATATCTTAAAAAAAATCTTCTCTGAAACTGCAAGGCCCAGGTCTTTGATATTTGGTTTGTAGCTTCATCTAGTGGACCTTTGCCAAGATTGTTCAAATTATAGCCTTTGTTGATATTTGGTATGAACCTTCACCTTTTTAGACCTCCCTCAACTTTATGCACATTATAGCCCTGGGGTCAATAATGGCCCTCCCCAGGTCCCACTTGTTACTCTATGGATCAGGTGAGTGATCCAGGGCCATCATGGCACTCTTGTTAGCTCACCTGTCACGTAGTGACAAGGTGAGCTTTTGGGATCACTTTTCGTCTGTCGTGCGTCCATCCGTCTGTGCGAAAACAATTTCTTCAAACGACAACTCCTCATAAATCACTTATCAGATTTTGACCAAACTTCAAAGGAATGACCCCTAGGTGGTCCCCTTTCAAAGTTATTCAAATGGTTCCGGTCCGTTGCACATCTGGGTCACAGGAGCCAAAAACAGATTTTTGTCACCGAAAACTTAAAAAATCTTCTCTGAAACCACAAGGCCCAGGTCTTTGATATTTGGAATGTAGCTTCATCTAGTGGACCCCTACCAAGATTGTTTAAATTAAAGTGCTGGGGCCAAAAATGCCCCCGCCCCTGGCCCTTTGGTTTTACATTGGCTTAAATAGGGAAAATCTTCTTCTCTGAAGCCGCAAAGCCCAGGTCTTTGATATTTGGAATGTAGCTTCATCTAGTGGACCCCCACCAAGATTGTTCAAATTATAGTGCTGGTGAAAAAAATGCCCCCACCCCGGGGCCCTTTGATTTTACATTGGCTTATATAGGGAAAATCTAAAAAAAAAGTCTTCCTTTCTGAAACCGCAAGGTCCAGGTCTTTGATATTTGGTATGAAGCTTCATCTAGTGGACCTCTACCAAGATTGTTCAAATTATAGTGCTTGGGCCAATAATGCCCCCATCCCGGCCGGGGCCCTTTGGTTTTACATTGGCTTATATAGGGAAACTCTTTAAAAATCTTCTTCTCAGAAACCGCAAGGCCCAGGTCTTTGATACTTGGTATGAAGCTTCATCTAGTGGCCCTATACCAAGATTGTTCAAATAATAGTGCTGAGTTCAAAAATGCCCCCGCCCTGGGACCCTTTGGTTTTACATCAAGTGGCGTATATAGAGAAAATCTTTAAAAATCTTCTTCTCTGAAACCGCAAGGCTCCAGTCTTTGATATTTGGTATGAAGCTTCATCTAGTGGACCCCTACCAAGGTTGTTCAAATTATAATGCTGGGGCCAAAAATGCCTCCGCCCCGGGGCCCTTTGGTTTTACATTGGCTTATATAGGGAAAATCTTTAAAAATCTTCCTCTCAGAAACCGCAAGGCCCAGGTCTTTGATATTTGGTATGAAGCTTCATCTTGTGGACCCCTACCAAGATCTTTCAAATTATAGTGCTGGGGAAAAAAATGCCCCCACCGCGGGGCCCTTTGGATTTACATTGGCTTATATAGGGAAAATCTTTTAAAATCTTCTCTGAAACTGCAAGGCCCAGGTCTTTGATATTTGGTATTAAGCTTCATCTAGTAGACCCCTACCAAGATTGTTAAAATTATAGTGCTGGGGCCAAAAATGCCCCCACCCCGGGGCCCTTTGGTTTTACATTGGCTTATATAGGGAAAGTCTTTAAAAATCTTCTTCTCTGAAACCACAAGGCCCAGGTCTTTGATATTTGGAATGTAGCTTCATCTAGTGGACCCCTACCAAGTTTGTTTAAATTATAGTGCCGGGGCCAAAAATGCCCCCGCCCCTGGCCATTTGGTTTTACATGGGCTGATATAGGGAAAATCTTTTAAAATCTTCTTCCCTGAAACCGCAAGGCCCAGGTCTTTGATATTTGGAATGTAGCTTCATCTAGTGGACCCCTACCAAGATTGTTCAAATTATAGTGCTGGTGAAAAAAATGCTCCCACCCTGGGGCCCTTTGATTTTACATTGGCTTATACAGGGATAATCTAAAAAAAATCTTCCTTTCTGAAACCGCAAGGTCCAGGTCTTTGATATTTGGTATGAAGCTTCATCTAGTGGACCTCAACCAAGATTGTTCAAATTATAGTGCTGGGGCCAAAAATGCCCCCATCCCGGGGCCTTTTGGTTTTACATTGGCTTATATAGGGAAACTCTTTAAAAATCTTCTTCTCAGAAACTGCAAGGCCCAGGTCTTTGATATTTGGTATGAAGCTTCATCTAGTGAACCCCTAACAAGATTGTTCAAATTATAGTCCTGGGGAAAAAAATGCCCCACCCCGAAACCCTTTGGTTTTGCATAGACTTATATAGGGAAGTATTTAAAAATCTTCTTCTCTGAAACTGCAAGGCCCATGTCTTTGATATTTGGTATGGAGCTTCATCTAGTGGCCCTATGCCAAGACTGTTCAAATAATAGCCCTCGGGCCACAAATGCCCCTGCCCCGGGGCCCTTTGGTTTTACATAGACTTATATAGAGATATTCTTTGAAAAAATCTTCTTCTCTGAAACAGCAAGGCCTAGGTCTTGGATATTTGGTGTGAAGCTTCATCTAAAGGACCTCTATCAAGATTGTTAAAATTATAGCCGTGGGGCCATTTAGTTGTACATAGGCTTATGTAGGGAATATCTTAAAAAAAATCTTCTTCTCTGAAACCGCAAGGCCCAGGTCTTTGATATTTGGTATGAAGCTTCATCTAGTGGACCCCTAACAAGATTGCCTTTGATTGTTCATGGGCTTATATAGGGAAATCTTTAAAAATCTTCTTCTCTGAAACTGTAAGGCCCAGGTGTTTGATATTTGGTATGAAGCTTCATCTAGTGGCCCTATACCAAGATTGTTCAAATAATAGTGCTGAGTTCAAAAATGCCCCCGCCCTGGGACCCTTTGGTTTTACATCAAGTGGCTTATATAGGGAAAATCTTTAAAAATCTTCTTCTCTGAAACCGCAAGGCTCCGGTCTTTGATATTTGGTATGAAGCTTCATCTAGTGGACCCCTACCAAGGTTGTTCAAATTATAATGCTGGGGCCAAAAATGCCTCCGCCCCGGGGCCCTTTGGTTTTACATTGGCTTATATAGGGAAAATCTTTAAAAATCTTCCTCTCAGAAACCGCAAGGCCCAGGTCTTTGATATTTGGTATGAAGCTTCATCTTGTGGACCCCTACCAAGATCTTTCAAATTATAGTGCTGGGGAAAAAAATGCCCCCGCCGCGGGGCCCTTTGGTTTTACATTTGCTTATATAGGGAAAATCTTTTAAAATCTTTAAAAATCTTCTTCTCTGAAACGGCAAGGCTCAGGTCTTTGATATTTGGTATGAAGCTTCATCTAGTGGACCCGTACCAAGATTGTTCAAATTATAGTGCTGGGGCCAAAAATGCCCACGCCCTGGAGCCCTTTTGGTTTTACATGGGCTTACATAGGGAAAATCTTTAAAAATCTTCTTCTCCGAAACCGTAAGGACCAGGTCTTTTATATTTTGTATGTAGCTTCATCTAGTTGACCCCTACCAAGATTGTTCAAATTATACTGCTGGGGCCAAAATTGCCCCCGTCTTGGGGCCCTTTGGTTTTACATAGACTTATATAGGGAAAATCTTTAAAAACCTTCTTCTGTGAAACCACAAGGCCTAGCTAGGTGTTTGATATTTGGTGTGAAATTTCATCTAGTGGACATCTATGAAGATTGTTCAAATTATAGCCCTGGGGCCAAAAATGCCCCTGCCCGAGACCCTTTGGTTTTACATAGTCTTATTAAGGGAAATCTTTAAAAATCTTCTTCTCCGAAACTGCGAGGCCATGTCTTTGATATTTGGTATGGAGCTTCATCTAGTTGACCTCTACCAAGATTGTTCACATTATAGCCCCCAGGCCACAAATGCCCCCACCCTTGAGCCCTTTGGTTTAACCTAGACTTATATAGAGATAATCTTTGAAAATCTACTTCTCTGAAACAGCAAAGCCCAGGTCTTTGATATTTGGTGTGAAGCTTCATCTAGTGGACCTCTATCAAGATTGTTTAAATTATAGCCCTGAGGCCAAATATGCCCCCGCTCTGCGGTCATTTAGTTTTACATAGGCTTATGTCGGGAATCCGCAAGGCCCATGTCTTTGATATTTGGTGTGTAGCTCCATCTAGTGGACCTTTGCCAAGATTGTTTAAACTATAGCCTTTGTTGATATTTGGTATGAAGCTTCACCTTTTTAGCTCACCTGACCGAAGGTCATGGTGAGCTTTTGTGACAGTAAGATGTCCGGCGTCGTCGTGCGTCGTCCGTCGTCCGTCGTCCGTCGTGCGTAAACTTTTTCTTGTGAACACACTAGAGGCCACAGTTTTGGTCCAATTATCATCAAACTTGCTCAGAATGATAATCATGACAATATCTCGGTCAAGTTCGAATTTGGGTCATGTCGGGTAAAAAAGTAGGTCAGTAGGTCAAATCATAGAAAAACCTTGTGAACACTCGAGAGGCCACAATTTTGGTCCAATCATCATCAAACTTGCTCAGAATGATCATTGTGACAATATTTTAGTGAAGTTTGAATATGGATCATGTCGGCTTAAAAAGTAGGTCAGCGGGTCAAATCATAGAAAAACCTTGTGAACACCCTAGAGGCCACAATTTTGGTCCAATCATAATCAAACTTGCTCAGAATGATCATCATGACAATATCTTGGTCAAGTTCGAATATGGGTCATGTCCGGTCAAAAAGTAGGTCAGTAGGTCAAATCATAGAAAAACCTTGTGAACACTCTGAAGGCCACTGTTTTGGTCCAATTATCATGAAACTTGCTCAGAATGACCATTGTGACAATATTTCAGTCCAGTTCGAATATGGGTCATATCGGGTTAAAAAGTAGGTCAGCGGGTCAAATCATATAAAAACCTTGTGAACACCCTAGGGGCCACAATTTTGGTCCAATCATAATCAAACTTGCTCAGAATGATCATCATGACAATATCTCGGTCAAGTTTGAATATGGGTCATGTCCGGTTGAAAAGAAGGTCAGTAGGTCAAATCATAGAAAAACCTTGTGAATACTCAGGAGGCCACAAGTTTGGTTAAATCATTAATCTTGCTCAGAATGGTCATTGTGACAATATCTTGGCTAAGTTTGAATAAAGGTCTTTTCGGGTCAAAAAGTAGGTCAGTAGGTCAAATTAAAGAAAAAACTTGTGAACACTCTAGTTTTACATAGACTTATATAGGGAAAATCTTTAAAAATCCTTTTCTCTGAAACCACAAGGCCTAGGTCTTTTATATTTGGTATGAAGCTTCATCTAAAAGACCCCTAACAAGATTATTCAAATGATAGTGCTGAGGCCAAAAATGTCCCCGCCCCCGGGCCCTTTGGTTTTACATAGGCTTATATAGGGAAAATCTTTAAAAATCTTCTGCTCTGAAGCTGCAAGGCCCAGGACTTTGATATTTGGTATTAAGCTTTATCTAGTGGACCCCTACCAAGATTGTTCAAATCATAGTGCTGGGGCAAAAAATGCCCCCGTTCCGGGGCCCTTTGGTTTTACATGGCCTTATATAGGGAAAATCTTTAAAAATCTTCTTCTCTGAAACCGCAAGGTCCAGGACTTTGATATTTAGAATGAAGCTTCATCCATTGGACCTCTACCAAGATTGTTCAAATTATCGCCCTTGGGCCAAAAATGCCCCCGCTCAGGGGCCCTTTGTTTTTACATAGACTTATATAGGGAAAATCTTTAAAAATCTTCTTCTCTGAAACCGCAAGGCCCAGGACTTTGATATTTTGTATGAAGCTTCATCTAGTGGACCCCTACCAAGATTGTTCAAATTATAGCCCTTGGGCCAAAAATCCCCCTGCTCAGGGGCCCTTTGGTTTTACATAGACTTATATAGGGAAAATCTTTAAAAATCTTCTTCTCTGAAACCGCAAGGTCCAGGACTTTGATATTTAGAATGAAGCTTCATCCAATGGACCTCTACCAAGATTGTTCAAACTATCGCCCTTGGGCCAAAAATGCCCCCGCTCAGGGGCCCTTTGTTTTTACATAGACTTATATAGGGAAAATCTTTAAAAATCCTTTTCTCTGAAACCACAAGGCCTAGGTCTTTTATATTTGGTATGAAGCTTCATCTAAAAGACCCCTAACAAGATTATTCAAATGATAGTGCTGAGGCCAAAAATGTCCCCGCCGCCGGGCCCTTTGGTTTTACATAGGCTTATATAGGGAAAATCTTTAAAAATCTTCTGCTCTGAAACTGCAAGGCCCAGGACTTTGATATTTGGAATTAAGCTTTATCTAGTGGACCCCTACCAAGATTGTTCAAATTATAGTGCTGGGGCAAAAAAAGCCTCCGACTGGGACCCTTTGGTTTTACATGGCCTTATATAGGGAAAATCTTTAAAAATCTTCTTCTCTGAAACCGCAAGGCCCAGGACTTTGATATTTTGTATGAAGCTTCATCTAGTGGACCCCTACCAAGATTGTTCAAATTATAGCCCTTGGGCCAAAAATGCCCCCGCTCAGGGGCCCTTTGGTTTTACATAGACTTATATAGGGAAAATCTTTAAAAATCTTCTTCTCTGAAACCACAAGGCCTAGGTCTTTTATATTTGGTATGAAGCTTCTTCTAAAGGACCCCTACCAAGGTGATTCAAATTATAGTGCTGGGGCCAAAAGTGGCCCCGTCCCGGGGCCCTTTGGTTTTACATAGACTTATATAGGGATAATCTTTAAAAATCTTCTCTGAAACCACAAGGCCCAGGACTTTGAAATTTGGTATGAAGTTGCATCTAATGGACCTCTACCAAGATTGTTAAAATTATAGCCCTGGGGCCAAAAATGCCCCCACTCTGGGGCCCTATGGTTTTACATAGACTTACATGGGGAAAATCTTCAAAAATCTTCTTCTCTGAAACCACAAGGCCTGGGTCTTTGATATTTGGTATGAAGCTGCATCTAGTGGACCTCTATCAAAATTATTCAAATTATAGCCCTGGTACCAAAAATGTCCCCGCTCCGGGGCCCTTTGGTTTTGCATAGACTTATATAGGGAAATCTTTAAAAATCTTCTCTGAAACTGCAAGGCCAAGGCCTTTGATATTTAGTATGGAGCTTTATCTAGTGGACCTCTACCAAGATTGTTCAAATTATAGCCCTGGGGCCACAAATGCCCCCACCCCGGGCCGGGGCCCTTTGTTTTTACATAGATTTATATAGCCCTGGGGCCATTTGGTTTTGCATAGGCTTATGTAGGGAATATCTTTAAAAAAAATCTTCTTCTCTGAAACTGCAAGGCCCAGGTCTTTGAAATTTGATGTGTAGCTTTATCTAGTGGACCTTTGCCAAGATTGTTCTAATTATAGCCTTTGTTGATGTTTGGTATGAAGCTTCACCTTTAAGACCTCCCTCAACATTATGCACATTAAAGCCCTGGGGCCAATAATGGCCCTCTCTGGGGCCCACTTGTTACACTATGGATCAGGTGAGCGATCCAGGGCCATCATGGCCCTCTTGTTAAACCTCCCTCAACATTATGCACATTATAGCCCTGGGGTCAATAATGGCCCTCCCCTGGGCCCATTTGTTACTCTATGGATCAGGTGAGCGATCCAGGGCCATCATGGCCCTCTTGTTAGCTCACCGTCACGTAGTGACGAGGTGAGCTTTTGGGATCACTTTTTGTCCGTCGTGCGTGGGTGCGTGCATCCGTCCGTGCGTATGAAGCTTCATCTAGTGGACCCCTACCAAGATTGTTCAAATTATAGTGCTAGGGCCAAAAATGACCCTGCCCCGGGGCCCTTTGGTTTTATATGGGCTTATATAGGGAAAATCTTTAAAAATCTTCTTCTCTGAAACTGCAAGGCCCAGGTCTTTGATATTTAGTCTGAAGCTTCATCTAAAGGACCCCTACCATGATTGTTCAAATTATAGTGCTGGGGCCAAAAATGCCCCCGCCCCGGGGCCCTTTGGTTTTACACGGGCTTATATTGCAAAAATCTTTAAAAATCTTCTCTGAAACCGCAAGGCCCAGGTCTTTGATTTTTGGTATGAAGCTTCATCTAGTGGGCCCCTACCAAGATTGTTAAAATTATAGTGCTGGGGCCAAAAATGGCCCTTTAGTTTTACATGGGCTTATATAGGGAAAATCTGTAAAAATCTTCTCTGAAACGGCAAGGCCCAGGTTTTTGATATTTGATATGAAGCTTCATTTAGTGGACCCCTACCAAATTTGTTCAAATTATAGTGCTTGGGCCAAAAATGCCCCCTCCCCGGGGCTCTTTGGTTTTACATAGGCTTATGTAGGGAAAATCTTGAAAAATCTTCTTCTGAAACCACAAGGCCTATGTCTTTGATATTTGGTATGAAGCTTCAGCTAGTGGACCTCTACCAAGATTGTTCAAATTATAGCCCTGAGGCCAAAAATGCCCCCGCCTCGGGGCCCTTTGGTTTTACATAGACTTGTTTACGGAAAATCTTTAAAAATTTTCTTCTGTGAAACCACAAGGCCTAGGTCTTTGATATTTGGTGTGAAATTTCATCTCGTGGACCTCTGTCAAGATTGTTCAAATTATAGCCGTGGGGCCAAAAATGCCCCTGCCCCGAGACCCTTTGGTTTTACAAAGACTTATATAGGGAAATCATTAAAAATCTTCTCTGAAACTGCAAGGCCCATGTCTTTGATATTTGGTGTGAAATTTCATCTTGTGGACCTCTGTCAAGATTGTTCAAATTATAGCCGTGGGGCCAAAAATGCCCCTGCCCCGAGACCCTTTGGTTTTACAAAGACTTATATAGGGAAATCATTAAAAATCTTCTCTGAAACTGCAAGGCCCATGTCTTTGATATTTGGTATGGAGCTTCATCTGGTGGACAATTATAGCCTTTGTTGATATTTGGTATGAAGCTTCACCTTTTTAGACCTCCCTCAATATTATGCACATTATAACCTTGGGGTCAATAATGGCCCTCTCCAGGGGCCACTTGTTAGTCTATGGATCTGGTGAGCGGGCCAGGGACATCATGGCCCTCTTGTTCATGTTTGGAAACAGAAAATAATCTGATGGAGCTAGATCAGGTGAATACGGAGGGTGATCAACAAGTATGAAGCCACAGTCATGCACAGTAGCCATTGGGACAACCGATTTATGAGCAGGCGCATTGTCCTGATGGAACAAGACCCCTTTTGTCAATTTTCCGGGTCGTTTAGCCTTAATTGCTTTTCGCAATTGTTTTAGCAGATCTGCATAATACTCCCCATTAATTGTTCTGCCCTTTTGAAGGTAATCTATGAATATTATACCCTTGGCATCCCAGAACACTGATGCCATCACCTGCAGAGGAGACGACCTTTGCCTTCTTTGGAGGGGTTGAGCCAGGGTGCTTCCATTGCATGGATTGTTTTTTTGGTCTCTGGCTCAAAGTGAGGGACCCAACACTCATCCTGAGTGACAAAACGTCAAGAAAACCATCTTGGTCTGCATCAAAAATAGCCCAGTTGGCTTGTGACAGGTTCAGTCTGGTCAACTTTTAGTCGGGCGTCAAAAGCTGTGGCACCCATCGGGCGGAAACCTTTGACATTCCTAATTCACTGTGTAGAATGTTCTCTACTCATTCACTGGAGATGCCAACAGTGTTAGCTAACTGATTCACAGTTAAACGCCTGTCATCCATCACGGCCCTGTGCACTTTGCTGATGGTTTCCTTAGTTGTTGCAGTAGTGGGTCGTCCACACAGGTCATCATCTTCAAGGCTGTGCTTGCCCGTCTTAAAATTTGCTGACCACCTTTTCACGGTTGCATACGAAGGAGCATCATCCCCATGTAGCAACCATATCGGCATGAATGTTCTTAGGAGCTAACCCCTTTTTATGGAGGTACTTGATGACCCCACGATGCCAGATTTTGACCATTTTCTCAAAAACGTGCTAGTATCAATTTTCAAAGTATAGAATTTCTATGTTATTGCAGGTAAGCTTGAACTCATTTGAGTCAAATCAAGTAATAAAGGTTACATAGTATGACCAATCTTCTTTCTTATGAATGTTTTCATTGCTCTTAAAGGAACTCATTTTTGATTTTTATTTGCCTTCACTGCAGCTGGTGTTGTGCCGTGTGGCGGCCGTAAAACGTCTCCCCGTACATCAACCATAGTGTAGTTTATATTTTACTTTTGGTCCTTTGAGATCAGCGTGAATATTCTGAGAAATCAGAAATAAATTATTGGTTTAGACTCGTATTCTAGACAGGTTTTTAATTTTTTGGACCCCAATTTGATTTATATCAGTCTTTGTATCGACTGCCTATTCGAAATTTGCAAAAGTGCAGTATGTTTCCTCTGGCGTTTGCCGGATCATTACAGGGTCACTGATGAGGCCTTATTAGCCGAAACTACATAGTATGACCTATCTTCTTTCTTATGAATGTTTTCATTGCTCTTAAAGGAACTCATTTTTGATTTTTATTTGCCTTCACTGCAGCTGGTGTTGTGCCGTGTGGCGGCCGTAAAACGTCTCCCCGTACATCAACCATAGTGTAGTTTATATTTTACTTTTGGTCCTTTGAGATCAGCGTGAATATTCTGAGAAATCAGAAATAAATTATTGGTTTAGACTCGTATTCTAGACAGGTTTTTAATTTTTTGGACCCCAATTTGATTTATATCAGTCTTTGTATCGACTGCCAATTCAAAATTTGCAAAAGTACAGTATGTTTCCTCTGGCGTTCTTTACCGGATCATTACAGGGTCACTGATGAGGCTTTATTAGCCGAAACTACGTAGTATGACCCATCTTCTTTCTTATGAATGTTTTCATTGCTCTTAAAGGAACTCATTTTTGATTTTAATTGGATTTAATGAATACAAAATTTCATGGCTGTTGGATGCCTGCTTCTTGGTTAGGCTCAGAACTTTTCAGCCTACACTTGTATAAAACACGAAAGGAAGCATATTATGGACAAGAACAGTCAGTCTTCCAATTTTGGTTATTGCATCATCTGCCCTTGATATTTATCAGTGCGAAGGATATATTAGTCAATTAGTTGGAGAAAAGGGGACCAAATAATACACAGGGCTCAGGGGAGCGATCGGGACCTCCTGGTCTTCCTGTTACATTGACTTAATATAGGGAAAATCTTAGTCTTCTCTGAAACCACAAGGCCCAGGTCTTGAAGCTTCATCTAGTGGACCTCTACAAAGATTGTTTAAATTGTGGCCCTGGGTCCAAAAAGAGCCTCACCCCGGGGCCCTTTGGTTTTACATAGACTTATATAGGGAAAATCTATTAAAATCTTCTTCTGAAACAGCAAGGCCCATGTCTTTGATATTTGGTATTAACCTTCATCTAGTGAACCCCTACCAAAATTGTTAAAATTATAGCCCTGGTGCCAAAAATGGGCCCACTTGTTTTACATAGACTTGTGTTGGGAAAACCTTTGAAAATTTTCTTGTATGAAACCAGAAGGCCAAGGTTGTTTATATTTGGAATGAAGCTTTGTCTTGTGGATTTCTACCAAGATTGTTCCGATTATAACCCAGGGACCAAAAAATGGCCACGCCCTGGGGCCCACAGGTTTTGTATATATAGACTTATGTAAGGAAAACCTTTAAAAATCTTCTAGTGTGAAACCAGAAGGCTTTCTTCTGGATATTTGGTATGAAGCTTCACCTTTTAGACTGCCCTCAATATTATGCAAATTTTAGCCCTGGTGGCAATTATGGCCCTCCCTGGGACCCACTTGTTACACTGTGGATCAGGTGAGTGATCCAGGGCCATCATGGCCCTCTTGTTTACCTCACCATAACCGAAGGCTCCAGGGGAGCTTATAGGATAGGCAGTTGCCTTGTCGTCATCTTGCGTCAACACTTATGAACATCTCTTCTAAAGCCACTGGGCCAATTGAGCTCAAATTTTATCTGTAGCATTCTTTGGCTGGGGGATTGAAAGTTTGTATTTATGAAATTCGGCTCATTAGTTTGGTTGCTATGGCTACTTAAGAGTTCCAATAGACTTATAATGTGGGAAAATAGAAAAATGGAATAAACTAACAAGCCTTTGCAGATATTTTTGAAAACTTTCATAGAAATGTTCGTCACCTTAGCGCAAAAAGTCAATAACTGCAGTACATTTTAAATAGGAATTATTGACTTTTTGCACTGAGGTGACGTGTTCCTTAAGCAATCATCTATATGCTGTATGATTTTAGGCCTGCTGTTCATTTTTATCCCCCGACCGAATAGGTTCGGGGGATATAGCGATCAGCCTGGCGTATGTCCGTCTGTCCGTCCGTCCGTAGACGCAACCTTGTGATGGCCATAACTCCTATACCCTTTGAGATTTATTGATGGTTCTTGGCACAATTGTTCACAAGGCCGAGACGGCGTGTCATGCGCAAGAACCAGAACTCTGGATGCCATTCTTTTTTAGTTATCTCCCCTTTTAATAAAATAGAATGACTACTTTGTGATGGCCATAACTCCAGTACCCTTTGAGATATATTGATGGTACCTGGCACAGTTGTTCACAAGGCTGAGACGGCGTGTCATGCACAAGAACCACAACTCTGGTTGCCATGGTTTTGGAGTTATCTCCCCTTCCAATAAAATAGGGTGACAACCTTGTGATGGCCATAACTCCTATAACCTTTGAGATACATTGATGGTTCGTGGCAGAATTGTTCACAAGGCTGAGACGGTGTGTCATGCACAAGAACCAGAACTCTGGATGTCATACGTTTTTAGTTATCTCCCCTTCCAATAAAATAGAGTGACAACCTTGTGATGGCCATAATTCCAATACCCTTTAAGATATATTGATGATACCTGGCACAGTTGTTCACAAGGCTGAGACGGTGTGTCATGCACAAGAACCACAACTCTGGGTGCCATGGTTTTTTAGTTATCTCCCCTTCCAATAATATAGAATCACTACCTTGTGATGGCCACATCTCCAACACTCTTTGAGATATATTGATGATACTTGGTACAGTTGTTCGTGAGGTTAAGCAGGTGTGTCACGTGCAAGAAACACAACTCTGGGTGCCCTAGTTTTTATCCCCCGACCGAAAAGGTTCGGGGGATATAGCGATCAGCCTGGCGTCCGTCCGTCCGTCTGTCCGTCCGTCTGTCCGTCCGTCCGTCCGTAGACGCAACCTTGTGATGGCCATAACTCCTATACCCTTTGAGATTCATTGATGGTTCTTGGCACAATTGTTCACAAGGCCGAGACGGCGTGTCATGTGCAAGAACCAGAACCCTGGATGCCATACTTTTTTAGTTATCTCCCCTTTTAATAAAATAGAATGACTACTTTGTGATGGCCATAACTCCAATACCCTTTGAGATATATTGATGGTACCTGGCACAGTTGTTCACAAGGCTGAGATGGCGTGTCATGCACAAGAACCACAACTCTGGTTGCCACGGTTCTGGAGTTATCTCCCCTTCTAATAAAATAGAGTGACAACCTTGTGATGGCCATAACTCCTATACCTTTTGAGATTCATTGATGGTTCTTGGCACAATTGTTCACAAGGCTGAGACGGTGTGTCATGCGCAAGAACCAGAACTCTGGATGCCATACTTTTTAGTTGTCTCCCCTTTTAATAAAATAGAATGACTACTTTGTGATGGCCATAACTCCAATACCCTTTGAGATATATTGATGGTACCTGGCACAGTTGTTCACAAGGCTGAGACGGCGTGTCATGCACAAGAACCACAACTCTGGTTGCCATGGTTTTGGAGTTATCTCCCCTTCCAATAAAATAGAGTGACAACCTTGTGATGGCCATAATTCCAATACCCTTTAAGATATATTGATGATACCTGGCACAGTTGTTCACAAGGCCGAGACAGTGTGTCATGCACAAGAACCACAACTCTGGGTGCCGTGTTTTTTTAGTTATCTCCCCTTCCAATAATATAGAATCACTACCTTGTGATGGCCACATCTCAAACACTCTGAGATATATTGATGATACTTGGTACAGTTGTACATGAGGTTAAGCAGGTGTGTCACGTGCAAGAACCACAACTCTGGATGCCCTGGTTTTTTAGTTATCTCCCCTGACAATATAACCTTGTGATGGCCATAACTCAAATACCCTTTGAGATATATTGATGGTACTTGGCACAATTGTATACAACGTTGAGACGGCGCTTCATGCCTAAGAACCACAACTCTGGATGCTATGATATTTGAGTTATCTCCCCTTCCAATATAACAGTATGACAACCTTGTGACCACCGTACCTCCAATACCCTTTGAGACATATTGGTGGTACTTGATGCAGATGTACATGAGGTTAAGCAGGTGTGTCATGCTCAAGAATTACAACTCTGGGTGCTCTGGTTTTTTAGTTATCTCCCCTGGCAATATAACCTAGTGATGGCCATAACTCCAACTCCCTTTGAGATATATTGAAGGATCTTGGCACAATTGTATACAAGGTACAGAAGGGATGTCATGTGCAAGAACCACAACTGTTGTTGCTGTGGTATTTGAGTTATCTACCCTTCCAATATAACAGTATGACCAGCTTGTGATCACTATATCTCCAATACCTTTTGAGACATATTGATGGTACTTTGTGCAGAAATACATGAGCTTAAGCAGGCATGTCATGCGCAAGAACCACATTTCTGAGTGCCCTGGTTTTTTAGTTATCTCCCCTGACAGTATAATCTTGCGATGGCCATAACTGCAATACTTTTGTGATATGTGGTTTAATTCTGGTGCACTTTCTATTGGTGAACAATCTTCTGAAGGCCATATTGGCTTTTGGTCGGGGGATTTGCCATCTCTTCCGATGGCTATTTTTTAATTATCTCCCCTGACAATATAACCTTGTGATGGCCATAACTGCAATACCCTTTGAGTTATATTGATGCAGGCTTTCAAGTAGTCCTACTTTTTCCTACTTTTCCTACTTTTTGGGTCTCTTCCTACTTTGTTCCTACTTTTCCCAGAAAAACTCCTACTTCTCCTACTTTTTTGATTTGTTCAAAAACTAAGATCCCAAATAAATAAATAAATAAATAAATAAATAAACAAATTAAGCATTTAAAAGTATAACATGTATCTGAAACTATTTGTAGAATTACATGACATATGTACTGATGATCATCTTCATTCATTTAAGGCATGCTGTTTTTAGCTGTACCACTAATTGGAATATGTTGATGTAAAGCAAAACTGCTATGACCATCTACAGTTTTGTCTTGTTGTCAGAGCATAACAAGAATTTTTGCAGTCAGTAGTGTAGTGATGCTTTAACTGAATGACCAACTGGAGCTCTGTCTTGTTGAGAATGGTAGAAAATTCACTCAGCAATGCTTTGATGCCCTAACTGCTGTGACAAACTGTTCTGTCTTGTTTAGCATTAAAGAAATTCATTGCAGCAGTCCAGTGATGCCTTAACTGCAGTGACCAGCTATAACTATGTCTTGTTAGCATGACAAAGCTCAAGCTCAAGCTTTGTCTTGTTTAGCATGACAAAAATTCACTGCAGCAATGCTTTGATGCCTCATCTACATTGTCCAGCTAGAGCTCTGTCTTGTTAAGCAAAGCAGGAGTTCATAGCAGCAGTGGTTGGATTTCTTAACTGCAGTGATCAGCTAGAGCTATGTTTTGGTAAGCATGCGAGGAATTCATTGCAGTAGTTCTTTGAGGCCTTAACTGACCAGCAGTTCATAGCAGCAATGCTTTGATACCATGTCTTTGATGCCTTACTAGAGCTCTGTCTTGTTTAGCATGACAGAAGTTCATTGCAGCAATGCTTTGACACCTTAACTGCAGTGATCAACTAGATCTCTGTCTTTAATAGCAAAAGAGGAATTTGTTTCAGCAGTGCTGCAATGTCTTAACTGCAGTGACAAACTAGAGTTCTGTCTTGTTTAGGTTGATAGAAATTCATTGTAGCAGCCATGCTGTGATGCCTTAACTGTGGTTACCATCTAGAGCTATGTATTGTTGAGCATGACAGAAATACATAACAGCAGTGCTCTGATGACTATACTGCAGAGACCCACTGGGGCTCAGTTTTGTTGAGCAAGACAGAAATTCATTGCAGCAATGCTGTGATGCCTTGACTGCAGTGATCAAATAGAGTTCTGTCTTGAGCATGAAAGGGATACACTGCAGCAGTACTGTGATGCCTTAACTGCAGTTACCCACTAGGGTTCTGTCTTGTTGAGCATGGCAGCAATTTATTGCAGCACTTCTGTGGTGCCTTAACTGAGTTACCAACTAGAGTTCTGACTTTTTGAGCATGACAGAAATTCATTACAGCAGTGCTGCTTAAATTTGCTTTAAATGCAGTGACCAAAGTATGAAAGTAATTCATTGTTGCCATTCTTTGGTGCCTTTGACTGCAATGACCACTTAGAGTTCTGTCTTATTGAGCATGACAGGAATTCATTGAAGCAGTACTGTGTTGCCTTTATTGAAGTCATCAACTAGATATCTGTCTTTTTGAGCATGGCAGGAATTCATTGCAGCCATGCTGTGTTGCCTTATTTGAAGTGACCAACTAGAGTTACGTCTTGTTGAGCATGAAAGGAATTCATTGCATCAGTGCTGTGTTGCCTTAATTGAAGTGACCAAATAGAGCTGTGTCTTGTTTAGCATGACAGAAAACCATTGAAGCAGTGCTATGATGCCTTAACTGCAGAGGATGACAGGAATTCAAAGCAGCAGTAATGCAATGTCTTAACTGCAGTGATCAACAAGCAGGAGATCTTTCTTGCTTAGCGTGACAGAAATTCATTGCAGCAATGCTGTGATGACTGGAGTGACCAACTAGAGCTCTGTCTTGTTTGGTTTAAACAATATTTATTAGAATAAATTCACATGTATACATCACATAATAGTATATGGTACAGGATTTGATAAAAACCTGGAAGCTTATATAAAACATCTCCTGAATTGTATCCCTTTCTGTCTTGTTTAGCATGACAGAAATTCATTGCAGCAATATTTTAAAGCCTTGGCTTCAGTGAGCAACTAAAATGCTGTCTTAGTTTGCATGACAGGAATTCATTGTAGCAGTGCTATGAGCTCTGTCTTGTTTAGCATGACAGAAATTCATTGCAGCAATGCTGTGATGACTGAAGTGACCAACTAGAGCTCTGTCTTGTTTAGCATGACAGAAATTCTTTGCAGCAATGCTGTGATGACTGAAGTGATAAACTAGAGCCCTATATTGTTTAGCTTGACAGAAATTCATTGCAGCAATGTTGTGATGACTGAAGTGACTAACTAGAGCTCTGTCTTGTTTAGCATGACAGAAATTCTTTGCAGCAATCCTGTGATGACTGAAGTGATAAACTAGAGCCCTATATTGTTTAGCTTGACAGAAATTCATTGCAGCAATGTTGTGATGACTGAAGTGACTAACTAGAGCTCTGTCTTGTTTAGCATGACAGAAATTCATTGCAGCAATGCTGTGATGACTGGAGTGACCAACTAGAGGTCTGTTTTGTTTAGCATGACAGAAATTCATTGCAGCAATGCTGTGATGACTGAAGTGACCAACTAGAGGTCTGTCTTGTTTAGCATGACAGAAATTCATTGCAGCAATGCTGTGATGACTGGAGTGACCAACGAGAGCTCTGTCTTGTTTAGCATGACAGAAATTCATAGCAGCAATGCTGTGATGACTGAAGTAACCAACTAGAGCTCTGTCTTGTTTAGCATGACAGAAATTCATTGCAGCAATGCTGTGATGACTGGAGCGACCAACTAGAGCTCTGTCTTGTTTAGCTTGACAGAAATTCATTGCAGCAATGCTGTGATGACTGATGTGACCAACTAGAGCTCTGTCTTGTTTAGCATGACAGAAATTCATTGCAGCAATACTTTAAATATGTTCTATAGAAGGGTTATCCTTTGGAAGCAAGGAATACACCACAGAACCAAAATATATGGAGTGTACATGTTTTCTGGGCCAGACTAGCTGGTTTCGGACAATTAGGCATCATCAGTGACCCTCAGATATTTTCAAAATTCCACTATGGAATCAATGATCCCAAAGGACAAGAAAATATAATCTACACTATGATGTAGGGCAGGGAGATGTTTTACCGCCGCCACACATTCCCACACACCAGCTGTAGTGAAGTTAAATATGTTCTATAAAAGGGTTATCAAATGCACAAATAAAACTGCCCAAAATGAAAAACTGGTAAAATGTGAGACATATGGAGGTATGTTCGTGTCCATTAGTTCCTACTTTTTATATCAGGTTCCTACTTTTTTCCTACTTTTCTCCTACTTTTTGATATCTCAGGCTCCTACTTTTCTCCTACTTTTTCATCAGGAGTCACTTGAAAGCCTGTTGATGGTACTTGGCACAATTGTATACAACCTTGAGACAACGCTTCATGCCTAAGAACCACAACTCTGGGTGCTATGATATTTGAGTTATCTCCCCTACCAATATAACAGTATGACAACCTTGTGATCATCGTACCTCAAATTCCATTTGAGACATATTGGTGGTACTTCATGCATATGTACATGAGGTTAAGCAGGTGTGCCATGCTCAAGAATTACAATTCTGGGTGCTCTGGTTTTTTAGTTATCTCCACTGGCAATATAACCTTGAGATGGCCATAACTCCAACACCCTTTGAGATATATTGAAGGAACTCGGCACAATTGTAAACAATGTATAGAAGGAATGTAATGTGCAAGAACCACAACTGTTGTGGCTGTGGTATGTGAGTTATCTACCCTTCCAAGATAACAGTAGCACCAGCTTGTGATCACCATATCTCCAATACCTTTTGAGACATATTGATGGTACTTTGTGCAGAAATACATTAGCTTAAGCAGGCATTTCATGCGCAAGAACCACATTTCTGAGTGCCCTGGTTTTTTAGTCATCTCCCCTGACAGTATAATCTTGTGATGGCCATAACTGCAATACTTTTGTGATATATTGCTGGTTTAATTCTTGTGCACTTTCTATTGGTGAGCAATCTTCTGAAGGCCATGTTGGCTTTTGGTCGGGGGATTTGCCATCTCTTCCGATGGCTATTTTTGCTGGTTGCCATTGAAACCAAAATGAAAAAGAAAAAAAAAATACTTAAAAAATAATCTCTTCAGAATTATTCACCATATTTGCCTTTACAGGTATTGTGTTTTTGATGAAATTCAGCTTTTTAATTTGGTTGCTGTGGCAACTTAGCATTTCCATTGACTTTAATGGGGAAAATTGAAAAATGGCATTTACAGGCACAGTGCAAGGCCTGACCCAGCGGCGTGAAATTAAAGAGGGAAGCAAAGATGTCAAGCGTTATCGGGTTAATTACCATACATGCAATCTGTCTTATAACATTTATGTTGCACCCAATCTTTTTTTTATATGGAAAAATGATTTTACTAAATTGGAAAAGCCATATCTCAGAAATAGTTCAGATCCCCACCCCTAAACCATACATATATTCTTGTTCCTTATGATATGACTCGTTCAATCACACTCCCTGGGGGTCGCTTTATGCTCAGGCAATGTGCTGGAACCATGCCCCACCCCTCCACTTCATAAAAGGCCTAATATTTCAGACACCATTCAAACCCCCACCCCTTAATCATGTTTTTGTTCCTTATTATTAGACACATTCAGTCACACCAACTTGCGGGGTCATAGGGGCCATTCCTCTCCTCTCCACTTCATAAAAGGGCCTCATATCTCAGAAACTATTCAGATTCCCACCCCTAAAACCATATATATTCTTGGTCCTTACGATAAGACACATTTAGGGACAACAGTCTTGGGCTTTCAAAGGATCAACAGGGCATGCCCCAATCCCCACACTGCTTAAGAGGCCTATATATCTCTGGCCATACAGATCCCCACTGCTAAACCATAAATATTCTTGTTCCATGTGATAAGATGCATTTAGTGATACCAACCAAGGCTCCAGATGCGCGTCTGACTGGTGATCAGAATTCGGGTTCGATACCTGCCGGTGTTGGCAACATTCTCTCGTGGAGATTGATCATGAAATCTTTCCTATGGTCAATCTCTCCCTTCCGCTGATCCAGGAAGGGCAGATGCCAGTTTCTGGCAAAAGAAAGTGCACATCGGGGATAACCTCTTACATATAAGCCTGCCCAGGAAAAGTGTGGCTAGGTAAACTGACCGGCTCAAAAATGACCTAAAATAGTGTTGACTAGGCCATTAAACTCTGATTCAAACAAAAAAACAACCAAGGCTCCATGCCCACCCGCTCTACTTCATAAAAGGCCTAATATTTCAGACACTTGAGTCCACATGGGTGCTCATTTCGGTATGGGGTTTCGTTTTGGAGACTTACGGTAATAATTTGTAGATTAAAACAATATCATGTTAAAATAGATGGCTGCCATTGGGCAGTGCCCACATGAGCTCTGGTGATCATTGTGACCCATGGGCCTATTGTTTGACCTTATGAACTCGGTAGCTTCTTCATTTTTATGCCCCGCCATTCAAAAAATGGCATATTTAAAAATGGTGGGGTATTATGTTATACCTTCCGAAATTTTGGGTGTGCGGTCATCCATCAGTCCATCAGCGCCTCATAGATCCATGTCCACTCAGGGGGGTACCTCCAAGGTCAAGGTCATACTTAGAAGTCAAAGGTCAAATAAAGGGTCTTTTATTCATGTCTGGTTTTTGAAATGCGACAGATTTTGAAATTACTTGGCAGAAATGTTAACAATCATGAGATGTGTCGCTAACATGACCCAGATAAGTAACTCAAGGTCAAGGTAAAAATTGTTGTACTCACACAGTCTGTTACATAACACTCACTACGCCCCCGCCCATTGGTGCTTAAAGAAATAGATGGGCTACATGATGCTGAAATGGATGGCACATGAGTACTGGTAAACTGCGTAGAGGAGCCAAGCTTGCCCAGGCATAGTGGTGCAAGTCAGACCATCCATGCTTATAAACCCTATTAGTTTCATTGGGCAACAGGACTTGAGATGTCATTTCACTTCGGTGTTAGGTAAAAGTCCCACAAAATTGGAAGCAAAGACTCCAAATTGACCTATACAGTGTTGACTGGGACATTAAACCTCAAATCAAACCAACATAACACTCACCTCTGTGTCCCATGTTGGTTATGCTACTCGCCTTGTAAACCAGGGATCACAGGATCAATCTCGGGCTTCTCCAGACTTCTGGATGAGTATTTAAACCGAGGTCCATCTCTGTATGACCTTAGGTGTTGGTGAGACGTAAAACAAAAACACACTCTGTGTCCCATGACATATGGTGGTGGCATCCATGTCCTATGAACACAGTTCTAGTTAATTTTGTGCTTTTTATGCCTCGCTGGCCAGCCATTATTTTTAAAGGGGGGTGGGGTAAAAAAAATGGCGGGGTATTATGTTATATCCTCCGAAATTATAAATGTCCGTCACTCTGTCAGCACCTCAGTTTCGTGTCCGCTCAATAGCTCTGATGACCCCTGCCCATCGGGGCTTGGAGAAATAGATTGGGCTGCATGGTGCTTCCTGGCAGAGCTGAAACTGACCACACATGAGTACTGGTAAACCGCTTAGAACGACTAATATGTTCTAGAAAGGGTTATCCTTTCCAGGTAAACCAGTGTGAGTCAGATCGCCCAATGCATATAAGCCTTCTGGTTTCATTGGGCGGCAGGGCCAGAGATGTCATTTCACCCCAATGTCGGATAAAAGTCCCACAAAATTGGAAGCAACATCTCCAAAATGACCTTTAAAATAGTGCTGACGGCGACATTAAACCCCAATTCAAACAAAAAAATCCATAACTCTGATACCGTTTGAGATATTTTCACGAAACTTCACAGATACAGTCAAACCCGTCTTAAAGACCACCTATGAACAAAGACCACCTGTGAACAAAGACCACTTCCAATTCCTCCCATCCAATTAGACTATATAATGTAACGGGCCTCTGTGGCCTAGTGGTTAAGAGCACTGACTCTTGATCATTAGGTCTCTCACCGCTGTGGTTCGAGCCTCGCTCGGGTCATATGTGAGAAGGTCAGGTGGTTTTTCTCCCGGTACTCCGGTTTTCGCCCACCTCTGATTTACGATCGGCTCGATATGAGTGAAAAAATCTTGAAAGGGCCGTAAAACCAAAACCAAAAAAAAAAAAAAAAAAAAAATAGACTTTATAATGCAACTGTCAACAGAGACCACCTGTGCACTAGGACCAGAGGACAGTCAAACAGTCAAAATCCTTCCAAAATGCATATTTTTACCCTGAACAAAGACCACTTTGTGCTTTGAATAGCATTGACCAATGTTTTAATTGGGCAATATATTGTTTGTGGACATCCTTTAATGAGCCAAAATAATTATTTTAGTGATTCATTATTAAAACCTGACATAACATACCTTCAGGGGATTTAATCAGTGAATCATTCAGGTGTAACTGGGATTATCCAATATATCTGCATAAATACTGTGAAGTAATCCTTGTCTTCTAAAGAGGAGAGCGGTTAATACAAAACTAACCCTCTGAATATAGACCACCTGTGGACAAAGACAATATTTCTTCTTTCCCTTGTGTGGTCTTTGTAGACAGGTTAGACTGTATATAGAGCTCTATCAGAGGATTCTGATTTTCCTACTTTTGGAGTTGTTGCCTTTTGAACATTGAACATACCGTATTCGCCCTAATTACCGCACTGGCCTTAGTTTTTTCAAAATCATGTCAAAAAATCGTGGTGAAAAATCATTCTAATTAGCGCACACTTGATATGAAAACAATGGCTTCCGAGATGATGCATACTGATATTTAATTGGATGGAAAAGGATACTTAAGCATTGCCTTCACTGTTGAAGAAATAACAGTAAGTTTTTATCGATTTACTGTGAGAGCTTCAAGGGGAGGTTACTGTAAAGTGTGCGCTTATGCATTTCCTTTCCCAAAATAGCGTTGGTGTGCGCTTATAGGAGCATGTGCGGTAATTAGGGCGAATACGGTAACTATTTCTGACATAGTTTCGTGTCCGCTCCATAACTTCGATACTGTTTGACATATTTTCATGAAACTATATAGGTATAGCACCATGAGAACATATGAACCATGACTCTGATTTTTCTACTTTTGGAGTTATCACCCCCTTGAACATTGAACATAGCCATTTCAGTCAGGAGATATAGTGCTTCAAACAGACTATGATAGAAAATTTCTATCCTAGTCTGTTTAAAGCACTATATCTCCAGAACCTAATGATTGATTCTGACCAAACTCGCATGCTTACATCACTAGGATGGGGGGAAACAGCCATTAGGTTTTGATGACCTTGACCTTATTTTCAAGGGCACAGGCCCCTAAAAACTGGCAATTTTGGGCCACAGATGGCTTATCTGCACCCAATCTCAAAAACACATCAATGAAATGTGGTCTAACTTGATACAAAATACCATTGCAATCGACTAAAGATTTGACTAGATTTTGAATTCCTTTTTCAATGTGATATGACACTTGTTTGATGTAATTGTAATGGCGTGGCATCATGCAGTGCTTGCAGCTTTTATTTTGGTTCTACTTTAATGAAACTTAAATACACTTGGCTTTTAAGGTAAGGAAGGTGTAATAGCAGAATGGTCGCTCACACTTTGTCCCTTGTTAGGTTATCAAATTTTGCCATAATTGAAAATTTTCATATCAGATTTCTCAGGAACTATGAAAGCTGAAAATTTGTACATAGATTATGACTGGCTGTATCGTGTTTACTAGAATAGGGCCCAAGGGTCCTTGGAGTAATGTCACTTGGTGGGTTTTCAAAAAATTAAAATACATTTTGTTCAGTAACTTCGGTTTTTAGCTCACCTGTCACGTAGTGACAAGGTGAGCTTTTGTGATCACTTTTTGTCCGTCCGTCGTGCGTGCGTGCGTGCGTCCGTAAACAATTTCAAATAAGTATATCTCTAATACCCCATGGTCAATCTTGATCAAATTTCATGAGAAGCATCATCAGGTAGGGGGAAAGGCTGCATAAGGTTTTTGGGCTGATCAGATTGGAATTCTGGTTGCCATGGCAACATATAGCTCCCATAGACTTACAATGGGAAAAAATTAAAATATCTTCTTCTCTGAAACCACAGGGCCCAGAGCTTAGATATTGAGCACATATTAACGGCCAGTGATCACCTACATAATTCCTGCCAATCATGCCCCTGGGGTCCAAATTGGCCACGCCCCGGAGCCCCTTCGCTCCCATAGACTCATAATGAAACAAAAAGCTTCAAAAATCTTCTCCTCGGAAACCACAGGGCCAAAAGCTTAGATATTTAGCATGTAGCAACGGCAAGTGGTCACCTACATAATTCCTGCCAATCATGCCCCTGGGGTCCAAACAGGCCACGCCCCGGGGCCCTTTAGCTCCTATAGACTCATAATGGAAAAAGGCTTCAAAAACCTTCTTCTCTGAAACTACAGGGCCCAGAGCTGAGATATTTGGCATGTAGCAACGGCAAGTGGTCACCTACATAATTCCTGCCAATCTTGCCCCTGGGGTCCAAACAGGCCACGCCCCGGGGCCCCTTAGCTCCTATAGATTCATAATGAAAAAAAAGCTTCAAAAATCTTCTTCTCTGAAACCAAACGGCCCATAGCGTAGATATTTAGCATGTAGCAACGGCCAGTGGTCACCTACATAATTCCTGCCAATCATACCCCTGGGTTCCAAATGGGCGACGCCCCGGGGCCCCTTCGCTCCCATAGACTCATAATGGAACAAAAAGCTTCAACAATCTTCTCCTTGGAAACCACAGGGCCCAGAGCTTAGATATTTAGCATGTAGCAATGGCAAGTGGTCACCTACATAATTCCTGCCAATCATGCCCCTGGGGTCCAAATGGGCCACGCCCCGGGGCCCTTTAGCTCCTATTGACTCATAATGGAAAAAAAGCTTCATAAATCTTCTTCTTTGAAACCACAGGGCCCAGAGCTGAAATATTTGGCATGTAGCAACAGCAAGTGGTCACCCACATGATTCCTGCCAATCATGCCCCCGGGATCCAAATTGGCCACACCCCGGGGCCCCTTAGCTCCCATAGACTCATAATGGAAAAAAAGCTTCAAAAATCTTCTTCTCTGAAACCACAGGGCCCAGAGCTTAGATATTTAGCATGTAGCAACAGCCAGAGGTCACCTACATAATTCCTGCCAATCATGCCCCTTGGTTCAAAATAGGCGACGCCCCGGGGCCCCTTCGCTCCCATAGACTCATAATGGAACAAAAAGCTTCAAAAATCTTCTTCTCGGAAACCACAGAGTCCAGAGCTAAGATATTAAGCATGTAGCAGCGGCAAGTGGTCACCTACATAATTCCTGCCAATCATGCCCCTGGGGACAAAACGGGCCACGCACCGAGGCCCTTTAGCTCCTATAGACTCATAATGGAAAAAAACTTCAAAAATATTCTTCTCTGAAACCACAGGGCCCAGAGCTGAGGTATTTGGCATGTAGCAACGGCAAGTGGTCACCTACATAAATCCTGCAAATCATGCCCCTAGGGTCCAAATGGGCCACACCCCGGGGCCCCTTAGCTCCAATAGACTCATAATGGAAAAAAAGCTTCAAAAATCTTCTTCTCTGAAACCACAGGGCCCAGAGTTGAGATATTTAGCATGTATCAACTGCAGTTGGTCACCTACATAATTCCTGCCAATCATGCCCCTAGGTTCAAAATGGGCCACGTGCCGGGGCCCCTTTGGTCCCAAAGACTCATAAAGGAAAAAAGCTTAAAAATCTTCTTCTCTGAAACCACAGCGCCCAGAGCTAAGATATTTAGCATGTAGCAACGGCAACTGGTCAACTACATAATTCCTGCCAATCATGCCCCTGGGGTCCAAAAGGGCCACGCCCCGGGGCCCCTGAGCTCCTATAGACTCATAATGGAAAAAAAAGCTTCAAAATCTTCTTCTCTGAAACCACAGGGCCCAGAGCTTAGATATGTAGCATGTAGCAATGGCAAGTGGTCACCTACATAAATCCTGCCAATCATGCCCATGTGGTCCAAATGGGCCAAGCCCCGGGGCCCCTTAGCTCCCATAGGCTCATAATGGAAAAAAAGCTTCAAAAATCTTCCTCTCTGAAACCACAGGGCCCAGAGCTTAGATATTTAGCATGTAGCAACGGCCAGTGGTCACCTACATAATACATGCCAATCATGCCCCAGGGTTCCAAATGGGGGATGCCCCAGGGCCCCTTCGCTCCCATAGACTCATAATGGAACAAAAAGCTTCAAAAAGCTTCTTCTCGGAAACCACAGGGCCCAGAGCTTAGATATTTAGCATGAAGCAAGGGCAAGGGTTTACCTACATAATTCATGCCAATCATGCCCCTGGGGTCCAAACGGGCCATGCCCCGGGGCCCTTTAGCTCCTATAGACTCATAATGGAAAAAAGCTTCAAAAATCTTCTTCTCTGAAACCACAGTGCCCAGAGCTTAGATATTTGGAATGTAGCAAAGGCCAGTGGTCACCTACATAATTCCTGCCAATCATGCCCCTTGGTTCCAAATGGGCGATGCCCGGGGCCCCTTCGCTCCCATAGACTCATAAGGGAACAAAAAGCTTCAAAAATCTTCTTCTCGGAAACCACAGGGCCCAGAGCTTAGATATTTAGCAGGTAGCAACGGCCAGTGGTCACCTACATAATTCCTGCTAATCATGCCCATGGGGTCCAAACGGGCCACGCCCCGGGGCCCTTCAGCTCCTATAGACACATAATGGAAAAAAGCTTCAAAAATCTTCTTCTCTGAAACCACAGGGCCCAGAGCTGAGGTATTTGGCATGTAGCAACGGCCAGTGGTCACCTACATAATTCATGCCAATCATGCCCCTGGGTTCCAAATGGGGGATGCCCCAGGGCCCCTTCGCTCCCATAGACTCATAATGGAACAAAAAGCTTCAAAAAGCTTCTTCTCTGAAACCACAGGGCCCAGAGTTGAGATATTTAGCATGTAGCAACGGCAATTGGTCAACTACATAATTCCTGCATAACATGCCCCTTGGTTCCAAATGGGCCACGCGCCGGGCCCCTTTGCTCCCATAGACTCATTATGGAAAAAAGCTTAAAAAATCTTCTTCTCTGAAACCACAGGGCCCAGAGCTTAGATATTTAGCATGTAGCTATGGCAAGTGGTCACCTACATAATTCCTGCCAATCATGCCCCTGGGGTTCAAAAGGACCACGCCCCGGGGCCCCTTAGCTCCTATAGACTCATAGTGGAAAAAAAAGCTTCAAAAATCTTCTTCTCTGAAACCACAGGGCCCAGAGCTTAGATATTTAGCATGTAGCAATGGCAAGTGGTCACCTACATAAATCCTGCCAATCATGCATGGGGGTCCAAATGGGCCACGCCCCAGGGTCCCTTAGCTCCCATAGACTCATAATGGAAAAAAGCTTCAAAAATCTTCTTCTCTGAAACCACAGCACCAAGAGCTTAGATATTTCGCACGTAGCAACGGCAAGTGGTCACCTTCATATTTCCTGCCAATCATGCCCCTGGGGTCCAAATGGGCCATGCCCCGGGACCCCTTAGCTCCCATAGACTCATAATGGAAAAAAGCTTCAAAAATCTTCTTCTCAGAAACAGTGAAGCACAGAACTTAGATATTTAGTATCTAGCAACATAAAATAGCCAGCTACATAAATCCTGCAAACCCTGCCCCTGGGGTCAAAATTGGCCTCGCCCAAGCTCCAATAGACTAATGGAAAAAAAACTTAAAAAATCTTCTTCTATGAAATCATAAAGCCCAGAGCTTAGATTTTTAGTATGTAGCAACGTCAAGTGGCCACCTACATAAATCGTGCCAGTTATGCCCCTGGGATCCAATTGGCCCCACCCCAGGGCTCTTTAGCTTACATAGACTTACAATTGGAGAAACTTCAAAAATCTTCTTCTCTGAAATCACAGGGCCCAGAGCTGAGGTATTTGGCATGTAGCAACGGCAAGTGGTCACCTACATAAATCCTGCCAATCATGCCCCTAGGGTCCAAATGGGCCACGCCCCCAGGCCCCTTAGCTCCCATAGACTCATAATGGAAAAAAAAAAAGCTTCAAAAATCTTCTTCTCTGAAACCATAGGGCCCAGAGCTTAGATATTTAGCATGTAGCAACGGCAATTGGTCAACTACATAATTCCTGCATAACATGCCCCTTGGTTCCAAATGGGCCACGCGCCGGGCCCCTTTGCTCCCATAGACTCATTATGGATAAAAGCTTAAAAAATCTTCTCCTCTGAAACCACAGGGCCCAGAGCTTAGATATTTAGCATGTAGCAACGGCAAGTGGTCACCTACATAATTCCTGCCAATCATGCCCCTGGGGTTCAAAAGGACCACACCCCGGGGCCCCTTAGCTCCTATAGTCTCAAAGTGGAAAAAAAAGCTTCAAAAATCTTCTTCTCTGAAACCACAGGGCCCAGAGCTTAGATATTTAGCATGTAGCAATGGCAAGTGGTCACCTACATAAATCCTGCCAATCATGTTCCTGGGGTCCAAATGGGCCACGCCCCGGGGTCCCTTAGCTCCCATAGACTCCTAATGGAAAAAAGCTTCAAAAATCTTCTTCTCTGAAACCACAGCGCCAAGAGCTTAGATATTTCGCACGTAGCAACGGCAAGTGGTCACCTTCATATTTCCTGCCAATCATGCCCCTGGGGTCCCTTAGCTCCCATAGACTCATAATGGAAAAAAGCTTCAAAAATCTTCTTCTCAGAAACTGTGAAGCACAGAACTTAGATATTAAGTATCTAGCAACATAAAATAGCCAGCTACATAAATCCTGCAAACCCTGCCCCTGGGGTCAAAATTGGCCTCGCCTGAGCTCCAATAGACTTATAATGGAAAAAAACTTAAAAAATCTTCTTCTATGAAATCATAAAGCCCAGAGCTTAGATTTTTAGTATGTAGCAACGTCAAGTGGCCACCTCCATAAATCCTGCCAGTTATGCCCCTGGGATCCAATTGGCCCCACCCCAGGGCTCTTTAGCTTACATAGACTTACAAGTGGAGAAACTTCAAAAATCTTCTTCTCTGAAACCACAGGGCCCTTATAATGAAAAAAAAAAAGCAACTTAAAATGGGCAAAAAATCTTAAAAAATCTTCTTCTCTGAAACCATAAGTCCCAGAGCTTAGGTATTTAGCATGTAGCAATGTCAAGTGGTCGCCTACATGAATCCTGCCAATCATGCCCCTGGGGTCCAAATCCTGTGGCCCCTAAACTCTAACAATCTTATAATGGAAAAAGCTTCAAACATCTTCTTTGAAACTATGAAGTACAGACCTTAGATATTTAGTATATAGCAACACAAAATGGTCGCCTACATAAATCCTTCCAACCGTGCCCTTTGGGTCAAAATTGGCCAAGCCCCAGGGCTCATTAGCTCCTTTAGACTTATACTGGAAAAAGCTTGAAAAAATCTTTTTCTCCAAAACCATCAGGCACAGATTTTGTTTGATTTGAAGTTTGACATCCCCATAAACACTGTATAGGTCATTTTGGAGATGTCTCTTCCAATTTTGTGGGACTTTTACCAGACATTGAGATGAAATTACATCTCAAGCCCTGTTGCCCAATGAAACCAGTGGGTGTATAAGTATGGACACCGCTTTGCCTGAGCTTAGATATTTAGTATGTAGCAATGTCAAGTGGTCTCCTACACTAATGATTTTCTGGTACACAGGTGAGCGATATAGGGCCATTGGGCCCTCTTGTTTATCATATTTCAAGGAAATATTCGACACTAGGTCTCTAAAGTAAGGTGTAATGGTAGAACAGTGGTCAAGGGCTAATAATTCGTGGAATTATGTCCCCATTTATGTAGGTTTCCAAATTTTATTCCAAATTATTCAAAAATTTCATACTGGATTTCTCAAGAACTACGAAAGCTAGGAAACTGAATCTTTATTTAAACCTGGACAATGACTGGCTGTATCGTGTATACCTGAAAAGTCTTGCAGTTATATATTTAAAAAAATAAATAAATAAAAATGCATTTTGTTTAATAACTTATGTTTGTTGTCCTTCAATGCAAATTATTCATATTTTCAAGAATTAACAAAAGGGTTACAAAGTTGAAACCTGGTACACATGGATAGTAAGTTGATGTCAGAATAGTGTATACTGTAATCAGTGCTTACTGCTTATGGCCCAGAACTCTGAGTTTGTATAAACATCGACTGGATGAATCGTGTATACCAGAATAACAGTGTGGTCTCTAACACTTGGATTTTTTGTCCCTTGGTAGGTTTTCCAAAAAAAAAAAAAAAAAAATCAAAATGAATTTTACTTTATATGTTTTGTTTGTTGTCCAACTTCAACGAAACTTATACCTATTCTCAAGAATTGTTAGG
The DNA here is from genome assembly GCA_963580285.1 of Lucinisca nassula. Taxonomy (NCBI): domain Eukaryota; kingdom Metazoa; phylum Mollusca; class Bivalvia; order Lucinida; family Lucinidae; genus Lucinisca; species Lucinisca nassula. The sequence goes on from OY757014.1 coordinate 116,772,904, forward strand.
GTTACAGAGTTGAAATCTGGTACACACATGGACAGTGGGTTGATGAATTATGTATACAGTAATGAGGGCTTATGGCCCAGAACTCAGTAAGTTTTATGTTGCTATGTACCATGTCCTACAGTGATATTATCTTGTTAGCTTTACGGCCCCCGCTCATAGGGGCTTGAAGAAATATATGGGCTGCACGATGCTTCCACGCAGAGCTGAATCTGGCCCGCACACTAGTACTGGTAAACCGCTTAGTGGATCTAAGCCTGTCCAGGAACCGAAGTGCGAGGCGGACCATCCATGCTAATAAACCCTATTGGTTTCATTGGGCGACAGGGCTTGAGATGTCATTTCATCCCAATGTCGGGTAAAAGTCACACAAAATTGGAAGCAACGTCTCCAAAATGACCTTTACAGTGTTGACGGGGACGTTAAACCTCAAATCAAACAAACAAACAATCTTGTAAGCTTTCAACACTAAGGCAGCCCCCACCCATTGGGGCTTGAAGAAATAGATAGGCTGCATGATGCTCCACGCAGAGTGGAATCTGACCGCACACAAGTACTGGAAAACCACTTAGAGGATCTAAGCCTGCCCAGGCAAAGCGGTGAGAGTCTGACAGTCCATGCTAATAAACCTTATTGGTTTCATTGGGCGACAGGGCTTGAGATGTCATTTCAACTCAATGTCAGGTAAAAGTCCCACAAAATTGGAAGATATGTCTCCAAAATGGCATTTATAATGTTGACGGGGATGTTAAACATCAAATCAAACAAACAATCAACATTAAGGGTCTTTCTCTAATAGTGCTGCAGCTGGGCTATAGTCAGATCCTCTGGCAGCTCTAGTTAAAAGAGAATAATGGCATGTTTATTTCACAGGATGAAGATTTAAAGAGCAAGCGACTGATCAGTGAGATCAGAATAACCTTTAACGATTCGCCAAGGAGGGGCCGTGGAAGCAGACGACCTCGTGGTCCACGTGGTGGTGGTAGAGGTGGTGGTAGAGGAGACAGACGGCCTAATGCAGCCCCCAAGTTTGACGATGAAAATGACTTCCCAGTGCTTGTCAAGTCTGAGGCATGATAAAGGACCAATTAAAGTGGCTCCGACATATTCCCCCAAAACTTGCTGCGTATTTGATATCTCAGCTGAACATGACTCATGAATCATATTAAGAATTAATTTTCTCTCAGACTTAAAATATGCTTGAAAATGTTCAAAGGCAGACTGTGATTCTTGCAAGGTTTTGGAAAGACATTCTCTGTTTCGTCTGTTTTTGATCTTGTGAAATAATTGTCCTGACTTAGTGGTAAATTATTAACAAAGCTGGAATGAAAAGTAGGGAAGTTGGTGTTAATCTCAGAAAAAAGCTAGCGGAGGTGTATGTAGACGGAACAACTGGCAATTACATTTATTACTTCAACAGAAAGTCTTTAAGATGTGGAAAGCATTTGTACTATATCCATTGCTTAATAAATGTTAATATACCTCTGATGTGCTTTTTGCGGGTCATTAAGAGCCAGTGTAAGAGAAAAAATGAGGCGAGATCCAGAGGATGTGACAGATTGAATGTTTGACAGTGGTACATACAGTCTGGACAGAAAAACTTTCATGTTTTAGATGTGTCCTTAGATTTTTAGGTGCTTGATGGAGTAAAAATATTGCCTGTTAAATATCCTGAATGTACTCCTCGTTACAGGAAAGCATGGGCGTTCCTCCCAAAGGGCCCAAATTCTTCCATTTAGGAGTGTTGAATGTTAGACTAGTAAGCTGTTCTTATTACTTTAAAGCTGGGCTAATAAGGCCATACAGGTTGCCACTGTAAAATCTACTAAATAAATTCAAGGTGCAGAAACAATTTCCTCTTGAACACGGATGCTCAAAATGGGTAGAATAGACATTGTCACAGTGAAGTTTCAATCATGTCATTATGATTAAAAATTGTTCACAATTCATCATTATATACCATGATGTGGGATATTAAGCGCAACGTTATTTAAAAATTATATTAAAAAAAAAAAAAAAAAAAAGAATCTTAACTTTTGCTGTCACCATGTTTTATGCTCCTCTGCTAAAATAATAGTAACTAGGGCATACTGTATCTCACTTCTGTCCAGGCAAACTTTAAAACTTCAGTGCTAACCCTGAATCCTCTAAAACTTCAGTGCTATAACCCTGAATCCTCTGAGATTTAAGAATGGCTCCAGGGCTCATGCTAGGCCCAGGATGTAGGGAGAATTGACACCTCCCTCCAGCCCTAACAGGGTGAGGGAGAAGCAGGGATCGAGAAAAACTACTATTTTACGGAGAGTGTCAAGCCAAATTTTCGGTAATTTCCGTAAATACTGTGTGGTGTGATATCGCAGCAAATGGCATACCAATATTGCTGTTGCACTTGCTGAACGATAATGCACATCAGTATCTCGATTATATCAGTAAAGAGCACTAAAGGGAAACAACTAGGATAATTTCACATGGTTATGAGTCATGTTGAGCAGTCGCATGGGAGTTTGTGCGACCATGCTGAGTCTGCAAGTTGTAGCAGGTGCAGAATGGGGGCTGTATGTCCATCTGTCCACAATTTCTTTAAACATCTAAACCACTGAACAGATTCTGACAAAACTTGGAGGGAAGGGGGTCTTATTGTTTTTGGTGCAGATCCCCTCTGGTGGGCGTAGCCTGTTCAAAGCACCTGAACCAATGGATGGAGTTTGACCAAACTTGCCTAGTTACATCACTAGGATGGGGAAAACAGTCATTAGGTTATGATGGCTTTGACCTCATTTTCGAGGTCACAGGCCCACAAAGTCACATTGGGGCCAAAAATGGCTTGTCTGCACTCTATCTCATAAACAAATTGAATAATATTTGTCAAACTTAGTACACTATATCATTACAACATACCGCAGATTTGTTTAGATTTTGGTGACGACCTTTTCAGCTCACCAGGGGGAGCTTATAGGATAGGCAGTTGTCCGTCGTTGTCGTCTGTCCTATGACGTCTTTATTTTCAAAGGACATCTCCTCTGAAGCCACTGGGCCGATCGGGCCCAAATTTTATCTGTAACATCCTTGGGCTGGGGGGATTGAAAGTTTGTGTTTTTTATGAAAATCGGCTCATTAGTTTGGTTGCTATGGCAACTTGTAGTTTCCATAGACTTATAATTGGGAAAATAGAAAAATGGCATTTACTGCCAAGCCTCTGCAGATATTTTGACAAAACTTGCATAGAAATGTTCCATAGGCAATCTACTATCTGCCATATGATTTTAGCCTTCTGCTCATTTTTAGCTCGTCTGTTTTTTGAAAAAAAAACTTTCGAGCTATTGTCATCACTCCGGCATCTGCGTAGTCGTCCTGCGTCGTTCCAAAAAAACTTAACCTTGGCTATAACTTAAAAAGTATTAGACCTAGCCTCATGAAACTTCATACACACACTCATCATCACAAGAGCTACATTTTGACCAAGGACCATAACAACATTGTTGATTTTGGCTGAATTATCTCCCCTTTTCCAATTTTTTCCTGAAACACATTTTTTGCTCTCATTTTAATAGTATTCACAACAGAGCCTTCAAACTTTACATGAATGTTCCTTGGGACAAGACCTTTTCAGTGATACCACACTTTTTGATCTGTGACCTTGACCTTAGAACTTTGACCTATTTTTCGAAAATTTAACCGAAAACCTTAACCTTGACCATATTTCCAAAAGTATTTGGCCTACCTTCATGAAACTTCATACACATACTCACCATCACAAGAGCTACATTCCCTACTAGTTTTATAACTCCATCTTGCAATTTGATTGAATTATCTCCCCTTTTCTCTCCGTTTTTTTTTTTTTAAATTGTTTTTGTCTCTTATTTCAATACTATTCACAACAGAGCCTTCCAACTTCACATGAATGTTCCTTGGGACAAGACCTTTTCAGTCATACCACGCTTTTTGACCTGTGACCTTGACCTTTGAACTTTGACCTATTTTTCGAAAATTTAACCGAAAACCTTAACTTTGACCATATTTCCAAAAGTATTTGGCCTACCTTCATGAAACTTCATACACATACTCACCATCACAAGAGCTACATTCCCTACAAGTTTTATAACTCCATCTTGCAATTTGATTGAATTATCTCCCCTTTTCTCTCCGTTTTTTTTAGATTGTTTTTGTCTCTTATTTCAATACTATTCACAACAGAGCCTTCCAACTTCACATGAATGTTCCTTGGGACAAGACCTTTTCAGTCATACCACGCTTTTTGACCTGTGACCTTGACCTTTGAACTTTGACCTATTTTTCGAAAAATTAACCAAAAAACTTAACCTTGACCATATTTCCAAAAGTATTTGGCCTACCTTCATGAAACTTCATACACATACTCACCATCACAAGAGCTACATTTCCTACAAGTTTTATAACTCCATCTTACAATTTTATTTGACTTAGAACTTTTGTTTTCTAAAAGAAACTGCAGACAAGCGTTGGCACCCGCTTGCGGTGCTCTTGTTAGCTCACCTGTCACGTAGTGACAAGGTGAGCTTTTGTGATCACTTTTTGTCCGTCGTGCGTCCGTAAACAATTTCAAATAAGTATATCTCTAATACCCCATGGTCAGTCTTGATCAAATTTCACGAGAAGCATCATCAGGTAGGGGGAAAGGCTGCATAAGGTTTTTGGGCTGATCAGATTGGAATTCTGGTTGCTATGGCAACATACAGCTCCCATAGACTTACAATGGGAAAAAAATTAAAATATCTTCTTCTGAAACCACAGGGCCCAGAGCTTAGATATTTAGCATGTAACAACAGCCAGTGGTCACCTACATAATTCCTGCCAATCATGCCCCTGGGGTCCAAATTAGCCACACCCCGGGGCCCCTTCGCTCCCATAGACTCATAATTGAACAAAAAAACTTCAAAAATCTTCTTCTCAACTACCACAGGGCCCAGAGCTTAGATATTTAGCATGTAGCAACGGCAAGTGGTCACCTATATAATTCCTGCCAATCATGCCCCTGGGGTCCAAATGGGCCACGCCCCGGGGCCCTTTAGCTCCTATAGACTCATAATGGAAAAAAGCTTCAAAAATCTTCTTCTCTGAAACCACAAGGCCCAGAGCTGAGATATTTGGCATGTAGCAACGGCAAGTGGTCACCTACATAATTCCTGCCAATCATGCCCCTGGGGTCCAAATTGGCCACACCCCGGGGCCCCTTAGCTCCCATAGACTCATAATGGCAAAAAAAAAGCTTCAAAAATCTTCTCTGAAACCACAGGGCCTACAGCTTAGATATTTAGCATGTAGCAACGGCCAGTGGTCACCGACATAATTCCTGCCAATCATGCCCCTGGGTTCAAAATGGGCGACGCCCCGGGGCCCCTTGCTCCCGTAGACTCATAATGGAAAAAAAGCTTCAAAAATCTTCTCCTCGGAAACCACAGGGCCCAGAGTTTAGATATTTAGCATGTAGCAAAGGCAAGTGGTCACCTACATAATTCCTGCCAATCATGCCCCTGGGGTCCAAATTGGCCACGCCCCGGGGCCCCTTAGCTCCCATAGACTCATAATGGAAAAAAAAAAGCTTTAAAAATCTTCTTCTCTGAAACCACAGGGCCCAGTGTTTAGATATTTAGCATGTAGCTATGGCAAGTGGTATCCTACATAATTCCTGCCACATATGCCCCTCGGTTCCAAATGGGCCACGCGCCAGGGCCCCTTTGCTCCCATAGACTCATAATGGAAAAAAAGCTTAAAAAATCTTCTTCTCTGAAACCAAAGCGCCTAGTGCTTAGACATTTAGCACGTAGCAACGGCAAGTGGTCACCTACATAATTCTTGCCAATCATGCCCCTGGGGTCCAAAAGGGCCACGCCCCGGGGCCCCTTAGCTCCTATAGACTCATAATGGAAAAAAAAAATGCTTCAAAAATCTTCTCTGAAACCACAGGGCCTTGAGCTTAGATATTTAGCATGTAGCTATGGCAAGTGGTCACCTACATAAATCCTGCCAATCATGCCCGTGGGGTCCAAATGGGCCACGCCCCTGGGCCCCTTAGCTCCCATAGACTCATAATGGAAAAAAGCTTCAAAAATCTCCTTCTCAGAAACTGTGAAGCACAGAACTTAGATATTTAGTGTCTAGCAACATAAAATAGCCAGCTACATAAATCCTGCTTACCCTGCCCCTAGGGGTCAAAATTTGCCACGCCCGAGCTCATCACTTCTTATAGACTTATAATGGAAAAAAAACTTAAAAAATCTTCTTCTATAAAACCGTAAGGCCCAGAGCTTAGATTTTTAGTATGTAGCAACGTCAAGTGGCCACCTACATAAATCCTACCAGTTATGCCCCTGGGATCCAAATTGGCCACACCCCAGGGCTCTTTAGCTTCCATAGACTTACAATTGGAGAAACTTCAAAAATATTCTTCTCTGAAACCACAGGGCCCTTATAATCTAAAAAAAAAAACAAACTTAAAATGGGCAAAAAAATCTTCAAAAATCGTCTTCTCTGAAACCATAAGTCCCAGAGCTTAGGTATTTAGCATGTAGCAATGTCGAGTGGTGGCCTACATGAATCCTGCCAATCATGCCCCTGGTGTCCAAATCCTGTGGCCCCTTAACTCCAACAAACTTATAATGGAAAAAAGCTTCAAACATCTTCTTTGAAACCATGAAGTACAGACCTTAGATATTTAGTATATAGCAACACAAAATGGTCGCCTACATAAATCCTGCCAACCGTGCCCTTTGGGTCAAAATTGGCCGAGACCCAGGGCTCATTAGCTCCTATGGACTTATACTTGAAAAAACTTAAAAAAAAATCTTTTTCTCCAAAACCATAAGGCACAGATTTTGTTTGATTTGAGGTTTTACAACCCCGTCAACACTATAGATCATTTTGGAGATGTCTCTTCCAATTTTGTGGGACTTTTACCCAACATTGAGATGAAATTACATCTCAAGCCCTGTCGCCCAATGAAACCAGTAGGGTTTATAAGCATGGACACCGCTTTGCCTGAGCTTAGATATTTAGTATGTAGCAATGTCAAGTGGTCTCCTACACTAATGATTTTCTGGTACACAGGTGAGCGATATAGGGCCATTGGGCCCTCTTGTTATTGGATGCCATGGAAACCAAAATGCAAAAAATAGAAAAAAAAAATACTTAAAAAATCATCTCCTCAGAAACCATATGCTCTAGGAGGCTGAGACTTTATGAAAATATTCACCATATTTGCCTTTACAGGTTTTGTGTTTTTAGCTCACCTGTCACGTAGTGAAAAGGTGAGCTTTTGTGATCACATTTTGTCCGTCGTGCGTGCGTCAGTAAACATTTTCAAAGAAGTATATCTCTATTACCCCACGGTCAATCTTGACCAGATTTCATGAGAAGTATCATCAGGTAGGGGAAAAGGCTGCATAAGGTTTTTGGGCTGATCAGATTGGAATTCTGGTTGCTATGGCAACATATAGCTCCCATAGACTTACAATGGGAAAAAATTAAAATATCTTCTTCTCTGAAACCACAGGGCCCAGAGCTTAGATATTTAGCATGTAGCAACGGCCAGTGGTCACCTACATAATTCCTGCCAATCATGCCCCTGTGGTCCAAATTGGCCACGCCCCAGGACCCCTTCGCTCCCATAGACTCATAATGGAACAAAAAGCTTCAAAAATCTTCTTCTCTGAAACCACAGGGCCCAGAGCTTAGATATTTAGCATGTAGCAATGTCAAGTGGTCACCTACATAATTCCTGCCAATCATGCCCCTAGGGTCCAAATGGGCCACGCCCCGGGGCCCTTTAGCTCCTATAGACTCACAATGGAAAAAAAGCTTCAAAAATCTTCTTCTCTGAAATCACAGGGCCCAGAGCTGAGATACTTGGCATGTAGCAACGGCAAAAGGTGTCACCTACATAATTCCTGCCAATCATGCCCATGGGGTCAAATTTGGCCACACCCGGGGCCCCTTATTTCCTGTAGACTCATAATGGACAAAAAGCTTCAAAAATCTTCTCCTCTGAAACCACAGGGCCCAGAGCTGAGATATTTAGCATGTAGCAACGGCAAGTGGTCACCTACATAATTCCTGCCAATCATGCCCCTGGGTTCAAAATCGGCCACGCCCCGGGGCCCCTTCGCTCCCATGGACTCATAATGGAACAAAAAGCTTCAAAAATCTTCTTCTCTGAAACCACAGGGCCCAGAGCTTAGATATTTAGCATGTAGCAATGGCCAGTGGTCACCTACATAATTCCTGCCAATCATGCCCCTGGGGTCCAAATGGGCCACGCCCCGGGCCCTTTAGCTCCTATAGACTCATAATGGAAAAAAAAGCTTCAAAAATCTTCTTCTCTGAAACCACAGGGCCCAGAGCTGAGATATTTGGCATGTAGCAACGGCAAGTGGTCACCTACATAATTCCTGCCAATCATGCCCCTGGGGTCCAAATTGGCCACGCCCCGGGGCCCGTTAGCTCCCATAGACGCATAATGGAAAAAAAGCTTCAAAAATCTTCTTCTCTGAAACCACAGGGCCCAGAGCTTAGATATTTAGCATGTAGCAATGGCAAGTGGTCATCTACATAATTCCTGCCAATCATGCCCCTGGGGTCCAAACAGGCCATGCCCCTGGACCCCTTCGCTCCCATACTCGTAATGGAACAAAAAGCTTCGAAAATCTTCTTCTCTGAAACCACAGGGCCCAGAGCTTAGATATTTAGCATGTAGCAATGTCAAGTGGTCTCCTACATAATTCCTGCCAATCATGCCCCTAGGGTCCAAATGGGCCACGCCCCGGGGCCCTTTAGCTCCTATAGACTCACAATGAAAAAAAAAGCTTCAAAAATCTTCTCTGAAATCACAGGGCCCAGAGCTGAGATACTTGGCATGTAGCAACGGCAAGTGGTCACCTACATAATTCCTGCCAATCATGCCCCTGGGGTCAAATTTGGCCACATCCCGGGGCCCCTTAGCTCCTGTAGACTAATAATGGACAAAAAGCTTCAAAAATCTTTTCCTCTGAAACCACATGGCCCAGAGCTTAGATATTTAGCATGTATCAATGGAAAGTGGTCACCTACATAATTCCTGCCAATCATGCCCCTGGGTTCCAAATGGGCGACGCCCCGGGGCCCCTTCGCTCCCATAGACTCATAATGGAAAAAAAAGCTTCAAAAATCTTCTCCGAAACCACAGGGCCCAGAGCTTAGATATTTAGCATGTAGCAATGGCAAGTAGTCACCTACATAATTCCTGCCAATCATGCCCCTGGGGTCCAAATGGGCCACGCCCCGGGGCCCAGTTCCTATAGACTCATAATGGAAAAAAAAAGCTTCAAAAATATTCTTCTCTGAAACCACAGGGCCCAGAGCTGAGATATTTGGCATGTAGCAACGGCACGTGGTCACCTACATAATTCCTGCCAATCATACCCTTAGGGTCCAAATTGGCCACGCCCAGGGCCCCTTAGCTCCCATACACGCATAATGGAAAAAAAGCTTCAAAAATCTTCTTCTCTGAAACCACAGGGCCCAGAGCTTAGATATTTAGCATGTAGCAATGGCAAGTGGTCATCTACATAATTCCTGCCAATCATGCCCCTGGGGTCCAAACGGGCCATGCCCCGGGGCCCTTTAGCTTCTATAGACTCATAATGGAAAAAAGCTTCAAAAATCTTCTTCTCTGAAACCACAGGGCCTAGAGCTGAGATATTTGGCATGTAGCAACGGCAAATGGTCACCTACATAAATCCTGCCAATCATGCCCCTATGGTCCAAATGGGCCACGCCCTGTGCCCCCTTTGCTCCCATAGACTCATAATGGAAAAAAAAAAGCTTCAAAAATCTTCTCTGAAACCACAGGGCCAAGAGTTTAGATATTTAGCATGTAGCAATGGCAATTGGTCACCTACATAATTCCTACCAATCTTGCCCCTGGGTTCCAAATGGGCCACACGCCGGGGCCCCATTGCTCCCATAGACTCATAATGGAAACAAGAGGACCAAGCTGGTCCTTTATCGCTCACCTGAGCTAAAAGATTCGAAGTTTCAGGAAGTGCCAACCTTTACTGAAGGATTTATGGGCTAACATGGTGATGACAGGGTAAGCATTTTCTGCAAATCAAGTAGAATGTAACTATGATAAATAGGCTGACCTCACCGGTTTTCAAACTGATTCAAGCTTTTATTCCTGACTTGCTAAGAGGATTCGATATAAACCGAAGGGGCTATGGTGATGACAAGTTCAAAGATAAGCAATTAACTGCTGCAATCAAAGGGATGTTACTCTGTGATAAATAGGCAAAGCTCACGAGTTTTCAAACTCCTCTGAGCTTTTCTGCCTGACTTACTTGTTTGTAAGTTTCATGAAGACCCGATCAAAACTGAAGGGGCAGGTCGAAAATAGGCATTTTCAGCAATCGAAGGCATGTAACTCTATGATAAATGTGCCGACTTGGCGGGTATTCAAACTCATCAAAGGTTTTATCCCCAGCCACCTTACATATAAGCAGGGGCTAAGGTGATGACAAGGTCAAAATTTGGCATTTTCAGCAATCAAAGGGATGTTACTCTATGATAAATGGGTCGACTTGGCCAGTTTTCGAGCACGATGCAAGATGAACATGGAGGGGTCATAGAAGCTCACCTTTCTGGAGAATTTGGCTCAGGTGGGCCAAATATGGCCCTGCTGACTAATGACTACATTTCACCATTTTTTTATATTTGTATTAAACTGAAGATTTTGGAATTAGTCACTGTAAAGGCCAACTTGATAGCCCAAAATATGCAGACATTCAATGAAAAACACTATGCATGTATCGGATGGCTGTGGTCTGTGAGTTTGGCTCTTCCTAGATCTTTCATAATTATGCCTTGAAAATTTCATAATATGTAGTTAGATCATAGTTAACTTAAACTGTCTTATTCCAAGCATTATTATTGAGAAATAGGCAATACAGTAAAATGAACAAATAAAGAAATGAGATATTTTAATTTCAAATTTAACATATTCATATTCATGACAGGTACAAAACAAATATGTTAGCAAGTCTATAAGATAAACATCCCTGTTAACCCCACTGGAGTTTACAGGAGTATACATTTTTTCTTACTTCTGCTTCAAGATGTAGGTTGTGGATACTTGTTAAAACCATCACATTAGACTGTTCTAACATGCATCCATAGCCTATGTTTGGAGTAGAAATAAGAACAATAGCACAATTTTCCATCAGAAAAATAACGATTTTGGAGATATGAGAATGCACTTTCGCGTGGCTGTTTTGAAATGAAGAATACAGTGTAGTTGCAACGTTTCTAAAATTAGTATTTTAGCAATGTAATCATATGTGATTAGCTTTGCCATTATATAGGCTAATTTTTTCATGAGAACTGTCAATAATCCTTTTTTATCACAATTTGAATTAAGCCCAGGCTAGGTTATGGGGTCATGACTTAGGTTGAAAATGTGATTAGAGTGCAGACATGTATCAGTCATTCTGACTTTTCAAAGAAAGATGTAGGGCACAAAGTACAACAAAGTTAACTTTTATCCTGTTGAACTTGACCAATAACAATGCCTACCTTGCAAACAGCGTAGATCAAAGTCAGATGGCTTCTGAAAAAGTCATCTGATCAGGTTCTATAGTATTTGCCATTTAGATTAGGAATTGTATGAAGACATTATACCAAATGATTTTGTTGGTAGGTTGTGGTTGAAATTGACCAATGACAATGCCTACTTTGCAAACAGTTTAGATCAAAGTCAGATGGCTTCTGAAAAAGTCATCTGATCAGGATCTACAGTATTTGCCGTTTAGATTGGGAATTGTATGAAGACATTAAACCAAATGATTTTGTTGGTAGGTTGTGGCAAAAGACAATTATTCAGCAGGACAAGAGTTAATTAACAAATATTTCCTCTGCATCAGGGGTCTGCATTCTCACAGTTAAATGGAAGGATAGTGGGATTTATGGTAAGCATGCTCATGTATCTATCAAGCTGTTCTGCGAGAGGTTTATCAAACAAAAGTTGTTTAAATCGAGTTGTAGACATCTTTTTCTATTGTGTAGCCTGGGCTTTAGATATATGAAACTGCCAAGCTAACAAGTCATCATCTGAAGTTATTTGATGACTTTATAGGTCCATTATCTTCATCACCTGCCATTATGTACAAATTATTATCTCAGTCAGATCCGTGTCTGACTGGTGATAAGGAGGATGCAGGTGCCAGGGTGGGCAACATTCTTTCGTGGACATTGATCATGAAATCTTTTCTACGGTCATTCTCCCCTTCATCTGATTCAAGAAAGGCAGTTGTCAGTTTCTGGTGAAAGAATGTGCTCTGTACTGGTTAACCGCTTACATATAAGCCTGCCCAGGAAAAGTGTGGATAGGTAAACTGACCAGCTCAAAAATGTCCTAAATAGTGTTGACCAGGCTGTTAAACTCTGATACAACTAGAATTTGTTTTTCTACAAAAACACAGATGTCTCCCCCCTTTTGACCTCTGAGTATGACCTTGACATTGGAGGTATCTTGTGTGCAACACATCATCTAATGAAGATGTACATTTCTGCCAAGTAACTTTGGTCTTGCACACGACTCATCGTCTAATGAAGGTGAACATTTCTGCAAGGTTACTTTAAAAAGTCCATCCAGAAATAAAAGTTATTGACTGGACACAAAAAAATACTTTTTTTCACCTTTGACCTCTTAGTATGACCTTAACCTTGGAGGTACCGACCTGGGTCTAGTGTGCAACACATTGTCTCATGATGGTTAACATTTCTGCAAGTAATTTCACAATCTATCCAAGAATGTGAAAGTTATTGACTGAACACTAAAAAAAGGCCCCTTTTTACCTTTGACCTCTCAGTATGACCTTGAACTTTGTGGTACCAACATGGGTCATGCAAGAGAAGCATCGTCTCATTGTGGTTAACATTTCTGCTGAGTAATTTCAAAATCCATCTACAAATAAAAGTTATCGACCAAACATGAAAAAAGGTCCCTTTTTGACCTTTGACCTCTAAGTATGACCTTAACATTTGAGGTACCAACCTGGGTCATGCATCCACCACATCATCTCATGGTTGTTAACAATTCTGTCAAGTAAATTTGAAATCCATCTAAAAATAAGAAAGTTATTGACCAAACACAAAAAAGGCCCCTTTTTTAGCTCACCTGAGCACGAAGTGCTCAAGGTGAGCTTTTGGGATCAGTCTTTGTCCGTCGTCCGTGCGTGCGTCCGTCGTCAACTTTTGCTTTAAACAACATCTCCTCCAAAACTGCTGGACAGATTTTGATCTAATTTCACAGGAATGCTCCTTGGGTGATCCTCTACCAAAATTGCTCAAACTGTTCCGCTCGGGTGAACAAGATGGCCGCCAGAGCTAAAAATAGAAAATTCTTTAAACGACTTCTCCTGCTCAACAAGTGGATGGATTTTGAAATTGTTTCACAGGAATGTTCCTTGGATGACCCTCTACCAAAATTGCTCAAACCGTTCAGCTCTGGTGAACAAAATGGCCGCCAGAGCTAAAAATAGAAAAACCTTTAAACAACTTCTTCTCCTTAACAAGTGGATGGATTTTGAAATTATTGCACAGGAAGGTTTCTTGGGTGCCCTTCTACTAAAATTGCTCAAACCAATCCGCTCGGGTGAACAAAATGGCCACCAGAGCTAAAAATAGAAAAACCTTTAAAGGACTTCTTCTCCTTAACCAGTGTATGGATTTCGAAATTACTTGACAGGAATGTTCCTTGTGTGACCCTCTACCAAAATTGCTCAAACCGTTCCGCTTGGTTGAACAAAATGGCCGCCAGAGCTAAAAATAGAAAAAGTTTTAAACGACTTTTTCTCCCTAACTAGTGGATGGATTTTGAAATTACTTCACAGGAATGTTCCTTCGGTGACCCTCTACCAAAATTGCCCAACCGTACCGCTCAGGTGAACAAAATGGCCACCAGAGCTAAAAATAGAAAAAGCTTTAAACGACTTTTTCTCCTTAACCAGTGGATGGATTTTAAAATTATTTCACTGGAAGGTTCCTTGGGGGATCCTCTACCAAAATTGCTCAAACTGTTCAGTTTTAAACCCCATTGGTTTCATTGGGCGGCAGGGCTTGAGATGTCATTTCATCAAAAATGACTTTTACTTCTCAAAATGACTTCTACTCCTTAATAGGCAGACTGATTTTGAATTAATTTCACAGAAATGGTCTTTGGGTCCAACCAAAATTGCTCAAGCTATCCACTCCACCATATATTACCCACAATTCCGTTTGTACAATAGGATCAGGTGAGCGATCCAGGGCCATCATGGCCCTCTTGTTTACATTTAACCTCTATGTATGACCTTGACCTTTGAGGTACCAAACTGGGTCATGCACACAATAAATCATCTCATGGTGGGTAACATTCTGCCAAGCAATTTCGAAATGCATCTAAAAATAAGTTATTGACCAAACACAAAAAAGGCCCCTTTTTTACCTTTGACCTCTATGTTTGACCTTGACTTTGAGGTACCAACCTGAATCATGCTTGCAACACATTGTCTCATGATTTTTAACATTTCTGCCAAATAATTTCAAATTCTATGTATAAAGAAGAAAGTTATTAACAAACACGAAAAAAGTCCCCTTTTTTTACCTTTGACCTCTAAGTACGACCTTGACTTTTGAGTTACCAACCTGGGTCAGGCACGCAACACATCGTCTCATGGTGGTTAACATTTCTGCATGTAATTTCAAAATCCATCAAAAAATAAAGTTATTGACCAAACACAAAAAAGGGCCCTTTTTTTTACCTCTAAGTATGACCTTGACCTTTGAGGTACCAACCTGCGTCATGCGCGCCACACAATGTCTTATGGTGGTTAATATTTCTGCCAAGTAATTTCAATATCCATCTGAAAATAAAGTTATTGGCCCGGCACAATTTGCCCATACATATATACATACTGACAAATTTCCAAGGGAGATAACTCAAAAAGTATAAATGCGAGAGTTATAGTTCTTGTGCTCTGCACGTCTTTCTAATATTGATTAATATTTATATGAAGTTTCATGAAGATAGCTTGAATGGTTTTCAAGTTACAGAGCGAACACGAATTTGTCACAGATGGACAGACAGACGCCCGGGGGAAAAACAATATATCTCTCCGAAAAAAAAATTTCGGGGGAGACATAACAAATTATTATATACATGTATTATCATTCAAAATAACACACTCACCACTCACGCACGCACACACACAAACATACCTTAAACATAAAAAATTGAATGTTCTATCTTTTGTTGACAACATACAAATACATGTATTTAGTATAATTATATATGCAAAAAACCACAATCACGGCCTGACAAATCCAATGCCTATTTACCTCAGATAAGTCAAAAATTGACTCCGCAAGTGAATTTTTATTTCACCTGTCCAGGAAATAGTGTGTGTATTTGAGTTCTATGTCCCACCAACAACTAAGGTCATATGGAGACTGGACCTCGGTTTAAAGACTCATCCAAAAGTCTGGAGAAGCCAGGAATCCAACCTATGACTCCTAGTTTATAAGGTGAGTAGCTAAGTCACTATGCCATACAGCTCTTGAAAATAGAACAGAATCTATAAAGAATTGTGTATTTCTCAAGCATTTTGAAGATGCTATGAATTGTTGGGCCAGTGCTTGAAAACTGTGCACAAAATATGCATGAGCAAAATGGTGCAAATAGGAATCTGTGAATTCTGATAAAAGCATGTCATTATATATGTAAACCCAAGCCTGATCCCAAATTGTAAAGTTAATGCTTTTTAACCAGGTACATGTAGCTGAAGAATCACTTATTCACTGTAACAGACATAGAGAATATTCATCATATGAACAAGTCTGTGTCATTAACACCCCCATCGACCCCATTTTTATAAGGGGTTTACAGGGGTGTACATTATTTTCCTTATTTATACCGCAAGATAGATTACAGGTGCTGGCCAGAACTGCCTTGATGAGGTTGTTCTAATGAGTACAGCAGGTCAGTGACAGTCCCTGCACATAAACCCTATCGGTTTCTTTGGGCAGTGGAGCTTGAGATGTCATTTCATCAAAAATGTGGGGTAAAAGTCTCTCAAAATAGGAAGCAACATCTCCAAAATGACCTAAAAAGTGTTGACAGCATCATAAAACCGTATTGCAAACAAAACCAACACAGCCATTTTCCCATTAGCAGAAACTGATATACACCACAACCTCATTATAATACTGTCTATTATAACATGGTTTTAGATAATGATTCCCAAAAATGTATGGATTACACAGAAATAAATGGTTATTTTTCTATGTATCTTACATTTTTGTTTGGATATAACATGGTTGTTTTACTAACATAGTTTCTGCTTTGGACTCGCAACAATAGTGTTATAAAGAGATTGGGCTGTATAAGGTTCGATCAGGAAGTTATGTGATCAAATCCTGATCAGGTAGATTAGGACTTGATAACATAACTTCATGATATTGCTGATCAAGTACAAGTTGTTCTGAGTTTTTTGGTTGTTTGAAGGGTGATCCAGAAGTTCATAGAATTTATCTATATTATATGAACAAATATCAGAATTGTCTACTTCTTGTCTATACGCAATGCAACCCTGTCAAAATGATATTATTATCAACATTAATAACATTAATACCCTCATCATACACAGAGCAAGGCTGTGACATCAGGCGACATTATAGATGATTTAACATTCATGAGCACAACTGTTCAATACTTCTTCAATTGTAGAAAAGTTTTTTTTTTTTTACAAGCATTATAAGCTTAACAGAGCCCTATATCAAATTCAGGGCCTCTGTCAAGTTTTTGTTTTCATAAAGTAATCCAATACTGTCACAGTTAACACTCATCATCCATTAATATTCATGGTTCTATAAATAAAGTTAAATTTAGGTCTGGCTTACATGTACATCCAATATGGATGTATGTTGTTGAAATTTCAAATGAATAAATTTCACTGTCTGTGAATCTTTTGAACTTCTTGAAAGCTGGAGTTTGACTTACTGTTTAAGTGTCATTCAACTTCAAGGTCTGTTTGTGAGTATATCCCAAATCAACGCAGACTTTTGTCAAGTCACATTGCTCCGTGGCCCTGTGCAACATCATAGGTGAGTTGCTCAATCGTTCTTCAATTGTTGGCAAGAAAGTTTCTTATGATCATTATAAAGCTTAAACAAATATCTTCTGACTTAGAATCCTCTATATCAATTTTATAGCCTCTGCATCAGTTCTTTACAAACTTTTGTAATTTTCTTAGTTTGTCCATTATCACAATTAACTCTCACCATAGGTCAATATTTCGTAGTCGTTTAAGGAAAGTTAAATTTAGGCCTGACCTACATCCAGTCCTTTGATGAATGTGCATATACTGTATATGTATGTTTGCATGTGCTTGGAATTAAATTTCATGGTTTGTGAATCTCTTGGGCTGTTAGGGAACTGAAGCTTGGTTTACATTCTAAGTTTCTTCATTCTCAAACAACTTCAAGATCTGTTTGTATGTCCAAAATCAATATAGATTGTTATGACGTCGAATTGCTCTGTGGTCCTATATGAAGTGAATGCTTTAACAGAATAATATTTTAACAATGTCACTGGATTTTCTTCTGTCATTTCCTGAAGCAAAGGAGTGTCAATTCGAAATTTTCATATATCAAGGTAAATAAATGTTTTTGCTTAGCCCTTTTTGTAGCAAATGGAATCTTCCTCCTTATATATAGCAGGAGTCCATTTCAAAATTTAGGGGTGTCAGGTTGTGTTTTCTTCAAAATTGATTTGGAAAAAGACTGAACCTTGAGCAAAGAAAAGAGTGGAGGCCCTGATCAGACGCCGCGTTCTGCGGCGTCTGATCCGGGCCTGCACTGTTTGCCAAGGTACCTGTTTTGGGGTTTCTGGTGCTAAATGGGTTAATTTGCGGACAGATTTTAAAGTAGTCATATCTTGAATTTTCATAATTATGAAAATTATGCATCTATGCCAGTTGTCTATGAACTTAATTCTGGATCACCCCTGGTAAATGCTTCTTTGCAGGAATTCTCATTAGATAGGTCAATTTCATTAATTCAATGACAGTTTACTTGATTTCACAAATTTTAAGACAATGGTGGTAACCCCTTTTTTGGCATGAACCACCTAATTGGGAGATTTAATTTGAACAGCTTCTTGGTATCTTCCCTCTCCTGCCATACAAACTTAATACATATTCTACCTCCCCCACCCTTCTGGGCTTGAAGAAATAGATGGGCTGCATGATGCTTCCATGCAGAGCTGAAACAGACCGTACATGAGTACTGGTAAACTGCTTAAAGGATCTAAGCTTACCCAGGCAAAGTGGCTCAAGTCGGACCGTCCATGCATATAAATCAGATTGGTTTCATTGGGTGGTTTGGCTTGCATTGTCATTTCATCTCAATGTCGGATACAATTCCGACAAAACTTGAAGCAACATCAAAATGACATATACATAGTGTTGACGAGACCATTAAACCTCAAGTCAAACAAACAATAATACATATTCTGTGAATCAAATATAATATAATTTTGTCCATCTGTCTAATTACATCCCTCAGCATAAAGTTTATGCTGGGGATATATTTAGTTTACCAAGATTTATTTGTTTGATTTGAGGTTTAACGTCCCTGTCAACATTGTAAAGGTCATTTCGGAGATGTTGCTTCCAATTTTGTGCGACTTTTACTCAACATTGAGATGAAATGACTTCTCAAGCCCTGCTGCCCAATGAAACCAATTGGTTTTATAAGCATGGACGGGCAGACTCGCGTCGCTTTGCTTGGGCAGGCTTAGATCTTCTAAGCGGTTTGCCAGTACTCGTGTGCGGGTTGGTATCAGCTCCGTGTGGAAGCATCATGCAGCCCATCTTTAGTTTACCAAGAAGCTGTCAAATCATGAAGTAATTAGTTACATTGGCGGGGTTGTTCTTTCTGTGAGATGTACGTATAATTATGTGTCCGTATTAAGTGCACAATATATAAGTCTATGATCAGTCCAGTATGCCTCAATAACATCAGTAAAAGCTGGACAATTTGAAAAAATCATATCCAGTAATGAGCCATAATCAGTAGTTCGGCGCTTTATAAGCTGTTCAGATTTGAATGTTCTCATTATGAAGTCTATGGTGTGAGAAGTGCTGTCATTTGCATCGATATTGAAATCGCCAATGATGACTAATCTGGTTGACAATATTTATATTAGATTCGGTACTAAGTTATTTAGACAAATTGTGGGTATTCCGATGGGTACTAATTGCGCACCTCTTGTGGCTGATCTGTTCTTGTATTGTTATGAAAGAGACTTCATTTTGTCGCTTTCCATTGATAACCAATCTGAAATTATTGAAGCTTTTAGCTCTACTTCTAGATATTTAGATGATTTATTAAATATTGATAATACCTATTTTGATGGTTTGATCAGTCAGATTTACCCCCTAGAACTTCAGTTAAATAAAGCAAATTCTTCTGATACCGAGGCCCCGTTTTTGGATTTACATCTATCTATTGTAGATGGATTTGTTTCGTGCAAAATTTATGATAAACGCGATGACTTTGATTTTGAGATTGTAAATTTTCCTTTTTTGGATGGTGATGTTCCTCGTGCGCCATCCTATGGCGTTTATATTTCGCAATTAATTCGATTTGCTAGTGTGTAGTCATGTAACTGACTTCAACACTCGTAATAAATTATTAACGGCTAAACTCCTTAATCAGGGTTATCGGTACCATAAACTACGCAAAACCTTTTCAAAATTTTATAGACGCCATTCTGATTTAATTTCAAAATTCAATATTGGACTTAAATCTCTTCTGCAACAAAGTCTATCGGAACCCGAATTTTATGGTGACTTAGTATATAAATTCAGAAAAATATATAACCGCAATGACTTCAGCACCCAATTTCGTAAAATCATTCTTCGATATAAAAAGATTGGGTACAACATGGATATTATACGACAGACTGCATGCATGGTAGTTAACCCAATCACGGTTGGCAACTTTGCTTCCCTCTTTAATTGCACGCCGGTGGGTCAGGCCTCATTCTATGACGGCTCCAACGTAAAGGCTTATTGAAAATTAAAGAGATAATGTTGGTTGGTGCCTGATGCTCTGTCTCTGGTCGGGCTCATCGGAGTCTAACTGTTTGTTTTCTTTTGCTCCAGCATTTCAGTGGTTTCTTGCTGTCGAGTCCTCACCGTTGTCTCACCTCTGTGGTTCTTTGATTTCTGTGTTCACGGAGATGTTGCACTGATGAGTTAGGAGGCCTTCATGCGGACTGAACAAATTTTTTGTCTAAATCGCGACGGAAGTAAGGGCGAGGATTGTGGCCACGTAAAATCGATTTAAGCCCCCCAGTGGAAATCTTCCACTGACCGTTCCAAGGCGGCTCTTCTGTGGCGATTTCTTTATGTTGTTGTTTGTTACTTACTGTGTCTATCACTTATGTCTTTTAATTTTGGATGGCCATATGGCCATTTTGTGGGAAAGTAACTGTCCATATGGCCTTCCTTTGTTTAGGTTTCCATTATGGTCTGGTCGCTTAATGTTTGTATTTCTTTCCCTTTGGTGTCTTTTATGGATGGAGTAAGTTAATTGTATCAATTCCTGATCTTTGTTTTACTTCTACTTTCAGGTCTACCAATGGCAACAACTGACACTCAATCTCATTTCTCAGTAGGCTCTGAGAACCTTTGGGATATCTGTAGACACAAGCAACCTGAACAAACCCTTTCTGCTTACTCTGCAAGGCAACAAAGATAAATTCACATGCAGCAGAATGGAATTTTTGTATTCTCTGAATATGAAAATATTCCTTTATATATAAAACAAGCCCATGATATGGCCTATTTACTGATTCATGGCCATCATCATCTAATCGCACAAGTTTAAATTTATTCAAACCAAAATGACAGTCTGCATCTCTGGTACACAGCCTAGATTCTGCAAAACCAATGACATCTGCTGACAACACATTAGGCTCAAATTCAATGTCCTTAAAATGTTTATGAAATGATCTGGCATTGTTAAATGCAATCTTCATCTTCTGTGGATCAACTTTATACAGTGGTACATAACAGAGTTCAAGAAGAGCTTCACTTCTAAGCCTTTGCATCTCTACTTTTACTTGTTCATCAACAGCCAATGCTTCTTCATTCAAGTTCAGTATGTGCAAATTGTCTAATTTTCTTACTCTACTAAGAGCAACATAATGAATATGTGGTTGTTTCCGAATTCTGGTTTGCGACAAATCAACTACAATTTCATCAACTGTGGATCCTTGGGCTTTATGGACTGTCTTTCCTGCTGATGGTTTCAAAGGAAACTGAATTCTCTGAAAATGTTTATGATTGTACACAAATGTTCGTTCAATATCAAATATAGGTGTCCACTCTTTCTTGATATTTGAGTTATAAAAACCCCTACTGCAATATTTCTCACGTGTTGACTTGCCAATTTGAGGATCTTCAAAGAGAACCCATATGATACTTGGGCGAGTTGTACCTTCTAATTTATACTCAATGAATTGGACTACACATGTGGATCCGTTTGTTAGGCCATCTTCTACATTAATGTTTACTGTTATGTCATAAATCATTCCTACTGCTACTGTTAATAACGTCTGCATGTTGGCAGTCTTGTTTGGATCTTCAGGAAGCGTCTCAATCAGTTTCTTACATTTTTCTGCAGAAATATTTGCTGAAACTACATTATCATGACATGGAACAGCAACTTTTTTCTCTGCCAATCTGTTCAAAACCAGAGTGTTGTATTTATCTACAAACCTGTTCTGTGAACAAATGAGGAGCATCTTTTGGGTAATTTATTGAATCAATTGTGACAATATGTTTCTTTAATTTGTTTTTATCATCTTCTGTCAATTCATTTAGCCTTAATCGATTGAGTAGCTGAGCAAAGTCAACATCATCTTTCTGTCTCATTATGTCAACTAGTTCATACAATCTAAAAAGATCTGTCCATAAATTACAAGCTAATGCTGATGCACCCTTTGATAGATCACTGAATATCCATTTGTCACAAACTGGCATCAGTTGATATAAATCACCCACAGCAATAATGCTTAACCCTCCAAAATGTAATTTCGTACCAGTCAATTGTTGCAAACGTGTATTTAAAAAGTTGAGAGTATTTGTTCCAACCATAGATATGTCGTCAATAATAACCCATTTAAGGTGTCTCTAATTTACTCGGAATGTATTAAGTTCATCAGCAGATAAAAGATCATTACCCTGCTTGAATTTCTTCAGGAAAGCTGAAGCGATAGTCACACCATTGATATTATAAGCAGCTTTACCGGTGTAAGCACACAGAAGAATTCTGATGTCATCAGGATTTTCGCCATCCTTCAAATTTAGGATTCTGTATAAACTCTGATAAAGTGCTTTAATCAGCACAGACTTCCCAACACCTGCTCCACCTGACAAAAATGCATACATTGGACGATCCTCACATTTTATCCAATACAGTACATGATTGAAAAACTCTCTTTGTCTCAAGTTCAAACTCCTTACTAGTTGTAAGTATAGGTCATCTGGCAACATAACTCCAGCTATTTCTACAGATGGTACTGAGCAGATGCCCTGTATTTCAATACCAATATCATACTGTCGATGCTCTACTACTCTATCTGGATTGAAATACACAAATTTTGCTGCTTCTTTTTCACCTTCTGCTTCTGCCTCTCTATTTTCTTGTTCAGTGGCTGGTGCAATTTGATAAAATGCATCCTCCTCTACTTCTGCCATCTGCCT
The DNA here is from genome assembly GCA_963580285.1 of Lucinisca nassula. Taxonomy (NCBI): domain Eukaryota; kingdom Metazoa; phylum Mollusca; class Bivalvia; order Lucinida; family Lucinidae; genus Lucinisca; species Lucinisca nassula. Next base: position 116,795,721 of record OY757014.1, read on the forward strand.
CGCAAGCTCAAGTTCTTCAATATGGTGCTCATATTGGCAACGTTTATGCTCCAGTGTTGGTTTTAATGAATTATAATGAGTCTCATATGAACCAATTAAATCTTTTGCTTCATTTCTCCAAGGCATAAAAAGCAGAAGCTGTTCTCTGTAATAGTTTTCTGAATCATTGTTTTTGTTGTACCTTACATATCGAATAATTCTGACTCTTTTTCTTCGCTTAAACTTAGTTCCATTCTTGGCAGTATGTAACAGATTTGACCCATGACCTTCAACATACTGGTCCTCCTCATCATCGCTGCTTCTATTGCTGTGATTATTTTCATCACTAGAGTCATTGTCATTTAAATTATCCTCATTCTGTTCTCCAGTCAGCTCTGGCAACCTATTCCCTTTGGGATAGACAACATCAACTGCGGAAACGTAGTCTGCCAAACAAAACTTCTGCAGCTGTCTCGGCCTTTTTGAATATCTCTGAATCACATTATTTGATTCTATTTCAGTAGATTCAGCAGGCAGTTCATCAAGTACAGATTTAGGTTTCAGCAGAAATACTCGTTCGTCCGGAGAGGATGTATTGATAAAAACGACATCCCTAGAACCTTTTGTTAATGGAATCTGTAAGGCAAGGTACACCGCTTCTTGTGCACTTACTTCAACACAATTTGAAAATACATTTCCAATATGCCTTACTTGTTTCTTTAAATCAGAATTCCCTTTGCGGGCCTCTCTTGCTGCTGCATCAAGCTGTGCACTCATTCCTCTCTGGGATTTGCTCATGTAACCAACAACATATGCTGCACAACCATAGGGCTCTAGAACAATTTGAATGTCAAGGTTTGCTTTCCATCCAAGGAGAACAGCTGTATTATACAAATTAATTCTCATTTCATTTGGTTTCCGCTTAAGGAATATTTTGGGTGCATTCAATGAACTTCTTACACATTTGATATATTCTTCAAAGTTCATTTTCGCAATTTTGTCTAAAAACTCGGGAAATTTAACTTCAGCACTGCCCTTGTACTCATTCATTACTGTTTGAAGTTCGGAGTATTTTTTTATACTTATCTACATCTTCATCTAATGGCCGCAGTAACAGCGTGTTTGGAAAAGGTGGTAAAGGATATCCAAACCTACAAATTGCTTTACCTTTCTTCCTACAAGTCTTGGAGTGCTTATGTGTTTGAAGTTCAACAAGTGTTTCAGTTTTATCATTTTCAGTGCTGCAGGTAAGATACTGATCAACAAACTGTATTATTTCTTCATCTGAATTTCTTTCAAACTTGGGGGCATTTTCAATCCAAACAAGCATGTGAATATGAGGAGATCCACGCTGTTGAAATTCAACTCGATAGAAGAAATCTGCTACTTTTCCTATCGGACCATACTCAGACATAAGAACTGTGTTCATGAATTCCTGAACTCTATGGTCGAAATACCTTGAACATGTTACAGGATCTTTCTGAACAAGTCTTGTTTTGTCTTGCCAGGTCAAAGCATCTACCTCATCATCTGAATAATCAATACCATTATTCAGTTTAGCTAACATCTTCAAAAGATCATTCCATCTTGTGTCAGCTGCAGACAAAGACATAAACCAAGTTGGTAAAGACAGCTGCCTTATCATAGCAAAAATGTCTTTTTTTCCTGGATTCCAAATAAGCAGGAGAATTTCTGAGCTGACGAAATATATAATAGCCTTCATCAAGTTTTACAAGTTTGTCCATATAAGCTGGATTTCTAACTTCAGCTGCTGTTATTGTTTTACCTTTGTTTTTACACCTTCTTAATGCTAAAGGGACTTTGTCACTAATCTGTTTCATCTGTATCTTTTTATGTTTAAAAAAAAGGTTAGGAACAGACTCTGCAGCTCTTCTATCAGCACTTCGTAACTCCCATTTAAAAATGTCACTGTAATGAACAGCAGTTATTCTCTCACTTGCATCACGACGTCTCTGATCACAAAATATGGTAGGAAAGCATAAATATTCAGCATCTTTATCTTGATATAAACTAAGAGGATGCTGTCCTTCTCCAGGCGCAAATGTCAAAATCTGATTAAACTTATTTTCAACAGCTGCATCATCCACCAAGGTATCAACATTTCCAATATGCTCAGTGCAATCTATCTCACTAAAACCATCAGACTCCTGTCCATCAGTAGCTTCATCTTTTGACAAGGAGCATACACTATCTACTTGAAGCTCTGAAATATTTAGGTCATCTCTATCCTCTGACTCTTCTGTCTGTGCTTCCAAAAATGCTTTAACATTATCCTTTGTGCTCTTGGTAACTTCCTCCAACCATTTCTCATCAGTAATTATTCCTGATTTCTTATACAAGTCACTATTATTAATAAGCCAGTGCAATGCTGTCAAAACTCTCACTGGTCTTACATTTTCTTTGAAATCTACCTTTTTATATGACAATTTCTTTTTCAACTGTACAGCAATTGTAAAGTTTTCATCCATAGGTCTTGGAAGAGAGTTCACTGTGGGCTGAATATCAACTGGTACATTAATAACATTTCCTTTAAGTGAGTATTGGCCACCACGAGGAAGTTCTCTGATTTGCATGAATGGGATACGTAATGCTATTAATCTTTCTTCAAGCTGGTGCAAATCCAACTCAGTTGGTTTTTCTGGCCATTTCATTCCATTGGATACTGAAAGCTTAGGTACTCTGCATTGTTTTAATGCTGACAGGCATGTGTGGCAAATCCACTCTTCATTATTTACAGACTTTAATTTTGTACAATAAAGTTGTACACATCTAGCTGACACATGGCTGTTTTTTAATGCTGACACACTTTTTTCAAACCATGTTTGGTGACAACATGTACATATATATACAGGTCCTGTAGAAATAGTTCTGTGGAACCTTTTTATACACTCATCAATGCTTTCATAATTTTTTTGTATAGTTGTATTATGCATATCTTCCACTTTTAAGTTTTCATCTTTTCTACACCGTTTGAAGCCTTTATCATCTAGAGGCCCGTCCTCTGCTAGCTTTCTCTTTTTCTGTCTTTTCACTTGTTTTGTTCTTTCACAGTCAAGTGCAAAAGGCTTCTTTCTGGCAGACTGCTTACTTGTAAGTTGATACACTAGTTCTTTTCTTTTAAAGGCTGGTTCTTGTCTTTTAATAGCTTTTACACCACGTTCCTTTGCCAGTACACCTGGTTTCTTTCTCGCAGACTGCTTACTAGCAAGCTGATATATATGCTCTTTCTCTAGAAAGGCTGGTTCTTGTCTTTTCGCCTCTTTCTCAGCACGTTCTTTTGCTAGTACACCTGGTTTCTTTCTTGCTGACTGCTTACTAGCAAGCTGATACATAAGCTCTTTTTCTTGAAAGGCTGGTTTCTTTCTTGCAGACTGTTTACTTGCAAGTTGATACACAAGCTCTTTCTCTTGAAAGGCTGGTTTCTTTCTTGCTGACTGCTTACTAGCAAGCTGATACACAAGCTCTTTCTCTTGAAAAGCTGGCTCTTGTCTTTTAGTCCTTTTTACAGCACGTTCCTTTGCCAGTACACCTGGTTTCTTTCTTGCAGACTGCTTAGACTCTAGTTGATATTTTTTCTCTTTCTGTTGGAAATCTGGGTCTTTTCTTTGTTGCCTTTTGATAAATGCATAGTACTCAGTACGTTTCTTTTTTTTCTGATCACAATTGTTTTTGATGCAACTGTTGCTGCAATATTCATGTCAGCAAATTTTTGTTGTCGACTTTCTTGGTCATTAAAAAAAGATTCAAGAAGACTTTTTGACCGACCTTTATGATTAGATACCTCATGTTTATGAACTGTCAAAGGCAAAAGATCAAATTGTAACTTCATATCCAGTGCCATACTGTCATAAAAAGCATATAAATATGTTATCAAATCTTCAAGAGAAGTAAAAGATATTAAAACTGAACTTCCGTCATTTGATTACAGACCATTTTGTCCATGTGAATGAGAATCAAAAAAAAAGAACAAGTTGTTTTTTTTAAAAAATAGCAGATCATACAGCACCAATTATCAAAAGAGCAGATGAAGTGGTCAAGAAAGCTGACTGAATTGCAGAGTGAAGTGTTGGTAAACCATTTAAAGCCACTGTCTCAATTAGAACTCCACTTGTCACAGGTCCCTTTTCAGCTCTGAATTTTCTATGTTCAACTTCATAAATATCTGGAATTTCTTCCAAGCTCAATAATGGGGCTATAAACTTCCCTTCTGTTTTCAAATGATTTATAACAGTCTTGTAAAGAGCATCACCATCATAAAGGACTGTATCTAGAGTTGAATTACTGAATGCTTCAAAACAGGTTGTGTAGGACAACATACAAAGGGCATTTGCTGTACACTGAAAGCCTCTAGATTCTAAAGAAAACCTTTCATCATTCTGATGAAAATTTCCTAAGTTTATCTGATATGGGCTCCAAGGGGATATCCTTGCTGCCATCTGACTTTCCTTGTTTGTAATCCTAGTACAATTATTGTCAACAATTGTATTCATATTTTCAAATGACCTATTAGCAACAGGTTCAAACATATTTTCTGTCAGTTTTTCAGACATACATTCACCAGTATTCACAGAACAACCTTCAATTGTGTCTGAACTTTTTTGGCCAAAAGCAGCAGAAGTACCATCATGATAATTTTCAGCAACAGAAGCACCACAAGCAAATCTATAAGCGACACTATCAGAGCTACTTTGAGCAACCATAAGCGAACTAACAGCAATACCTTCAGCGAAACCTTCAGCAATATTCTCGGAAAACTTTTCAACAACTTCAGACTTTTTAGGGAAGTTTAACCCATGTTCAGACTTTTTAGGGAAGTTTAACCCATGTTCAGACTTTTTAGGGAAGTTTAACCCATGTTCAGACTTTTTGGGGAAGTTTAACCCATCTTCAGACTTCTTTTCAAAGTTTTATCCATCCTCAGAATTTTCACACACGTTTAAACCATCCTCAAACTTTTGTTTCCCTTTTCTGATCTCTCTTTTTAGCTCACCTGTCACGTAGTGACGAGGTGAGCTTTTGGGATCACTTTTTGTCCGTCGTGCGTGTGTGCGTGCGTAAACTTTTTCTTCAAACAACATCTCCTCTTAAACCACTAATCGGATTTTGACCAAACTTCACATGAATGATCCTTAGGTGGTCCCCTTTCAAAGTTGTTCAAATGGTTCCAGTCTGTTGCACATCTAGGTCACAGTAGCTAAAAATAGATTTTTTAAATGAAAACTTTAAAAATCATCTTCTCTGAAACCACAAGGCCCAGGTCTTCCATATTTGGTATGAAGCTTCATCTAGTGGACCTCCACCAAGATTGTTCAAATTATAGCCCTGGGGCCAAAAATGGCCCCGCCCTGGGACCCACCAGTTTTACATAGGCTTATATAGGGAAAATCTTTAAAAATCTTCTCTGAAACCGCAAGGCCCAGGTCTTTGATATTTGGTATGAAGCTTCATCTGGTAGACCTCTACCAAGATTGTTCAAATTATAGCCCTGGGGCAAAAAATGGCCCCGCCCCGGGGCCCACCAGTTTTACATAGGCTTATATAGGGAAAATCTTTAAAAATCTTCTTCTCTGAAACCGCAAGGCCCAGGTCTTTGATATTTGGTATGAAGCTTCATCTAGTGGACCTCTATCAAGATTGTTCAAATTATAGCCCTGGGGCCTAAATTTGGCCCCGCCCTTGGACCCACCAGTTTTACATAGGCTTATATAGGGAAAATCTTTAAAAATCTTCTTCTCTGAAACCGCAAGGCCCAGGTCTTTGATATTTAGTATGAAGCTTTATCTGGTGGACCTCTATCAAGATTGTTCAAATTATAGCCCTGGGGCCAAAAATGGCCCCGTCCTGGGACCCACCAGTTTTACATAGGCTTAGATAGGGAAAATGTTTAAAAATCTTCTTCTCTGAAACCGCAAGGCCCAGGTCTTTGATATTTGGTATGAAGCTTCATCTGGTGGACCTCTACCAAGATTGTTCAAATTATAGCCCTGGGGCAGAAAATGGCCCCGCCCCGGGGCCCACCAATTTTACATAGGCTTATATAGGGAAAATCTTTAAAAATCTTCTTCTCTGAAACCACAAGGCCCAGGTCTTTGATATTTGGAATGAAGCTTCATCTAGTGAACTTCTACAAAGATTGTTCAAATTATAGCCTTTGGGCCAAAAATGCCCCCACCCCGGGGCCCACCAATTTTACATAGGCTTATATAGGGAAAATCTTCTGCTCTGAAACCACAAAGCCCAAGTCTTCGATATATGGTATGCCCTAGGGCCTTAAGTGGGCCCACCCCCAAGCCCACTTGTTTTACATAGACTTTGGGAAAACTTTTGAAAATCTTCTTGTCTGAAATCAGAAGGCCAAGGTCTTTGATATTTGGTATGAAGTTTTGTCATGTCGATTTCTACCAAGATTTTTCAAATTATAGCCCTGGGGCCAAAAATGGCTGCACCCGGGACCAGCAGGTTTTATATAGACTTATATAAGGAAAACCTTTAAAAATCTTCTTGTCTGAAACTAGAAGGCTCCATTCTTTGATATTTGGTATGAAGCCACTACCAAGATTATGCAAGCCCCCGCCCATAGGGGCTTGAAGAAATATATGGGCTGCATGATGCTTCCACGCAGAGCTAAATCCGGCCCGCACACTAGTACTGGTAAACCGCTTAGAGGATCTAAGCCTGTCCAGGAACCGCGGTGCGAGGCGGACCGTCCATGCTAATAAACCCTATTGGTTTCATTGGGCGACAGGGCTTGAGATGTCATTTCATCTCTGTCGGGTAAAAGTCCCACAAAATTGGAAGCAAGGTCTCCAAAATGACCTTTACAGTGTTGACGGGGACGTTAAACCTCAAATCAAACAAACTACCAAGATTATGCAAATTTTAGCCATGGGGTCCATAATGGCTCTCCTCGGGGCTCACTTGTTGCCTTATGGATCAGGTGAGCGACCCAGGGCCATCATGGCCCTCTTGTTCTATCTTTCTGGTACACTTTTCGCTGCTCTGTTGATTTCTTTTTCTGTCTTGGCATTCTTCACTCTGAAAATAGGAAATGAACAAAGGTATATCAAAAATACTCAACTGCACGTGTGGCATGCAACACTGATTGCCGCATGCAAATCAGTGCAGCTGGACACACCATGGTAAATTATGGTGCATTGAGTCTCAATGAGAACAGCAAAGACTCCATTTTGATTGTAAAAATGTGCAGGCCTGTATGATTTTCGGTTTGAATTCATGATATTAGGGAGCTTTGCTGTGCTCCTAGTTACTCTCTGTTCGATGTTTAATCAATTACAATCTTTATAAACACTTGACCCATTTCAGACTTTTTAGGGAAGTTTAACCCATTTCAGACTTTTTAGGGAAGATTAACCCATTTCAGTCTTTTTAGGGAAGATTAACCCATTTCAGTCTTTTTAGGGAAGATTAACCCATTTCAGTCTTTTTAGGGGAGATTAACCCATTTCAGACTTTCCAAGGAAGATTAACCATTTCAGATTTTTTAGGGCAGTATATCCCATTTCAAACAATCCTTTAGGCTTTTTGCTTGTGTTTTAACCCATATCCTGCTGAATATATGAATTAAGCCATCCCCATTGCTGAATATCAACCAATCAAAGTACTTGATAGTATGTATTCATTCCATTCTCAAACTACATAGCAAACAGTGTAGATCCTGATCAGATGGCTTCTGAAGAATCTAGATGTACACTCTTTGCAAAAGTGGGAAATGTGTTGAGCAGGATAAGTGTTAATAATGATTAAATTGTTATATGTTTGGTATTTATGCCCTCTGGTGTGTTGAATGACAGATCTGGGATAACTGAATAAATAATACTTATGGTCATTCCCTTCACTTCTATTTTGAAGGAGGTTTATCCCATTTCTGTCTTTTAAGGCAAGATAAACCAATTTCACACTTTTTAGGGAAGTTTAACCCATTTCAGATTTTTGAGACGTATGACCAATTTCTGTCTTTTATGGGATGAATAAGACATTTCAAGTTTGTTAGGGAAGTTTAATCCCTTTCACACTTTTTGAGGAAGTTTAATCCATTTCAGGCTTGCTAGAGAAGTCTAACACATTTAAGATGTTTGAGGATGGTTTAAACCACACAGGACAGCTATTGTTCCTTATTCTCAATTATTACTACTTGCTTTATATGCTTTCCACACTCTGCTAGCATCTCCCATTTCACAGCCTAAAAACAGAAAAGATACATGACAATGTACAGTATAAAATGAAATTCCAAAATCCTTGCATTTGTTCGGTTCCATAAGCCCCCGCCCATAGGGGCTTGAAGAAATATATGGGCTGCATGATGCTTCCACGCAGAGCTGAATCCAGCCCGCACACTAGTACTGGTAAACCGCTTAGAGGATCTAAGCCTGTTCAGGAACCGCAGTACGAGGCGGACCATCCATGCTAATAAACCCTATTGGTTTCATTGGGCGACAGGGCTTGAGATGTCATTTCATCTCAATGTCGGGTAAAAGTCCCACAAAATTGGAAGCAAGGTCTCCAAAATGACCTTTACAGTGTTGACGGGGACGTTAAACCTCAAATCAAACAAACAATTGTTCGGTTCCATTAAAATCTTTTCAGATTACCGACATATCTTTGTTTGTTTGTTTGATTTTAGGTTTAACGTCCCCCTCAACACTGGCAAAAGTCTAACTTGCTTCAGATATTATCATATGCAACATTTGTGTAAAGTTTGTTTAAAAATCTATCAATAAATGTAGGTTCTAGAGTGATGACAATGTTTGTATAAAAATAGCCATAGTGACCTGGACTTGAGGCCATGACCGCGAAAGTAGATCTTGCTCAAGATATTATCATAAGAAACATTTATGTTAAGTTCTATTAGAATCCATCAATAAATGAAGGCGCTAGTGCAATGACAAAGTTTTTCTAAAAATAGCCACAGTGACCTTGACCTTGATAGTCGAACTCGTTTCAGGTATTGTCATAAGGAACATTTGTGTAGTTATATTGAAATCAGTGAAGAAATGTAGACGCTAGAGCGACAAAAAGTTTTTCTAATAATAGCCACAGTGACCTTGACCTTGAGGCCATGACCTTGAAAGTGGAACTCTATCGAGAAATATTTATAAGGAACATTTGTGAGAAGTTATATTGAAATTGGTGAAGAAATGTAGGCGCTAGAGCGATGACAAAGTTTTTCTAAAAATAGCCATGGTGACCTTGACCTTGAAAGTCGAAATGGCTCAAGATATTTTCATAAGGAACATTTGTGTGAAGTTATATTGAAAATCGGTGAGTAAATGTAAGCGCTAGAGCGATGACAAAGTTTTTCTAAAAATAGCCGCATTGACCTTGACCGTGAAAGTGGAACACCCTCGAGATATTTCTATAAGGAACATTTGTGTGAAGTTCTATTGAAATTTGTGAAGAAATGTAGGCGCTAGAGCGATGACAAAGTTTTTCTAAAAATAGCCACAGTGACCTTGACCTTGAGATCATGACCTTGAAAGTCGAACTCGTTCGAGATATTGTCATAAGAAACATTTGTGTGAAGTTATATTGAAATCAGTGAAGAAATGTAGACGCTAGAGTGCTAAAAAAGTTTTTCTAATAATAGCCACAGTGACCTTGACCTTGAGGCCATGACCTTGAAAGTGGAACTCTCTCGAGATATATTTATAAGGAACATTTGTGAGAAGTTATATTGAAATTGGTGAAGAAATGTAGGCGCTAGAGCGATGACAGTTTTTCTAAAAATAGCAACGGTGACCTTGCCCTTGAGGTCATGACCTTGAAAGTCGAACTCCCTCGAGAAATTGTCATAAGGAACATTTGTGTGAAGTTATATTGAAATGAGTGAAGAAATATAGGCGCGAGAGCGATGACAAAAGTATGTGTACGAACGTACGGGACAAATGCTATATCCCCCCTCACAGTACGGGACAAATAGGTAAGTAACTCTATGATAAATGGGCCGACTTGGCCGGTTTTCGAACTCATCTGAGGTTTTATCCCCAGCCACCTTACATATAAGTTTCAGAAAGATTCTATCAAACCTGAAGGGGCTACAGTGATGACAAGGTCAAAAATTGACATTTTCAGCAATCAAAGGGACGTAACTCTATGATAAATGGGCCGACTTGGCCGGTTTTCGAACTCATCCGAGATTTTATCCCCAGCCACCTTACATCTAAGTTTCAGAAAGATTTGATCAAAACTGAAGGGGCTACGGTGATGACAAGGTCAAAAATTGGCATTTTCAGCAATCAAAGGGAGGTAACTCTACTTTAAATGGGCCGACTCTGTCGGTTTTTATCCCCAGCCACCTTACATATAAGTTCTAGAAAGATCCGATCAAAACTGAAGGCGCTACGGTGATGACAAGCATTTTCCCATAGTAAGTCTATGGGACCATGTGGTTGCCATAACAACCAAAGTTTTAGAACGATTTCGAAAAAAAGTTTGTCATCAATGCCCCACCAGAGGCATGCTACAGATGAGAAATGATTGAGATCAGCCTGCAGGCTGCAGAGATATAGCTGCTCAAAAGTGTCGACGGACGACGGAGGACCCCCTATACTATAAGCTCCCCTGGAGCCTTCGGTACAGGTGAGCTAAAAAGCTTAAAAAATCTTTTCTCTGAATCCACAGCGCCCAGAGCTTAGATATTCAGCACATAGCAACAGCAAGTGGTCACCTACATAATTCCTGCCAATCATGTCCCTGGGGTCCAAAAGATCCACGCCCCGGGGCCCCTTAGCTCCTATAGACTCATAATGGAAAAAAAAAGCTTCAAAAATCTTCTTCTCTGAAACCACAAGGCCCAGAGCTTAGCATGTAGCAATGGCAAGTGGTCACCTACATAATTCCTGCCAATCATGCCCCTGGGGTCCAAATCGGCCACGCCCCAGGGCCCTTTAGCTCCTATAGACTCATAATGGAAAAAAAGCTTCAAAAATCTTCTTCTCTGAAACAACAGGGCCCAGAGCTGAGATATTTGGCATGTAGCAACGGCAAGTGGTCACCTACATAATTCCTGCCAATCATGCCCCTGGGGGTCCAAATTGGCCACGCCCCGGGGCCCCTTAGCTCCCATAGACTCATAATGGAAAAAAAGCTTAAAAAATCTTTTCTCTGAATCCACAGCGCCCAGAGCTTAGATATTCAGCACATAGCAACAGCAAGTGGTCACCTACATAATTCCTGCCAATCATGTCCCTGGGGTCCAAAAGATCCACGCCCCGGGGCCCCTTAGCTCCTATAGACTCATAATGGAAAAAAAAGCTTCAAAAATCTTCTTCTCTGAAACCACAGGGCCCAGAGCTTAGATATTTAGCATGTAGCAATGGCAAGTGGTCACCTACATAATTCATGCAAATCATGCCCCTGGGGTCCAAATGGGCCACGCCCCAGGGCCCTTTAGCTCCTATAGACTCATAATGGAAAAAAAAAGCTTCAAAAATCTTCTTCTCTGAAACAACAGGGCCCAGAGCTGAGATATTTGGCATGTAGCAACGGCAAGTGGTCACCTACATAATTCCTGCCAATCATGCCCCTGGGGGTCCAAATTGGCCACGCCCCGGGGCCCCTTAGCTCCCATAGACTCATAATGGAAAAAAAGCTTCAAAAATCTTCTTCTCTGAAACCACAGGGCCCAGAGCTTAGATATTTAGCATGTAGCAACGGCCAGTGGTCACCTACATAATTCCTGCCAATCACGCCCCTGGGTTCCAAATGGGCGACATCCCGGGGCCCCTTCGCTCCCATAGACTCATAATGGAAAGAAAAAGCTTCAAAAATCTTCTTCTCTGAAACCACAGGGCCCAGAGCTTAGATATTTAGCATGTAGCAATGACAAGTGGTCACCTACATAATTCCTGCCAATCATGCCCCTGGGGTCCAAACGGGCCATGCCCCGGGGCCCTTTAGCTTCTATAGACTCATAATGGAAAAAAACTTCAAAAATCTTCTTTTCTGAAACCACAGGGCCTTGAGCTGAGATATTTGGCATGTAGCAACGGCAAGTGGTCACCTACATAAATCCTGCCAATCATGCCCCTATGGTCCAAATGGGCCACGCCCTGGGGCCCCTTTGCTCCCATAGACTCGTTATGGAAAAAAAGCTTAAAAAATCTTCTTAAACCACAGGGCCCAGAGCTTAGATATTTAGCATGTAGCAATGACAAGTTGTCACCTACATAAATCCTGCCAATCATGCCCCTGGGGTCCAAATGGGCCTCACCCTGGGACCCCCTTAGCTCCCATAGACTCATAATGGAAAAAAAAACTTCAACAATCTTCTCCTCTGAAACCACATGGTCCAGAGCTTAGATATTTAGCATGTAGTAACAGCAAGTGGTCACCTACATATTTCCTGCTAATCATGCCCCTTGAGTTCCAAATGGCCCACACTCTGGGGCCCCTTAGCGCCCATAGACTCATAATGGAAAAAAGCTTAAAAAATCTTCTCAGAAACTGTGAAGCACAGAACATAGATATTTAGTGTCTAGCAACATAAAATAGCCAGATACATAAATCCTGCTAACCCTGCCCCTGGGGTCAAAATTGGCCACACCAGAGCTCATCACCTCCAATAGACTTCTAATGGAAAAAAACTTAAAAAATCTTCTTCTATGAAACCATAAGGCCCAGAGCTTAGATTTTTTGTATGTAGCAACGTCAAGTGGCCACCTATATAAATCCTGCCAGTTAAGCCCCTGGGATCCAAATTGGCCAGTGGCCACACCCCAGGGCTCTTTACCTTCCATAGACTTACAATTGGAGAAACGTCAAAAATCTTCTCTGAAACCACAGGGCCCTTATAATGAAAAAAAAGAAACAAAAAAAAAAACTTAAAATGGGGAAAAAAATCTTCAAAAATCGTCTTCTCTGAAACCATAAGTCCCAGAGCTTAGGTATTTAGCATGTAGCAATGTCGAGTGGTCGCCTACATGAATCCTGCCAATCATGCCTCTGGTGTCCAAATCCTGTGGCCCCTTAACTCCAACAAACTTATAATGGAAAAAAGCTTCAAACATCTTCTTTAAAACCATGAAGTACAGACCTTAGTTATTTAGTATATAGCAACACAAAATGGTCACCTACATAAACCCTGCCTAGCCCCCGCCCATAGGGGCTTGAAGAAATATATGGGCTGCATGATGCTTCCACGCAGAGCTGAATCTGGCCCGCACACTAGTACTGGTAAACCGCTTGGAGGATCTAAGCCTGTCCAGGAACCGCGGTGCGAGGCGGACCGTCCATGCTAATAAACCCTATGGTTTCATTGGGCAACAGGGCTTGAGATGTCATTTCATCTCATGTCGGGTAAAAGTCCCACAAAATTGGAAGCAACGTCTCCAAAATGACCTTTACAGTGTTGACGGGGACGTTAAACCTCAAATCAAACAAACAAACATAAACCCTGCCAACCTTGCCCTTTGGGTCAAAATTGGCCAAGCCCGGGGGCTCATTAGCTCCTATAGACTTATACTGGAAAAAAACTTAAAAAAATCTTTTTCTATAAAACCATAAGGCACAGATTTTGTTTGATTTGAGGTTTTACATCCCCGTAAACACTGTATAGGTCATTTTGGAGATGTCTCTTCCAATTTTGTGGGACTTTTACCCGACATTGGGATGAAATTACATCTCAAGCCCTGTCGCCCAATGAAACCAATAGGGTTTATAAGCATGGACACCACTTTGCCTGAGCTTAGATATTTAGTATGTAGCAATGTCAAGTGGTCTCCTACACTAATGATTTTCTGGTACACAGGTGAGCGATATAGGGCCATTGGGCCCTCTTGTTTATGAAAGGGGGAGTTCCAGCCTAAAGTAAATTTCCATAGGGTTCTGCCCACGCACAGATGTCCATGATATTGTGCATAATTAATACCTGGTAAATGACTGGTCATTATTTAGCTATTTCACTCTCATATCTGTGTTCATTATAAATCTACAATGTTTTGTTTATTTCTGCATCTGAAAATAGGGGTACCCCCAAACAAGTATACATATACACAACAGGTTCTTATGTTTTGGAGTTATTTTGTTCTCAGGCATCACTGTAGTCATTTGAGATTATTTTTGTATCACATTTACTATTGTTCAGGTAAAGTTCTATAGACCATGCTCAATTTCATATGGAGGAGACCCTAGACTCACAACCATAAACTCTTTTGGAGTATGTTTGACTTTTGATTTCATACTGTTGCAGTTCTTGTCACCTCATCATTTTTATATGAAAATTGCCCTTATATGTGTAGAACATTTTATCAAATTTTCTTGAAAATCTGAGACCGGTAACATACTGCATTTGAACATTGGTTTAAACTTTATTTTATTTGCATAATACATGAAAAGTATACAAAACAGAATATAATACGATTACAGTACAATGACTATACAAATGGGATTCAGAAAAAAAGTCAAATGACTTATTCGAATCTGTATCCCAAGTGTTTGCAATACTATTATATGTACAATCTTATTGTAATTGTCATTCAATAATTATGAAATTCCTCACACTTTTGTAACTGTTTAAACATAAGTATAACAGATAGTTAGAAGGGGCTCCACGGGGAGTGGAACATACTTGCATTTTTTGTAATAATTAAGAAGGCATTATGTTATGGACAACATTCAACAAAAAACCTGTAAAAAGCTGGATTTCATGCTGTTCGACATATGTGTAAGAGTTCCCGCATTTGGAAGTAGCGCATCTAAATTTTCCTTGTCTTAGTTATACCATATAAACACAGGTGGTCAGAGGTAATTACTTTTAAAGTTGATGCATGGGTATAAACAGTCGATCGAACTAAATCAAAAGCGTTTAGATTTTAATATGTAATCTTGCACCGCTGAGAAGATATCTTTATTTTGGTCGTCTGACAGGTCAGTGCTACCATATAAGAAAATATTTACTGATGGTTGACAATATATCGAGACTCTATTTAGCAGCTCTTGCCTGATCTGTCCAAAACGGTTGCATATAAAGAAAAAATGTGAAGTGTCCTCAACTGCGCCACATTCGCATAAAGGACTGTCAATAATATTTTTCTGAAAAAGGTGTTGGCGTAAGGAGCTACAGTTCAGTCGTATTCGAGCATGATATATTTGTCCTAGTCGTGAACCAGATTGGTAGTATTGTGGGGGCTTGTTAATATTATTATTAAGTTTATTTTTAAAAGTTGCTGCAGACGGTGAGTTCTTAATATCTTCCGAAAGAGTATTCCAAGTTCGCGTGGATGAAGGAAGAAATGAATTATAGTACTGCTGGGATCTTGCAGGGATTGTCTGAAGGTTTGTCTCATTACGCAAATTATATCGAGATATACTGCCTACAGTTGGTGGTACTAGTGAAGAGAGGTATTCGGGGGTAATATTGTTAACCATCTTATAGTATAGGATGAGTTTGTGTTTTTCTCTTCTCGATGCAAGGCTTTCCCACCCTATGTCCGATAGAAGTGATTGGATTGATGCAAGTTTAGTTGCTCCCGTGACAATACGAGCAGCTTCATTTTGGATTTTTTCCAAGTCGTTTGACTCTTGCTGAGTGCAGTTATCCCAAACAACATTGGCGTATTCTAAAAGTGGTCTTATAAACGATATAAATATAGTTTGAAGAGACTTTCTATCAAGCTGAAATTTCAGTCTACGCATAATATTTATGCGAAACCATGCTTTTGCTTTTACAAGTTCTATATGTTCGTGCCAGGAACAGTCCTTTGAGAAGGCGAGACCTAAGTGTTTGTGGAAGTCCACATCATTAATTAATTGTTGATTCATGTTAAGCGGTGGATGAAGGGGTTTATTATGTTTCCGTGATAATACCATGGAGTCAGATTTCGCTGGGTTGAAAGATACAAGCCATTTAGTCGCCCACGAATGTATTTTGGCAAGGTCTGCATTCAATTCATCAGCCGCATGTATAGGGTTGTCTACAATAATATAAAGGCTGGTATCGTCGGCGAAGAGCCGTATACAAGAGTTAATATCGTCTACAATGTCATTGATGAAGATAAGAAAAAGTATAGGTCCTAAAATAGATCCCTGCGGTACACCTGCTTTAAGAGGTGCCCAGGAAGAAGCAGATCCAGGTAATACTACTCTCTGTTTCCTGTTTTCCAAATAGTCCTTAAGCCACGCCAGGAGGGAGCCAGATATCCCAGTAGATTCGAGCTTATAGAGAAGGCCACGGTGCCACACTCTATCAAATGCCTTGCTTATATCGCAAAACACTGCGCGAACTTCTTTGCCTTGGTCAAGAGATTGACAGAAAGTGTTATATATATCTACAAGCTGATTGACTGTAGAGTCGCCGGGAATAAATCCTGACTGTAATGTTGTCAGTATGTCATTATCTCGGATGAAATTAAATAGAACATTGAATAGTAATGGTCAGATTTTTTTTTTTTTTCAAACCATTTGTAGATATGGTATAACATTTTCAATCAAATAACGTATAAAACATGAATATATGTATGTTAAAACCATGATGTGTACAGTATGAGCTCATACAATCAGCAGTTGTGTCAGTTATGGTACCCTGGGGGACACCAATAACACAATTTATTTTGAGCGTTCATTAACAATTCAAAAATATATTTCATTATATAACAAGAGTTTTTTTGTATTTAATGTAATCTTAAAGCTTGCTGAAGCTTATTAGGGCCCCGCACTGAAAGTGTGGGTGCCCTATAGTAATCACTCTGTCCGTCCGTCTGTCTGTCTGTCCGTCCGTCTGTCCGTCCACAAATTTTTTTATCCTCCATAACTTTTTATTATTCCTGGATGGATTTAAATATTACTCGGCATCATTCTGTCCGTCCGTCTGTCTGTCTGTCCGTCTGTCCGTCCACAAATTTTTTTATCCTCCATAACTTTCTTATTCCTGGATGGATTTAAATATTACTTGGCAGAAATGTTAACCATAATGTGATGGAGTGTTGCGCGCAAGTCTCAGGTCCGTACCTCAAAGGTCAAGGTCATACTTAGAGGTTAAAGGTCAAAAAAGGGTCTTTCCTGTGTCCAATTAATAACTTTGTTATTATTCCTGGATGGATTTAAATATTACTTGGCAGAAATGTTAACCATAATGTGACGAAGTGTCACACGCAAGACCCACAGCCGTACCTCAAAGGTCAAGGTCATACTTAGAGATAAAAGGTCAAAAAAGCGTCTTTTTCATTGTGTCCAATCTATAACTTTCTTATACCTGGATGGATTTAAATATTACTTAGCAGAAATATTAACCATAATGTGACAGTGTGTCACGCGCAAGACCCAGGTCCGTACCTCAAAGGTCAAGGTCATACTTAGAGGTGAAAGGAAAAAAAAACGTCTTTTTTAACATCAACATTTTCCTACTCCTCTGATAGCGCTGCCGGGGCCCTAGTCAGTTTCACTGACAGCTCTAGTTATGACAAAGACTGTTGAATTGGCAATTAAGATGGATGGTTCTGTAAACCGGACAATTTTCTTGATTCTGTAATAAGTATATATTATGCAGTATTATAAGTATGTACCAGTCAACTTAAAATGTTTGAAAAGTCTGTCATACCGGAATGGCACAGCTTGCTTGAATAGCCAAGATTTTATGATGTTTTTATTATGGTGTACCAGGTACTGTTGTCGGAGGATAAGTTGAGAGTGACGTCAGCGAATGTTTTTGTTATTAAGCATTGTCCACTATTACCAAAGGGTAACGGCGCTTCGGTAATGATAAGTATAACGGTATAGTCTGTCCTGCCAGCCAATGATGGGTATGATAATGATAACGCTACAACCTGTGGTGGTTTATTTTTTACGTCACTGTCAACTTATCTTCCGAGAGCAGTAGTTCATAATACCACAGACTTTTGGCCCACTGTATACACAGATTACCGTAGACAAAATGAAAACACTGTTGTTTTGGCTCTTTTGCCACTCTGACAATGTCCCCTCAAAATCTGAACTAAGCTACAGTCTACTTAAAACGTAACAAATGTCGCCTGCTGTGCAAATCCGTGTAAGAAAGTCGCCTGCTGTGCAAATCCGTGTAAGAAAATTATATTCTTAAATATGATCTTGAAAGCAACCTGTTATTTTTGAGTAGCATGATTTAATGTAATAGAGAAGACTGTTCATACTTTCAAACGATTTCAGAGGAAGAAAAGAGCCAACAATATATCTGCTATCAGTGCTATAGAAAAATATGCTAGTAGAACAGCTAACAGCTGATTCACGCCATTTGTAAAATTGATGGATGCAGAGCTAGAAAGCTTAACATTGATGGCAGGTACTGCATACATATGACTAAATATGCGAATGGAATAACTACATCTCAATATAATATCAGCTATAAAATAAATTTGTTACAGCAACTTGTCTTCCACCAATTTCATTTATTGAAGTGTATGCCAAATGACAATTCTACAACTAGTTCCAGTGCGACTAGCTCTGCATTTATTTTGAAGACTGAAACATTGTACCATACACTTTTGCAGATGTTATAATGAACCTAGAAAAAAATGCAGAAAATTCTTTCCATGATGGTGGGGGAGCGGAGTGTGAGTCTTTTTGACCAAGTGATGTAAGAAAACATCAACAATACAAGGACCAATCAATCAGAACAAATCAGAAAATCAGTCTGTCCCTTCAAGTTTTCAAATTATTGACTGCTGTTTTATTTTAAAGAAGAAAATGACAACAACAAAAATAATTAAGGAAAAAATAGGATTATGAAAGTAATTAATTAAGCAAATTCATAACGTCATTGAGTATTACTGACATCAGGTGTCTTTGTATTGCAGGGTTTAAAATGTACAAGAAGGCCAAATAAAATAGGGTAAAAAGATCCACCATGTCTTATTCCTATTGTGGCATAACGTTATTTGTTCAGCAATATCGCAACACTAACATTCATCATGGACAGTGCATGAATGCATTTTATTTTTCTTTTTAAAATTTTTGGATAAAACTTGACTTGTATACGCTGATAATGTATGTTCTCATTTACTTTTTATTTTTCTTTATTTTATTTATTTTTTTTTTTTTTTTTTTTGGTGGGGGGGGGGGGGGAATTTTATTATATGAATGCCTATGCTAAGCTTTGTATGATAAGGTGGCCCTAAATGGACATAAAACACAATAAAAATACACTTTGAGGAAATCTTGTCCCCTGGTATTGAAACTGATTATGGCACAAAAATTGACCTGAACCCATATCTAGCTTTCAAAAACATTGTTACCGGTTTCTGATTTTATTGAAATTTGTTTGCTATATAGAGCACATATGTGGCCTATTTTATATGCAATATCTTGGGGTGACAAGATCAGTAACACAGCTAATACTTTTGATGAACATCTTAATCTTTGCAAATTTTCATGAAAAATAGAAGAAATGTTGTAAATAAATTTATCAGGAAGATTAAAAGACATAGACACATTTACATTTTTTATATTAGAGTAATCCTTATGGAGTTCTGCTGCCAATCAAAGCAACAAAATTTGAAAATAATCATACCTATTGATTTAAGACTGAAAAGTTCACAGGTGTGTATGACCTCTACAGAGGATTACCTCAGGGACCTCTCCTGAGACCTATAGTAATTTATCAAATGAAACAAAGTTATATATATAGTTGATAGACCTCAAGTAAACAACAACTGAAGTTTCAAGAAAATATGTGCGTGGGCAGATTTGGAACTCCCCCTTCGGCCTTTTAGTTTTGTTGCTATGGCACTTTAGAGTTTCCATTGACTTATAATGGGGAAAACTGAAAAATGGCATTTACTGCCAAGTCATTGCAGATATTTTGACAAAACTTACATAGCCATGTTCCTTGAGTAAACGTATCTCAGCCATATGCTTTTATTTCAACCTGGGGGTCCCCTAGGTTGTGCCAGGGCCATGCCCCGCCCCCCTCCACTTCATAAAATGCCTTATATCTCAGAAACCTTACAGATCCCAACCCCTAAACCATATATATTCTTGTTCCTTATGATAAGATGCATTAAGTGACACCAACCTGGGGGTCCCCCGGAATGTGCGGGGGACATGCCCTGCCCCCTCTATTTCATAAAATGCCATTTATCTCAGAAACCATTCAGATCCCCACCCCTAAACTATATATATTCTTGTTCCTTATGCTAAGATGCATTAAGTGACACCAACCTGGGGGTCCCCCCGGATGTGCCGGGGACATGCCCCACCCCCTCCACTTCATAAAATGCCATTTATATCAGAAACCATTGCGATCCCCCCCCCCCCCTAAACCATATATACTTTTGTTCCTTATGATAAGATGGACTCAGTGACGCCAACCTGGAGGTCCCCCAGGATGTGCCGGGGCCATGTCCCACCCCCTCCACTTCATAAAAGGCCCAATATCCCAGTAACCTTACACATCCCCACCCCTAAACCATATATATTCTCGTTCCTTATGATAAGTCGCATTCAGTAACACCAACTAGGGGGTCCCCCGGGATGTGCGGGGGCCATGCCCAACCCCCTCCAATTCATAAAAGGTTAAATATTCCAGAAACCTTACAGATCCCCACCCCAAAACCACATATATTCTTGTTCCTTATGATAAGTCACATTCAGTGACACCAACCTAGGGGTCAACCAGGGTGTGCCCGGGCCACACTCCACCCCTTGACTTCACAAAAGACCATATATCTGAGAACTGTTCAGAGTCATTGTTATTAGACACATGCAGTCAACCCTGTCTTGGGGGATCAGCAGGGGCCATTTCTCTCCCTTCCACTTCATCAAAGGGCCTCATATCTCAGAAACCGTTCAGATCCCCACCATTTAACCATATATATTCCTGATCTTCATGATAAGACATATTCAGTGACAACAATCTTGGGCTTTTCTTGGATCTGCCATGCCCGAATCCCTCCATTGCTTAAAAGGCCTTACGTCTCAGGAACCATACATATCCCCACAGCTAAACCATTTATGTCTCTGTTCCATTTTATAAGACCCATTTAGTGACACCAATCAGGGCTCCATTGGGCAGTGCCCACCTGAGCTCTGGTTTACGAAATTGGGCTCTTTGGTTTGTTTGCTATGGCAAGTTAAGAGTTTCCATTGACTTATAATGGGGAAAATTGAAAATGACATTAATGCCTCTCAAGATATTTTGTCAAACTTGCATAGAAATGTTCCTTTAATAATGTTCTTTTTGACCTATTGCCACAGATGGGAAATTGTCAGTTGTCATTTGTTGTCTTCAAGCGACATCAGACCTCTGAAGCCACTAGTCTAATTGGGTCGAAATTTTATCTGTAGCAGCCTTGGCAGCAGGGCTTCCATGGTTAATTAAAATACATTGCTGCCAGTGGGCAGTGTCCCCCTGAGCTCTGGTGAGCATTGTGGCCCATGGGCCTCTTGTTTTTAGCTAACCAGAGCCGAAGGCTCCGCGGGTGCTTATAGGATAGGCAGTTGTCCGTCATCTGCGTCTGCGTCAACACTTTCAAACGACATCTCATCTGAAGCCACTTGGCCGATTGGGCCCAAATTTTATCTGTAGCATTCTTGGGCGTGGGGATTCAAATTTTTTTTTAGCTCACCTGTCACGTAGTGACAAGGTGAGCTTTTGTGATCACTTTTTGTCCATCATGCGTCCGTCCGTCCGTCATTGCGTGCGTGCGTCCGTAAACAATTTCAAATAAGTATATCTCTAATAATACCCCATGGTCAATCTTGATCAAATTTCATGAGAAGCATCATCAGGTAGGGGGAAAGGCTGCATAAGGTTTTTGGGCTGATCAGATTGGAATTCTGGTTGCCATGGCAACATATAGCTCCCATAGACTTACAATGGGAAAAAATTAAAATATCTTCTTCTCTGAAACCACAGGGCCCAGAGCTTAGATATTTAGCATGTATTAACGGCTAGTGGTCACCTACATAATTCCTGCCGTTCATGCCCCTGGGGTCCAAACGGGCCACGCCCCGGGCCCTTTAGCTCCTATAGACTCATAATGAAAAAAAAAACTTCAAAAATCTTCTTCTCTGAAACCACAGGGCCCAGAGCTAGGATATTTGGCATGTAGCAACGGAAAGTGGTCACCTACATAATTCCTGCCAATCATGCCCCTGGGGTCCAAATTGGCCACAACCCGGGGCCCCTTAGCTCCCAAAGACTCATAATGAAAAAAAAAGCTTAAAAAATCTTCTTCTCTGAAACCACAGGGCCAAGAGCTTAGATATTTAGCATGTAGCAACGGCCAGTGGTCACCTACATAATTCCTGACAATCATGCCCCTGGGTTCCAAATGGGCCACGCCCCGGGGCCCCTTCGCTCCCATAGACTCATAATGGAACAAAAAGCTTCAAAAATCTTCTTCTCAGAAACCACAGGGCCCAGGGCTTGGATATTTAGCAGGTAGCAACAGCAAGTGGTAACCTATATAATTCCTGCCAATCTTGCCCATGAGGTCCAAATGGGCCACGCCCCGGGGCCCTTTAGCTCCTATAGACTCATAATGGAAAAAAGCTTCAAAAATCTTCTTCTCTGAAACACAGGGCCCAGAGCTGAGGTATTTGGCATGTAGCAACGGCAAGTGGTCACCTACATAAATCCTGCCAATCATGCCCCTAGGGTCCAAATGGGCCACGCCCCGGGGCCCCTTAGCTCACATAGACTCAAAATGGAAAAAAAAAAGCTTCAAAAATCTTCTTCTCAGAAACCATAGGGCCCAGAGCTTAGATATTTAGCATGTAGCAACGGCAAGTGGTCACCTACATAATTCCTGCCAATCATGCCCCTGGGGTCCAAACGGGCCACGCCCCGGGGCCCTTTAGCTCCTATAGACTCATAATGGAAAAAAACCTTCAAAAATCTTCTTCTCTGTAACCACAGGGCCCAGAGCTGAGATATTTGGCATGTAGCAACAGCAAGTGGTCACCTACATAATTCCTGCCAATCATGCCCCTGGGGTCCAAATTGGCCACGCCCCGGGGCCCCTTAGCTCCCAAAGACGCATAATGGAAAAAAGCTTCAAAAATCTTCTTCTCTGAAACCACAGGGCCCAGAGCTTAGATATTTAGCATGTAGCAACGGCCAGTGGTCACCTACATAATTCCTGCCAATCATGCCCCTGGGTTCCAAATGGGCGAAGCCCCAGGGCCCCTTCGCTCCCATAGACTCATAATGGAACAAAAAGCTTCAAAAATCTTCTTCTTGGAAATCACAGGGCCAAGAGCTTAGTTATTTAGCATGTAGCAATGGCAAGTGGTCACCTACATAATTCCTACCAATCTTGCCTCTGGGGTCCAAACGGGCCACGCCCCGGGGCCCTTTAGCTCCTATAGACTCATAATGGAAAAAACCTTCAAAAATCTTCTTCTCTGAAACCACAGGGCCCAGAGCTGAGGTATTTGGCATGTAGCAATGGCAAGCGGTCACCTACATAAATCCTGCAAATCATGCGCCTGGGTTCCAAATTGGCCACGCCCCGGGGCCCCTTCGCTGCAATAGACTCATAATGGAACAAAAACCTTCAAAAATCTTCTCTGAAACCACAGGGCCCAGAGCTGAGGTATTTGGCATGTAACAATGGCAAGCGGTCACCTACATAAATCCTGCAAATCATGCCCCTAGGGTCCAAATGGGCCATGCCCCGGGGCCCCTTAGCTCACATAGACTAATAATTGAAGAAAAAAAGCTTCATAAATCTTCTTCTCTGAAATCACAGGGCCCAGAGTTTAGATATTTAGCATGTACCAACGGCAAGTGATCACCTACATAATTCCTGCCAATCATGCCCCTGGGGTCCAAATGGGCCACGCGCCGGGGCCCCTTTGCTCCCATAGACTCATATTTAAAAAAAGCTTAAAAAATCTTCTTCTCTGAAACCACAGCACCCAGAGCTTAGATATTTAGCATGTAGCAACGGCAAGTGGTCACCTACATAATTCCTGCCAATCATGCCCCTGGGGTCCAAAAGGGCCACGCTCCGGGGCCCCTTAGCTCCTATAGGCTTATAATGGAAAAAAAAAAAACTTCAAAAAAATTCTTCTCTGAAAACACAGGGCCCAGAGCTGAGATATTTGGCATGTAGCAACGGCAAGTGGTCACCTACATAAATCCTGCCAATCATGCCCCTGGGGTCCAAATTGGCCACGCCCCAGGGCCCCTTAGCTCCCATGGACTCATAATGGAAAAAAGCTTTAAAAATCTTCTTCTCTGAAACCACAGGGCCAAGAGCTTAGATATTTACCATGTAGCAATGACAAGTGGTCACCTACATAAATCCTGCCTATCATGCCCCTGGGGTCCAAATGGGCCACACCCTGGGACCCCCTTAGCTCCCATAGACTCATAATGGAAAAAAAAAACTTCAAAAATCTTCTTCTCTGAAACCACAGGGCCCAGAGCTTAGATATTTAGCATGTAGCAACGGCAAGTGGTCACCTAAATATTTCCTGCTAATCATGCCCCTGGGTTCCAAATGGGCCACGCTCCTGGGCCCCTTAGCTCCCATAGACTCAAAATGCAAAAAGCTTCAAAAATCTTCTTCTCAGAAACTGTGAAGCACAGAACTTAGTTATTTAGTATCTAGCAACATAAATTAGCCATCTACATAAATCCTGTTAACCCTGCCCCTGGGGTCAAAATTGGCCATGCCCGAGCTCATCACCTCCAATAGACTTATAATTTAAAAAAAACCTTAAAAAATCTTCTTCTATGAAACCATAAGGCCCAGAGCTTAGATTTTTAGTATGTAGCAATGTCAAGTGGCCACCTACATAAATCCTGCCAGTTATGCCCCTGGGATCCAAATTGTCCCCACCCCAGGGTTCTTTAGCTTCCATAGACTTAGAATTGGAGAAACTTCAAAAAATCTTCTTCTCTGAAAACATAGGGCCCTTATAATGGCAAAAAAAAAGAAAGAAAAAAACAACTTAAAATGTAAGCATGGACACCGCTTTGCCTGAGCTTAGATATTTAGTATGTAGCAATGGCGGTATTCGACTGGTGATTTCGTGGTCCACGAACTGAAGCGTGGAGCACGTTTTGTGTTCGACTGGGAGATTCGTGAAATTTCGAACAATTTCGTGGAGCACAACGACCACGTTTCAAAAAGAGCGTGAAATCAGTCACGTGACTGAATTAATATGGCTGAACATAGAAAAGTATATGGCATGCCGTTATACTATTTAATACAATTTCGAGATATCTATAATTTTACCAGATATCTATAATTTTATAATAGATATCTATAAATCAAATTATATGTATCTATAATAAACATTGGAGGTCATTGTAACAAGACATACTTTGGTTTGTAAAGAGATAAAAATATAAGTAACTGGCTTATAATATAATGTTATTGATCAAGTAATTTCGCATTGACCCAGGTACAGGTCCGAGGTCTGCTGCATTAGCCAGAGGTCTCGAGGCAATTTTAGAAAGTAACCATGATACGAGTTTTATAAACAAATACGAAACTTAAGCTATTTATTGTGCTTGTCATTTGCAGCTAATATGGAGCTAAGACACAGCTCGGATCTATCTGATTATAAATGATTGGCTTGGAGGTGCCTCTTTGCCTTATGACTGTTAATCGTAGCTCTTTCACGGCTGTGTTTCGAAACTGGCTAGGGTCACATGTGAGACGCCAACCGGAGGTCGGGTGTTTGTTTGTTTGTTTGATTTGAGGTTTAACGTCCCCGTCAACACTGTAAAGGTCATTTTGGAGACGTTGCTTCCAATTTTGTGGGACTTTTACCCGACATTGAGATGAAATGACATCTCAAGCCCTGTCGCCCAATGAAACCAATAGGGTTTATTAGCATGGACGGTCCGCCTCGCACCGCGGTTCCTGGACAGGCTTAGATCCTCTAAGCGGTTTACCAGTACTAGTGTGCGGGCCGGATTCAGCTCTGCGTGGAAGCATCATGCAGCCCATATATTTCTTTAAGCCCCTATGGGCAGGGGCTTCAGAGGTCTGGTGGTTTTTCTCCGGGGATGCCGGCTTCGATTTTCGCCAACCTGTGATTAACGATCGGTTAGATATAAGTGAAATAATCTCGACAGAACAAACAAGGCAACGCAAGCGTAGCATCCCCTCGCAACAGCATACCATTCATCGACATGATGGTTTGAAGCTTCTACGATGATAGCTGCATATTCTGTCCTGTTCATAAGATTTTTTAGGTCAAGTCCATTGTGACCTTGACCTCTGACCACTGACCTTGAAAGTCAATACGGTTCATCGTCTCTCCATGGGGAACATTTGCAAAAGGTTTGAAGCTTCTACGATGATAACTGTGTATTCTATCCTGTTCAAAAGGTTTTAAGGTCAAGTCCATTGTGACCTTGATCTCCGACCCTTGACCTTGAAAGTCAATACGGTTCATCGTCTTTCCATGGGGAAAATTTGTGGAAGGTTTGAAGCTTCTACGCTGATTACTGTGTCTTATATCATGTTCATAAGGTTTTTAAGTTCAAGTTCATTGTGACCTTGACCTTTGAACCTTGGCCTTGAAAATCAATAGCGTTCATCGTCTTTCCATGGGAATATTTATGGAGGGTTTGAAGCTTCTATGATGATAAATGTGTCTTCTATCGTGTTCACAAAGTTTTTAAGGTCAGGTTTATTGTGACCGTGACATTTGACCTTGAAAAGAAATAGGGTTCATTGTCTTTCAATGGGGAACATTTGTGGAAGGTTTGAAGATTCTAGGATGATCTGTCTTCTATCCTGTTCACAAGGTTTTTAATGTCAAGGCCATTGTAGCTTTGACCGTTTACCCTTGACCTTGAAAATCAATAGGACGTTTTAGAGATTCCGTTTATGACGTCATTCTTTAGCATGCGCAAAGCACTGGCCGTCAATTGAAACGGCAATCGCTATTCAAATGTATTGGCGGAACTTAAAATGCTAACAATATTCAGAAATTTTGAGAGAAAATATACCCGTTTACAATGAAATAATGCCTCGAGAAGGAAAGAATGATATTTTGCTTTTTTTTACTGAAATTCGTTTATTCTGGATCCGTTTGTTATTGACGAAAATCTCTTTGTGAATGACCCATGTCAATGGCTTAGGAAAGCTTACTTAAATGACCCATGTCAATGGCTTACGAAAGCTTACTTACAAAATAGGTTTTTACGTAACTTTTCGTTATTCTCTATCCAAGTATAGCTATCACATACGGACAGAACATCTATCTATCTATCTATCTATCTATCTATCTATCTATCTATCTATCTATCTATCTATCGATCGAGAAAACTGACCAACGATCTGTCTACATGTGCAATTAAAAATGTCCAACGATCTATCTAGAAGTGCAGTTTTAATAAATTGAAGATTCCTGTGGACAGACAACGTTTGTTTTGGTTTAAACAATATTTTATTTCTAGCAAACATCATGTACACACACACACACACAGAGAGAGAGAGAGAGAGAGAGAGAGAGAGAGAGAGAGAGAGAGAGAGAGAGAGAGAGAGAGAGAGAGAGAGAGAGAGAGAGAGAGAGAGAGAGGTTTGACTGAGAAACTGACAGTAGACAGACAGACGACAGACAGACCGACTGACTGAATGACTGATATCAGATGAACGGACGGACAGTTAGACAGAAAAATAAACTGATACTGACAGTAGAAAACAACTAATGAGTGGACTGACAGACGGGCGTCGAGTCAACGTTGGTTCGACGTCATGCCGTCGACACCAACTCACTTCAAAGTCACATGGCCGTTGAGAGAGAGAGAGAGAGAGAGAGAGAGAGAGAGAGAGAGAGAGAGAGAGAGGATTGACTGACAGACGACAGACCGACCGACTGAATGAATGAATGACTAACAGACGTACGGACGAACAGACAGAAAAATAAACATACAGACAGTCGAAAAAAAGCTAATGAGTGGACTGCAAGACGGTCGTCGAGTCAACGTTGACTCGACGTCATGCCGTCGACACCCACTCCAACTAACGTCAATGTCACGTGACCGTTGAGATGAGAGGGGTTTGACTGATCCGTGTATCCAAGAAGATATTTTGGAGCTAAGCTAATAAGCCATTAACCCTTTTTGTACCAAATAATGGAATCTTCCTCCTTATATATAGCAGAGTCCATTTCAGAATTTAGGCGTGTCAGGTTGTGTTTTCTTCAAAATTTGTTTGGAAAATGGCTTGAATTTTGCAAACAGTGTAGGCCCTGATCAGACGCCGCAGAATCCTGCACTGTTTGCCAGGGTACCCGTTTTGTGGTTCCTGGTAATGTAAGGGCTGGGCAGGTTGATCTACCTGATTTTACTGTAAAATCTTGCACTTGCGAAAGAGTGTTTCATTATCATGCACTGAAAGGGTGTTCTACGTTTGTTTTGAATTTAATGTTCCAATCCCACTGAGTCTTGATGGGTCCGAGCACTGGGCAAGTGACATCTTATTAAGCAACGCCGTATTATCGCCAACGCAACGTTCTGACGTTTCATAGACGTTGCAAAGTCAAATTCAGTACATCGCTTTGATGTTTGCTTGATGTAGACACGACGTTGTTGACACGTTACATGTCGGTTGACGTGGAAACTGTAATTCACATTTACCTACGCTCGCTAAGTGTTGGATGCTGAGAGAGAGAGAGAGAGAGAGAGAGAGACAGAGAGAGAGAGAGAGAGACAGACAGACAGACAGACAGACAGAGCAACATGTAGGCCATGGCACACTCAGAGAGAGAGAGAGAGAGAGAGAGAGAAGAGAGGACCCTGTTGGTTGTTTGTACAATAAATCTTGAAGAGCAGTTAATTAAAACATAAGACTAGGGATTTGCCATCATGGAAAACACGCCTATGCGATTTTGACCCCCTCAAACCCCACTTTTATATAGTAAAACTGGGGTTTACAGGGGTAAACATTATTTTTCTTATTCCTGTCTGTGGGTTATCGATAGAACCGCCACAAAACATAGATTGCGGGTAGTCGATAGAACCTCCTGTACTTAATGCACAAAATGATTAAATGTTAAAAAAACAAAAACGGGCAAATAAATAAAAATCCTTATCTCGTAGAGGCGGTCCTATCGAGTCCCCGCAATCTATGTTTCGAGCAGAAATAAAAAAAAAATATCACAAGTTTTCATTTTAAAATTTCCATTTTTTTCCCCGAAAAATTGATGATATAGTTGTATAATATAGGCATGTTTTCGTAATGCGAAATTTCACACCTGGTAGCATATCGGTGTTTGTCCAGTTATCTTACATTAGAATTCGTCAAAAGTTAAATTTACGCTGTAATTAACACTTTATCTGTCCCACTGCCTTGAAGCATTGATACAACGCATAATGTAGTAATGTAGTAATTTCTTCATTTTGATTTTTTTACTACATTATGCGTTGGCATAGTCGACGCGAAATGAAGTAAAAAAATTATTTCATTTCGCGTTGATATGCACCATATCGACGCATAATGAAGTAATGATGGTAGAACATAGCTGTCTTCGAAAAGACTTAGGAAGCAATACAGTTAAATTCCTACAATTTAGACCACATTTGAGACGGTTCAAAAGTGGTCTTTAAGACCACAGTTGAACAGTCCAAAAGACGGTCTTCCACAAAAGCACACTGAAGGTCAAAATCACAAAGAAAATGTAGCTTTAAACTTCCAAATATGCTTTAAAAACAAAATTTGTATTTATTTTAGGTGGTCTTAATAGTGGAATTTCATTGTATTTGATTAAGCCAGTAGAATTAAAATCGTACGCCTTGCGCTATTTTGGAAGCAACGTCTCCAAAATGACCTAAATAGTGTTGACGGGGACGTTAAACCTCAAATCAAACAAATCAAACAAAAGACAGACAGGCAGACAGACAGACAGACAGACAGACAGACAGAATGGACAAAAACTATATACCCCCTTGCATACTTCGTATGCCGGTGGTAAAAAATAGATGGGCTGCACGATGCTTCCACGCAGAGCTGATACCGCCCGTACATGAGTCCTCGTAATCTGCTTAGAAGGTCTAAGCCTGTCCAGGAAAACTGCTGCGAGTCGGCCCATCCATGCATATAAACCCTATTGCTTTTAATTGGACGGCAGCGATTGAGATGTCATTTCATCTCAATATCGGGTAAAAGTCCCATAAAATTTGAAGCAATGTCTCCAAAATGACCTAAATAGTCTTGACGGGAACGTTAAACCTCAAATCAAACAAACAAACTGTTGACGCATAATGAAGTAAAATTAAGTATGCCACCCATCGCCGCAAAATGTAATAATTCTTTCATTTTGCTCAAACCTCTTAGTATCGACGCATAATGAAGTAAAAACGACATTTTATTTCATTTCGCGTCGACTATGCCAACGCATAATGTAGTAAAAATTTCAAAATGAAGAAATTACTACATTGCTACATTATGCGTTGTAACAAAGCATATACGACGTTGACGGCCAGGGCTTTTCCCGTTCTATTTTTAGAAGCGGAAGTGCGTCACCAAAAAAGCTCCTATAGGGGTCGTCGTCTTTCCATGGGAAACATTTGTGGAAGGCTGGAAGCTTCTACGATGAAAACTGTGTCTGCTATCGTGTTCACAAGGTTCCGTACGGACACACACACTAACACACACACACAAACACACACATGGACGCAAGGTACCGATGCTATATCCCCGTCACAACGTTGTTGCGAGGGGATTAAATGGGGTTGTCAGAAGACAACACAGCTTGCCTATGGTGTCCTAAGTTGAATGAAGGCAAGTTATCAAAAATGAAATTTTAATAACACACTATTTGACCCAAAATGTCGATTTCTTTTCAAAAGAGCCCAACAGATTACAACAATTAAAAGACAACCAGAAAGTGTCCCTATAAACCACTAAACAAGAAATCTCATTTTAGTGCTTCTGTTTCACAAAACAATACAATTTCAGTTTGCTGTTTTTGCCCCTAAAAAGAGCTAAAAAGACGGCGAACTAATCAGAATGAATTAAATATCATTTTAAAACACATTTTTATTTTTTTTTTTCAGTTTTTGGCAAAAAAAATCTACAAACGTGCAAGTGATAATAGCAGTAAATATGATTAAATAAAAAAAAAAGAAATAAATAAACATCCACTGTGATTTGAACTCACGCCCCCCTTGTGGTGCAAAATTGAACTATTTACCCATAGTCCAGTAGTTTATCCACTGCGCCACCAGATTCGTCGACATGAATCATTGAATACAAGCAATATAGAGCACATATACGAATATATTTGATAATTTGTTTTCCGTTTGTTTGTTTGTTTGATTCGAGGTTTAACGTCCCCGTCAACACTGTATAGGTCATTGCTTTCTGTGCAACCGAGGGACATACAAGAATGCTAAAATATAAAACAGTCACATTAGTTTTTCATTTTCTTGCTTTAGGCATCAAACTGGAAGCACGGATCACATTTGACTGGTACAAAAACGTGGAGCACAATTTTCCACTGCGCATCATGGGCGGAGCTCAGTCGTGCTCCACGAAATGTCTCCAGTCGAATACCGTCAATGTCAAGTGGTCTCCTACACTAATGATTTTCTGGTACACAGGTGAGCGATATAGGGCCATTGGGCCCTCTTGTTTATGAAAATCGGCTCATTAGTTTTGTTGCTATGGCACTTTAGAGTTTCCATAGACTTATAATGGGGAAAATTGAAAAATGGCATTTACTGCCAAGCCTCTGCAGATATTTTGACAAAACTTTCATAGAAATGTTCCCTAGGCAATCTACTATCTGCCATATGATTTTTGGCCTACTGCTCATTTTAAGCTCACCTGTCACGTAGTGACAAGGTGAGCTTTTGTGATCACTTTTTGTCCGTCGTGCGTGCGTCTGTGCGTGCGTCTGTAAACAATTTCAAATAAGTATATCTCTAATACCCCATGGTCAATCTTGATCAAATTTCATTGGAAGCATCATCAGGTAGGGGGAAAGGCTGCATAAGGCTTTTGGGCTGATCAGATTGGAATTCTGGTTGCCATGGCAACATATAGCTCCCATAGACTATCAATGGGAAAAAGTTAAAATATCTTCTTCTCTGAAACCACAGGGCCCAGAGCTTAGATATTTAGCATGTATTTATGACCAGTGGTCACCTACATAATTCCTGCCAATCATGCCCCTAGGGTCCAAATTGGCCACATCACGGGGCCCCTTTGCTCCCATAGACTCATAATGGAACAAAAAGCTTCAAAAATCTTCTTCTCGGAAACCACAGGGCCCAGAGCTTAGATATTTAGCATGTAGCAACAGCAAGTGGTCACCTGCATAATTCCTGCCAATCATGCCCCTAGGGTCAAAACGGGCCACGCCCCGGGGCCCTTTAGCTCCTAAAGACTCATAATGGAAAAAAGCTTCAAAAATCTTCTTCTCTGAAACCATAGGGCCCAGAGCTGAGATATTTGGCATGTAGCAACGGCAAGTGGTCACCTACATAATTCCTGCCAATAATGCCCCTGGGGTCCAAATTGGCCACACCCCGGGGCCCCTTAGCTCACATAGACTCATAATGGAAAAAGAGCTTCAAAAATCTTATTCTCTGAAACCACAGGGCCCAGAGCTTAGATATTTAGAATGTAGCAACGGCCAGTGGTCACCTACATAATTCCTGCCAATCATGCCCTTTGGGTCCAAATGGGCGACGCCCCGGGGCCCCTTCGCTCCCATAGACTCATAATGGAACAAAAAGCTTCAAAAATCTTCTTCTCGGAAACCACAGGGCCCAGAGCTTAGATATTTAGCATGTAGCAACGGCAAGTGGTCACCTACATAATTCCTGCCAATCATGCCCCTGGGGTCCAAACGGGTATACTCCCCAGGGCCCTTTAGCTCCTATAGACTCATAATGGAAAAAGCTTCAAAAATCTTCTTCTCTGAAACCACATGGCCCAGAGCTGAGGTATTTTGCATGTAGCAACGGCAAGTGGTCACCTACATATATCCTGCCAATCATGCCCCTAAGGTCCAAATGGGCCATGCCCCGGGCCCCTTAGCTCCCATAGACTCATAATGGAAAAAAAAGCTTCAAAAATCTTCTCCTCTGAAACCACAGGGCATAGAGTTTAGATATTTAGCATGTAGCAACGGCAAGTGGTCACCTACATAATTCCTGCCAATCATGCCCCTGCGGTCCAAATGGGCCACGCGCCAGGGCCCCTTAGCTCCCATAGACTCATAATGGAAAAAAGCTTCAAAAATCTTCTTCTCTGAAACCACAGGGCCCAGAGCTAAGATATTTAGCATGTAGCAACGGCCAGTGGTCACCTACATAATTCCTGCCAATCATGCCCCTGGGTTCCAAATGGGCGACACCCCGGGGCCCCTTCGCTCCCATAGACTCATAATGGAACAAAAAGCTTCAAAAATCTTCTTCTCGGAAACCACAGGGCCCAGAGCTTAGATATTAAGCATGTAGCAACAGCAAGTGGTCACCTACATAATTCCTGCCAATCATGCCCCTGGGGTCAAAACGGGCCACGCCCCGGGGCCCTTAAGCTCCTATAGACTCATAATGGAAAAAAGCTTCAAAAATCTTCTTCTCTGAAACCATAGGGCCCAGAGCTGAGATATTTGGCATGTAGGAACGGCAAGTGGTCACCTACATAATTCCTGCCAATAATGCCCCTGGGTTCCAAATTGGCCACATCCCCGGGGCCCCTTAGCTCCCATAGACTCATAATGGAAAAAAAAAGCTTCAAAAATCTTATTCTCTGAAACCACAGGGCCCAGAGCTTAGATATTTAGAATGTAGCAACGGCCAGTGGTCACCTACATAATTCCTGCCAATCATGCCCTTGGGGTCCAAATGGGCGACGCCCCGGGGCCCCTTCGCTCCCATAGACTCATAATGGAACAAAAAGCTTCAAAAATCTTCTTCTCAGAAACCACAGGGCCCAGAGCTTAGATATTTAGCATGTAGCAACGGCAAGTGGTCACCTACATAATTCCTGCCAATCATGCCCCTGGGGTCCAAACGGGTATACGCCCCGGGGCCCTTTAGCTCCTATAGACTCATAATGGAAAAAAGCTTCAAAAATCTTCTCTGAGCCACATGGCCCAGAGCTGAGGTGTTTGGCATGTAGCAACGGCAAGCGGTCACCTACATATATCATGCCAATCATGCCCCTAAGGTCCAAATGGGCCATGCCCCGGGGCCCCTTAGCTCCCATAGACTCATAATGAAAAAAAAAAGCTTCAAAAATCTTCTTCTCTGAAACCACAGGGCCCAGAGTTTAGATATTTATCATGTAGCAACGGCAAGTGGTCACCTACATAATTCCTGCCAATCATGCCCCTGGGGTCCAAATGGGCCACGCGCCAGGGCCCCTTAGCTCCCATAGACTCATAATGGAAAAAGCTTCAAAAATCTTCTTCTCTGAAACCACAGGGCCCAGAGCTAAGATATTTAGCATGTAGCAACGGCCAGTGGTCACCTACATAATTCCTGCCAACCATGCCCCTGGGTTCCAAATGGGCTACACCCCGGGGCCCCTTCGCTCCCATAGACTCATAATGGAACACTAGAGCTCATCACCTCCAATAGACTTATAATGGAAAAGAACTTAAAAAATCTTCTTCTATGAAACCATAAGGCCCAGAGCTTAGATTTTTTGTATGTAGCAATGTCAAGTGGCCACCTATATAAATCCTGCCAGTTATGCCCCTGGGATCCAAATTGGCCACACCCCAGGGCTCTTTAGCTTCCATAGACTTACAATTGGAGAAACTTCAAAAATCTTCTCTGAAACCACAGGGCCCTTATAATGAAAAAAAAAAAAGAAACAAAATAAAAAACAACTTAAAATGGGGAAAACAATCTTCAAAAATCGTCTTCTCTGAAACCATAAGTCCCATGGCTTAGGTATTTAGCATGTAGCAATGTCGAGTTGTCGCCTACATGAATCCTGCCAATCATGCCCCTGGGGTCCAAATCCTGTGGCCCCTTAACTCCAACAAACTTATAATGGAAAAAAGCTTCAAACATCTTCTTTGAAAACATGAAGTACAGACCTTAGTTATTTAGTATATAGCAACACAAAATGGTCGCCTACATAAACCCTGCCAACCTTGCCCTTTGGGTCAAAATTGGCCAAGCCCGAGGGCTCATTAGCTCCTATAGACTTATACTGGAAAAAACTTAAAAAAAATCTTTTTCTATAAAACCATAAGGCACAGATTTTGTTTGATTTGAGGTTTTACATCCCAGTAAACACTGTATAGGTCATTTTGGAGATGTCTCTTCCAATTTTGTTGGACTTTTACCCGACATTGAGATGAAATTACATCTCAAGCCCTGTCGCCCAATGAAACCAATAGGATTTATAAGCATGGACACCACTTTACCTGAGCTTAGATATTTAGTATGTAGCAATGTCAAGTGGTCTCCTACACTAATGATTTTCTGGTACACAGGTGAGCGATATAGGGCCATTGGGCCCTCTTGTTTATGAAATTTGGCCTTTTAGTTTTGTTGCTATGGCACTTTAGAGTTTCCATTGACTTATAATGGGGAAAACTGAAAAATGGCATTTACTGCCAAGTCATTGCAGATATTTTGACAAAACTTACATAGACATGTTCCTTGAGTAAACGTCTCTCAGCCATATGCTTTTATTTCAACCTGGGGGTCCCCTAGGTTGTGCCAGGGCCATGCCCCGCCCCCTCCACTTCATAAAATGCCTTATATCTCAGAAACCTTACAGATCCCAACCCCTAAACCATATATATTCTTGTTCCTTATGATAAGATGCATTAAGTGACACCAACCTGGGGGTCCCCCGGAATGTGCCAGGGACATGCCCTGCCCCCTCTATTTCATAAAATGCCATTTATCTCAGAAACCATTCAGATCCCCACCCCTAAACTATATATATTCTTGTTCCTTATGCTAAGATGCATTAAGTGACAGCAACCTGGGGGTCCCCCGGGATGTGCCGGCGACATGCCCCACCCCCTCCACTTCATATCCCAGTAACCTTACACATCCCCACCCCTAAACCATATATATTCTCGTTCCTTATGATAAGTCGCATTCAGTGACGCCAACCTGGAGGTCCCCCAGGATGTGCCGGGGCCATGTCCCACCCCTCCACTTCATAAAAGGCCCAATATCCCAGTAACCTTACACATCCCCACCCCTAAACCATATATATTCTCTTTCCTTATGATAAGTCGCATTCAGTGACACCAACCTAGGGGTCAACCAGGGTGTGCCCGGGCCACACTCCACCCCTTGACTTCACAAAAGACCATATATCTGAGAAACTGTTCAGAGTCATTGTTATTAGACACATGCAGTCAACCCTGTCTTGGGGGGTCAGCAGGGGCCATTTCTCTCCCTTCCACTTCATAAAAGGGCCTCATATCTCAGAAACCGTTCAGATCCCCACCATTTAACCATATATATTCTTGATCTTTATGATAAGACATATTCAGTGACAACAATCTTGGGCTTTTCTGGGATCTGCCATGCCCGAATCCCTCCATTGCTTAAAAGGCCTTACGTCTCAGGAACCATACATATCCCCACAGCTAAACCATTTATGTCTCTGTTCCATTTTATAAGACCCATTTAGTGACACCAATCAGGGCTCCATTGGGCAGTGCCCACCTGAGCTCTGGTTTACGAAATTGGGCTCTTTGGTTTGTTTGCTATGGCAAGTTAAGAGTTTCCATTGACTTATAATGGGGAAAATTGAAAATGACATTAATGCCTCTCAAGATATTTTGTCAAACTTTCATAGAAATGTTCCTTTAATAATGTTCTTTTTGGCCTATTGCCACAGATGGGAAATTGTCAGTTGTCATTTGTTGTCTTCAAGCGACATCAGACCTCTGAAGCCACTAGTCTGATTGGGTCGAAATTTTATCTGTAGCAGCCTTGGCAGCAGGGCTTCCATGGTTAATTAAAATACATTGCTGCCAGTGGGCAGTGTCCCCCTGAGCTCTGGTGAGCATTGTGGCCCATGGGCCTCTTGTTTTTAGCTCACCAGAGCCTTCGGGTGCTTATAGGATAGGCAGTTGTCCATCGTCGTCTGCGGCGTCGTCTGTGTCTGCGTCAACACTTTCAAACGACATCCCCTCTGAAGCCACTTGGCCGATTGGGCCCAAATTTTATCTGTAGCATTCTTGGGCTGGGGGATTGAAAGTTTGTGTTTTTTAGC
The DNA here is from genome assembly GCA_963580285.1 of Lucinisca nassula. Classification (NCBI taxonomy): domain Eukaryota; kingdom Metazoa; phylum Mollusca; class Bivalvia; order Lucinida; family Lucinidae; genus Lucinisca; species Lucinisca nassula. Next base: position 116,832,839 of record OY757014.1, read on the forward strand.
TCACCCGTCACGTAGTGACGAGGTGAGCTTATGGGATCACTTTTCGTGCGTCAGTGTGTCCGTGCGTCAGTAAACAATTTCTTTAAACGACATCTCCTCCTAAACCACTGATCGGATTTTGTCCAAACTTCACAGGAATGATCCTTAGGTGGTCCCCTTTCAAAGTTGTTCAAATGGTTCCGGTCCATTGCACATCTTGGTCTTTGGGGCCAAAAATAGATTTTTTTCACCAAAAACTTAAAAAATCTTCTTCTCTGAAACCACAAGGCCCAGGTCTTTATGCCCCCAACTTCGAAGAAGTTGTGGGGGCATATTGGTTTTGCCCTGTTCGTCCGTCCGTCCTTCCGTCCTTACGTCCGTCCCACTTTTTACTGCATAGCATAACTTTAGAACCATGGGTGCTAGGTTTTTGAAATTTCATATATGGATTCCTCATGAAAAAATAATTGACCCGTGTTTTTTTTCTCGTCAGGATTATGCCCCTTTTTTGAGTTATGCCCCTTTGCAAAAAATACTATGAAATCTTGTAAGCAAGATATCTCAAAAACTGTTTGAGCTATTGCCCTGAAACTTTACATGCTGGTTGGGGATGATGAGTAGATGAACTGATTAACTTTTGAAAAAAATCCGAAATTTTTTTCTTGAGTTATGGCCCTTTGAAATTTTTCGCGTTTTAAGTTTGTAAGCAAGATATCTAAAAAAACTATTTGAGGTTTTTCCCCGAAACTTCACAGACTTGTCGGGGATGATGAGTAGATGAACTGATCAACTTTTGAAAAAAATCCGATTTTTTTTTCTTGAGTTATGGCCCTTAGATTTTTTTCGTGTTTTCAGCTTGTAAGCAAGATATCTCAATAATTGTTTGAGCGATTGCCCTGCAACTTTACAAGCTGGTTTGGGATGATGTGTAGATGAACTGATTAACTGTTGAAAAAAAAATCCTATATTTTTTTCTTGAGTTATGGCCCTTTGAAATTTTTCGCGTTTTAAGTTTGTAAGCAAGATATCTCAAAAACTATATGAGGTTTTTCCCCAAAACTTCACAGACTGGTTGGGTATGATGAGTAGATGAACTGATTAACTTTTGAAAAAAATCCAATTTTTTTTCTTGAGTTATGGCCCTTTGATTTTTTTCGTGTTTTCAGCTTGTAAGCAAGATATCTCAAAAATTGTTTGAGCTATTGCCCTGAAATTTTTCAGGCTGGTTGGGGATGATGAGTAGATGAACTGATTAACTTTTGAAAAAAATCCGAAATTTTTTTCTTGAGTTATGGCCCTTTGAAATTTTTCGCGTTTTGGCGTCCTTCCGTCCTTACGTCCGTCCCACTTTTTACTGCATAGCATAACTTTAGAACCATGGGTGCTAGGTTTTTGAAATTTCATATATGGATTCCTCATGAAAAAATAATTGACCCGTGTTTTTTTTCTCGTCAGGATTATGCCCCTTTTTTGAGTTATGCCCCTTTGCAAAAAATACTATGAAATCTTGTAAGCAAGATATCTCAAAAACTGTTTGAGCTATTGCCCTGAAACTTTACATGCTGGTTGGGGATGATGAGTAGATGAACTGATTAACTTTTGAAAAAAATCCGAAATTTTTTTCTTGAGTTATGGCCCTTTGAAATTTTTCGCGTTTTAAGTTTGAAAGCAAGATATCTAAAAAAACTATTTGAGGTTTTTCCCCGAAACTTCACAGACTTGTCGGGGATGATGAGTAGATGAACTGATCAACTTTTGAAAAAAATCCGATTTTTTTTTCTTGAGTTATGGCCCTTAGATTTTTTTCGTGTTTTCAGCTTGTAAGCAAGATATCTCAATAATTGTTTGAGCGATTGCCCTGCAACTTTACAAGCTGGTTTGGGATGATGTGTAGATGAACTGATTAACTGTTGAAAAAAAATCCTATATTTTTTTCTTGAGTTATGGCCCTTTGAAATTTTTCGCGTTTTAAGTTTGTAAGCAAGATATCTCAAAAACTATATGAGGTTTTTCCCCAAAACTTCACAGACTGGTTGGGTATGATGAGTAGATGAACTGATTAACTTTTGAAAAAAATCCAATTTTTTTTTCTTGAGTTATGGCCCTTTGATTTTTTTCGTGTTTTCAGCTTGTAAGCAAGATATCTCAAAAATTGTTTGAGCTATTGCCCTGAAACTTTACAGGCTGGTTGGGTATGATGAGTAGATGAACTGATTAACTTTTGAAAAAAATCCGAAATTTTTTTCTTGAGTTATGGCCCTTTGAAATTTTTCGCGTTTTGGCATATTGGTTTTGCCCTGTTCGTCCGTCCGTCCTTCCGTCCTTCCGTCCGTCCCACTTTTTACTGCATAGCATAACTTTAGAACAATGGGTGCTAGGTTTTTGAAATTCCATATATGGATTCCTCATGAAAAAATAATTGACCCGTGTTTTTTTCTCGTCAGGATTATGCCCCTTTTTTGAGTTATGCCCCTTTGCAAAAAATACTATGAAATCTTGTAAGCAAGATATCTCAAAAATTGTTTGAGCTATTGCCCTGAAACTTTACAGGCTGGTTGGGGATGATGAGTAGATGAACTGATTAACTTTTGAAAAAAATCCGAAATTTTTTTCTTGAGTTATGGCCCTTTGAAATTTTTCGCGTTTTGGCGTCCTTCCGTCCTTCCGTCCTTACGTCCGTCCCACTTTTTACTGCATAGCATAACTTTAGAACCATGGGTGCTAGGTTTTTGAAATTTCATATATGGATTCCTCATGAAAAAATAATTGACCCGTGTTTTTTTTCTCGTCAGGATTATGCCCCTTTTTTGAGTTATGCCCCTTTGCAAAAAATACTATGAAATCTTGTAAGCAAGATATCTCAAAAACTGTTTGAGCTATTGCCCTGAAACTTTACATGCTGGTTGGGGATGATGAGTAGATGAACTGATTAACTTTTGAAAAAAATCCGAAATTTTTTTCTTGAGTTATGACCCTTTGAAATTTTTCGCGTTTTAAGTTTGTAAACAAGATATCTCAAAAACTATATGAGGTTTTTCCCCAAAACTTCACAGACTGGTTGGGTATGATGAGTAGATGAACTGATTAACTTTTGAAAAAAATCCAATTTTTTTTTCTTGAGTTATGGCCCTTTGATTTTTTTCGTGTTTTCAGCTTGTAAGCAAGATATCTCAAAAATTGTTTGAGCTATTGCCCTGAAACTTTACAGGCTGGTTGGGGATGATGAGTAGATGAACTGATGCACTTTTGAAAAAAATCCGAAATTTTTTTCTTGAGTTATGGCCCTTTGAAATTTTTCGCGTTTTGGCATATTGGTTTTGCCCTGTTCGTCCGTCCGTCCTTCCGTCCTTACGTCCGTCCCACTTTTTACTGCATAGCATAACTTTAGAACCATGGGTGCTAGGTTTTTGAAATTCCATATATGGATTCCTCATGAAAAAATAATTGACCCGTGTTTTTTTTCTCGTCAGGATTATGCCCCTTTTTTGAGTTATGCCCCTTTGCAAAAAATACTATGAAATCTTGTAAGCAAGATATCTCAAAAACTGTTTGAGCTATTGCCCTGAAACTTTACATGCTGGTTGGGGATGATGAGTAGATGAACTGATTAACTTTTGAAAAAAAACCGAAATTTTTTTCTTGCGTTATGGCCCTTTGAAATTTTTCGCGTTTTAAGTTTGTAAGCAAGATATCTAAAAAACTATTTGAGGTTTTTCCCCGAAACTTCACAGACTTGTCGGGGATGATGAGTAGATGAACTGATCAACTTTTGAAAAAAATCCGATTTTTTTTCTTGAGTTATGGCCCTTAGATTTTTTTCGTGTTTTCAGCTTGTAAGCAAGATATCTCAATAATTGTTTGAGCGATTGCCCTGCAACTTTACAAGCTGGTTTGGGATGATGTGTAGATGAACTGATTAACTGTTGAAAAAAATCCTATATTTTTTTCTTGAGTTATGGCCCTTTGAAATTTTTCGCGTTTTAAGTTTGTAAGCAAGATATCTCAAAAACTATATGAGGTTTTTCCCCAAAACTTCACAGACTGGTTGGGTATGATGAGTAGATGAACTGATTAACTTTTGAAAAAAATCCAATATTTTTTTCTTGAGTTATGGCCCTTTGATTTTTTTCGTGTTTTCAGCTTGTAAGCAAGATATCTCAAAAATTGTTTGAGCTATTGCCCTGAAACTTTACAGGCTGGTTGGGGATGATGAGTAGATGAACTGATTAACTTTTGAAAAAAATCCGAAATTTTTTTCTTGAGTTATGGCCCTTTGAAATTTTTCGCGTTTTAAGTTTGTAAGCAAGATATCTAAAAAACTATTTTAGGTTTTTCCCCGAAACTTCACAGACTGGTCAGGGATGATGAGTAGATGATTAACTACAGCTTTTCTTGTGTAATTTCAGCATTACAGCCACATAAAAACAAGATATCTCAATTACTGTTAGGGACAAGCAGTGTTAGGGTCAAGCAGTTGGGGGCATTGTGTTTCATAAACACTGGCTCTAGTTGATATTTGGTATGAAGCTTCATCTAGTGGACCCCTACCAAGATTGTTCAAATTATAGTGCTGGTTCCAAAAATGGCCCCGCTCCGGGGCCCTTTGGTTCACATGGGCTTATATAGGGAAAATCTTTAAAAATCTTCTTCTTTGAAACCGTAAGGCCCAGGTCTTTGATATTTGGTCTGAAGCTTCATCTAGTGGACCCCTACCAAGATTGTTCAAATTATAGTGCTGGGGCCAAAAATGCCCCCGCCCCGGGCCCTTTGATTTTACATGGGCTAATATAGGGAAAATCTTTAAAAAATCTTCCTCTCTGAAACCGCAAGGCCCAGGTCTTTGATATTTGGTATGAAGCTTCAACTAGTGGACCCCCACCAAGATTGTTCAAATTATAGTGCTGGGGCCAAAAATGCCCCCGCTCCGGGGCCCTTTGGTTTTACATGGGCTTATATAGGGAAGATCTTTAAAAATCTTCCTCTCTGAAACCGTAAGGCCCAGGTCTTTGATATTTGGTATGAAGCTTTATCTAGTGGACCCCTACCAAGATTGTTCAAATTATAGTGCTGGGACCAAAAATGCCCCCCGCCCCGGGGCCCTTTGGTTTTACATGGGCTTATATAGGGAAAATTTTAAAAAATCTTCTTCTCTGAAACCGCAAGGCCCAGGTCTTTGATATTTGGTATGAAGGTTAATCTAGTGGACCCCTACCAAGGTTGTTCAAATTATAGTGCTGGGGCAAAAATGCCCCCGCTCCGGGGCCCTTTGGTTTAACATGGGCTTACATAGGGAAAATCTTTTAAAATTTTCTTCTCTGAAACCGTAAGGCCCAGGCCTTTGATAATTGGTCTGAAGCTTCATCTAGTGGACCCCTACCAAGATTGTTCAAATTATAGTGCTGGGGCCAAAAATGCCCCCCGCTTCGGGGGCCTTTGGTTTTACATGGGCTTATATAGGGAAAATCTTTAGAAATCTTCTTCTCTGAAACCGTAAGGCCCAGGTCTTTGATATTTGGTCTGAAGCTACATCTAGTGGACCCCTACCAAGATTGTTCAAATTATAGATCTGGGGCCAAAAATGCCCCCACCCAGGGCCCCTTTGATTTTACATAGACTTATTTATGGAAAATCTTGAAAAATCTTCTTCTCTGAAACCGCAAGGCCCAGGTCTTTGATATTTGGTATGAAGCTTTATCTAGTGGACCTGTCAAGATTGTTCAAATTATAGTGCTGGGGTCAAAAATACCCCCGCCCCGGGGCCCTTTGGTTTTACATGGGCTTATATAGGGAAAATCTTTAATCTTCTCTGAAACCGCAAGGCCCAGGTCTTTGATATTTGGTATGAAGCTTCATCTGGTGGACCCCTACCAATTTTGTTCAAATTATAGTGCTGGGGCCAAAAATGCCCCCGCCCTGGGGCCTTTGGGTTTTACATGGGCTTATATAGGGAAAATCTTTAAAAACCTTCTTCTCTGAAACCGCTAGGCTCAGGTCTTTGATATTTGGTATGAAGCGTCACCTAGTGGACCCCTACCAAGATTGTTCAAATTAAAGTGCTGGGGCCAAAAATGCCCCCGCTCTGGGGCCCTTTGGATTTACATGGCTTATATAGGGAAACTCTTTAAAAATTTTCTTCTCTGAAACCGTAAGGCCCTTGTCTTTGATATTTGGTATGAAGCTTCACCCCATAAGGCCCAGCCCCCCCCCCCCCCAACACACACACGCACACACACACAGGGCCTTTTGGTTTTACATGGGCTTATATAGGGAAAATCTTGAAAATCTTCGTCTCTGAACCTGCAAGGCCCAGGTCTTTGATATTCGATATGAAGCTTCACCTAATGGACCCCTACCAAGATTATTCAAAATATAGCCCTGGGGCCAAAAATGCCCCCGCTCCAGGGCCCTTTGGTTTTACATAGACTTATTTATGGAAAATCTTGAAAAATCTTCTTCTCTGAAACCGCAAGGCTCAGGTCTTTGATATTTGGTATGAAGCTTCATCTAGTGGACCCCTACCAAGATTGTTCAAATTATAGTGCTGGGGCCAAAAATACCCCCGCCCCGGGGCCCTTTGGTTTTACATGGGCTTCTATAGGGAAAATCTTTAATAATCTTCTCTGAAACCGCAAGGCCAAGGTCTTTGATATTTGGTATGAAGCTTCATCTGGTGGACCCCTACCAATATTGTTCAAATTATAGTGCTGGGGCCAAAAATGCCCCCGCCCTGGGGCCTTTGGGTTTTACATGGGCTTAAATTGGGAAAATCTTTAAAAATCTTCTTCTCTGAAACCGCTAGGCTCAGGTCTTTGATATTTGGTATGAAGCGTCACCTAGTGGACCCCTACCAAGATTGTTCAAATTATTGTCCTGGGGCCAAAAATGCTCCTCCTCCGGGGCCCTTTGGTTTTACATAGACTTATATAGGGAAAATATTTAAAAATTTTCTTCTCTGAAACTGTTAGGCCCATGTTTTTGATATTTGGTATGAAGCTTCACCCCACAAGGCCCAGTTACCCCCCCCCCCCCCCTTATATAGGGAAAATCTTTAATAATCTTCTTCTCTGAAACCGCAAGGCCCAGGTCTTTGATATTTAGTATGAAGCTTCATCTGATGGACCCCTACCAATATTGTTCAAATTATAGTGCTGGGGCCAAAAATGCCCCCACCCCGGGGCCTTTTGGTTTTACATGGGCTTATATAGGGGAAAATCTTGAAAAATCTTCTTCTCGGAAATCACAAGGCCTAGGTCTTTGATATTTGGTATGAAGCTTCATCTAGTGTGTGGAGCTCTACCAAGATTTTTCAAATTATAGCCCTGGGGCCAAAAATGCCCCCGCTCCTGGGCCCTTTGGTATTACATAGACTTATATAGGGAAATTCTTGAAAAATCTTCTTCTCTGAAACCAGAAGGCCTAGGTCTTTGATATTTGGTATGAAGCTTCATCAAGTGGACCTCTACCAAGATTGTTCAAATTATAGCCCTGAGACCAAAAACGCCCCTGTCTCGGGGGCCCTTTGGTTTTACATAGACTTATAACTTATAGTCTAACTGTTGGTTTTCTTTTGCTCCAGCATTTCAGTGGTTTCTTGGTGTTGAGTCCTCACATTTGTCTCACCTCTGTGGTTCTTTGATTATTTGTGTTCACAGAGATGTTGCACTGATGAATTAGGCCTTCATGCGGACTGTTCAAATTATTTGTCTAAATCGCGGCGGAAGTAAGGGCGAGGATTGTGGCCATGTAAAATAGATTTAAGCCCCCCAGTGGAAATCTTTCCACTGACCGTTCCAAGGCGGTTCTTCTGTGGCGATTTATTCATGTTGTTGTTTGTTACTTACTGTGTGTATCACTTGTGTCTTTTAATTTTGGATGGCCATATGGCCATTTTGTGGGAAAGTAACTGTCCTTATGGCCTTCTTTTGTTTAGGTTTCCATTATGGTCTGGTCGCTTAATGTTTGTATTTCTTTCCCTTTGGTGTCTTTGATGGGTGGAGTAAGTTAATTGTATCGATTCCTGATCTTTGTTTTACTTCTACTTTATATAGGGAAAATCTTTAAAAATCTTCTTCTGTGAAACCACAAGGCCTAGGTCTTTGATATTTGGTGTGAAATTTCATCTAGTGGACCTCTATCAAGATTGTTCAAATTATAGGCTATTAGCCCTGGGGCCAAAAACGCCCCCGCCCCGAGACCCTTTGGTTTTACACAGACTTAAATAGGGAAATCTTTAAAAATCTTCTTCTCGGAACACTAGGCCCGTGCCTTTGATATTTGGTATGGAGCTTCATCTAGTGGACCTCTACCAAGATTGTTCAAATTATAGCCCCCACCCCGGGGCCCTTTCGTTTTACATAGACTTATATATAGAGATAATCTTTGAAAATTTTCATCTCTGAAACAGCAAGGCCCAGGTCTTTGATATTTGGTGTGAAGCTTCATCTAGTGGACCTCTGTCAAGATTGTTTAAATTATGGCCCTGAGGCCAAAAATGCCCCCGCTCCGGGGCCATTTGGTTTTACATAGGCTAATGTAGGGAATATCTTTAAAAAATCTTCTTCTCTGAAACCCCAAGGCCCAGGTCTTTGATATTTGGTGTGTAGCTTCATCTAGTGGACCTTTGCCAAGATTGTTCAAATTATAGCCTTTGTTGATATTTGGTATGAAGCTTCACCTCTTTAGACCTCCCTCAACATTATGCACATTGTAGCCCTGGGGTCAGTAATGGCCCTCCCTGAGGCCCACTTGTTACTCTATCATATGGATCAGGTGAGCGATCCAGGGCCATCATGGCCCTCTTGTTATGAAAATCGGCTCATTAGTTTGGTTGCTATGGCAACTCTGAGTTTCCATAGACTTATAATAGGGAAAATAGAAAAATGGCATTTACTGCCAAGCCTTCATAGAAATGTTCCTTAGGCAATCTACAATCTGCCATATGATTTTAGGCCTACTGCTCATTTTTAGCTCACCTGTCACGTAGTGATAAGGTGAGCTTTTGTGATCACTTTTTGTCTGTCGTCCGTCCTGCGTGCGTGTGTGCGTCTGTAAACAATTTCAAATAAGTATATCTCTAATACCCCATGGTCAATCTTGATCAAATTTCATGGGAAGCATCATCAGGTAGGGGGAAAGGCTGCATAAGGTTTTTGGGCTGATCAGATTGGAAATCTGGTTGCCATGGCAACATATAGCTCCCATAGACTATCAATGGGAAAAAATTAAAATATCTTCTTCTCTGAAACCACAGGGCCCAGAGCTTAGATATTTAGCATGTATTAATGGCCAGTGGTCACCTACATAATTCCTGCCAATCATGCCCCTAGGGTCCAAATTGGCCACACCACGGGGCCCCTTAGCTCCCATAGACTCATAATGGAACAAAAAGCTTCAAAAATCTTCTTCTCTGAAACCACAGGGCCCAGAGCTTAGATATTTAGCATGTAGCAACAGCAAGTGGTCACCTACATAATTCCTGCCAATCATGCCCCTGGGGTCAAAACGGGCCACGCCCCGGGGCACTCTAGCTCCTATAGACTCATAATGAATAAAAAGCTTCAAAAATCTTCTTCTCTGAAACCACAGGGCCCAGAGCTGAGATATTTGGCATGTAGCAACGGCAAGTGGTCACCTACATAATTCCGGCCAATAATGCCCCTGGGTCCAAATTGGCCACACCCCGGGCCCTTAGCTCCCATAAACTCATAATGGAAAAAAAGCTTCAAAAATCTTCTTCTCTGAAACCACAGGGCCCAGAGCTTAGATATTTAGAATGTAGCATCGGCCAGTGGTCACCTACATATTGCCTGCCAATCATGCCCTTTGGTTCCAAATGGGCGACGCCCCGGGGCCCCTTCGCTCCCATAGACTCATAATGGAACAAAAAGCTTCAAAAATATTCTTTTCGGAAACCACAGGGCCCAGAGCTTAGATATTTAGCATGTAGCAACGGCAAGTGGTCACCTACATAATTCCTGCCAATCATGCCCCTGGGGGTCAAAACGGGCAACGCCCCGGGGCCCTTTAGCTCCTATAGACTCATAATGGAAAAAAGTTTCAAAAATCTTCTTCTCTGGAATCACATGGCCCAGAGCTGAGGTATTTGGCATGTATTAACGGCAAGCGGTCACCTACATATATCCTGCCAATCATGCCCCTAAGGTCCAAATGGGCCATGCCCCGGGGCCCCTTAGCTCCCATAGACTCATAATGGAAAAAAAAAGCTTCAAAAATCTTCTTCTCTGAAACCACAGGGCCCAGAGTTTAGATATTTAGCATGTAGCAACGGCAAGTGGTCACCTACATAATTCCTGCCAATCATGCCCCTGGGGTCCAAATGGGCCAC